>OX101752.1:2627249-3940874 GCA_944452675.1 Tachina lurida
CATTATTTGAATTAATCAATTTTAAGGTTAAATATAACCTTTTTGTCATTTCTCCTATAATTGTTATGTCCCTGGTTATAACTTTTTATTTTTATTACTAAAATAATATTGCCCGCAAGATAGATCATTGGGAGAATTACGTCCAAATAAAGTTATATGTACATGTATGGAAGCATGTATGTATTTAAATAATTGTTTGTCTTATACGTATATGTAGAATTAGATTTCAAAACTCGCTACATGCAAGGTTAAAAAACGTTTAGTCCTTATTTACACTAAGCAAGTCTTATTGCTAATCTGATTAGTTTGTCGGTGAGAGATACGAGGGGAACATATAAGGTTCTTTTCCCCTCGTCTCTCTTTCCTAAAAAACTAATCAGCTTAGCAATAAGACTTGCTGAGTGTAAATTAGGACTTAATAAAGCAAGTCTGTCATTTACAGTTATGTATATTCGTTATTTTGTTGGATAGGCACATACATAGTAAATTTGTGCAAAAAAATATTTTACTTAAACCATATATGTATGGCAGCACTACTTGGCAACGGAAAGCACGACAACTACACAAAGCAAAAACAAGAGTTACACATTAGGCTGGTTATGGTGCAAGGGACGAGTTTTGTTCTGTTCCACGTAAGCAAGAAGTCTTTTTCTCACTAGACAATGCAAAAAAAGATTTTTGGAACTCCCTCCAAAGTTTAATATAATTTTCAATAATTATTGAGCAATTTGCTTGTTATTTGTCAGAAGTTACTGCTATGGTGATTTATTTATATACATGCAAGTAATGTACATACTTATGTACATATGTATTTAGGAATAGAGCGCCGTAAATAAAATTACAAAAAATTTCGTAATATCTAAAATTTGGATTAGTTTTATCCCTGTAAAATGAATTACGATTCCGGCAACACTGAATAGAATACAAGATTAATCCAACCCAAGAACATTGCAGACGGACGACGCCATGCACTCTTTATACTTATCTATTGATAATTTTAAGCTAGGATTGCCAACTTTTACAAATGTAATGTAAAACAGTTCTTCTTGTAGTAAGTTTGGCAATAAAGTGTGGATAAAAATTTCTACAATTTTTTAACCTGTTTACATATGTATGTACATATGTACGTAGAAAATAAAAGAATATTGTTTTTGTTGTATTTATCCTTTCTTGAATTTTAGCGGTAATTGCGGAATTTAATGTTATGGATTTGCAAATTGTAGCCAATGTATTCTAACGAGCTTTATTTTACTACATTTTATAGTTAGGAAGTAAAGAAAACTACTCGTAACCAATTTTGCCATTGAAAATGTCAAATTACTCTCACACACACACAAATGCGATAAGCAAGGTACATATTTTTAAGCAATTTGAATTTAAAAATCAGACAATATTATGGTTTCTAAAGTATTTATTTCAAAATTAAGTTTCATTTTTATTCGGCAGTCTTAGAAGTTAATAAATCACAATGTTATAATATTTTACTTAAAAGTATTGCAATATTTAACCTAATAATAAAATAAAAATACCACAGACTTTAGTTAAAATTTACACGAAAATCTCTTACATATAAATATTAAAATTCATTGAAATGCGTTTATTTAATTTGGTAAAAGTTTAATAAAAAAGTTAAAATGATATTTTTGCTTGTTTTGTTGACTAAACAATGCATTTTTTAGCTTATTTTATATATTAAAAGTTATGTGTTTTACACAAATACATACATTTGTATATACACATACATATATGTAAACATATGTAAATTAAAGCTAATCACTAACTAAAAATATTTTATTACCCCTCTGAAACTAAAGATCGATATTTTTTAAAGAGGATTCCCAAAACAATTAAGGGATCTAGAGATAACTGTTCACGTATAGGATCGTGTCTAAAATAGGTAAATTTTTATAAATTTTTTTTTATGAATATTTACGTATATTTTCGCAAGGCAATTAATTAAAAAAAGATACTTTATCTGATTGATTTTTCAACCGCGTCCAATACTTATGTATATGTATATGTAAATATATACTATATACATACACACATACATGGCTTTAAGGTATAGCTTTCAATTATTTATGTATTTAAAATAACCATTTTAAAATTTTCGATGGAAAAAAGTGGTTACAAATCCTTTTCGTTACCTGCTAACAACACATACGTATTATTATAAAAAGAAACCATAAAACGTTGGAAAATCACAGCCCATTGTAAATGCATAAAATTTAAGTACCCAATTACTCGTAAAATCAAAGAGTATAATGGTAAAGAAAACATTCGACTTACAATTTACATATGTATATTGAAAAAACAAAAACAAATTTTCATATTTCATTGTTGTTTTCAATACAAATTGTAAGTCGAAAGATTTATTTCGCAGTTCGGAAATAGGCCATATATACAAAAAAGTAGGATTAATTCTTGTCTTCCCTTTTTTTTACCGAACTTAGCAAGAAAAGTGGGATAAAATTACCTGACTAAAGGTTGGCAGTCCTGTAGTAAAAAAAAAATCTATATATGAAGTACACAGTGGGCAGTTAAAAGCAAAAAAGTAAGAGCGAAATTGTACGGATAACTAAGACTTTTCGTTTTTTTAATACATACATATATACATACATACATACGCACATATTTTTGGAAATTGGAAACTGTTGCAATCAAAGATATGCCGTAGATTCTTAAAATTAGGCAGATTTTGAACATAATATAAAATCAGAAAGTTGAAACTAATGACATTTTGGGGTTTCAAGTTCGTATTCAAAAGTAGAAATTGATAATATGCCTGACTTGTATGTTCATAATTCGTATAGCCGACACATGTAAGCAAACGATTTTAAACAATACAGTGTTTAATATTAGTTGTGGCTATCTTGGTAATATACATATGTATGTTTGTATCTACTTAAAAGTATTAATAGCATTGACGATATGCTTCAAAATATTTATATAGGCAACGAGTTAGAAGATTTGCAGTATGAAGGTGTGTAGAATTCAGTCGGCTATTATTGTTATAAATTAAAAATATTTATTAATCATATGAGTGAAGGTGGATTAATAAGCAAACGTAAAATTCGTTAAAATTAAAAGTCTTATGTATTTTTTATATTTGTATATTTATATTTTTATATTTTCATTAGCATTCACAAATTTAGACAATAATTAAAAAAATTTAATTTTTCGCTTTCAAAATTTATGGAGAAAAATTATAATTTGTTCCACTGTGATGTTTTCCCAGTTTTTTTGCTTGTTTTTTTTCCTTATATTTTTCAGCCAATAGCAATGCATTAGGGAGGTAAGGAATGTTCGCATTCGCTTTCGCATTCGCAAATTATTCGCTTACTTTTGCTATTTGCATTCGCTAAAATGTATGCGAATATTTCAAGCGAATACTGGCGACAAAAAAATTGTATTTCTTTTATGAAAATAGTTGGCGCTTAACAAACGTCAAAAAAAAACACAACTACCTACTTTTGCAAGATTGTTTTTGGAAAAATTTATTCCAAGTTTTTTTTAAATTTATTTTGACAGCATTTCACATGAAATGTTGAATAGAGTACCAGGCTTTAGAGCCAAAGTAGGAATGGGTTGATTCCCTAATATTATGTAAACTTATTATTAATTATTATACATACGTACTCTTATATAAATTTATTTGCATGTGATATTTTAACGAATTGTAATATTTGCATTCGCTTTCGCATTCGCATTTGCTTTCGCAAAAATTAAAATGTATTATTCGCTTTCGCATTCGCATTCGCTAAACTGGTATTCGTTACGTCCCTACAATGCATTATGCGTCAACAAGTACCGTAATCCTTTAATAGATGCATACATACATACATACATATCTGTATCATACCTGATCGATGCTAGCCAGTGCTGTCAGATTGATTTTTAGCCACAGCGCTGACACATTTGTCGTTTATCGTCAATATTATACAACATTAAATATTAGCTACACAACATATATTATTTAAAACATAATTTTATATATTTTTAGGTTTTTAGAAAAATGTGGTTCATTTTAGGAAATATTCGTTAATTTTAGGGTACGAAATGCTTCGTAGATATGTAGTAGTTGTGATATTTCTTTATTTTACGAAATATTTGTTGTCTGCAAACAAAATTTTGTATTTCAAATTTTTTTTCGTAAATTTAAGAAACACAATGTTAATAATACAAAATTAATTAGTGAATCATGAAAAGCAAGTTTGTGTTATATGCGAAATTTTGTATAAAATAAAAAAATACGTGGAATATAAAAATCTTCAAAAAATTTATATATCCTTGGAAAATAGTAAATTAATCTTTAATTCCTAGAATTGAAGGTTGTAATAATTATGAAAATAAAAAGATAACTTAAGGGAAGTTGTTACAGCCTCTGCATTCTTCATACGTCACATACATACACATACATACATGAATATTTTGCAATGAAACTCACGAATCAAACTGGGAACACAATTGGGACGAAGACGAAGTTTTCATTGGGAACTTTTGTCATGGAAAATAAAATATATTTGTTCATATTAAAATTAACACAACGCCTCCATAAAACGAAATTTGTAGAGCGTGACGAGCTCTGCGATAGATTTATTTCTATTTTGTGCACCGACGAACTATGAAATACAAATTTTCTCTCTGTCTGCCTTTGCAAATGCTTCAAACAACTTTATAAATTATAACAGCTGAATTCGTTGAGTAAATTCGTCGTTGTTGTGTTTCACACGACGAATTTACGCAGCAAACTCTGCGTGGACGAAATTCGTCGTTCGTACCAGTTGTGTTCCTAGCATGAACTAAAAACAAATTTTTTATTACAATAATTTTTTATACAATAACAGGAAAATAAATTGGGGATATAATAAAAAGTAAAACAAAACAACAGTTTTTATTATATGTTTAAATTGTATTTTGTAAAATTCACGAAACTTGTGTAGGTTTAGGAATAATTTTGTACTGTAAACAAAATGATAACAAAACAAAATTTATTTATTTCACGAAATTTCCAATTTTGTAAGAATGTTTTATTTCTTCCTAAATTCAATGAAATAAACGAAAAATGTGTTACTATATACGAAAATAGTTGTAGGAAATCGTTTTTGTAACTTAACGACATTCCTTAAATTATGAAACTTGTTAAGGCCGTGATACACTATCATACAAAGTCGTGCGATCTACGAATAAATACAACCCTGATATGATGGAGTTTATAAAATATTTCAAAAGACAATAAGAATTCATCACACAAGGGTTGTACTATTTTCGTAGATCGCACGACTTTGTATGATAGTAAGAAATGGCCTTTATCCTGCAAAGCTACAAATATTTTAGTAAAATTTAAAAATTTTTAGTTTATTGTACAAAAATTAAATTACGAAAAAGTGTTTCGTATTTTTAAGCATGGAATATTTTGGAGTGTAGTTCATTTATAAAACAGACATACATACAAACATACGTACTGAAGTATGAAACATACTAAAAATGAATTACATCAATATGAATCTTATTTTCAGTTATTTATATCCTTACCATGATGCATAAGGCTATTTATGCATCATTATCCAAAATGCTAGTTCCAAATTAATAAAAGGAAGTTTTCCCCACTATGTTTTATAAAAACCACACTTTAGATATAGAAAACAAATCTCTTTTCATTAATTATTTTATGTTGTAGAAAACCTTCCTTGTGTAAAATTTGCCATGTTTTTAACATTAATCTACATTGTTTAAATTGCATATGTGTGTTTAGCTAAAATAATCGCAAATGAGTTGAAATATATAAATGAACAAAAGGCTCGTCAAAATTATTATTTTAAAACAAAGCTTTTGGCGATTTTAGAGACAAATCGTTACATCCGACAGCACTGGCGGTGGTCATACTCTCAATTTTATATAATTGGGACAGTGCTATCAACTTTTAAATTTCGAAAAGCACTGCAACTATGAAAAGCACTTAATTTATATAAACAGATGTACTCAATGTTATTGGGCCTTATTTCGAGTGTCGTATTACGACTTCGGCTACGACGAACATTGCAAGATTTTTTCTTTAGTCTATTACGAAATCTTCGTAGTCGTAGTTGAAATACGATACTCGTTATCAGGCCCATTATGTTTAACTTTTATGAAACCCACTCATATATTAAAAAAAATCAAATATTAAGGAACATGTATATAGCAAAGATAAAAAAGATCGAACATAACAAGGTTTCATTTCATAAAAATATCACAGTCCCTATTTAAAAAAGAACTTATTTAACAAAAAAACTGATATAAAAATATTATAAAAAATAGAAAAATGTCTATTACAATAAGTAAAAAATAAGTTTAAAGTACTAAAGAGATGTATATATCATCGTTTCTCCGACAAAATCAGGTTTTTTTTTCAGGAGAGCAAAAAAACTGTGTTATTTTGAAACCTGTAAATGTTTTTATATAAGTATTTCGTAAAATTAATCTTAAATAATTGTAGATTTGAGAGGTATAGCGGAAGTGCCTCAAAAACTACACATAACTCATTTTATTGTTCAGCTTCAAGAGCATTTCTAATAAAATAGTTTTTTATTTTAAGACATAACAGTTTATGTTGAATATTTTTTCATAAATATGTAGTATACCTATTTTTGCTAACTTCTGAACCGACTAATATATCATTAAATGATTTGGTGGGTGAATGTATGACACATCAAGTTTTATAATAATGAAATAAACACTTTTTCTGTCAAAGATTTAGAGCCGGACATTTTAAATGCGTACTTTTGTTTCAAATGTGACTTGTTTTATTAACAACTGACTTTAACATTCAAATATTTTATTCTAATTAATTTCGAATGTCACCATTTCGAGTAATTTGTAAAGCACCAAATAAACATTTACTCGTTTTTGAAAATTTCTCGTTTTGAAAACGATTCGGTTTACAGAACATACCCGATCACCTGAGCATAACATAGTTTTTTAAACTTTAAAGTTATATACATTACATTGCTATTTATATAAAAATCGTTATTATTTGTTATTTCATTGATTTCACAACAACAATTTTATCGTTTCAGACCTTTGTTATATGAAAGCGTTAAACGCGTGCAAAAATATTGTGGTAAACCTTAAAAAATTTATAGAGCTTAAAACCCGTTCTATTTCTACATGTTAATATGGATGTGACAGAACTTGTATTTCAATTTTTACTAAATAGGTTTATATCAACTGAATCCATAAAGACTCAATTCTCTCTCAATTGCATTAATTGAATCATATTCCATATATTGTATATAACAGACCAAATTTCGCTATTCGACTCTATTTGGAATACTGATGACATTATAATTATCTCTTGTTAGACAAAACACTTTTTACATTAATTAAATTAAATATTAAAGTCAGAGTTTGATATAGCGCGTATTCCTTGAATCAATTTTCTAACAATACAAAAAACATCTTGAAATGCACAATTTAAATTTTTAAATGACAAGCATGCTCAAAACAAATTTGATTTAAAATTTTTAGTTTAGAGCTCTTAAGAAAAAAAAAAATTAAAAACTAATTTAAAAAGCACTGAGCACTACAAGTATCTTCATATTTTTTCGCGTTTAAAATTTTAAAAGGTGACAACATTGCAAAGCGAGTATAATGAGTGATGCTCACAGCCTATCCATACACCCGCGAAGCACATATACTAACAAAGAATAAGATAGTGTATGTGTGGACACAACAGCTCTTGATACATTTTACACTCAAAATATGCTGTTAGTAAATTCAAATTAAACATAATTTCAAACAATATTATTTTGATTTAAAAACCGCTCTATAACACGACCTATTATACACGACATGTAGAAAGACACTTATGACGCCAGGAGAATTTCCAACACATTGCTTGCATTAGCGGCGTAAAATTTTAATAGTATTTTTGTGTCAAAATCCAAATGTAGGCAGCACTTATGTGTAAATACATGTGAAGATCTGCTCAAACAAAAAAGTCATTAAATAATAATAGATTCTCAGCTATGTTTATTATTTTGACATAACTACGTGGTATGTAGCATATGCAGCTTCATAGTGACGTCAATATTACGCCCAAGCTACATGCGCACGTGTTTTTTTATTTGCCGATTACAACAGGCTTTTTTTCATGCGAACCGAATGATTTTCAATTTATTTTAATTTCAAATTTCAGTAAAAAAGATTATTTTATTTTATTTTCAATAGCTAAAAACAACCTGCACATAATTAAAAGTATTGATTTTAAATCGTCTGTTTCAAAATATTTTTTTTCTAATTTGGGGCACAAGTATTAATTTGTGTATTCAAAATTTCAACTTAAGCAGGTGTGGCATGTCTACCACTGTTTTTCTAAATAATTTATTATATTGAGTGCACAGAAAATCATCAATATATTGTGGTTTGCTTATTAAACAATAAACAAAAAAGATTTTACATACAAATACCTTGGTAAAAATTTACCTACCTGTAAGATTTACTTTAATTTTAGTTAACAGAAACTTCTTGTATATTCAGTTATTGTAAAACTCTTTTGAGTGTAACCTACATGCATTAAATGTACATTAATAATAATGTCCTTAACATTACAAAACGTAGTGTTGATCATCATCATTTTGATTAGGTTAAATAACGATTCTCGTTGGGCACAAGTTAACTAAGATTGTAAGTACTTATAATTTTAATGTACTCGGTATACGTACATTATTAGCGCTTGTGCGTGTGAGGTTGTACCTTACAGAACATTAAAGTACATTAAATAATGTTTATTTTCGAACACTGATTTTAAGCAAATTATTTGACTTTTTGTTAATTGAAGATATGGACGCAAACCCTTGTTTATTACTGCTTGTGTGCTACAACTCATCACCGGAGTTATGGTGAGTTTTTCGCAATGGTTTTGGTTTTATGTGCTGTTTAGATTTTTAGTGGGCTGCGCTACGGGGGGTACCATGACCACCAGGTGGGAGAGTGCATAATTTTTTAAGAACCCTTTGCAATATTTATGCTTATTATTTTCACAGTTTTGTTCTTATTATGGAGATAATTGGAGTCAGCAGACGAGAGGTTATATCCATTTTATATCAAATTCCTTTCAACTTAGGCCATGCCTCGTTGCCATTGCTGTCGTACTATTTGCGCGATTGGAAATGGTTCAACTTGAGTTATTCCTCATTTTCAGCGGTATATTTAATTTATATATGCTTCTGCATTGAGTCGCCTCGTTGGCTGTTTACAACCGGTCGTCTGGAAAGATCCATACCATTACTAGAAAGAATCGCCCGAGCTAACAAAATGCCTACGGAACGTATAAGGCCCGAAATTGAAGAAGCATACAGAGCCATGACTTCTAACGCTCCCGCCAAAAAAGGGAACTTGCTTGATTTATTTCGTTCGCCTAATCTGCGCCAGAAAACAATTATCATGGCCTACCAGTGGCTAAATGTTTGTGCTGTTTACTATGGTGTCGCCCAATACATCTCTAGACTGAGTGGCAATATATTTTGGAACGTTGCAATAGGAGGTTTTCTCGGTATACCAGGTACCATAATCTGTGTCTTTATGACTAAATACCTTGGACGTCGGCTGACGCTCATCATATCAAATTTTATAAGCGCTGCAGGTCTTTTAGTCATTGCTATTTTCGAACAGTTGAGTTCAGCTGTTGTGGTTGCATTCGCAACTCTGGGCCTGTTTGGTGCAGCCATAACATTTCCCAATGTTTATCTCTATGCTGGTGAACTATTTCCCACTTTAGTGCGTTCAAATGGTGTGGGGTTGTGTTCGTTTTCTGGACGCATCGGTTCTATGGTAGCTCCGTTCATATCAGAGCTGGGAGCTGTATATTATTTCTTACCGTCACTCATATTTGGGGCTATTTCGTTACTGGGAGGAGTTTTAACATTTATCTTGCCAGAAACTCGAGGATTTCCACTTCCTGAGACTATTGAAGATGGCGAAAAGTTTGGCAAGAAGGAACGAAGGGAGTAGTGGGCAAGCATAGTTCATAGTTGGTAGAAACAAAATTTATGAAAATTTTCGTATTAAAATTATTTTAAATAAAAAACAATATATACGCAATATAAAACGTTTCCTCATAATTCAAAAACCCACCAGTTTATTTAATTTTTTATAGAGTAGAGTAGAAGCAAACAGCCCCGATTTTAGAGTGTTTAATTCTTAAAAGATTTTTAACTTTTATTATTAAAATCGGTATTTTTCGTTAATAATTTGTTTAATTCAGATTTACTCCGAAAAAAAAATTCTTAAGCCAGGATCACACTATCGTCAGGCACAATATACCGATTTTCGCTGGCTCACTCAAATTATTTGTAAGTTATGTGTAATAAATTAAATTTATAAATAAATAAAGTAATAATATTCCAGAATTAATTGAGTAATAATGTCATTTTAGCTTATTACTTATGGCTTTATTGCAGTCAGGCGACGAAAATCCGTACATTGTGCCGAAAGTGTTATTCAGCCTTTAGGGAATTAATGCTTTCCGAGAACAAACCCCTTTTATTCTAGACTGTGAGACAGAATTATGAATTTTCGAAGTTAGCTATTTTGTTTCCAGTTTTTTTTATTTTACCTAAAAGCTTCCCGGGGAATTCTTAATCAAAAACTTGATTTTTGTTAGGATTTATCTTATTCTATTATTATTATTATTATTATTATTATTATTATTATTATTATTATTATTATTATTATTATTATTATTATTATTATTATTATTATTATTATTATTATTATTATTATTATTATTATTATTATTATTATACATATACATATATATACAAACATATGCATATAATAATACAATTTAAATACTTGTACGCAAAATATCGGATCATTAAAAAATTTTGCTGTTTACACGAGTTTAAAGCATTTTGAAGAGCAATTTTGAAGAAAATTTCAATCGTGTAAATTTAGCTTTATACTCAAGTCGACCGTCTGAGTTGTATAAACAGGGTGTAATGGACACTAGAAACACTCAAAACTAAAATGTTGCATAATATAAAAATATTTTTTGATTCGTTCAAACGTATTCTACCAAATATCGCGATCAAAGAAATATATGACTTAGACCACTTTCATAATTAAGGGCACATGAGGATTTATTTTACATCATTAACTCAAAATAAAATAAATTTTTTGAGTTATGACGTTTTTTGAGTAAATGACCAATATGTACATATGTACATATATTGTACACGTACTGCTACAACATTATAATTGTACAAAATTTGTGGCCACAGCGAATTTTATTAATTTGATTCTCAATATTTTAAAAATTAAAACGAGCTAATTTGATTAAAATTTGCATTAATTTTATTTTTAACAAGAAGTAAAATTTCGAATTTAACAAAAACTTCCTTTCAGTGTAGCAACAAGTCTGGTGCAGAATTAATAAAATTTAAAATGTGTTTACTTCTGTGCACCACGTATGCATTGATATGTACATACATAAGCATGTACATACATATGTATGTATGTATGTGTATACGGATATCTACTACGTACCATAATGTATGAATGAATAGGCACTTACTATGCACATACATATGTATGTATGTATGTATATCTATATATGAGTACAGGGTTTCCCAATAAAACGTTTTACTTTGAAGAGCTCGCCATTTTGAAATGGAAAGCTTTTTTGGATCGAAACGTGGAGCACCTTATCGGCCAGCAATTGTAAATCTGGTGAAAAAATTTTAGCTGTTTGATAAAAGTTAGTGATGTGAAGTATCGAACTCATGAACGTCACTCAACAGCAACTGAGAAAATTGCTGTTGTATCCCATGGTGTTGAGGAAAACCCAGGTTTCTTCATGTCTCGTCAACCTTTAGAATTGGGCATCGAACAAACAACATTACACTGCATTTTGCATAATGACTTAGTACGTCTTAAGGCATTTAACGTTCAGATAATATGAGAAGTACCTACCATCAACAACGTCACGTCACGTCTTTGCTCTTTTGAGTGAAAAGTTTACTGACCGTGTGGTTTTTCGAAGAGGCCATCAAACTGAGATCTTTGGACTTGGGGGGGGGCTACGTGAAATACAAAGTATATATCGATGGCCTATATTAAAAATTTAAGATAGAGTTCGTGAAATTATCAAGGACATACAGCCGAAATTGTGCGAGTAGGCGATGGAAAATTTCAGTAAAAAAATATGACTTTGCAAGCGTATCCCCATGGTGGTCGTTTGACTGATATTGTTTTCGATTATGAATTAATGTCTTAAAAAGTCTTGTTTTTTACATATCATTATGAAAGCTCTTATTGGAAGACCCTTTATAACACAAATTAAAAGGCTGGTTAAACGCGAAATAGTGTTCTCATTTGTTTGTTTAACACATTTCAATTTCAGCTTTAGCTAATCAAGCTAATCGAGCGATGTTTTTTTTTGGTGTTCGCCTCTCATGCTTAAACACAAAACCCAAAAAAATATTAATAAATAAAAAATTAAATATTTTTATTTTTTATGAACTAAATAAATAGTATGTATGTATGTACGTACATACATATGTATGCAAGTTTGTGTGTATGTACACATCCCTATAGGAACTCAAACCCAATTGTAAGTAATTTAAAACGGGGTTTTTAATAACCACAACTGGTTGATTAAGTGACTTTTTTCCTTGTCGCCGACTCACTATTTTAACATAGGCATGTCATAGGCGGTAGTCAATTGGCTATCTCTGCATGACTTTCAAATTGACTACGAACTACTTATTTTTCAACCAATTTGTAGTTAATTAATATTATAGAAAAAAAAAGATATATATATGTATTTTTATATGATATATATTATATATATATATATATATATATATATACATATATGTATATATTCATACGTATCTATGTAAATATATAAAGACATACATACATACATGGCTATATAAATATTTATTATTATTATATTCATTAAAAATAAAAAATTCGTACATGCATATATATGTAAATAAATATATCCATAAATACGAAACAAGGTGTATTTAAACAGGTGGCAGCGTTACTTCAGCTGATAATTTTTTGCTCTATGTGCTTTTTAGCTAACGAATGTCAAAAACTTCGTTTTGTTTTGGTTTTGGTACAATTATTTTTGTGCTTTTGACATTCTTCGGTTCTTTACACAGCTATGGTTGCCGTATTTTTGAATAACAAATCCTTACGCAGTCACCTGTATAATTACACCATGATACGAACCGCTCATAGAAAATATTATTGAAATTATTTAGTTTTTTTTTCAACACAATCATTTGGAATTTAGTTTCATGGCATGCTTCTTTTGATTTTTTTATTTTCTTTTCATTTACTTATTTTGCTTTTATTTATTTCTTACGTGTGCTTCTATTCAATATGTTTGGTTGATATCTGCATGAGATTTAAACCAATTTGTAGTCACTTGCAAAATAATTAATTATAAGTTAGTGTTTTTTCTCAACTGATTATTTTAATTACTACAGGGATGTGATAAACTGTATAAATTTTGTAAAAAAAAAAAAAGTATATATATAAAGCAAACAAACATCCAGCCGCTGGAATGGACAATATCATTAATGGTCTACATTTTCTCAGTTTAGTTTTGAATCTTAAAACAACCGCTGTGGACGTTTATTTTCGAGAGTGTAAACTAAAAGGAAAATAAGCAAAGAGTAAATGTGTAAATAAAATTGGCTGCAAAATATACATACATACATACATACATACATAGATAATTGAACAAATCAGTTTGATCCATACCGGTGCTTCAGCAGCTCTCGAAATTAATTTAAAAAAAGAAACCAAATGAAATCAAGATAAATCAAGTGACCCGACTAAAACGAAAATTGTTTATTTTTATTTTTTATTACGCGAGCAGGTGCAAGCGTCATGTTTTGGAACAGAATGATTTTCTTGGGGTTTAATAAAAAACAAAAACAATTAATAGTAACGCTGTTGATAATTATGTTCCAGTATAAAAATAATGGGAAAGTCTATTAATAATAATGATTTCTTTATACGTACATATGTACATATGTATGTATGTACATACATACATACATACTTACATACATACATACATATTTCACATTCATTAAAAATTTTGGGCTGTTCAGAGATTTCATACAAGATGTTTATAAAAATATGTTGTCTTCATTATTGTATTTCTAAATTTCCAATACATGTACATACATATGTACATATCAATCATTTACTCAAAGAACGTTATAACTCAAAAAATTGATCTTGTTTACTCAACTTTTGGGAGACAAATAAAATTTTGTTTTTCCATTAAGTTGTGTGTAAATTTAAAACGCGTTTTCTGGCAAACTGGTTTTTTTTTTTTTGAGTTATAACGTTCTTTGAGTAAACAAGCGTTTTGTTGCAATTAAAAAAAACACGTTCAGCAACGGTAATTACGTGGGATAAGGTAGAAAAATTCACCACTATTGTGAATAAAATGTGAAATTTTTGTTCCCATGAAATTTTCATTCTTCATGAAGGGAAATTTGCTATTGCGAATTTCATGGGAATGTTTGTTCCCGCTATCAATACGTAGTGAGTGTAAAAAATGGAAAAAAGATTTCTAAGACTTAAAAATTGAATTGAAAATCAAACAAATTTATGTTCAATTGCAAGAAATATACAAATTCTTTAGTATACCAAAAAAACAAAGAGGCAAAAAGGTCTTGCAGGGAATTATTGTTATTAATCGTGGACATTATTTGCTGATCTTGCCCTAAAAATAATTCTTTGTAACTTTTAATATTCCATTGGAAGCATAGTATTTAAATTACGCGATGTATTAATTCAGTACGCCTACAAAAATAAAGTAAACTTAATAATTACGGTCGCAAATTCGTGCTTACAAGTTTGAATAAATACAAATAAAAATAATAATAATAATAAGTGCATATACAAACAAATACGGGTATTATTAACATTTTATTTCAAATGTGTTTAAATGTTTAGTTTAAGCTTTCAAGAAAAATAAAAATAATTAAACGTTAATAAATGACAAGTATAAAATAAATTTTATATGTAAATAATTTTATTAATATCAAAAAAAATCACAAAAAATTTAAAATCATCATTTCTAATTCAAATACGAAAATAAAACCAAGATAATGTCCAAGAAGCAGAAATTTGACAATTTGAATATGCAAAAAGACGATGATGAGGAGGCAGTTGAACTATTAGCAGGATCGCCACAAGAACGAATAATTCCGATAGTAAAGTGCTCAAAATACAGAGACAATTTGAAAAATAGTAAGTATGTATTAAATTTTAATATTCCCAAACTGTAATTGCAAAGGTGTGGTGAATTCCTATTGTGGAAATTACGCACGGAATGGCACACCTACATACATATGTATGTACATATGTATAAAAACATATACCCCTTGAATTGTGAAGTGGTTATACATTTTTCTAGAACATTTTTATCTTGTTGTTTTTGTATATTTTGTAATTTTCAATACTGTTTTTGGGAAATTTTTGTAGGCAAGAGATTTTTTTTTTTATATTTTTTTAGAGTTGCCTAAGTAACAACCAAATGCATATAGACAAGCTTAAGCATCAACACAAATAAACTCTTCATAATAATTCATGACGATAAAACTATTTTTACTTCAGCGTTCGAATATAATTTGTTAGCATGGCACAATAAACAGCGTAGAACCGTAAGCCCAATTGCAGTTGTGTGTTTTCGTTTTTTTTTTTAGTTGACAGCTGTGTATACCGTTACCTTATAGAAAGACCCTAACACATTTTTTTAATCGAGTTTTTTGTATATTACGATAAAAGAACATCTAATGTACCGAAAAATGCAAAAGTCTCGATTCCAAAAAAAAAATAATGAGTTAGGGCCTTTCCATATTAAGGTAACGATATGTAAGTATGTATTAATATTTTCATCAGTAGAATATTTGAAATTAAGAGCTTTAATCCAAAATCTCTGTATTCATCATTAAATACATAAACAATTATTCACAAAAAAATAATTCAGGTTTGCAAAACGTTTAACAAACCAATTTCCATACAAAATTTTTTTTGTAAACCTTTTGTAAACCAAAACTACTTTTTCTGATTTTTGTAAGCGATAATCAGCAAATCTGTAGCAATAAGGAAAAAGTACTTAAGTCATATTTTAATGTTTTGTAGGAGAGAGAGAGAGCACTTTTAAGCTTTCAAGTCGATTTTGAAAAATTTATTCCTTTTACAGTTAAATTGGGAAATTCATTCTTATTATGCTCTTTCTAATGCAACAAACCGCATAAATTAACTTCAAAATACACGTTTGATAAAAAGAAGTAAAAAGAATCGGATGTGACAAACTTTTTTGCAATTTATATTGGATCCGCCATTTTGAATTTTAAAAATCTAATACCAGATTCTTAATCAGCGATCCCGACAAACTCGGGTAGCGAGTTTCAAACCATTAAAGCGTTCAAAGTCGTTTTTCTCCAAAACTTATTTTTTGAGCATAGGTCCCTTCCTTTTAATTTTCCATGTCACATATTCAATTTTAAATATATTAAAGATTAAATTAAATTAAGCTACGAGTATTATTCTATATGAGATTTAAAGTCGATAAAAGATATGCAGCAAGTCATTTATAACTTCCTGAAAAATCGCACAAACTAATTGCGGTTCCTCCAAGTGGTACTTTGAAGTATGAAGATTATACCAATGGCATTAACTCAAAATTAGCTTATCTCGACTAAAGCACTTTTTCCTTTTTGCCACAGAAATGTAGCGCTGACAATATAATAGAAAATGAATGATATCTTAAAATTATTGAATATTATTTAATAGAAAGAACATCTAAAAACATCAGCTGCTTATGATGTCGCTGTCCTTGTCAACATAATTAATTGTTGTGTAGTCTGCTGTGGTCTAAGTGTTCAGTCAAATTTAGGTTGTAAAAATGGAAAAATTTCTCTTTAATAGTAAAAGAATATATATGTTTGGTGAAGTAATGGCAAATTTATACTGAGTTTAAGAGAACTACTTTCTCATTAAATGTTGACTCCGGTACAAGAGCACAATGAATATTCCAACTCTCTCTATTAACATGGCGCAATATTTTATAATAATTTTTTCTTTTTGAGTTACTCTATAAATATGTGAGTTGTTGTGAAAATAATCGTACAAAATGTGAAAAATCATACATACATATCTATGTATATACATACATACATACATTATTGGCAAATGGAGTTGGAGCAGTATTAAAAATAATGACCGAGTCACATTTTTGCATGGTCATGCTTTGTTATTTTATTTCATTTAGTATTTCACGTAAAATTCTCTGGTGTAAACATTATCCAATTTAGCAATTTAAATATCTACATAATTGTATCTCAAAACTATTAATCATAGATTGTTAAAGTGATATACATTATTGTAAATAAAACAGTTGTAAACATTTCAACCCACTACACTCATACCCATCCATTTCATTTTATCGCATCAAATTTCAATCTTCTTCATCAGCACTTAAATTCAATTTAACAAATAATTTTTTTTCATACAGGCAACAACAATAACAACAGCGACAACAATAACAGTAATAATCCATTTGACACAATAATACGGTCAGCGACTGCTGTCGGTTTTACATGCAAATATGTAAATAAATAACAACATACTAATTCATTCACAAAACAAAAAACAAACAAAAAACAGATAAACAAATAAATAAATAAAAATGCATTAATAATAATTTTAATTTTTTGTTCGACTAGAGTTTGTCTTGCCAATTTACGAGTACATAGCTATTTCCTTGAATAATAAACTTAACATATGATCTAATATAACCTGGCACAGCAACGGATGTTTATAAGGACTTTGAACCCGAACCCGTTGAACCGAAAAATTCAGCAAGGTTCGGCTTCAAAAATATATAAAAATGGAGAAATATTTAATAGAAGAATAATAAGAAACCCTTACATTTCTTGCATGCAAAAAAAAACAATAAATAAAATTAAATTATAAACAAAATCAAAATAAAATAAAGACCAAGCCGGATTGAACACCAGGTGTCCTTTACATGTATGTACATATGTATGTATGTATGTATCTGCGTAGTCTAACTTTGATATAAAAACAGCGTATAAGCTAATACAGCTTTTACTAATAAAACACATGTAGTTTTTTTTTAACTTTGCACCGAACCCGAACCTGAATTTTTTATTTTGATTAACCCGAACCTGAACCAATTTTTTCATGGTTTCAGTCCCTGAATATAACACTAAGTCCCAAGTTCCTAATAAGCAACCGCTACCTGTGGGCAAATATCACGATTTGCCTCTCTAATTTTTAAATACATATACATATGTATATGCTCTGGCAAGATCTCAGTTATCCACAAGTAGACTTGTGTCCAATAGACTTGTGTCCAACAGTTCTTTTTGAACTAGTTCGTTCAGTTGGACACAAGTTCGGCCAAAAACATCAATGTAAATTAAATGAGTTTGAAACAACTTTTGATTCAAACGCTCTCAAACTAGTTCAAAAAGAACTGTTGGACACACGTCTATCCACAAGATACATACATACATACATACATAGATACATACATACATACATACATATGTATGTACACAAATTTCCCAAAAGTATACGCAACATTTAGATCTTTGAATTAACTAACACTCATACGCACTTTTTATTTTACTTTATATGACTTCATAAAACCTGACAAATTAAATTGCTAAATCCTTTTTTTTTTTTCTTATCGAAATATAAATTGTCGTTTTTATAACAAAGTGTAGTTTTTTTTTTAATTTATATTTAAAGCCTTGGAGTTTTTATTTTAATTACGAGTATTTTAATTATAATGCATCTAGCCTTTGTGGTGATAAAGTGAAACTCTCAACAAAAACTCAGCTTAAAAAGCTGTGACCGTAACATTTTTAATTGTAACTATAAGATTCTTTTCTTTGCGCTCAGTTTCAAACGCCAGCAATTAATTATCAAAAACCATTAAATTATTTGCACTTGAGGGAAAACACACACTTGTAATAAAAGCACACATTTAAAATAAAATATTGTGCATAAGTACGTTTAGCATTTTTTTTTTGTTAAAATAATTTTGAAAAAGACATCTGTTCGACTGAAAGCACATGTTGAGATAGACGACGCATCATCTGTAACACAAACGGACATGACATCTAGTGCAGCAGCATTATTTCATCTCATGCTCATATGTATCTATTTTTCAAACACATGCATACATGTATCTACATACAGACATAGTTTATACTCGTACATTATACAGCCAATTAATTTCTAAAATGCCGGTGTTCTCTCAAATTAACAGCGGACGTGGCGCTAATCTGCAGGAATTCCGATATGCAACAGCTAAACAAATTAAATTACTACGGTGCCACTTTGAGTTAGTTGGCTTATCATGACATCTTATCTAATGAGAATAACAAGAGACAACAAAAAACACATCAACAATTGAAAGAGAATCATACGCGTACGAATGTATGTATATTTATTTACTATTAACCCGACATGGATAACAGAGATTTTCAAATGAAACTGTAATTGAATCTAAAGTATATTCTTGAGAATACATAAATGAGGAACCAACTGTTCAGAACAAAACGGTACTAAATCCAACCCGTTGCTTTGGGGTATCCAATACGATCGCATATATGTATCTATCTGTGATAATTCTTTTTTCTACAGTTTAAATTTTTGTTGATGATACAAATACGGACCTGTAATACAAGCTAAGGCATTGGTTTTGCATATTCCACGATTTATATTGTTCGAATAAATTAAAATACAATAAAAACCCAGCAACAAATTACCTATTAATACTTTGTTTTTAAAATCAAGTGATCTGGAACCACCATGAATTTCAGGACGGTCCCGGTAATCAATTAAAATTTTCATGATTTATTATAGCTATTGCTATTTATGGCGAGATACAGGGGTTAGAAAATAATTTTCGTAACAAAATTAATCGACACTATTACAGTTATAAATTTATTTTTGTTTTGATTTCTTTGTACTTAAAAGCAGCGTACGAAAATAAACGAAACAAATTGTTTGAATTTGTTTTGCTTCGTTCTTTGAAGTGAGTGAAAAAAAAAACAAAACAAAAACAATGAGAAACATTGCTGAATTTGATTTTGTGTTCTTTTTGTCCTGATCACAAGCCAGAGAACACAGCCGATCGACTGTAAGCCGGCTAACAGCCGCCACCGGCCGCAAACAATATATTAATTTAATCGTGCGCCACTAGAAAATACAATAATGGGAAATAAATGGAAACGTTTTAAAATATTTGCGGCGAATTTGACATCATCACATAATATTTTCACAATGTATGGTTAAAAGATAACAGAGACTTTAACGGCAAGTTGTGTATTAAAGTCCTGCACAAGACTATTTATAAGAACTTTCAAGACATGCGACATTTTTTAAACGCTTTACTACAGCGAAATATTCTAAAACAAGCGCTAAAAAACACTGTTGGCAAGACAAAGAACTCAAAAAAAATATTGCCAACAGTGTTGTTTAGCATTTATTTTAGAATATTTCGCTGTAGTAAAGCGTTTGAAAAATGTCACATGTCTTGAAAGGTCTTATAAATGGTCTTGTGCAGGCCAATATTGTGTATGAAGAACTTGTAGTTAAAGTTCAAGTTAACTCTTAACCATATATTGTGAAAAGGGACGTAAGTTTGTTTTATACTATGTTCACACTTATGTTTTTAAACATTTTTAATACATGTTCACACTTATGTTTTTAAAACTTTTTAAGTTTAGTTTTCTAAGAACTAAACACACTCGTTCACATTATATTTGAGATGTTTAAGGATGACGTTTTGTGAATAAATTATTGTGTTTGTAAGAAATTTCGAACAACTATGCTTTTTGTTTGCTTTATTATTTTTAAGCAACAAATGTTTTTGTAAGTAATGTAATATTTTTTAAGCAATTATTGTGTTCCAAATAATTTTTTTAACGTGCCACTATTTAAACAACACAAAGTTGCCAGAGCTATCAAAAACGCACTGAACATACTTCATTTACGTGTTTATCGATGAGTTTAATTTTAAAACTTGTTAACTGAGATGCTTAACAAAACAAGTCAATGTATGATAAAACATCAAAAAATTATTGTGTTTAAGCTCTTAAAGATGAATAGGACGTTAAACACATAAGTGTAAACATATTATTATATAGCTAAGTAGCAATTGCTATAACCGGGTGTCCTAAGACACCTCTCTTCTTTTTTTTAAAAAACTTTATTATAGTTAATTAAACTTTTATTTAAAAATTTTGTAATGCCATTAAGCTTTTTGATTGATTAAACTTTTAAGCATTTATAATCAGAAATAATTTCTTAATCAGGCTTGAGTAGATAGACATGGGTGCTGATGAAGTGCGTGGCTGCACAGAAAAATATCGGTATTTCCCCCAGCTAATAGTGTCTAGTTTAATTTTTCTTCTATTCTTTAGATACTCACATTAATTAATAAAAATATTTCATTCATAAGAATTGAAATTACTGAACTCAAGCCTGATTAAGAAATTATTTCTGATTAAAAATTCACTATAGTTCAATTAAATCTAATAATGTCTCTTTTAAGCATTTATTTAAAAATTTAGTTAATTGAAAAGTTTAGTTGACAGTAAAAATTTTTGTGATTGACACAGTTAAGCATATTGTTGCCTTAAAAGCATTTATATTGGAATAATTTGAATACAAAGTGCCTTTAACACATTTTATATACAATGACATTAGTGCTAAGCCAGGAGCATATTATCCGTAAACGAACAAAAATATAGCACTTTTCCCAAATTTTCAAAAATGTGGTCTGCAGAAAAAATTAAAATAAGTGGAAATAAGCATCGGGATGATAATTCAACATTTATTTAACTTAAGAATGTTATACTAAGGCCCAAATTTACAGTCATTAGTTAATAATAATAACAATAGTTTAACCAATAATATTTGATCCACAGCTCTTTGTTTACCGCCAAATGTCATTGGTTAACAAATATTTAGACAACAGCTGATTCGTTGTAAACTTTATTAGTATTGTTGTATTGTGATTTTTTTTTACACATTTAACACATACGATATCAAGCATCTTTTTATTTTATTTTCTATTATTTTTTGGATTTTCCGAACCAATTTCATCAATTTTAAAGAAATAAAATAGCAATTATAAACAAAAACCATATGCTACAGCAGAGGTGCCAGTAGTGGAACATAATTGTTTTATAGGGTTACCATTCTTTGCTCATATTAAGAACTTTAGTTAAATAATGCACTGTGAATATAAAGTACATATTAGTTAAACAATATTTATCATTTTAGTTTACTAAAAATTAACTACGTGTGAATGCGAATAGACTACACTTAAAGTAGAAACAAATTATTTATTTATTATATTTGAATCGAGTTAGTAAAAACATTCAAGTTTTATTAAACTTAAAAAATGTACCACTGGCCATCGGTATATTTTAATTTGACTTCAAAAAAATTCCTGCATGCAAGATTAAAAATAATAAAAGATCTGATTGCAATGTATTTTCCAGCCCTGACTTGTACAGGAAAAAAGAGAAAACACTTGTAATATTTCTAACCAGAATTAATTTTAACACTATTAAAAAATATGTATGCATTAAATTTTAAAAACTTGTCTTTATTATAAAAAATCACATATCTGTGCACAATACACACGCATTTATTAATATTTTTCGATAAAGAATCAAGCGTAGTTTGCAAGTTTTTGATACAACAATGAAAATATTTTAGAAAATGCCAAAAAATTAATTTATTAACAAATTTTAATTCAGCATTTCAAAATCGAGTAGAGTAAATGTTCTCATTAGTCTTTAAAGGCTGTAGTAAATATTAAAGTGCTTTCACATTTCATATCCTTTGGTGGTAATCCATCCCGAACATCACAGATCTGCAGACTTAGCACAACATCTATTAACTGAACCAGCACCCAAAAAAATTATCCGCCCCTGATTCAGCAAAAGTGTTGCCATTTTGGAATTTTTCCTGATATATTCAGCATTTTAATTCGTGAAAAAGCATTTATGGTTTTGCAAATACAAGGTGGCGCAAGAATTGTCATAATTTGAATTGAAAGAATTAGTTGTCAACAAGCCGAGGAGCGATACACATCTCAAGAATGAAAACTTTTCAGTCTGTTATTTTCACGCAGAGTGAATTTCTAAGTTCTCGTGCAATTAAGCATTTCGCTGAGCGCCTCGTACAAACTGGGTCCACTACAGAAGTCGCCAGCAGGGTTTCCAGATTATTTCCGACCTATTTCGTCAAATTGATTTTAAAAATCGCCAAAATATATTTTATGTATTTTTTTTTTCATCTATATATACATATATGTATTTGAAAATTATTTTTTTCATGTGACACTTTCTTTAATATAAATTTTTATAAAATAATCTTAAAAAAAATTTCGCAGAAAATCGCCAAACCCAGAAATAAAATCGCCAAAAATTATTTCTTGTAAATCGCCAACAAATTATTTATAGCCAGAAAAATCGCCAAGTCGCCAAATTATAAATTTAGACGCAAAACAAGTTGAAAAATCGCCACTTTTGGCGAGAAATCGCCATATCTGGCAAACATGGTCGCAAGATGTGGCTGAACTCTTATTTCTTTTTCGACTGATGTCGATGATGAAGTCGGAGAGACTCCATAAACACCAACAAGACACAATTAGACATTAGCAGCAGTGCTGCCAGAATGATGATTTTATCATATTTTTTTCATGATTTCATGATTTATTTTCTCGAATGATGATTTTTAATTTTGCAAATTATGATTTTTAGTTTCAATACATACATACATATGTATGTAAAATTTTCTTTGTTGTTCAACCATGTTTATCACTAGCTATATACATACATATGTATGAAGAAAACACTTTTGTATCAGCTTGTTATATATTTCCTTCATTCACTTTACTTATGCACTAGGTTGTCTCGGAAAAAAAAGTTCGCCTCACACCACCGAACATAAAGTATTGTTGCAAGGCAGTTTCGAAAAAAAAATTTGCCGAATGTAGGGGTCACCTATATTCATCTTTCATTATATCTCCGGCATTTACATTCGGAACTTAAAGTGTGATATATCGAAGTTTTTGTCTTGAGGAGACCAATGTTTTGCTTTTATTGTCATTGACCTTAAATATCCCGTTGTAATATTTACCCACCAGATCTCGGTTTCTACAACAATAATTTTAGAAAATTAAAGCTCGCAAAAAATCATTAACCATTTGCAAAGAAATTATTTTTAATAATTCTAGCTGAAACATTTTAATTTTTTTTAACTAAATGCTCTATTGGGACCATTTAAACAGAAAGAAAGAAACAGAATCTGGCCAGGAAGTATCGGAGAAGACATTCAGAATTGCATACACTGTAAGTTTATTGTATTATCAGTTTTTAACTACTCATAATTGTGTTTCGCATTATGTAACTGTAAGCATTTAATTAATAATTCGGATCTTTTATTGCTTATTCCGTTTAGTCATGTCAATTGGAACGCATTCCAATGAAAGAAATGCTAGCGAATATAGGAGGCTGGAATGTTCGAGGCGATCAGGTTTATTTGTATCGTATGGTTCAAGCTGTTCATACCGGAGAATGCGAGGAGAGATTAGCCACCGAGAAGCCATGTCTGCCAATTTGAATCATGTAAAAATATCTTTGATTAAAATTTAATTTTTGATCTTACATTAATTTTTTAATTCTTGTTGTATAAGTTGAGATATGATGAGTAAGTAATAGAAGACAGTACTTTAGGTCAATGACTATTAAAGAAAAAAGGGCTCGTCGAGACAAAAACACCGATATATCATAATTTAAGATCCGACTGTAAATACCGAAGATAAGACAAAAAATTGAAAAAGTCAACTACATTCGGCAAAAAACAAAATATTTTTTAAAATAGTTCTGATGGAATTATTGAAATATTTCCTTAGCAAACGTTTAATGATTTTTTGCAAGCTTTAATTTTCTGAAATTAGGGTGGTATATTAGCGTGGTTGGAACTGAGATCTGGTGGGTAAATACTAGAACGGGATATTTGAAGCAAAACATTGGTCTTCTCGAGACAAAATATCGATATATCACAAATGCTGAAGATATAATGAAAATTTTATTTTGGAGACCCTTACGTTCGGCAATAAAAAATAAAACTGCGAACTGTTTTGTTTTGCCTGTAAGGCGCGGCAATCTATTTTGCACCCTCAAATACATACATCATTGTTTTATAAATATGTCAATTGTTGTTACTTTTTTTATTTGAAAATAAATTGGACTTTTGATGATTTTTTTCTTCAAAATATGATTTTCTTTCCGACAAATAATGATTTTCTTCGCAAAGCTTCTGGCAGTCCTGATTAGCAGACGTTCGTTGCAACGAACTTGCGTGGTTATTGTATACGCTTAAAGTGACTTGAAGTGCTGCGGCATTAGGAGTGTAAAAGTGATTAGACAACTGCCATCACTGATTAGCAACTTTGTTGTAAACGCTCTTACAAATTTTCTTTGCTCTTTAACTTAAGAGAAGAAAATCAGCAAAGATACATACAATCATACTTCTGTAAACAGAACACAGAGACAGGGTTGTCAGATACGGCGATTTCTCGTCAAACGTGGCGATTTTTCAACTTGTTTGGCGACTAAATTTTTGATTTGGCGACATGGCGATTTTTCTGGCGGTAAATAAATTTGTTGGCGATTTACTGGCTATTTTTTAACAAAATTGAATTTGAAAATTTTAGTAATTCAGGAAAATTAGTTTGTTAAAGCAGTAGTTTCAAAAATAAATCCTACCAAAACTCGTCAGCAAGATATTCGGGTATGTTCTGTATCCCACGTGAAATTAAAAGGTGTTGAATACAGAACATACCCGATTAAAGCAATTTGATTTTGATGATTTTTCTTATATTAATTAATTACTAATGCGTTTTGAATTTAATAAAATAAACAAAAAAAAAATTTTTTATTTTTTAAACATTTACATATATTAAAAAAAGTGTTATATAAAAACAAATTTATTATCAAATATATATTAAGAAAAACCACATAAAATCCTTTTGGCGATTTGTAAAATCAATTTGGCGAAATAGCTCGGAAAAAATCTGACAACCCTGCACAGAGAGGCGAAAGTAAAAGTGATTTGAAAAGTGTGCTTAAGCAGTGTTGCCAGTTTTTTTTCTATATCTTATCCCCAATTTTTGATTTGTTATCCCCAAATTGAGTTTTTTTATTCAAATTTTTTCTTTTGTGAAAAAAATAAAATGTTTCTAATTTTATTTGAAAAATAATGACAAAAATAACATATTTATTCAATATTTGCCTTGATATTTACTTCTTCTTTATTAGAAACCATTCACTATGAATAATAAAACACATTTTTAGACTCGCCAGACGCATATTTCTTAGTTCAAAAATCATTCTTGTACCATCAGTTATAAAAAAAATCCCCAAAAAATCTCTCAAATTTGGTTATCATCCTCAACAAATCCCCAGATTTCCAATGCGAAATTTTCATCCCCAATCGCGAAAAATAATCCCCAATTCGGGGACAAATCCCTTAAACTGGCAACACTGTGCTTAAGAAGGAAAATTATTAAAATTTAAGAGCATTTCCTTCTCATAAGAAAAACAAAGAAGAAACCAACAAGAGCATTAAAATCAGCACAAAGTATTTATTTGATGTTTGGATGCTGAAGATGGTTATCATGCAGGTAATGGTGAATGCCATCATGTAAAGTAATATTGATGTTGGCACAAAATGAGTGTAGTAATGTAATGAAATGATGTTGAAGTACCCAGACTATGAGATGCTGTTTGTATTGCTTCACAAGCTTCGCAGCTGGCGTTTATTCTGCTGCTTGCGACGTCAGAATACTGATTCTGGCGTAGAACAACGCATAAAAGTACTTTGTAGCACGTCTGAGTTTTCAGTTTCTCTCGGGACTCTAATGTGTGAACAGCATCGATAAACAACACAAAAAGAAAACACAAATAAAAATAATTGCCAAATTTGTTGTCAAATATAAAGCACATCCAATCAAATAGAAAAACAAACGAATTCGAACGAATATTGATGATTAAAAGCCAGCAAAGAAAACAAAAAAATCCCAAACGCATAATTCACAAAAAAATATAAAATAGTTAAAGATAAATTGACGCGCTAAAATTTATACAGTTTTTCCGGTAATAAAAACAAATTGTTTACTTTTAACAATTTCTTTACTTTCAACATAAATGTTTTCAGTTTTAATGAACTCTGCATTGTCCAGTGGCAAATTTAATAAAAAAATATCAAGCTGGCGGAAAGAGTTTCAAACTCTTTGTGTGTAAAGTTTTTTTCTTTCTTTCAAAAAAAAATTTATAGATTTTCTTATTTTCATTGAATATGAACATGTGTGTATGTGTGTATGTTTGCATGTACATATGTACATGTGTGTATGTATGTATGCATAAGCGTTTGTTTTGTATGGTGGCACAAGCTACAAATACAAAATAAATAAATAAAAATAAAAGAGATAACATAGTACATACTTATAAACGTACATTTAAAAGTTGTTCCAATATGTACATACATACATACATACATACATACATACGTGCATACACACGTATTGTTTAGTGTTTTATTGTGCCTTTTATATTTATTAAAATTTTTGTTTTCATTGTTTAGAGAATTCATTTTTCGCACGATGATTTTGTCTGAGTTAAATCTTCGAGGTTTATCTTTCGTTATTTATTTTCTTGATTTGCATAAGTAACAGTTGCCTGCTGTATTTTAATGTATTTCTTTTTACTTCAAAATACCTTCTCATAAACTCTTCTAAAAAAGTTTAGCAAAAGTTGGTTTAAACTTTGTTACTGTGGTGCTGCTTAATTGTTGGGCTACCATGACGTATAAGCGATATTAAATTTTCTTCCTGTCTGTATGGCGTATGTATGTATGTGAGTCAGTTGTGTGTGTGTGTGTGTGTGTGAGCGTGTGGGATTGTTTTTTGATGAATGCGCTTATGTGAATGTGTGCATTTAAGTACATAGACATAGTATACATGCATGAATGAACTTGCACACGGATGGAAGGAAGTAAGAGTATGTAAACAATTTATGTGCTTACTTTTCGAATGAAGCCTCCTTCATTTGATTTCTATTAAAACACACACATACATACATACATACATACATGCCATATGTATATATGTATATGTATTTTTAGCTCGCAAACAAATTCAAACTGCACTGAGTTTGCACAAAAACTTACACCAATTAATTCATTTGATTCTCCCGTTATGTTTTGCAGTACTAAATCTTAGAAAAGAGATCATTAATAAATTTGTCTATAATAAACAAGCATACATATCGCTCATTTACTTCAATAGTGGCATAACTCAAAAAATGGGTTTTTTGAGTTAATAATGCAGAAAGATTCGGCATTTTGTATTTTGTCTTGTGTAAAAATTTCATACAAATAGCTTGTACCATCACCTCCTGAGAGAAGATTTTTTTTTCATATCTCCATTGAGTTGTATGCAAATTGAAAACTTAAAACGCGTTTTCTGCAAAACTAGTTTTTTCGAGTTGTGCCACTATTGAAGCAAATGAGCGATATGTACTCGTAGATACGTACAACAGAGTTGTATGTTGTCAGTGCCTCAATAGCAGATTTTATTTACTGAAAGTATACTGTAGCTTGCAAGCTTTCAAATGAAAAATATTCATCAAAGCTATTAATCTCATCTGTTTTTAATGCTTTGAAAGCAAGCAAAACTGGATGAAAACTAATAATAAAAAAACACTAAAATGTTCTAAAACTGAAATATGCAAGAAAATTACAAAAAAAAAATAACTGAAATTTTGGAGAAGAAAATCATAATCATAATTCAAAGAATAAAGTGTTATACAATTTTTTTTTTAAGTTTTCTCTTTACTTGACGGTATTCGAGAGCATATTGTCGGTATTTGTAGCAATTAGCCGTCGGCGAAGTAAAATAATGCATAAAACTACGTTGCTTAAAATAATGCACCTAACAAAACGCACAATAGCAGGTAAAAAAACGACCTATTATTTGGACCCAATAGAGCAGAAAACTTACTTTCGTTTCTCAGCAAACTGTCAAACCTAACCTAACCTTTCCATTTACATAAAATTTAATAACGATGACATTGCACGCCTGCCTTCACTGGAACTTCCCGCTAATTTCAAAAAGATGTCTCTCAAACCATTTAATCGATTCACAACAAATTTAAGCTATTTTACGCATCCTTTTCAATTCAAAAACAGCAATTGAATCCTTAAAATCGGTTTCAGAAAAGGTTTTGCAATTATTAAAATAAAGCGATATTACGAAAATTTTAATAAAATTTGTCACCAGTCGATGTTCAATCAAAAAGCATTCTTTGATATACATACATACATATGTAAATACATGTGATTTTGTTGCAATGACGACGAGATATTGTTTAAAAACCCAATTCCAATCTTCGTTAGATTAAATGAAAGAAAATAAAAAAAGTTGATGCAAAAAATAAGTATAAACAACTTTTAGGTTTCTTTTTCGTTGTATACGTTCCCTTTCAACATTTGCAATCAATGAAAAACGGTAGCAATAAGAATGAATTCAGTACGAGTAGATGCAAGCAAAATGACCATTCATACTCGTATCATTAAAAATACAGTAAAACTTCTTTCATGTGGCTTTTGCTTGAGTAACTGGGCCGTTAAAAGTTAGTGTCCGAACTGAAGTCACTAAACCCGGGTGAGGTCAGTCAATTAATTTATCCAATAGAAAAACTAATTTCTTGATAATTATTTTCAATCACAAAAAAACAAAAGATCGTCGTCATTTAAAAAACCTGCTGTTGATTTTTTTTATAGAATTTCACGTATGAAATTCTGCGTTTATTTATACAAGCATGTTTCTATAGGCAAAGTCAGCACTATCGTGAATGACAAGTGTAATTTTTTTTAGTTCCCATGAAGGCAGACATGCTATTGTGAATATCCCGTGAAGCTTCAAAACAAAAATCCCAAATTTAATAAAAATTCGGCTTTCTGTAAAGTTTGGCAAAATTAACGTAGCCGAAGCTAATAAATTGGTCGGGCAGTAATTAGAAATATTCGAATGATATAATAGGATCGCTTAGAATAAATTTTCTTTTCTTTTTAATCTTAATGATGTATGTACATAAATGCCACATGCACTTATACGCAAGTGACTCTTTAAATATTTTATATAGAATCTGTTCCCAGTAAAAAAAGACACTCCAAAAAAGTCATGAAAATATAGAGTTTGCGATGTGGAAGTAGTGCAAATTTCGATCCGATCTAATGATTTTTACATAGGGTTGTCATTGCAAGAAGTTCTCTTTTTCGATGCCTGGTCACCGAATTGGAAGCGATTTTAAGAAAAATTTCCTTTTTTGTGCTCTATGATAATATTTTCATCTAGGAAAAATGGTTAATGGTTGGTTACCTATTTTAACAATTAGTTTCTTTTTATAGGAATTTAAATGCGAAACAGTATTTTCATGTAAATTTAAGCAAATAACTACAACATTTTAGACCAAAATTAGTTCATAACCCAGCAAAAAATGTTCGAAATTTTGTAATGGGTAGTACTCTTTTAATGGCTTACAAAGTAACGAGTGGTACTTATTTATCTAATTATTTTATTTGCATAATAATGACTGTCATGTAATGAATAAAATAAGAACTTATTTATATCACTACGTGAAAGTACTTATTGTAGTACTTTCCAGTTAATAAGGAAATATGTATATCTAGAGAAATTTGTTACAAAATTTTATTCATTTAAAATAAAAAAATTAGAAAATATAGCAAATTAATTTTGAATAAGTTTAAGCAAAAATTAATCTTTATTATTTTGCATATTTGTACGCAAAAAATAACCCATTAAATTTTGAGTACTTTTAGGCAATCAGTAATCTATTAACTTTTGTATGTTTGTAGGCAAAAAGTATAGGGTACCGCATACTTTTTGAACTTCTCAAACAAAAATAATGCGTTATTCAGTCAAATTGTAAGTACTTACGGCTGAGGAGTACATACACTTTTTTGCATTCTAGTAGGCAAAGTTTTTTGCTGGGTAAGTTTCTTCAAAAAAATCGATTTTTAAAAATTTTGGTGAGTAATTTCTAAAACTATAGAGGAATTACAAGGTTTTGTATGACTAAAATTAACTTCTACTTGGTTTTCTGCTAACTATTGGCAAATTAAAAATATCGATTTTTTGGAAGCAATGAAAATGTAGTTCCTTTAGAATGACTTCCATTTTTTTTACTGGGTTTATAATTTAAAATTGAATTTATCTTTATTTAAATTACAATCTTCTTTCAATCTGATCAAAATGACGTAATAACCAAATAATAATTGCTATTTAAAGCTACATTAACAGTCTGAATTAGTGATTGTCCGGATACAAGATGTGTTACTGTTTTCCTCGAGCGTTTAATAAATTTTTAAGGACAAAAAAAAACAGTGTGCCTGGTTATCTGATTTACTCGTATTGTAAATGGTTTATTTTCCTTTTTCATTAGTTTTTCTGTTGTTTTCGTTTCATGCTGCTTGCTTTTCAGAAAATTCAGATAATTATAATCTTCCCCAAGGACATTGTCAACATGTTGTCTTCAGTTTTGTTATTTTATTCTGTTTTCCTTCGGTTTTGTTTTGTATCTCTGCAGAGGTCTGATGTCGTCTGCTTTGTTTGTCTTTGAGTTGGCCTGTAGTCAGTTGGTGCTTCAAAGAACTAGATTAAACAAAGCCACATGAACATTGGCACACTCAAAGAGTTTTGAACATGAATTATGACAAAGAAAACATATTTTTGTTAATTTTTTTCTAAGAGATAATCATTAAAGCTGTTGGTTGTCCGATTGTCAGAATGTTTTCGACAGTTGGATGGCGACTTGTGGTTTCAACGCTACTTTCCACGTTCTACATTCTGCGCGAACAATTTCAGGGTATGGCCGTCTCGCGTGGAGGTTATGTCAACTGGCCACCGAAATCGTGCGATTTTATTCTGTTAAGAGTTTTTCCAGTGAAATTTTATTCAGGTAGGTCTAGGCAAAATAAGCCACAAGCCACAGCGGCTTTTAAAACCAACATAGTTCATGCCATGGGTCGCATCCAGCCTTATTTGTACGGCAGAGTCGTGGACAAGTTGACATTTCGGATGTGCGCCATCCAAAAAAATAATCGAGATTTAGAAGCAATTGCTTATTAGTAAAAGTCTCTATTGCATTTTTATAGCTTCTTTTCCTGTTTTTGTAGTGTAGTTTAATATAACACAAAAATAAGCGCTTCGGAAGCGCGCAAAAGCACACAGTGCATCCCTTCTGGCTTACGAGGATGCAATAACGTAAGCGAATGACGAAATTTAACACAAACACTACGACGTCAGTCGGCAGTTTATACTAAAACTCTCAAAGTTTTTTATATATCATCCTCTCTCGCTTACCTGTATACAAATTTGGATGCGAATGAAAGTTTTACTTCGAGTTTTTATTTTTTAATTGAATTGTGTACAAAAGTAAATATGTGCTTCGGTAGTTCAGTGGGTAGTGTTTCACTCCACTCCTGATAATTGGTATTGTATTTAATACATAATAAATATAAAAACATAATAAAGTATTGCAAGTTAATCTTTAAGAGTAGATATAAAATTCTGATCTAAAGAGCAAATTTTTTAATTATATAGATATGAAAAAGACATGCTTCCAGGTAGTCGAATATTTTTGCTGAATAGGTCACTCCGGCAGGCATGAAAGAATCACATTTTAGATCGACGTGGCAGAGCTTCTACGCGAGGAATCCCATATAAAAATCATGCAAAATTTCATGCATCGGCTAAGCGCTTGCCTACCAAAAGGGCAGCGATGCTAGCCTCTCAGTCCAGAGATCGTGGGTTCGATTCCCACCATAGACAAGCTATTCGCTTTGCGGGTTGTATTTGTTCTTTCTACTTATATAGGTACTTCCAGCGAAGCACCATTTTTTGCTGGGTAATTATACTTTTTGGTTGATTAAATTTTTAAACAAAAGTTTGACTAACTCGATTAAACTTTTAGTTAAGCTTTTAGCAAAATTTTAATTGATTCAATTAAATTTTTAATTAAATAATATTTTCATAATTTTCACAAAGTATGATTAAGAGTTAACGTGAACTTTAACTGACAGTTCTTCATACAAAACTTCCCGTTAAAGTCCCTGTTAGCTTTTAATTGTACATTGTGAAAAGGTCCGTAAAGGTGTTAACTTGGGGAAACATTTTTTTGTGGCAATTAAAAACTTATTAAATAGTTTTAATTAAAAAAATGTTGTCCATGTATGTTTATAAATATCGATTTTATGAACGAAAGTTAAAAGGTTATTTATATTTTACAGTAACACACAGTACTTTTGTGGAATATGTACGTACACACATTCATATTTATATACACACATACATATGTATGTATGTATGTATGTACCCTGCAGGAGAATAGGTGTCAATTGTCTAAAAGCTACTAGTATAATTACTAGAACAGCAAGAACTAGTGCGAAAAGGGTTAAAGTTGTTGTATAAAATTACTAGTTCTGATGAGTACTAGTATATGAAGTAGTTCCAAGGCACCACATTGCAAAATAAATTTTGACTGTCTAACACAGCAATTGCAATGTACGCAAATTAGTATTATACAATTATTAAAGTTTTAGGTTCACCTATAAATAATTATAATCAAATAATTACAATTAACCTTGTGTATTTTTGAATTTTGATAAATAATTGCGAATTTTAACTAGCAGTTGTCACTGGGTAACAAAGGAATAAAACCACCAATTTTATAGAATTTTTCTTTGCAAAAGAACTGCTAATTAACTAGTCCTAAACTAGTACCAATGGCACTATTAATTTTCTAAACACACTCAATGCTAATTTGAGCATTAACATTTTATAGGAAAGTTTACGGATGGGAACTAGTGGCGGTGGCTTCTGTACTAGTAAAATACCAGTTGGACACTAGTTCGATCTCCTGCAGGGTATATACATATGTAAACAAAATGAAAAACAAAGCAAATAAGTAACTTTAATATTTATTCGCATTTTCAGTTTTTATATTTTAAAAATATGTACGTTCAAAGGAATTATTTTTTTACAAAAAAAAAAAAAACATGTATAATATAAATGAAGGTTAATAAACCAGGAACTTCTTTCTCTTGGCTTGTATTTCGGGTTTTTGGCAGGTATTAATAAACAATTTCAATTATTTGCACGCTTTAATGTCAATTAATAAAGTTAAACGTCACGCAAATGTTGTGAAACAGAATTGAAATTTCGTCATATCGCACGTTTTTTTTAAGTATTGAGTAAAGCAAAAAATAATAAGATGTATTTAAAGCATTTTTGCCTCACATTATACAATGGAACACGGTTATAATGAACTGGGCTATAGCAAAAGAGTTTTAGTTAATTGTTCTCCAGCAAGCGCTTTCAAAATTTATGCATTATTTTGGGGAATGGCATAAATTCATATGTATGTATATTAATTTATTTTATTATTTTCTAATGTACTTATACTACAACGAATTGTTGGTAGTGAATTATTTAAAAAGTTTTGTCATACTACTCCATTCCAATACAGGCAAATCTCGGTATAACGAATGTCGCTTTAACGAAAATCCGATATAACGAACGTCCAAATTTTTTACATTAACAACATTATATAGCGAATAATATCTGAGTTATGTACTGGATATAACGAATGTCATAGAAAAAATCGCGAAAGGAAAACAAAACCTTGCTAGCAAAACATTTCTAACATTTAGTACTACTACCTTATAAATATAGCGAATCTTGTGATAAAAGTGTGCTCTGTATAACGAACGGCAAAAAAAAATATTAAACAAAATATACAGCGGCAATTGTAAATGCAAAAAAAAAGTGTGCTACCTTAGCCTTTATATTTGGTAGCTTATTTGAAAACAAATTGTTGTCACTCTTTTTATTGTATTGTGTCATGTCTACAATAATAATAATAATAATTAAAATAACACTTAAGAAAACTTTTGCGATATAACGAATTTTTCGGTATAACGAATGGGCCACCTATTATATATCGTTCGTTATACTGGGATTCGCCTGTATTTATTAACATATGCATCCGAAAACTTCAAGCATTAGTCGGATGTTTTTCGGGGTTATTGTTTTGAAATATTTTCGTTTAACGCAGTGAAAGTTTTAATAAAAAATTAATACATATATATATTCACTTTTCTGTAATAGTAACAATACAAATAAATTATTTATAATAGTTGTAAGTGTACATGAATCACAATGGACCCAATTGGGTCTCCGAGTTGAGGTGCATTTTTGGCGCCACCCTTCTTAACCTAACCTAACCTAACCTAAGTGTATATGAACTAAATCAATTTTTCTTCAAAAGACTTCATAAAGCCTTAATAATTTTTATAAGTAAGACTGTAATTATATTAAATGTTGTTTCTCGTTGACAAGCCATTTTTATATAGAAGTCATAAGCAATTATATAAAAAGTTTATGAGATAAACTAGTTAGAAATAATAAATTTTTATTAACGCAATTATGGGTTTTTCATACATTGTGTAGCAAAGCTATTCATTATATTTACACAAAACAACAAAAAAAATTTAATACGAGTGCATGAAGCAAGATTTATTCTTTAAATATGCAAATGTATATTATATTGATTATTAAACTATTTCATAGTTTTAAACAAGTTTTAGAATGGATAATTTAAATGCAATATTTATAAAATATTTTTATAATAAGTGATTTTAAAAGTAATAATGGTTATGCAAAGACTACTTTACTTTTAAAATCGCATGTGATTTGAAGCCATATGATTTTCAAAACATGCCTGATAAATAGAAGATTTAAGGAAAAAAAATGAAATTTCGTGTTTTCTTTATTGCGAAAAATCTTGCGCTAACGACATCGATAGTATGTGTTGGCCAATCCATATACATATTATTAGCTCATTTTTTAAATTTTACAAATATTTTTGGTTTATAAGAGGTTTATACAAAATTTATTTTATAAACTCTTCAGAAAACAAAATTATTTTTCAACTCATTAAATTAAGTTACGCCGTTTCTAAAATATTTGATTCGAAAATTGTCTGATGTTACCAAAATCGTTTTATTAAATCATACGCAATAAGTTTAAAAGCAAAAAAAAAAACATTAATTAACGAATAGAACTAATTAATTGAAAATGGTTTTAAAAAGTGATGTCTTTTTAGCGGTTTTGTAACCGAATCGTAAGGGATTTTCTCTTTTAAAAGAAATGGCTTAGAGTACTTCGAAACACTTAAATGAAGTTGACACTATCAGGCATGTTCTGGGGGCAAATTACGGCACTCGTTATCGAACGAAATTACGAAATAATTCAATAGAGTTTATATGGAAATATCTTAAAATTTCGAATCGTATCGAATGCCGTAATTTGCCCCCTGAAAATCACATTTTTCAAATCACTAGTGATTTTAAAAGTAATGATGGTTATGCAGATATTTGTTCGCTCTTTTTTTAATTTTTCTATTGTGTAGAGCATCAAATATCATTTCTGAAAGAAATTTATCGTCTATGATTTTAAAAACGTCTACAGGACCATTATTACTTTTAAAATCACTAGTGATTTTAAAAATGTGATTTTCAGAACATGGCTGTATACGTCATTTACTGCTCTAAGTAAGGTTGTTTCTTTTTTAACCGATAATTCTTTGTCATAACCATTTCTAAAAGATTAAAAGATACTGATACATCTTGTATAATTTTGAGCTGGGGCACAAATACGAAAATGTCGTATTTCGTTTCCCCCTTAGCAATTAAATAACTTTGTCTTAATTTATTTATTTGATTATTTTCCGCATATTGTATGTATTTTTAAATTATATGTGCATCTAAATAGATATGAAGGCATTGTGTGAATATAAAAGTTTAATTAATATTAATCATCGGCACCAAACACCACCATGATACGAGTATTAAGCGAATAGTTATTATTTTCCAAGTTTAAGATGAGTGCAGGCAAAGAAATCGCTTGATGAACTGAAACTTAAATTAGAATTCATTTGCTGAAAGAAATGTTTCTTTTTTTGCTGCTGAAAATACTCCAATAAAATTATATCCAGCAGAAAGATATTTTTGCTCAAATTACGAGTTTAATGAGAAGGTTGCATTTTACAAGATTAGTCGATTAATAATGTCCGTGGAAAAAGTGCCGCTAAATACTCTTAACAAATTGTTGCATTGACGGCAATACTCTAGACTGGGTATATCGACTCGAGCTATGTAAGTGTTCTATTCTCGACATGGCAAAGACCAAAGGACTTTACTGTATGCCACAATAATTTATTATTTCCAGTTTTACATTTTTACACTTGTCTGAGCTCTCATCTGATTTCAATAGAAATAGCTTAGAGCTTGAGAGTTAAAATTCACAGTGACCCCTATCGTGAATAGCCAGTAGCAATTTTGTTCGCAAGCAATTTTTATACCCTTCGAAGGGGAAAAATACTATCGTGAATGTCCCGTAAAATTTTCCTCCCGCTGTCAGTTCTCAGTGAATTCAAAAAAACGGGAAGAAGACTTAATTATAAGAAATGCATTGGGCACTGCTACACGTTCAATATATATTGAACGCGATCCAGTATCGTGATATATATTGAACGTGTAGCATGCAGTATTGATGGATCGCGATCCATATCTCAGAAAGGCCTAAATTATGGAATCCAGATCACGGATCACTTTCATGATATTGGATCGCGATACTTTAATAAGAATTGAAATAAAACAAATAAAATAAAAGACGAGGTGAAAAAAATTTAACTAATAAAAAGTAAAAAAGTTTATTACATTTGTGTAAAGTTTGTTTTAATAAAGGGTAATGGCAGAAGATAGTGAAAGCGAGTGTGTTCTGCCGGTGGAATCGGAATTAAGGACCGAAAAAATTATTTTGAGACTTTATTTTTAATTTATTTATTTTTAACTAACACCAGAAAATACATTCTTCTTAAGATGCGTTTTCTTAAGCAACGAAATTTCGAAAATTCGCAAAAATCACAATATTGGAAAGAAATACTGAAATTTATTAAAACTCGGTAAGACTGTAAGGCAAGCAAACATTCCGCTAAAGTCGCGAAAATTATGAAAATTTGCAAAAAAAAACTTGCTAAAATTTTAACGATTGCAAGGCACAATATAGATTAAAATCCCTAAAAATATAAGATAGAAAAAAAATTTGGGAAAATTACGACTATCGCGAAAAAATCGGTAGATCGCGAAAAGTTGCAAAATTTTAAACTAGATATAATATTGATTACAAATCGGTAAAACTGTAAGAAATGCAAAAAATTCGGTAAAAATCGTGAAAAAGACGAAAAGTCGTAAAGAGTAGCTAGCAGCGGGATGATAACAAAGTCTAATATCGCTTAAAAATCGACAAAAATGTTAGAACTCAGAAAACATGAAAAAAGTCGCTTTTATCGCGAAGTTTGCAAAAAATTGCGAAAAGTTTCAAAATTTTAAATAATTCATAATATTGACTTAAAATCTCAAAAACTCTAAGGAATGCAAAAAAATCGCGAAAATTACGAAAATTTGCAAGAACTTGCTAACAGCGGGATAATAACGAAGTTTAATATTGTTTAAAAACCGGCGAAACTCTCAGGAAGCTGAAAACATGCAAAAGTTACTAATGTCGCAAACTTTGCAAAAATTCGCGAGAAGTTGTAAAATCGGAAGCAAGCCCTACAATTTATTAGAAATCGCCAATGCGATTGACAGCTTGCAGCGCTACTCGTTACGTTGTACTACAGCTACTATTCTGTTCCAGCCTTTAAGCTTATTAATAAATTTATTATTAATAAACGATCCGCACAGCACAAAAATAACGTAAATACTGACGCGATAAATATTGAACGTGTAGCATACGCTCGTGATCCATCAATCCATCAGAATGGATCGCGATCCAAATATCACAATATATATTGAACGTGTAGCAGTGCCCATTAATTTTGGTGTTCAAATGAAATATTTTTTTGTGTAAAGTAGTGTTTTTAAATATTCTAGGCATAGTGGAAAAAATTATATTCTATGCAAAAAGCGGTTGCAATTAATTATTGTTATCTGGTCGTAAAAATAAGTACTTATAACATCTAATATTTAATTTTAAGGGAAATACATATTAAAATTACATGCTGTATTAATTCAACTGGGCTGCAAAAAAACCAAAATATTCATCCCTATCGTGAGAATTTTCCCTCGAATTTTCCTCTTTTCACAAAATTGCCATCGAGAATAATATTTCACTGGAAATGTTTTCCCTTTTTTGATTCCTCTTATTATGTATGTACAATATTTTTCATTAGGATTTTATCACTTTTGTTTCTGTTTTTTTTTTCACTTTATTTTTGCAGACGAACGAAATTAATTAAATATCAAATCTTATAAATACTTATTTTTAGAACAATACCAATGAGGGTTTTCATGAGAATGTTCAAAAAAAAAATAATAATAAAATGTCACAAATTGTATGGAAATTTATTTACACAAACCTGTTAAGTTTGCCCAACAAGTATGACTCGTAAACTTAAGCTGTGCAATAGAACATTTTGTAAACAACAACTTCTTGGAATATATAATATTTTATGTAAATATGAATTTAAATTAAAAACTGCTTAAATGTTCTTGTTTTATTTTTATTAAATTGATATTTTTGACATTTCATTCAAATTGACTTAACTGTTTGCACAACAATTGCCAAGGAGCGGGCTTCATGAAACAAGTCTCGCATATTTGACCAATTGCACATACGGCATTTTTAAGAGTTCTCATGGAAACACTTAATTTTAAAAAATTCCCTGCACCATATCTTTTCATTGAGTATGAACCTTTTTCGTTCATATGCAGGCAATTTTATGGCGCTGGTACTCTACAGAAATTGTTCCCACTGCACCTACGATAACTAAAAACGCAATTTTACACTTAAAAACATTTTATTTGAAACCAAAAACTTGAAACTTAATTTGTTTAATTTTCAATTAATTTTTAAGCTTTACAAGTGTTCTTCCCTTTTTTACATTCACTGGGACTGATAACAGGGAAAAATTGCACGATAACATTTTTCCCTTCGACTTGTTATTCACGATAGCGATAATTATTCAAAATAAGGGCAAACCCTTCCCGATAGGGATGATTTTGAGGGCAATTATGAATAAAATTTCGCGAGAACTTTTTCCCTTGGCACAATTCCAACTAATAGCAAGTAATAGGGAAAACAAAAATTCTAATTGGAAAAGGGAGAATTTTCTCTCGCTGAATTTTATTCATAATTGCCCTATATATGTATATCAGATGCAGATGTAGGTTCTACTTCTAACTGAGCTCAGATGAAAAATAAAAAATTTTAAATTAGAAACTCTGCGAAATTTCACTTTAAGCTATTGAAATCAGACGAAAATACAAATACTTTAGAGACAGCTTTATAAAGACATCTTTGAATTAAACGACAAAAAATGAATTAAGTTTTCTATTAGTAAATTATTTTAAAGTAAAAATAATACGATTATGCATGAATTTTGATTAGAAAAAACTTATATAAGTTGAATTGCAAGTCTGCGAGTAAAATTATTCAATTTTAAACTTTGTTCTGAGTTATATACTTTTTTTATAAATTATACTGATTATTTTCAAGTGATGAGGAATATTTAGAGAACAACAGAAATGATAAATTATGTTAAAAATAATTATGGTTCCCTTCTAAGCTTTATAACAAAGATATAGCAAGCGAAATCTGAAAAAAATTCAAGTTTTTGTTGAACAAAAGCTCCCAGCAATTTCAAGTTGTAAGTGAATACAATTAAAATTATTTATTATTTAATTAACTAAATATTTTAATTTAATTTAAGGTTTTAAAAATTATAAAACGATATTCACATTAGAATTGATTAATGTGAATAAAAAGAGAAAATGTCACAGTTTCAATTCACAATTTAATTAAATAATTTTTAAGTGTATTTAAGAATTTGTGTAATTAAGTTATATAAATATACACATGTATGTATGTATGTATGTTTGTACGTATGTTGTATGTACATAGATACATGCATACATATTTACGTGTAGCAAAACTTATTTCATTTCAATGGCAGATCAGTTAAATAAACGCTGTACATATTTTTTTTTATCATAAATATATTGATATTGGAGATGACATTGTAAGTTTTTACTCACGATCATACACTCCTGCAACAGTGTAAAATGCAAATAGCCACGATCATAGAATATTCATGGAATGATTTGTTGTTTTCATGAACACTTGCATACATACATACTAAAGTCCTGCACAAACAAGACCATTTATGAGAACTTTCAAGACATGAGAGATTTTTAAAATGCTTTACTACAGCGAAATATTCTAAATGCTAAACAACACTGTTGTTTGTCTTGCCAACCGTGTTGTTTAGCGTTTGTTTTAGAAAATTTCGCTGTAGTAAAGCATTTGAAAAATCTCTCATGTCTTGAAAGTTCTTATTAATGGTCGTGTGCAGGACTTTAATACATACATATTTGTGCTGGCACGCAGCCTCTTACACGTTCGTATGATGCAACAAAAATCCTTCATAATTACATATTTAAAAACAATTATGAAATCGCGTACAAAAAAGTTTTTGATCTACTTTTATTTCTTTTTTTATTTAGATTAAATTAGGCATAATTAAATTCGCATAATGTTCGGGATAATTTTTAAGGAAATTATTATATAAAAAAAAAATTTTAAATGGAAATGTAATACGTGAATTTTTTTGACTTATACGAGTCACAATTTATTGCAAGCTTTTTGTAAGCAAACAGTAACTACAATAGTCCTGTTCCTTGCTATGTGCTCTTAATTGATCACGTTGTTCTGGCCTCCTAGTGTTTTCAGCGATGTATTTTTTTTTACAAAGAACCTTAAATGTTATTTGGCTTTAGCCTAATTTTATTACAAAAGTTTACTCTCAGTCACCCTGATACGTGATTGAAGAAACAAATCACTCATGTTAATGAGTTGTATCACATAAAGTAAATTGCTATGTGCCCTCTTTTTATATCTTAAATATATTGCAGAATCCAATTTAAGATTTGGGTTTCCCCTCACTTGATCAAACGGGATATAGATACAAATATATGGATATCAATGAATGAAAGTGATTTGTATGTAATAGTAATGTTTAACATTTAAAGTTTAAAAAACTTCAGCAATTTCGTTTACACTGCAGTTATGCAATACTAATACAGCATGCAACAAGCGCAGAGGTTTGCAATTGGACAAATATTAATAATATCTACTCCACAAGTAAATATGTACATGCATACATACATCCATTCATAAATCCATACACGTATAAAATATTTAATTTTTTCTTGAGTTTCCAGCTCGTAGATGAAATAAAATGCTTTCGTAAGAGATAAAAATAATTGTAAAGACAGAAATATAAATGATGCATGAATTTCCGTGCCATGTTAGGGGCAAAATATCCATTTATATCAATAATTTTATTTATGTTTAAACACCAAGAGTATCGCGTTTCTATAAAAATTTCAGATTTTCCAATTACATTGGAAATATTTTAAACGGTATTTGCAAGTACGTCATGCCTCAGTTCACTTACAACAAATTTTCTTTCAATAAATTTAAGCTTTTACTTTCACACAAACAAAAAGTGTGAACATATTTACAGTATATTTTACTTAACTTGCTGCACCATCAAGTCGCACGGGCCGGCATCAGAAAATTACGATTCTGCAACTTTTTTTTTTTTTGCAAATAACAAAAATGTGGAACATATTTATTAATTGCAACGCCTACAACAACTGGCAATCACATATTAACATGCACAATTATTTAAGTGCAACTAAATCTATGTATATATGTACAAATATCCATGGACGTGCTTATGGATGTATGTATGTACATGAACACCTTACAGAGCTTTCATATTTCTAATAACAAAAGTCTACTGCAGGACGCGAGCAACTACCACAAACCAGGGGAGTAATGAAATCAATATAACTGATATTCAACGTAATTTGATCTGCTAATGCAAAAATGTTTATTTTTTTTTTTTTTTTTTTTTTGTAGTGGGTTGGGCACGTCCTAATTCCGAAGAATATTATTGTTTGATAAGAGTATATACATATATACAGTACTGTGCAGAACAAAAGCAACAAAAACCCTATTTGACTTAAAATTTAAATATTTTAGACATTTGATTATTTCAAGCAGCTCTTTTAACAAACTTTTGTAGGCATTCATACTAGAAAACGAATTCGTATTTTAATTTTTTAATATTGATATTTCCTATAAAATAAAATAACTAATATTCAATAGCAACAAAATGGAAAATGTCATAATTACCAAAAAACTATTTGATATATCCCTATAATTCCAAAGTCCAACAGGCTTAACAGTACTTATTAGTCCTCATACTAAATATTAAAATGCATTTCTCAATGTTCTCAATGTTCTGCTTGATTTAGCAAGAATGGGGAAGAGTAGGTATTGCTGAACTTTCTAATATTTAAAAAATTAATCTAAAAACATTAGATAAGCGGCTGTTACTTATTTAAAAGTGTAATAAAAATATATTTCTAGTTTGGTGATGGATAGGTCGGCATAATAATTACGTATTGAGCAGTTTTGGGTACCACCACGAAAAACGTCCGCAGCTTATCATAGCTAAATGCATTTCAAAAAATCCAAAAGCTCGTTTTCTGTTCCTAGTGAGGTTATAATATCTCGAAATCTTAGTGTGCATTATGGTACAACTCGAAACCGTGCCAGAGAAGGCAATTGAAAAAGATACATACTAAGAAAATACTATAGTTGACCAAGAGATAGATACTTAAAAAAAATCCAGGTAAATCTTGTATTTAGTTCATACAATTTTATTGTTTTTTTGCTTAAAACGGAGTTCAGTAGTACACACCGTAATTGAATCCTAATAAAATGGGAAACCGACGTTTTTATTGAAGAATTCAAGTTCCATATATGGAATTGGATATCATCTCTTCAATGTGGCGCTTGCCTAGCAAACCGTTTTCGCCACAAAATGTTGAAATGAGTTTTAAGCATAACAGCGGTTAGGTGATTTTGATGTCTTATTTTCCGACGTATAAAGTTAGACCATTCCCAAAAATTTGTAAAAAAAATATCCTTGAAATAAAAATTATTTGGCATTTCGAGTGGAATATGACTCTTTTATGGGTGTTTCAATGCGGTAGTATTCCATAACATACTTGGAGGTTGGAAAAAAAGTCAGGAACATTAATTTAATTCCAATCCTCGCTTTACCGACAAACGCAGCTTTCTCGATCGCCATTGCAAACTTCTTTCCAAGAATCCGAAGGAGTGTTTTCGGAAAATGGATCCTAAATTGTAACGAACACTTCAAAATTCCATTAACTTAGCCAAAATGTATTCCTTAATGCATAATAAATAATATTTTAGAATTTATCTACGTTGATATCCACGTATTATGAAAAAACTAAAGATTATACAAAAAGGATTAATTTGTTGCTTTTGTTATGCACAGCTTCATATCAAAGTCTGGACTATTTTCTATAACTTTCGAGACCCCAGTTTTTTTAAGAAAGATTTTATTCAATACGATACATAGGGCATATAAATACAAATAAATTATGCTCAGAGTTTTTGTTGCATACGATGTATATTCTGAAATAATAGTCACCATTTATTTTTGCGGAGTTTGTTGCTTTTGTTTTGCACAGTACTGTATGTATCTATGGGTTTGTCATTCCGGTTGCAATTTATACAATATTCATATGCGACATGGGTTAGTCGAATAAGAGATATCCGCCTTTACGCCTGTCTGTATGTGAAATCGCTTTTCCGAAACCGACATGTGTCAAGATGTGTCTTAGTTGGATTGGTATTGAATATCAGCAAAATCAAAAAAGGGTTTCTCATAATTGATTGATACTTTTTTGTATCATATGTTATTTCTTCAGGCTATTTGTGGTCAACAGATTGTCTCCAAATGTAAATAAAAATTACACAATTTTTATTTTATTTTACCCCACGTTTCGTTTGTTTTTTACAAACTTCTTCAGGGGTGTTTATTATTCATTGAGATCCAGCACAAAAATATAAGAATTTAGAGACAAATTGTTGATCACAAATAGCCCGTAGAAATAACATATGAAATAAAATAAAAACAGACCTGCGGACCAGTTTCTTATAGGCCATTTACACCTGCACGAAATCAAGCATATTTCAGTTTTTTTTTTTTTAATTTATTAAGATTTTTTATCCAAAACAAAACCCATTAACTAAACATTTTCCCAGATCACAACCAAACAACTGCGATGTAGTCAATTCACACACCTTTTTATGTACACAATCTACAATTTGGAAAAAAAAACATAGCTTAGTTGCACCACCAATTTCTTCTAGGTATTGTAAGTAGATTTTGATAAAATTTTGCAACGAAATAAATTTTTCCTTGTATAGCAAATCTACTAGATTTTGCCCGAAATCTCGTAAGTACATACTAGATTTTGCTCAATTGTAAACGCACTTTAAGGAGAAACGAAATGCATATAATATATTTGTTTAATACATATTTGTTTACGTCTATAATTATAATAAATAATTTGTAGTATTAATTAAATTAATGGTATTAAAATTTTTAATTTTATTTATTATTGCGATTAAATACGTACATATGTATGTATGTATGTACATATATATGTAATAAATATATGTACGTTTACACCAACAACATTAATATGGCCCATTTATATTGGCAAGTTTAATATTTAAATTATGTTTACTTATGGGCGCCGCTTTATTTATAACAATTCAGTTGTTTGTTCATGCAGCCATTTCTTCATATTAAATTTATAGCCAATTTGAACAAACGCCAAATTATATTTTCCAAACACTACAAATTGAACGAAAAGTAAATAATTTATTTACAAAACGAATTGTTTCTAAACGATTGGCGTACAAAAATAACATGGGGAAAAAACGATAAGCAGATTTTAGTTACACACACCTCTTCACAAAATATGTGTACTAAATAAATATTTATTTAGCGAATCTTGTATTCTGGAAAATATTTTGTTGCTGCTGGAACAATTAACTTTTAATACACTTATTTCTTTTTATTATATGCGTCATTAGGGTCAGAAAACAATCTCAACCAAAGAGAAACGGAATTTTTCCACTTTCCTTTCTTATCCGATCGTTTTGTGATGTTGCTCACTTTTAAAGAATATGGCTAAAATTAAATTAGACCAGAGCACACACACTGTCAGTATCACCCATTGCCCACACATTATCTGGAATGCATATCAAACTCTTTCCATATACATATAATATAGAAAGATAATAGGTCATTATTTTTTTTTTCTTCTATCGAAATATACAAAAAAATCGATTTCCAAAAAATAATGACTTAGGGCCTCTTTATATTAAGGTAACGATATATAATATTATTGTCATAAGTTGAACTTCTCATTTGATTAAATGAAAATTTAACATAATCACCACTATTGTGAATATTTTTTCCTCGAAGTATTTCCCTTTTCCCTAAAGTTGCAATCGTGAATTATTTCCTTAAAAAAAAATAACACGCATGTTCGAAAAAATATGGCATCGCTGATTTTTATTCTCGCGGGTTTTTCTCCAAAAATTTGGAATCAAAACAAGAAGAAGCACAAATCCACTTCGCACATTGTTGGTTTTCAAAAATCCCTAAAACTTCATTTAAAGTAAATTGCGATACAGCAACACCCAAAACCTTTTTCATAACATCCTTCTGCAGAAAAGCTTAAGCATTCTGCAAGCTTCACAAAAAGCCGATGGAATCGCTGACGACTTCCTATCTAGTAGGCAGTTTTGGACCAATACATATATCTAAATGGTATTTAAAAGCTGATTTGTTAACTCTGAAATATTGTTGGAACCGGCAAAGAATTTATTTATATACATACATACGTATGTATTCTCTGCCAATAATTCTTCGTGTTTTCAATTACAATTACTTCCGATGAACACACTGAATTTGATGCATCTCTCAAATTTCGTCTTTTTATTTTCCCCAATATGTTTGTTTTCTTCTTCTTTTCTTCTGATAACACAAATCATTTTACTTATTAACAATAATTTATCAATAAAATTACAAAAATACATGTACAAAATTAAATTACATCAATTCACAATAGAATGTTCGACTTGCCACAGATGTTTAGTTTATTCCCTAATAATTGGTGATGCCAAATTATTGTGCATGGAAATTAAAAAATTATTCCCTGATATTCGCCAGTAAGTGTGAATATCTCTAGATTTTATAAGAAGTTTTCGGGTAGATGTGGCCTAATGATCTGCCTTAGCCACACCCCTAAATAATAAATTTTAATCTATTTTTAAGAATTAATTAATCAAATTGAACAAGTAAAATAAAATAATAAATAATATAAAACTTTTTAAAAAAAAATTAAACCGACTTCAAAAATAAGCACTAAAAAGCAACAAATAATATAGATCTAGTTAAATAAAAGATTTTTATATATGTTACCTACAGTGCCGTTTGAAGTTGGTGCCAGCAACATTGGTAACTAAACAGATACATATGTACATAAAAATTACTTGCAGTTTTTTTACCGGGCATGTTCCTATGTGCTTAGTACCAGTATTACTGGCACCAACTTCAAACGGCACTGTAGGTAACATATGTATATAAAAATCTTTTATTTAACTAGATCTATATTATTTGTTGCTTTTTAGTGCTTATTTTTGAAGTCGGTTTAATTTTTTTTTAAAAAGTTTTATTTTTACCTTTTTAGTGCATACTTTTGAGCTCTAGTCAATTCAAAAAGAATTTATTTGTGAGTATCTTTCTTTATTTAGAAATATAGTCCAGTTTCGTAAAAATCGATGAAGTAAAATCACGTGAAATCAAGTGTTAAATTTTATGGGGCGTGGCTACGCCCCTTTTCTAAAAACAAGATTGTGTATTTTAAAGAGTTCAAGGTGTGTGCTAAGTTTCGTAAAAATCGGTTAAGTAGAACCACGTGTAATGTTATAATACATTTTAATGGGCGTAGCCCCACCCATTTTTTCAACTTAAAAATTTTGTAATTACAAAAACCAAAGATGTTTGTTAGATTGTTTTGTTAAGATTACAAAATCAAATTTAAAAAATTGTAGGCATGACCCCGCCCACTTTTTTTTACGGAATTTTGTGGCTTTATTAAAGCTTAGGGTGTGTGCCAAGTTTCGTAAAAAGCGGTTAAATAGAACCCTGTGAAATATAATATAAAATTTTAATGGGCGTGACCCCGCCCATTTTTTTAAAACACGATTGTGTATTTTTAAAAGTTCAAGGTGTGTGCTAAGTTTTGTAAGAATCAGTTAAGTAGAACCACGTGTATTGCTATAATATATTTTAATGGGCGTAGCCCCGCCCATTTTTTCAACTTAAAAATTTTGTAATTACAAGAACCAAAGATGTTTGCTAGGTTTCGCAGCAATTAAATGAGTAGAAGATCACAAAATCAAATTTAAAAAATTGTGGGCGTGACCCCGCCCAGTTTTTTCAAATGGGACCAATGGGAAGCTATACCCTCTCAGACAACAAAAAAATTTTTGCAATCGGTCTAAAATGCACCGAGTTATGGACCTACACACCTAAAAAAAAAAAAAAAAAAAAAAATAGAGACGAATTGTTAACCTCCTTCTTTTTTTGAAGTCGGTTAAAAATAACAATAATAATAAATAAATGATCGGTTGGTTGCAAGTAGCGAGGAACAACTAAAAAACCTTTATTTATTATTTTTCGAACTGTATTTGTTTCTTTATTCTTATGAATTGAACAGGCTAATGTTCGTATCGCATTTTAAGCCAAATTACATGTGATAATTAATGGTGGCTATTCGGGAAAACGCGTCGAAGAAGTTAAACTTTACATTAAAGCAAAAACAAAGTTTAAAAAATTGTTTTTGTTTCCCATACAATTCTTAAATGAAATAAACGTGAGAATTTCAACGCGTTGCTCTCTTTTTTAAAAAAATGATAAACAAAAACAAATTTTTAACATTTGTGAAGTTTTGTTTTTGTTCTACATGTAAATTTCACCAAGTCGACGCGTATTCCAGAATAGCCATCAATGTTTTGGTCCACTGTGTGTGGTGTCAGTTGATGTAGATTTCTGCCTTATATACGAAACTTTATTGCAAATGGAATATGTGAATTCGTTTGATTTATCGTATTTCAATTTGCTCATGTGTTTTGTAATGAAGGCTCAAAGTTACTATCTCTAAATTTACAACAGTCTTTTGTCTTTTGTTCTTTACTAATTATGCACATGTTTGTTAATTTGCTTATTTTTGTTCTACTTAAGACAAACTTTTTTGGTTTGTTACTATTAAGTATATTTTTTTATTTTTAAAAAAATTATCTTATCTTATCTTAAAAATTATCGACTTGTAAGTCGATAATACTAATGCTGCAACAATATTCCATCATAGGTCATCAAAATCAGTGAAGCATTTTCGAAAAAAATTTACAGAAATTTCATTTATCATCCTTCTATCAACAATTAGCAAACAGTAAACGCAACATGGGGCAAATTTTTGCAAAATGTTTTAAATGTTAAGGACTTCAAAATTCTTATCATTTAAAGGGAAAAACTCATCTACTACAGATACACAAAAAAATTATTCCTTAGTTGTACATAATGTTTTTTGTTAAGCAAAGTGTTCCAGCAATGACAATATCCATCTTTTGGATTTTAGTTTTAGTTTTTCTCCCAACTACTCGCTGCTCCTGCTTAAAACTTGCATTTCAGAACTGCTGATACATTGTTGTCATTCCGATTAAATAAACCATACATTTTTAATTTTCTGTTTGTTTGTTTGTTTTTTGCTGGCTTGACATGGCTTGACCTTAAATATTTGACTGCTTGCTTTTGTTGTTGTAACTTACAACCTGTAAGTACTCGTATTATTTTTCCAAACACAATGTGTTGCGATTCTGTTCTGTATCTTTATCTGCATTTAGCAGTTTACATTGTCGGTTCTGTACACGTACATGCATACATACATACTTACAACATACAGACATACATACAAATGTACATATGCTTACATACTTACATACATATGTTGTGTGCAAACAAATTAATAAATTAAGTTGACACCGAGCCGTGCTGGAATGCACAATACAATCAGTGAATATTCGTGACTCAATTAAATAATAGCATGCAACACAATTACATGGAGAACATTTTCTGCTGGTCCCCACTGAATATATGATTTTGTACATAGTATGTATGTACGTAAACTAGTTTATGCTGTAAGTAGGTATACTAACGAAATATAATTTTGATTTGGAGGGAAAACATTTGAGTCATCCAAAAATAATTTCTCGAGTTAATCTCAATTATTGGCACCAGCACCGAGTGATGGCCTTATTCGTATTTATTGTGAAGGAAGGAAGGAAGGAAGGAAGGGTTTTATTCCGACAATATATTTTCTTCTGATCTTTCTGACAGCACACATGTAACTTGACGGAAGATCGCTACAGATTTGTGAGGCTGCGCACGAATAAAGCAAAATTTCCAAGTATTTTTGGTAGGATCCCAACTTTAGAATGGTATACATTAATGTCCTGCACAAGGCCATTTATAAGACATTTCAAGACATGAGAGATTTTTCAACTGCTTTACTACAGCGCAATATTTTAAAACAAACGCTAAACGACACTGTTGGCAAGACATTTGTTTCAGTTGTTTGTCTTGCCAACAGTGTTGTTTAGCGTTTGTTTTAAAATATTGCGCTGTAGTAAAGCAGTTGAAAAATCTCTCATGTCTTGAAATGTCTTATAAATGGCCTTGTGCAGGACTTTAATATACATCACTTAATTGACGAGTCGCCTTGGGGCATTCCTCCGGTACCGCATGGGATTTCAGCCCAAATCGTAGGTAGAGGAATCCTAATGACATGATGACACTTAACAGAGCAACAACGTTGTACATGAAAAATTAAATATTTGCTACTCTTTATGTCCGTAATTTCTACACACAGATAATTTACCTAAGCTTTTTACCTACGAGTTTGCCTTATAAAATTTGATTTACACGGTAGATATCTTTACACTCATAGATATCTATGGGTAGAAATTACGGGCATTAATCTTGTTCCGCCTGACATACATATATTAACGCTTATCGTGAAATATTTCCCGTGAACAAAAAATGGTGACTAAAATTAGAAAATAGTATACTGACACAACACAACGCAAACATTGGTGATCACAATTTTAGGGAAAGGGAACACATTTCACGTGAACTCTTATTCCCGATAGGGGACATTTCTAATTTCCCACCGCAAAAAAAACATAAATTCCTCGCGAAAGCATTAAAAATAAGCTATACCCCTTTTAGACACGCAAAGTTTACTTTGCAAAGTTTTAATTCAGCTGTGTGAAAGATAGAGGCAGGAATGTTATCTCTTTCTGTATTTCTCCCAGCTGAATTAAGACTTTGCAAAGTAGACTTTCCCTGTCTAAAAGGGTTACTACTGTAAAAGTCAGACGGCAATGTCAGATGACAAATTTTCAATTAGCGCGTGTTCTATTTTGACCTGACAGCAGTTGTTTTGGTATAATACTGGAGTGTGTGGCAGTTATCTTATGTAATTACGTTCGAAAGCAAAAATTATAAATTGTCTGTAAATTGGTGATTTTGGCGCAGAGATGCGAAGTTATATAAGAGCCGCATAGCTGACAAGTGCTCGTAAGTTGTAAAATGCTTCGTGTGAAGCCAGCTTTAGCGAATAGTTTGAGCATTATCTATTCTTACCTTGCTGTCAACTTGACAGCGACATGTAGTGCGTATCGTTGCAACATGCCGTTTGTATGTATCATTTATTGAATACAATACAATTTGATAACCAAAGGAAGGCTACATGGTCGAAATCTAAGGTTTAAAATAGCAAATTACTACATAAGTGCCAAGATTGCCCTCAACATGAATTTCCTATGAAAATCTGTCAACTAAATCCTTTTCTGAAATGCATTGATGGATGGTTGCTGTAACGTAACAACTTGATATATTTACTTACATACAGTAAAGTAAAACACAATAAAATACTTAAGAAATACATATTTTCAAATTATTTCAACTGCAAACGGCATTTTTCTTTATACATACATTTGTTTGTTCATGCTCTGACACTAACAAAGCGACACTTTTTCATGTAACAAACTGACAGCTCTGTTGAAATTTATTAAAATTTGGTCATGCATACATACATACATATGTATATATGTACAACATATGTATGTATATGTATATCGCTCATTTAAATGAACAACGTCATAACTTAAAAAAAAAACTAAGTTTATTTAACAGTAAACGAAATTAAAGTTTTCAACTTAAAGGAAAAAGGAAATTTAATTTTTCTCCAAAAGAGTTGAGTATACAAGATATTTTGTATGAAATGTTAACACAATATAAATAACGTTATGAAGATTAATTCTGCAGTATTAACTTAAAAATCTAATTTGTTGGGTTATGACGTTGCATACATACATACGAGTAGATACATACATACACAAATGCAACTTTTATTTTTAAACTTCCAGAATTCCAACAACTTCTTAAAAATAAATAGTTTAACAAAGAAAATCCATACAAAATTAAAGGCTGTCTGATCCGTTCAACTGTGTGTTGTTGTCAGAATATTTACAACTTGTTCATTAATAATTATCACATGTAATTTGGCTTAAAAAGCGTTAAAGAAAATCCATGTTTTCTATTGCGTTATATGTACAGGGTGGGCATTGTTCAACACAATTTCAAAAATGGGCTTGGACGTCATTTCGAGTGGGGAGCCCACTTACTGGCCTACGGACATACAAAAAATTCCGGATGTTATAGATTTTGGAGTCATGAAAAATATTTCTAGGGAATTAGTTCATGTTGAAGCGTCTCAAGATCTTTCCTCCGATCACTCTCCCACGATCGTTACAATTTGTAGCCCACTAAGTAGTGACTTACCTCACCCGTATGTGAAGACGATCAACCGTGTTAATTGGCTGGGGTTCAGAAAAATATCTCAGTACTCATTGTACGGAAAACATTATACTAAGAACATCCGAAGATATTGAATTTAACATTGGCAATCTTATCAAAAATATAAAACAGGCTGCTGAACATGCGACTACCTCCTACCCGCAGACTGGATTTAATAGAATTTATTCTACGGATATTGAACGTCTTGTAAGTGAAAAAAGAAGAGCTAGAAGGGAATGGCAACAGCACAGATCACCACAACATAAAATCAGATTTAAAGAGTGCACTAAACGACTCCAAGACTTGCTTGCATTTGAAAAAACTGCATCTTTTAAAAACTATCTGGAAGGTCTTGATGCCACACCAGCATCTAATTACTCCTTGTGGCGCGCTGCTAGAAAGCTTAAAACACCTGTTGCGTTTAAACCACCTCTGCGTACATCTACAGGGGGTTGGGCAAGAAGCGATACTGAAAAAGGTAAACTATTTGCTGAGCATTTAAAATCAGTATTTACCCCTAACTCGTGTACTGGTGTTATTGATTTGCCGAATGTAGTGGCGCTACCCCCTCGACCCATAAAATTTAGAACGTGTGATGTACAAAAAGTAATTGCTGAACTTAACCCGAAGAAAGCTCCGGGTATTGATGGAATTAGTAACCAGATGCTAATAAAGTTGCCTCGTATTGCAATTAGAATCCTATTATTTATTTTTAACGCCATTTTACGACTGGAGTATTTTCCAAATAGCTGGAAGCTTGCCAAAGTTAAAATGATTCCAAAGCCGGGCAAAGACCTTACCAAGGCTGAGTCATACAGGCCAATAAGTCTCCTATCAACAATGTCAAAGCTTTTCGAAAAACTGCTCATGACAAAATTGTCCCCAATTCTAGTTAGTAATGGGTGCATACCGGACCATCAATTTGGTTTTAGAAGTCAGCATAGCACCATCGAACAAACTCATAGATTGGTTCAATTTATAAGAAGAACATTTGAAGAAAAGAAGTATTGTTCTGCGCTGTTTATCGACGTTTCTCAGGCATTTGATAAAGTGTGGCATGAAGGTCTTATTTTAAAATTGAAATCATATTTACCAATAAATTTTCTGAAGCTATTAGAAAGTTATATTACTACCCGGAAGTTTACGGTTGTGGAAGGAGACTTCATGAGTGTGCCCGAATCTATATCATCCGGTGTGCCACAGGGGAGTATACTGGGGCCAGTTTTGTATTTGATTTACACTTGTGATATGCCTTTGAGCAGCAATATTCATACATCTACGTTTGCCGATGATACAGCCTGCCTTAGTATGCACGAAAACCCTCACGAGGCTTCCCGATATCTACAAGAACATATTACACAACTGGAACTATGGTTAAATTTATGGAGAATCAAAGTAAACGAGCAAAAGTGTGTCCAGGTAACATTTACCCTGCGAAGAGATACTTGTTCCCCTATTCGAATCAACAATCAAGTTGTTCTTCAACATTCACACGTAAAATACCTTGGTATACACCTTGATCGACGGCTTACATGGAAGCCCCATATTGACTCAAAGCTAACACAAATGAAACTGAAATTAACTCAGCTACATTGGCTGATTGGTAGAAATTCTTCACTCAGTCTAGATTGTAAACTTTTAATATACAAGACGATTTTGAAACCAATATGGTGCTACGGAATACAGTTATGGGGCACTGCTTCAGCTTCTAATGTCGAGAGAATCCAACGAAGGCAAAACAAAATTTTACGCTTAATAACATTGGCTCCATGGTATATAAAAAATTCAAATATACATCGTGATTTAAATATGCCACTAGTGACTGAAGAAATTGCAAAATACGCTGGCAAATATTTAACAAAACTCGAGTCACATCCTAATCCGCTTGCCCGTAATATTTTGAACTTTACTGGACACATCCGCCTAAAAAAGAGGGACACATGGGCTCTTATTCATAGCACTCCAGATGGGACTTCTTGAAAATACTTTATTTTCCTTTTGACTATCACTACTTATGTATTATATATAACTATTACTAAGCTTATGTCCGACACTGGTCGGGCCTAATTATATTTTTAGATTTAAGATTTGAATACTTATTGTTAGTTCATATATGAAGATACAATAAATAAAAAATCATGCATTCAAAAAAAAAAAAAAAAAAAAATATGTACAGGGTGGGCCAAAAGTTCCCATGGGGTTTAAGAGTTTAATAACTTTTTCGTTTATATATTTTTTTTTTTAATTTTTATTTTTCAGATTATATAAATAACACTTGGAGAATAAATAATGGAGAGATTCGCAACTGAACAAAGAACCAGAATAATAGAATCAACAGCTCATTTTCATTTGATTGGCTTTGTTAATAAGCAGAACTGTAGATTCTGGCGTTCTGAAAATCCAAGAGCCATTCATTAGGTGTACAATATGGTGTGGGATCACATCTGAAAATATCATTGGGCCTTACTTCTTCGATAATGAAGATGGAAGTGCTGTAACCGTAAAGGTAGAGGTCCATAGCTCGCTTTATGCGCGTTACGCTTTCTATGCAACTTTCCAAAAAGTAGAATCAATGCAATAGTATGTGACAAGTTACATTGCAAAAAACGCAGAACGCGTAGGCGCATTCAAAGCGAAAAGTAGGTCTACTTTCTACTTTTGTACGCGTTACAAGCACCATGATAAATATTATTTTGCTGTGGGTAATTAATTTTAATTATCCACGGCAAAATTGATTAAAATTAATTAATTTTAATTAATTTTGCGTAACCAATAATTACTAATGCAAAACTGTTTTATTCACTCATGTATTTATTAAGTTAAATAGTTCCATACATAACTAATAGACAATTTTATAGAATCCAACATGATTGTAAACAGTTTAAATCAATACATGTCTGAATCAAGTTTGTCTGAATGTCTGAATCAGTTTTTCATTAATAATTAGTTGGTTACGCTTTTTTGGGCAAATGCACACAAGAAATGCCAGATGTAAACTCAGCCTTACATTAAAGTCAAGAACAGCCGACAATTTGCTGGAATAGCCTTGGCCGAGTTCTTCTCAAGACTATCATTTAAAATGCTGAATAAATAGTCAAAGACGTCTGCAGACATTCTTGTCGCGGTTCGAAATTGCTCAGGGTCAGAAGTTTTAATTTTTTTTAATGTGGTTTCAAAAAACCCACTTAAATTCCGTTCTAAATACAACGGACGCACCCAAAACCTTTTCTTTTTTTGAAATTGTACATACCCAGCTAAAAAAAATATGTATGGAGCATATATGATGTTCCATATATGGTTCAGATCCGAAAAATGAGGGTATATGGACATATATGATAATATATATTCATACATTTCCATACATGTATGGATAATTATAGAATAACTATTCCATATACAGTAGGCAATGTTCATATTCATACACTATTATACATATGTATATATTACTAAAATTAATGAGTTTTTTTTTGTAAGATTTAGTACAGAGAGGCTTTATTTAATAAAACATTTGTGGAGGGCTTGGTAATCTGCATGTTGTCCCATTATGATAAAGTTTGTCATAATAATTTACAATAGTTTTTAGTGCAATTTGTTCCTTAAAAATTATCACATGTAATTTGTCTTACAGAGTGATACGAACTTTAGCCAAATCCAATCATGAACGTAGAAACAAATAAGCTCCAATAAAATAATTAAAAACTGACTAAAAGACATTCTATTCATCATTTTATAGGAAAAAGTGATTGTATTATTAAAACAAAAAACAAAATTCATAACTTAAGAAATCAGATTAAAAAATAGTGCAATTATAAAAGAAAAAATAATCCGTTTTTATATTAACATTAGTTTTCAATATAATTTTTGCCAGTAATATGAACTTGGTTTCTTAAAAATCTAAAGATTTCCATTATTTTCTATAAAATTATCAGAATCAGACAGAATTATCCTTCTGATTATTTTATTTATTAAATTGGGCCACAATATATAAAATCGTACAATAATGGTTTTTTTCTTACAAAAGTTATTCTATTTTATACTTTGAGACTGTTCGGATATAAACTTTGCATACCGTATGTATTTTGTAATAGATTTAAAATTCACCAGTTTAAAACAATGAGAAAAAGATCGAGTTAATAAAATGTAAGACTTTTTTATGGCAAATCCGATCTTATCTGAGATATCATGTATGCATAAATTTTTATATGGCTCCATATATTACATCTTATTTCTATATATGGATCCACATCTGAAGAGCTTCATTATTAAATTTTCATATATGAGCTCATATATTATAATACATTTCATATATTAGTTCATATATCAATTCATATATAATACTTTTGCAATGTATAATCCTATACATTTCCATACATGAATTCATACATATTCATATATATTTATATACATTCATATATTTAACATATATGGACCATACTTTATTTTTTTAGCTGGGTAGGCATTTTTTGCACATAAAATTAAATATACAAACTCGACTAACTCCACAAATTCTTTTAAAAACTTGATTTCACTCTCCATTTTTTCTTTATAAGTATTTATAAACAAACGCACACAGCTGATCAAAACAAAAATAAAATGGCGCATGAAAAGCAGTGCATGTAACTCAACCCAAACAAAGTATAGAATGAAACAAGAGGATGAAACGCGTGTGAAGCATAACGCGCAAAAAGCGAGTTATGGACCTCTACCTTAAATGGAGAGCGGTATCGGTTTATGATAGAAAATTTTCTACCTCCTTCTCTTGAAAAGAGACCTGGTATGTGGTTTTAGCAGGACAGAGTCACTGCCCACACTGCCCGAGGCACAATGGCACTTTTAAGTGAAATTTTTGGAGAGCGAATAATTTCCAGAAAGTCGGAAATTATTTGGCCAGCGCGATCGCCAGATTTGACAGCACGCGACTATTTTCTTTGGGGTTATTAGAAGGAGCGAGTGTATGTGAAGAAGCCAGAGACAATCCTTGAACATTGTTGCAGAAAATCGAACGCTATAGCCACACATTTTGAACGATGTTATGGAAAATGCTCTAAAACGATCCCATCAGTGCGAAGCTGAAAACGGTGGTCATTTAAGAGACATTATTTTTCATACTTAAAGCAATATTTTTCGGACGAAAAAAATCTTAGCAATCAATACAACTTTTAAATCCACTATTTAAGAAAATTTTAAATATTTTTGTAACGAAAACACAGCAATAGAGTCAACGATGGCGCTATCGACTTGGTATCTGAAATGGAAAAACTGGAAAAACCTATCATCACAACAATGCTCCAGAGCTCTAAATCAGTGAATTCGTGAGCAAGATGCAAGGAGTGCTGTAGTAAGGCCTTGTGTATGACTAATAAGGGCTTCCAGAAGGCCTTCTTACTACTTCTTTTCGCCGCTGGGGTACATCAGAAAATATGTAGAAACAGCATAAGAAAAAAGTGTGAATGTCCTGTTAAATGTCTGAGGGAAGTTTATACAATTCAGTTGGTTGACTGTTAAAATTTTAGATTTTTTCCGGACTTCGACATATGTATGTATCGACAAAAAAAATGTTCGCTGGGTATATGCACACTTGTACATTGTAATATTCGAAAGTAGAAATGTGCGATTGTGTGTGTGAGTGCGTGTGTGTGTGTGCGTTTGACCGACCTTCAATGATGGTCACCACATGACCATGGATGGCAGTTTACTGGCATATTCCGGTAGAGCACTCACACACTCACACACTAACACATAACGATTGCAATTTGCTTTGCGATACGGATTTTCACTGCTACATGTACATACATACATACATACGTATAAGTAAAAGTGTAAGTCTGTGTGTGTGCAATATGTTTTTAAGGTACTAAATCATACTTCCTGTTTAATTTCTGCATCCATGCGTACACACAGTCAGATGTTTAGGGTTATCGCTTCATTAAAGATATATTCGAGTATTCTAGAAGCTTCTACTCAACTTCTAGAGTCTTTTTATTCCCAAGATTATTGTGGATTGTTTTTATAGCAAATTAACTTTCTATTTTAATATATTTTAATTTTATTTAGTAAATCATTTGGCAATCGTTTTGACTGAATTTTTAACATATAAAATGCATGTATGTACATATGTATGTAGGTACATGACATTATCGATATTCTAAATTCTACTTCTGGAGTCTAGAATATTTAAATAAATACAGTGAAATGAAATATGCCAACGATTTTTAAATAATTGTTTGTTTTTTTTTTTACAGAAAAAATTATACCCTAAAAATTTTCAAACAAATGTTTGCTTGAAATAACATTTAGTTTCAGTAAATATTTTTTACTGATCCAGTAAATTCATTGTTCCAATTTTATTTGTCGTTTGTCGGCTACTTGTCGCCAATTACATGTATACAACACGATCAATAAAAATAAACAACAACAAGAACACAACAGTGCGGTGTACCCATCAACAAACAAGATAAACACCAAAACGCTTAAATAACAAATTCTTTCACACGAACTCTGATAGATTTAAATTTTTACAAAATTGTTATCAGAATCTACAAATTTATTTGTAGGTCCGCATTCATACAAAATATTTACTGGTTCAATGAATTTGATGACTAAAAATGAAATTTAGTGTTTTCTGTGCAATGATGTTTGTTCATGAATTTACATAATATATGCAGGTATGAACGCAGATTTTTTTTGCACAAAAATATATTTTCCTCTATCGTCTATACTTTTGTCAAGAATGGATCACGAGCTGTAGGATAATTTCCGATTTGATCCTTTTATTATTAAATAATACATATATGGTCGAAATGTAATGGAGCTATATAATTTATAGATCGTATCTTATAAAATAATAAAAACTGATAATAATTTTCGCTATCCAATTTTTAGCAAGAACCGTTGAAAAAAGTCTTTCCAAAAAACTTAGTTTCATTCCATTAAAGGTGTATGGTAGGCCATAGTTAGGGCCACATTTAAAAGTTAAGGTGTTTATAGTGAAGAAAGGCTATTTTTTGTTTGAAAAGTGCAGTGCGCATGATCGGTTTGCATCCAGTCAGTACAATTATTAAACAGTCAATCAGCAACTGCCCGTCGAGCGAATAAAATAAATTTGAGTCGTCTATTGTAGTGCTGGGATACTATCGATAGTACTATCGATAATATCGATAGTTTTAAAATATCGAAAATATTGATAGGAAAAAATATCGATATCGATATTATTGAAAATGCAGTTTTGAAAACGTGAGGTATTATAAAATTTTTTTAACTGACATCAGCACAATTTTTCAAAAGCTGTCACCTAAAATAATGTTCGTAGATACATATTCATACATATTAAAATAAACATAAGACCACAAACTTTCAACAAAGTGATAAAAAAACTAACTTGACCTGATGAAAAATTAGTTGTATTTTTCTCTCTCAACTACAAACATTCAGTCGATAGTAATATCGATAGTATCGATAGTGAAATCTGATCTATCGATAGATATCGATAGTAGAAAATATCGATAGTATCCCAGCACTAGTCTATTGTACACACACCTTTTGAGCAAAGAAAATATTCTTACACAGAAAAAACTAATTTTTCATTTCAAACACATAATTCTCTGAATCAAATATTAATTTTTTCAATTTAGGTCCTACAAAGAAATTTGTAAACTCAAATACAAAATTTTGTAATAATTTGTTTGAAAAATAACTTTGTTGAGTAAAAAAAACAAGCCACGACGTTTTTCGGCTTCTTGTCCGAATTCACACGTATACAACACGAGCATTTAAAGAAAACAACAACATCAGCACATGACCACGTTCAGTCAATCAACAAGCAAGGAAAACACCAACACAATCAAATGAAATTAAATGATACAGTTTTTTATATAAAACAAAATTGAAACAAATAATTTACTGGAACAGTAAAAATATTTACCGAAACTAAATTTTATTTCAAAACACACGTTTGTTTAAAATTTTTTTGGGAATAATTTTTTCTGTGATACAATTTGGTTGATATGTATGTATGTAATTTGACTTATGCCTCTGTTGCAATAAAGGAGAGTTATGTATCTACCCACACGTATATTAAAAGTGTTTCGTTTTCATATGTATGTATGTATGTATGTATGTAATTACATACATACATGCCCTATCGGAAATTTGGCTAACTTTAAACTAACTTTAAGCTAACTATTTCGCAACTGGTACTGACTGACACTTGAATTACTTTGCTATGTAATCAACTGACTGTTTTAACATTGCGGTGTCCTAGGTGGTAGTCAATTGTCTCACTCTGCACTACTTTCAGCTAACTTAAAGTTGACTTTTTTTTAAATCACTTGCTGGTCAGTAAATTAAAAAAAAAATCTGGGGTTCGAACATGTAACATCACACGTTGTGTACTCAACGCGCTACCATTCAGCTAAGCTGCCATCTAAAATAACAACAGCAAAATGTTAATATAAAACTGAAATGAGTTTTAAAGCAGCTGAGAATAAATTTGTTGGCTCTCATCAAATTCGATTACGTACTCAACCTAAGAATTAATTTTGGGTTTGTTCTGGATGACTTTGCAGCTAGCTTTTAGTCAATCTAAGAAAAGCTAACTATAAGCTAACTACTTTTGTAGTCAACCACATATTCTCCGTCAGGGTGCCTACATATGAAAAAAGTGTGTGTGAACGTAAGAAAAATTGAGCAACTAAAATTGCTCTGTGTGAAACAAGTCTACTAAAGAGAAAAATAAAAATAGTGGACTGCTAGCTAGCGACACAAATAATTTACTGGAAATTCAAATTTGCGAATTGAACTTCCAGATTAAGAAACGAGTGAAGAAACGACAACCCTACACTGCCTGCGTATGACGTGCTTGTTATTGTTTCTCATATCATTAAAATTATAATTAATTATCCAGACTCGGTGCAAGAAAAACTATTTTCAGTTTATGAAGCCGTCAGTTGCTTGCTTGCACAACGATATTATACTTTATAATGGAACAAGTTTAATGCTTGCGAAACCACGTTTTTATACAAAAACTTTTTATGGCGAAAAAACCATTAAAAAAAGAAATATTAAATGGAAAATTATGAATTACACAGCAGCAGCATTTGATTAATATTTTAAATTATTACATAAAATTTTTAAGTTTACTTGCATGTGTATGTTTGGATGTGTTCATAGATGTATACATACATACATATGCATATACGTACATATACATATGTACATACGTGCATAAATACATAATTTCTTTCTTGATCACAAAATTTCAATTCCAGTAAGATAAGATACAACTATTTAATGTGAAATGTTTCATTGGTTTGAAAAAAAGATGAAAACAAAATAATAATTATGAATTTAAGTATTTATGTATGTACATATATATATATATATGTATATAAATATTTATGTATGTACACATGTACATAGGTGTATATAAAACCTATTACTTAATTAAACAAGCTTTTAAAACTGAACAAAAAACTAACTAATTTAATTGGAACTATGACTTCTTATAAGTCGAATACATGAACTAATATATCATTTGGAAGTCATGGAGATGTTATTTTATAAGAATGACCTTCAGTTTTTTTTATTGGGTATTATTTTTTTTGGGTTTGTCAATCAAAGTAATTTTGCAAATACTTTACCTAAAATAAAAATTTTAAAACCTAATTACAAGTTCCAGAAGTCAAATAAAAAATTTGAACTTCGTTTAAAAAATTATCTCATTAAAATTTAAGCCGTAGTCAAACCATTAACAACTACATGGTGGGGTTGTGGCTTCGATTCCCATCCAAGATTTTGGTCTCTTTCACTACAACGTGTGAAGGGCTGTTTTACCATGTTCGTCATAATAAGTTACTACATAATTTTTAATTGTATTTGTAACTTTAAATAAATAAATAAATAAATACTTAAAGCCGACGATACATTGCTACAAATATCGATGATATTGACATGGCTAGGTCTGGCCAACTACCGAAATCGGGTACTCTGCAACGCGTTAAGTATTTTAGCCGAGAACATCAAGCAAGCATCTAGCAGTTGAACTTTTAATTCATTATTCGATTAGAAAAAGTTTTTGTTATTCTTTTTATTTTGTTTTGTATTAGAGCAAAATACAATCCCGCTATCGGTCCAATAAAATACAATGCAAATCATAAATACTAAGCCGAAATGGTCTTATTTCGCAACTAACGGGAAGGACGCGATTACATTACACTGCAGTGGAAAAAAATCCATAAACACTCATTCCAGAATTAATTGAGAAGCAAGGCCATTTTGGTTTATTATTTATGACTTGATTGTAGTGAGCCAACGAAAATCGGAAAATTTGCTTTACATAGTAAAAGTTATGGCAATGCATAACATTTCGAAATGTTATCGATAAGAAAGGGTGGTGCTATAACGTACCTCCACTCGAAGATCCAGTTGGGTACATTGTGATTCCCTTCTATTGCCCATTAAAAGTGATATTTATCCCCCTCTTTTGTACCCAGAAGTGCCCCTATTAACCGTCACTAAGCCATTGACTTCCCATAATGAAGCCCCTGATGTCCTCTAGTTTACACTTGCCGATATCAGTAATGCTCTCATAGAAAAGTCTGCTCAGCCATCTAGGCCTATGACGTTGCAGCTTCGGGCAGTGACAGACAATATATTCAATAGTTTCGGGTTCCTCTTCATCCCCGTACATCCTACAGAAATCTGAACCGAGCAGTGAGCGACTGCTCACGCGCCTATCACGATTCACATCGGCTTCTTATTCATGTCCAGTAGCAGTTTGGATCTTCCGGAGTCAAGTTTTGGCCACATAGCCCTCGAGATTCTACAATCCTCCCTACCAGCTCATCGGCAATTTAATTTCCCTGCTATGGCCAGAACCCAACATAGTCTGACATTATATTTATCCATAAGCAAGTTGAGGGCTCTCCACAGTCACTAATAAGTTTCGATTTGATATTGTGTCCTTCAAAGCTTTTAGAGCTGCCTGGTTGGCGACATAGAAGCTCACCTTCGCAACTTCAGCTACGTTCCTGGCCACCAGTTTCATGGCCTTTAGGATCGCCACGCTGCATTCATTCGGCAGTCTGATAGAACTACAAATGTTCGTTCCCAAGATATAGACACCAACCACTGGGCCTTCCCATGTATTTGTAACGCAGCCCTAAAACAAGTAGGACAAAATCAAAGTTGATGCTCTGAACCTTTGAGATTTGTTTGTTTGAAATAAAAAAAATTACTTTCTTTAGTTTGCGTGATTAACATCGGAAATTGATTTTGAGTTAGTGATACCAAATTACTTATAAACGGCATAAATTCTAAATTATTTTTTAATCATTTCCACTACTATCTAATGCATTATTTTTGAAACCTTAAGAAGTTATAATTACTCATGTGTTTTCTTTCGTCGATGGACACTGTCCTGATTAGAGATGGGCGCGTGTCATATTTTCCCAACACGAATACCAAGACGTTCAGCATGAACACGAAAAATTTTGTCAACACGAAATTGCACAACACGCACGAAATATTATTGGTATGATATTTGAAAATCAGAAAAATTAATTGATTTTTTTTTTAAGAGTCGCTTTTCAAAATATGGCACCAAGTTGGCACTTCCAGCTGATAGTATCTGCCACCACAGCTAATACCAAGGTGTATTTAAACAGGTGGCAGAGTTACTTCAGCTGATAATTTTTTGCTCTATGTGCTTTGTAGCTAACGAATGTCAAAAACTTCGTTTTGTTTTGGTTTTGGTACAATTATTTTTGTGCTTTTGACATTCTTCGGTTCTTTACACAGCTATGGTTGCCGTATTTTTGTATAACAAATCCTTACGCAGTCACCTGTATAATTACACCATGGCTAATACTATCGGTTAACGTACAGAACTTTAAGCTGAAGAAGCCCATACAATATCAACAAATATGCTGGTGTTGTGTGTTTAACGATAAAAAATATTAAATTTTTTTTCTACAGGAAATTCATTCATACATATTTTACATCTAAAATCGTTTCGTGTTTTTCGTGTCAATTTTGCCCAACACGAAAAGACACGACCACGCACGAAATCGGATTTTTTGTCACTCGCCCAACTTTAGTTCTGGGGATCTACTCTGTAATTCGAAATGAAAGAAAATGCTTTCGAATTTACATGTTATAAGCATACAAATTCGAAAGCATTTTCTTTCATTTCGAATTACAGAGTAGACCCCCTGATTTATCAGGAAGCACTTTCAAGATCTTATGTAAGTATGTAGTTCTGATTTAATTTTCAGTTTAATGAAACCGATTTCAGTAAAAAGCGGACTGATTTGCGTTAAATATTTGATCCCATGGAGGGAACGCTCTGCCAAATGAAAAAAAAAATCTGTAACAAAATCTGAGTTTGTTTTCAATGCATCCCCTGCATTTCATAACCTTAAATTATTGATAAGTTTTGAAAGTCTGGGCGATTATACAAATCGATTAACCAATTTCCGAACGCTTACCGATCGAGCTGTAGAACCGATCTGTCAGAATTTCACAATTGGGCGATAAATCGATGAGACAGAGCAAAAAATTTAATATTTTCAATTATCCTTTTTCAAAAAATTTGTAGCACTTTTTGCTTCATTTTTTTAGTTTGTATTCAAAACGTTTTCAACCCTCTCCTAGTGCAAGTATGTACGTGTATATTGGATTGTGTTTTATTTAAGTTTACCAGTAAAATTTTAATGAAATCTAAGAAAATGTGAAATTTGTCATACAAAAAAAAATAATCAGTCTTAGAGCAGAAGAAGAAGAACAATAATGGAAGGGATTCGTGTCAATAACACTCTTGAGTTAATCTAAACAACGAATTGTTGTAGTCAACTGGTTAGTTTTGAAACAATTTTAAAAGGAAATAAGAAAAGTTTTTTTTTTCTCTAAGATTTAGATTTTTAGAAGTTGAGATTTTTGCTAACAAACTTTTTCTTTTTTGTTTGTTTTTTGTTTATATAAGAATGTTTTCTGAATATTAAGTTCGTCTAAGTGTTGTTCTTAAAGGATATTCTACATTACCCTTGTTTTCTATTCCTTTTTTTTCTTACTGAATGTCTAATTGGATTAACCAAACCTGCAACATTGTGTTTCTATTAGATATTTTCGCTTTAATAATTCCATCATAAATTCTTCTGTATTTAATGAGATGTATTGAGTTGTGCGACGTGGTGCTGCATGAAGTGATGCCGTCTCATTCCAATTGCTTTCTAGTAATTCAGTAATTTATAGTTTGTTTGTTAGTTTGTTTAATTAGTTACAACTTTTTTCTCATTTTTGGTTGTGATTTTGGATACATAAATATCTACATACATATGTGACGCGCAAAATAGAAAGGGACCTAAGGGTAAAACCGGGTTTGTTCAGGAGAGCCATTTTAAAGATTTAAATACGTGTATCTTTGGTGTACCATCACTGAGCGTGTTGGTATTGGTCTCATTGGAAAGCGACACATCTCATGACGTCAGGAACGTGTTGGTCAACCTTGAAAACGCGCGTAGGCCGTCCCTACCTCTTGTTTTGTGTAGTTGGTTTTTACTGTTTTCTACCTAGCGCGCTGTTTCCATGAGTTTGATAACAATTTTGCTCGCGTTTTTTCGAATCCAGGTTTATTTTCTGAAATTATTAATTGTGAATTATAATAAATACTCATTTATAATTCTTTTAAATCGTGAATAGCACACTGTTAGTACGAAAATTTTCTCACATAACCTTAGAATCGTCGACTTCAATTTCATAAAACGCGCATATCTCTGGGAGGGAACACTTTTGGGGCATGGGATCGGTCTCATTCGATGCTTAGATGTTGTCCACATCAAAAAAAAAGTGAAAATTGATTTTTTTTCCCTTAGGTCCCTTTCTCTATGCGCTGTCACATATATAGTTATACATGGTTGAGTGAAAGACTATCAGAGAGATAACCCCTAAATCAGCTCGAACCATTTTTTATAATATGTGACCCGCGTCTATGAAAAGGTGGTTTATGACTCAAAAAATTATTTTTCACTTTTTTTTTGGAAATGTATTGTTTATCTTTAACAGCTGATTTCTCGAAATTTTGTTTTTGAGTCATAAGCCAACTTGTCACAGATCGGGTCATATATAATTTTTAGATAAACTATAACGCATCAATTATCTCTCAAATGCGAACTATGTTTTTCATTTGGAGTCTATTTGTAGAACATTTTAACATATTATATTCCCGGTTAAGGGTACTCATTTGACTCCTTTTTGCGAAAGGGACTTTGATTTTCGAATTTCAGATACATATCTTTACCTTAATGTGGAAAGGCAATAGCTCATTATTTTTTTTTGAAATCGAGTTTTTTGTATATTTCGACAGAAGAACATCTAATGTATCGAAAAATGCAAACATCTCGATTTCGAAAAAATAATGAGTTAGGGTCTTTCTATATTAAGGCAACGATATGTATGCTTTAGTTCATCGGGTAGCTGGTGTAAAATTGATTACTAATTCCACCAAACAGACAGACCAGGCCACAAGGAGAATTAATAAAATTCTTTTTCTGCGGTACATATCGTTTTTTTAGGTTTGAATGTGATTTCGGACACGTTGCTTTCGAAGCTATCGCATGCATAACGTTTTCTGTATAAGCGTTTTTAAACAATAGCAACAAGCGTTCATTAAGTTTTCTCTTGCTTGAAAAATATTTTTTTTCATTAACGCTACATTTACACATGAAAGTACTTTCTTGAAATTTTTGTATACGTATTATGAATAAAAATTTTAATGAAAAAAATTACTTTCATGAAAATTTCTTGTTCGTTTTCATAGGAAAGTGAAAGTTCATTTTAAAAATGTCGTCGAAACGAAAAACTTTGCAAAACTTTGCTTTGTTTATTACTTAATTAGAGTTACCCAGATTATCGCATACACATATTTATAGGGCAATAAGTTGGGAATAATTATTATTGTTAATATTTTAATAATATTATTGTTTTAAATAGGCACGAATTGTCTTCTTCATGTATATTTGAAGATACGAAGTTACAATTATTTAAATATTTATACAAAATAAGAATAATTCATAATAATTATTTGCCACAATCCTATATATTTGTATAAATTGTTGATGTGGGTAACAGTGTTCACGTCTTTGTCATTTTACTTTCTGAAAACATCAAAAATTTACTTTCTTGAAAAAATCGTTGAAAGCTGAGTGGAAATTAAAAACTATGTGAGTGTGGTAGTGAAAAAATGTGATTGTATTACTACTTTCTTGCAATTAGTTTCATGTGTAAATGGTATGTAAGTTGTTGATATATTCAAAACTTCAAACTCATTTTATGGCAAATTATTTTTTTTTTTAGTTATGACGTTGTTTTAGTAAATGGGCGATATGTACGTACATATGTATGTATTTTTATCATTTCGAATGCACGAATGGATATAAAAGCCTAGTAAACTTACAAACTTTTACCCGCATACTAAACGTTTGCATCTGTTATTGCCTGATTAATTTAAAAACATCTAAATCATGTGTACATGAGTACGTGAATATGAACTGGTGCGTGGCAGCAACCCAATGAACTTACATATGTATTTTGCGGAAACTGTTTGAAGATTGCAAGAATTAATTATACTAAAACTTTAACCAAATTGTTTAGATACATACTATACCGAGCCATAACCGCCAAATAATCTTAAGCGACACATTTATGGACCTCGTTTTTTTCTGACGAAAATCAATTATTTACGATCGCAAATAATCGATTTTGGTCAAAAAATTAAAATCGAAAATTATGCCGCTTAAGCTTTTTGGCGGTTATGGCACGATACATACGAGTACATACATACATATATGTAGTATATATGTATGTAAAGGCTAAAGGAGAAAACAAGTCCAAACACCTATTTCCTATACAGGACTTTGTGGTGAGAACTGCGACTAGAAGTCTCATTAGACTCGTCATACATCAATCTTAAATGAGATGAGATTAGAGATCCGTGACCCCTGGGTTCACGGACTATAAGGCCGCTGAAATTGATTTTAGTCGAACACTCTCACTGGTAATTCCAGATAGGGACTATTGGGTAAAATCCGATAAGAAATATGAGGGTAGTGCGGTCTTTACGGGTAAAATGGGGGAAGGCACAGGGGCTGGTGTTCATATCTTGGGAACGAACATTTACTTTAGGAGAGTCCTCAACTTGCTTATGGACAAACATAGTGTCTGACTATGTTGGGTTCTGGCCACAGCAGTGTTGAGGAAAATAAAATTGCCGATGAGCTGGCAAGAATAGGGTCGGTGTTAGATGAGGGAATGTGTGACAGATCGGTGAAATTATCGGTAGGTCATTACTACAGGTTACTCAGTAATTGGTTAGAGAGCAGGACCAACAGTTCATGGTGAAGTAGGGAGGATTGTAGAGTTCGAGGGCTATGTGGCCAAAACTTGACTCAGGAAGATCCAAACTGCTACTGTATTGGATATGAATAGGAAGGCGATGCGAATCGTGATAGGCGCATTGACTAGCCACTGCTCGGTCAGAGCAAGAACCAGGATTTGGGAAACTGGCTCTCCAGATTTCTGTAGGATGTGTGGGGATGAAGAGGAACCAGAAACCATTGAACATATTATCTGTCACTGCCCGAAGCTGCAACGTTATAGGCTTATATCTGAGCAGACGTTTCCATGAGAGCATTACGGATATCGGGAAATGTAAACTAGATTACATCAGGGGCTTCATAGTGGGAATTGAGTGGCTCAATGACGGATAATGGGGCAACTTCTGGGTACAACGGGCAATAGCAGGGCATTTAAATGGACCCACTAACCTAACCTAACCTAGCATAGAATTATGTTAAGTAATGTTGCATAACTTCACAATTAAACATAAAACAAATAATAAATTCCTATTCGGCCTGGCCAAAATTTTTGTAGGACATTTCATACCCGCCCTCCCGCTTTTTGTTGGTGTTTTTGTACGATTTGTAAGAATAGAGCAAAAAGTACCGTTATATGGGGGATTAGAGGATTAATATGTTTCACAAAAATATTTGCCTTAATATTTTTTTACAAAGTTGCTAAACCTTCCCGATGCCTCAGATGTAAAGAACTCATAGTATCAAACGGGCTAAAGAGAGGAAACTTCAAACTCTCCTAAAATTAAATACCGATTTGATCTTTCATAACGCTGAGACACATATATGTATTTTGTTTTGTCTCTTCTACCAGAGTCCATTATCAGAACCCATTCAAAATCTTACATATTATGATTTTTTTTATAGAAATATGTTTAAAAATCTTATCAAAATCAAAACTAGCGGCTGTCAATGTCAGCCGGCTCAATCCGGCTTGTGAGCCGAAGCCGACTATTTTTTACTAAGCCGCCAACGCCGACTTTTTAAGGCGGCTTGTTTCCCTGATCGAGATACATTTTTGGACCTCGTTTGTTTTTAATAAAATAGATTATTTACAATTGCAAGTAATCGATTTTGGTAAAAAAAAAATTAAGTTTGAATAATTATGTCGCTTAAGCTTTTTTGGCGGTTATGGCACGATATGTTGAGATCGACACAGAGTTTGTAACATACGGGCATTGTAGCCTAGCAAATAATTCTTGTACCGAACCAAACGAAAAAGATTTTCGAGTTTATTTTAAAGTCATAAAAAATATACATATGTATACTCGTATGTACATTGTAAGATATGATTTTATTTTTCAGCATATTCCTGGAAGATGCTCACAAGTAAACCGTCCTCATTGGAATATGAAGACGAGGATTGTGAATCAGCCAACGATCAACAGAAAACCTTGCCACCTAATAATAACGAAAGGGTGCCGTCGATAACGAATTCACCACCAACAACAGCGGACCCAAAAATAGACAGCCACAAGGACAACGTCACAAACACTGCCATAGATCAACACAGAAACAGTGGTGCCAGAGATTCAAATGGTGGCAAGGCCGTTGACACATACATACGGTCTTCGAAGAGTAGTTGCCACAGTAACGGGACTGGTGAAGGTGACAACGATAGTGACGATGGGGAAGAGACTGATATCATTGGTGATCTAATTGGCCACTTTGGAAAATGGCAGTTATTGATGACAGTTTTACTATCACTTTTTCAAGTGCCAAATACATTTCACATATCATCCTCAGTATATCAAGTGCGTTACAGATATTTCAAGTGAAACGATATATATTTTAGATAACAACAGACCCTTTTTTCTGTACGTTTTTTAGGGCTCAAATAAAGAGTTTTGGTGCAGACGTCCAACACATTTGCAACATTTATCTGTCGAAGTGTGGCGTAATTTAAGCAATTCCAACGACAATTGTTACCAGACTCCAGTTGACTGGAGCATCATTAGTAACGATACCAATACGCAAATCTACCAGGTGAGTTCAAAACTAAATGTTCATTGCAATTTATTATAAATATTTAATACGACTGCAAGTGCAACCAACTGAATCATATTCATGCCGTGTTTACGTTCATGTGAAAAATCCCATTTAGAAAATGTAGAGAAAAAAATCCAATTTAAAATAAAAATTGATAACAAAATATGCTTGTACTCGTATGTTCTCATGTGTCTGTCTGTGTATCTTGTCTATTCACATATTCACAACATTCGTATTCCTTCATCTATTGTTACAGCAAGAATCAATATTGAAGTCTCTCATGGAAAACAAGAATCGTACAGCGTGCTCATCATGGGAATATGCGGTGAACGACAGTATGGGAAATACTTGGACTTCACAATGGGATCTCGTATGCGATAAGGAATATTTAAAAAGTGTTGCTGAAATGTTTTTTCTATTGGGTGTGGCAACCGGTGGCATTATATCCGGCTACCTTTCGGATAAATTTGGACGGAAGACAATGCTTTTCATATCAGCTCTACTACAGACAATATTCGGTAAAATGTATTTAATGTTAATAATTTGAATTATTTTATGCAGAAATATTAATTCGAAATGTGTTCTTCAAGGCTATGTATGTAATGGGTGTTTTTTATTGAGGTATAGAACTTTAAGTTGGCATCACTTTTTTAACTGGCGGCCATTTTGTCAGCTGTCAAGTGATTAATATTTAGTTTGGTTTGCCATTTCATCATGAACAGGTTGACAAAAGAACAACGCTTGCAAATCGTGCAAATTTATTTCGAAAATAATGGTTCAGTTCGCGAAGTTTACCGCAAGCTCCGTCCATTTTATGGTCGACATAATCGTCCATCAGAGCAATTAATTCGGTTAACCATGGATCGTTTTCGCACTACGTTTACTCTATGTGATAATACGCATCCGCAGAGACGTCGAACAGTGCGCACCGAAGAAACAATTGCCGCTGTAGAGCAAAGTGTTGAAGAGGACCCGAATGAATCGATTCGCCACCGTGCACAGCAATTGGAGCTTTGTCCATCAACTTTATGGAAGATTTTGAAGATTTTGAATGTGGATGAGTTGTGGTTCCAACAAGACGGCGCTACATGCCACACAGCGCACGTCACAATCGATTTATTGAAGGAAACATTCGATGAGCGCATAATTTCGCGGAATGGACCTGTCAATTGGCCACCAAGATCGTGTGATTTGACACCATTGGATTATTTTCTTTGGGGATATGTGGAGTCGCTCGTCTACGCCAACCAACCAGAAACGTTAGGAGACTTGGAAGCCAACATTCGTGGCGTTATTGCCAACATACGGCACCATATGCTCGAAAAAGTGGTTGAAAATTGGACCTGTAGAATTGGCTTTATTCGAGCCAGCCGCGGCGGCCACATGCCCGAAATCATATTTAAACATTAATGGCATAAAATTATCCTTCCAATAAAGCCAAATTGATGGACATTAAAACGATTTTCTTGTGTTTTATTTCAATTCGAAGTTCTATACCTCTAAAAAAACACCCTATACATACATATAAACAAAGTTATAAGCGTATATACTATGTATGTATATACATATGTACATATGTACAATGTACATATGTACAATGTACATATACGAGTATGTAGATTAAGACACCTAGATGTACCTTCGTTTGCCTTTGAACTTGGCAGTTGATACTGACTGCATCCTTCAATCTGGCCAATGATGATTACCTGCACAAAGGAACATTTATTCATTTGTTCTTTCATCATGCATTCATTCGTTTATGTCGAGTGGCTTTAATTACATTAACATTGTGTTTAATGGCATACATACACACACACATATGTACATACATATGTATGAATACATTCAAATACACAACTACACTACATACTACATATGTATGTATGTATGTATGTATGTATGTATGTATGTATGTATGTATGTATATGCATGCATTCAGTTAGTCATTTATTTATTCATTTATCCAAGCACCTTTCAAGTACAAGGCCTGATTGAAGAATAAATAATTCGAAAGGCATTGTTCACATCACAGCAAGGCATCCACACACATACATACATACATACATACATACACACACTTACACCTACACATATACAGATCCATAAGAGATATTGTGCAATCAATATTTATTCAAAACTATATTACACATGTTCTTACCCAGCTAGCCAAGCGCACTTTAATTAATAGGCGATGCTGTTTAATATACAACTCCTAAACGAATCTTCTGCTGATTATTTGTAGAGTGATATTTTAGCATTTCTATTTAACTCTCTCTTATAAATCTTGCGATGTTTAATCGACGATACATTTATATAAAATATGTTTCTTCTTTTTTATTTTCATAGATTGTTATTTTTTTTTCTTCATTTCTTCACTGATGCTTTCATTTGAGTTTTGAATAAGAATCTCGTCGATTGTGTCAAGTGTTTTCTTATTTTGTATAATAATTAAGGATATATTAAAGTGTTGTATCAGGATTTCGGCCCTTAAAATTTAACCACCCTATACATATTAATTTAATGTGTTTTGTATTTTACATCGAATATTTATTAAATTATTGTTTTGTTATTTTGTGCACGCCAGAGATAAAAGCGATAGACGATTAGAAAAGTTAAATTCAACATAGTAATCATAAATGTTCTATCTATAGAGACTGGTTGGTACATAAAATAGTCTCTAATCAATTAATGAAGAAAAGTTTTTTATTAATAAGTACTAAATAAATTTAATTTGTTTTTTTTTTTTTTAAATAAAAATAAAAAGCATACTGAGCAGAGAAACAAGCCGCCGCCGATGCTTGGGTTGGCTCAAAATTGCGGCCGGCTAATTGTTTTTGTATTGGCAAATTTTTACCAAATATTACAAACTATGAATTTTTTTAGAAATATGTGTTTAAAAATCTTATCAAGCCGGCTTATGAGCAGCCGCCAACTATTTTTTACTAAGCTGCCGAAGCCGACTTTTTAAGGCGGCTTGTTTCTCTGATACTGAGTATTGTACGATTATTCAAATCATTATCAATGATTCTTTTACAACTCTCCCAATGGCTCATATAAGATTAACGTTCTTCAATGTTCTTAAAAAAGAGTTGTAAGATAATCTCTAGATAAATCTCAAATGATTGCATCTACGACTAATAAAAGTGCCTTCAGCGGCTCTTGTACACGAATCGTCTTCGTTAACAGGTTTGTCCCGTGCGAAGCATCTTCCACGATTAAAATATGAGCTCGTCTGCGATTGAAAATGCTCTGCATACGATTCACAATAGACTATTCTGCGATTGAAAAGGCTAGCTGGGTATGTGTTTATGTATGTATGTATGTATGTATGTATGTGGGTTTTTACACGTAAAATTACATTTTTACATTTCCTATTAATTTGTACATAACATGCATTTGGCTTTTAAAACACACTTTAAGCCATAATGCATTAACTAGTAACGAGGATGAACTAATCCCAATAATTTTTGAGATTAGGAATTTTATCAAAAATTTTGAAAACGTACATTATGGCGGTTCAAAATAAATGGGTGGCAATTAAACTTTGAAGCAAAAATCGTATAACGAAAATTAAACTAAAAAAAATCAGTCGAAGTAAAGGTGTTTTCCTCACATTTTTTCAAAGATTTTATATATCGCACACTAAATCATAAACAGTCTCAAAATATCATAGATATTGAGGAGTGGCAGATACTGATACCGTTGATACTGAACAAATGACGCAAGTTTGTAACATAAAAACGGTAACATAATGGTATTTCATACTGTTCAAGAAGACAGTAATGCAAACCAAATTTGTGTGGTCGTTAAGATACTTGCTCAGCGAACTGGTTTATAACGAAGCAAAACCATTTTGATAATTTTGAGTTGTGACTGTTTATGATTTAGTGTGCGATATTATTTTCGATTTTGAGTGCGTAATTGGATTTCTAAAAATTACAAAACTATCTATTCAAATAGGCCTACATAGCATATGTACCAGGAAGTTTACTCTGTAATTCGATAAAAAGAATATTTTCAAATATATGTACATATTGCTCTTTTATTGCAACAGTGGCATATCTCTAAAAATGCAATTTTGTAGAAAGTACGATTTAAGTTTTCAAATTACATATCAAGAACCTACATATATTCAATATATGCCAACTCAAAAAAGCTAACTACTCAATACAACGAAAAAACTAGTTAATTGGCGCACTATTGTAAAAATAAGGAGATGTGCCTGCCATAAGATAGTTTAAATATGCTTCCTAATTTATAGGTATGCAAAAATAATTTTATTTTGCACTGGTTTGTGCACTTTTTTTTTTTTTTGAGATAGCATACTTTAGTGTATCAAGAAACAAATATTTTTATATATATGTGACCACCTCCGAGAAAAGGGACCTAGTCTGTCAAAATCGATAAAAATGAGAAAAACATTAAAATTTTATTTTTTAAATGCGTTTTTTCTCAAAACTTCATTTTCACACACTTGGTCCCTTTTCTCGGAGAAGGTCACATAAGGTATTTTTTTAAAATACGATTTTTTTTAACATATTTATTATTTATTCAATTTGTGGGATCTTTTACTCAATACTAGATGCAAGAATTGAAAAGCTACAAGAAAAAACTTAAACGTAAACCATATCGAGGTGGTCAGCTTTGGCACTCTCTAACTCAGTAACAGGGTCACTCCAAATTTGCAATTTCGAAAGCTTATATCATTTACTTTAATCGGCCCATACTTTTTTTTTATGCGATTAACAGTTTAAAAGTTATACATACGAGTATAAATTTTATGCGATTAAGGTGAATATTCGTCTACGAGAGTTTTGTATTTGATTAAAAAAAGCTTGTACAAGTTTTCTCTATTCTATGACAAAATTCTCGTAGACGAATATTCGACTCGACATACGCAATACGGGTGATTATCTCAAAAACTCGCGATACGATATCAAACAATAAGATACGAAGTAGATTTATGATAAATAAAGAATTTTTTAAACATTTTGGAAATTTACATGAGATAGCAGAATAAAAAAATAGCAAAAATTAAAAATTTTAAAAACCACCGATATACATAACTAGAAAAGATGTGATATCTAACGGTTGGACCGATTTTCTTCAAACATAGTTAAGAACCTTCTGGATCAAGTCACCTTTCAAACAGCAAAAATTAATTCAAAATCGGTCCAGCCGTTTGGTATGTAAGTGGACACGGACAGACACACAAATACCCACTACAAACTCATAACACCCCTTTTTTTACTACAAAACGAGACAAAATTGTTTTTTATTTGAAATTTATGTAACAAATGAATATGGCATAGGGGAGCTATTTGCCATCGGAAACTCATTATGACCAAATTCGAGTTGACATTCATATTTTGAATGTAGGCTCCCGATATGTACAACTCAATGAAGATATAATAAATTCAGTAAAGTGCGACTTTGACTCGCACAAGAAGGGTTCCCTACGGACATACATGTGTTAAACTATAACAACTTTAGCCTATATAATCGAATATCTTACCTGATGTAGACATTTAAAAAAAAATTTAACTGCACGGTAAACGTTTTTCAGTTTTTGGCGATTTGTTTAGTTCTTGCGCTTTTTCTTAGTTTTGGTGTTTTTTTTTCGTTTATTAAATTTTTCAGTTTTTGGCATTTTTTCGTTTTGGCGTTTTCTTTTTTTTTTTGCAATTTTTTGTTTTGGCGATTTTGAAAATTTCAATAGTTTTGGTTGCCTCGGTAGTCTAGTGAGTAGTGAGTGTGCCAGCCTGCCTATCAGTGTGGAGGTTGTGGGTTCGATTCCCATCATAAACTCTAATCTGTTTCACTACAGCAAGTGAAGCTCTTTGTTACTATTCTCGTTTAAATTAAGTTATGATATAATTTGTAATTGTATTTATAACATTTAATAAATAAATAAATAAAATAAATAAATTTCAATAGTTTGCCTCCTACAGTTTCCAAGATATAACTAGCAAGTAGTCAAACTAACATAATCAGAATTATATTACTCGTAACTATTAGAATACCCTTTTTTTACGAACCTGAAATTTTCACAGAATATGTATGCCGTTGCAACAACAAATATACGACAGTTGAAAATTAAAGGGTGTTCTAAAGCGAGCAATGAAATGTATTGAAGATGTGCACTTTAAAAGCCTTTTAGATGAAATTTGATATATAATGACTAATTTTTTTAGATATGTATATCTATCTTGCAATAAAGAAGCTATATTATTAATAAACACACTCCAAAGAATTTGCTTTCGCCTCGAATTACAGAGTGAGCGACCATATATTTATGTATAATAAAAATGTATTTATGTATTATTTGTTAGAGGCAAATGTATTTATACCAGGTTTAATATAACAACAGGTCTAGCACTATATTTCGCCCAGTCCTTTGAATTCTATATAACATTGAGAGCGCTTTTGGGTCTGGTGTCAGTATCGGTGACATATTCGGGACTAATTTTGGCTATTGAATATGTTGACGGCAAGTGGCGCACCATCGCCGGCATGTATAATCTCTTTCCACTGCCAATATCTTATATGGTGATTTCCGGCATTGCCTATCAGACGCAGGATTATCAACGTCTTCAGTTGTGCATCGGAATGCCAGGAATCTTTCTTTGCTTTCTATGGTGAGTACATAGGAGTACATATGTATTTACTCGATATGTGCAGCTAACAAAACTTTTCTATCGTTTTCTTGTGCTGTTGTTTTGTGAAAAAAAAAATCAATAAATTTCTTACAAGTGTTGTATTCTCGTACAACAAGAATTTGAATCACAATACTCACAAACAAGATCAATGAAATTTTTTTAGAAAATAAATTTACAGAAAAATAAAACAACAACAGCCGCAATAAAGATGAAATTAAGATAATTTATAATGAAAAAATGAGACACATAAAAATAAAATAGACATACACACATACATACATACATACATACATACAATGTAGACAGAATACGTGCATATCGATGGTATCAAGTAGAAAGGCCCTAACTCAAATAATTGTAACTTTACAGGAGAAGGTAAAACATAATAGAGACTGTAATATTCACAATATTGACCTGCACAAGACCATTTATAAGACCTTTCAAGACATGCGACATTTTTCAAACGCTTTCCTACAGCGAAATATTCTAAAATAAACGCTAAACAACACTGTTGGCAATATTTTTTTTTTGAGTTCTTTGTCTTGCCAACAGTGTTTTTTAGCGTTTGTTTGGAAAGCGTTAAAAAAATTTCGCATGTCTTGAAAGGTCTTATAAATAGTCTTGTGCAGGACTTTAATTCACAATATAAATTTTTGTGTAAAACTGCTTGTGAAAGCGTTATTTTTTACACTATTGCAATATATTTTTGTGAGAAGGTGTATTTGTGTGAAATGTATTGGAATCACTGAAAAACTCAATTTCGTAAAAAACACGAGTTAGGGCCTTTCTATCTGACTGAGACCATCGATATGTATGTATGTATGTATGAAGCTATTACGTCCCGCTACGAGATAAACGATCGAATATTTAGTCAACGCACACATTTTTCAGTGTTTAGAAAGAAGAGCATCAGAGTGGGCGCAGATGAATTATTGTAAAAGCTAAAATTGTATTCCACTTTTATTTTTTTATTTTAGGTTTGTTGTACCCGAATCTCCACGTTGGCTGCTGGTTAAGGGCCGCGTCGAAGAAGTTAAACGTATTGTGCAAGCAGCAGCGAATTTTAACAAACGCGAATTGCCACCGAACTTCGAGTCCATGTTGAAGCCGCCCACACAAGAAGTAAGTTCACAGAATTTTATGTGCCTGTTCCGATCGCCCTACTTACGACGCATCACAATTTGCTTTCTTTGCATCTGGTTCACAATGAATTTGGCTTACTACGGATTCATATTGAACATGAGCACTTTTGGCGGCAACGTTTATCTAAATTCGGTAAGTTTCGATTTCAAAATTGTGTTATTGCTTTTGACCAAAAATTATACATATCGAAATATAAGAAAGGCGTAAGTAAAGCATTTACACCCGAAACTAAATTTTTAAATGGCCATAAGTACTTTACTTTAAACTGTAACGTACTTATTTCTTATTTATATTAAGCCATCGATATATTGAATAAATAAATATTAAAATATGGTTGAATTATTTTCAATAGTAATATAAAAAACTTAAATTCTTAGGAGAAGTAGGATATTTTTAATAAATTTTAATTACTTCTTCAATATAAATATTTAATGAATGATTGGACTGACTTTTTCCTTTTCGGTACTCATGCCCTTAATTTTTCTAAAAGCATAACTTATTTCTATGACAGTAGGTATCGCTTTCTCTTTTTTTCATAACAGAGAATCATGAAAAGAATAATGATGCTTTTTTATAAAGGGTCTTCCAATAAGAAGTTTAATTTTGATATTTAAAAAAGGAGTATTTTTAAGCGAAATCATCGAATGTTTATTTAATTGTAAAGAGTAGCGCATGTCATTAATAATAATTAATAAGCAATTGCAGAACCATATTCTGTTCATTAAATTTTCCATCTCTAATTCGCACATTTGCTTCTGTATGTTCTCGATAACTTCACGAATCTTATCTTTGAGGTCTTGAACCGATTTCAGGTCATGGGCATATATATACCATATCTTTCACGCAGCCGCAAAAAAAGTCTAGCGGAGTTAAATCACAAGATGTCGGTTACTACGTTTGTTTATACACGCATTATTTGCAAATAAAAATAAATGAAAATAAATTAACTCACCGTTTATACGGCATAGCAAATGTAAAAAAAAACTTGGTAGCACTTCCATAGAAATGTTGCTTTTGTTTACAAAAAAAAATTGTGTAAATCTATAAAATAACAAATAATAATTTGTTTGTATTGTCATTATTTTCTTCTATCAATATTTTTTTGTGCAATATTTATAAATTAATGGGTTTTTATTAGGAAACATTTGTAAGTGTGGTAACCTCAAGCATTTGATTTACAAATAGTGCGTTAATCGTGAATACTCGTAGTTTTTTGAATTAGTAAGTCGCAATAAAAACAACAATATGGCAACAATTTACAGTTTTATTTGCAAATAAGCCGTGCGTATAAACCAAGGCACATTCACAAGGTAGTAGCGGAAATGCAGCTGAGCTATTTTTTTTTTCAAATTAAAGTTCATCAGAAACTTCAAAAATTTTTTTCGAAAGAGAAATTAAAAGAAAATGTTAAAAAATTTCAGTATGAAAAATATTTTATTAAAATAAATTCTGTGAAAACAAATTTAAAAATATGAAAAAAACTATTAAAAAATTGTGAGAAGTGCTAAACGTTGCAAATTTTGTTAGTGGTAGCTGCCGTGGAGAAATATTTTCAAATGTATGTGAATCAATTTTATTATTATTATGTTAAACAAATTTTATTTTTGAAGTTTTGGATGAACTACAACCCATGTTGTTTTTTTCATTGTTGTATTTTTTCATTGTTTTTGTAATCCTGATATTACCTGGAAATGAATCTGCCTTGGTATAAACGTAGTAACATACTACGTTTATACGCAGGGCTTATTTGCAAATAAAACAGGAAATTGTTGCCATATTATTGTTTTTATTGCGACTTACTAATTCAGAAAACTATTCACGATTAACGCACTATTTGCAAATAAAATGGAAAAGGTTGCCACGCTTACAAATGTTTCATAAGAAAAAACAATAAATGGATAAATATTGCACAAAAAACATTGATAGAAGCAAATAATAACAATTAAAACAAATAATTATTTGATATTTTGTGCATTTTACACTATTTTTTTGTCAACATAAGTAAACTTTCTATAGAAGTGCTACCAAGTTTGTGTACTTTTGCTATGCCGTATAAACAGTGAGTTAATTTATTTGCAAATAATTTTATTTGCAAATAGTGCGCGTATAAACGTAGTAACAGTTGTTATTTTAACCTGCTTTAACAGTGCGCCTCATGTAAAAGTAAACTTACACCATGACACTCAAAATTTAATTATAGGGCATTTACATCAGCACAAAATCTGGCATATTTTGATTAAAATCTTTATGAAAATCTATACCGTTTACAACAACTTTTTTTTGACATTTATCAAGATTTTTTTATCCAAAACAAAACCCATCAACTGAATTGTTTCCAAAACTACAACCAAACAACTGAAATATAGTTAATTCACACACTTTTTTAAGCAGACTGTATCTAATTCACTCACCTTTGGTTGTACAGGGTAGTAAAGAATAAATAAAAACTATAGATTTTTATTAGATTTCCTACAAACCTACTGAAAAATTAGATTTTGTTTTCTATGAGAAATTTGAAAAAAAAAACAGCTTGATTTAGCCCGAAATCCCAAAAGTACTAGATTTTGAGACAGTGGAAATGCACTTTTATTTATGAAAAACGGGATTTAAGAAATCCCGGAATTTAAAATTAATAAAATTCCTCGTTTGGAATCTCTACTTGTGTGGGGCACGTAGCATTGTTTTGTTGAAAATAAACGTTGTTTACATCAATATCTTCCAAAATCACACCGTGAGACCAAAAACCGCACCAAAGGGTTACACGTTGAGGATGGTGAGGCTTTTCAACAATAATACTTCAACCATAAAATTCAACCATTTTGCTTGTTAGAAAACGTTATTGATGGTCTGCAGGCTTGACTTCTTGTGTTTATTGAACTTTAAAAGCCTTAAGACCTAAGTCTGTATACAATATACCGTGTAATGGCGTTTATGGAACGCACAATTCTAAAGATCGACCAAAATTTGTCAATCCAGGGTTTTCCTCAACACTATGGGGTAAAACAGTAATATTCTCGGCTGATTTTGATTCTTTACATCACTAACTTGTCCCAACCAGTTTCACAATTACTGCCCGAGAATGCTTTATAAATTTTGAGAATTTATTAATGGCATAATTTTTATTTGTCATCTGCAAAGTAGTTTTAAGTTGAGTCATTACAACAGTCAAAATGAAACGTCTTATTGGAACACCCGTTACTTACCTCTTAATTTATTGCCCAAAATTTACAATCAATATGTGAATTTTTCATATATCTGTATTTTAAAATAAGAATTCATTTTATATTCCCTGCCATGAAGTGTGTTTTTTGCACATGAACTTTTTCATTTGCGGGCAAAATGCCAAACAATTTTTTTGAAATTATATTTTAATAACCATCGGCGTTAGCTTATTAAAAAAAAATTTTTTAATTAAAAATGTATGTACATATGTATGTATGTATATGTAATGTATATGTATGTATGTGTGTATAAAAAATATATATTGATTACGGTTCGCTAGTTTTGTTGGTTTGTTGCTTGTTTGCTTAAAGATCACTCTACCAATTTTGAAATAAGAATTCAGTATTTGAGTGAAAAGGATCATTGTGAAATATAATAATACTCCTACAACTATCTTTCAATATTGAAATAACAATTTGGTTTCTTTCTTTTTCTTTTTTTTTTATAGGCACTAGCCGGCCTAGTAGAAATTCCTGCAATTGCAATTGCCATATACATAATATCAAAAGTCGGTAAGAAATGGCTGTTTAGTGCCACTCTTATATGTGCCGGCATTGCCTGCTGTTGTGCAGCAATAACAGAAGGACAAGAGGATATTCTTTGGCTAAAAATTACATTCATCATGATCGGTAAGTAACTCCAAAATGCATACATATTTACATACATATGTTCATATACATACATACATACATATGTATGGGTCTATATACAATTTCTTGAAATGCCCGGTATTTCAACTGAACGACTTTTGAGCTGCGCTTCCCTCTGAAAGAAATCCTAAGCTCCGGCTACAAATCAAGCTCTTTAACAAAGCAAAGGAAGCATTAATTAATGAAAAAATTTAAATATTAAATTGCAGTTGATTTTTAAGCAGTTTGCAGACATTAAACGTAACATAAAAATATAAAATAATTCATAGTTCCACTTCAAAAAAAAAAAAAAAGAAACGTATGATGTAACATTTTTCGTGCATTCTTTCTTAAATTTTCTGCTCATCTTTAAATCACAACTTTATAAACAAAATTTATTAAAAGTTGCATCCTGCAAAGAATTACAATCTTATTGTTTGTGTATGTCTATTTTGTGCAGCACATTCGTCAACCATTTATTTGGTAGACAGATGCAATTTTAGTCTGAGTTTAGACGGGCGAACATTTGGAAGGACAACATCTGGAATTCTCTATTGTTGTTTCCTTCGCGTTCACATAGACGAAAATGTTGCCGGCAAGATTCCAATATTCGGGCCTGTTCTGCAACTCACGACATGCCAAATCACGGTGATTTGTAAAAATTAATAAAAGCTAAATCATTGGTTTTGTATATTTTACGCTTTATAGCTTTGGAATTTGGAAGAAAATATGCTATTATAAATGAAAAATACTTAAAACGCAATAAAATCCCATTACCAAGTCAGCTATTAATAGTTTACTTTTGAAATCACGTGATTTGAAATCACCGTGATTTTCAGAACAGGGGGGATTATTGGATAATACCAACCATCAGAGCTGGCCACTGAGAGAAACACGAGAGAAATGTAATCGCGTATGTGCATTCATTTGTATAAGAAGTCGATTGATGTTCGGCACTCTGGTGCTACTATGGGCAGCTCAGCCAACCATTCATGTATGTATAAGTATGTATGTATGTATATATAGCAAAGAATATGAAAACAAAGCGTGTCGCCAAGTACCGAAGACAAAAACTATTCTCTCTTCCTCACCAGTAAATTGCTGATAAACTAAAGACCGGGGCACAATGAATCCGTCATACGTTAAACTTCGCCTTTTTCAACTGACATTAATGCAACGACGGAGAAGGTTGGAACATGAGTACTTTATTAACGGAAGCATTTGAACAGCTTCTATAGGTCGATTCTCCATTTTATTTATTAAATTCAACTTTTTGTGTTGATTTCGTTTATTTATTTTGTTTAAATTTATTTTTGCTGCCACAAAACACAAAAATTTAAATCAGAACATACCATAAAACCAACCAATATCTGTCAAACTATTCAACGTGCGCAAAAAGTTAAAAGTTGAACAAATTTTCTACTTAGCGTTGACGGACACGTACTGAATGTAACTAGACTTGGGTCGAACTCGTTCACTAGTTCATTTTTGCCACAAACCAATGATCAAACCCATTTAAATTACATGGGTTTGATCATTGGTTTGTGGCAAAAATTAACTAGTGAACGAGTTCGACCCAAGTCTAAATGTAACCGACCTCATAAGAAACCATGTATTTATTAATTTATTTAATTATAACACATATATCCTTTTGGCCAATACTAAATTCTGTATAACAATGTATTTTAACTTAGCTGTCAGTTGAAAAAGGCGAAGTTTAACGCATGACGGATTCATTGTGCCCCGGCCTTAAATGTTTCCCTTCCAAAAGTTTTCGTGTCTAAACGCAGTCTTATTTGTTAAGTATTTTTTTTTTAATTTGTAAAATAAATGACCAGTTTTGCGCCTTTTTACAAAAATTTTCGTTACATTATCAAATAGAATTGAAATTTTTCATTTTCATTTTAGGAAAATTTACGATAAGCGCAGGCAACACTATAATGCCGGTATACACAGCGGAATTGTATCCAACAGCCATACGAAATGTCGGAGTTGGGGCTTGTAATGTTGCTGCTGGTTTGGCTCTAATATTAACGCCCTATTTGTCTTTATTGGTAATACATACAAGGTTTTTTTTTAACAAAATACGAGGGTTGATTTTTATATCTTGTGATGTAACAGAGTCTTAATATGAATTCTAATTGCATTTTTAAATAACAAAAGAAAAATAATTAATTACAATAATTCTATACGGATACTTTCACCATGTTTTAGGAATGGGGCAGCATGTATAATCATTTCAATATTAAATGAGTGGCGCAATAATGGCGAAAATCGGTGCAAGCAAATATTAAATAATTTCTATCAGAGTGGTATGCAAGAGGACGTTCAATAAGTCCGTGACTTTTGGATTTTGGATAAAAAATCATTTTATTTTTTAACGTACAATGTTTTTTTTTTAACTTTATACACTTTCTCCAATGTTTCTCTAATTTTTGTATTCCTTCCAAAAAAATGTACGAGCACATTTGTCGAAGTCCACGAAATTGGTACTTGTTTCTGATATAACTTCATCCTTGGATTCAAATCTCTTCCCACTGAGCCATCTCTTCAGGTTTGGGAACAAGAAATAGTCAGCCGGCGCTAGTTCCAGAGAATAGGGCAGCTGAGGTAGCAATTTGTAACACAGTTTATGGAAACTGCACACGTGTACAACCTTGCATTTTTGTTGGCCAAATGCTGTCGTTTATTTTTTAAATCGGCCCAATAAGTTGACATAATATTCGCCATTAATTGTTTTGCCCTTTTGAAGGTAGTCAATGTGGATTATACATGTGGACCGACATGTCTAGATTGGCTTACAAACCCACACTGACCTTCTTTTGGCAACGCTTCACCTGGAGAAACTCACTGTTTTGACTGCTGTTTGGTGTCAGGAATGTGGATCCACTTTTAGTCTACGATTTTTTTTTTATAAAGAGCAGTGATACTCAAGCAATGATACTATTATGAACTAGTTGTTGCCATATTTAAGAAAGGAATGGTGATAGAGAAGACAGGTGGTGAAGAAAGAGATGGAGGAAAGCCTCATTATTTTACAACTCTGCCTTTTGCATGTTTTTTTAATAATGCAGTGTTGCAGCGCCTCTGGTGTCAATGAGGCGTATTAAATTTTTCGAATCTATATATAGTAGTCATTTTATTGGTTATTTTACTTCACCGACGATTCTGCTACACAATACCGACGAAGGAGGGTGCTCTGATGTTACATTGGGACTAGTATCCGATGAAGCCGGTGTAGTTCAGTGACCAGTGTCTACTATTTCATCATTTCAACTTTCCTACAACAAGTGATGCAAAGGGACACTAAAGCTATGTACACACGGTTGTCAGATCTTACAATATTGTTAGATCTGGCAATGTGCTGACATTGTACTGGCAATCAAAAATTGCAAGTGTATGGCAGATTGACAGTTCACACGGTTGTATCAAATTTGTCAGGAAATCTTACAATTTATTGCTAGATGATTGTATGACAATAAAATCAGCTGACAAAATCGTCAGCAAAAAAATTGTAAGTTCACACGGTTGTCATATGAAAAAATTGCCAGACATTATTATGCGTTGCCAGACTCAAAGCGCTTGTTAGAAATTGTTAAATATCAATCGTTTGTGGTGGTGTTAAATGTAAAAAGTGAAAATATTAATTATTATGGACCATAAAGAAGCAACTGCAATGATTTTGGCTGCATATATTTTATTAAATATATTTTCTTTAAAATCAAGCGTGTACAGTGTTGCCCATAGAAATAATTCACTTACAATGACGCCATTGTCAGATGCACGAACTTCGCGCATCTGACAATATTAAAATGTCTGACAAATAGCTGGCAATAATTTTACAATGTGTTCACACGATTGTAAGATGTCTGACAATTTGTTGTCAGCTGCTAGTCTTGCAATGGACTGACAATGATTTTTCTGGCAACGACGTCTGACAAAAATGGCCAGTTCACACGGTTGTAAGAAATTTTGAGCACATTTTACTGGCAATATTGTAAGATCTGACAACCGTCTGTACATAGCTTATTGAACATCAGAAAATGAGTGGTGTTGTTATTGAATAACTTTGTCGGTGACCGGGCACGAACCCAGGACCTTCGCTTATGTAGTAAACGTAATTATTACCTCAGACAACGTCACGGTTGCAGTTGAAAAACGCCAAACACTATTGCGGCACTTATATTGAGGAAAACTTTCGCATACCCAAGTCATCATTCCAAATTGAAAACACTGAGCCATATGAGATGCTCGTGGTTTCCACAATCTCTCTCACTTTCAATCTCCCATCGATCGTGAATATTTTTCAATAGTTTCGGGTATAGAGACCTCAACTGGGCATCCAGAACGTTCGGCATATTCCGCCAGTAAACCAGTTTTTTGTAATTGAAGTTAATGGTAATGGTTTCCCGTAGTATTTATCAACTTTTTCCTTGGTTTGAGTGAAGAATTTCTCCCCAAAAAATTAATGCTTAACACCTCACGAAATTAACTTTTTCCCATTTGCTTCTCATATCACTTGGTAGTCTGCCATCAATGGCTGTCAATCAAACACAAAAAATAACTGACGCACCTTATTCAGGAGTCAACTGACAGTTGCCTGCTGGCAGACTTTTTAACACATATTTTGCACTCAATACTTTTTTGCAATTGGTATGAAAAAGCAATGAAAACATATCAATAGCATTTGAGCACTTTTACATTTTTAAGTTCACAAAATATAAATCACAAGCCTCGTATTATTAACACACATATGGATGTAAATATCTGTGCCACAAATCTGAACAACGAATTTAATAATTTTATAGACAAAAATTGAAGATCATTTGCTGATGTCCCTGTTAACGGCATGGTGTCTGTTTGGAGGATTTGTTGCATTATTTTTACCCGAGACCATGAAACAACATTCAAAAGCACATTCGAAAGAAGAAAAGTAAGCACAAGCGAAAAAAAAACTTCAAAAGCTTGACCAGTTAACAGCCATTGACAACTCCTAAAGTTAAATATTTTTGCAATCATCTATGATTTCTTCAATTTATTACAGATGTTAGAAGTGTCGTCGTCACACGCTTGTGTTTGTGTATCAATCACTAAGAATTTCCAGTATAAATATTTAAAACAGCAAAACATATTTAAGTTAAATTTTGGCTGGCCCAAAATTTAAGTACATTTTCCCCCTTTTTTATTATTACTATTATTATTATTATTATATTAGATAAGTTTAAATTATTGCAGTATAAGGGCCATTTTCACAACTTGCCTTTAGCTATAGACAGAATTTTGTTTGTCCGATAAATGCATTTGCATTATAAAACCTTCATTTATTATTTTTTTATCCATTAAATATTATTATTATTGATAATAATAACAATAAAAAATTTAAGTTGTAATAATGCAAAGATATTTATCGGGCAGACAAAACCCTTTACCTTTAACTAAAGGCGAGTTGTGAAAATTGCCCTAAGTATTTCACTACAAACAAAACAAAACAAACAAAAAAAAAGGTATGGATAAAAATACTCAAAGCAAATTAATTTTATATATGTATTTAAAATTATTTTCTAATAAATAGTTTTAATTGTTTTTCATTGCACAGCAGGCAGGACCTTTAAGTTACGAATTTCAAAAATTAAGAAGAAAGAAAAAAAACACATATCTCCACATACATACATATTTACTCAAACACATACATATGTACATATGTACATACACAATGACCCAGCTAGCATTTGGGTGATAATTTTTTGCAAAAATCTCTTGTACGTGATCTGAGGAGAATGATCACGTTTGATGATTAAAAACTGATTTATCACTTGGGAGATTGAAAAAGGATTCACTTATGATGCATCAGTATGATAAAGTAATGATTATTTAAAAATAGAGGAACAAAATGCAAAAAAGCCGCAAAAAGAAACCCAATGTTTTAAATACTACCAGAAAATTGCTCAACAATGAATCAGCAAATCGTATCATAAATGATTCTCTGGGCTGATTCATCTGTAGGGTACCATTTTCTCACAACGGAAGTGTCATTTATGATAGAAAAATGAGCTCATATGCGGTTATTCTTCCCGTCAAGCTGATTCGGAAAAGATCCGATTATGATACAAAATGCTAGCTGGGGAAGATAAAATTGCTCGTACTTCACTAAACTGACCACGAAGAAGGGGGAAGGAAATAAGATGAAATGTTATTGAAGTTGCATCGTATTCACACATACTACTCCAGTTAACACACACTCACACATACATATGTACATATGTATGTATGTATGTACGATTGTTTTATGTACTTTTGACAGTCTTTTCAAAATGGTTTAATGAAATTGTCTTTGGAACTCATCCATATGCCCTCCATCCCTCACGCTCATTTTTATATTCTTATCACAGATGAACCATTCGAAAACTTCATAGCTCCTGATTTTAATAAATCCATGGTTTGCCAAATAATTGTAAACTTTTTTTTTTTTAATTCGGGTGGCCCCGCCAACTTTGGTTAGGGTACTGATAACTTAATAACAAATTAGCGTGGACCCAACACCACCCACTTTTTTGACAATGAAAGCAATCTATATTTATATTCTCTGAGACAAAAAAAAGGGTATGCTACGGGAAGTCTAACAGTTGCCAGATTGACTAAATTTTTACAATTTCAGAAAATAGTTCAATATGGGCGCTTCACCATTGGAAAAGACGTACTTTGTTACCAAATCGATATTATATGAGCGAGCAGGTCGCCATATTTATGATCCTACACTCAAGATCATGTCACTGAAATTAAAGCTCTCGACAAGTAGATGTCAAAAAAAAAGTATAAAACACCCCGATAAGTTCTCAAATAATAGCATAGGGTCAAAAAAATACTTGCTTAGCGGCCACATTTTTTATCCTAGACCCATGTTCATGGTATTCAAATTACAGCTCTCGATGAGTAGATTTCAAATATAATATCGAACAGCCCGATATATATATATATATATATATATATATATATATATATATATATATATATGTATATATATACATATATACATATATACATATATATATATATGTATATATGTATATAATGTAATTTGAATATACTGTGCCGCAAACCAGAAACCAAACGACGATATATTAATATATATTTAATTCAGAGTTGCCAGATTCACAAAATTGTTAACTTTTTTCAAATAAATTAATCAGTCTCTATGCATCTTTTTAGACAAAAAAAAAAAACAAAGTAGCCTAAAAATAATCCATAATTGTTGTAAATAATTTACATGTTATAAGAGCATAAGTGTAATCCGCAAACAATTGGGTTATCATTGATTTCTCCTCTTTTCGAGGTAAAACATCTGAGAACTGTCAAATAAGACGAAATAAAAGCAGTGCCACCAGCTTAAAGTTCACAGAACAATCAGCTTGTGTGTGTGTGAGATACTCGTATGTATGTATGTATGTACATTTAATTATGACAACTCGTAGTATGTTTGTATGTGATATATACATATATAGCATTTTTTTTAGCTTAAACAGATACATATCTAAATATTACAATATCTATGTAAGTGTATGTGTGTTTTTTTTTATAGAGTAGTCAATTACCAAACAATTACAAAACATTAAAATGAAACAAAATGTATTATATAATAATTTAAAAATAAAAATTAAAGAAAAATCATTTGTCAATTAATGAAACAATTTTTCTCAAAAATACTTATAAAAATAAAAAGAACATTAATTATATACAATAATAATTAATTATATACAAAATGAAATCAATTGATAAGAAATCCCAAGTTAATTAAGTCATTGTTAATTGTGCATTTATCAAAATTCAAATACATATTTATGTACATATGTATGTATGTATGTAATTTTAAACACATAAAACCATCAGCAAATAATTTCCAAAATTATTAAATTAAATATATAAATCTATGTATGTATGTATGTATGTATGTATGTATTGTAAGAACATAAATAATTGTTAAACTTTACTAACAATAAATATATACATATATATGAATAAATGTTATAAAAAAGATATATACATAAGTATAATTAATGAGACCACCTTAAAGAATTCTTCAGTTTATTACAATTCAGGCGGGAATTATTGAACCCTTCCGTCGTCACAAAATATTTTATTTTATGTATTTATTTTTATTTTTTATTTTTTCATAAATTTATTAAAAAGGTCAGTGCAAAGATGTATCGAAACAATGATCCATCGAATAAGTTTGCATTAATATAATACATGCATATGCATTTATTTGAATGACTGAATGTTTGTTTAATAAATCAGGACCAGAAAGGAATCTGGAATGAGAAAGGTGGTCTACTAGAAAACATATGCTTAATAAGTACATATGCATGCATGAATAAGTAAGTGCATATGTTTGTATACCTACATACATATTGACATATCAGAGAATGACAAGAACATAGTTGTAAGTACTCTTTGAGTATTGGCCGTCAAACAACTACGAATGCGTGCAGCTAAAAATAAAGAAAACACGCTCATAAGCAAACATACGCATTCATTTTAAACCGAATACGTATAACTATAAGCAGCTACCAACAATGTTTATAAACTTTTTTCAGCTACACAGCACAAACAATTGCAACTAAAATGTATAGACTGTATGAACTACAACCATACGCATGAGTATAAAAATAGTCTGACTATTAATCGGCTAAACATGCGTATATAGAGGGCTATTTTATTTCCACACATACACAAACGGTCACACACATATTTTCCATTCCATTTTATATACACAAATATATGTATACGGTGGCGAATGATGAATAAATATCCCTAGTGTCATGCGTATATTTTTTCTTTTTGTCCGATTAAATATCCATAGTCTGAGTATAAGCATTCTCCCACTATAAGTATGACAAAAAGTCAATGCAATTGCTACGCATGTGTCGTTTTATTTTTAGTTGTAGCGTATTTTAGTTTTTGGCGTAAAGGAAGTAGATATGATCTTGTATGTTGGAATCGCCTATAGTTGCTTGAGAGAAAATATGTGAGCGTACGAATTGTTTGTGCTAAAATTATGCTTATATGCAGTTACTAAATTAAGACTATTTACTTATGTATATTTTTTTGAGTACTCATTGTCATTCTCTGGTGCATATTGTATGTGTGTACATATATAAGTATGTGTTAAAATATGTAGTTGTATTTATAAATAGTCAAGTATCTGGCTAGTAAATAAAATAAGCGAGGATGTACTTATTTGATTTATTCCTTTAAAAATATACATATATGTATATACAGATATGTACATAGTATATTATATATACATACATATACCCTGTACATATACATACATATCGCTCATTTACTCAGAGAACGTCATAACTCCGAAAAAAACCAGTTTGCCGGAAAACGTGTTTGAAGTTTTCAATTTACACACAACTTATTGGAAAAATAACATTTTATTTTTCTCTCAAGAGTTTAGTAAACGAGATATTTGTTTGAAATTTTGCACAACACAAAGAACGATATGAGGATGGAACTGATGTTTGAGTAACTGTATGTACATATATGTATGTGTACGTGTGTATGTACATATGTATGTGTGCTTGTATGCATATGTATCATAGCTGTTAAGTAATGATTACTAATCGTAATGATTACTAATTTGATTACTTTTTTTAAAGGTGAAGTAATGGATAAATTACGATTATATTCAGTTTCGTACTTAGTAATCGTGATTACGATTACTAATAATGGAAAAGTAATCTGAATTACTTAAAATTACTAAAAATAATCAAAAAGAATCAAAAGTAATCAAAAAGTAATCCGACTACTTTCAAAGATTACTTTTGATTCTTAATAAATAATCAAAAAAAAAAAATCAAAAGTAATCCTTAGAAGTAATCGGATTATTTTTTGACTACTTTTGATTCTTTTTGATTATTTTTAGTAATTTTAAGTAATTCAGATTACTTTTCGATTATCAGTAATCGTAATCAATTATTTATCAGCAATTCTTTTAAAGGCAATTATATAATCATTACGATTCTTTTTAAAATGTAATCTAATCGATTACTAATCGTAATCGAAATTTAACAGCTCTGATATGTATACACATCCGTTTAGTGTTTGTTTTTGTAATAGTTTCCTTATGTAATTTGTACTTACGATGTAAGCCATTTTTTATATTTACATTTATTATTAAATAAATAAAAATTATTGTTGCTTTTATTTAAAAATATCCTGCTTGCGATGTTTTTAATTGTGTGGGAGTTTTGGGAGGAAAATCTAAATCATTATAAATTAAAACTAATTTAAAAAAAAACAAAACAAAACGATATCGCTCGTCGTCTTCAACAATGGTATAACTTAAAAAAATCCAGCTTTGAAGAAAACTTGTTTCAAGTTTTAAGTTTATATTTATACAAAAATTTTCTCTCAAGCCATTTGTATAAATTTTTTATACAAGATAAGTTACCATATACCGAATATGACTTATAAACTTGTCGAAATGAATGATCGATGTGTGACACAACTCACTTAAGCCGAGAGCTTTTACCGTTAAATGTGGGAACGATATCGCCACGAGCAACGGCAAAGTCCAACAAAAATTCTACAAAAAAGATGAGAAAAGAGAAAAATCGCCATGTCGCCAAATCAAAAATTTAGAGGCCAAACAGTTGAAAAATCGCAACGTTCGGCGAGAAATCGCCATGTCTGACAACCCATCAATCAGTTGACTATTTTCGCCGCTCCTAATATTAATATCCTAAAACACACATTTATATGTGAGTAAAATATGTATATATGTATATGATTTGGGGGTTGGAATAGAAGAAATCGAAAATAAAATTCTCCATACAACTAACCCTCATACCTAAATAAGAGCGGCAAGCTTTGCGTTAGCAGCAGGGTACGATTTTTCAGTACATTTAAATGTGAAAATATTATTTGATTGTACTGAAAATATGTAACCAGCCGCTAACGCGACGCTTGCCGCTCTTATTTAGGTATGAGGATAACGGCCAATCTAATGTACAGTGGAGGCTCAAAAAAGTTAAGTAGTTTGTTTTGGGGGTGATGAACTTTTCCGAAATCTTAACTTTTCCGTAGTATGAAAAATTCAAGAGGTTATATGTGTATTTGTACATTGTTTATTTATTTTTTTATTGTCAATTTGAATTATATGTACATATATACATGTATACATACATATTTATTACTGTTTTGACATGAAAACTAATTAGAAGATATGAAATTGCTGCTTCAGATACGTGAAAATCTTTAACCAATCGATTAGCAAGAACGCCTTCATCTAATTTTTAACCGACTTCAAAAAAAGAAGGAGGTTAACAATTCGTCACTATTTTTTTTTAGGTATGTAGGTCCATAACTCGGTGCATTTTAGACCGATTGTAAAAATTTTTTTGTTGTCTGAGAGGGTATAGCTTCCCATTGGTCCCATTTGAAAAAAGTGGGCGGGGTCACGCCCACAATTTTTTAAATTTGATTTATTGATCTTCTACTTATTTGATTGCTGCGAAACCTAGCAAACATCTTTGGTTCTTGTAATTAGAAAATTCTTGAGTTGAAAAAATGGGCGGGGCTACGCCCATTCAAATGTATTATAACATTACACGTGGTTCTACTTAACCGATTTTTACAAAACTTAGCACACACCTTGAACTCTAAAATAGACAAAATTTTCTTTTAAAAAAATGGGCGGGGTTACGCCCACTAAAATTTTATATTATATTTCACAGGGTTCTATTTCACCGATTTTTACGAAACTTGGCACACACCCTAAGCTTTAATCAAGGCACAAAATTGCGTTAAAAAAGTGGGCGGGGCACGCCTATTAAACTTTAGTATAATATTTCATGTGCTTGTATTTAACCAATATTGACGAAACTTGGCACACACCCTAAGCTTTAATAAAGCCATAAAATTGCGTTAAAAAAGTGGGCGGGGTCACGCCTACAATTTTTTAAATTTGATTTTGTGATCTTCTACTCATTTGATTGCTGCGAAACCTAGCAAACATCTTTGGTTTTTGTAATTACAAAATTTTTAAGTTGAAAAAATGGGTGGGGCTACGCCCATTAAAATGTATTATAACATTACACGTGGTTCTACTTAACCGATTTTTACGAAACTTAGCACACACCTTGAACTCTTAAAAATACACAATCTTGTTTTAAAAAAAGGGGCGTAGCAACGCCCCTTAAAATTTAACACTTAATTTCACGTGCTTTTACTTCATCGATTTTTACGAAACTGGACCATATTTCCAAATAAAGAAAGATACTTACAAATAAATTTTTTTTGAATTGACCAAAGTTTAAAAGTATTCACTAAAAAGGTAAAAATAAAACTTTTTAAAAAAAAATTAAACCGACTTCAAAAATAAGCACTAAAAAGCAACAAATAACATAGATCTAGTTAAATAAAAGATTTTTATATATGTTACCTACAGTGCCGTTTGAAGTTGGTGCCAGTAATACTGGTACTAAGCACATAGGAACATGCCCGGTAAAAAAACTGCAAGTAATTTTTATGTACATATGTATCTGCTTAGTTACCAATGTTGCTGGCACCAACTTCAAACGGCACTGTAGGTAACATATATAAAAATCTTTTATTTAACTAGATCTATGTTATTTGTTGCTTTTTAGTGCTTATTTTTGAAGTCGGTTTAATTTTTTTTTAAAAAGTTTTATTTTTTAAATCTTGCATTTTTCGCCGACTGACAACATTTTTTCTTCTCTGCTGCTAACATTGTTGCAATCAGATTAAAACAAATTCTACGACTAATTTCTTTTACAACCAACTGATGAGAGCAACTACATTATGCATTAAAAATTCACAAAAAAATATATAACGGTAACGGTTTTATTTTTGCATGTATACAGGCGTATATGACTCACTATATATGTATATAAATATGTATTGAGGATTTACATACAAAAGTTGAGATCGTCTTAGAAAGAGAAAAAAACTATATATAAAAAAATTGTCTCAGAAAAGTTGAGAATTACTTAACTTTTTGGAGTCACCAATGGTGAACAAAAGCTGCTTAACTTTTCCATATACTTAACTTTTCTATGACTTAACTTTTTCGAGCCTCCACTGTATATGTATGTACATATATAGCCTATGAGATTTTAATAAGGGTCCCAATTTTTGAAATTCGGAATAGTTGTAAGTATTTGGATACATACTTTAAAAATAAACGATTTTTTTTTTTTTTTTTTTTTTAATTTTCAAGAAAGAAACAACTGTAACGATGAACAGACATGAAACAAAATTCATATCTTATGTTAGAAAATGGGATGGGTGGAGGTATTCTTAGTGTTAAAAAAAAAGCTTTTGAAAGCTTTATTTATTTCTACATTTTGTTTAATTTTTCAAGTTGTGTTTTTTTTTTTTTTGAATTGATTCAAACTTAACGGTCGCAAAAGTGCTTTTCAATTGGTGCGATGGGTGAAAACTTTGTTAACAAATACACCTGTAGATCTAGTGTTGTTAACTTTTTTTTGCTTTTCGAACGTTTTGGTTTTTCTTGTTTATCGAAAGAAAAAAAATATTTACTTTTATTGTTGCTCAGTTTAAAACAACTAAGCGAGCCGTTATCAAAATTAGATCGTTAAAAACCTTTAAGCAGTAAACATTACAAATTATTGCCAAACATAGTACAATATTCGAACCAACTAAAATAACATATGTAAATAAATATTATTGACAAAAATATACTAATTCTACAATTAATTGAAACTAATAGATTGAAAGTAAAAATGAGTGGTGTTTTACGGCGCGGTTCCTTAAGTTTCGACTTGGACTCGTACTCAAATCGCGGAAGTGTTGAAGCAAATCTTTACGGCGGTTATCGCGATGGCAAAGGCTCTCGCACACCCGAAATAAGTGTTATATCATTAGATTTTCGCCGACACTCGGAAGATCTCAAAAAGAACTCTTCCTTGAAAGTGAATCACGAAAAAGAAATGATAACCCACAGCCAAATAAAAAATAACAGCGACGATGCAGATAGTGATATAATTTCTGACTACATTGGCCACTATGGCAAATGGAATTTCATTTGGACATTCATATTGAGTTTGTTTCAAATAACTCCAACTTTTCAAATGTTTGCTTTTGTTTTTCAGGTGAGTGGCTCAATAAATCCATAAAAAAACTGTACATTTAGAAACAATTTAAAACTTTACTCACGACTTTTTAGTGTTTAACGTTTTTTTCTCCCATTCCATCTAAATACAAATAGTTTTACAATAATTGTTAAATAATAGAAGGAGAGATTGGAATTGTAGCCAATTACTAAAATAAAACAAAACAAAAAAAAAAAATTAAAATAATAACAAATAATTATAAACAATTAAGGATATTTTCTAAATTAAAATTAAAAATTCGCATTCGCATTTAAATTAAAAAATTCATAAATCGCAGAACAGAATCAGAGTGACAAGCATTTTATAGGTTCTTCACTTTAGACGATTTAAAATACTCGTGTATAATATGTACATATGTATGTATGAAATTTGAATAAAGTTAATACAATTCACAACAAAATATCGTATTTTCCCTTAAATCTGTACGTGTATCACATAACAAAGTAGTTTTTTCATATAAAATAATAGATGTATGTACATGCATACATACATATATTAAATTTTAATACTCGAATTTAAAAAAATTTAGTGAATAAGGAAGTAAGATAAGTGATATATTCGGCTGTGCCGAATTTTATATACCCTTTTCTTCAACTCCATACGTACGGAGTATATATGTATGTATGTATGTATGTATGTATGTACACACATATGTACATATGTATGTACATACATATTTGTTTTGTGAAAATTCATTTATTTTTTTGATCTTTCGAAATTTATAGGGACCGAATTTGATACAATGCTTTTATTTTCGATATTAGCAATAGTTGTGTATTTTACTCTGCACTTTGCTATTTAAGAAATTTTTTACATCATTAATATTTCTCTATTTATAAAATAAATGAGGATGGCAATTTATGATTTCACAGCTAAAGCAACTAAACTGAGCATACGTTGAATGCCGGCCATACAATACCGAACTTAAGAAAATTACTCTCATTCGCTCTAAAAATTGCACAAACATTGTTATCTGAAGTGCCCATCTGGAACAGAGCTAATAAGCAACAAACATATCACAATGATTCATAAAAGTAATGAGTGCCCATGCTTCTCACCAGGGTTGTCCAATTTTTTCCGATCTATTTTACCAAATTGATTTTAAAAAATCGCAAAAAAATCACCAAAATCGATTTTAGTTTTTCTTATCATATGTATATTTGATAATAAATTTGTGTTTCTATTACACTTTTTTTAATAGAAATTCTTTTTAAATAATCGTATAAAAATTTAACAGAAAATCGCCAAAATCAGAAATAAAATCGAAATAAATTATTTCTTGTAAGTTTTTCGCATCCAAATTCAAAACGCATTAATACATTAATTAAAATACATTTTTTTTGTAGGATTTATTTTTGAAACCACTCCTTCAACACTTCAATTTTGTTAACAAAATTGCCATAAAAATCGCCAACAAATTTAATTAAAAATTTTGTCGCCAAACAAGTTAAAAAATCGCTACGCTTGGCGAAAAATCGCCATATCTGACAACGCTGCTTTTCACAGCAGCAAAAAATCTTGTAATTTATCAAAAAAAAAAAAAAATAAGTTTAAATTTTCGAGCCCTGGGATCGTAATTTTTATTTTGCTGTTTTTTTTTTATTACCAATCTATTTAGGACAAATTCCGACACATCAGTGAAAGATTTTCTAGATTTTCTGTTAGACAGACGGGCATCGCTTATTCGACTATCCTATCCATAAGTCCTCGTCCATACAGTGAAACATTTGCTGCGAAACATTTTCGATTTCTCTTTTGAAACTGCATTCGCGTCCACACTGTGAAGTTTTTGTTTTGCAGCTTAATACATTTTCTTATACATATATTTCTCATGAGAATGAGGCGAGAATGACGTACTCAACAAGAACTTCGTGTACATGAAACAAAGTACCCTTTTACATTCCTCTTTTCCCGTTCATCGACAAACTCAAAAGTTTTGCAGCAAATGTTTCACTGTATGGACGAGGACTAAGGAATATAATATACATACATATATATTTATATACGTATACAAAATTTAGGGTGACCCATTTGCCTTTACGCAAGACCATTTGCATCAAACGCCGAATAGCGCTGTTGTAATTTTGTGTACCATTCGAACTTCAAAATCAATACGATGCAATTTTTTAAAAAGTTTATTTTACATTTCTATTTTATTGGATTTTTTTTTCCAAATACATAAATATTTCAACTATGTAATTATTCAATTGAAATTTTTAAAATTTTTAATTAGTTTTTTGATTAAATCTTCAAGAATATTTTAATTAATTTTTTAATTGAATTTTTAAAACAAAATTTAACTGGATCTTTAAAAACCAATTAAATTTTTATTTAATGTAATAGTTTTTTAATTGAAAATATCAAAAAAAAAAAATGTAAATTAAAATGGTTGAGTTAATACTACAATTTCCGTGATTGATTGAATACTAAATAATTTTTTAATTGAATCTTGGGTTTTTTTATTGAAACTTGTTTTTACTTTTTTCCGTGTAGACGTGTATTTGTTTGTATGTATTCCGCTTACGCTTTTGGGGTTGGGAAACTCAAAATTAAGCAAACTTCAAAAACGTATCAAATCAAAGTTTGTTCTTAATTCATGTCGAAAATGTTTTGAAAAGGCGTGTATTGTCAAATGTTTTTGACTGCGACGTTACGAATCACTACACTTTGCTGGAAGACAAAGCAATTAACGTTTCCAAAATCAGCCTTACTTTTTATCAGTTTACTTTAAAAATGTTATTGATATTAAAATAAAATATGAACTCAACAATCAAGTAATATAAATTTAAAAATCAGTTCAATATAATTTAAAATACATACATACATACATATATAAGATATAATTTAAGGTGCTGCTTGGGAAGGGCCGCCAAAGTAGTTAGTGCGTTGACTGCAAAGTTAGATTTCTGGAAAGATTCAGTCATATCAATATCATCGATTTTTCTATGTCGTCAGAGAAGTAAAATAACTAATAAATTGGTTTAATAATTATGTGCCCGCTTAATACGGGTGGAGGGGGCCTGCAACATTGCAAATATTTATATATCTTTTACTTCACCAACTGACCTTACATTTTCCCCTTCCCTTAGGCACGTTTCTGTACTCTTACTTTAAGTATCTAGCTCAAAAGATTTTGATTTGCAATAAGCAAATATATATTTTCACCTAAAATAACAAGAAACATTGAAAAAGTTCAAAAGTTCAAAAGTTCCCCTCCCCCCTAGCATGTTAAATTAATAATCAAACCTCCAGGGAGGAAAGTTGAACTACAAATTATGTCAATAATAGAAGACAAGAAAAATTATTTATTATCGGTGTGTCTTAATAATGTTATATGATGAAAATAGAAGCCTGGTATTATTTCCAATTTATCGTTTTTATTGTTCTTTAGTAACTTTATGATATCAATTGACATTTTCTATTATTTTTTATAATAATCGAATGATTTTGCGATAATTTTTACAAATTATAACGTGCGTGACCAAGAGTAGTGACGCAAACAAATATTTTTCAATTAAATTTTAAATATTTCATTCAGACGTGTCGAATGAAATCGACCCATATTTTAAATTTGGCTACGTTTTCGGTAATATTGTAACAGATATTCATATTCATGCATAAATCTGCTGGGAAGTCAAATTTCATATTGAAATGGAATAAGAAATAAATTCCATAGTCCTAATTTACACTATGCAAGTCTTATTGCTAAGCTGATTAGTTTGTGGGAGAAACGTTTCTTTTCCCCTCGTCTTTCTCCCACAAACTAATCAGCTTAGCAATCAGACTTGTATAGTGTAAATTAGGACTTACGCACATTAAACGAACCGAGCAAAAAATGTCAAAAAGGTAATCGGGTTTGGAATTAAGCATTTTTGGTGGAAGCTGTTCCTTACTGGATTACCAAGTTAATGATTTTAACAAGGCGTGAGACTAAAATAATCGATTCTTGAGAAGTACTTACTTTTTTTATTTGGCAACTTGTTCACGTAATCTATTTAATCTAAAAAATTTATTCTCTTCATTTAGCAACTTTTTTTTAAATTTTAGGTTATGTGATTTGTAAGCGAGTAATGAAATTTTGTAATCAGAAAAGTAAGTCATTAGATGGCAAGTAGGTCTGATGGTAATGTGTAATTTTTGGCTGGGAACTTTAACATATACATATACTCGAATATATCACCTGATGTAGACAATTAAAAAAAATGTTAAGTACCCGGTAAATTTTTTTCGGTTTTCGGCGATTGTTTTAATTTTTGCGCTTTTTCGTGTTTTTTTTAGTTTTGGCGTATTTTTGTCGCTTTATTACGATTTATTTTAGTTTTAGCGATGTTTTTAGTTTTGGTGATTGTTTTCGTTTTGGCGATTTTTCGGTGTTTCGCAACTTTTTTGGTTTGGCGTTTTCTTTTTATTTTGGGATTTTTTAGTTTCAACGTTTTTGAAAATTTCAAGAGTTTGTGTCTTACGGTTTCCAAGATACAGCAATATGTAAAAATTACATAAACTGATAGAATACCCTTTAATTTTGATTTTTATTTTTTAATTTCAGTCGCTATTGCTGTAGTCTGCATAAAAATACACTAACTCACTCAAAATATTTCATAGGTAAAATAAACGAAAAATGTGGTTCATTTTACGAAAATATTCGTTGTTTTTACGGTACGTTTTTTTACGAAATACTTTTTGTCTGCAAATAACAAAGTTTTGTATATTTACAAATTTTTGTTCGTAAATTTACGAAACACAATATTATTATATAATATAACAAAATCAATTCGTGAATAATGAAAATCAATTTTGTGTTATATACGAAATTGTGTGTAAAATTAAAATCTTTAGAATATAAAAATCTGCAAAAAAATATATTTTACATTTGAAAAATAATTTTGTAGAATAATCTGTTAATATTGGAATTGAAGGTTGCAATAATTATGAAAAGAAAAATATATTATTTGAGGGGAATTGTTGCAAACTGTGTATTACTTATACATCACATACACATAAATACATACATAGATATTTTGCACTGAAAAAATAATCAAACTGGAACACAACTGGGACGTACAACGAATTTTTCGTTGCGAACTCTCGTCATGGAAAATAAAACACCACCGTCGAACGAAATTAAGCCACAAATATTTGCGTAAAATGTACAAAATTTTCGTTTATTGCACAAAAATTAAATTACGAAAAAATATTTCGTATATTTAAGCAGGGAATATTTTGAGTGTATATTTATATGTTATTGTTGTTATAGCGGCCAAAGTTTTACATATTATGTGAGAATTTGAAGCTCTTACGGTTCTCGAGAAAACCTTTTCACCTTTCGTGTACGGAACCCTAATAAAGTTGCGGTAAGTTTCAGAAAAATTACCTCCATTTCAGCTTAAGCCGCAGGTGACCATCTTCGACGCTTGTAATTTGAATATCCCTAAGATGTGAGCACACATTTTTTTTACATTCCACGTATGAACTATTTTCAAGCGAATTGAGGCGAGTCTACCTTATATGTATGAATATGACTTGACTACTTAATAGGTATACGGTTTTTTGCTTTAGATTTAACCAAGAAACTTTTGGTTTTAGCAGCCTTTCAAGTGACTGTCAACCAAAACTTTTAATTTTATTTATTTCGAGCGAACAAGACTATTACTATTCACAATATACTTTCTCATTATTTAGATAAGGAGAAACCTTAAATTTTAATTTCGAAAATTTTATAAATCTTATGCCGAGTACACACTATGGTATTTTCTGACCTCGCAATAGTGTGTCCTAGTGGCAACTTTTGTCATATCCGACATTTCTCGTTGTGTGACATTGCTTTCCATATAAAAAAAAGCATAATGTGAACATTTTGAAAATGACAGCACAAGAAATGCCAGATGTGTACTCAGCATTAGTTCAGTATCGAGCACGGATGGAAATCATGGTACAATTGTACTTTTTATGGTACATTTTTAACCCCGTTGCTACCGTGGTACTACCGCGAGTTTCTTGGTACAATTTAAAAATGCCAATGTTTCACTATATGGTAACATTAATTTTGCTATGATGTCTTTAATTTTTTTGTGTGGTTTTTATTTAGAATAACCGATCTCTAACAGGTCTAATCTACGAATGTACCCTTATGAATGTAATATTTAATATATTTTTATGTTATTTTTAATTTTTTATGCTGAATTTTTAAGTTTCTGTTTTTTATTGTTTACTTCTGAATTTTTACGTTCTTATTAATAAAAATTTAAAAAATGGTACCGTCATGGTCCAAAAAGTACATTTTGTTTTCACAGTTGGTACAAAATGCAAGAAGTCATTTTCCTTCCTTGGTATCGAGTACATAGAAAAAACAAACGTCAAATAACCATTTTAGCGCGTCATTCATATATTATTATCTAAAAAAGTTCAACTGATTGAAAAGTATGCGTATTTTTGTTCATAATTAAAAAAATAAATTGTATATAATATTAAAAAAAAAATCTTATGAAAGAGTGATAAGACAGAAGTGGAATTAAAATAAGAACTGGAAACTTTGAAGTACTGCTGCTTACTAAGCCATGACACGAGTATAAAAAGATAGTATCTGCAAAATGTCTGTGACAAAAAGGAAAAAATGCTTAAGTCGAGATAAGCTGATTTTGATATGTACTTGTGGTGGGTATTCAAAAGTACTTGTGGTCAAAATCTCAGAAAAATAAAGGTTAACCCTGAATTTCCCAATTTAACTGTAAAAGAAATAAATTAATGAAAGTCGACTTGAACGCTTAAAAGTGCTCTCCTGCAAAACAGTAAAATATGACTTAAGCACTTTTTCCTTATTGCCACAGATACATTGTATTTATGTATGATAACATGAAAATATTTGTTCGTAATGATCAAACAATAGCTTAAAAAAATTAAGCAATTTCGCCTTGATTTTGTTTCTTTAGTGCCAAAATTTAATAGATTTGTTTGTTGTCTACTCGCATGTTAGGAGATTATTGGATTAACTATTCGGTCCAGTTGCTTTACCTTTATTATTATTACGAGTATTATTATAGTTTTTTTTTTTTTAATAAGCATACACCAATTAGCGTTAACCGTGGAGGTCGCTTGTTGTTTAATTATAAAAAAAGTGACCTATAAAGTGTTTTATGAATCAAAATATAATCGCACTTTTCCAAAGCAACTGCAGCAAGAAAAAAAGTAGGAGATCGTTATCAAAACGCACTTGAAGGTAGAAATTTAATGGTCGTAGTTATTTTAAATTTGTTTGAAGAATATTTATTTTTGTTAATAGCAACTTATTTGAATACATATGTACATACACACATACATATGTATGTGTATGTATATTTACAAAAAAAAAAAATTAAAAAGAATTTGCTCATGCACCCTTACGGCAATTTGTCTTTGTAAGTTACAGGTTTGTGCTTCAGAAATTACAAATTACGTATCAAAACATGACACAACTCACGCAAGTTCATTCAAATTGCACAGTTTTTTTACCAGACCGCCCATACAACCGGATTAACTCCCAGTTTTTGGCTTATTATTTTTATAAGTATTTAGTTAATTTTTATTTAAATTTAATTAATATTTAAATACGGTTTAATTTTTTTTCAGTGTTTCATTACAATTCTTATTAAAGAATCGTTTATTTCATAAGCCAGTCAAACAAAAAAAATCCAAAATTTGGCAATTGGCAATTGTAAAGTTAAATACATCGTTTCATGCAAACAAAAATATAATAATGTCCCTATATGATGGTAAATCAAAGTCGATAAAGTCTTGTTAAGCGCAGAAAACAGGTTTTTTTAATATTGCAGTATTGTAGCGCCTCTTGTGTCAATGGGGCGTATTACATTTTTTAATCTGTGTTTATGTAGTCTCGATTTATATAAATTAACCACCTGTTTCTACAACCCAGACGCTCAACTTGAGTATAAAATTTATATGAAAAGCACTCATTTGTTTGAGTGATTTTCATAAAAATTTTCTAGACGAGTCGTCTGCCTGATTTGTGGAAACTGCACATATTTTAATATTTTTTAAATATTTATTGGAAGTTTTATTAAGATTTGTTTGATATTTGGAAGCAAAAATGCACATGACTTAGACCACTTTTACAAAAAAACAAAGTTTTATATTTATCAAAAAGTTACAGAAATTTATAACTTTGATAGAAAGAAATATCAGTTTTTTAAAACTAGTTTTAAGTTGGCTGAGAAGTTTTCTTTGATTTACTCAAAATCAAAAATTTTTCGTTTGACCGGTTTTTGAAATAAACGATTCAAATTAGGTTGCAAATATGGCAGCACTAAAAAAGTATCCAAATATTATGGAAAGTTTCTCAAATAACTGCTGTATGTATTTATTTCAATTTAAAATAAATTCAGTAAAGTGCGACTTTGACTCGCGCACGAAGGGTTCCGTACGTTGGGCTTTGACCATTTTTTTAATACAGTGTTTTTTACGTTTTTTTGATTATTTTTCGCTTTTTTCTCGGTTTGGCGATTTTTTAAATTTTGGCGATTTTTTTAATTTTGGCGATTTTTTTCAATTTGGCGAATTTTTTTTTTTCATTTTGGCGATTTTTTTAATTTTGGCGATTTTTTCATTTTGGCGATTTTTTTATTTTGGCGATTTTTCCGGTTTTCCGCGATTTATTTTCGATTTAGAAATTTTTTTTAATTTGGTGCTTTTTTTCGTTTTGGCGATTTTTTTTTTGGATTTTGGCGATTTTTTTTTGGGTTTGGCGATTTTATAATTTTGAGATTTTTTTGTTTTACCGTTTTTGAAAATTTCAAGAAGTTTGCTCTTACGGTTTCCAAGATACAGCAAGTTATCAAAATTACATAGTCGAAATTACATTAACTGATGGTACACCCTTTAATTAAAATTTTTTAAATTTTAGTGTTAATTGTTGTAGTCTGTATAAAAATACACTAACTTTACAAATTTCAAGTGCATATACATACAATTGTATGTATGTATATTACATGGGATTTTAACATTTTTCGTTGCTCGTTTTGGCACACCCTTTAATTTCCAACTCTCATGTATTTGTTGTTGTAGCGGCCAAGGGTCTACACACTCTGTCCAAATTTCAGGTCCGTAGCTCTTACAGTTCTCGAGAAAATACCCTGTGACAGACAGACGGCCAGACGGACAGACGGACAGCGTAGCGAAAACAATAGGGTTCCATTTTCACCTTTGGTGTACGGACCCTAAAAACAAAATAAAGCATTAAACCAATTCACCCCAGCAAGTTACCGACTACAAAGTTTTCAAGGATAGAATATAAACATGTTTTATACAAATGAGAAGGATTCTTTTGACGAAAGCAAGGCGGCAGGGCGACTGATTTTGTCGCTGTATTCCAATTAAACTAATTTCTATTTAAGACGTTTTGTTAAAGTATTTAACTAAAATTTACCTCATCAAAATCTAGAATTGGGGGATTCAAACATCATAGTGTCATGTTTTAAAACTTTTGCAGCGTGTAATATCCCCCACAACCAAACGCTCCGAATTCGTAAAGAATTCGTAACGACTAGTCGACAAAATCTTCCGATTTCGGAACCGAAATATTACCGAAATCGTAACAATTTTTGTATGAAATGGTTGACACGACTTCGCAACGATATGTCGGTACGAAATCGATACGATATGTCGGTACGGATTCGTAACGACATGTAGGTACGATTTCTTTTTGCTTTTGTAGCAGAGTACCGCTTCGCCGTTATGTTGCTGCTATTGTCGAAATAATTTGCACATACTCACATTTTTTAATATTTGTTACAATCCTTTATCCTTATCCACATACATACGAGGGCGGTTCGGAAACTTCTTAGCCTAGCACAAAAAGCGCGGTATAAACAGAAAAAAGTTAAGTGTTTTGGAAACTTCCATCTCTGCTATGAACACATGTTAAATTTTGTTTCGATCTGGCAACTCCTTCATATAGAAACAGGTGTTCACAAAAGACGCATCCGCGATTTTTTAACAATGGAAAAATTAGAAATGCGTGGTGTCATTAAATATTTACATAAAAAAGGTTTATCGGGACAAGAAATTCATAATGATATGGTGAATGTGTTAGGTGAAAGTGCTCCTTCATATGCAACAGTAAAAAATTGGGTTGCTGAATTTAAACGTGGTCGTACAAGCATTGAAGATGAACCACGTAGTGGACGTCCAAAAACAGCAACAACAACAGAAATTGTAGCCAAAGTGCATGATATGGTATTAAATGATCGACGAATAAAAGTGCGTGAAATAGCTAATATCATGGGCATCTCAAATGATCGAGTCCATTTAATTTTGCATGAAGAACTACAGATGAAAAAGCTTTCTGCAAGATGGGTGCCGCATTTGTTAACAGTCGACCAAAAACGCATAAGAATGAACATTTCTCAAGCTTGTTTGGATCGTTTTAAGCGAAATAAAATGGATTTTAAGCGTCGTTTCATAACTGTTGATGAGACATGGATCCACCACTATACTCCAGAGACAAAAGAACAATCCAAACAATGGACTGAAGCTGGAGGAAGTGCCCCAAAGAAGGCAAAAACAATTCAATCGGCTGGTAAGGTTATGGCAACAGTTTTTTGGGACTTCAAAGGTATTTTATTGATTGACTATCTGCAAAAGGGTAAAACAATAAATTCAAAATACTATTGCAACCTTTTGGATCAATTAAATGTACAAATTCGAGAAAAACGTCCTGGCTTACAACACAAAAAAATAATTTTTCATCAAGACAACGCACCAGCGCACAAGAGTGTTTTAACAATGGCTAAAATCAACGTATTAAAGTACGAGTTGCTTGACCACCCACCTTATTTTCCTGATTTGGCTCCCAGTGACTTTTACCTGTTCCCAAATCTAAAAAAAGTTCTTGCTGGCAAGCGTTTTACCTCAAATGAAGATTATTACAATTACAGTTGTAAACCACTATTTTGAAGACCTTGAGCAAAACTATTTTAATCAAGGGATAGAATTGCTAGAAAAGCGTTGGACTAAGTGTATTGAAGTTTCAGGAGATTATATTGAAAAATAAAAATATTTTTGAAAAACTAACTATTCTCTTTCATTGATAGGCTAAGAAGTTTTCGAACCGCCCTCGTCACATATATTAAAAATAAATTAAATTATTGTTGGGTTTAGGAAAAAAAAAAGAACAAATTGAATGAATATCAGAAAAGTGATAAAATTAATTTTGCAGTAAAGGCCCGGAGGTAACTTCCACCCACCCACCCCCTCCCCCACAAAGTATCTACTAATTATAATTTTGGTCGTCTTAAAGTTTCACTTTTTGATTTATTTCCATTGAATTGTTAAGTGTAATTTTTTGCTTGTTTGATGGAGTCACATAAAAACGTTTATTTATTGCCCTCTCATGAAAGTCAAACATGGTAATAAAAATAATAGGAAAATGACTTAACATTAACATCATTCAAGTTTACGCTTCATCCCACATGTGATGCAAATGACAATAGAAATAGACGAATTTTAAAGTGAAATTGAAAAGCTACTGAAAAAGCTAATAAAACATCAAGAAGTGACACTTATGTATACTGGATGATTTCAATGCAAAGAGCGGAAAGAACAAAGTAATGGACATTGTCGGCCTTCAATAATTGTCGAGATGCCCATAAAGTAAACTTGGGACACGGTCAAAGGTCAAATATGGCAAACTAAACTAACTTCTATTGGAATACATGAGCAAGAACTACGCTGCAAGAGGAAGAAGGCAAGAGTTAAAGTGACGAAATTGCCACCTCAAGAGGAGTCAGACATTATATTCTGAAAAAAATATTCCTAGAAACACTTTTGAAGGGGAAAATATAGTGATATAAAAGTATTGGATGAGAGAAAACTGGAGGATTTCGAAAGAGTGAAAAATTTCACACTTAGGGACACATGTAAAGAAACAATAAAGGCAAAATTACATTAAAATAATTCAAGAAGATATTGAAGGAAGACGTGCCAGCGGTAAAAGAGAAACAGCCAGAACTGAATATGATATAGCGATGAAAATGCACTCCCATACGCTACTAAAAGCAGAACAGATTCTATCGCAGATTGCAGGCAGAACTCGATAGGAAAAATGCTTATTATTTAAGTATCTAGAAGGTTTTTAATATGACTTCTTAGAAATGATGCATTTGATGATATTTCAGAACCGAGACGAAAGCAATGGAAATATCATATCCTGCCGAAAATTTGGTGACAATTGATCCCAACGTACTCGTCCTTTGACTTGAGAAAATGCGAGTGTTACCAAAAGTACGGAATAGTGTATGGTGAAAAAAAGACATATCTTGTAAATGTTTACATATTCGCCATTTTCTTGATGTATGGTCTTGATCATGAGTCAATTTAATTGGGATTCGGTCTAGTATTCGTGTTGTATTAAACGGCACTGAATGTGTTCGATGTGGTTGAATGCAGGACCTATCATATAGTGTAAATATAATGTTAATTGTTCCCTCCAATGTGACTCTGGAACCAGTCCCGTAACTATACCCAGATATTAACCTAAGCTTAACTGGCTTTTATGCTTTTGAAATATGAGTGGCCCTGTGGTCGAGTGGGTAGTGTGCAAGCCTGTCATGCACAAGTTTGTCGGTTAGAATCTCCAAAAAATTTCTGATTCAAAATAAAATGTCATGGCATTTGTAGCAACAAGAAAATTTATAAGTGTTCATACATAGTTACAGTTAAATGTCGGAATCACACTTATATATACCTATGGGATAGTTCAGTGACAAATCACAAGGTGCATACAAAGTATCAATTTACCCCATCCTAGGCCATGCCCATGTAAAAGTGACTGGTCTGCTTGATAGGAAGTGTTAGAACTGGGACTGGTCCTATCCATTTCCTGCAGAGCCACTAAGAAAAACTTTAACTATTTTTTTTTTGCTTTGACTTGTACGATACACAAGAAGTCAAAAGTTGTTATGCACGCATATGTACATATTTTCGATTTCAAATAAAATTCATAATTGCAAGGGAAGGAAGGAGATTCATTGATGGTTTTAGATTTTATGGAAAAAACAATTAACCTGCGGGCCAATTGAAATGTGATATGTTTCGCAAGAATTAAAAACCCAGTACATACTTGAAACTTTTTTTTTAAATATTTTATTTATTAACGTATGCAGTTTTATCTTTGTGCTTGGTTGTTTTTTTTTTTTGCAATAAACATGCATATTAAATTACGTACATATGTATGTATGTACGAGTATGTATGTCATATGTTTTTAGCCGATGCAATTCAAAATTCTTGACTTCAGGGCAGATAATTCACAAATTAATATTTTGTGGTTACAATGATATTGTGCGCTTTCTTATGTACACTGTTCATTAGACAATAGAAGTTGTTGTAGTGCACAGTGGGAACGATGTAAAAGTAAATGGTAATATACAGAGTATATGCAAGTGTGGTTTTGTGTATGCATGTATGAATAAATGAATGTATGTGTGAGCCCGTGTATGCCTGCTTTTATATATACATATGGAAAACTTCCGTTCATGGCGAATCCATATCAGCTTGTCTCAAGTACCCAGATGTCTATTTTCGCCCCTTGTAATTTTTGTAATTTGAATGTCCTTTACATGTCGAAACACATTTTTCAGTACATTTTTCAAAGCGAACTGAGGCGAGTCTACCTTATATGAATATGCCCTATTTCCGTTCAAATATATTTTTTTCAAACTTCCATTTTATACAGTGCTGCCAGGACATAAAAAGACGCAATTCGAGATGCCAGCAAGCGCAACATTTACAGTGCTGAATTCTTGTTACAGTGAAAACGATTTTGGAGAAACCGTGTTATAGAAGGGCTGCCTGTACATCAATGTATTTTTAATAAAAAATATTTTACTTAATAAGTAAAATAATAATTTGGGATTATTAGTGCGTTTAAAAATTTTAAACTTAAATTTTAACAATTCCCATAAAAACACTAATTATTAACTTGACTGCACTCGGTCAAAAATACTTGTGTGGCAACACTCTATTCTTTAATAGCTGTTGTTGTTATTTACATTTATTTTCTTTTACATACTCTTACAACTACAATTTGAAGCTGAAAAAAAGTCAGCCAATGTAGCAATGGTAAAGGTAGAATTAGTAAAATCGTATCGTTCTACTTTACAGCTTGCCGTATCGTTCAGCTTTGTATACAAGTTATAGAAAATGTAACAGTTTGAACAGCACTTTTTTTTGTCTGGTATTGAATGCGGCTTTTTTGACATTCGTTACAGAAAAATCTGTTTTCTGTAGATTTCTACGTCAGCAGTGCTACCACCACATATTTTATAACTAGTAACATGCATTGCATATGGTACGGCTTTTGTCAGCTGACACGCAACTTCACGATACGATTTTACTAATTCTACCTTAAAGTAAGAAAATAAAAAAACATGTTGATTATTGAGTTCTTGTTTCAACTTTGTTATTTGTTGTTAGGCTTCTCATTTGTTTAAATGAAAGTTTATAACATAATAACTCGAGTTGTTCTAAGAAACTTGGGTAAAGGTTCCCTGATGATCTGCATTAGCAACAGTGAAATGCGCATAGGATCCAGCTAAACCCCTCAATAATCAATTTCAATGTATTTTTAATAAAAAATATTTTACTTAATAAGTAAAATAATAATTTGGGATTATTAGTGCGTTTAAAAATTTTAAACTTAAATAATCTATTTAATTTCAGTTGAGCTGTCAGTTGACTACGCAACTGACGTTTTCACATCCTATATCCATAATCGAGTCATTAATGGAAAAATAAACTTTTATTTTTCCATCAAGATCTACAAGACATTTGTATGATATTATTTTCATAATATGAATCTTTTTTAGCTATGACGTTATTGAAATAGTGTGTGCGAACGTTTTATTTATTTGTACATAAATGTATTATAGTTTTAATTTAATTTAATTTATTCATTCATAACACGAAAACCTAGCCTTATGGCCATTTATATTGTGCAACTTATTGCATAGTGTGGAGCAAAGCGTCAATGATAATAGCAATAAAGTACTCAATAATATTGTGCAGTCTATGGGTGTCCTTATCTAAACAGTTTAGATGTTAAATATTTCTAAATGTTTATATTCCAATCGGGCCCAATGTGCACTATTTGTTAAACAATAGAATTTTTATGACGACAAATAATATTAGCAATCAAAGACACGCTAAAATGAAAAGGCTTCATATTTTATCAATGCGAGAACGTGTACATACATACATACATGCATGCCCATAACAAATACGAAATTTCTTTTGTTATTATTATTTTTGTTTTGACTGCAATTGTGATTATTTCAATGAATATTATTATTTTGCAATGTAATTTTAGTTGCTTCGATCATTAGCCAATTAACCGCCGTTTTGAATTATATTTCCTAACATGTGTGATAAATAATCCAAATGACATGGTAATGTCGTTGTTTACAAAGTGTTGGCGGCCTACACAAAACGATTACTCCTCATTTTCTTAAAAAATTTAACACTGTATTTCTCCTAGACATCCTTTATCCCTTAAGTTCAAAACAAAAACACATTTGAGACATACGAACGAATGCGCTGCAGGAAACTTTCAATTCTCACCTTTCGTTCGTTTAGCAGTTGTGAAACTTTTGGAATTGTGTGACAATAAAAGAGGAAAAAAAATTTTGTATTTATTTTCACTAAAAAAAACTTAACTTTACCCGGAAACTATTTATTAACGGCGCAGAAAAAAATTATGGCTAAATATTTGCAATTTACTTTTAATTTATGCGTGCTAACAAATAATTTTGAAGAAAAAAAATTGTGACATACATACATACCATGTATTTATTTTCAATTGCATACATAGTTTGTATATGCCTGCATTAGGGTAGCTCAAATTGTATGTATGTATGAAAAGAAAACTCAAGATACTGAAATCTAAGAAAAACTCTAAGAGATTTTTAAATTCACTCCTATTCAGCACAAATCGACATAAAAATTTACTGCTCAGTTTCTTCAAAAACTAATTTCTGAACTCAACCCAAAGAAAGCTCCGGGTTTTGATGGAATTAGTAACCAGATGCTAATAAAGTTGCCTCGTATTGCAATTAGAATACTGTTATTTATTTTTAACGCCATTTTACGACTGCAGTATTATCCAAATAGCTGGAAGCTTGCCAAAGTTAAAATGATTCCAAAGCCGGGCAAAGACCTTACCAAGGCTGAGTCATACAGGCCAATAAGTCTCCTATCAACAATGTCAAAGCTTTTCGAAAAACTGCTCATGACAAAATTGTCCCCAATTCTAGTTAATAGTGGGTGCATACCGGACCATCAATTTGGTTTTAGAAGTCAGCATAGCACCATTGAACAAACTCATAGATTGGTCCAATTTATAAGAAGAACATTTGAAGAAAAGAAGTATTGTTCTGCGCTGTTTATCGACGTTTCTCAGGCATTTGATAAAGTGTGGCATGAAGGCCTAATTTTAAAATTAAAAACATACCTGCCAATAAACGTTGTAAGTCTTTTGAAAAGTTACATTACTGCCCGGAAGTTCACTGTTGTGGAAGGAGACTTTATGAGCATGCCTGAAACTATCTCATCCGGTGTGCCACAGGGGAGTATACTGGGGCCAGTTTTGTATTTGATTTATACTTGTGATATGCCTCTGAGCAGCAATATCCACACTTCCACATTTGCTGATGATACAGCCTGCCTTAGTATGCATGAAAATCCTTACGAGGCATTCCGATATCTTCAAGAACACATTACCCAGCTGGAACTATGGTTAAACTTATGGAGAATTAAGGTAAACGAACAAAAGTGTGTTCAAGTAACATATACATTACGAAGAGATACGTGTTTACCCATTCGGATTAACAATCAAGTTGTCCCTCAACATACTCATGTGAAATATCTTGGTATACACCTTGATCGACGGCTTACTTGGAAACACCACATTGATTCTAAGTTAACCCAAATGAAATTAAAATTAACTCAGGTACATTGGCTGATTGGTAGAAATTCAACCCTCAGTCTAGATTGCAAACTTTTGATATACAAGTCACTTTTGAAACCGATATGGTGCTACGGAATTCAACTATGGGGCACTGCTTCAGCTTCCAATGTCGAGAGAATCCAACGAAGGCAAAATAAAATTTTACGCATGATAACATCGGCTCCATGGTATATAAAAAACTCAAATATACATCGTGACTTAAATATGCCACTAGTGACTGAAGAAATTGCAAAAAACGCTGGCAAATATTTAACAAAACTCGAGTCACATCCTAATCCGCTTGCTCGTAATATTTTGAACTTTACTGGACACATCCGCCTAAAAAAGAGGGATACAAGGGCTCTTATACTCAACACTCCAGATGGGACTAACTGAAAATAATTTTTATTTTTTATTTATTTTTTCTTCCTTTTGTTTATCACTACTTAAATATGTATTATTTATAACTATCTCTAAATTTATGTCCGACAGTGGTCGGGCCTAATAATTATATTTTAGATTTAAGATTTGAATACTTATTGTTAGTTCATATAGGAAGATACAATAAATAAATATCATGTATTAAAAAATAAAAAAAAAAAAGTTTCTTCAACAGGTTAACAACACAAGAAACTGGATTCAAATATATTTAAGATATTGTTTACAACTTTAGTATTTCATATTTTTAAAATAAATGAAGAGATGACTTTCGCAGACATCAGTCCTTTCTGATGGCAGTTTATTTATCTACGTCTAAAGCCTTCACCATATTAATATCGGCACCGAAGACTGAATGGAATAAGTTATCATTATGTATACTTACTAAAACAATTTTCTGTTTACAATAGCTGCAAACAACCTTAAATAATTACTTTTCATGTTTTAGCCGCACAATTTACGAAAACGGCTCATAGTGCGCTTTGTTTTACATGCATCTCTTTTTATTGCTCTATATTTTATTTTGTGTGAGAGAGATAGAGATGGGGAAAGTAATACATAGTACATACCTTTTGTAATACGATGAATGAGAACAATTCACATATTCCATTTGCAATAATGGCTGAGTATATAACCCTACGTCTACACCTGATATATTTTTATCATAACAAAAGTCAAATTTTATATTGAAAAATAATTTTTTTATGTTAGCTCTTTTTTCAATATTGGATTTGACATTTGTCATGATAAAAATATATCAGGTGTAGACGTAGGGTAAAGCAGAAATCTACACATCTGTGTGACACCACACACAGTGGACCAAACACAAAGAACGCTGATGAAAACAGCTAGTTGTTCCGTTCTACTACATGTTTGTCAGAATATTTACAATTAAATTTGGTCTTATTTTTTCATTAATAATTATCAAATGTAAATTGGCTTACAAGGAGATAAGGAACTTTAGCCTGATCAAATCATTTCTTAAAATTTGTTTTGGTTTTGAATTTAAGTGTGCGACAAGTCGAACGTTGTCGACATCGTGGGAATTTTTCCATTCTTTTAGGATAAAGTTTAATTATTCTGAAAAAAGTGAAAAACAAATGTTTTTCGTAATTTTTGCAAAAAAAAAACAGTGTACAAAGAAATTCTTTTTTCGGCATAAGATGTTAACAAGATTTGTTTGTTAGTTTCTTAGCTACATTATTGCCATATATAGTTAAGCAATATCAGCAAGTCTGAATTAGCTGTTGACCAAAAACTGATGGCACTATTTTTGAGGGCGCACTGATTTTTGAAATGTTTGTAACCCCACAAAAAAATTCGACTCCAAAAATCGCCAAACTGAGTATCGGATTTTACTACTGTACGAATTATCGCCCAAGTTTCTATCGCCCGAAAAACAAAAATCTTATCGCCCAAAAATTTTTGTAAAAAAAATTGGGTGATTGTTCATCGACCTTGGGCTACTTAAGATTTTTAGATATTTGGGTATTTGTTCATAATGAATAAGTGCCAAATTTTCGCAAAATTTAAAAAAAAACCCAAAAAAAAATTTGGGCGATTATTCATTCCAAATTCGGGAAATTGTACGTAATGAACAAACATTCAAAAACTTTGGGCGATTATTCATTTTACACTTTTGGGTTTATCTTAATTGTATATAATTCGTACAGCCCTCCTTGGTAGTAGAATCGAACCTATACTGTCCAGTCCGTGTGTTTTTCCAAAAGTTTTCGTTTAGTGTGGGTTACTTTAATATACCAAAAAAAAAGTTTGAATTTTCCAGCCCTGGATACGCCGCTTGGATTTTGTTAATTTTTAATGGGAATTTTTTAGGACAAATTCTGACACTCGGGCTCAAGACGAAAATCTCCAGTTTTCTGAGGGCTTTGAAAAATTTATTTCACGTCCAGACAGATGGACAGACGGACAGACAAACATCGCTTATTCGACTATCCTATTTATAAGGATCCAGAATATTTTTGCTTTATGGAATCGGAAATGAATATTGTGGATATGATACACGGAATGATCCTATCGTTACCATTTTTGGTGAAGGGTATAAAAAGCGGGTGAAGTCGGCAATTTCTTATTTCTGATAGCGGAAAGTCGAAACTAAAGAAGTGCAGGGGGGGGGGGGGGTGGGGTTATTATGTAATTCGATTCGAAACGAAAACTGTTCGAATTTGTATGTTATTAACATTGCAATTCGAACACATTTCCGTTTGATTCGGATTATATAATAACCCCCCAGATTTGAACTCAGTATATAAAATATACTTAAGAAACAACTTTTCTCTCCAGTCCAAAGTCTTGTGTACTTTAATTGCTTCATAAATCCAACGAAACAATTTCATTAGATTTTTTTCACAAATCTAATGATAATTTCACAAATCCGTTGAACATTCACGGATATTGTGAAAGAATTTCATTGGAATTGCTTTGTTGGCATTCTAGTTTCGTAAGAATATTTTATTGGATTTATGACAACAATATTTTTTAATTATTATTATATTTAAGTTATTTCATTCTTTTCATGAAATTATTTTATTGTTTCGATGAAGTTATAGCACTGCATTAATTACACTGTTAAATAAATTTGATGAAGTTTTCAATAAAATAATTTCGACGAAACTGGTTTCATTGATCCAACGAAGCGTGACGTTGGTTGAATTTTAATGAAGTTTTCATTAGATTAATGTCGAAATTCATAGAATTTAGGCAGAAATTTCTTTCAGTGTATCAACAAGAAAATGTGATAGGATATGAAATTCGATCTTTGGTTATATGGACAATGTTCTTAAAATTTTCTGTATATTTAATTCTTTCCATGACATTTTTTATGAAAGAAAATTAGCCCCCTAATACACATACATACTACCTACATAGATACATATGTACATACATACATATACATACATACATATATGATGTACACAATTCATAGAAATTTTTTCTAATTAACTGATTTGATTGCTTATTAGTTTTCATGTTTTGCGTTCACGAATATACGAGTAACACTGTTCCGCTGTTTACACACTTTCCGGTATTTGAATTAACTTCAAACAAACAAGTTCTAATTGCCGTATATTGGAGTTGTGCAGTTTTTTTTTTTATTTTACCTCAACATGGTCGTAGAAAATGCCCTCCCATCTCCCCGTTTATCAAAATTTTGTGGTATATGTTTTCTGGAAATGCTTTTTCCCACCAAACAAATTAAACACCACGCTCGTGCACTTTCAATAGCAACAAGGGAATAATTATCAAGTTGTCATTGATATGAAAATAGAATTTCCGAATTGAAACACTAGAAAGTCGCAATAAAAATGAACACTTTAACTGACTTCACTACATACATTATTTGTATGCATGTAGTACATCCACATGCTTTCGTATGTTTATTTCAAGTACATACTTTCTAAAAATAATATCGAAGTTGTTCAATAAAACACTTATGAAAATATTAAGAAAGGCTGTACGAGTGCATACCATGAATGATATGTGTGTGTATGCATGTTTGTAACTCCATATAGGAAATGTCCATAGTAAAACAGTTTTGACTTTGTCACCAGTACTAATGACGAATTATGCCCCAGACAATGTATTTTTCTATAGATATTTAAGATATGCGTGTGACTGAAAATCTAGTAGTGAACGTCAATAGCAGAGAATGACAAAAATATTGTTTTAAGTACTCCTTGAGTATTGACCGTCAAACAAATATGTTTATACAAATTTTTTAAATTAGGCAGCACAAACAACTACAAGTAAAATTTATAGAATGTGTGTGAGCTACAATCGCACGCATGAATATAAAAATACTCTGACTATTAATAGAATATCATGAGTATATTTTTTTTGTCCGATTAAACATCTATAGCCTGAGTATAAACGTTCGACTTTTCGCACACTTACATTCAAAAATAAAACAAGTTTTAAAATTTTGTTTTTGTTTCAAATGTAAGTGTGCTAAAAGTCGAATGTTGTCGAGATCATGGGACAAGCCCTAAGTATAGTCAGACTATAAGTATGAGAGTTGATGAGTTGCTTGAGCAGCAACGAAATGCATATCGATGTGCAAGTAAAATTTTTAATTTCGTATTCATCATAAATATTGAAATAAATATTTTATAAATATTGATTTTCATTTATTCATATTAATTTATTTAATATTATTTGTTGTTTTTGAAAAGGTTTCTTAGCATAGTGTGATTGTTGTCTTGTAATTCTCAATAATTTTTTGTTAATTTTTCCATTAACGTTGGGGTTTTGTAAGCTTTTTTGAATGATAGTTGAAATCTACTGATAAGTTGCTTGAGCAGCAACGAAATGCATTTCGATGTGATTATCCGTAACAAATAACTTTATTTTTATTTATACATATTACATATTAGATCTGTTCATTTACTTTTTCAGCAGAAACTAGCAACGAGAGAGTAAGGCAGAAATTTACAAAATTACTCTCCAAGATATAAAAAAGTAAATGAACGCTTTACTTTTAAGAGCTTGCAAGAAAATTTTATTCATATCAGAACCATGGATGGAAATCATGATACAATAGTACTTTTTCTGATGTATTTTCTTTTATAATATTTTTAAATGTAATTTTTTTAGAAATTGGCATTTAATATGAAATTCTTTACACAGTTTCATGTATTTTTACTATTTTTATGCATTTCTCATAGTTTTTTAATTTTATTTATTAACAAATACAAAAATGCCACTTTCCATCTCTGATAATATATGAGAAACAAACAAAATTCTTTGCAATTAAAATTGAATTTATGTGGCTTAATGAAGGAAAAACAATAAATTAAGAAAATATGCTTTCTTTTTACATACGTATACATGTTTTTTTTAACAAAGAAATGCACAGTTTTGCTTTTTCAAATATTTTTTAAATAATTAATTTGACAACAAAACACACAACGGCTTGTTGGATAATTCTTCCAAGTAAAAATTTTACTAGTAATAATTTGTATGAATTTTGTTCTCTCTTTTGACGCTCTCTCCTTGCAAACTTTTTGAGTTAATGAACACTTTCCAGTAACAATTGTTACAAATTCGTAATAGTTTTTAGTAAATGAACAAACCTATTGTAACATATTATACGACAATTGATTGAAAAAAGGTTATGCAGCCGACAAATTGTCACTCCCGAATCTGACAAAATATTTTCTACTCAGCACAAGCAAATATAAATATGTTGACGTTCCGTTGAGAATGTCGCCAAAAATTCACCAAAATAGTCAACAAAAGTGGTGACTTGGACACCACTTGACACATAACGCCAAGCTTCCTACAGGAACTTTTACATGCGTAAAAGTGTTTTTAATTGTTGTTTTGAAGATATGAAAAAAAAACTGTTTAAATCGAACATTTTTTAAATTGGCAAAGTTGTTTTCTATGACATTCGGTTTCTGCAATTTTAGATTGATTTTTATTCCAATTTCGCATTTTTCAACTTCAACAGTTTTAACAGCATTTTTAAAGTTTTTTGAATTTGGATTTTTTTATTTTAGACATTCTTTGGACTTTTCATATGTTTAGTGACTTTTTATTTTGTTTTTTAAATTTTAAATTTTTGGCAATAAAGTTTGGAAATGTTTGGAGGCAAAAGATTTTGTTGACCATTATATTCTGGTTTTTTTTTTGGTACTTCTTCAGAGATCCCAATCAACAAATTAATAGATTGTTGTTGGATTTTACGTGACTCTTATTCCTTAATTTCAATTTTAGATTTTATTTTATTTGTTAAACTTCCCGCAAGCAAAAATACGTAGTTAATGGCCGCTCAGACAATTATACATGTATAAAGACTTTCATCACACTTTACGAAAAAGAAATCTAAAGACATTTGTTTCGACTATCAAAAAATCTAACGTAAATTGACATTTTATGTTCACACCATCACACCTCATATTACATTACAAACACAAGTATAAAGCAAACAGCTGTTGAGGATTAGCATCCCTACATTAATCGTTGACTTCCGGCGGCAGATCAGTTTCATGCTGTGGTCGTGCCGGCCTTTGAAAAGACACCGGTTAAAGTAGTTGATTTAAATAAGATAAAGAAAAAGCAAATACGATAGATTCGTTAACTTTCAGACATGCCTTATATGAAAACCTATTCAATACGATAAGCATATTCAATATTTATGTCCGGTTTAAGACAAAGACATATACCATAAACGACGGCACGGCATCGGCGTCGAAACAGGCGACTTGTTAGTTTGAATTTTGTAATACTGTAATGGTGAAGTATTATGGGATGTCAAATCTTTATCGTATTATTTACTATTCGTTATGACATTTTGCATTCACAATATCACACTTGCACGTATTATTTGAATTTTTGACATGTATTAGTATAAAGTATAATAGTCTGAGTGAAGTTCTATGAAAGTTTTTTTCGATTCGAATGCCGCAGTTCGCCCTCAAATCTCCACATTTTAAGGCCATGTCAATCTAAGTAGTAGTGAACTGCCGCTCCGGGGACAATTAAAATTTTGAAATTTTGAAATTTTAATTACCCAAATTTCAAAATTCTTGGAAATTTGTGAAATTTGATACCCTACGAGGGTGGGTCAATAAGTTCGTCCAACTTTTTGTTTACATAAGGAATTTTTTGTTTACATAAGGGGTTTTGTTTGTTTAATACATACGAGGGTGGCTCAATAAGTCCGGGTTTTTATGACCGTGGGAATTTGTATGTGTGTATGTTTGTGGGGTGGATTAAGGGGTTTCATAAGATTAGTATTTCATAAGTATATATGCCGACGGGAAAATCATGAAGATGATTTTTCCTAGTACCAACGGGAAAATCATGCAATGATTTTTCCTAATACTAATGGGTGTGAAATAGTGAAAATTAATTTTTCCTAATGCCTACGGCAATACATGATTATTTTTTCCTAATGCCTACGGCAATATATGAATATTTTTCTTAATGCCTACGGCAATACATGATTTTCCTAATGCCTACGGCAATATATGAATATTTTTCCTAATGCCTACGGCAATATATGAATATTTTTCCTAATGCCTACGGCAATATATGAATATTTTTTCAAATGCCGACGGCAAAACATGATTATTATTTTTCCAAATGCCGACGGCAAAACATGATTATTATTTTTTTTTTTTTTTTTTTTTCTAATACCAAAGCGAAAATTACCAGTGTTGCCAGACTGTAGAAATTTCTTATCGTAATAATATATCGGTAATATCAGAAAAAATATTTATTTATGTGTTCACATGTATGTGAACACCCATACTTGTGTTCACATGTATGTGAACACCCATACTTGTGTGTGTGTGATTTCCTCATGCTAATAAATTGTTTATAAATAAAATAATTAAATAAATTAAATTAATTTATTTAAATATTTTATTTATGTGTTCACATGTATGTGAACACCCATACTTGTGTTCACATGTATGTGAACACCCATACTTGTGTGTGGGGGGTCCAGCTTGATAGTCGCGGGTAATTTAATATTTTGTGTATTTGTTTAAGAAATATGTATGTATGTATGTATGTATGTATATGTATGTATGTGTATGTATGTATGTGTATGCATGTATGTATGTATATGTATGTGTACATGTATGAATGTGTAATCGTGGGTACTTGTGCGTGGAATATTTTGTAGAATACATATATATTTTGCAAGGTAATCATTTTCTTTGTCTACGATTATATTAAAGCAGCAAACTAAGTACACTCAACAGCAGAGAAACAAAAACCAAACATTTGCAAGTAAGCAAAAAAGTTAATTTCTCCTTCCCCTCACTTCCTTCTCTTTCCTTTATGTAGTTTGTATTTGAAATAAGAAAACACTTGTATTTCATTTTATTTTTGATACATTTATTGTTTAAAATTTTATAAAATTTTATAATGATACATACATTAATATTTTAAAAAGTGAAAAAGTTTAATTAATGCAAGACATTTCTTTTGTTAGTAAAATAGCATTTTTTAGTGCGCAAGCACCAAATTTATGATAATTACAATAAAAATATTCTGGATACTTGATTTCCATTTGTTTAAAGTTGATGCAGCCTATATCCTCAACGTTAAAAATTTTTCGGCATAAAATTTTTTCCAACCATCGTCTTTTTTCTTCACCTTTTACATAAATTTTAGAACATCTTGCGTTGGCTTTTATAAAATTGCAAACGCTTTGAAATGAAACTGATCCAGCAGTCCAGCTTAGGTGATGATAGTTTTTTGTTAGCCACTTTGCTTCTCTTTGCTTTTCTATTGATAAGCATTTGATATCAAATGGGGGTTTTATAATGAAATTGTTATATTCATAATTGTTGAAAACAATTGCTACTTCTTTTGCGATGAAATCATTTGAATTATTTTTGAAACCTTGTACGTCTATGAAAATTATGTTGTTTTCCATATTAGTCAATTCATAAGACTTTTCGCACTTGTCCTTTGATAGGTACATATTCTAATATACGATCATGAATAAGAATGCAGTAAGCTGATGTTTTTGCTCCAATATTAGTTGCTGTTTCAAATTCTATTTTTATATCAATCGGTCCATTATTGAGTGATTCATTCTGATGACTGACATCTACTACAATAATAGGAGCTTTTGTCTTAAACTCTGATGCAGTTAGAAGCGGTTGAGATTCTTTCATATAGTAGCTTTGTTGAAATCTTAGATACATATCATATAGAATTGCATATCGTTCATTTTTGAACTTTATGTTAAGGTCATCATATGGATATGAGACTGAATTTAAATGTACTTTTAAATTAGTCAAATCACAATGAACAAACTTATTTTCTTGTTGAAAAGCAATCAATACAAAACGAGGGCGTTCTCTATTTGCAGCTAGTTTAACATTCCAAATATGGCTAGTTCCCATATTTAATTGTGGATTGACATGACAATCCCAACTGCGAAATGCCATAGGTATAGAAGCACCATTGTTAATAATTTTAATCATATTCAATTTGCTAAAGTCGGATAATTGTACATGTGGGATTCTCCATGAGATTAGTGAAATTGTAAGTTTAGCTTTTTTAGTAGAAACACTCGAGCGTACAAGATCTTCGTCGTTCTTATTGCGCAAGAGTATCAATTCATGTTTTCCATTTAGTATAACTTTGTTGTAGTCTTCAGCGAATCCTAGAAGCATTTTTAGAGGTACATAGAAATTGAAAAAGCCATTTACAAGGGTGACATCGTCAATTTTGTTCCATCCAGCATTTTGCATCACGTTGCTTTCTGTTGGTGACATAGACACCAAATTTTTTATGGTGCTTGTGGCTCCTAAATATCTTGTATGATCAATTTCAATTCCATTGAGCTCATAGCGAATTTCATCAAATAGATATGCCACAAAGTTGTTTTTTAATATAAAGTTGTCTGATGATGAAGTAGATTTAGAGTTATTATCATCAGCAACAAAACCTTCTACATAAATGTAGCTTTCACTGGGTAGCACGTACAAATCTTGATTTTGTATTGAAATTCTAATTTCATCATTATTGTTGTAAGATTGTAAGTATGGTACATATGTATGATAGTCCTTTTTGATTATATTCTCATCAGACAAGGGCTTATCTAAGACATCTATTATTGAACTCATTTTGTCTTCAATTTAAAATTCAAGGACTTTAGAAAATTTTTATTTGATGTTGTTAGTGCTTTTTGTTGTACTGGTCGCTTTAATGTTGATGTTGTTCTTGCTGCTATATTTTTCAATGTATTTGTGTTGTATATTAGCATTATTTAGTTGGCCTTAAATGTATTCTTATTGTAATTTCCTCTCCTCGGAAATTAATTAAATCACCGTGTTGATCAACTACGCGCAGCGCTAGTGAACTTATCTCTCTGGTGTTCACAGGTAAATAGATGAGATTTCTTGGAACCTCATCTATTTTATAGCCTGGAGGCACATTAATCGGAAATTCATGAAGTGTATGCGATTTGGAGTTATTCATATATGTGTTAATAGCGATACTACTTTCAACTCGCAAGAGATTTACTTTAAAAATATTAACTGGAAGATCTGAATAATAATATTTGTTTGGTGTTAGGATTTTGCTATTGTATCCTAAAAGTTTTCCAATTGTATTGTCTTTATTAAAATATACAGTATCCTTGGAACTATTAACTTTAACTTGCATTGTATTGTTATTGGCTTCAATAAAAATCTTATTTGTTGGACAGAGTAGTTTGTATTGCTCTTCTATAAAATCAACTATATCATTTAATTCGTAGGATCCAATTGGTATTTCTATTGTATGTTCTCCTATATGAAACATATTGTTGTAGGTGTCTACATTTGGAATACTGTTGTATGAATGAAAATCAGTTAGAGCACACTCATATGCACCATGTAATTCAATAGGAGGAAAGTAACTAGCAGATAATTCTGATGAGTTAGAGCTCAGAGTAAGTGTTATTGACATTATAACAGACTGATTACAATTAAATAAAGTTTAGTAGACAGTATGGTTTATAAGCATAATTTACATATTTATTTCATTTTCTTATTTTAAAATTAACATTAGTTTCTTAATATTAATGCTATTATTGTTTTGCTATGATGTTGTTGTTGATTTAGTTTTTCTTCCATCTATAATATTTCATCTTTACTTATCCAAGAATTGTGTTGATTAGAAAATCCCAGCCATTTAACATATACCTCCTTCCCTTTAATTTTAAGCACCTTTTCAACTAGATATGTATTTGGAAATCTGGTTTTTGAAAGTTCGTCAGTATAGAATCCACCTTTAATAGGATTACCAAGATAGTCTTCTAATATGTATGTTGCAGGATTTGTATTTTGAACTCTTGTAATTGTGAAAATTTCTGTAGTCCAATTTGGAGTATAACCTTTTTCAAATGTATGCTTATATTTGCTTATGCGTACATGATCTCCTACATTAAATTTTGATATTTTATACATTTTCATATGACTGTATACTGTATTTAGCACCTTTTCCTCATTTGTTGAGTTGACTTTAATTGGAGGCATTTTAATGGTACGATGAACTTTTCTATTGTAGGTATTAAGTAAATCTTTGTATATATCAATCCACTTATAAGAACCATTATAGCTAAATTCTTTCCACATCATTCCTTTCAGTGTTCTATTAAATCGTTCTACTATTGATGCTTTCATAATGCTATATGTTGAGTAGTGATTAATGTTGTATTTATGCATTAATTTTTCAAAGTGTTTGTTGAAAAATTCTTTACCATCATCTGTTTGTATGTTTTTTGGTATTCGCCCCAATTCAAAAATATTTTCCATTGCGTTAGTTGTTTCAAGTGCAGTTTTTGTTTTTAGTGGTACTGCCCATGCAAATTTTGAGAATGTGTCAATTACAGTCAGCAAAAATCGATAATTTCTATTTTCTTTAGAATAGTTCCCCATTTCAACTAAATCAGCTTGCCAAAGGTCATCTATTCCTTTCATTATAACTCTGCGACGCACAAAATGTTTTCGTGCTTGCTTATGGAGTTCGTTTACTAAATTTCTTTTTGAAGACATTAAGTTGTTTTTAGAGATTTTTTGGAGAGTGTTGTGATCTAGTTGAAGCACTTTCAGCTATTGATACAAACATGTAATTTTCTAATCTATAAATTTTCTCATTAAGCTGTTCAATTTGCTCTTCAAAGGATGTTTTAATTTTTAGAATATCTTTTTCAATTTTATAATTTTCTTCTATATCTAATTTTGTTTCGCGATGTAGATCCTCAATTTGTATTTGAATATTTTCTTGAATTAAAGTACTGTCTCTCTTAAAGAATGCTAATAATTTCTCTTCTAGTTTTTCGATTTGAGTTTGCAGAAACAATTTATTGATAACATCGTTTTCCTCCACAGCTTTTGCAACATTTTTGATCCTTTTGTTTTGGACATCAATGTTGTTGTTCGTATCCACAAAGAACCCCAGCAGTTTAGGTGCATTTTTCAAAGAAACTATGTTGCTAGTATCGTTTAAATAATGTCCAAATTTATCAACAGACATGCTTTATATACTTTATTAAAGTTAATGTATTATATTAGCTTCACGTAGTTCTTCAATAATTGATATAATCTCGTTATTGTGATTATTATGACCTGCAGCTTGTGATGCGAGCAGTAGTCGAAGTCGATCTACTAGCTCATTTGGATCATCCCAGTATATATAGTTGGGCTTATGGATGTTAAATTCCATCATTCCATCACCTAAATAGCTACCTTTGGGCTTAGATCCTGTTGATTCGGGTAAATTATCCTGGTTTTTCTCGTCAATAAATTTCTTAATAATATGTTTATATTTATATCCTCTAGTACCCTTAATTTGACCATCAGGTTTGTAGTCTCTTCTATATGCATTAGTAGTAATTAAAATCTTTTTATATATTTCGAGTTCAAATTTATCATAATTTTTTGGTATTTTATGAAACATTAGAGAAAATAGTCCAGGTGTTAGAGCCCATATTTGACCACCAACTTGCATTTTATGTTCACTAAGTGTAAGTTTACTATCACCAAATTTCCATTCATTATTGAAATCTTTATGTGGACCATAGTTTGTATCTAATTCATTTCTTCCTTCCAAGACTGATAAATCAGTATAAGTATCTTCTGTATTGGAAGTTTGTGAGTAAAAATCATCTTCATCATCATCATAATCATTTTTAGTATTAGTTTCATTAAATAATATGGTATTATCAGATATTGTTCCTTCTGCTAGTTTCTTTGGTGTACTTGTCTCTATCTTGAATGATGGTTTTTCAGACTTTAAACTTGTATTATTTTCAAATTCTGTCTTCATTTTATTTTCTTCTTTAATGGGAATTCTTTTAATTTTTTTAGAACTATTTATGAATTCTTTCAGTGGTTCTGTTATAGGTTTAAATGTATCTCTTAGTTGTTCACGTGTATCTATTTCACCAGTTTTTATACTACGAAGCTTTTTCTTCAAGACATTTCTTGTCAACACCAACTGTTTTAAAATTTTCTCATCCATGTTTAATAAATAAAAGGTATCAGCTATTAGATGAGGTATCAGCTATTAGATCAGCTTATTAGCACCTGGTCTGGTTTTCAGATCAGCTTTTTAGGACCTGGTCTGGTTTTCAGATCAGATTTTCAGGACCTGGTCTGGTTTTCAGATCAGCTTTTCAGGACCTGGTCTGGTTTTCAGATCAGCTTTTTAGGACCTGGTCTGGTTTTCAGATCAGCTTTTCAGGACCTGGTCTGGTTTTCAGATCAGCTTTTTAGGACCTGGTCTGGTTTTCAGATCAGCTTTTTAGGACCTGGTCTGGTTTTCAGATCAGCTTTTCAGGACTTGGTCTGGTTTTCAGATCAGCTTTTCAGGACCTGGTCTGGTTTTCAGATCAGCTTTTTAGGACCTGGTCTGGTTTTCAGATCAGCTTTTCAGGACCTGATCTGGTTTTCAGATCAGCTTTTCAGGACCTGGTCTGGTTTTCAGATCAGCTTTTCAGGACCTGGTCTGGTTTTCAGATCAGCTTTTCAGGACCTGGTCTGGTTTTCAGATCAGGTTATCAGGTATCAAATCAGCTTATTAGGTAGCTGGTCTGGTTTTCAGATCAGCTTATCAGGTATCAGATGAGGTTATAGCAAATAGATGTATCAAGCTTAAAGTTAGATTAATAACTAAAGTAAATGTTTATGAAGAGTAGTTTATATAGTTATGAAATAGTCAAATTGCTTTCTGTAGCGTCCATCATTTAATTCATTATCTTTGCTAATCACCAAAAATCCATATTTATCCTTCCAACACTCTCGACAAATCTCATGAAACTTTTCATAACTCATATCGCCACCAACATGATCTCTATAAACATGCTTCATATTTGTCTCATCTTGTTTAAACATTATAATAACATTGGCATTGTCTCTTATTAAATGCTTGGGAATTCTAGTATAAGTTTGACACAAGTAGAATGAATCGACATCCCTATGTCGCCCCATACAAAAATATGTACGTATATTATTCTGCTTTTCACATGCAACATCATCAAATATCATAATTGAATTAGTTTTAGCTTCGTCAGGTGGAATAACTGATTCATTATCTGTAAATGTATAATATCCCATTCCTTTAATTGGTGAAATTAGTTTCTTCAGGTATTCATATTTGGGTTGATATAGAGATTTTGAGTATAAATAGATGTTTTCAAACTTGAGTCCATTAGGACTTTCTAGTAAGCCAATCATAACATTAGTCTTTCCACAATTGGATGGTCCAACTATTAGAGCACGAATAGAATTTGGTAAGAGGGGGCTATGCTTTATTTTTGAAGTGATGTTGACTGAATCGTCAATATTACGAACTAAAATATTTTTATGTTGTTTCACTAACTGCATTTTTGTAACTAAATACATTTTATAAATGTTACCTCTTATTATAGAAAAAATTAGATAATATGGTTATACGATATCAGAAAACGTTTAGTCATAAAAACACCTTCGTTGGAGGAGGTATAGTAGATAAAATAATAAACTCTCTACCTGTTGAGCTTCATCTTCCGGGGTATCAGTACTGTGGACCTGGAACAAAACTACAAAAACGTTTAAATCGAGGTGACAAAGGTATTAACTTATTGGACTCTGCTTGTAAAAATCACGATATTGCGTATTCAAAAAATAAGGATTTAAGTACTAGACATAAAGCTGATAAAATACTTGAAAATTCAGCTTGGAATCGAGTTTTAGCAAAAGACAGTAGTCTTGCAGAAAAATCATTTGCATATATGGTTACTAACGCAATGAAAACCAAAACTAAATTTGGTATGGGTGTGGAGAAAAAGAAAAATGTTAAAAAGAACAAGCCAAATGATAAAAAACTGTTTAGAACATCAATTAGAGCTGCAACAAAAATACTAAAGAAGGAAAAACCATTAGATATTAACTCAGCTATTAAAATTGCACGAAAAACTATTAACAAATCATTAAAAGGAAGAAAGTCTCAAATTGTAGTTCCACGTGTAATACGTGTTCCAAAAATCGGTGGTTTTTTACCTCTAATACCGATTTTAACTGCTCTGGGTGCAATTGGTAGTCTAACAACTGGAGGTGCTGCCATAGCTAAAGCTGTAAATGCAACAAAGAATGCAAAAAATCAACTTGACGAAGCAACTAGACATAATAAAGCGATGGAATCTATAGCAGTGGGAAAAGGACTTTACTTAAAACCATATAAAAAAGGTTATGGTTTAGTTCACAAAGAGGAATCAAAAAACTCTTAAAGATGCTGCCCAACAGACCACTATCTGATGTGGACCTAAACCGTTTCTCTATAAAAATTCCATATTTTAGAGGAGTTTTCATGTTGAATACTCTACCAAAACGAACAAAGAAAATTGAATGTGGAATAATCAACTTAGATGTATCAACAGGACCTGGTACACATTGGGTAGCATACTATAAAAAAAACAATGAAAAAGAATATTTCGACAGCTTTGGAAACTTGCAACCTCCTTGGGAAGTAGTCAAATATCTTGGTGCAAATATAAAATACAACTATAATCAGCATCAGAATTTCAATACATTTACCTGTGGACATTTATGTCTTAAATTTCTTTATGAAATAACTGAAAATATTAAATAAAACACAAAAATTTATATTTTACAAAACTCTTTAATGTCTTTTTATTCATAATTTAAAATACATAATTAATATATTATTGCCAAACAGGAAATTGGGAATTTTGAATTAGAAATTCACTCAGCTCACTCTCGACAATTAGGTTTTCTTCACCTTCTCTACTTAGGCAATATGATCCGCTTGAGAGATCTTTGATATCGTCATCAGTTAAAATATTATATCGTTTGGGTAGGAACATTATGTGTTTATTCATTTCAACTTTTAGGGTTGGTCCATATTTAGTTGTTACACGTACCACATTTCTAATAGTATATTTCGTTGAAGAATCAAGCTCCTTTACGTGTATTAAAGTTTTGTTATTTAGAGCATTAAATTTTGCAATTAGATTTGTTGTGGAGTCCATTTTTTTATTTTTTATTTAGATACTTCTTGTCACTCTGAATGTTTAACTGGAAATGATCTTAAAAGTAGCGATGATGACTTCAAAAAGGCTAATCGAAAATAATTGTGGTGAAATAGTGAATAAGTGGGGGATAGTGATAGACAGAAAGAGATAGTTATAGAGAGAAAACGGTTAGAGAGAGATAGAGTAGTAAAAAAGAAATATGGAATAGAGAGAAAAGGGTTAGAGAGAGATAGACTGCTAAAAAGAAATATGACATAGAGATGATAGTATAGATATTTTAAAGACCATATAGATATTTTAAAAATTTTCAGATCAAATTAGTCTTAAAGGAACCTTCCAACATTCATCATCATTCATTCATCAGCAAATAAAATGAGCCAAATTAGACGTACTCTTAATCAATTTATAAGAGATTTTGAAAGCTTCAGGCTTTTTGATCATTGGGAGATGATAAAATGTTTCCAAAATATGCTGGATGAGAACGAAGAATATGGTGTCATGGAAGATGAAGACAACACTGAAGGACACTTCCCAAGCTGTCCTTGGTATCATCCTGAGTGTGAGGAGGGACCTGATACTTGCAGATGTACCATATATTTTTTAAGAAAAAATATACTAGAACATCTAATAATTGGCTATTACGAAATGTTTCCATCATTATAAATAAATTAAATAAAAATGAAATAAAATTGTATAAATAATAAAATAAAATTGAATTATAAAAATATTCCTTGATTTGTATTATTTTTTTCTAAAGGAAAACTAGGAATCATCTGCTCGAATATAAAATAACATAAACTTGTATGTAGTGAAAAATATGAGGATTTATCCGATTATCTAAATTATTTCTCTTTATGAAAATATCTAATTGAATTTCATAATATTGTGAAATTCAATTTCTCTTGTGCAGAACCTCTCAAAGAAAACAAGACTGTGCATGTTTAAGTAACCTGAAAACAAGACTGTGCATGTTTAAGCGACATGAAAACAAGAATTTGCAAATAAGCAAAAAACAAAAATTTTTGATCCAACGAAGTAAAGTCAATAAAAAAATAAAAAAAAAAACAACTCACATTTTCCATTCTTTTTTCAATAGTTTATTTACAATAACTTTTCTTAATAAATAGGATTTAAATACAATAATATTTCTTAGGCTTTTTTTACATTCATTTTAACAACAATTATTTCTGATTAAATAGGATATAAATACAATATTTTTTCTTATTAACTAAGATATTATATACAACAATTTTTCTTAATAAATAGGATTTTATATACAATATTTTTTCTTAACTAATTAACTAAGATTTTCTTGCATTTTAGCAATCTCATCTAGCAACATGTCAAGTTCGTATTCAGGGTTAGTTTCCTTAATACGAAAATGATACCATGCATAAGTGTTTATATTATTTGATCTAATTTTTCTCTTATCATCTCCATAGCTTAATACTACCTTATTTAATTCGCTAGTATATAATTGATGTAGCTTAGATTTAAATGTTAACATACTATCATATACATTAATCTTATTAAATAAGCAATTCTTATATGTAGCTAAACTATATTTATCTAATATGGCTCTCTTTACCCCCTTCGATTTTTTAATATCATCTTGGTTTTCTACACTAAATGAATACATTTTTGAGCGCAGCCCAACAAACTCTGTCATTATCTTACCGCAATTTTCATCCTTCATCATACCAATTACTTTTTTATTTACTATTGGGAAATTATAAATATTGTCTGTAGGATAGTCCGATGTGTCAAATTGTTCATGTATGTCATTTTTTATGTCAGCGTAAAAGTCGTCAGTCTTTATTGAATATATAAAAGAGTCAGTATCCATATAGTTTAATGAGAGGTTTGTCTTAAACTTAGGTTGCATGTACCCGTAATGGAAATTATACATTTTCCATTTGGACAGCTCGAGTACACAAAATCCTAAGTAAATTGGTTTATTGTAGCAGGTTTTGACTCTAGTCATTTCGATTGCTACAAGATCTTCAGAAAATATAGATAAACTATGAAAATTTGGTTTTGATATCCAATCTTGGGCACCTAAATGATTGCAATTCGTCCTCTCCCAATTATTAACAATTTTAACATCTCTCCTCTTATCCACATTTTCCATGGTTTTACCATACACTGCATTATTAAGTAGCTTGAAAAAATTTTTTTCAAAAGCATTTTTAGCAGTGGCTCTATGTCTGGTATTTAGGTCAATATAGCCTTTTAACCATGGAGATTGTTTAAATGCTAGAATACGATGAGTTTTCTTTAAAACTAAGCCATATTCTAAGCACTGTTTTAGAACTCTAAAGTGTATCACATATGATTGCTTTGTAGAGAAATCGGTTATCAACTTGCTATACTTCGCTTGCATAGGTTTCTTATTTTCAGCGCAAAAAGGAAGATCATTATGCAAGTCGTGTAAATGAGAGGGATAATCCAACGTAACCTCATAAATATAACCGTCTGTTCCATTATCAGCTATGCTGTTTGGATCCAGATTCAACTCGTCTTGTGATAACCATCTGAACCCACCATGAGGAAGATATTCCGACATCGCCCATCCATACAAATTGTTAGCGTCTAAATAGACGAGAAATTCTGAGGGCTTTTCTTTGTCGAAATCTTGCAAATATTTATTATTTGCTTTCGAATATCTTTGACTACACTGTACTATCCCCCCACGTATACCTTTTTTCATAAAATTGTACATGTCTATGTCTGTCAATAATTCTAATTCAATTTTTGTATATTTGAGCATTGCATCCCAGGAAAGGCCAGGTGCTGTATAATACTGACAAGGATCGAGCTCATAAATACCCTTACAAACTTTTCTAAAGTTCTCGAAAATATCTGTCAGTAAGAGGACGTCTGTTTTTAAGTAAAGTTCCATGTAATCTTTCATTGTTTCACAACCAAAAGTATTCCATACCTCTACAGCATGTGAGTATTCCTCTAAAGAACACTCTTTATTATTCAACTTATTAAAAAAATCACTGCGTGAAGGCAGCTGGCATTCATCTAATTTTTGGAATGAATTTAGGTACTCATATGGGAAAATACCTTTTTTCTTAATAAGCTGAAATTCTTTTTCTGATTGAAATAAGGACCTTATAGTGCTGAAATCATTATCCGACAAATTGCAGGCTAATGATTCCAAACTCTCAGCCATAAAGCGTATAGTATCAAGAAATCTTATTTCAAGCTTATGGCCATCACTCATTTCTGTGAATTGGGAGAGGGATATATAAAGTTCCTTATTGAGAGGGAGTACTTTCAGTTGCAATGAAATTTCACCTAATTCTTTAATGAAAAGATGTGAGTCATAATTTGAATAATTGTGGAAGTAAACTGGTATAAATTTGGGAATTTGGTAATTTAAATTACATTTATTGTGGGCTGCGCCTCTAAATTTGCCACTAATGTGGCAGTGATCTCTAACACGATCTTTGCCTAAAAATTTTTGGCAAATATGGCAATTCACCGCACTATAAAAATTATAAGTATCTGAAGGGGATAAAGTATCCATTTGTCTATTGTTAACTAAATAGTTATTATATATATCTTCACAATCCTTAATTAAATATTCTACAAATTTTTTGGAGGCATCTTCCCCCGTATATATTCTAAGCTTATCTAAATTATTACTATGGAGACACTTAATAAAATAACTAAAGGCACAAGGTGTGTGCCTTTTTATTAAATTTGTTTTACTACTTACACTATTACTTATATCCTCTAATACGCATTCAAAGTCCGCGTAAATAACAAACGGGACATCCATTTTTCGTTGATGTCCCTTAAAACTAAGAATGGCATCCTCACCTGATGGCATAGTTGTGACTATCTTCCCACATTCCTCCTTATGTGTACTCATCACGTTCTCCCTATGGGTATATTGGAGACAGCTATTGCAGAAGTGTAGTTTGTGTTTATGTGTGGTAGTCTGATTCGTCAAAAGTCTGTGAATGATAAAAAAATAAAATAAAAGTTTATGAGTAAAACGTATATATTATAAAATATATAAAACAAGTATATGTATCATTAAATTAAAGTGTAGTATAATTTTTTAACTTACTTTGATATGTTCTTTATCAAAATGTAGTGATGAACTTCACCATTTTCCAAAAGCAACAAGTTTACATGACTAATTTTCTCGTCTTTGGTGACATAGTAGGGACCAATAATCTGATTGGCCCCCTCATCATAGCCGAATACGTTAATACTTATTGCTGGATTGTTCACCTCAAACTCTTTTATTTTGTTTAATCCTAATGGGAAGCGTAAATTTTTGAAATTTAACGCTACACCATTTCGCGTAACAATCGTCTCTGCAGCAATGTCTTGAATATTATAAGAACTGCAACGTTTTGGCCGATCGTATGTCGTGGTATCAACGGCAGCAATTAGGCACCACTTGAAACAGTAGTCATCATTATTTTCAATGTTGATGCAAGCAAATTTTCTTGCTAATTTTTGAGGTGTGGATATCCAGTTCGATCCTTTGACGAGCGAAGATTTGTTGATGTTAATTTCTGCTCGGACTATGCGTGACAAAGTCCAGCCAGAATCTCGCTCTTCAAATTCGGACATTTTGGTTGAAATCTCCGCAACCTGCTTACGGAATAACTCTTCAATGCTATCTGCCTTCGTCAGCAAACTCATTTTGGCTACATGTGATATTATGCACAACTCCAATTCTTCTCCAACAATTTTAATATACTCCGCCACAATACTCACATGAAATTTAATTATTGAATGCTTACTTAAATTCACTTGAAGTCTCTCCATAAAAACATTTTTATTTTCTTCAACAAATTCTTCCAAGAGAAGTTGATCTTTTTTATTTAAAATTGCATAAGTGGCAATATGGTTTTTGAATGCTTTCGATATTTTATAATATCGCACATTCGCTTCTACTTCATCTGTTCTAGCATGCGAAGTATTCATTGGAGTTGGCAGAGTTTTCTCTCTTCTTTCTTCTACTTCTCCATCACTTTCCGGTAAGCTTATGTCCATAGCATTGTCGAATAAATTACCTCCAAGGATACCCACACCCTGTTGTTGAGATTGTTGTTGTTGTTGTTGAGCTTGTTGTTGTTGTTGTTGTTGTTGTTGAGCTTGATGTTGATGATCTTGTTGTTGATGCTGGTACTCTTGTTGATGATAATTAAGAGGCTGCCATTGCATCACATTGGGATTATAATTGTATCCCAAAAACTGATTATTCCATGGCATACCGTATTGTTGAAAATTTAATGGTAACTGATATTGAGGATACTGAAGAGAAGGATATTGTTGATGAATGAATGATGATGATGAAGTTTGGTGATTTTGAAGAGATGTCTGCGGTAGCTCTTGATTTATGCCCCGGCTTACGACCACTTGATCCTGCACACTATGGTTTTTAACATGCTCCAAAAAGGACTTTTGGTATTTGTATACCTTATTACATGTATTACACTGATAACCTGATGAACTCATTTTTAATTATTTTATTATTATTTCACTTTAACACACTTGCTGATGATACTTCTTGTAAATACAATAACGTACTGATGTGTTGGTTAGAAATGTTGGCGTATTTATACTAAAATTAGAAGCAGTATCCTTGCAGCATTCAAAAATTTTACTTTTTGTTTCTCTGCTGCTGACTGTACTTAGTTTGCTGCTTTAAAATAATCGTAGACAAAGAAAATGATTACGTTGCAAAATATATATGTATTCTACAAAATATTCCACGCACAAGTACCCCCGATTACACATTCATACATGTACACATACATATACATACATACATGCATACACATACATACATACACATACATACATATACATACATACATACATACATATTTCTTAAACAAATACACAAAATATTAAATTACCCGCGACTATCAAGCTGGACCCCCCACACACAAGTATGGGTGTTCACATACATGTGAACACAAGTATGGGTGTTCACATACATGTGAACACATAAATAAATATTTTCTCTGATATTACTGATATAGTATTACGATAAGAAATTTCTACAGTCTGGCAACACTGGTAATTTTCGCTTTGGTATTAGAAAAAAAAAAAAAAAAAAAAAAATAATAATCATGTTTTGCCGTCGGCATTTGGAAAAATAATAATCATGTTTTGCCGTCGGCATTTGAAAAAATATTCATATATTGCCGTAGGCATTAGGAAAAATATTCATATATTGCCGTAGGCATTAGGAAAAATATTCATATATTGCCGTAGGCATTAGGAAAATCATGTATTGCCGTAGGCATTAAGAAAAATATTCATATATTGCCGTAGGCATTAGGAAAAAATAATCATGTATTGCCGTAGGCATTAGGAAAAATTAATTTTCACTATTTCACACCCATTAGTATTAGGAAAAATCATTGCATGATTTTCCCGTCGGCATATATACTTATGAAATATTAATCTTATGAAACCCCTTAATCCACCCCACAAACATACACACATACAAATTCCCACGGTCATAAAAACCCGGACTTATTGAGCCACCCTCGTATGTATTAAACAAACAAAACCCCTTATGTAAACAAAAAATTCCTTATGTAAACAAAAAGTTGGACGAACTTATTGACCCACCCTCGTAGGGTATCAAATTTCACAAATTTCCAAGAATTTTGAAATTTGGGTAATTAAAATTTCAAAATTTCAAAATTTTAATTGTCCCCGGAGCGGCAGTTCCCTACTACTACCTTTGCCTTTGTATTTATACATATTACATATTTAGTATTTATACATATTACATATTAGATCTGTTCATTTACTTTTTCAGCAGAAACTAGCAACGAGAGAGTAAGGCAGAAATTTACAAAATTACTCTCCAAGATATAAAAAAGTAAATGAACGCTTTACTTTTAAGAGCTTGCAAGAAAATTTTATTCATATCAGAACCATGGATGGAAATCATGATACAATAGTACTTTTTCTGATGTATTTTCTTTTATAATATTTTTAAATGTAATTTTTTTAGAAATTGGCATTTAATATGAAATTCTTTACACAGTTTCATGTATTTTTACTATTTTTATGCATTTCTCATAGTTTTTTAATTTTATTTATTAACAAATACAAAAATGCCACTTTCCATCTCTGATAATATATGAGAAACAAACAAAATTCTTTGCAATTAAAATTGAATTTATGTGGCTTAATGAAGGAAAAACAATAAATTAAGAAAATATGCTTTCTTTTTACATACGTATACATGTTTTTTTTAACAAAGAAATGCACAGTTTTGCTTTTTCAAATATTTTTTAAATAATTAATTTGACAACAAAACACACAACGGCTTGTTGGATAATTCTTCCAAGTAAAAATTTTACTAGTAATAATTTGTATGAATTTTGTTCTCTCTTTTGACGCTCTCTCCTTGCAAACTTTTTGAGTTAATGAACACTTTCCAGTAACAATTGTTACAAATTCGTAATAGTTTTTAGTAAATGAACAAACCTATTGTAACATATTATACGACAATTGATTGAAAAAAGGTTATGCAGCCGACAAATTGTCACTCCCGAATCTGACAAAATATTTTCTACTCAGCACAAGCAAATATAAATATGTTGACGTTCCGTTGAGAATGTCGCCAAAAATTCACCAAAATAGTCAACAAAAGTGGTGACTTGGACACCACTTGACACATAACGCCAAGCTTCCTACAGGAACTTTTACATGCGTAAAAGTGTTTTTAATTGTTGTTTTGAAGATATGAAAAAAAAACTGTTTAAATCGAACATTTTTTAAATTGGCAAAGTTGTTTTCTATGACATTCGGTTTCTGCAATTTTAGATTGATTTTTATTCCAATTTCGCATTTTTCAACTTCAACAGTTTTAACAGCATTTTTAAAGTTTTTTGAATTTGGATTTTTTTATTTTAGACATTCTTTGGACTTTTCATATGTTTAGTGACTTTTTATTTTGTTTTTTAAATTTTAAATTTTTGGCAATAAAGTTTGGAAATGTTTGGAGGCAAAAGATTTTGTTGACCATTATATTCTGGTTTTTTTTTTGGTACTTCTTCAGAGATCCCAATCAACAAATTAATAGATTGTTGTTGGATTTTACGTGACTCTTATTCCTTAATTTCAATTTTAGATTTTATTTTATTTGTTAAACTTCCCGCAAGCAAAAATACGTAGTTAATGGCCGCTCAGACAATTATACATGTATAAAGACTTTCATCACACTTTACGAAAAAGAAATCTAAAGACATTTGTTTCGACTATCAAAAAATCTAACGTAAATTGACATTTTATGTTCACACCATCACACCTCATATTACATTACAAACACAAGTATAAAGCAAACAGCTGTTGAGGATTAGCATCCCTACATTAATCGTTGACTTCCGGCGGCAGATCAGTTTCATGCTGTGGTCGTGCCGGCCTTTGAAAAGACACCGGTTAAAGTAGTTGATTTAAATAAGATAAAGAAAAAGCAAATACGATAGATTCGTTAACTTTCAGACATGCCTTATATGAAAACCTATTCAATACGATAAGCATATTCAATATTTATGTCCGGTTTAAGACAAAGACATATACCATAAACGACGGCACGGCATCGGCGTCGAAACAGGCGACTTGTTAGTTTGAATTTTGTAATACTGTAATGGTGAAGTATTATGGGATGTCAAATCTTTATCGTATTATTTACTATTCGTTATGACATTTTGCATTCACAATATCACACTTGCACGTATTATTTGAATTTTTGACATGTATTAGTATAAAGTATAATAGTCTGAGTGAAGTTCTATGAAAGTTTTTTTCGATTCGAATGCCGCAGTTCGCCCTCAAATCTCCACATTTTAAGGCCATGTCAATCTATTCTGGCTATTTTTTCGTTGACGTATGACGCATGTGTGTATGTATTTAAACCTTTCATAACTTCAGAATGGTTCAATCGCACGGAACCAAATTTACGGCTTCTTTTCGTAATATTTCCTACTATAAAATATAATTAACCAATTTGATCCAGTATCTTAATAATTTTCGAAATTTTTTGCAAATTTTCGTCTCTTAAACTCAAAAAAAAAAAAATTGTGACTAAAATCGATTGATTCATTCGAGAGATATCGTTGAGGAAAATTAAAAAAAAAAGTTTTTTCTAAATAACGCCAAGAGTTCTTGTCAAATAGATTTTCAGGTTTCAAACTGATTTCTATTTCATCTAAATCAGTTAAATGGTTCCAGAGATATACTTGTCGAAAGTATTGAAATTATTTTTTATTTGCGACGCAAGGTTAACCGTATCCCATGTTATTTTTAGGGTTCCGTACACCAGGAACCCTATTGTTTTCGCTACGCTGTCCGTCTGTTCCTCTGTCCGTCACAGGCTATTTTCTCGAGAACCGTAAGAGCTACGGACCTGAAATTTGGTAAGTGTAGACCTTTGGCCGCTACAACAACAAATACATGAGAGATAAAATAAAGGGTATTCCAAAACGAGCAACAAAAAATTTTAAAATCCCATGTAATATACATACAATTGTATGTACATACACTTGAAATTTGTAAGGTCAGTGTATTTTTATACAGACTACAACAATTAACACTAAAATTTCAAAGAATTTAAATTAAAGGGTGTTCCATCAGTTAATGCAATTTTGACTATGTAATTTTGACAACTTGCTGTATCTTCGAAACGATAAGAGCTAAACTCTTGAAATTTTCAAAAACGGTAAAACAAAAAAATCCCAAAATTATAAAATCGCCAAACCAAAAAAAAATTGGCAAAACCAAAAAAAAATTGCCAAATTAAAAAAAAAATTTCTAAAACGAAAATAAATCCCAAGAAACCGGAAAATCGCCAAAATGAAAAAAATCGCCAAAACGAGAAAAAAGAGAAAAAAACAAAAAAATTATTTCAGCTGAAAAACGCAAAAAAAAATGCTCAACGTACAGAACCCTTCGTGCGCTAGTCAATGTCGCACTTTACTGAATTTATTATTTTCAATTTTGCATAATTTCCTTCTTAAGAAGGCTTAATAGTTAATAGTTTTTTATATTAGTTTTAAACCAATTTGGAAATTTTTATTAAATTTCAAATAAACTCCCGGCTTTGTAAATTTTTTTAATTGTGAGTGAAGTCTGCTGATAAGTTCCCTTAACAAATGTTAAATTCGTAGACATTCATTTTCATAGACTACGTTACACTTTATATTATTAAAAACGTAATTACATAATACAAACAAACGGTGTTCTACTGTAACATCGTAATTATTTATTTTTTTTTTTTGTAATTTTATGCATAATTCGAGCTGACGAATTAAACTTAATATTTATACCTGTTTAAAAAATATTCAACTCTGTGAGAGTTCGACTTAATTTATGTATTGAATTTCAAGATTTAAAATTATTGTAAGTACGAGTGCAATAACATTTATGTTTGTACATACTACATTAACACTGCATATTAGACACTCACATTTGAAGTGTTATAAAATTAATTTAGAAATGATACATACCACCTTTAATAGGAGTCTTTGGAGGCAGTCAAGCAGCAGCTAGAAACACAAATACAGGCAACTGGAAAGAAACATTTAATTATTACATAAAAATTGTACACTGCCCATCACTTCAGTAAGGCATTAACGCCCTGTTTCCACAAGCCAGGCAGTCGACTCGAGTAGAAAGTTAAATTTTTCACTCAAGTCGACCGTTTGGGTTAAGGAAACAAGGAGTATATAAAAATATAGGAAGAAAGAAAAACACTTCGTAAAGGGTATGAAACAATTTCATTAATAATATGAAACATTATATTATATTAATGCAAATTTCATTAATAGAATGAAACCTTCCTCATGCTTAATATTTTACATTTCGTAGTATCATTAATGTTACGAAATAATTTTCATTCGGGTAATGAAAAACTTAAATACATGTTCTTATGAAGAATTAAAAAATATTTTAAATTGATTAAATGGCATAAAAGAAGATCAAAGTTGAAAGATCAAGCAAACCACAATTAATTGTGGAAATTATAGTTTCGTTGAAACTTTAATGAAATATTTTCGTAACTAGTTACAATGAAGAAAACTTCCTGCTGCTGGCTGGTAGGCAGTGTACTAGCCTTGGAGTTGCAGGCTCGAATGCTGGAGAAATTGCATTAATGATGTTATATATTTAGTGTGTATCTAACGTGTGTAGTAAAGTTGCAAGTTCAAATCTTGGTCGGGGAAGCCAATTATTGTATATACACAAAAAATTTTCAGATGCCTGTGCCAATATACACATGAAAGTTAAATAATTAATAAAATACAATGGCTACATTATATTAATGAATCAGGGTAATTACAACAATGAATTATGTTGTTATCACAATGATACGATAGCATCAAAAAAATGATAATGTTACATCTCAGTAATGAAATACTGTCATGATATACATGAAAAATGTTGTTAATCCAATGAAATAGTTCGTTAAAAATATTTAAGCAAGGCAAATTCATATAATATATGTATACTAGCTGACCCCGGTCGGCGTTGCTGGCCCTAAGCAAACATTAGTGTTGTATATGGCATTGGTGGTACAATATGAAAATTGGATTTTGCCCACGAATAAACTAAATATTGCGCCATCTGCCGGACGAACTTCAAACTACACAGAAACACTCCTCACGCCCCATAGAGCATGTATATGAAGTTTGGTCAACATCGGTGCAGTAGTTCTTGAGTTACGGTGCAAAAACACAAAAAAACTAAATATGGCGCCATCTGCCGGACGAACTTTAAACTACACAGAAACACTCCTCACGCCCCATAGAGCATGTATATAAAGTTTGGTCTAAATCGGTGCAGTATTTCTTGAGCTACGGTGCATTAGTTCTTGAGTTACGGTGCAGTAGTTCTGCGCCATCTGTCGGACGAACTTCAAACTACACAGAAACACTCCTCACGCCCCATAGAGCATGTATATAAAGTTTGGTCTAAATCGGTGCAGTAGTTCTTGAGTTACGGTGCAAAAACACAAAAAAACTAAAAATTGCGCCATCTGTCGGACGAATCACTATTTCTGAAAGGGGCGTAGCATTTACCGGGATAGAATATATATAAACACGCACAGGTCTTTTACGAATATTTTGCGGGGTGGAAGGCGAAAATCTGTTGGGGCATTGAAGAGTTTACCCATAACAAATAAACGTGTTTTTGTATTATATATAATAAGATGTACATACTCGGCTCAATTTGCTTTGAGAAATTTATACTTTTAATGTCAAAAAAATTTGAATGAAAAATGTGTGTTGACATCCAACGTACATTCCAATTACAAGCGGTGAAAAAAGTCACCTGATCGGTTGAAACCACCTAGTATGGACTCGCCTGGAGCACTTTCATAGACCTTAGCAGGGTAATTTGCTTTACTACAAGTGCAGCTAGAGCTATCGCCAAACGTGGCGATTTTTCAACTTGTTTGGTGTCTAAATATTTGATTTGGCGACATGGCGATTTTTCTGGCGATAAATAAATATGTTGGCGATTTTTTTGAAAATGCAGCACCAGCTGCACAAGTTCTCGACTAAAGTGTATGATTACGACGATAGGTTAGGTTAGCAGGCTGCTGGTAAGGTCCAGCTCACTGGGGTCCAATACAGTAATCCCTTTGTGCTACCTGTCTGGTGAAGAGAAGATAGTGAGAAAGGGCGATAGGGAATGGATAGTGATAGAGAAGATAGGTGGTGAAGGAAGAGATAGAGGAAAGCTTCATTCTTTTGCAACTCTGCTTTTTTGCACGCTTATTTGCAGTGTTGCAGCGCCTCTGGTGTCAATGAGGCGTATTAAATTTTTCGAATCTGTGTTTAGTAGCCATTTTATTGGTTATTTTACTTCGCCGATGATTCTGCTACACAATACCGACGAAGAAGGGCTCTCTGATGTTACATTAGAACTAGCATCCACTGAAGCCGGTGTAGTTTTAGTGACGAGTACCTTATGCCTGCGTAATTGGAATGATTACGACGATGCTGCTGGTACTTGCCACTTCAAGGATGTGATATACATAAGTACTTCAATACGTATTTAAGTAAGAGTTAATTCAGTTTTATCAAAAGATTTAAATAATTATTTTGATCTTGGTGTTCAAGTTCAATTTAGCCTGTTTAAAAAATTAAAGGGTGTTCCAAAACGAGCAAAGAAAAATTTTAAAATCCCATGTAATATACATGCAATTGTAGACACTTTAAAGTTAGTGTATTCTTATACACCCCTACTATAATTAACACTAAAATTTAAAAAAATCAAAATTAAGGGGTATTCTATCAGTTAATGTAATTTTAACAACAGCAAGTTGTCTTGGAAACCGTAAGAGGCAAACTCTTGAAATTTTCAAAAACGCTAAAACTAAAAAGTCCCAAAAACCGAAAAAATCACCAAAACGAAAAAAGAGCCAAACAAAAAGAAAACTCTAAAATTAATTAAATCGCCAAAAACCGAAAAAATAGACAAAATTTAAAAAAGTTCCAAAAGTGAAAAAAGTGCCAAAAATAGCAAAAAACCGGCAAAACTAGAAAAATCGCCAAAAAGCGAAAAAAATTACCCGGTACTTAATTTTTAGGGTTCCGTACACCAAAGGTGAAAACGAACCCTATTGTTTTCGCTACGCTGTCCGTCACAGGCTATTTTCTCGAGAACCGTAAGAGCTACGGACCTGAAATTTGAACAGAGTGTGTAGACTTTTGGCCGCTACAACAACAAATACATGAGAGATAAAAATTAAAGGGTGTTCCAAAACGAGCAACGAAAAATGTAAAATCCCATGTAATATACTTACAAACAATTGTATGTATATACACTTGCAATTTGTAAGGTTAGTGTATTTTTATACAGACTACAACAATTAACACTAAAATGTAAAAAAATTTAATTAAAGGGTGTTCCATCAGTTAATGCAATTTTGACTATGTAATTTTGACAACTTGCTGTATCTTGGAAACAGTAAGAGATAAACTTTTGAAATTTTCAAAACCGGTAAAACAAAAAAATCCCAAAATTATAAAATCGCCAAGCCGAAAAAAATCGCCAAAAACAAACAAAAAATCGCCAATACGAAAAAAAGCGCCAAATTAAAAAAAATTGCTAAAACGAAAATAAATCGCAAAAACCAGAAAATCGCCAAAATTAAAATAAAATCGCCAAAATTTAAAAAATTCAAATATTAAAAAAAATCGCCAAAATGAAAAAAATCGCCAAAATGAAAAAAAAATCGCCAAAATGAAAAAAAAAAATGCCAAAATTAAAAAAAATCGCCAAAATTAAAAAAAAGTCGCCAAAATTAAAAAAAAATCGCCAATATTAAAAAAAAATGCCAAAATTAAAAAAAATCGCCAAAATTAAAAAAAATCGCCAAAATTAAAAAAAATCGCCAAAATTTAAAAAAAATCGCCAAAATTTAAAAAAATCGCCAAAACGAGAAAAAAGCAAAAAAAAAAAACAAAAAAATCATTTCAGCTGAAAAAACGTCAAAAACGCTCAAAGCCCAACGTACGGAACCTTTCGTGCGCGAGTCAAAGTCGCACTTTACTGAATTTATTTTAAATCTCTACATCAGTTAAGATATTCGATTGTATAGGCTGAAGTTCGTATAGTACTCGTATTACATACATATGTAGTGTCCGTACGTAACCCTTCGTGTGCGAGTCACAGTTGCACTTTATTTAATTTACTGTCTGTTTCATTCATGTTTTCACATATTTATAATACATATCGCTTAATTACTCCAAAAATGTCGTAAATTAAAAAAAATTATATTTTATTTTAATTTATTTATTTTATCTTGTATATAAACAATCATACAAATGGCTTGTACAATCACCCCTTGAGAGAAGAATATATATTTTTTTATGTACATACATACACACATACATACTCGTATATTCATTGAATTGTAATTGTTTAAATTGAAAGCTAAACTTGTTAGCCGTGTAAAACTGTCTTTTTTTTTAAATGATGACTTTGTTGAAGTGAATGTTTACTTTTCATTTGCGAACAAGCGCAAGCAAGTGTTTGTTTTTTATTAGGCGTTTTCCTTATTTATTTTAACTGGGGTGTGGATTAGTTTTAGCTAAGAATTTATCTTTTCTCAAAATAATCAAGAATTATCAATGAAAAGGTTTCTAGTATTTTTCTCAGTTCAACTGGCAGCAGTTGCTTAATAGACAATCTCAATGACAGACAGTAGTTGTAGGACAAGTTGTGGGTAAAAAATAATTAAAAATATACATAGTATAGTATAGTACGAGTATAAACATAAATATATTGTACATATTCGAATAATGTATAGTCGGGTCAAAGTAAATGCACTCGATTCAAATGCAGAAGAGCAAACATTTTTGAATAGTGAAACTTTAGAGTTAACCAATTTAAATGAAGATGAAATCGAGCATTTGCAATCAAAACGTCTTTACCACATACTGGGACAAGGCAATTTGTGGCAACTGGTGTGGTGTTTTATTTTATCTATGTTTCAAAGTGCTTCCACATTTCACATATTTAACTTTGTATTTCAAGTAAGTTTATTTTGTGTGATAATACATTTATTTATCTCATTATTATGATAAGAAAAACACGACGTCGTTTACGTTTAAATAAATAAAATGAACCTGAGCAAATTTTATGGCAATTATGAACTCTTGTATTTAATATAAGTACCTCGTATCTTCTACTAAAACGTTCTTTATTTGTATTGTAGTTTAAAATTGTTATTGTTTTTTTTTTTTTTTTTGTATGCCAATGTTAACAATGATTGTATGTGGCCGCTTCAATGTTAATGTTGTTTGTTGTTTGTTGCGGTTGTTATTTTTATTACTAAGTATTAATTATTACAAATTATATTACATTTTGGGGCAAATGTTTGTATGTATTCATATTGTGAATATAAGATATCAATAACGCTCGTTTGCTGTAATTGCCTGTATACAGTGGAACAACATCAATCATATTTTGCTCAAAAGTGGCGGTGTAATTATTTATTTGAAGTTACTATTCAAGGCAGATTCATTTCCAGGTAGTATCAGGATTACAAAAACAATGAAAAAATACAACAATGAAAAAAACAACATGGGTTGTAGTTCATCAAAAACTTCAAAAATAGAATTTGTTTAACATAACAATAATAAAAATTATTCACATAACTTTGAAAATATTTCTCCGCGGCAGCTACCACTAACAACATTTGCAACGTTTAGCACTTCTCACAATTTTTTAATAGTTTTTTCATATTTATAAATTTGTTTTCACAGAATTTTTTTTATTAAAATATTTTTCATATTGAATTTTTTTAACATTTTCTTTTAATTTCTCTTTCGTAAAAAATTTTTGAAGTTTCCGATGAACTTTAATTTGAAAAAAAATAGCTCAGCTGAATTTCCGCTACTACCTTGTGAATGTGCCTTGTTACTATTTTTACAAAAAAAAAAAAAAATAAAATAAAATAAAGCATACTTCATACACATCCATTAAAGGAATTCTTATTGATATTGTGTTCCCTTTCCCTAAAATTATGATCGCCAATGTTTGCGTTGTTGTTGTGTCAGTATACTATTTTCTAATTATGTTCACCATTTTTAGAAATATTTCCCGTGAACAAAATGTTCGCCTTTTATTCTTCTTTTAAAAAAAGTTCATTTCACAGAATTATTTTATAAGCTTTTGATAAAAAAAATTTTAATTTATAACACAGTTCCTCCTAACTCAAATTAATGTATAATCGAAAGTTCGAAAGTTCCTGCGAGAAAATAAACTGAACTGGGGGTTCTGCTCTCTTATTATTGTATTACGAGGGCGGTTCGGAAACTTCTTAGCCTATCAATGAAAGAGAATAGTTAGTTTTTCAAAAATATTTTTATTTTTCAATATAATCTCCTGAAACTTAAATACACTTAGTCCAACGCTTTTCTAGCAATTCTATCCCTTGATTAAAATAGTTTTCCTCAAGGTCTTCAAAATAGTGGTTTACAACTGTAATTGCATCTTCATTTGAGGTAAAACGCTTGCCAGCAAGGATTTTTTTTAGATTTGGGAACAGGTAAAAGTCACTGGGAGCCAAATTAGGAGAATAAGGTGGGTGGTCAAGCAACTCGTACTTTAATTCGTTGATTTTAGCCATTGTTAAAACACTCTTGTGCGCTGGTGCGTTGTCTTGATGAAAAATTATTTTTTTGTGTTGTAAGCCAGGACGTTTTTCTCGAATTTGTACATTTAATTGATCCAAAAGGTTGCAATAGTATTTTGAATTTATTGTTTTACCCCTTTTGCAGGTAGTCAATCAATAAAATACCTTTGAAGTCCGTTGCCATAACCTTACCAGCCGATTGAATTGTTTTTGCCTTCTTTGGGGCACTTCCTCCAGCTTCAGTCCATTGTTTGGATTGTTATTTTGTCTCTGGAGTATAGTGGTGGATCCATGTCTCATCAACAGTTATGAAACGACGCTTAAAATCCATTTTATTTCGCTTAAAACGATTTAAACAAGCTTGAGAAATGTTCATTCTTATGCGTTTTTGGTCGACTGTTAACAAATGCGGCACCCATCTTGCAGAAAGCTTTTTCATCTGTAGTTCTTCATGCAAAATTAAATGGACTCGATCATTTGAGATGCCCATGATATTAGCTATTTCACGCACTTTTATTCGTCGATCATTTAATACCATATCATGCACTTTGGCTACAATTTCTGTTGTTGTTGGTGTTTTTGGACGTCCACTACGTGGTTCATCTTCAATGCTTGTACGACCACGTTGAAATTCAGCAACCCAATTTTTTACTGTTGCATATGAAGGAGCACTTTCACCTAACACATTCACCATATCATTATGAATTTCTTGTCCCGATAAACCTTTTTTATGTAAATATTTAATGACACCACGCATTTCTAATTTTTCCATTGTTAAAAAATCGCGGATGCGACTTTTGTGAACACCTGTTTCTATATGAAGGAGTTGCCAGATCGAAACTAAATTTAACATGTGTTCATAGCAGAGATGGAAGTTTCCAAAACACTTAACTTTTTTCTGTTTATACCGCGCTTTTTGTGCTAGGCTAAGAAGTTTCCGAACCGCCCTCGTAATACAATACAAATTCGAAAGCATTTTCTTTCGTTTCAAAATACTGAGTAGAACCCCTGAACTTGAGTGAAAACGATTCATTTGATGTATTCGATTACAAATCATTTTTTAAAATATTTTGATTTTGTGTTACAATGTTCAAGGTGAAAAAGGCTCTACTAGAAAGCAAATTGTATCATACGACGAAATCTTCAATTTAAAGAAGATTGAAATATCAGTTACCATATTGGCAATTCACTCATTCGCCCGACAAGTGTTCATTAAACTTACATCTAAGCAAAAATAAAATAAAAAAGAATACATATTAAAAAAAGGTCTATTGAAATTTACACAGGACTCGTGAGGAATAGCAGGGAGTTCTATTTTCATATCAAATTGGTGATAAAAATTGGAAATAATTATTTAGAAACTACTACACACTTATGTGTGCATTTTTGAATTTTCAAGAATCGATTGTTAACAACATCCAGATAATTAATTAAGAAGCTATTTCACTTATGCCATATTATATGTCTTGATTTTTGTAGGAAAATGAAATCAATGTCATGAAGTATTAGATTTTTATTTATAAAAAATATATTTTGATTTAAAAGAAATTTAGGAAAAATAATAACAAATACAAAAGTCAGATTTACTCAACATCATGAATATGAGTTCGGATTCGCTGAATATGGATCAAAAAAGAGAACTTCTTCTAATGACAACCATATGTAAAAATCATTAGAAATTATCAAAATTTGCACTACTTCCGGATCACAAATTCAGCATCATATTGACTGCTTAGGAAGCACTTTATTACTGGGAATTTAAGTTAGTACGTACAATCTAAAGATAGAATTGAGTTTATTTTAATAACCCTATATATGACGAGTTAAAAATTAAAAATATGGGAATTGGTTTGCAGGCCATCCCTAAATGCTAAGCTAGAGTATTTGCGGCATCTGATACATTTTTTAAGTCTTCGAATGCGACAAATTTGCTACCGATCCATTCTTAACTTATGAGATGCTTAGATACCAGTGTTGCCGAATTGCGGGTAATTACCCGAATCGGGTGTAATTTTTATGTCCAAGTGTAGCGCGTGGGTAATTGCTCTCAGGTGTAATTTACGGGTAATTTGAAATTCGTCTGTGTTATATAATAAATCGTGTGTGTTCTGGCTTTCACATCGTTTTCACGCGTTTTCTTGTGAATTCGGATGTTAAAACACATGCTACTCCTGCTTAAGTTGAAATTTAGAAAATACAAATTAATAGTATGTGTTCTAGCATCCGAATTTAGAAGAACACTATTTGGAAATTGGCGATTTCAAACTTTTAGATTTTTTCGTTTTCTATTTCGTTTTCGATTTTCTTTTCACTTGTTAACAGTCTTGTGAAAAAAATACGAGTTTCATTTGTTAACAGTCTTGTGAAAAAATAAGAGTTTTTTGCTCAAAATCGAAAACGAGAAAATCTAAAAGTTTGAAATCGTCAATTTCCAAATAGTGTTCTTCTAAATTCGGATGCTAGAACACATACTATTAATCTGTAGTTTCTACATTTCAACTTAAACAGGCGTAGCATGTGTTTTAACATCCGAACTCAGAAGAAAACATGTGAAAACGATGTGAAAGCCAGAACACACACGAATACATACATATCTAATATAATAAATACACGATACCGTTGATGCTATTTTATTATTTAAAGAAGTTATACAAAAAAAAAAACAATAATAATAATAAGCAATAAGATATGAAATAGATTTATAATGAACTACTTATTTTTACATGAAAGTTAGCATTTATTTTCACCAAAAAAAATTATACTTTTATACTACGTTTATACGCAGGGCTTGTTTGCAAATAAAACAGTAAATTGTTGCCATATTATTGTTTTTATTGCGACTTACTAATTCAGAAATCTATTCACGTTTAACGCACTATTTGCAAATAAAATGGAAAAGGTTGCCACGCTTACAAATGTTTCATAAGAAAAAACAATAAATGGATAAATATTGCACAAAAAACATTGATAGAAGCAAATAATAACAATTAAAACAAATAATTATTTGATATTTTGTGCATTTTACACTATTTTTTTGTCAACATAAGTAAACTTTCTATAGAAGTGCTACCAAGTTTGTGTACTTTTGCTATGCCGTATAAACAGTGAGTTAAATTATTTGCAAATAATTTTATTTGCAAATAGTGCGCGTATAAACGTAGTATTAGATAGCAGAATAAAAAAAATTTATACAAAACAACAAAAAAAATTTTTTTGATTCGAAATTTATATTACAGATGAATATTCTATAGGAGAGTTTTTTGCCATCGGAAGCTCATTTTGAGAAAATTTGAGTTGACGTATTTTTAATACACGCTCTCGATATGTTGCACTTCACTGGGGCTGATACCAAATCATAAGTAGACCTTAAACAAGATTTTTGAAATGTGTCAAACATTTATTTTAATATTGGGTGTAATTCCTTTGAAATCGGGTAATGTTGGCTCCTACGAGGTGTAATTTTGAACATATAGTTTGGTAACACTGTTAGATACCCTATCGGAAAATCACTAGTCGACTACAAAAATATTCAACGTATAGTTAACTTTTCTTAGACTAACCAAGAGCTAACTGCCATGTAATCCATAACTGAACGACAAACAATTCTTTAGTTGAGTACGTAATCGGATTTGATGAAAGCCAACAAATTTACTCTCAGCTACTTTGAAATTCATTTCAAATTTATATTAACATATAACATGTATGATGGATACATAGTTCTTAACCCAGCAATATTTTTTGTAAATTTACTGGCTGCCAGATAACTTCAATAAAGTCAACTTTAAGTTAGTTGAAAAGTAGTGCAGCGTGTGACAATTGACTACCGCCTAGGACATCGCAATGTTAAAAAGATTAGTTGTTTCCATTGGAAAGTAATTTAAGTGTCAGTCACCACTTGTTATGAAATATTTAGCTTAAAGTTAGTTTAAAGTAGGGATGTAACGAATGTTCGCATTCGCTTTCGCATTCGCAAATAATTCGCTTACTTTTGCTATTTGCATTCGCTTTTGCATTCGCTAACATGTATGCGAATATTTAAAGCGAATACTAAAGACAAAAATATTGGAATTATTTTCCAGTTTTTGAAAAAGAAAACACTGTTAAAACTTTTGAAAAATGGTAAGCACATCATTACTTCGTTCAAAAAATTTGAAATGCAAAAATATTAACTAAGCTTTCTTTGTTGTAAATTTTTTGCGAAACAAGTGCCACTCATATTATTTCGCATGAAAACTTAAAATGTTGAAGATATATTTCATATGTTTTTCCCAAGATGAACAGAGTACTACTTCTGCAAGACTTTTTCAGGAAAAATTCATTGCAAATTTTCTTCATATGTATTTGATAGCATTTCACATGAAATGTTATATAAATTTATTTACATGTGATATTTTAACGAATTGTAATATTTGCATTCGCTTTCGCAAAAATTAAAATGTATTATTCGCTTTCGCATTCGCATTCGCTAAACTGGTATTCGTTACATCCCTAGTTTAAAGCTAACTGAGTTTCCCACAGGATACATAGACTCACCAGCATAAGCAAACACAAACATACACGCACTCAAATACACACACACACACACACACACAAATATACACGTAGAATCGACTCGCAGGACCACAAAACGGGGGAAAATAATGCAAAATCGATTTTCAAAAAATGGAGTAAAATCAGTAATTTCCTGTATATCGTTAAAAAAACCTTAATAAAAATTAATTTCGTATTATTATTATTAATATTATTTTAATTTATTTGTGAAACTGTATGAATCTCTGTTCTATAAATCGCGCTATTTACAAGTTTGAAAATAACCTCTTGTTCATTGGACAATTCTTTGCATTGGCAGTTACGTTTGAATAAAATATTTTAGACGTCTAAAATCTTAAAATGTCAGCTGCAAGACCTGGTTCACACACCTCAAGTTTTCTTGTTCAAGTTTTCATACTATAGTGAGAAGGTAAGGGAGGTGTATATACAAAAAAGGGTGTTAAGTTGTAATTTTTTTTTAACCTGGCATTTACAAATAAAAACAAGGTATTGAGAAAAGTTCATAGTGCTAAAGTTTTGCTCTCTGTTGCTAATCTTGAAAGTTGTTTCTTATTTCTTAATCGCGCAAAAGCAATATGCTGATATGTTATACTAACTGATGTGCGAGCAAACTACAAACTACGAGTATGTTTCAATATTGATAAGGTAGTTCCCATTTTATTGTAGTGTACTGAGAGATAGTGGCCATGCGAAAAAAAAGATATTAAATATGTACACAAGTACGTAATTAGATCCATATGTACATATGTATGTATATTCGCTATCATATGAATTTTTTTCCAAAAATTTTAGCTTTTCGGTTAAAACTAAAAAAATTTTGAATATTTCACGAGAAATTTTATTTTAGGCACTTTTCGGTTTTAAAATTTAAATCATTTAATATTCATGTGAGTATGTAGCAGATAAAAAAAAACTATTATGTGATTTTGTACAAAGATGACCTTCAGTCAAATTCGAACAAAAAAACAACTAACAAAAATTAATTTATGTATATTAATTGTTAAACAACTTTTCAATAGAAAAAGTCATAAATCTATTTTATCGAAAACAATTTTTTCACTAATTCGAGCGTATTACAAACATAAATTATTGTTTATTCAAATCTAGAATTTATAACAGAGCTCGTTTAGGCTGCCGAGAAGTCAAGTAATTTCAAGCTGAAATTATGAACATGAAATTGTATTCATAATGTTACTGAATGGCTTAGGTTAGGGTTAGGGTTAGGTTGACGAGAAGAGCCGTTACGCTCATGTCCCCTGGACATACACCTAAGGAAGTATAGGCCTATTGTGCGCTCTCATATGAATTAAAAAATAAAGCCCACCTTTAATATCTCTAAGGTGAATAGTTAAACTCCGGTAACGTGTCATCCCCAAAATAACGGGATCTCGTCTGGGTGAAAACTGGACAATGATAAAGAAAGTGCTCCATTGTCTCAATGTCCTCCATGCATGGGCTTGCACGCATTGTTATCTGTGGCTCCTATCCGGTACAGAATTTAAAAAATCTAACGCCAACTGGTATATTGAACTCGTGTTTCCTGTGTTAGAAGTCATACTTTTTATCACACACTTAATTTACTGGTCGTTCAAAACTAGTTTTCTCTGGAACAATTACATTTAATTCATGAAACAGATTCTTTCAGCTAATGAAATAGATTCATTGTGTTTATGATATCGCAGCCAAAATGAAGTTCGTAAATGCAATGAATCATTCTTCATTTATCCAATGAATAATTCTTCATTGGTACAATAGCTAACAAATTTCATTGATACGAGGGTGCCTCACTAACTCAGTGTATTTTTTTAATTTCCCGCCTCTTAATTGAAATGGCAGCACTGGTCCTGTCAACAAGCAACTGTCAGTTGACTCCTGTCTAAATATGAACAAGCTGCGTCATTTAGTTAGTGTTTGCCAGCCGTGTTTTCAGAAGAAAATGGAAAAATATGAATTCCATGTGCTCATTAAGCATTATTTTTTGCATGGGACTCTTCACCATCAATTTCAATTGTAAAAAAAGTGGTTTACTGAATTTTGTTGTGGCCGTATACAAGCCGAACCTTCTGGACGCCCATTTGAGATCTCTACATCCGAAACAATTGAAAAAATTTACCATATGAATTTAGCCGATCGTAGATTGAAAGTGAGAGGGATTTTGGAAGCCATAGGCATCTCATATGACTCAGTGGTTTCAATTTTGAATGATCACTTGGGTATGAGAAAGCTTTCCGCAAGGGGTGCCGCACCGCGTTTGCTCACAACCGACCACAAGCGCATGTGCAGTTTTCATGGCAAAAATCCGTGGAGTTTTCTCCAGATTCAGCCCCGAGTGACTATTTCTTGTTCCCAAACTTGAAGAAATGGCGGAACGGCGGAAAGAGATTTGACTCCGACGACGAATTATCTCACAAACAAATGCCTATTTTGATGACCTCGACGAAACATATTTTTCGGAAGGCATAGAAAAATTGGAGAAACGTTTGACTAAGTATTTAGATATCAAAGGAGACTATATGTATGTTGAAAAATAAAATAACTTTTTATATAAAAACATGTGTTTCTTCAAAAAGTCACTGAGTTAATGAAGAATATCATTGTCTGAATGCAGGGTTTCCTTTCAATGTACAAAAATCAGCAAAAATTGGCTTAAAAAATCTGAAAAATAATTTCGTTTTGAATTTTTTTTTAACTTTTTTCGAATTAATATAAATTATCTTACTGTACAGAAACATATGGGCATATCCAAATGAATGTCAACTTTTTGCAGTGTGCGACACCAAGCAAATGTGCTTGTTTTTTTTATAGAAAACGAAACTTTTTTTACTTCTTTATATATACATATTTGTGTAGGCCGTCAGCAGCTCTATGTTAGGTAGAATTTTTAGAAAAATCGAGTCACGTTGTTCAGAAATACAAGGTTAATTGCTTGCTGTCGCACGCTACAAAAAAGTGGAATTTCTCGGAGAAATGCCCATTTGCTGATATTGCAAATTGTTTGATACAAATAAACATTAACAAAAGGATAGAGACAAATATATGCGGTCTATGTAAAAACAAAACCATTTTCATAATTTCTTTCTTTTCTTGTATATACATACACTGCAGAAAATTTGTTGACAATTGATCCGAACGTTCTCGTCCTATGACTTGAGAAAATGCGAGTGTAACCAAAAGTACGGAGTAGTGTATGGTTAAAAAAAGACAGACATATCTTGTAAATGTTTACATATTCGCCATTTTCTTGATGTATCGTCTTTATATTGAGCCTAGGTTTAGTATTGTGGTAAACGGCACTGAACATGTTCGATGTGGTTGAATATAATGTTAATTATTCCCTCCAATGTGACTCTGGAACCAGTCCCGTAAGTATAGAATAGGGGGAAGATCTGATCCAAAGACCGGCACTGCTATACCTGTTGGATCTTTTGTCCCGTAACTATACTTAGGTATTAAGCTTAACTGGTATTTATACTTTTGAAATATGAGTGGCCCTAGTGGCCCTGTGGTCGAGTGGGTAGTGTGCAAGCATGTCATGCAGGAGGTTGTCGGTTCCAATCTCAAAAAATTTTCAGATTAAAAATAAAATTTCATTGCATTTGTAAGAATAAAAAAATTTATAAGCGTTAATTTTTACAGTTAAATGTCGGAATGTCATTGATATATAATTTATATTAAGCCACATCGAATAGGTGCCTATGGGATAGTTCAGTGACAAGTCACAAGGTGCATACAAAGTATTAATTAACCCCATCCTAGGTCATCCCCATGTAAAAGTGACTGGGCCGGTTCATAGGAAGTGTTAGAAATCGGACTGGTCCCTATCACTTGGAGACCGGTCACGTGACTAGTCTTGTGTCAGTTCGATTTCCTGCAGGGTATATATGTCTTTGCACAGTTTTCTTAGTTTCTTATTAATATTTTTATGTTGGCGGTTATTTCCTTTACGGAGTAAAGAAAAACACGAAATATTGATGTTACACAAGCATTTCAGAAAATCTGCAGAGAAATGTGCTAATCTGGCAACAGTGACTGTATCCTTAATTTTTTTAAATCTTGTAATGATATTTTTTTTTTTTGTTTTGTTTTAGCTCTAATATCTTTTGGGCAATCAGTTCAACATTTGTTCCTTAAATAAATCCCCCAAGTAATAAAAATAATAAAACGTTTCCCAAATTAGACCTCGTCGTACCACAAATGTATTTTGTTATAAATAATTATCATTTAAAAGATTAAATTTTACAAAAAAAAAAAAAAGTTGATATGTAAATGAACGATTTAAGTTTCGTCATTGTAAATAAAATCTGTAAGAGATATTATTTTAAACACAGTTTTAGTTTTGATTTTGCAACGTGAACATCTGGTCATTTTTTTTTTTATTTTCGCTTCACTGCAATGCAATTCGCCATCATTGAGAATGAAGTTTTTGAAGAAAATGAAACGGATTTACTTCAAATAGACGAAGGTTATAATCGCCATTTGAGCGAAGAAGAGCTGGAAAGGAGACAAAATAAATTAATTGAAATAGTTTTGGGTAATATTGGTTGGTGGCAGGCAAACTGGTGTGCAATTTTATCAATATTTCAATGCATTTCGACAATGCACTTGTTTTCATTTGTATTTCATGTATGTATAGGTACACATACATATGTATGTAGTTATGTATGTAAATTTTATAACTATCGAAACGAAATATTTCTTTCTGTTTTCAGTGTTAACAAACTGACGTACTGAGTGACTGACTGAGTGACTGACTGACTGCTTTTTAGGGTTCCGTACACCAAAGGTGAAAATGGAACCCTATTGTTTTCGCTACGCTGTCCGTCTGTCCGTCTGTCCGTCTGGCCGTCTGTCCGTCTGTCCGTCCGTCCGTCTGTCCGTCACAGGGTATTTTCTCGAGAACCGTAAGAGCTACGGACCTGAAATTTGGACACAGTGTGTAGACCCTTGGCCGCTACAACAACAAATACATGAGAGTTGAAAACTAAAGGGTGTGCCAAAACGAGCAACGAAAAATGTTAAAATCCCATGTAATATACATACATACAATTGTATGTATATGCACTTGAAATTTGTAAAGTTAGTGTATTTTTATACAGACTACAACAATTAACACTAAAATTTAAAAAATTTTAATTAGAGGGTGTACCATCAGTTAATGTAATTTTGACTATGTAATTTTGATAACTTGCTGTATCTTGGAAACCGTAAGAGCAAACTTCTTGAAATTTTCAAAACCGGTAAAACAAAAAAATCTCAAAATTATAAAATCGCCAAACCAAAAAAAAAATCGCCAAAATCAAAAAAAAATCGCCAAAAAGAAAAAAAGCACCAAATTAAAAAAAATTTCTAAATCGAAAATAAATCGCGGAAAACCGGAAAAATCGCCAAAATAAAAAAATCGCCAAAATGAAAAAAATCGCCAAAATGAAAAAATCGCCAAAATGAAAAAAATCGCCAAAATGAAAAAAATTGCCAAAATGAAAAAAAAAATCGCCAAAATGAAAAAAATCGCCAAAATGAAAAAAATCGCCAAAATTTAAAAAATCGCCAAAACGAGAAAAAAGCGAAAAATAGTAAAAAAAAAAATTATTTCAGCTGAAAAAACGTAAAAAAACACTGTATTAAAAAAATGCTCAAAGCCCAACGTACGGAACCCTTCGTGCGCGAGTCAAAGTCGCACTTTACTGAATTTATTTAATAAATGTTATTGTTCGTTTAAGGGAAAAAAATTTACAAATATTACTAATTAGTTGCAGAGCCAGGTAACAAAAGGTGTTTGCCTAGTGGTTTTGTATTTTTATTTATTTTTTTTTTATTTGCTGGCCAATTGCAACGGAAGTTTATTGCGCTAAAACATTTGAGTTTCTTGTTTCGTAACTGGTTGGATTAGAATTTTTGTAAACGAATGTTTGGCCAAGTTTAATATACGAGTAATATAGTATAAGCCTTCTTAGTCAGTCGGCCACTTGGACAGGCAATCACTTCGTCAATGTGTTCAAATATGCAGTGCTGCAACACATTATTATTAATTGCAAGTACATATAATTTTATGCTCGTTGCAGCCATGAACGGAGTAAAAATTAGTTCATGAAGACTTTTTTTTGTTGCTTCAAATGGCCTTTTTTACAATACTGCGTATGTGGACCATGAGTTCAAATTCGTGTGTAAATTGTAAGTTTAGTCAGAGCAAGAGTTTCATTTTTGTTTCCCTAGTTTCTATTGTACAAAATTACATACACACAAACATATGTATGTATGTAAGTACTGAATTCCTAGACCAGAAAAAAAATATACATACATACATACATATATAAATTCTTTTTAACAAATATTTTTTTTTTTAGTAAAATAAATCAACAACAACAATCAAGTTCAAGTTAAGTGTGAGTAACGTTGAACTCGATTTGATTCACGTGATATGAACGTTGAATTTGTTAAATTTAAATTACAGACATACTTTGTTTTAATTTGTTTCACTTAAATTAAAATTATCTATAATTATCTGTAATATGATCCTCATCATTTATCTTTATAACTTTTAATTAATTCTTTTATTACAAATTGTAATTGGCTTCACACTAATCGAAAGTGATTTTGATCAGTCACTGTTGTCGGATTAGGATCAATTTAGAGCAAAAACATAAAATTAAAGAATATAACTTTTTTAACAAAAATTTAAGGTTTCAAGTTTATATCGTTCATTTACTGCAATAGTGTCGCAACTCAAAAAAAAAAAAATAAACAAGTTTTGCAGAAAACGCGTTTTAAGTTTTCAATTTGCATACAATTCAATGAAGAAATTAAAAAATATTCTTCTCTCAGGAGGTGATGGTACAAAAAATGCCGAATTATTCTGCATTATTAACTCAAAAAACTAATTTTTTGAGTTATGACACTATTGAAGTAAATGAGCGATATGTACAATATCATTGGCTTAGAGTGTAAACCTGTTAACTCACTTCAAGCGAATTTTAGAAAGAGAAAACAAAAAACTATGCATAGCTTATGAAATTAGCCAAATACGTTTAATTTTTTCGACATGTAGAGTTTCACATTAAAATAAATATTTTACCGGGTACATGTGGAGTATTTTTTTCTTTCGAACTCTAAGGCCCAAATTCACAGTCATTAGTTATCTAATAGCAATAGTTTAACCACCAAATGGCATTGGTTAACAAATAGTTAGATTGGTTAACAAATAGCTGATTTGTTGTAAACTATAGGTCTGTTCCAGATGCATAACAAAACAGTCCGAACTTGTACAAAGTTATCCAAAAGCGTTCCAGATAGCAATTTTTGAACAATTTTGAGAGCGAATAAGAGCGTATTTTTTTTTTCATTTCCTGTACAAACTAGTACGAACTTTTTCTTCTGGATGAGTTCGGACAAGAATTGAATAATCAGCTGTTTTTTGTTTACATTTGAAACTGAAAGATTAATCAGAAAATTTGCGAATAAAGCAAAAAAGTTTTTACATACAAATTTATTAAAAAGCATAATGGAATGTTTTTGAAATAAAGCTGAAGTTGTAAGTACATTTGTGCATATTTCTCCATTCCTTCAATATAAAAAAATGTGTTTTATGATTTTTTAAATAATTAACGTAATTTCTACTTTTCTGGAGATTTTTTCCATTTACTTTTTACAGCTGTTGCCAATGATGAAATTTTTTGTTTTTATAATGTTATGCATTTTAAGCGACTAAAATCACTAAAATAAAATTTAATTTAAAAAGTAAGCAGCACTTGTATTTCAAGATGGGCAATTATGGTTTTTTTGCGTTCCAGCAATTTTGGATAACTTTTGCAAATTCAGAGAGTAATTTTCTATTTACTCTCATTAGTCCGAACTTTAACAAAATCTTGTGGAACACACCTTATATTATTAGTATTGTTGTATTGTGAAAATGTGTTATACACATTTCACACATACATGTGTACCAAGGCGAATTCAGTATCAGGTGACCTCTTCCGTCCGGCTGATTATCAGCTGTTGATGCCAAATTGAGCAATTTTAACCAAAATGTAAAAATTTTGCTTAAAAATCTGCTGACAGATTGGTTTTGTAGCATAGCAAATTACGTGTTGTTTTTCATGTTGTAAAATTGTTGTAGGGAAGAGTTCACCTGATACTGAATTCGCCTTGGTATGTACGTTGTCAATCATCTTCTTTGTATTTAGCTGTAACACATTCTTTTTATTTTATTTTCTATTATATTTTGGTTTTTCCGAACCAGTTCCAGCACTAATTCAATATCTTGCACGACGAGCGAACACTGTTTTATCCATTTTTAAGAAATAATACAGCAAATGTAAACAAAAACCATATGCTATAGCAGAGCTGCCAATAGAGAAACTTAATTGTTTGATAGGGTTACCATTCTTTGCTTATATTACAAGTAAGAACTTTAGTTAATAAAATCACTGTGAATATGAAGTATTAGTTAAACAATAGTTATCATTTTAGTTTACTAATAATTAACTAATGACTGTAAATTTGACCCTAAGCCGACGTTGTATGTATGTATGTATGTAAGTAAATGTATTTTTCCGAATTAAAAAAATTATTAAATAAAATTTTCGTAATCAGCGGACAAAAATACGTCAGGGTCAGTTAGTTTAGGTTAAAACAATTACAATTAAAAAAAATTTACAGACTAAACTAAAAACACACGATTTTTAACATCCTTGCAATAACACTAAGATATCCTGGTATGAACTGAAAGAGAATTTTATGTAGATTAATAATAATCAAAGACTCAAACAAATCTTTACTTTTCAGACAGCCAGTAAGAATTTTTGGTGCGCCAGGCCACAACAATTGAACAGCATAGACGCTGAAACATGGAAAAATTTTACACAAACTCCCGACTCCTGTTCAATTTTAGACATAGATTACAGTGAAATAAGCAGCTTGCAATCATTATCAGATTTCATAAAAAGTAATTTACAAACTTTGAATTACACGTCATGCAATAAATTTGAGTTTTCCAATGACGCAAATGGATCTAAGACGTTGGTGGAAGAATTCGATTTAGTTTGTTCCAAGCATCAGTTTTTAAGTGTTGTAGAAATGTGTTTTCTTGCTGGAGCAGCTGTGGGAAGTGTTTCTAGTGGATGGATATCTGACCGTTTCGGACGCAAGCAGACTCTAATGGGTTTTGCAATGGTTCAAACTTTATTCGGTAAGTTTAGTAACGAAATTCGCATTTCGTTTCAAAGAGTTGGATTTTTATAGATATACACATGTATGTGACCTTCTCCGAGAAAAAGGACCTACCTAGTGTATGAAAATGAAGTTTTGAGAAAAACGCATTTAAAAAATTAACTTTTTATGTTTTTCTCATTTTTATCGATTTTGAAACACACCCGTTTTTTGACACACTAGGTCCCTTTTATCAGAGAAGATAACATATACATATATGTAGATACATGCGGCCTGTTCGGAAATGCATCACTGCGATGAGAATCGAAATTCAAATTGCTTCGCTGAAGTAAATAATGAACAATTAAATGTCAAATATGAGGTACAAACATGGATACTACGAATACTACAAAAAGAGATTATCAGCTGACTTGTATTAAATTTTAAATTAAAAGTTGCTCATATGAGGCAGAGCAGCAATGCATTTCCGAACAGGCTGTATGTATGTAAATACATACATACATACATACATACATACATATATACATACTTAGATATGCATATTTTAGATTTATTTAGTTATTCACATGTAAGTACATACATATGTATGTATATGTATGCAAGGCCTATTAATAACGTCTATGCAAAATTACAGCTGGCAGTTAAGCTACATTTTGACAAAAGTTGGGTTGATCAAAAGCACTGTGGGCATAGAAAAATAGGGTAAAAGGGTACAAATTGAAAATATTGCGGTTAAAAAGCACTAAGCTAAATATGTATTATGTTATTTATGTTTTTATGCTGGGCAATTGTTTTAAAATTACAATAAATGCAAAGTGCCTTTAACGCATCTGTCATCTTTCTTAAATTTTGGCACAAATGAAAAATTCACATAGTTTAAATGTGTTCACGCATTCGAATCGTTGCTTATAAGCTTATAACAAACGATGAAAATGAATTTTTTTTATAAGGAATTGACAAAATTGCTTGAGAAAAGTCTAGAAACGTTAGCGAATTGTACTCAATGTACTCAGTTGGTAAAAAAAAAGTGTCACGCGTGTTGAAGGAATAGTAGTTAAATCTTTCAGTTGTAAATATTTTCCTGAAACAGGTACATACATATTTAACAAAATTTAGAAAGGAAAAATCACCAAAAAAAAATATACACGAAAAGCATCAAAATGGCAACGCTGACAGTCCGAGGTCTGCTGGGGACTGGGGAACAATTTGAGTTGAGTTCGATTTTTTATCTGTTTAAAGTGCAGTGGAAACGGCATCGGCATGGGTCACTACAAAATAGTGAGCCCCGAAGCTTGCAGATAGGAGATTAGCTAAATCTCCCCAGCTTCAACTACTCTAAACAAGGTGTGGGTTACGCAGTTTACTTAGTATCATTGTATCTTCGTATTGTAAAGCTACTTCCGGATCACTGCAGTGTATATCAAGCAGAGATTTTTGCTATCAAGGAAGTCACCTATTGATTGAATGTGAATGTCACTTCAACTCTAGAACTGATGAGCTTGCAATGATTGGGACAATCTTATGGGTTTCACTGTATATGGAATGTGTTGGTTTACCTTTGACCTCGTGTAAGCTCACACTTAAGCGCAAGACTGAAAAAGAACCAAATAGAAGTTGGGTCACAAGAAATTACTGCATAATCATCAGGCAGTCATGGGCCTGGAACAGTGACCTGCAAATTAAGCGAGCCACGCTTAAGCATTCAAGCAGACAGGTTGTGTGTATGACATACTGTTAATAATCAGCGTTGCCAGGGAAAAAATTTGCCTCAACAATAAAAAATTTGAAAATTATTTTGGTAGACCAGAATGTTTGGTTTGTCAACGTGTGTTGTCACGTATCAAAAAACATGACATGCTAAGGCATTTTCAAGGTAAATTTGAGTGTTTCTTCTGATCATATTAAAATTAAGTTTACCTTTGGAGATTTAAAATTTAAAATTGGTGAAATAAAACGAAATTTCACTGGGGTTCCCCATTCAAACATTTGTGATTTTTTGAAATATTTGTATGAGGAACCTCCAGGAGTGGTTCCTGGGGATGTGCCACTGGCATAGGTGGGTCGGCCCTCCAAAGTTAGTGGGTGTCGGTCATACATTTTGACTCGATTGAGGAACTCTAAATGGGTTAAAGTGAGATTTTTCAAAATTTGACCCTTCAAGAAAATTTGACCCTTCGGATCAAAAGTCGGGACATCAAAATACATTTTCCAGGTATGGTTCCTTCGGCAAAGTTTCTTATTTTGATCCCTAGAATACGATTTTCCTTGTAATTTGTGCGATTTTTAAATCGACCCGCCCTAATATACATACATATGTATATGCCCATTTAGGCACTTTTGCTTCCTGTAAGGACCATAGGGCCGCTGCGGTTTCAGTAATAATTTCCTTTAAGATGAATACACTGCTTCATCCGATCTTGGAACTGGGACTATCAGTGTATCTCCAAGAGAGCATTTACGGGATGTTGATCCCGTGTGTTCTGCACAGCTTTATATGGAAGCCTGTACGCAGAAAAACTTTTTCTCCTGCACATAAACACATTTATTAAAAAAAAATTCAAATAATCAACTAAAATTTTAATTGTGTCAACTAAACTTTCAAACATTCAATTTAATTTTAGTTTATTGGCTGAGTGGTAGCGATGCTATCGTATACTCTCAGTCCAGAGGTCATGGGTTCGATTCCCGCCATACACCCAGGGTGTTTTCTTCAGACAAGCTAATCGCTTTGCGGGATTGCGTTTTGTTTAAAAAAAAAAATTCTTTAAAAAAATCTAAAAAAATACAACTTTTAATCCATTAAATTTTTAAACAAAAACTTAATTGTTAGTGTTTTTATGGGAATTGTTAAAATTTAAGTTTAAAATTTTAAACGCACTAATAATCCCAAATTATTATTTTACTTATTAAGTAAAATATTTTTTATTAAAAATACATTGAAATTGATTATTGAGGGGTTTAGCTGGATCCTATGCGCATTTCACTGTTGCTAATGCAGATCATCAGGGAACCTTTACCCAAATTTCTTAGAACAACTAGAGTTATTATGTTATAAACTTTCATTTAAACAAATGAGAAGCCTAACAACAAATAACAAAGTTGAAACAAGAACTCAATAATCAACATGTTTTTTTATTTTCTTACTTTACCATTGTTTAAATGAAAGTTTATAACATAATAACTCTAGTTGTTCTAAGAAATTTGGGTAAAGGTTCCCTGATGATCTGCATTAGCAACAGTGAAATGCGCATAGGATCCAGCTAAACCCCTCAATAATCAATTTCAATGTATTTTTAATAAAAAATATTTTACTTAATAAGTAAAATAATAATTTGGGATTATTAGTGCGTTTAAAATTTTAAACTTAAATTTTAACAATTCCCATAAAAACACTAATTATTAACTTGACTGCACCCGGTCAAAAATACTTGTGTGGCAACACTCTATTCTTTAATAGCTGTTGTTGTTATTTACATTTATTTTCTTTTACATACTCTTACAACTACAATTTGAAGCTGAAAAAAAGTCAGCCAATGTAGCAATGGTAAAGTAAGAAAATAAAAAAACATGTTGATTATTGAGTTCTTGTTTCAACTTTGTTATTTGTTGTTAGGCTTCTCATTTGTTTAAATGAAAGTTTATAACATAATAACTCTAGTTGTTCTAAGAAACATGGGTAAAGGTTCCCTGATGATCTGCATTAGCACAGTGAAATGCGCATAGGATCCAGCTAAACCCCTCAATAATCAATTTCAATGTATTTTTAATAAAAAATATTTTACTTAATAAGTAAAATAATAATTTGGGATTATTAGTGCGTTTAAAATTTTAAATTTAAAAACTTAATTGACTGAATTAAATTTTTAATTATTTTTTTATATTTTTACTCTTTTGAGAAAAACTTTGTGTGTGTGTATTGTTTTAATTTTTTACCAATTATTTTAACATAATTTTCATTTAATATGTTGCATAATGTACAATTTATGGACACATAAAAAAATATTCAGTCTTTCCTGCCTTGCTTTTGCACAATATTTAACATATCGCTGTTAACAAGTAGAAAGGCCCTAACTCAAATAACTGGAACTTTGCAGGAGAAGGTAAAAACATAATAACAAACAGTAAAAGTGCTTGTACAACTGCTTTGTAAAGTTAATTGTAAAAGAGCTATTTTTTAAACTACATATTGCAATAAATTTTTGTGACGAGTTGTATTTATGTGAAATGTATTGGAATCACTGAAAAACTCCATTTCGTAAAAATACGAGTTAGAGCCTTTCTACTTGTTAACAGCGATATGTACATATGTACGAGTATGTATTCGCATGTACATACATATGTATGTATGTAATTAAAATTTCATGATTTTTTTTTGGGTCACATTTAATTTTTCCCTTTTCAACATTTTAAAATATTTGCATGTCTGCATGTGTGTAGGTACTGGTTTGGCCTTCTCATCTTCTTTGGCCATGTACATGACACTACGTGTTATAATTGGATTCGCATCGATGACTGTGGCAGTCGTTAGTTTCGTGCTTGTGGTCGAATTGGTCTCCGGAAAATGGCGCACAATTATTGGCATTTTGAATATTTTACCGGTCGCTGTTACTTACGTACTAACGGCAGGAATTGCGTATTACGTACAAGACTGGCGCAGCATGCAGTTAGTTATATCGTTACCATGGTTCGCTATTCTGTCCATATGGTAAGAAAGAGTTGCGAGTGGGGGGGTGAGATGAAACAAATAAAAAAGAGGAAAAAAATCATTTCTTTCATGTTTTCAATTACGTGTGTACTTGTATTTATGTTTGTTGTTGAATTTTTGTTTCGCAGGTATTGTGTTCCTGAATCACCAAGATGGCTTTTTGGCCACAGGCAGGCTGGAAGAATTGTTTGCCATTATAGAGAGGGCAGCACGAATGAATGGAACAACTCTGCCACAAACTACAAAAAGTCCTTGGAAGCGGTAGTGCCAAGGAAAAGTACAATTGAGACGGTTGAACAAGCAAAAATCAACTCAATTACCACAATTACAACAACAACACCAACACCAACACCAACAAAGATAAGTCCAAACGAAGTGATAGCTAGTGATGCAAGTCCTTTGGTTGTGGTGTTTAATAAAACATATTGGCGCACAACTTGTCTGACTCTTGTCGTTTGGTTGACTTTAATTATCATTTATTTCGGCCTCACTTTACATCTGAGCAATTTAGGTGGAAATATTTATATAAATACGGTACGTATTATTTTCCGATATTTATGCAACGACGATAAAATTTCTTATAAAGAAAACCATATATGTATGTACCATAGACAAGCTTTTAATATTTTTTAGGTGAAAATGTTCAATATTTTTCTTTAAGTGTATTTCTAGTGATTTACATGAAAGAGATTCAGTCGAATTTAGGGTTAGCAACTTTTAAATTTCCAACTGAACTAAAACCAAGAATTTCAAAATTAAAAAAAAAAAAATAAATAAAATTTTAGGTTATGGCTCTATTATGGATGGATGGCAAATGAACTTTACGGCCCTTATCACAATGTGCAATTAAAATCTAACGGGGACTTTAACGGCAAGTTTTGTGTGAAGAACTGTCAGTTTAAGTTCACGTTAACTTTTAATCATACATTGTGAGAAGGGACGTTAGTTGCATAAAATATTTAAAATAAATTAAATATTTTCTTTGGGAAGGTAAAAATATACTTTAAAGCTAAAAAAGAAATTGTTAGGTGCAGATTGTTTTAAGCAAGAACATTTGCTCACAGTGGGAGGCGGCAATTCTAAAGTAAAGTAATTTTTAAACGCTTTTTAGGTTAGGTTAGGTTGGCAGATTGCTAAGACTAGAGAGGTTAGGTTTTCTTGGGTCAAATTAACTAACTTTTAGTAGGAAACAGATAGTGCAAGAAACAGATTGCAAATGACAGATAGATAGAGATAAGATTAGAGAAGCTTAATTAATTTGTTCTTTTTTACAACTCTGCTATTATACAGTTTGTTAATTTTTATAGCAGGGTGCCGCGATATACAGTAGCGTATGAACTAACTAAATTATTGCTTTACCCCCGCTTTTTTCCCAAATTAAATATGTGTAATGAATCTATGAAACAAATTTTTCTGTCTTTATATATTATACGAGCTTAACACGTTCGCCACTCATTTATTTTTCGCGCTTTCAATAAAAACTCACGAACAAAATTAAAAGGAAATTTTAAAATAACTAGTGAGCATATCCACAAAGCGCAGTACTCATATATATTTGACGCCTTTCCAGAGTCTCAAATATACAAGAAAATTACTTCCTACAAACTATCAAGAAATAAATTCTTAATAGGTACATATTATTAATTATGCGACCCATATATGTGAAATGAGTTTATTTCGAACACCCCATGTCACAATATATGACGCTGAGTGGCGAACGTGTTAACTATGTATGTGTGCTTTGCTATCCTCACCCACTCATTAAAAAAAATCAATTCTAGAGAACCTTTTCCATTAGCAAAAACATGCATAAAGATCCACAAACGGCAAATTTATTTGTTAATCCATTTTTGGCTGGCACAAAAAATTTTAGTGAACCTCTTCCATATGCAAAAAGTATTTAGAAAATTGGTCGTCAAATGACGAAGTTATTTAATAATCAATTATTGAGACGGGAAATTTGCGACACCCTTCCCCTTCAAAGTTTACAAAACCTTTTCCATTTGCAAAATGAATTTTGACAATTGGTGCACAAATGGAGAAGTTATGCTCGTCTACATTATAAAATCTGTTAAAAACCATATGGAAGGAGTAACATAATTTAAAAAAGTGGGCGTGGTTGAAAAAAACCAGCCTATTATTCATTCCCAGTTAAATGTTGAGAAAATTTCAGGAAGATTGGTCCAGAGTACTGGTCTCCATTTTATATATGTACATATATAGATTATGAAATCAGTGGCTATTCAAGTTTCAGCAATGGTACATTGGTACCGACACTACAATACAAAAAATGAACACGGATATCGACACAGTTTTCCAATAAACTTGAGTACGAAAAGCTTAAGGGCGGTATTCGGTGTTTGATTCAAATTGTCTTGCATCATTTTAAATGCAAAATATCGTAGTTTTTCTTTAAAATCCAACAACAAAATACACACACATTCCAAAGGAAAGCGACGATATTTTGCATTTGCACTTACGCAAGACCATTTGCATCAAACATCGAATAAGGCTAATGTATACAAATTTGCAAACGAATAATCAATCCATACATACATATATGTGTATGTACTAGAGATCGACCGAAGGCGTTTTTTTTTTTGGTCGAAGCCGAAGCCGAACTTCGGCTAAAATCCAAAACTTCGGCCAAAACCGAAGCCGAAGCCGAATGTTTTAAATTTTAAAAATGATGATGAATTAAGAAAAAATTTTGCTTTTTTGAGATCACTGAAATAGCTGTAATATCTATTGGATACATAACAAGAAAAATAAAACTATTTTGCAATTTCTAGATTGCTTTTTCATATGATCACTCACAAGAACGTCCAAGTAAAAGAAAATAGAAAGCAACAGGGTTGTATTTCAAAGCAACCCTTTCAAAACGTTTTAAACTCAATAGAAACTGTCGGCGAGCAACGACCAAAAATAATTTTATTTTTCAAGCTTGGAATGAAAAATATTCGGCTTCAGCTAATCGGCCGATTTTTGCCATAGGCCGAATGTTGGCCGATTACCAATTTTTGGCCGAAGGCTGAAGCCGAAGCCGATTAATCGGTCGAACTCTAGTATGTACATATGTATATGTATATTATTTTACATATTTATTGATACATATTATTATTTTATTATTATCATTTCAGGCTATTGCTGGCACAGTGGAGGCAATTTCAGTTTGTTTGAGTGTTTTTGTTGTATTAAAACTGGGAATACGAATGAATTTAATAACGTACATGCTGATACCAGGCATTTGTTGTTTGGCCACCAATATCGTACCCAAAGGGAATGAATATAATATCTATATTATTGCTCTAGCAATGATTGGTAAGTCTTATCATTGATATTGTCATTGTCATCACACAATCATTTTTAAATTGAAATCTTTAGCAAAATGCGTTATTGGTGCCAATAATGCCATCATACCCACATACACTGCCATGCAATATCCCACAGTTGTTCGCAATTTTGGTGTTGGAATGGGTAATTTGGCAGCCGGAGTTGCCTTAATACTTGTACCTTACATGTGGCTGCTGGTAAGAAGTGTTTAGCAATTTAAATTTAAAATTATAATAAATTTTTTCAATCCTAGGCCCATATTGAACCATTACTACCTATGAGCATAATGGGTGTTTGTGGCATAATTGGCGCAATTGCTTTGGCAATGATGAAAGACGTTGAAAACTGATTGTAAAAAAGGAAACGTTTGGTTTATATAAGTTTTAAAAGTATCTGTGATAAAATAGATTGGTTTTGAAAGGTTTTGTTATTATGTATCTATGTATATGTACATACATATATCACTCTGCACTACTGCTTTAAGAAGAAGCTGAAAGGAGTTGTTCCCTAGTATAAAAATTTATTCACAACAACCACATGCTGCATACTCGTACATACATACATACATACATATGTACATATGAATGATGTACACATATTGTAATTTAAATAGCAGGAGATAAAAATTAACCTGAAACAAAGTAAAATAAATGTGACTTTATAAAAAAATATGTACTGCTTACCCCCCTTCTCGACTAGCAATAAATATGTTGGCAATATAGCAATAACGCCGGCAGAATAACAGAGCAATATTGCTGATTGCTTTACTTATGTTAAGGCTATGGGAAATTGTAGCTCACAATATGGTAAAACTCAACAGGAAAGGTGCAGAACAAAAATAATTCACTTGTAAACATCTGCTTAATCGAACGAATTTTTATGTTTATAAATTTATAATAATACAAATTATTTTACTACACACGTTTTTAAGAGACTATTTTCCTATTTTATTATGCATTCATATGTATATTTTCCCAATTTCACTAATATTATATAAATGTCAAATGTAATACAGAAAAGTCGAACATAAATTAACACCGAGTTTGACGTTTCACGCTTGCAATAATTGTTAACGAAAATGCGTTGACAATTATTGCAACATATATTGCAAGTTCCTGCAATGAGCTATCTCCACTAGCAATAATATAATTTTAACAACTGCTGCAATATATGTCGACATATTTATTGCTAGTCGAGACGTAGGGTTATAATATATAATCCCTCTAATTGCGGTTGGCTTATTTCGGCTAAAAAGTTTTTGTAATAGATTAAAGAAGAGCGCAAAATTGTTTCCTTAATCGAAGACCTAAATTTCGTAGTCGCCAATTACGATAAGTCCTAATATTTTGCCTATAATATATTTTAGCAATGCATCTATCGCTAGATGTACTTGACAAATTGATCCTTTACAAAATTGCGAAACTTCATTTTTTTTGTATAGGTATCTATAAAAAAAATATTAAAATGGAATATACAAGCAGCAGAACCGCTTAAATAATGTCATGATTTAAATTGGCTGCCATTTTTGCAGATGGACTTAGATCGAACTCATTAAGTCGGTCGTTTTTGACACAAATCTTTTAAATTTCCTTGCGAATTACATATAAGAGCAGGCCACCGGATATTCTTCTCCTCGTCTGCTATTGACAAATAATAAAGTTTCCTGTAGCTAACTTCATGACAAATTTATTTAAAGATCGTTTATTTTTTTTTTTTTAATTTTTAATCTTTGGTTGTATAATATTCGTATTCACTACAATTTTTCAATATTTACTAACCACTGTAGCTTTGGTGTGGGGTAAGAGACAAAAGATGGAATTAAATTGGTGGCATGTAATAACGGCCATGAAAATATTGCTTAAGAACGTTAGAAATAAATTCCATTTCTTCTTTTATTCAATTTATTATGTACCTACTTTTTGGTTATTTTTTACTGCTAAGATATACAATTTTTACTCATTCATGCCACTATTCGATATGTACATAAATATATGTATACATACATACATACATATGTATGTACATGCTCATGAATATGTATGTATGTTTGTACATACATACTAAGCTGGCAACGCTGGTGGCAGCTTTCAAAAATAACAGAAAAGCTATGAACTTAAAAACAAACGAATCTAAAAGTAACGGTCCCTTAAGTTTGTTGAAAGCTTTAAGTATAGTTGTGTTGGTGATTAAATATCTCTTAAGCATTCATACATACATATGTATGTATGTGTGTACAGAAGTTATCCCAACAAACCAAATGACTTGAGAAAAATATTATACTAAGCTTACTAACATTAAGCTTAAGCTTGAAAGAGAATTGAAAATATATTGAAAGGAGATATCGTAACAATTGTAGAAAAATCAAAAAAGGAACCATCGTGAAAACATTATATGTATCTATGTATGTATGTGCATGATTACTATAAGCTGATCCTTGCAATTGCAGAATAAGTTTACGAAAATAATATTGAATTAATTTTTTGTCTGCACATCCCGCTTTCGAAAAGATATTTATTTTGAAAACCCGCTTTTTGGCGGTATTTTCTTCAAAATAACGCTTTTTGGTTGATCATGTCCCGCTTTTTGCAAAAACCATCTGGTCACGTTAATAATACGAGTTCCCTCAGCATTGCACTATAGGTGAAATCACCACTTTTTCTGTGCGAATTTAAAACCGCCTACCAAATAATAGTGTTCAAAGCAAATTGTGAAAAAAAATTTCAAAATTTAATTTAACCCATTATCGAGCAAAAATTAACCCTTTAACAACAGTACATATCGTCAGCTAAAGTTCAAAAAAAAAAAAAACTAACAAAAAATTCAAAATCCAGTTTTTGAGTGATTATTATGAATGCTTTTCAACTACGTGTTTTGACAAAATTTTACACTTCTGTGACCAAAAATGACGCTTTTATTAACAAAACACAAAAGCAAATTTGTTAAGTTTTTTGTTTGTTTTTTGCTTCTGCTGTAAAATTATATTTTTGTTAGTTACGCCTTTTTGCATTTTAGCTTACGGTATATGCATTAATAAATTTTAATTTTAGCAAAACATTAGCTAATTGCTTAAATTTAGTTCATTTGGTAAATTTAAATTTAAAAAATCCTCTTCATTTTCTTAATTTCATCACTTACCCCCTGTTTGTGTAAGACGTTTGAGTTAGAAATCTTGGCATTTTTGTAATAGATTAAAGGAAACTTGTACAACTTTTCTTTAATCTATTACAGAAAGTCCAAGATTTTTCACTCAAACGTCTTACACAAACAGGGGGTTAGTAATTATACTCTCAATTAATTTCATCACTTAATTTCATTCACTTGTTTTCATACAAATGTTACCTACTAAAACGAGTCATTAATCGCAAAACGCAAAAAAATCGCACTTTGAAATAAATTGCAAATAACTCATTGATTATTACTTAATTTATAATTTAAATTTGAAAGGGGTCAAATCTGGTCAAAATTGTTGAGGGCCTACATAAAGGCAGTGCTTATGATATATTACACCGTTTAAGTTATAGCTCATTATAGTGAGTTATTTGAAAGAATAGCGATATAAACATAAAGCACTTTTCATGAAAAACAACAACAAATAATTTTCGCTTTATTTTCCATTCCACAGTAATCAGTTAATACCAACGCGATTCGAGAAAAACGCACTTAAAGTTGACCGATTTCTACTGAATATTTTTCGAAAATTCAAACAACGTGTCTTTATTTTAAAGTGTTAACAATTGAAAACAGTAGCAAAAAAAGTAAAAGGTCATTTTAGTTTATATCACTTTTGCACAGAAAAAGTTATAATTTGATCTAATGTGCATTGTTAAAAACTGCTGGTGAGTTTGCATTTTACAAACATTATTGCACTATAGACGAAATTAAGAAAAGCTTAAAATCCAATAGGTATTTATATAAACTTATTCTCAAGTTCAGTTCAGGAGTTTGATTATGGCATGGTATGTTGGGATGTATGCACATACATACATACATACACACATATGTACATACATACCCTGCAGGAGAATAGGTGTCAATTGTCTAAAAGCTACTAGTATAATTACTAGAACAGCAAGAACTAGTGCGAAAAGGGTTAAAGATGTTGTATAAAATTACTAGTTCTGATAAGTACTAGTATATGAAGTAGTTCCAAGGCACCACATTGCAAAATAAATTTTGACTGTCTAACAGAGCACTTGCACTGTACGAAAATTGGTATTATACAATTATTAAAGTTTTAGGTTCACCTATAAATAATTATAATCAAACAATTACAATTAACCTTTTGTATTTTTGAATTTTGATTTATAATTGCGAATTTTAACTAGCAGTTGCCACTGGGTAACAAAGGAATAAAACCACCAATTTTATAGAATTTTTCTTTGCAAAAGAACTGCTAATTAACTAGTCCTAAACTAGTACCAATGGCACTAGTAATTTTCTAAACACACTCAATGCTAGTTTGAATATTAACATGTTATAGGAAAGTTTACGGTTGGGAACTAGTGGTGGTGGCTTCTGTACTAGTAAAATACCAGTTGCACACTAGTTCGATCTCCTGCATGGTATGTACATACGTAAGTGCATACACCTGTGCATGAACGTTATAAAAAGCTTTTTTTTATTTAAAAAAAAAACACATAAAAACGCAAACACATGTCAAATATGATCATTAATGTGAAAGCAAACACAAATCAAATCAAGGAATCGCACGAAATCGTAAAAAACCGCTACGACGAATATGTAAATATGTATTTTGAATTTTGCACGATTTGTATTATATGAAATTAAAATTCCAAGCATGAGCACAGACCTCTGCACAAATCTTGCAACATTGAAATAAAATTGATTTGGTTGTTTCAAAATAAATAAAGATGAAAGAAATATTAAATTATATACTCGTAAATACGTAAGTATTTCCAAACTGTATGCGAGTTTGATACAACTCGAATTATTTATATGTACATATGTACAGTCACTCCAAGCCAAACTCGGACACTACAGGAAACTAAATTTATTTATAAAATTTGACCGATTTTAAAAATAAAAAGAAAATATGAAATTAAAGTTTTATTAAGTACATATGTATATATTTAGCTACTGAAAGCAGAAAAATTAGTAGCAAAAAAGAATAATAAAATAAAAATATGTAGGTAGGCTTCGGCCTTCGGCCAAAAATTGGTAATCGGCCAACATTCGGCCTATGGCAAAAATCGGCCGATTAGCCGAAGCCGAATATTTTTCATTCCAAGCTTGAAAAATAACATTATTTTTGGTCGTTGCTCGCCGACAGTTTCTATTGTGTTTAACGTTTTGAAAGGGTTGCTTTGAAATACAACCCTGTTGCTTTCTATTTTCTTTTACTTGGACGTTCTTGTGAGTGATCATATGAAAAAGCAATCTAGAAATTGCAAAATAGTTTTATTTTTCTTGTTATGTATCCAATAGATATTACAGCTATTTCAGTGATCTCAAAAAAGCAAAAAGTTTAGGATTTTAGCCGAAGTTCGGCTTCGGCTTCGGCCAAAAAAACGCCTTCGGTCGATCTCTAGTATATATGTACTTCAATTGGTATAAAAATAATGCACAAGCTAAACTCGGACAATGATAACTATGAAGGGTGATCGATTATTCGACTTTTTTCAAAATAGTTCGAATATATGAAAACCCTGTTTCGGTTTTTACAATTCAGCAAAAACCGGTTTTTAAGTAAGAAATTTATTATACAAAAGTTCTGATTTTAACTTGCTTTATTAAAAAAAGAGTTAACAGTTCATGTAAGTACTATAAAACAAAGCAAAAATCAAAGGTAAAACACAAATACATACAAACATCATATATGTATGTATGTATAGTAAATATATATATAAATGAAAAATTACTGTGGGTCTTACATTTTACCCCCCTAGGAGGCAACATAAAAGCGGAAAAAGCGGAATTCTTAAAAAAAATTTTTCAAAAAACTATTTTTTTGTATGGGGACCACCTTAATGGTTGAAGATAGACGATAAGTATGTTCAGAGAAAATCTTTGTATTGAAAAACTATTGGAGGTCGGTCATACATTTGGCTTCGATAGGAACGCGCTAGGGGCAATTAGAGCCCTGCGAGTAAATTTTGTACAAATTCCGCCTTTGTATGGGAGCCCACTTAATGCGTCGAGATAAGGCATAGATATGTTCGGAGGAAATGTTGAAGGTGAAAAATTACTAGCAAGAATACAATTTTTGACAATTGTGAAAGAAAATTTTATCAAATCATAAAGATGTCGAGACAAAGAGGGCAAACCAGTATTATTTGTATATATGTATATACAAATGTATGTTCCTTTAACTCCCACTGGAGCATTAATAATTGAACATGCCCAAAAAGGGAAAAGTATTCGTAAGATTTCCAAAATGGTTAACAAAAATCATTCAACGGTACACGAAGTCATAAAACGCTTTAAAACCTATAAGATGATGCGAAATAAACCAAGGAAGGCTCACAACAAAATATTCACGGAATCAGAGGAACGATTGCTTGTAAGAAAAGTAAAAGCGAATCCAAAACTTGCTGTAATAGCTGAGTCTGAGTTAGGGAAAAAAAAATAAGCCCGTCAACCATAAGGAACTTGCTTCACAAATATGGATTAAATGGAAGAAAAGCACGGCAAAAGCCATTAAGTAGCAAACAAAATCAAGCTGTGAGATTTAAATTTGCAATAAAGTATGAAAGCAAAGACTTTTCTTTCTTTTTGGAGGGGACGAAATGAAAAGGTAGTTATGAATAACCTAAAACCAACTCTAAAACATAGGGATTGTCTGGGGCTCGTTGCATTTTATTGATGGGGTAATGGATCAAAGCATTTATGTATTTAGAAATTCTTAAGGAAACCATATCAAAAAGTATGGATAAGCTTTCTCTTAATGGCAGCTGTAGTGCGATTCACTAACTTCTTTTTAACGATAATCGCATCGTTAAAATAATTATAACGAAAATGTATCGAATTTGCTATTCAGTAACAATTTTAAGGATATTCGCTGTAGGTTAATGTCAGCTGTTTCGTTATTTAGGCGACAATAATTTATGTGCTGTTAATTTTATCGACAAAAATCGACAAAAAATATCAGCTGCATACTATCGTTAAAAAGAAGTTACAGAATCACACAATCGTTATTACAAGAGACAAAATGTATAGAAAAAAATTGCGATTATCGGATCGTTAAAAGTTACTGAATCGCACCACTGGTATTTTTATCAGGACAACGACCAGATGCATAAGGCCCATAGAGCACGATCCTGGCCCCACCACAGAGTCCTGATCTAAGTCCCACAGACAATTTATGGTACTACTTGAACAAAAAATAAGTTCAGGAACGCAAGGTTTATAGCAAGGCTGAGTTAAAAAAGGTTTTAGTAGAAGAATGGGACAAAGTACTAGGGTTGTCAGATTTTTTGCGCGCTATTTCGCCAAATTGATTTTAAAAATCGCCAAAATTGATTTTATGTGGTTTTTCTTAATATATATTTGATAATAAATTTGTTTTTATATAACACTTTTTTTAATAAAAGTTTTTTAAAAATAATCATATAAAAATTAAGCAGCAACGTAAGAAAAAGAAAATTAATTTAAAATGCTGTTCGAGTTTGGCTTGTGCAACATTTTTGTGCCAAATGTATAATGTATAATTAATTATAATTTTGTTTTATGCTTTTAATATCTAAATATATACGAGTACCTAATAAAAATTTAGTTAAAAATTTTTATTTATTTTTTCAATCGATGAAATTTTACAAATACCTACCTACATTTAGTTTACAACAGTGTCCGAGTTTGACTTGGAGTGACTGTACATACATACATATGTATGTATGTATAAGTACAGTATGTCAAGAAAATGTTTTCACATAGTTAAAATCGTTATAAATTTTGATTTTTATCATAAATATTTTTCTTTGCATTATGAAATTTTTGGTTATGGATTTCATTTTATTTACATTTAAGTGAACAAATATGTAGTAGTAAGTTATACGCAAAATTAAAAAGTGAGAGCATAAAAATTACATGAAAGCCAAAAAAACTCAAAAATTTCTCTGTCAAGAAAATGTTTTTACATCCTTGTATTATATAGTAAGAAAATAGGAAAGATTTTAAGTTGTACAAGAATAATTTTTTTTTGGCTCCATTGGTATTAAATCGGCTTGTAAGACGACTTCTCATGAAAAAAATTTTTCTTTTCCAAATATTCCGCCGAAATTTCTCATATTCCCCTCGTATTACTGTTTTAAACTCCATTTACTTCTTGAAATACCCCTTGGAAATACTATTTTTCAAATAAACCCACAAATTTTGAATAGGGTATAGATCTGGACCTTGAGATGGAGTATCCACAACCTTACCGCAATTGAAAGGACACCATGTTCTTACCCAAAGTGCCTCATGTTTGAGGTCAATACATTAATAAAAATTTAAAACTTCCATATTTACCAGCTATAAAGCCAACCTTACTCGCGCTGTCAACGAAAAACCATTTCAACGTATTGATGTACCACTCACACAGTTTCCCATGAGACAAAGGCAATTGCTCAAAAGCATCGACTGTACTTCAATAAATGGTCGGAAATCCCCGCTTTCTAGAGTGTAGCCCAAACAGCAACAATTATCTTTTGTGATAACGCATACTTACAAGCTTGATGGATTCTACAATAATGTGATTTTCGGCGACGAAACCAAACTTCTGCTTTATTAGAATGATGGATCTAACAAAGTATTGAGGAAAAAAAATCTTTAAAAATATTGGAAAGTGAAACCGTAAACCCATCTGCAAAACTTGAAAAAGGTTGGTTGATGTATGTACATATGTATATATATGGTGTAAAACGTGGGATAAATTTGCTTTATTGAGAACACCATGAATGCGGGGCAGTGCCTTAATATATTGAAGCATTTTTTTGGATGACAGCTCGAGTAAATTTGGGTTTATTGCTGGAAAACATGCAAGTTTCCAGATGTTATCAATCTAATGACACCAAACACAAGGCACTTTCGGTATGAACATGGTGTCTTTTCAATTGCGGCAAAGTTGTGGATACTCCATCTCAAGGTCCAGATCTATGCCCTATTCAAAATTTATGGATTTATTTGAAAAATAGTATTTCCAAAGGTTATTTCAAGAACTAAATAGAGTTTAAAACAGTAATACGAGGGGAATATGAGAAATTTCAGCGGAATATTTGGAAAAGAAAATTTTTTTCCATGAGAAGTCGTCTTACAAGCCGATTTAATACCAATGGTCCCAAAAAAAAAAATTTTTTTGTACACCTTAAAATCTTTCCTATTTTCTTACTATATAATACAAGGATGTAAAAACATTTTCTTGACAGAGAAATTTTTGAGTTTTTTTAGCTTTCATCTAATTTTTATGCTCTCACTTTTTAATTTTGCTTATAACTTACTACTATTTGTTCACTTAAATGTAAATAAAATAAATTCCATACCCAAAAATTTCATAATTCAAAGAAAAATAAAAATATTTATGATAAAAATCAAAATTTATAACGATTTTAACTATGTCAAAACATTTTCTTGACATACTGTATATGTATGCTTAAGTATGTACATGCATATGTATGTACATCTGTACATACATATCTATATTTTAAATTTTTCTATCAGAATGTTTTCTTAAATAAAGGCAGTAAGTAATACAAACGCAGATTGATACGTTTGTAAGTTGGCAAATTACATATTAATTCAAAAATTTAAATCATTTAATAAACAGACAGCGCTAGCAAAGAACATACAAAAAAAAAAAAAAAAAAAGTTGAAAAAGCTTTCAATTTCAAAGTAGAAAAAGCAACAAATTATACATAATCGCCATTATTTTGGTGTTGGTGGTATAAAACTGCAAAGTTTTCTTAAATTTGAAACATTTCTTTGTTGAAGTTTGGTGGTAACGGTTATTACAACACTCTTTGAAACGAAATAGAGTGATCGCGCTCTTAGCTACAGCATTCACAGTGTGTGGGAAACGCACAAATTCAAAAACGTTTTTCTTTTTTGTTTGTTCCATTTGTAAAAGATACTCCGTACAAGCAGACAAATTACAACAGTGCTTAATTAAACAATCAAAAACAAATAAAAAAAGATTTAAAACATCATGATGCAATTGCAACAATTAAAAGTGGTAAGCTATAGTTTTTTTTTCAATTACTATTTTTTGGCAAAAAGCCAATTATTGAGCACAAATTTGTGTCTTTTAAGGCGTTCACTTAGTGTTGCTATCGAATATACAAACAAACATACTACTACATACCTACATACTTTTTTTATTGGCTTTATGGAATGTTGAATAACTTGATTCTAAAGCATTTTTCGAGAGTTACTGTTGCAAATCAAAAAAAAAAAATAAAAAAAAAATTAAACAATGTTTCCAATAATAAGCGAAATAATTAAAAGTTATTTTTTAAAAACTAATTATGTGAGTGGGTTTTTTGTCTATTATTTTTATGCTTTTTCATTAATTTCTATCCAAGGTTAAACTATTGTCTTAATCCAACTACAATAGAAATAGAGACTATCCGTTTTGAATTACAGTCCAATCCCGATAATTCGTAATCGCAAGGGACCGGCCATTTCTTACGAATTATAGGGGTTTTCGATTTAGCGGGATTTCGATTTAACGGGGTTAAAATAAAATAAATACGAATTAACGGGTTTTTTCAATTTATTTACTAAAACGATAAAAAAAAACATGAAAAACAATTGTCAAAAATAAAATACAAAATAAATACATAAAATAAAATAGTAAATTCATTTACTTAGCGTAAAATACATGTAATTTTAATAGCAAACAAAAAACAATAAAATAAAACTGACAAATTTCATTTCATCATTCTTTCCATGTTTCTGTTGTTTTTATTACGAATTATAAGTGGTAGTTAGCAAACAATTACGATTTATAAGAGGTAAGGAAGATTTTATTTGAAAAAAAAAAAATTTACGAATTAGCGAGGGGACCAAAATTTATGGAAATTTTACGAATTACCGAGATTTTTTCAAGGGACCGGCAGTTTATTACGAATTATCGGGAATTACGATTTATCGGGGTACGAATTATCGGGATTTGACTGTACTTGAAAAAAAGGGTGTAACAAAATTATATTTTTTTTTTTATTTTTTTTCCCCCTCTAGTCGATTTTTTTTTCGCACATTGAGTTGTTTTGTTCATTAATAATTTTTGCTGTTACTTACGTTCAAAGAGTTAACAATGTAAAAATAATACAAATATTTATGTACATACATATGTATGTATGTATGTATGTACACACATAATACATAATCTGTATGTAGTTAGATTGAAATGAGCACGCTGCTATTAGACGATAGATATGTACATACATATGTATGCACATTTGAAAATAAAACTTAATTTAGACATTTTTAACGAATTTCTAAAACAATTCATATCGCGCATTTACTCAAACAACGTCATAACTAAAAAAAAAAACTGGTGTGGTCAGAATACGAGTTTAAAATTTTCAATTTACAACCAACTCAATGGAAAAAGAAAAGTTAGTTTTTCTCTCAAGAGTTGAGTTAACAAGATATTTGTATGAAATTTTTACGAAATATGAAGAACAATATGAGGATTAATTCTGCATCATGGATTAAGCTATATGTATGTACATATGTACATATCGTCGCTGTTTTATCTAACTGACCTATCTAACATTTTAAAATTTTACAGGAGAGCAGCTTTTATGTTTGTTTTCTACATGTATTCTTATGGAAACTTCCGAAATATTTTTACTGTTATAGGCTCAACATTAATGTTTACAGTCATAAAAATTGTAGACAAGGTCTATTATGACTCATAAAGTCTAGTAGTGGATTTAACTCATTTTAAAAAGAAAATGTCAGTTAGGTCGGTTAGTTAAAACAGCGACGATATATTTGAAATAGACCGGAACAGTTCGTTTAAAATTTGGCACAGTATTGCAACGAAGTTTAACTTTAGTATAGGGCGTTAGCGTGGTTGGAGTATTTCGCCTTCAGATACGACATTTGGTCCTAGATTAAAGAAAAAAAATATTGCGACGCTCTTTCATCTATTACAAAAACATCGGATAAGGAGGTTTATTCTAGAGATAAATTAGATGATTAACGAAGCTTACAATAAAACTACGCAAATCTAGAGAATTTTTTAAGAATAAATGTACATTCTCGTGGCCGTTATTTTTTTATATTTTCTCCCCCCAAATCGGTTCAGTTTTATGTAAAAAAAAAATTCAAAAGAATTTCATACCGATAAGTTGTATGTTTCCGCCCCACAAAGTTGGCCTTCAAGCACATTTATTCAAAGTAAAAAAAGTAATGTAAAGCAAAGTATCGACCCTGATCTGTAGACCGATCGATTTGGAACCGCACGATTTCAGAAAACTAACTCAGGCAATAGAAATATTTGTTTAGAATTTTTTAAATTTTTTTATTATATAGATTCCCAAATATCATATATGAAAGAAAATTATCGTCGTCTGCAGGTCCATTATTAATTTTTTGAAAACGATAAATTTACTCGAATTCGGATTACAAAACAGTGCCATATAACAAGTAAGTATGTTTTTCTGACATGTTCTTACATCATTCCATGATACAATAATATAAAGGTACAACCGTTCTCTCTTTTCGTCGCCATATTAACCTTCTGACGTTTGTGCCGACAATTTTTTACTCTCAAAATTAATGCTACCTTATTAATTTATGAAATCCGAGTTTTTGATTAATTTTTTGACGTTCTTTTTTATTTATTGAAAAATATTGAAGAATATGTATTTAAATTATAATTATAAAAAAAAATTACATCAGCATAAATAATTCAAGGGAAATTACCAACGGAAAAGCCTCTGAATCAAGGGTGGGACTTTCTCTTCGTACTACTCTGGCTTATTGCTTTACATCAGGTGCGTCCAAGTCATATGCACAATGTGCAAACTTTTTTGAAAGAGCTATTGAGCTTTCACACCGACGAGAGCACAATTGCCAATCAGATCTCGGCGAGAACAATGCTTCCTCTTAATTTGCAAGGAAACAACAGCACACTTAACAGCTTTCAAAGCTGTTTGCCTCAAATACAATATTCAGAGTATGCCTGCTTAGAGCCTAAAATTATAATCAAAAGGCCACCCGCGGGCACTTCGTTATGCTCTGTTTTAAACATACATATGTATGTATATATAAACGAATAAACGTATCATGGGTTCTAAGCACTCATTGGAATCATGAGCAGTTTTGCTAAATGTTCGCCCATGCTCGTCAATGACACGCCTGTGTTAAAATCATGCGTTCTGCACCTAAATTGAACCAATTCATTAGCAATAGAACCCATGCATTAACTATTTCTTTTGCATGTCTTTTTTTGTTCAGATTATTCAGATGTAGCCCATCAAAAAAGCATTAATTCTTACTGTAAGCTGCAATAAATTTGCACACGAAGTGTATGTAAATGTGTATGATATGCATGAAACACGCTCATCCATTCTACATCATATTATACATATGCATATTTCGTTATCCACGTATCCAATTAATACAACATTTAAAAAAATGTGTATTAAACCATAATTTCTAAACTTAAAATTACACATTTCCAAAAACATTCCTAAAAAAAAGTTCCCCGTAATTTCGTGTGACAACGTTTTGCTCTCTCTTTACAAAAAAAACAGCAATCAAACAATTTTGGTAAAAGTCAAAATTAATTTTATACGTCAAATGTGGTAGTACCTTTATATTATTGTATCATGCATCATTCTATTGTTTTTTTTTTTTTTTGCTTTTTTCTGCCATTCCACATTCCCTAAAGCTGACAATGCAGGGATGAATAAAGTTTTGCAACATTTTGTTCACGCTGGTGACCGACTCAGCAAGAGTGACGTGATCCAGAATATACATACATATGTATGTAGTATAAACATTATTGTTGTATCATTGAAATTTAAATTTTCTTATCAAATACAACTTTAAATGATACAATATAAAACATACATATGTATACAAAAATTACCCTCTTTATTTTGAAGCTACATAAATATTTAGAATTTTAATCAGAAATAATTTCTTAATCAGGGGCTTGAGTTCAGTAATTTCAATTCTTATTGAATGAAATATTTTTATTAATTAATGTGAGTATCTAAAGAAGAGAAGAAAAATTAAACTAGACTTTATTAGCTGGGGGAAATACCGATATTTTTCTGTGCAGCCACGCACTTCATCAGCACCCATGTCTATCTACTGGGGTAGAGATTATTATTAACTATTATTTAACTTAAATTTCTATGAAATGGAATATGAGAATTGATTGTGTATACAATTATTGATTTACCTTTGGCAAACACATTTGTAAGTATCACTATTCATTTTCTGTTTTTCCATATTCTATTTAGGTTAGCACGAAGTTATATCACTCTACCTATGTATGTTTAACTATTCTTACTTATCTTTTACGATCATCACATTAATTATTTTACTTATTATTTAGAATTTTGGGATTAAAGGAGTTCCTGGCGACCGTTTAGCAATCGGTGTACGACTGGAATAATTGTTTGCCGGATCGTGGAAGACTCATTAAAGCGGTTGTTTCAAGGCTAACTTTGAAGTAGGAAAAAAAAAGAGTGTTTCACGATTCTAGGGTGCATTGTAGACGACTCATATGCAAAAGTCGCCGTAATGAAATTAAATGCTTTGGTCTAAGTATGTGTTTATTTATTTATTTATAATAAAAGTGTCTATGGAGTAATATCCTTACAGACCAACAAAAAGTTACAATTAATTAAAAAAATTTTACATAATAAAAACTAATTATTAACATTTAAGAACAAAATAATGTTACGTTTTATAATATTAACGTTTATAGAATAATCAATGAAAACATAATAATCATTAAAGTTTCTGCATAATCTCCTCAAAGGGTTAGCGTTCTCATAATTCGTCTGATGACATTTGAGATACAGGGGTGTAAAGTTCCTTGTTGTTCTAGCCGGAATATTGAAATTGATTTTAGTTAACAGAAATTCTGAACAGACAGATCCATTTAACAGATTTACTACGAATATCACATTTAGCATTAATCTTCTACTTTCCAGAGTCGGTAAGTTAATAGTAGAGAGTCTTGCAGAATATGGTAGAATATTGCAATTTGGGTTCCAAGTTGTGTTTCCCAGGCAAAATAAAAGAAACTGTTTCTGAACTCATTCAATGCGATTCTTCTGATAATCAGTGTAAGGGTCCCAGATAATGGATCCGTATTCAAGAATAGGCCTTACTAATGATGTGAATAATTGTTTAGTAATCATGCGATCAGTAAATTCTTTAGCCCAGCGCTTAATATATGCTAGTACACCACGAGCTTTGTTAGTCGTCATGATGATATGATTATTGAAATTTAATTTTGAATCAAGGAGAACACCTAAATCCAAAAATTCAGTAACGGTTTCGAGCTGATATCCTCCAAGCGAAAAAAGGCACTCAGAAATAAAGTATCGTGAAAACCTCATATGCTTGCACTTTTTCAGGTTGAGAGACATCATGTTGACTTTGCACCAATCAAAAAAAAACTATCTAAGTCACGTTGTAAGAAAATGCTATCGGAGATATTGTTATAACTTAGAAAAATTTTAACATCATCGGCATACATTAAAACATTACTATATGTTATTATACTCGGCAAGTCATTTAAAAAAATGGAAAATAAAATTGGTCCCAAGTGACTCCCTTTGGGGGACACCAGATTTAACAATGAAGTTCTTAGAGGTGACGTTATTGAAAATAACACACTGCTCCCGGCCTATTAGATACGATTTTATCCAATTCAATGCATTAGTTGACCATCCAATATGGTGAAGTTTCAAAATAATAAAGAATGATTTACTTTATCAAAAGCCTTGCTAAAATCGGTGTAAATGACATCGGTCTGTTGCTTATTGTTAAAACCTTCATGAATTAGGGTTGTAAGTTGTAAAAGATTTGTTGTTGTTGAGCAGCCTTTTCTGAAACCATGTTGATGAGCAGATAAATACGATGATATTTGGCGACTAATGTTGTCCGTAATACACTTTTCGAAAAGTTTAGGAATTGTACTAAGCTTAGCAATACCTCTGTAGTTTGCAATGTTTGATTTATTACCAGATTTAAAAAGCGGAATAATATACGAATCTTTCCAAGCTTTAGGAAAATAACCTTGTTCAATCGATAAATTAAATAATATTTCCAACGGAGTAAAAAGTGCGTTTGCACAATGTTTTAAAACACAGCTCGGTATACCATCAGGTCCACTATAATATGACGATTTTATATTTTTTTATGGCAGATAAGATTTGTGATGTAGTTATTGATGAAATTTGTATTGGCTGACTTTCAACAAGTGGGTACGGATATGAGGTAAGTGTATATTCGGTGTCCGAATATGTACTTGAGAAAAAGTTTGCAAATAAGTTACTTATGTTTAAACTATCGCTGGATTCGCAATTTTCGTATTTTAATACATTGGGGTAACCAGAAGATTTCCGTTTAGAATTTACGAATTTATAAAACGATTTTGGATCTCGTTTCAAATTGTATTTAATGTTGTTTATATAATTTTTATACAGAAGGGTATTCATTGAATTATACTTAGATCTTGAAACAGCGTATTTAGCATAATCAGATAGGATACCAGATTTTTTATATCTTTTAAAACATTTATTTTTTCTATTCTTTAAAATAGATAACTGCTTGGAATTCCATGGCGGGCCAGTTTTAACAAAAACTTTTTCTTTCGGTACACATTCATCAAAGTAATTGAAAATAGTGTTGTGGAATGCTTGTATCTTAGAATCGAAACTCGATGGAGAGTTGCTCGAACTACATAACATATTCAACCAATTAGTATTTAATAATCTAAAGTTTAGCTCATCGTAGTTAGCTTTTTTAAAACAAAAGACTTTATCGTTTTGCATTACTTTCTTTGACTGAGAGCATGGAATGTTAATACTAATTTCCAGTGCGGGGTGATAGCGGTCTTCTGGTATGACAATTGGTACAGTACGGGTTAATGTACATTCTATCGGCTCATTTGTAAATACTAAGTCAAGTAATTTACCAAACGTATTAGCAATTCCATTGACTTGGAAGAGACATAAATCATGAATTTCGTTTAATACGCCATCCATCCACTCACTAGCATTAAACGGAGCATACAGAAAAGAGTCTGGTAAATATTTCCAAGAAACATCTGGCAGGTTAAAATCGCCAAAAACGAATATTAAGTCACCTGGCTGAGCCAACAATATAGTAGACTTGATTAATCTTACATGATCATTGTCAATTATTTCATTTTTGCTTTGACTGGGTGGGATATAGGAGCAAGTAATAAAAATGCTTTTATTTTTAAGTTTTATATGTGTACCAACAAATTCGACCCCATTGGGAACATCAAGGTTAATTGCAACAGACAAAAACGAATTATGAACTGCTATTAAAACACCTCCCCCTCTAGTGCGTGTATTTCTATCCAGTCTATAAATATTATATTTATTGCATAAAATTTCAGTATTAAGTGTATTTTTATTTAGCCATGTTTCAGTAAAAATAATAACGTGATGATCAAATTCAAAGCTATTAATGAAGAGTTTTGACAATTTTGTATTTAATCCAAAAACATTTTGGTATACAATATGCAATTGAGAATCAGTTGTAATATTTAGTTTTTTGTAATAGACGGTACAGTTATTGGAAGGCGAGCCAGATTATTAGATCGTTGGTTGGGTTTTTGTAAAAACTCTCTCACAAGTGTGTGTTCAGGCCAAAAGTCTTCGTTTATAACTGTATTAAAAATTTCGGAGGACACCGTGATTTTGAACGATGTAATACTTCTGGGTTGGGCATATGAATATTTATATGTTATGATGTTTTCATTTGTATTGAGTTTACTATTAATATAATGATTTATTTTTTTTTTTTTTAATACATATTTTTATTTATTGTATCTTCAAATATGAACTAACAATAAGTATACAAATCTTAAATCTAAAATATAATTATTAGGCCCGACCACTGTCGGACATAAATTTAGAGATAGTTATAAATAATACATAAGTAGTGATAATCAAAAGGAAGAAAAAATAAAATAAAATAAAAAGTATTTTCAAGCAGTCCCATCTGGAGTGTTGAGTATAAGAGCACTTGTATCCCTCTTTTTTAGGCGGACGTGTCCAGTAAAGTTCAAAATATTACGAGCAAGCGGATTAGGATGTGACTCGAGTTTTGTTAAATATTTGCCTGCATATTTTGCAATTTCTTCAACCACTAGTGGCATATTCAAATCACGATGTATATTTGAGTTTTTTATATACCATGGAGCCGATGTTATTAATCGCAAAATTTGATTTTGCCTTCGTTGGATTCTCTCGACATTGGAAGCTGAAGCAGTGCCCCATAGTTGAATTCCGTAGCACCATATGGGTTTCAAAATAGACTTGTATATCAAAAGTTTGCAATCTAGACTGAGGGTTGAATTTCTACCAATCAGCCAATGTACCTGAGTTAATTTTAGTTTCATTTGGGTTAACTTAGAGTCAATATGGTGTTTCCAAGTAAGCCGTCGATCAAGGTGTATACCAAGATATTTCACATGAGTATGTTGAGGGACAACTTGATTGTTAATCCGAATGGGTAAACACGTATCTCTTCGTAATGTATATGTTACTTGAACACACTTTTGTTCGTTTACCTTAATTCTCCATAAGTTTAACCATAGTTCCAGCTGGGTAATGTGGTTTTGAAGATATCGGGATGCCTCGTAAGGATTTTCATGCATACTAAGGCAGGCTGTATCATCAGCAAATGTGGAAGTGTGGATATTGCTGCTCAGAGGCATATCACAAGTATATATCAAATACAAAACTGGCCCCAGTATACTCCCCTGTGGCACACCGGATGAGATAGTTTCAGGCATGCTCATAAAGTCTCCTTCCACAACAGTGAACTTCCGGGCAGTAATGTAACTTTTCAAAAGACTTACAACGTTTATTGGCAGGTATGTTTTTAATTTTAAAATTAGGCCTTCATGCCACACTTTATCAAATGCCTGAGAAACGTCGATAAACAGCGCAGAACAATACTTCTTTTCTTCAAATGTTCTTCTTATAAATTGGACCAATCTATGAGTTTGTTCAATGGTGCTATGCTGACTTCTAAAACCAAATTGATGGTCCGGTATGCACCCACTATTAACTAGAATTGGGGACAATTTTGTCATGAGCAGTTTTTCGAAAAGCTTTGACATTGTTGATAGGAGACTTATTGGCCTGTATGACTCAGCCTTGGTAAGGTCTTTGCCCGGCTTTGGAATCATTTTAACTTTGGCAAGCTTCCAGCTATTTGGATAATACTGCAGTCGTAAAATGGCGTTAAAAATAAATAACAGTATTCTAATTGCAATACGAGGCAACTTTATTAGCATCTGGTTACTAATTCCATCAAAACCCGGAGCTTTCTTTGGGTTGAGTTCAGAAATTAGTTTTTGCACATCACGCGTCTTAAACTTTATTTGTTGAGGGGGTAGAGCGACTACATTTGGCAAATCAATTACACCAGTACATGTGTTTGGGGTAAATACGTATTTTAAATGGGCAGCAAATATGTTACCTTTTTCAGTATCGCTTCTTGCCCAACCTCCGGTAGATGTGCGCAGAGGTGGTTTAAACTCAACGGGTGTTTTAAGCTTTCTAGCAGCACGCCATAAAGAGTAATCAGATGCTGGTGTGACATCAAGATTTTCCAGATAGTTTTTAAGAGATGCACTTTTTTCATGTGCAAGCAGCTCTTGGAGTCGTTTAGTGCACTCTTTAAATCTAATTTTATTCTGGGGTGATCTGTGCTGTTGCCATTCCCTTCTAGCTCTTCTTTTTTCACATACGAGACGTTCAATATCTGTAGAATATAGTCTATTAAACCCAGTCTGCGGATAGGAGGTAGTGGCATGTTTAGCAGCCTGCTTAATATTTTCGTTAAGATTGGCAATGTTAGATTCAACATCATCAGGTGTTCTTAGTGTAATGTTTTCCGTGCAATGACTACTAAGATATTTTTTGAATCGCAGCCAATTTACACGATTTATCAAATTGGCATATGGGTGAGGTAAATCACTTCTTAATGGGCTACAAATTGTAACTATCGTGGGAGAGTGATCGGACGAGAGATCTAGAGAAGCTTCAATTTGAATTAAATCCCTAGAGATATTTTTCATAACGCCAAAGTCTATTACATCCGGAATTTTATGTATGTCAGTAGGCCAATAAGTGGGCTCCCCACTTGAAATGACATCCAAGCCCATTTTGGAAATTGTATTGAACAACGCTCGACCTCTGGGTGTAATAAGACGCGAACCCCAGAACGTGTGTTTAGCATTATAGTCGCCAGCTGCTACGAAACAAGGACCCAGAGATTTGTAAAAATCCTCGTATTGATGCTCAGTAATTGCGAATCTAGGAGGAGAGTAAATTGATGATATGATAAAATTATTGGAAAAATTTTCAATACAAATATTCGTTGCTTGTAAATGTTCTTCACAAATGTTATCAATAATATAATGCTTGAGTCTTGACTTTATTAAAATTGCTGATCCACCGCATGCTCTTCCTCTCGGGTCCTTTGAATCATATAAGGTGTAGCCATAAATTTTAAAAAGGCTTCTCGAAGTCAAATGAGTCTCAGAGACCAACATTATATCAATATTTTTTTCCGTGAGGAAGTGCTCAAGTTCATTTTTATGTTGGCGAATGCCGTTTGCGTTCCAGAAACATGATTTATGTCTTCAACAGTAGTTTCAGATGCAAAACGAGATACAAACAAATGTTTTTCGGAGGAATCACACGTAGTTTGTGTGAGACGAAGATTGCACATTTAAAATATTAGATGATGACGATGCTCCATTTGAATTTTCTATAATTACTTTTTAAGTCGTAGGAGTAATTGATGAGTTAATTACTGCTGGTAGAGGTATGTTTTCATAATCGGAATTCTTTTTATTACGAGGTGACTTACGACTTAGGGCATAAAATCCTGAATTTATTTAAAGGACCAATTTCGTAAATTTCTCAAAAAATATTTTTTTTAACATATTTTGGGTAAGGGCGTTTTAATAATGGTATTTTGGAACCGAAAATAGTGCAAATACCTACACAAAGCAATTTAATCGTCATTGTTATTATTATTACGATCTTTGTTGCAAGCACTGGCCTGCTCAAGATCGTACAAAATAATACAATAATTAAAGCAAGTTTTCATAAAACTTGTAAGTGAGTTTTAATTATTAAAACTAAACCAGCAATTGTGGATTGGTAGAGTTTAAATTAAACACGTTCCAATACACACCGCCAATGAAAAGTAAACAAATCCATTTAAATTGTTGACATTCACTTATATCAAAATAAAAAATACATAATAAAATACTGCCTGCATAGTGGTGTGTATAAATGTATGTACATACTCGTATGTACATATGTATGTATGTGCTATGTTCATATGTAATACTATTTAGTATGTAATTTTTCAGTTGCAATTCTAAATTATATCGAAGACAAACAAAACTAGCTTGCATGTAATTATACTCGTACATATCGCTCATTTACTTAAACAACTTCATAACTCAAAAAATTTAATTTTTGATGCAGAATTAATCCTCATATCGTTCTTCATATTGTGTAAAAATTTCATACAAATATTTTTTTTAGTCCTAATTTACACTAAACAAGTCTTATTGCTAAGCTGATTAGTTTTTTAGGAGAGATAGACGAGGAGAAAAAAACTTTTCTGTTCCCCTCGCCTCTCTCTCTCCTAAAAAAAAAACTAATCAGCTTAGCAATAAGACTTGCTTATGCCGGCCATAGACTACACAAGTTCACTGCACAAGTCTGGCATTGTACAGTGCGTTTGTGTAGTGTATGGGGTTGGTTGTGCTATTTACGCAGTGAACTGAGTAAATATCAAAATGATTTTGATATTTGCTCAAGTTTGAAAACTGTACAGTGAACTTGTGTAGTGTATGTTGCAAACGCAGTTGTTTCGTGATTTTTTAAGAGTTCACAACAAGAAATGAGCGGAGTACAAAAATTCTGGACAGAGTTCCTAGAATTATAAAAAATCACCAGCATTATGGCGAATTAAAATAAAAAATGCACAGTTTACTTGTATAGCTAAGTTTACGCAGTGCCAGACTTGAGCACTGAACTTGTGTAGTGTATGGCCGGCATTAGTGTAAACTAGGACTCAACTATTCAATTTTTTCCCCATTAATTTGTGTGTAAATTGATAACTTTAAACTCGTTTTTTAGCCAATTAGTTTTTTTTTTGAGTTATGACGTTGTTTGAGTAAATGAGCGATAGGTATACATATACATATGCATGTACTCACTTGCTATTTGTTATGCATTAATTTGTAAGAGGAAAAAATGTCTTTGTTCTGCAAAGAAATTAAATTCTTATACTCGCAGATATACAGATTGGAACAAACGATCTCACATACAAATTGTTCTTATTTCAATTATTCCATACAGTTTTATGCCGGTTTGAATTACAAATTCTTTTATAATGGTGTAATTGGGTATGTAGAATAAGGTTTTCAATTAGATAAAGTTTTACTTTCATAGGTAATTTGTTTGTAATGCAGCTGAGCAATCCGTTACACTTGGACTGTATTGATCTATGAATTACTAATGTAATTGAAAAAAATTCTCCTTTTAAGAGTTTTGGCATCTTTCACCAATACTGGAACAGACTTTCTTTGAATCAAAATTGATAGTCCTTGTACTTCAAACGTTCAGTGGTGTACATGATCCAACGATATTGAAATGAATTTGTAACTTTATTCAATATAGGTATTTAACTTGCAATTGGAAAACGGGAAAGAAAACAAAAATTAATGGCATGATTACGGATGTACTACATCCGAGCAAAAATTTTGCAAGATTTTGTAATGGGTAGTAAGTACTCTTTTAATGGCTTACAAAGTAATGATTGGTACATACTTATTTATCTAATTATTTTATGTGTATAATAATAAAATAACAACTTGTTTATATCATTACGTGAAAGTACTTTCTATTTAATAATGAAATATATATAGAGAAAAATTTATTGATCGTGAAAGTGAGCTTCGAAGACAATAAAATAACTTCGGTTTTCTATCATTTTTATTACAAAATTTAAGTATTTTCGCTATTATTCAATATAGTAAATATTCATACATATGTATGTTCTTTGTAAGATTATGATTTTTAACAATCCCAAAAAAGTACAAGTTTTTTATTACCCAACTGCGCAACACAAATGAGGGTATTGTGTTTATCAGGCTATGTCATACGAGCTAAGGCTAGGAAATCTTCAAAAGATATTGGCAGCCCGAGCTGGGCAATATGCACGATTCACAGCAAGACTTACTTTTTTTTGGCTTGCCAATGCGCCTACGTGCTAAAACCTACCCTCCTTCGCCCCTCTAGCAACCATCGCCCACGGGACCGCCACTAAGTATTAAAAAAAATAAATTAAAATATACTGATTATTCTACGAATCTCTTCTAACCTGCGTAGTTCTAGTAGAACTAGCTTTACAAAATTATTCACACTAGTCCAGTTATACAAGGATTCTAGCATAATCGGAACTATGTTCTCCGCTCTAATGTTACGCCCTACACTAGCTTCTAAATACGACCTCCAATTGTAAAATCGTGGTCAGACAAAAAATACATGCTCGACATCGTCTAGCAAGTTTCCGTTACAATTCGAGCAAAACGGAACATTGTCGTGTCCGAAGCGGTATAGAATACGACCTATAACAATCATACCAGTCAAGAACTGTGTTAGGTAGTAATTTAAGTCACCATGTTTTCTAGTCAACCATGTCCTGATGTCGGGTATCAATGTGTTAGTCCATCCTCCCTTTTCAGTTGTTGACCAACGTTCTTGCCATTTTCGTAAACATAAATCTGTATCACCTTCCCTATGCGAGACTTCCAAATCGATGGGCATTATACCTGCAATGATAAAAGCACCTTCATCCGACACAGTTCGAAATGCGCTACATACTCTCAAGGAAGCCAGCCTATACACCGGCGATATTAAGCTCACATAAGTAGGGTATCTCAGTGAGTCTGATCATATAGGGTGTGCGTATAAGATAATTTTCCTTACAACGCCAGCGAGTAGTTTCCCCTGAAGATATTTTGGGCCTCTTGTATTCGGCATAATCCGAGATAGCGCCAAGCAGGTTTTTGATGCCTTGGAAACTATATAACGCAAGTGTTCACGAAAGGATAGACGTGTATCAATCCTCGCACCTAAGTATTTCAGAAATGGCTTGGATTCTATGCAACAAGTGCCAACATTAAGGGTAATAGTTTCCCTAGTTTTCCGACTACTTATCAAAACTGATTCTGTCTTATGGTCAGCTGGAGTTAATCCCATTGAGCTAAGCCAGGACTTTACGATCTGTACACTGGCATTTGCAATGGTTTCTGCCTCTAGTAATTCTTTGGCACTACTACACTACTAACATAGCGTTAGTATGTGACGCTATGTCATCTGCGAATCCAACTATTTTTATTTTTTCAGGTAAACTTAATCTTAATATTCCGTCGTACATCACGTTCCACAACAGTGGTCCAAGTATCGATCCTTGGGGCACTCCGCCAATAATCTTGCGCCTCCTTATAGCTATATAAGTCTCATAAGCTAGCTCCCTATTCCGGAAATAATCCTGCACTATTGCCAGCAGATAACCTGGGATGTCTAGTCGAGCTAAGGCATCAGTCTATGTATGTATGTATGCATGTATGTATGTACATATGTACCCTTCCAACATTTGGAAGTTTCTTTCATCGTCCATCGTCAAAGGCGTTACGTCTTACTCACTTCCAGACGTTAAGTGGAAGATAGTTTGAATTTCACAATAACAATTTACATTTTGCAGTTATCTTTTAATCATCCAGACGACGTTTGGAAGATAGTTTGTTGTTTACAACATCAGCCGAAAATGACATTATGACGTTATGGATATAATAAACAAAAACAACATTATGCACTTCTGGGAAAGTCGCAGTGACCGCGAAATAAAATTTAAAAAATTAAAAGAATGCAAAAAATTAGTTTTCGACATCATCGAGATTAGTTTTTTTTTTGTATTTTGCTGTGGTCGGTCAGTGGTAAAGTGTGACTTTGTTTTGTTATTGTTATTGTTGTAGTTTTTACATAATTGTTAATTATTTGTTAATTTGATAATTATCCCATAGTCAATATGAGTGAATTATCTGTACAGGCAAAAAAAATCAAAAGCAAAAGAGAGGCGAATAAAATAAAAAAAATATATGTATATGGGAGTGTAACAAGTGGTGACGTGACTTCTTGAAGTAACGCAGAAGTGTCTTCTTGAAGTAACGCAGAAGTGACTTCTTTAAGTTACTTCCGGGGGTACAACTTCTCAATATGGAAGACGCTTCTACGATGAGAAAATGGTATCGCAGACGATGAGTTTCAACTTCTTAGCGTCACTTCTGAGTCACTTCCGCGATAGAAAATGTTGGCAGGGTAAATATGTGTATGTATGTATGTGTGTTCCTTTGCGGCGCTATATAGATATTTTCCAGATGCATAACAAAACAGTCCGAACTTGTACAAAGTAATCCAAAAGAGTTCCAGATAGCAATTTTCGTGCAATTTTGGGAGCGAATGAGAGTAATTTTTTTTCATTTCCTGTACAAACTAGTACCAACTTTTTCTTCTGGGTAAGTTCGGACAAGAATTGAATAATCAGCTGTTTTTTGTTATCATATAAAACTGAAAAATTAATCAGAAAATTTGCAAATAAAGCAAAAAAATTTTATTTATTAAAAAGCATAATGGAATGTTATTGAATTAAAGCTTAAGTTGTAAGTACATTTCTCCATTTCTTTAGTATGAAGAAAAATTATTTTTATGATTTTTTTCAATAATTCACGTAGCTTCTACTTTTTCGGAGTTTTTTTAATTTACTTTTTACAGCTGTTGACAATGATGCAAATTTTGTGCTTTTATAATGTTCTGCGTTTTAAGCGACTAAAATCACTAAAATAAAATTTAATTTAAAAAGTAAGCAGCACTGGTATTTCAAGATGGGCAATTATGGTTTTTTGCGTTCCAGCAATTTTGAATAACTTTTGCATATTCAGAGAGTAATTTTCATTTTTCTCTCATTAGTCCGAACTTGTAGAAAATCTTGTGGAACACAGCTTTTATGTATATATGTATAAATTCAATATGGCAGCCAACGGATATTTGATAATAAATTTGTTTTTATATAACACTTTTTTTAATATAAATTTTTTAAAAATAATCGTATAAAAATTCAGCAGCAAATCGCCAAAAGCAGAAATAAAATCGCCAAAATGTTTTTTATTTATTTTATTAAATTCAAAACGCATTACTAATTAAATAATATAAGAAAAATCATCAAAATCAAATTGCTTTAATCGGGTATGTTCTGTATTCCACGTGAAATTAAAGGGTGTGGAACTGCCATAGAATTGTTGTTGAAAATATGTACTTATAACAACAATTCTATGGCAATTCCACATCTTTTAATTTCACGTGGAATACAGAACATATACAAATATCTTGCAGACGAGTTTTGCTAAGATTTATTTTTGAAACTACTCCTTTAACAAACTAATTTTCCTGAAATTCAATTTTGTTAAAAAAAAATAGCCATTAAATCGCCAACAAATTTATTTATCGCCAGAAAAATCACCATGTCGCCAAATAAAAAATTTAGTCGCCAAACAAGTTGAAAAATTGCCACGTTTGGCGAGAAATCGCCGTATCTGACAACCCTGGATCAGAGCTGGCCACCGAGAGAAACACGAGAGTAATGTATTCGCGTATCACCATGTCGCCAAATAAAAAATTTAGTCGCCAAACAAGTTGAAAAATTGCCACGTTTGGCGAGAAATCGCCGTATCTGACAACCCTGGATCAGAGCTGGCCACCGAGAGAAACACGAGAGTAATGTATTCGCGTATGTGTATTCATTTGTTCGACACTCTGGTGCTACTTTGGGCAAGCTGGTACTAGAATGCTAGATACATACATACATATGTATGTACATATGTATAAAAAATTTTGCCCTTTTAAAAAACTTTTTAAAAGTTTACGTGTAGTTTCCACAATGCAAGCAAGCCACTTGTCTAGAAAAAATATATGAAAAACACTCAAATTTTTGAGTGATTCCTATACAAATTTTTTAGACAAGTCGCTTGCTTGTATTGTGGAAACTACACATTAATGTGTAGTTTCCACAATGCAAGCAAGCGACTTGTCTAGAAAAAATATATGAAAAGCACTCAAATTTTTGAGTGATTCCTATACAAATTTTCTAGACAAGTCGCTTGCTTGCATTGTGGAAACTACACATAAATAAAAGTTAAATTTTACTCAAACTATAGATATACAATTTATAAATATTTTAATCGTCACGGTTGATTAAAGAATTAATTCGATTATTTGACATTTTTAAAGCGTTAAAATGTTTAAAATCTGCGAACAACAAAACTTAACAATTGAAAAAAATATATTCCAAATCAATAAGAATTAATTTTCATTAACCTAATTTAAACGATATCGCAAGGCGATTATAAAACAACACTGAGCTTTTTCAAATTGCAGGATTTGAATATGTACATCTGCATGTATGTATGTATTTATATTGTATGGAAATTATTAAAATTATATTGAAAGATGAATATACATATGTATGTAATTAAATTACGTCAAAAAGACGTAAAAGAACTTTCAATACTCCTCTTATTCAAAAACAAATGCATTTTCAGAACAGGGTATTTTTTAAGAACACGCATATGAAGCTTTAATAGATTCCTAGTTAAATTTTAAGCTTTTATTGAGATATACATGCACACAAACATAGATACATACATATGGGCATTTCCATGAAAATGACAACCACGACTGAAAAATTAAAAAACCTTGAAATTTTTTTAAAAATATGTCAAAGAGGAAAAAATTACTCAAATTTTACTATGCAGATATATTAATAGCTTATAAAAATTTTTCAAGAGCAAAAATATCAGCTTAAACTGACCATCTCCATGATTAATGTTAAGAAATTGCAATCACCTATTTTTTCTTAACTAGCGACTCGATTCAGGTATTTGTAACATTACAATTATACTTTAAAATTAATGTTACAACAACAATGAACAAGATCCATGATGAAAGAGAAAATTTAGAGTTCGATAACTGTTTCAAAATAAAAGTTCAAAGCAGGATAATTGTCGCAAATAAATATTGTTCAAAATTTTTTCTCAATTTAGTGTAATAAAAATTTTATAAGCATTTAAAGTTTGTCACGTACGCTATTGTAAGTATTAAAATTGCAATTAAATGTATCAGCGTTAACTTGATAATTATCAGGCATGTTCTGAAAATCACTTTTTTTGAAAGGGAATTAAAAATACAAGAAGGCTGTTCTGCACACATAACTTTTTGAATTTTTGTGATTTTAAATCGGTCACATAAATGCCTGCCGATTTGAAATCACCTGGTTATTTTTTCAATCACTTTATTTTGAAATTCTCAACAGATCAATTAAATGAATAGCTTAATATCTCCTTTATTGATTTTTATAGTAAAATGAGCAATTTTCTACGAAAGAATTTATGAAATTATGAAAAAATTAAAAACTCTTAATTTTGCAAAAATGTTGTTATTTGCTTTGTAATTTACATTTGTGATATTGCATTTACAAAACAAAACGTCAGCTGTTTTCTTCTATTTTTAAAGGTAAAACAGAAAATTTAAAAATTTTGTGATATTCAGAACACCATCAAATCACAATTGTGATTTTAAAATCACAAGTGATTTGAAAACTTGTGATTTCCAGAACATGCCTGTATAAGATGGCGGCGAAAGCTCAGCGCCCAAATAAACAGTAGTAGTAGTAAGAAATGCAGTTGACTCTTTCTTGTTTTATTGCTATTTTCACTGAATACATATTTTTGTTTTGTTTTTAAGTTTTTGTATGCATAAATTTCTGTGGCAATATATAATAATGACTTAAGTTGACATAAGTGCTTTTTCATTTTATTATATATTCTTATTCTCTTCTTCAAGATCTATCATTTAAACTATACCCATTTATATTTTAACTTAAGTCTTCTTGGAAAATAATACATAAGCCATAACATCTTAACTCAACTTAATTTTTGTAAGGTAGCTACATCAATATTAAAATATTTGAGCATCAAAACTTGTATACACTTGAGTTCAATAACTCAATAATAACGACTCGTCTAGAAAATTTGTATGAAAGTCACTCAAGAAAATTAGTGCTTTCCATGTAAATTTTATACTCAAGTCGACTCCTGGGTTGTAGAAACAGGGAGTTATATTTAACTAACCACATGTTTGTGTAAGACGTTTGAGTTAGAAATCTTGGCGTTTTTGTAATAGATTAAAGGAAACTTGTACAACTTTTCTTTAATCTATTACAGAAACGCCAAGATTTTTAACTCAAACGTCTTACACAAACAGGGGGTAACTCCCTGTTTCTACAACGCAGACGGTTGACTTGAGTATAAAATTTGTATGGAAAGCACTCATATTTTTGAGTGATTTTCATACCAGCACATAAGCTGTTAAAAAATTATCTTATTTCAGGTTTTCCGCATTTTTCAATTTAACCTAAAGCACTTATCTCGACTTACTATCAATAAAAACTATTTTGCCTTTCAATATAATAAGTTCACTTTAGTTTTTATTTTTCTGCCAATGGATTTTTTCATAACATCTTAAATAAAAAACAACGAATAATAACTAATAAAATCGTTTCTTTTTTTATAAAATTAACAGTTTTGTTATAAATAAATGTGCATTTTTTTCGGTATCTAAAAATTTTATATAAAAACCAAACACAATTTATTTTAGACAAAACCCATAATATCTCAAAACAAAAAATTTCGACTCAAGCCATTATTATTTATTTCCACAGATTAAAAAAAAATTTTTACTTAAGAATATTATAAGAGAAAAATCCGTCACGTACGCTATTAAACTTCATTCATTATAAAATCAGCCAAGTCTTTTTTATTTCAAAATTACTGATAATAAAGGAAAAATAGTTGGCTTCGTGTAAGAAATTTAAAACAAGAAAAAAAACTTCACAATTCGCAGATTTTCGTATACTTTTACATGCACCTTGATATCAGTTCCGTTTTATGTCACGTACGCTATGCCCTTATTTCCCTTGATATTTTGGACAACAGGGTTCCAAATGTAATAATTTTTTTTCGCATATAGTACGCCCTGAATGGAACATAACAACAAAATATTTTTGAGTTACCTCTATTTTTTCAGAATCTATTCCACTTTGTAGGCGTGCAAATGTCACGTACGCTGATATGGAAATGCCCATATCTATGTATGCACATATGTACATACATATCCATACATATGTATGTATGTATGTATGTACATATGTATAATTTATTTTTTTCGTCAAATTGAAAATTATAGAAAAATCAAGAAATCAAGTTCCTTGTTTGCTGTTATTCAACACAAATTTTTCACCTGAATAACTTTAACAAAAAATCCTATAAAAAAATATTGCTGCTTTTGCAGCAAATATATTTTAGTGTAGAAACTATACCAGTAAACTAGTTTCATAATCTGGTGTAATCGTATAACAACCACGAACACCAGCACATTTTTATGGCGTAATCAACCAAGTACAACAACATTTAGTAATTGCAATGCATAAAATAGAAATAATTTTTGGCCGTTATTGAAAACGAAAGTAAGAGGAGTTTATAATTATAGGTACATTCAAAGTGCATACGAACATCAATATTACAGTCATTTTCTCAGAACACTTACATATTAGTTATCAAATTTCATATGATTCTCGAAATTTTACTAGAACAAATAGAACTAAGGCTTTACTTGTAATCGACATTGGAAAAAATGTAACAGTAATTGTCACTTGGACTTTTATTTCCTTAATAATATTCAGACACACAAATGAAATGCAACCAACATTCAATAAAAACCCGTTTTTTAGCATTAATCTGTCCCCGACAGTGAAAAGAAATGTTGCAAATGGGAAAAAAACAAATACTTATTTTAATTAATAATACGGTGTATACTATACACTGTATAGCATGTAAATAACATACACGCGTAGATATGTACATACATATGTATGTATGTATGTACACACATGTCTGAGCCAAATGAATGAATGTATGTACATATGTATGTACATACTTATAAAAAATTAAAAAAAAAATACAATAGAAAAACGTTATTACATAATAAATAATGTGAGCTAAATTGAGTGGACTAGATTCATGCAATGTTTTGGTAAATGACCAAAACAATGCAAACTCTCAATTTAATGCACTGCATTCTCACAATTTGATATTTTTTTTTCTACAATTGTAGTGATTTTGTTGCCATAAGTGTAGCTACTGCTGCTAAAAATAATAGTGATCCAATCAAATCTATTGCATTTTACCAACAAACAAAAATTAATTTATATTTACAATTCCTAAAACTAAAACCGGCTATGACTTAATACTCGGTCATACATACATAAATAATTTTATAACTGCATACATATGTATGTACATATGTATGTACATACAATTTGCATCCATCATCCAGACAGAACATGACACCAGAGCAGTCATTAAAAAATAGTTTTTATATACCCAGCAATCATATTACAAATAAATTAATGTCAGCCAAACAATTTCTTTAAAAGTACTTGGCAAAATACATATGTATGTAGTTTGGAATCGGAAAGTTGTTCAGTGTACAGTCACTTTGTAGTACAGGAGGAAAACTATCGATGGCACTATCGATACTATCGATTGTTAATTTTTTTGTTACCATCAATGTTTTTATTCTGCAATCGATTAATACTTGAAAACAATCGATATTTTTCAGCCACTATCGATAGTAAATGATACACCATTAAAAGCAAAAAATTTAAATATGTTGCTTTTCATAAACAAATACATATAACTGGATGACTTAAAATCTCTTCCACTGATCTCACTTATTTTTATACAATTATTTTATAGGCAGATTTTGTAACAAATTTCGTTTCTAAACGTTTCAAATTTGTATGAAAAATAACAAAAATTCGTTTCAAAAAATATTTTTTCCATACAAATTTCAAAACGAAAACAAACGTTTCTATCTACAAAATTTGCCTTTTAGATTTGTTATTTATTGAACTGAGAAATAAAGTTCTGTTTTACATTTTGTTTTGAATTTTCAGTGTAAATATTATACGATAACCATACAACTTTGATACTATCACGATAGTATCGTCAATATATCGAGTTTTTCTAACTTTTGATAGTCCTGAATCGATATATTCGAATAAAAATGCAAAACAATTGTTCGAATTTTCGAATATTCTATTTAATAGTATTGTAATTCGAATAAAAATTGTTCGAATATTCGAACAATTGTTTTCCTTTTTTTGTTCGAACGGAGAAAAATTATTCGAAACATTTTTGTCGAATATTCGAGTGCTCAAATAATTCCCTAACTACTTTATAAAAAAAAATATTTTACAATTCATAATTTTGTCAGAATTTATGTATATTACTAAATAACGAGCTCCAGTAGTTCGTTTCTGTATTTCTCGCATCGTAAAATTTCCCGCATGAAACGAGGGAATCGTAACAAAAACAGTGTAAATTGAATCAAAAAATGGCTTTTCTCACATAAGTGTTTCTGTATATTTACTTTGCGAGAACTATTTGTCATTTAAATAAATTTCCAGCAATTATTGGTAGGATGTGAGAAAAATGGCACTATTGAAGTAAATGAGCGACATGATATGCACATAATTTTTTTCTGCATTATTAACTACACAAACATATTTTTTTTAGATATTTTTATGTTGCAATAAAGATGGGATATGCACTTGCATCACTTCTTTTGCTCTTGGAAGCGGTGAAAAATTTTTTCGAAAAACATTCAATTGCCCATAATTATTAAAGAAAGAGAGCAAGAGCTACATCAAACAAGTGAACAAAAATCATACTGTTTTTTTTTTTAATTTTTATCGAGAACAAAAATAAGTAACTGCTTATTAACATTAAATTTTTTCAGATAATAATACTTACAACCGTATATCTAGTCAATGCCCAATTTCCCCCACAACGACTTGCAATTCCTGGAGCAGCTCCTGCACCCATTGCAAGACCAGTTGTACGTGTCAGGAGACCGGTATCAACGAAGTCACAAAATTTTGCACAGAATAACATACCTCCTCGTGTAGTCGAAGAGGCAAAGCCAGTTACCGAGTCCGGAGAAGATGAAGCACCAGATGTGTATTTGCCTCAGCTTTTGAGAGAACAGCAATTGGCTCAGGCTCAACAAGCGCAGTTCCAGCAAACTGCGGCAGCTTTTCTCAACAACGAACAAAATGCTATACATGAAACGCAAATATCACACCTTTTAACCAATGAGGAACCATTGGTCAATAATAATCCATTCTCTACTAGATTTCCCGAACGTCCATCACAGGCAACTACGCCAAGTTCTAAACAAGTTTTCAACGATTTTGGCATCGGGTCCAATATTATCAATAGCCCTAGATTTAGCCAGGATAGGTCTCAAGCAACACAGCAAACAGGTCCTCATCAGCCACCGCCCCAACAACAGCGCGAACGTGTCCATATAATTCGCAACAGACCTACTGAGCTAAGAGAAAATAGACCTCATTTTGTCCCCCAGCCTGCACCTGTCCAGTCACGCCCTAGACCGAAACCCATTCAATCTCGCCCTGCTTTGGAGCAAAATCAAATTGTATTACAGGAAAGAGATAGTCAACAAAGTACAAGGCGACAGCGTCCAGTGGCACAAACAATACGAAAATGGCGAGAAGAAAATGAAGATGGCAGTATTACGTGGGGCTATGAAAACGATGACGGCTCTTTCAAGGAAGAACATATTGGCACAGATTGTGTAACAAAGTTTGTATACTTTTGAGATTTATTTATTAAAATCATTTTAATTCATAATCTTTCTCATTTAGAGGTACTTATGGCTATGTTGATCCTGATGGAAATAAACGTGAATATCATTATGAAACTGGAATAAAATGTGACCCCAACAAACGCAATGAAGATGCTAGCCTCCAAGACAATGGATTTATCAACTATGAAGAGAATCGTGCTGTTTTGCCAAATGGAATAGAAATTGATATGTCACAATTAGGCAAAAAGAAATCCAAAAGACCGAGTGTGAATTATAGAAATTAATGTTTGTAATTTTAGGGGGCTTGATGCGATTCTGAACTCAGCTATCGCCAGCCTCTTACTAGTTATAAGTCGTGCATTACATAGATATTAATTACATCATCATTAAGTCTTAATTAAAAAAAAAGAAAATTTAAAATAAACAAAATACAAATTCTTACCATACTTTATTTAGTATTACAATAACGAAGATGAAATGTGGTAGATGTATTAGGTTCGGTTGACAGGTTGTAGTTGAAGTAAAATATGATCCAAAAGTGTGTTTTAATGAAAATGATTAAAGTGTACTTCTTTCAAATTTATTGTATTTTAGTAAGGACGTTGTCGTCTAATAGGAGGTAAACGGTTTGGAGGCGTTATGGAGATATCAAGAAAATCTCCGATGCAGAACTTTGCTTGAGCTAACGTTTTGTTATCATCGGCACCCTTTTGTCCAGTACAAGTAACACCAATTTCTCGCATTTGAAAGTGATTGTTACGATAATTAGGATAAACTATGGCAAAATCAAAGTAGGTTCCTTTCTTGCGAGTATCGGGATTAACGTCACGCACAAGCGAAGTCAGTTCATGCAACGATGCATCCATCCACGTGTAAATTTGTAATTCGTTTGTAGGGACATTATTATACATGTACTCCGATACCGAATGATGTCTTCCAGTCGAACAAAAAACTCGCAAAAGTAAAGGACATGTCTAAAATGAACTATGAATGAAGTTTCAAGACTATGCAAAACTTTTACGTACTTACCTTTTCACGGTCAATTTGTTTAATTTGAGGTTTATCTTCTACAATCATGGATTCTACATTTGCCATGGTTAATTATTTCAAACGTCCAAATTCTTAAAAAATAATGCAATTATTACAGATATGATAAGATATTTTAGCGCGACACGGTAATAGACCAAGGCTTATTATTTTGTGACGCAGCTTTAGAATAACTAAGCCGCCGCTTAAAAACCAATTAACCGCCGGCGATTTTAATAATATAAACACGGCAAGCAGTGATGCCAACCTTTTTGGGTCAAAAAGCATATCTAAATTTAAAAAAAGCACTTAAAAGCGTAATTTTGAGATCTAAAAAGCGTAAAGAGTACTAATGTGAAAAAACGAGTGAAGATTCAAACAAGTGAAGCTTAATTATGTTTAATATTTTCTAAGTTATTCTCTCTTTCGGCAATAGTATCTTTAATGAAATATGTCCGTAGAAAAAGGTATGCTTTACACTGAAAAATAAAGTTTTTATTAAAGTAGTTTCAAGAAATACAAAAATTTCTTAAAAGCACTACTTAGTGCTTTTCTTTTGTTTGGCACCTACTCTCAAAATTTGGCGTTTTGAGTCTTCAAAAAACATTAAAAATAGTGCCAGAAGCACTAAGTTGGCAACGCTGACGGTAAGGCTAATATAACTAGGTAAAACCACTAGCAAAACACCTTAAAACTGGTAGTCTGGTCACACAGGTTTCACACGACATGTATATATTACATCTGATATCCGAAAAATTTTTGATCTCAGCTGTTTTGGTATTATGCACTGTGTAGTGTCGAAAATATAAGGAAAGGAGTTATGTCAGACGTAAATAAACATCTAAATATGTATATTTGAATGCACCGATATTAAGTTGCCTGTTAACTGTTGATTTGGACTGACACTCAAAGTTACATATGAGTCGCATAGGTGACAAATCAGATATAAAGTAGTAAATTTCATGTGAAACCAGATTTATTTAAATTATTTTAACAAACGAGTCATATCACTCTTTTAGTAATACTTAAATGGGCAGTGTTGCTTTTTTCTTTCAAGTGTGTCTACCTGCTTGATATGCTTTGTTGCTTTGTGCTATAGTGTCAGCGCATGTCAGCTGACTCCTTCCCAAACGTTATGCACCACATGAAAAGAAAAAAGAAGCAGAATAACACTATGTATATCCTTTATACTTTGAGTATGGAGCTTTGCAGTTGATCGAAATAATATTTGGATGTTGTATAAGTTATTCATTTACCAGTTTACGCACTGAAATTAGTCAGGTTTAAGACTTTTCAGTTTTAATTGCTCAACTTTTGATTTTGTATGAGAGAGTTGAGAAAGTAATATGTACCGTTTGTATACCTATCTTTTCTTTTTCATTATAAAATCAATAGTTGAGCAAGAAAAACTGCCGCGTCTAAAACATGATTAACAGGTCGTTTAATACTATCAAATATTATTTTCTGTGTATTATATGTATGTTATTGGTTGGCAACACCAAAACAACTCAGTTGACAAAAGGTGTTTACATAAAATTATTGGGAAATGTAAAATAAAGTACATAAAATTAAAGTGGAAAAAATAACAAAGTTGAAAAATAATTTCTAAAAGAAATATAATAGTTTATGTGGATAGTATTTTACTAATAATTAAGTGAAGTTTAAACTGTCCTGGTAGAATAATTAATACATTATTTCATCGGGAAAAAATTGTAGGTATTTTGAATAACATAATTTTGCTTAATTTTCGCCAATAATTTTATGCATAATCTTATCGAGCACATATACATATATTGTATGCATGTATATACATACACAGATGCATATTTACATATAAAAGAAAATGATTAATATAACTTATTAATAGCACACTTTTTGAACAGTTTTATATAATTAAGAAAAAAAGTAAGCAAAATGAAGAGCGCAAAAATTAATAATGACTATATTCACGACTCCAAAGCTGTGCAAGACAACTACCGCTTCTATATGCATACATATGTATGTATTTATTTTTTTATGTAAATATTTACATACATTTCCACGGCATGTAAATATGCATGTTAATTTAAGAGGGCCTGAAAGAGGAAATAAGCTTTTTGATCATCCCGCCAGTGGCGTACCATTATTGCATTTTCGCAGATATTGTTATTGAGGTTTCCCCAAACTCTATGCCACTCAATGGAATCGCGGAAATAACTCCATTATCCTCTGTGGCCAGCGATGCCAACTTAGCTATTTTAGAGCTAGATTTAGCTCATTTTGATTGCCTTTAACTCGAAATTTTTCCCTTTAGCTCTTTTTTTAAAAAAAGAGCTAACACAGCTCTTTTCAGTTTTAAAAACGGCACGTTTAGCACTTTTCGCATCTTATAGTAAATTTTCTCGTTTTTACCCTATTGTTTCGTCTTTGAGGCATTTACATTTTTGGTAAATATGTTTTGTTGCAAATTCAGATACTTTTTTGAAACTATGTAAGATATATTTATGTATTTAGTGTGTTCGTTTCTGAATAATTAGAAAATTTTTGACAAATTATTGAAATGGATTCTTAAGAGCGAAATATTTTGATTTAGTTAGCCGTTCGGAGACTCGAAAGCATAAAAAATGTATGGCTCCATTTAACGATATTGTGCTATGCTAGCCAGATATATCAGAAGTTCCAACACAAACGTAAATTGCGCAAACAAATCTTGCATTATATGCTGCAGTACATACACCGTTTTTAGCAATGGATCTTTTATTTTTTCTTACTGTTATTTTTTATTAATGTTAAAAAATCTTGAAGTACAAATTGAATAATAAATACATTCATAGATTTAAAACGGAAAAATATCTCATTTTTAAATTTAGCTCTTTTTAGCTCTTTTTGACTACTTGGTTGGCTCGTTTTGCCTCTGAATTGTTGGCATCACTGTCTGTGGCTGAGTGGCAGAGAAACAAGTCCAGGCAAAATTATCGGCAGCGGCGGCGCAGTAGTTTTGTGACCGGCGGCGGCGCGCCGAGAGAATTTTTGGCGGCGCAAAAGAGCGTATAAAAATATTTGGAAAAAATAAAAATTGAAACTGAAAATCGATTTTAAAATTTTTTTCTCCGAAATTTGTCTTTTTGAGCAGATAAATGTGTAGTTTCCAGAATGCAAGCAAGCGACTTGTCTAGAATATTTGTATAGGAATCACTCAAAAATTTTAGTGCTTTTCAAATATTTTTTCTAGACAAGTCGCTTGCTTGCATTGTGGAAACTACACAAAAATTTCGGCTGGTTTTGAGCCGATGCGAGCCGATATAATCGGCAGCGGCTTGATGCACAGAAAAATAAACGGCGGCGGCGCGCCGTCGGCTTCGAGCCGGTCGACTTGTTTCTCTGCTGAGGTAGCGATGATAGTATGTCAGTCCAAAGGTTTGGGTTCGATTCCGGAAAATATGTACATATGTATATGTACTTATATTTTATCATGATTTCTTTATTTATGCAATGAAAAAATTGGAAAACTTAATTCTACCTGTCCGAGACACCGTTATTGCAAATTGTTTGATAAAAAAAACTAAACTTGTTTTTTTAGCTTCCACTATGTCTTCGCCTTATTCGAATACGCAAATTAATGAAAACGATGCAACAATGGAGAAAATAGCTCAAAGCAAAACCATTTCTACTCGTGGTAGTAGTGGCTCTGAGAGCATGGATAAAGTATCCCCAGATCAAGATATATATATAAATCCGGCTGATGGTTTGCCAAGTCAACATCCAACATTGGCTGATGGTGAAATTCATAGTAATTCTGAACGTGAAATTGATCCAGATTCATTTGATGACTTGCCAACATCAATTATCGTTACGAATATACACTCTGAAGTATTTGCTAGCCCTCAACTGAAACAGGAAATGGAGGATTTATTTCGCATGTTCGGCGAGAAAGCCACATTTCAGTGGTTAAGAAGTTTTAGACGTTTACGAGTAAATTATGATAATGCTATTGCAGCTGCGAACGCTCGTATTAAGTTGCATCAATACGAATTCAACAAGAAAACTGTAATAACGTGTTACTTCGCACAACCTGTCACACCTGTATCAAACAAAAATCTTCAACCGCCGGCTCCAGTTAAACAATTCTTAATATCTCCACCGGCTTCGCCTCCCGCCGGTTGGGAACCACGAGAAGAGAATGAACCATTAGTGAATCACGATCTCTTAGCAGCTTTAGCAAGTCTTACTCCAGGAGAATCTCATGAGCTGCATCCACAAAGCGAGGACCAGCCTGGAATCATTGTACACACAGCAATAATGCCAGAAACTGCAACGGACGTAATTGCTATAGGTTCGAAATTGCCAATAGTCCCAACTAAATGTCCTGAAAGAACATAAACATAAAACTAAAACAGAAAGGTTTGTAATCAAGACTAAATGAAGTTTAAGCCAGGCTAATATGTTCAAACGAACTCTTTAACTTTAATTTATTTTTTGTTATATGTAGGCTGTTGTTTGTTTTAAAACTAAAGCTATATACTTGTTTAATTAAATCAAAAAAGGAACAAAAGATGAAACTCAATGTTAAATGTAAGGTTAAAGTTGTTAAATATTTGAATTAAAGTTAAGTTTTTGTCGTTAATATGTATGTAAAATTTGCATCGCATTGCTGCACCAGCTTAAAAGAATCAATGTTATAATTTTATACTCTCTTGATTTTGCACATTATCGATTGATAACGACGAAGTTGGAAAAAAGAACGACATGATTATTTAGAATTTATATCACAGGAGCGTCTCACGAAAAAGCTGTTTGTAACCCCTCTCATCTTATAGATTTCTTTGTCTTAGGACGATTCCCAAAAGATTTTTGGGATCTAACGATAACCGTACGCGAGTTGAATCGCATTTGATTTTGAGTTTTTTACATGTTTAAAATAATATTTGACGGTCATGGACGCGGCTTGAAAATACCTATAAAATAAATCAGACTAGTTTTAAATGCTAACGGTTTTGGGAATCGTCATAAAAGCAAAACCACCTTCGCTTTGGGATGGTAAGAAAACTTATTTTTTATCTTCACAGAAGGTGAGCCGATTTAATGTACATAATATATAATATAATATATACATATATAAAAAATTGATATGTATATATATACTTTTAAAATTCTGTCGTTTAATTAAATATCAGTGATGTTTTTGTATCTGTGATTTAATCACCTTGACTGAAACGATTCTTTCTAGTCACAACTATAGCTGAATTTAGTAAGTATCGGTTGCTTTCGACGTGGTTTCTTAAAATTTGCTAGATATACCAATTAATTGTTATCTCTTTGGCCCATAGAGCTGTTAAGCAAATATTCAAATAAAATTTTGAATATTTAAATTTGTTTTTAACATATTTAGTTATCAACGAAGAATTTATGTTTGTTTGTTTAACTAGTCTGTAATAAAAAAACATAAAAAAAAATTTCGTAGCCTTTTAGCTAATTATATTTGTATAGATAATAAATGTGAATTCCCAGCAAAAAAAAACATGACAAATCATGTCGTGCCATAACCGCAAAAAAACTTAAGCGATATAATTTCGATAATATAATATATATTCGATATATAATAATATAATTTTTGGCGGTTATGGCTCGATGTGTTCAATCATGGGTTCAGTGATGACGAACTGGTTCGATTTAGGTGAAACATGCATGATTTTTCATTAGCTTGTCGTTGGAAATCGTGTGTTTGTGCGGGAATTTAAATACTTTGATCTCCGTTAAAATTAATGAATTGAATCCATGCAAAATCCTTGGTCCCCATACAATACTTTGTGCTGTAGATATTTATCAAGTGCTTGTCATTGAAAATCTACTAGTAACACTAAAGCAATTGACTAGGTAGTGACTACGAAATATGGACCAAGCAGACATTTACTGGTACATTACTACAATTTACATGCATGCAAATGTACATATGTACATATGTGTATTATAGCCGGTAAAAGTGGCACCAGTGTGCCGAAATTCAATACAAATGAATACTCATACACGAAATACATTTATCCCTGTGGCAAGCACTGATGTGTATTGACAAGTTTGTTACCAATTACACCAGAAATACTCTACATCTGTTTTCTCTCTTTGTTTTATATTGACGGATAGACTTGGTATCAATCTGACTGAAGGAAGGTTTTCTGAATTGACATTAGGACCAACAAAATGCAGCATATACATACATACATACATAGTTTAGCTAAACCATCAACAAAAATTAATTCTTCATTCGTGTTCGTTTTGACAAGCGTCGAATAAATACATATACTACTTAAATTATATTTAGATATGTATGTACATACATATGTATGTATGAAAAATATACCCATATGTTACTTTATATAATGATAAAAAAAGAAATTGAATAATTTCCTATTCCATGAAGATGAATCTGAAATACGGAAGGAAACTTTAATCATCTATTTTACTTGTTAAATAAACCGCGATATGCATACATACATATGTATGCACACATTTGTATGTATGTATGTTCATAGTGACGAATGTATTATTTATTTTAAGCTCAATTAAATCTGCGCAGTCTCTACCCATTCTGTAACGTTTTATTTGAATAAAATATAAATAGTATGTATTAGTTTGCATAATCTTGTATATCATTTCTAAAAGAATAGTACTGAAAATAAATATGGAAAAAATTTAAAATTTTTTCTTATAAGGACATTAACAAAAAATACTATCGAATCACTAAATTACCTGTATATAATCTAAGTTAAATTGTATGTATGGAAAAATGGTTGATGTACTTTAATAAAAATATAAATCGAAGACATATGAATGTAACCTAACTAAATTTGACTCAGTATTTTTCTTTGCTCTGAAAGTTGACTAAGCCATATTAAATTTATCGTATAGGAAAATAGACTGTGGTACAGCACACTTTTCTTATGGAAAAATAGACCGTGGCACAGCACACTTTTCTTATAGAAAAATAGACTGTGGCACAGAACACTTTTCTTATAGAAAAGTAGACTGTGCTACAGCAAACTTTTATTATAGAAAAGTAGACGAGCCTTTTCAAATCGCTTTTATTTTTGTTTCGTTTGTTAGAACACTTTGAAAACGCGATATGCGTTTTTCAGAACATGGGCGTATATCACAGTAAACTTTTTTATAGAAAAGTAGACTGCCACAGAACACTTCTCATAAAAAAACTAGACTGTGACAAAGAACTTGATGAGGGTAGCATAACCCAGCTTGAAATATACACTATTGTGTTATTACAAGAGCCCATCGCGTGCGAGAAGTTTTGTAAGAGTTGTTATGCTAGAAACTCGTAAATAATAACGGCCCACTGTTTAAACCCAAGATTTTTGATTAATTTCAGATAATCCAAGGAACATTAAAGATGTACATAGTAAAAATTTTTTGTCACGCCCACTTTTGGGAACGTAAAATTAAAGCATTCCATTCGTGAAATGCGTATGCCAAATTTTAATAGAATCTATTGTGTTGAAAAGCTTTATGTACTTAAAGGGAATGACTCGGCCACAAGTAACAGATTTCAGATTTTTGTAATTCATTACTTACCTAGGGCTATTTAAACATTTCATAATATATAAGGCCAAAATGTTTTTATTTATTGCAAATGGCAACTAAAAGTTGATAATCTTAGTTGAAAGATGAGCAGTAATAATTGACCCAATCCGTTTCGGACTACACCTATGCTATCGTAGCATGTTGTGCAGGATGTGGTTAAGGAGAAATACATAAATAATAGATTAGTCTGCTAAGCCGAAATATATGAAAATTGTATAAGTGTGATTACGCCCACTTTATTAAACGCTAAAGTATGTAAAGTTTCAATAAAATTGGTAGTATTTAAAACCTTAATTTTTATTATTTCTAAAACGGAGTTTTAAGGTTAAGAATTCCTATTTGTGTACAAAATTTCAGCTATCAAGTGTAAAATATGACGTAGAATATTTCATGGCGTAGCCCCCATTTTTTTAAACTTAATATTTTTCCGTGGCCAGTGCATGTAAAGTTTCGTAGGAAGCGGTTAATGAGAAATACACAAATAATAGATTATAATCTGATAAGCCGAAGTATATGAAAGAGAAGGTTAAAATTTTATTGGCGTGGTTCCGCCTATTAAAATTTAAGGGCTGTTTGTCTAAATGCGAACGAACGTTTCTTTCGAATATACATATTGGAAACAAAAAAAATTAAAGGGTCTGTTCATATAAATTTACATTAGAAATAAAAACAATCAGGGCTATCATGAATAAAATTCCACGTGAAATTTTTCCCAGGGAACAATTCCAACTAATAGAAAATAATAGGGAAAACAAACAATTCTAATTGGAAAATTGATTGCCCTGAATATAAATATTCCATCGAACCTATCGTTCGCATTTAGATGAACAAGCCCTAAGTTTTTTGTTTTTGCTTTTAATATACATACATAAATGTTGATAGAAACGTTCGTTCTCATTTAGACAAACAGGCCCTGACAATCAATAAATTTCGCATATGTAATTTTGGCTCACATGCGTTTTTGTCTCGTTATAAATAATTATTTTAAAAAAAATTTTGTTACAAAACAACACTGTATGTATGTATGTACATATCGCACACTAAATAGTAAACAGTCACAACTCAAAATGATTGAAGTGGTTTGGTTTTTTTATAAACCAGTTAATTGAAGACATCTATAGTAGAGCTGTGCCAAATCGTTCATTCAAGTGACCGCTCATTTTCGTTCATTTTCTAAAAAAGAACGAGTTCGTTCATTTCGTTCATCCGCTCTTTTCAAGAAATAGAACGAAGTGAAAACAAACAAGCAGTTGATTCTGTACATAAAAAGGGAAACATGCACAATGCATTTTGTTTTGAATTGAAAGTAAAGAAATGAAAAAAGATTCATATCGCCAAAAGAGCCATATACTTATACACAATAATGACAATGAAAATAAACTAAAATATCTAAACCAATTTTGACAAAAAACTATTAATACATAGTATGTTCTAAAAACTTAATAAATATGAATGGTAATTTAATTAATTTCATAATGGCCACAGTGTTACTAAAAGTATATAAAAAGTCAAATGAAAACAAGAATATGACAACAAATCTCACATGAACAAAGAAAAAGCCAAACAAAAAAAAAGAGCCAAGTGTGCTCGGTCGTTCATTTCGTTCAATTGTACCACAGTTTTGAGATTGTACTTTTTATCAGTACTGCTGAGCCAAAACAGCTCAGTAAAGTGACCGGCTCACTTCGTTCATTTCACTGATTCGTTCAATTGTACTCGTTCGTTCATGAACGACACAGCTCTAATCTATAGCGACCCCAACAATTTCTTTTGCAATACAGTGTTCTTGAAGAATATAAAATCGATTGTTCTTTGAGTGCGACGCACATTTACATCCATATACATATAGAATATCCACATTCGTGAAGTCAAATTAAGCTTCATCTAAAAGAATTTACCTATTCATCTGTTGGTATTTTAAAGGCAAATAAATCGAAGTTTAAATATTTCTATAAGAAAAATTTATTGTGTTTTATTTCCCGAAATTTCTCCCTTCTCGCCCAAACATTTTGCTTGTTTTTATGTTACATACATACTTGCGTCATTTGAACATAATCAACAGTTGCTTGCCACTATTCAGTATTTGAAATTTTTGAGTTGTGACTCTTTATGATTTAGTGTGCGATATGTATATCGAGAGAAAGTAAAACATAATCAGGGGTTTCCCAAAACATGCAAATAACAATAAAACAAAATAAGAAAAGGCGTATACCACAAGATTCTGTTAAAGTTCGGACTAATGGCCTTTCACACACGAGAACAATTGTGCTGGCATAACATGCCAGTTTGTTGGTGAGAGAGGCAAAGAGAGGGGTTTCGTATTTGGCATAATTTTTCAACCAGCTACAACCCCGCATCACAGCACAAAACCAATACACACATAACTTAAAAAACAGCAAATATCAAATGCATACAAAAAACACTAACACACACAAAGCTATGTATGCGTATTATAGACCTGCGTAAATTGTCTTGAAATTTAAATACGTCTTGTTTTTTAAATGTATTCTCATTGCTGCATTATACTTAACCCAGCTAGCATTTGGGTGATCATTTTTGGCAGAAATATCTTATATGATTCTCTACAGATCGCTTTTGATGATTAAAAAGTGATTTATCACTTGGGCGATTGAAAGAGGATTCACTTATGATTCATCTATATGATCAAATAATGATTTCTTGAAAATAGAGGAACATCATGCAAACCGCAAAAAGGTGATTTAAATGATTTGATATGAAAATTGCTCAAAAATAATCAGCAAATCGTATCATAACTGATTCTTTGGTATGATTCATCTGTAGGGTACCATTTTCTCACAACGGGAGTATCATTTATGATCGAAAAATGAGCTCATATACGGTTATTTTTCCCGTCAAGGTGATTCGGAAACGATTGGATTATGATACAAAATGCTACCTGGGAACCAATAATAAATGCTGTCGCATTATAAGCAAAGCACGATTGGTGCATTGGTATACTATGTGTATATGAGTGCTAACAAGCAATGTCGTCAAGACTTCTTGTTACGAACAAACAATCAACAAAGTAGTGTTGATACGTGTATGCTTGTTATTTTCCATATTGTACGTTTGAGTGTGTGTGTGTAAGATGTAGATGGTAAGCTACCCTGCAGAAAATGCGAATAGTGAAATTGTAGTGATTTATTAGTGACATTGTCAATAGTACTACTGACCAAGTGTACCCCAGCCAATGTAATCAACTATTGACATTTAACATTAGCTTGTCATTGAAAATCCACCACTAGACTGTAGCAATACTGACAAAGTAGTTCTTTTGGGACCACATGGAGACATTGGCACCAAAGATTCACTAGTAAATTTTAGGGGCTCTAGTCTACAATATCGATATTTCCTCGATCGATGTCAATAGTAAAATAGTAGTGATTTACTAGTGACATTGTCAATAGTACAACTGAATAGGTGTACCGCAGCCAATGTAATCGACCATATGGAGACATTTGAACTAAGGACTCATTAGTACATTTTAGTGACCCTCGTCTACAATTTTATAAGGGTTGGGCAACAAACTTAAATACATACATACATATGTACGTAAGTTTTTAACATTATTCCATAGCATAATAAAAAAGAAAAACAAACTATTGACGCGTTCATTGACAATATCACCAGAAATACACTAGAAATGCTGTCTCTAACGTATCTCTTCTCGCGCATAGAAGGAAAGTTGTCGATATTTCAACTAGTGCAATTGTCGCTAGAGAAAAGAGTGTTGACATAGAGACATATGGTTCTTGGCTGACTAGAGGGTATTATGTGTTTAAGGGAGGTTTTTTTAAGCAAGCGCACACAACTAATGTAAATGCATGTGAACGTTTGTTTGTGTGCAGAAAAATAGAAGAGCATACACACAACGTATGTATGTATGTACATGCATGACGCTTTTATACGCGCCCATGCGTAGAAAGAAACAAGCATCACAAATTTTTCAGTCACGAAGTATTTTCTTCTTTACTCCTATACTTGCAATAACTGAAACTAATTCTTGCAAACAGTGTTGTCAGATATGGCGATATCTCGCCAAACGTGGCGACAAAAATTTGTTTTTGGCGATGAAAATTTTGAAATGGCGATTGGCGATTTACTTGGCGATATTTGAACTCCTTGGCGATATTTTTGGCTATATTTTTACGATTTCAATAAAATATAATAATGTTAAAACTATGAAATTTTTTATATAAGCAATTTCTTCTCCAACATAAAATATTTCGTGAAAAAAATTCCAAATGTTGTGACTCTTTATCTCAAACAAAAATTTTCTGAAACTCAAGAAGTTTAAAAAAAAAATTATGGACCAAAAAATCTCATTTGGTGTTTATGAAATATAGTGGGGAAAACTTACTTTAATAAATTGAAACCAACATTTTGATAATGAAGCAGGAAAAAGGCTGCAAGAGTTATCGCCTAAATTGTATGATTACGACGATGCTGCTGGCACTTACTACTTCAGGGATATGATATGTGTACTTTAACACACATTTAATTAAACGTTAATTCCGTTTTATCACAAGATTTAAATAATAATTTTGATCTTGGTGTTCAACTTCAATTTATCCTATAAAGACTGGTTTTTGGAATAAGTTATTTTTCAGTCTTTTTATACGTCAGTATTTTTTATATCTCAATTTAAATACTTTGCAATATTATTGCAGATGTTGTTCTAAAAAGAAAATATTGCCCAATTTTCCTGACAGTCAAAAAGTAAACAACATTGAACAATGTTGTCACCACATTACACAATTCTCTTGATTGTACAATAACAATCAAAAGTCTTTTGGTATTTGCCAATATATTGTGCCACCTTCGAATATGACATATAGTTTGGCTATATTATTGTACAATACGAAAAATTGCACAATTATATTGCAAGTGGGTGGGCCGCTTTAAATAATAATTTTTTTATGTTTTACGATAGACTTTACCTACTGAATTTAAAATTTAACGATATTTGTAATGTACATAATTACATAATAAAAATATTTTTGTAGCTAAAATTTAATGTTTTATATTGGCGATATTTGGCGATATTCGACAATTCATTTGGCGAGGAGGTCGAAAATAAATCTGACAACACTGGTAAGAGCCAGCAGCATAGTCATAATAATACAATTTAGGCGAGAAATCTTTCAGCCTTTTCCTGCTTCATTATCAAAATGTTGGTTCCAATTTATAAAAGGAAGTTTTCTTAACTGTGTTGTATAAACATCAAATGAGATTTTTTGTTCCATAATTTTTTTTAACTTCTTGAGTTTCAGATAAAGAGTCACATTTAAAATTTTTTGCACGAAATATTTTATGTTGGAGAAAAAATTGCTTTATATAAGCATATTTTTTAACATTATTCTATTTTATTGAAATCTTAAAAATATAGCCAAAAATATCGCCAAGGAGTTCAAATATCGCCAAGTAAATCGCCAATCGCCATTTCAAAATTTTCATCGCCAAAACCAAATTTTTGTCGTCACGTTTGGCGAGATATCGCCATATCTGACAACACTGGCTCTTACTACTTCAAGGATATAATATGTGTACTTTAACACACATTTAAGTGAACGTTAATTCCGTTTTATAACAAGATTTAAATAATAATTTTGATCTTGGTGTTGAAGTTCAATTTATCCTATTAATATTGATTTTTGCAATAAGTTATTTTTAAGTCTTTTATACGCCAGTACTTTTTATATGTTAATTTAAATACTTTGCAATATTATTGCAAAGAAAATACTGCCCAATATTCCTGACATTGAAAAAGTAAACAACATTGAAAAATGTTGCCACCACATTACACAATTCCCTTGATTGTACAATAAAAATCAGAAGTCTTTTGATATTTGCCAATGTGTATATTGTGTTACCTTCGAATATGACATACACATTGGCGATATTATTGTACAATACGAAAAATTGCACAATTACATATCTGTGGCAATAAGGAAAAAGTGCTTAAGTCATATTTAACTCTTTTACAGGAGAGCACTTTTAAGGTTTCAAGTCGATTTTCAGAAATTTATTTCTTTTACAGATAAATTAGGAAATTTTCTGTTAACCTTTATTTTTTTAACCAATCATCGTTTTACACACTATAAGTAAGACATTTGAGTTGAAATATACCATATTATAACCTTAATTAAGATATTATTCCAAATGAGATTAGAAGTCTAAAAAAAAATAAGTCGAAGTCATAGTGATATAACTTCATGAAAAATCACACTAATAAATTGAGATTTTGACCAGTGATACTTTCAAATATGCAGATTACGGACGTACCATTAACTCAAAATTTGCTTATCTTGACTTAAGCACTTTTTCCTTTTTGCCACAGATATATTGCCAGTGTGTGCGCCGCTTTAAACAACATATTTTTTATGTTTTACGATAGACGTTACCTACTGAATTTAAAATTTAACGATATTTGCAATGCAATTACATAATAAAAATATTTTTGTAGCTAAAATTTAATGTTTTATTATATTGGCGATATTTGGCGATATTCGAAAAGTCATTTGGCGAGGAGGCTGAAAATAAATCTGACAACACTGATCATAAGGTGTGTTCCACAAGATTTTGTTAAATTCGGACTAATGAGAGTAAAAAGAAAATTACTCTCTGAATGTGCAAAAGTTATCCAAAATTGCTGGAACGCAAAAAACCATAATTGACCATCTTGAAATACTAGTGCTGCTTACTTTTTAAATTAAATTTTATTTTAGTGATTTTAGTCGCTTAAAACGCATAACATTATAAAAACATAAAATTTGCATCATTGGCAACAGCTGCAAAAAGTAAATGAAAAAAATCTCCAAAAAAGTAGAAGTTACGTGAATTATTTAAAAAATCATAAAAATAATTTTTTATACTAAAGAAATGGAAAAATAAGCACAAATGTACTTACAACTTAAGCTTTATTTCAAAAACCTTACATTTTGCTTTTTAATAAATCTGTGTGTATAAACTTTTGTTTCTATATTTGCAAATTTTCTGATTAATATTTCAGTTTCATATGTAAACAAAAAACAGCTGATTATTCAATTCTTGTCCGAACTTACCCAGAAGAAAAAGTCCGTACTAGTTTGTACAGGAAATGAAAAAAATTTCTCCTTCATTCGCTCTCAAAATTGCACAAAAATTGCTATCTGGAACGCTTTTGGATTACTTTGTACAAGTTCGGACTGTTTTGTTATGCATCTGGAATAGACCTCTAAAGTCCCATAAGCACTTCTTCGTCAATTAACGTACTTCGGAACTTTGTGGAGATGAAGAGTATCGTGCTAACTAATTTATTTCTATCGAAATATACAAAAAACTCGATCTAAAAAAATAATGAGTTAGGGCCTTTCTATATTAAGGTAACGATATGTACACATGAATTTATGTACATACACAAGGCGAATTGACACAAGGTGGTCTTAATTTGCAACTCTGCGTATTCGCCTTGTATATTTGTTAGTGTAAAATTTCCTGTTGTCAAAATATTTCCTAACGTTTTGGTTGATTTGACAACAGAGAAGCTATGTCAGCTGGTGAATTAAGACCACCTTATGTGAATTCGCCTTGTACATACATACATATATTATATTGAATTAAGGTTGGTTAGTATTTATTAACCGACTTCAAAAAAGGAGGATGTTATTAATTGGTCTATTTTATGTATATTTTTATTCCTTTTTTTTTATTGAAAATAAAATTGGTGCCCGTTCACGGAATTTGTGAATAATTTATTTTTGTATGGGTTTTAAAGGTACCATTTGTTCTGGATCATCTGGATATATAGTGCTACGTCTTCTTTGTTTTCTGCCCGCACACTGACTAAACCAAGTATCACCTTTGCCAAAGTTTTCGCCATCTTCGATGGATTCTGGCATTGGTTGATCCATTGTTTCTGGTAAAAACATTACCCACAATCCCGACAACAGAGCAATGAATCCAAATACTACAGCTGGAATTTTCGGATCGAACGAGTCCAAAAGGGTTATAAGTGGTGTTAGTGCACCAGATAAACGAGCACACATTGATCCCAAGCCCATTGCTGAATTGCGAACAACCGTAGGAAACAATTCGGCTGAGTAGTTGTAAATAACAGCAAACGATCCGGCTATGAAGAGTTTACCCATCATCACAATACTGGTTGAAACAGTCGTACCTTGTTCAATAAAGGCCGCTACCATACAACAAAGACCACCGGCCAACATAAGTGTACTGGTAATAGGTCTTCTTCCCAAACGATCTAAAACTAAAGCAATGGTGAAATAACTGGGGAACTCCACCAAGCCCATGATGAACAAAATTAAGTACGGATTTCCGTACAGTTTCCCCGCACTCAAAGACAGGCCATAGTACACTAAAGAATTTGCAAACCAGCAAAGGCAAACATTCAACGTTTTCGTTCGTAAATTTGGAGTTTTAAATAGATCACTTAATCCGGCAGTTGCCTTTTCCTCTATAACTTGTTGACTCTTTGCCTTTTGTAAGAAATACTGCTTGTCCACTGGAATCCCAGATCCATTAATTCTTAAGCCCTTGGCAACAATGTCCACAGCTTCACTAGCGCGCCCTTGCATCCATAGCCAACGTGGTGACTCATCCAAGAGCCACCAATGGCCCAAGAATAAAACTCCATGTAATCCATAAACAACCTGCAGGAATTGCCGATCTTTTATTAAAGCTCCCCAGCCCGCAACCAACATAATTCCGCCAGCAAATACTGCCTAGAGACAAAAGAAGAAAGGAAATGAATGTTCAATTTATTTGCGAAATTGTTAACAAAAATAAAAAATAAAAGAAAGCCAAAATCAACCTGAAATGTTATACCGCATGCAGTACGTTTACTGGGTCCAACGAGTTCCATGGTAAGTACAAAACCACAGATATAGGCGCCAGCAGAACCAAATATTCCTAGAAGATATCGAGCCAGCATAAAAGAAAAGTATTCTGGTATAAAAGCTACCGCCACGCCAATAATAAGTTGTAATAAGGCCGACCAGCAGAATACAGTTTTACGTCCTACTTTGTCCGCCAAACCGCCAAGTACCACAGCGCCTGTAAAAACACCCAACATAAACACCGTTTGAACTATGCTGCCCATCCAACGTTTATCACAGACAAAGTTCCAATCTATCGCTCGTGAAGTTTCATAATAAGTCCTGTCGTAAACATACGATGAACAAGCAACTGTGTCATTGTTACTATCGAACATGTGGCAGGAGTCTAATTCTCCGTTTTCTTTCACGGGTATAGCACGCAGAATGTCGGAAGTGTTCCATGGAACATAAGAAAAACTAGTGTTATCAACACCTTCAATAAAGCAACGATGTTCGGGCACTGCTTGAACTGTTACCAGCGACAGCATATGCAAACCAGCTGTCAGGGCGGACAATACTTGCAGGAAGAATTGAAACGCTTGATACCTTCCAAATTCTCCTAAAAGAGAAAAATACCATAACGATAACATATCGCGTTAGTTACTCAAAATTTACAAATTTTCAGTAGAGGCTATTAACTGTTTTTAATTTCATATGTGACCTTCTCCGAGAAAAGGGACCTAGTGTGTCAAAAACGGGTTTGGACTTAAGAGTGGATGCTGGTACCTAAAAGGGTGTAGAATAAGATGAAGTGCGTTTTTCTCAAAACTTCATTTTCACACACTAGGTCCCTTTTCTCGGAGAAGGTCACATATACTCTTATATTAATAACAAAAATGAAAAATTTTAAAAACCCCCGAATATATACATATGTATATAGAGAAGATGTGATATTTTCTAAACGGCAGGGCCGATTTTCTTAAAACATAGCTAAGAACCTTCTCGATCAAGTCACCTTTCAAACAGAAATCAAAATCGGTTCAGCCTTTTGGTCTGTACGTGGACTCGGACAGACACACAGACACACACTACAAACTTATAACACACCTTTTTCGGTCAGGGGTTAAAAATATTGATAGAACTGTTAATTTTTTGTAAGACGGCCGTTAATATTTAATTTAAAAGTTAGCAAAACTGTTTGAGCTAGTCTTCTTTATCAGGACATACAAAACAAACAGCTTTGTACTGCCTAGTATGGAAGGGGTTTAGCTGAGACTAGCAGAGGGAGCCAGCATGTCAGTTTTCCTATCTAGAAAGCTAGGAAAACAGTTCCTTCCCTCCATAGGAAGGAACTGGGGTCTGCAACCGAAGGTAGTAAACTGGATTTACACATCGGTTATCAATCAGACCGGTAATTTCTTATGGTTGTGTGGTATTGAGGAAGGGAATTCATAGGAGATTGCTTGCTAAAGTTCAGAGGTGCGCACCGCTGGGCATCACAGGCGCCCAAAGGAGCACACCTCAGGCTGCCTTGGAAGTCATTCTTCACCTGCTTCCTACAGAGAACTTTGTGGTTAGAAACGCGACTAGAAGTCTCCTTAGATTCGTTAGAGCAGGTTTGGTGAGGACAGGAGTAATAGATCACATCAATCTTACTTGAGATCTGTTTTAGTGGGCGGACCCAGGAGTTATCTGGGTTCACGGAATATAAGGTCGTTGAAATTGATTTTAGTAGAACAAACTCACTGGTAATTCCGGATAAGGACTCTTATCTCAAATCTGATAAGCTATATGAGGGAAGTAAGTCTTTACAGATGATTCAAAAACGGGAGAAGAAACAGGGACTGGTGTCTATATCTTGGGGACAAACCTTAACAGTTCTTTCAGACGGCCGAATGAATACAGCGTTTTCCAAGCTAAGATCTTGGCGATCCTCAGGGCCACGGATAATGTGGCTGAAGGCGAGGAGGTAACCTTCTACGCCGACAATAAGGCATCACTAAAAGCTTTGAAGGAGCACAATGTCAAGTCGAAACTTTTCAGTGACTGTAGGAGAGCCATCAACTTGCTTATGTAAAAATATAATGTCAGACTGTGTTGGATTCCACGCTACAGCAGTGTTGAGGGAAATGAAATTGCCGATTAGCTGGCAAGAATAGGGTCGGTGTTAGATGAGGTAATGTGTGACAGATCGGTTAAATTACCGATGGGTAATTGGGTGGTGGACAATACTAACAGTTCATGGGGAAATAGGGAGAATTGTAGAGTCTCGAGGGATATGTGGGCAAAACTTGAGTCACGGAAATCAAAACTGCTACAGGATATGAATAGGAAGGTGATGCGAGTATTGAAAGGTACGTTGATTGATCACTGATCGGTCAGAGCAACGACCATCGTTTGAGAAACTGGCACACCAGATTTCTGTAGGATGAAGGGGAACCAGAGACGATTGCCCGAAGTTTGAGAGAATTAGTGATATCGCAAAGTGTAAACTGGAGGATATCAGGGACTTCATCATGGGAATACAGTGGCTTAATGACAGATAATAGTTTAGCTAACTAATAGAAGGGAATCATAATGGACCCAACTGGGCCTCCGAATGGAGATGTGTTGCAACACCACCCTTCCTAACCTAACCTAACCTAACCTAACCTAGCAAAACTGCTTCTTAAAGTTGTAAATACGTACATATGTATGTACATATGTGGCACGTGCTTAATCGCCGTTGGTCACCCGTTTTAAAAATTATTGGGCCTTATTACTGTTGTCGAATTTTTAGATTCGACTTCAACTTACTGTACTAGATTAAGGAAACATACAAAATTTTTCTTTAATCTGGCACAAACTCTCGAAGTCGAATAGAAAAATTCGACAACTGCAATAAGGCCTATTGAAAATTTCCTTATACATATATTTTAAATGCGATAATCTAATTTTATAAAATTTTAATTAATTGACAAGGATATACAGTTCTCGATATCGAAATCTAAGAAAATATAAAATAAAAATTGATTTCCTATAGATAACCACACATCAAGCTGATGTGTCAAATTTGTATATGGGTTCGTAAAATTCTGTTTTGCCTATCACAGCAACACATAAAATTCATATCATCAAATTTCATTTCAAATTTGCTTTAAAAAGGTACGAACGTTGTTTTTGCGGCATATGTTTTACTCATTATGATTTTTTCAAGTAAATAAAATGTCGCACTGTGCATTTTTTTTCTGTTCTATTACTATATTATTTAGATTTAACTTGCCATAAAGCAAGCAAACTGCGATACGTTTCACTAAATTCAAAATGAAATTTTTTCATCCATTCATAGTTCACACTGCGTCATCCAAAAACGATAATGTTGTCGCTGCGAAAATTAAACAAAAATGTCATTTGAAGTAATTGCGCGCACACAGATCAAATTAGCTTCAAATTTCTGCCGCAATGGTAGTGAAATTCTAAATTGTTTTGATTTTCGTCAAACTGACATCAAACCATACGGGTGAGTTTTTTTTTTTATATTTTTCACTATCAAGGAAAAGCAGATTTTGTTTGACGCTACAGTTTGATGTGTGGTTATGCCGCTTAAAACTCGAATCAATGAAAAACTAATAAAAACAGACATAAGAAGAATTAATAAATAAATATTACATACTACACATTTATTAATTAAAACAAAGAAAAGCAAACAAATTAGATATTTTTATGTGTTGGTGAGTCCAATACTTTAAGGATATTTTCTAAAATATTTTAATTTTATTTAACCTTTAACTACTGAGGTGGTGGTAAATTTTACCCTGACTTTACATTTTTTTAAACTACTTTTTTCAATTGTGCTCTAGTAATTTATCCTTTTTAGTATCTTCCTATATCGTCGTCCTTCATACTCAGTTTTATTTTGGTAAATGTTATTATAGCCTTATCCAAAATATCTATACCCTGGTGTAAAAATGACCACACGTCCGTATTTACGTAATTTTGTTCAAAGAAAATATTTTAGCATTTTTAAGGAATATTTTTATGAAATCTTTCAAAATCTATTTCTGTAGGTTACGTAATAAGTAATTTGCAGTTATAGATCATATCGAAATAAGGAAACTCAGTGGTTCAGCAATAACAAAGTTATTTTAAGGTTATGTTGAAGTCAGCTCAATCGACAGTTGTGGTCTTAAAATAAGACACTATTCCCCGAAACTTTTAATATAAAGGCTAAAACGTAAAACTACACACCCAATATGCATATACTGTAGCCAACTCATATGCGTACACTGTGTAAACACAGATTGTAATGAATTAAAAACCCAGTAAAAGGTCGACCCGCAATTTCTACAACTATCTTTTCCTTCTTTTATTTTTTTTTTATTTTAGTTAACTCTATACCTTTGACTATGAAAAAATTGCACTTAAATTTTTGACAAATCTTAGATTCATATTTTTTTCTGTCAATTCCGGAAGTGCTATTTTTTGGGTTAAAAAATTCATGTTTTATAAAGTTCCCGTTGTATTACACTTAAAAGAATTGTTTCATTAATAGTTTATTTGTTTCTGAATTAAAAATATTGTCTCTGAAAATTAAAAAAAAAATATATCAAAATAAAATGTTATTTAGTAAAAATTTTAGCTTAAATAAAAAAGGGTCAAATTTACCACCACATCAGATGGTAAGTCCAAAAACTTCACCTCAGTAGTTAAAGGTTAAATATGATTTAGTTAAAATGTTTGGGACACAAAGTATGCTTTTTATATTATAATACATACATATGTACATATGTATACATACATATCTAATAATTCTGTTGAAAATTATTTGTAAATTTTAACTTTGTTACGGTTCCTTGAGCGCAGCTTAAAATTATTTCAATAAATTTTTATGACTTCAATGTGAAATAGAATTTTTTAAATTATTAATCACTACATACACACGTGCATATATACTAGAGATCGACCGAAGTCGTTTTTTTTGGCCGAAGCCGAAGCTGAACTTCGGCTAAAATCCTAAACTTCGGCCGAATGTTTTAAATTTTAAAAATGATACTTCTTTTATATGAATTAAGAAAAAAGTTTGCTTTTTTGAGATCACTGAAATAGCTGTAATATCTATTGGATACATAACATGAAAAATAAAACTATTTTGCAATTTCTAGATTGCTTTTTCATATGATCACTCACAATAACGTCCAAGTGAAAGAAAATAGAAAGCAACAGGGTTGTATTTCAAAGCAACCCTTTCAAAACGTTAAACACAATAGAAACTGTCGGCGAGCAACGACCAAAAATAATGTTATTTTTCAAGCTTGGAATGAAAAATATTCGGCTTCGGCTAATCGGCCGATTTTTGCCATAGGCCGAATGTTGGCCGATTACCAATTTTTGGCCGAAGGCCGAAGCCGAAGCCGATTAATCGGTCGAACTCTAATATATATGTACATACTAAAGACCTGCGTAAATTGTCTTGAAATGTAAATACATCTTGTGTTTTAAATGTATTCTCGTGGCTGCATTATACTAAACCAATAATAAATGCTGTCGTATTATAAGCAAAGCACGATAGATGCATTTGTGTGCGTGTATATGAGTGCTAACAAGCAATGTCGTGAAGACTTCTTGTTATGAACAAACAGTCAACAAAGTAGTGTTGATACGTGTATGCTTGTTATTTTCCATATTGTACGTTTGAGTGTGTGTGTAAGATGTAGATGGTAAGCTATTATGTGTTTAAGGGAGGTTTTATTTTAAACATGCGCACATAACTAATGTAAATGCATGTGAACGTTTGTTTGTGTGCAGAAAAATAAAGAGCATACACACAACGTGTGTGTGTATGTACATGCATGACGCTTGTATACGCGTTCATGCGTAGAAAGAAGCAAGCATCACAAATTCTTGCAAACAGTGTTGCTTAGCGTTTGTTTTAGAAGACTTCGCTGTAGTAAAGCATTTGAAAAATCCCTCATGTCTTGAAAGTTCTTATAAATGGTCTTGTGCAGGACTTTAATACATACATACATACATACCCTGTAGGAAATGTCACTAGTGAATCAGTACTGATTCACTTTGATTTTTTTTTTGTATATTCTTTTTGTGTAATTTTTCTAATTATCTTTGAATACGTTTAAATTAATCGTTTAATTTGATTTCTTAAACTAATTTTGATAAACACTTAAATTTTGCTTAACGTCACTTTTATTTTCAACAAACCAATAAAACATTAAGAAGAAGCATTGTTGTGTGTATTTGAAAAAATGTCTTCTACGCATTAAGAACAATATTAATAGACGCTCCGTTGACAATGTCACCAAAATAGTCGACAAAAGTGGTGGCTTGGTGGCACTTAACCCCACGTTTCCTTCAAGGTATGTACATATGTATGTAGGTATACCTATACCTATGTATATTCATATATGAACATATTTACATGTATATATGTACATATACATACCTATGTACGTATGTATGTATATACATATACATAAATATACATTTGAAATTGTGTTCATTGTATTTTGAAATGATAATACCCTGAAGGAAATGTCGATGGTGAAAATGTACTGAGTCGCTTTTGACTTTGTCACCAGTACTACTCTCTAATTAATCCCCATACAATACTTTGTGCTATAGACATTTAGCATGTGCTTGTCATTGAAAATCTACTAGTAACACTAAAACAATTGACTAGGTAGTGAATACATAGTTCTTATGGGAACATGGAGACATACCAACCAGACATTTAGTGGTACATTTCTATACCTTACGTACATACAATTAAATGAATATTGACAAGTTGTTGCAAAAGCCACCAGAAATAGACCACATTTGTTGTCTCTCTTTCTTTTATACTGACGAATAGAAAAGAAATTGTAGACAATGTACCTACTACTAGAAATTTAGTGTTGACATAGAGACATTTGGCCCCAGTCTGACTGCAGGGTATATAGTTCATACATATGTACATACATATGTACATGTTAATCATTTACTTGAACAACGTCATAACTCACAAAATGAGCCTTTTCAGTTCATAATGCAGAATTAATCCTCGTATCGTTATTCACATTGTGTGAAAATTTCATACAAATATCTCGTATACTCAACTGTTGAGAGAAAAATAAAATTTTCCTTTTCCATTAAAAATTAACCACCTATGCAAAAAAAAAAAATAACGTGTGCATGAAGTGAACATTAAAACAAAATTTAGCATAACCGGGGGTCGCTTTCGGTAACGAGGTGATTTGATCACGTTTTTTCAGTTTGGAATATCGAACAATGTAATAGTATTGTTCGATATCGAAAGTCATAATCTCAAACTGAAGAAACGTGATCGAATCAGCTTGTTATCGAAAGCGACTATTAGACCCCGGTTTTAACGTACACTTCAGCACACTTTATTTTATATTTTTTTCATAAGGAGGTAAAACTTTAAGCTTGTTTTCTGTAAAACTACTTTTTTGGAGTTATGACATTTTTCAAGTAAACTAACGATTTGTATGTACATATGTATGTACATTCATTATGGAAACATCGTAATATATTTATGTGTGTTACATTTATTTGTATAATTAGTTTTGTTTTTTATGCAAATTGAATTCAATTGAAAGGCTTGTATTCAATACAATTGCTCTAAATACAACTTAAACTTAATTGAAAATAAATAAAAGCGATCACAACAGATTTGTATGTACGTAAGCACAAAATGTGTCAACAATGATCTAAAGTAAATGTTCAATTTAGCAAAATCGTTAAAACACTGTCGTAAATTTAAATAATTTCTTTCATCATTGACTTTTAGTTTATCCGAAAAATTTATTGAAAATATTTGATTATACAGACCCCTAGCTAGACTCCTCAAATGTTTTGGGAGTCCTCATTTTTTAATGATCGAACTTTAATTTGACATGCGTAACAAAAACTTTTTTTTCATAAAATATCAAACCAAAATAATGTTTGTCTTAAGCAAAACTAAACAAAAATAGTCCAATTAACAAGCATGTGCATAATTCCCCATATTGCTCATTTACTAAAACAACGTCATAACTCAAAAAAAAACTTACTTTCCAGAAAACTTAATGGAAAGAGAAAAATAAATTTATGTATGAAATTTTTTCACACTATAAATAACAATATGAGGATTAATTCTGTATCATTAACTCAAAAATTCAAATTTTTATTGTTATGACGTTGTTTTACTAAATGTGAATGGCTCTTTTTAACAAAATTGAACTTGAAAATGTTTGTAATTCAGGAAAATTAGTTTGTAGAAGAAAAAATAAATCCTGCCACTAAATAAATCCTGTAAGAAATTAAAACAATTCGATTTTGATGGTTTTTCTTATATTAATTAAAATAATTAATGCATCCTGAATTTGGATGAGAAAAATTTACAAGAAATAATTTTTGGTGATTTTATTACAATTTTTGGCGATTTTCTGCTAAATTTTATACGATGATTTTATAAAAATCTATACATACGTAAAAAAATTGTTATATAAAAACAAATTCATTAATAAATACATATGTATGTATATATTAAAAAAAAACTACATAAACTTGAATTTGGCGATTTTATAAAGTCAGTTTGGCGAATTGGATCGGAAAAAATCTGACAACCCTGTATGGGCCGAATAGTTTTATTGTGTAGCAAAATGTCTAATTAATTAAATAAAAAAATGTGTTGCTGACAATTAGAGCGATAACATCAATGACAACATTTGGTAGTTTCACATGATAATATTTAATAAATTTTCATTGAAATTTTTTGAGAAGTGATTCTTAAATATTGCTATTTATTATATTCTTATTGAATTTTGCTTTATTCAATTGAAAATTATGAAAAATAACAATTTTATTAATTAAATAAATTTTTCAAGTCTTAGCATTATTCCATTATTCGATTTAGCTGCAAATAACCTTTTAGATCTAGTCACACGAATTGTTCGGTTATTAAAAACAAAAAAAAAAAAACGAATTTAAATTAAAGCAAAAATTTCTGTTCTATTTTTGTATTGTTGAAAATCGTTTTGAACACACTAAAATGGCAACGCTGATAGAAAACTGCATATGTATGTATGTATGTATTTATTATAAACGAGCACTTGAACTATTACACTTTTAATTGTTTTTACTTTTACCGCAGACACCTACATACATACATACATATATACATACGTATGTACATGCATATGTATGTACATAATTATTAATAATTTAATAAATTCATTAACACATTTAATGGAACGATCACGAGTTAGTATTTTAGTGTTCCTGTATTAAAAAGATAATAAAGTATGTAGAAAATGCGAATAGTGAAATTGTAGTGATTTACTAGTGACATTGTCAGTAGTACTACTGACCAGGTGTATCCCATCCAATGTAATTATCTATTGACATTTAACATTAGCTTGTCATTGAAAATCCACCATTAGACTGTAGCAATACTGACTACGTAGTTCTTTTGGGACCACATAGAGACATTGGAACCAAAGACTCACTAGTAAATTTTAGGGGCTCCAGTCTACAATATCGATATTTCCTCGCTCCATGTCAATAGTAAAATTGTAGTGATTTACTAGTGACATTGTCAATAGTAAAACTGAATAGGTGTACCGCAGCCAATGCAATTGCCTATTGACATATAACATAGGGTTGTCATTGAAAATCTACCAGTAGACTTTAGCACTATTCATTTACGACCATATGGAGACATTTGAACTAAAGAATCACTAGTACATTTTAGTAACCTTCGTCTACAATTTAATAAGGGTTGGACCAACAAACTTAAATACATACATACCTACATACATATGTACGTAAGTTTTTAACATTATTGCATAGCATAATAAAAAATAAAAACAAACTATTGACGCGTTCATTGGCAATATCAACAGAAATACACTAGAACTGTTGTCTCTAACGTATCTCTAGTCGCGCGTAAAAGGAAAATTGTCGACATTTCAACTAGTGCAATTGTCGCTAGAGAAAAGAGTGTTGACATAGAGACATATGGCACTAGGCTGGCTAGAGGGTATGTACGTAAGTTTTTAACATTATTGCATAGCATAATAAAAAAGAAAAACAAACTATTGGCAATATCAACAGAAATAAATTAGAACTGTTGTCTCTAACGTATCTCTACTCGCGCATAAAAGGAAAATTGTCGACATTTCAACTAGTGCAATTGTCGCTAGAGAAAAGAGTGTTGACATAGAGACATATGGCACTAGGCTGGCTAGAGGGAAGTATGTAGAACATACACATACATGCATACTGCACACATATACATATGTACATGTAGATATGTGTGTATGTATGTATTTAGATATACATACATACATACATATTTATAAATTTATTTAAAATTATCTTATTAAAATCTTAATATTACAGTGATTTCCCGTTTTAACGAATGCATACTCGCTTTTAGCTATCCACTATTTAGCGCAGTTACACTTAAATAAGAACAAACTTAATAATTTTGCAATCGATATACATATGCACATATCGAGCCTTATTTTCGATTTAATCGTAAGCGACATGTTATCGAAAACGGATTTTTTATTGAAATTAAAATTTTATGGGCCTACCCATAGTTAAGAATTATCAAAATGCCAAAATTGTTGATAACTTTCAAGATACGGGCTGTAAAATTTTATCGTAAGCGACAATTTATGTACAAAAACATATTCGAATATTTAAAAAAAAACCTTCTCCTGAAAAATTTAATATTTGTCGCTTACGATGAAATCGAAAATATGGCTCGATAGGTTAAAACAAAACGTTTAAAATAAAATACGAAAACACTGATGAAGATGACAATATATGTATGTATATGTGACGCGCAAAATAGAAAGGGACCTAAGGGTAAAACCGGGTTTGTTCAGGAGAGCCATTTTAAAGATTTAAATACGTGTATCTTTGGTGTACCATCACTGAGCGTGTTGGTATTGGTCTCATTTGAAAGCGACACATCTCATGATGTCAGGAACGTGTTGGTCAACCTTGAAAACGCGCGTAGGTCGTCCCTACCTCTTGTTTTGTGTAGTTGGTTTTTACTGGTTTCTACCTAGCGCGCTGTTTCCATGAGTTTGATGTCAATTTTGCTCGCGTTTTTTCGAATCCAGGTTTATTTTCTGAAATTATTAATTGCGCTCAGAATCGTCGACTTCAATTTTCTGAAATTTCTATTTGCGCTTAGAATCGTCGACTTCAATTTCATAAAACGCGCATATTTCTGGGAGGGAACACTTTTGGGGCATGGGATCGGTCTCATTCGATGCTCAGATGTTGTCCACATCAAAAAAAAATTAAAATTGATTTTTTTTTACCCTTAGGTCCCTTTCTCTATGCGCTGTCACATATATGTATTTAGTATGTATACTAGTTATTGTCAAGTTTACTGCAGATGATCGAAGATGTAGTATCCCTTCGAAATGAATTAGAGTCAATATTTTAAAATGTGAGGAATATTACTGTTGCGTTTTTTACAAATTAAAAATGCCATCTAAATGTAAATACGCCTGACTTTTCGTAAAAGACTTAAAATGGCACACAGAGAGCTTCAGAGGCATTGGCGTAGCTATAAATTTTTTCTAGGGGGCATTATGACTGGCGATTTTAATGAATAATATCAAAATAAATAATTACATTCAATTTTTAATAGTTCTTTGGGGGGGGGCAACAGCAATTCTTGATGCAATTCAGAATGGCGTTTCTATGCCTATGTCCAGAGGTATCCCAATATACCAAATGCCTCGAGAAAAATATAATAAGCTTACTACTTACTAACATAAGCCTTAAGCTTGAAAACGATTGAAAATATATTGAAATTGTAGAAAAATCAAAACGAAAGCCTCGTGATATGTCCATGATTACTATAAGCCTATCCGTGCTTAAAATATGTTTATTTTTATTATTTTTTAAGTTTGAACGCAGCTTAATGCGAAATTTAAAACCAATTGATTACGCAATAAACTTAAACAAATCCTAAAAATAATTCGTTTCCAATATAATTCGTTCATAGAAATATTTTAGAAAAAGTTGTGTATAATAATAGTTTCTCAAGCATTGTTAAAAATTGTTTGTGAGTTCACATTTCGAGCCTTATTTTCGCTTTTATCGTAAGCGACAAAAATTAAATTTTTCAGGAGAAGGTTTTTTTAAAATATTAAAATTTGTTTTTGTACGTAAATTGTCGCTTACGATAAAATTGTACCAACCTGTATCTTAAAAGTTATCAACAATTTTGCCATTTTGATAGTTCTAAAATGTGTAGGCCCATAAAATTTTAATTTCAATAAAAAAAGTCTATTTCCGATAACATGTCGCTTACGAAAAAATCGAAAAAAGGGCTCGATTTTATAAACATTATTATACACGAAATTACGAAAAGCTTAAAATTCACTATTTTTTATAAGCTTTTTATCAACTTATATCGAAGTTTTATTATTATGTGGTTTATTGGGATCGTTAAGTTTGCCCACAGAAATTTTTAAACTTCAAACAACTGTAAAAGAATTCAAAAGGAATTCCCCGTCCTAAAATAACTTTTATTTCTTTCTGCTTACATATACATATATGTAAGTTGAAATTTCGTTTTTCCGAAAACTCAAGCAGTGTGAATAATTTTTTTCAAGCTTGGGCTTATGAGAAACTAAAAATATTAGCTTTTGTTTGGCAGTAAACCTTTAAAGAACTTGTTTCGTCAGTGACAATGAATATCAGTTTAATGAATCTGTCTGACATACTATCGTTCGTTAAACCGAGAAACCACTGTATTATACATATACATTTATAATACATACGTACATATATACATAAATGAAAATGTATATTAGGGGGAAAACAAAAAACGTATATTAATTATAGAAACAGCTTTCAGTTTATCCAGTCTAAGTCTCTAATACTTTTGTTATCATAGAATTCATTTTTATATAAGATTTTTTATGAAAAAAATTAAACTAACCACATATTCATTAGGATAGGTCATGTTCATAAGTCTCTAGTATGGAAGCAAATTCTTTTAGAGATGAATAAAACTAGAGAAACTGAAATATATTCGAAATTCTAAAATCCCATTGTTTTAATTCTACTTATTAATTTGCTGTTTGTTTTTCAAGAATACATCTATTTTTTTCATTGATCATATACATACATACATATGTATATACATACAAAAATTGTACGTGAATTTCTTTTTTATTAAAATCGCTAAACAACTTTTGATATTATTCACAATTAATATAATGTGATTATTTAACAACACATTATATTAATTGTGTTATATGCATAACGAAACTTTGTAAAAAAAAAACGAATACTACTGTCACTTAATATTAACTAGAATCTAAAGTTGTGCACCGATATCAATGAAATATGACTCGACTTGCTTGCAATAAAATTCACGTACATATTATAGTGTCATTGAAATTTCAACTTTAAATTTTTCATAAAATCCCAGGCGGAATATTGTGAGATTCAGTACAAAACTGATATGGTGAACATTTGAACTAAATCGGACAACTCTAATGCCCTAATTCTGTTCGACGATTCTATCATCTTGTCTATGGACGAAAAAAAGCCGCAGTTGTAACTCTTTAAAACAATTATTATAGGGAAGGTTCGTGTATTTGCTTTATGATTTTGTTCCAAAAATTATATCCAACTCATATTTTTTTATATATTTTTCAAACTATTTTACAATATGTACTTTAATTTAATTTTTATGTTTTACCCAACGTCTCGACTAGCAATAAATATGTCGACATACATATATTGCAACAGTTGTCAAAATAATATTATTGCTAGTGGAGACAGCTCATTGCAGGTACTTGCAATATATGTTGCAATAATTGTTAACGCATTTTCGTTAACAATTATTGCAAACATGAAACGTCAAACTTGGTGTTAATTTATGTTCGACTTTTCTGTATTGCATTTGACATTTATATAATATAGCTTAACACGGTGTGCTTCGCTACCCCTCCCCTCCCGCAAAAAAAATTATATATATGTATATGGCATTGGTGGTGCAATATGAAAATTGGATTTTGCCACGCATCTCCGCCCGCAGACCGAAAATAAAAAATCCGACTTCACAGTGTCACCCGCCAGGATATTCTGAAGATTCCCCGAAAATTTCATCAAAATCGGCCCAGGCGTTTTGTAGTCCATACGTTACATACATACATACACACATCCTGTTTTATATATGTACATATATAGATTAGTGAAATTGGGAAAATATATGTACGTATATTAAAATAGGAAAATGGTATCTTAAAAACGTGTGTAGTGAAATAATTTGTATTGTTATAAGTTTATAAACATAAAAATTCGTTCGATTAACCAGATATTTACCAGTGAACTATATTTTTGTTCTGCACCTTTCCTGTTGGCTTTTCCCATATTGTGAGCTACGATTTCCCATATCCTTAACATAAGTAAAGCAATCAGCAATATTGTTCTGTTATTCTTCCAACGTTATTGCTATATTGCCAACATATTTATTGCTATTCGAGAAACATGGCAATAATATTTTTGTTTTTCATTATCAAAGACAACAACCATTTTTGAAGAAAATAATTTGGAGAATTCAAAAACAAGAACTCAAAAGTATTTTCAATCAAAAACGTCTTAAATCTTCTTACTGAATTAGGGCATAAGTCGTGCCCCATTGAGTTTAACGTTCAAATTTTGCAAAATTCACCGATTTACCGAAATTGGTTTTGAAAAGCAAAAAATTTAAAAAAGTTAATTTATGAAAATTTCCTAAACTAACAAGTAGAAATTCAAAACAAATAAATTTTTATTTTTTTTTTGCTATACAACTTGACCCACCGTAATGTAAATATATAGAATTAAGATATATGTTATCTTAATTCTTAAGTTAACTAAATATGTACATATGCATGTATGTATAAACATCAAGAGTACCAGATAAGAGCAAAAATATTAGTCTGAATTGATAACACGAAAAGATTTTTAATGATTAGTAAGTATGTATGTATGTAATGTAGTTTATTATGAGAATGGGGGGAGGTAGTTGATAAGAATTTCTTTCAGCCTAATCGCTTGGCATGCCATTAAACTATTTTGCTGCTTCATTTGGCTTTTTGTTAAGGGAAATTTTTTAACAATTGCTATTTATGAGATTAAGGCTGTGAATGCGTGTGAGTGAGTTTAGCCAGATTATTACAAGTTGATATATATTTCTTACCTAATTTGTCCATCAAATCTTCTAATACATAGTCAACTGCCATGATTTTTTTGTTATATATTTGGCTTTTTATTGCTGCTTGTTTCGTATTAGAGCGTTTATTTTTGTACTTCTATAAAATGTAACGATTATATATATGTACATATATACAAGTACGTTATATACATATGTATGTAGTATGTAAAATAATATTTCACATTGGCACTTATGTGCATAGATACATATGTATGCATATATACATATATGTATGTTTATTTATAATTTTAACTTATTTTTTTGATCTTTTCAATTCAGTTCATAATATTAAAGTGAGAATTTTTTAACAAAATAAACCAGTTTTAATTGCAAAAAAAAAATATAAAAAAAAAATGAGGGAAAAATTATCAGTATTATTTTTAAATCTTCTTCTACAATATACAAATGTATTTATGTGCATATGTTTTTGTTTTTGTATATACATATGTATGTAATTTATTTGTTGAACAAATATAAATTGCAGACTTGAAAATAATTTTGAAATTCTCAACGAATGACAACAGTGAGCCGATAACGTGTGAACTCTAACGCTCTTATAAGTCGACTAAAAGCAATCAACAAGCTGGTTATAAAAATTGTTTTGCGGGATCTTGTATAAGCAGCAAGTAAAACAAAAAGTGAAGTAAATGATAATATAAACAATCCAACACATGCTCATTATCAAAAAGAAACAAATAACGTGGTACTCGCCAACTCTGGCAAACTTATTTTGTGTTAACAGTGTAACCGTAATGCTAAACCGACTTCAAAAGATCTATCCTTATGTAATAGCGGAAGTTGATTTTTTTAACCGTCGAAATTTAATTTATTATAGATAGCCTTTACCAAAAAAATCGAAAAGGGTATATGTATATACATAGGTTTATCATTCCGTGTATAATTTCCATAATATCAATATGCGACACATAAAATATATAAATTCTGAATCCTTATGCATAGGGAAGACGAATAAGCAATGCCCGTCTGTCCGTCCGTCCATCTGGTGTACGTGAAATCGGTTTTCCGAAGCTCCCAGAGAAGCTAGAGACTTCGTTCTTGGACAGGTTTGTCAGAAATGGTCCAAAATAGATTGGTATTGAAAATCAGGCGGACGGTTTCAGAGCTGGAAAACTTAAACTTCATTTTGCCATATAAAAGTAACTAGCTAAAACTAATTTTTATGTTTTTTGTTAAATAGACTTATCTTATATTTCAGATCAAATAAAATTGGTATTGAAAATTTAAAAAAAATCAAAAAGACGTTTCCAGGGTTGGAGAACTTAAACTTTTTTTGTTATATAACAATAACTTACTAAAACTAATTTTACTTTTTGCTCTATAAATTAAACATATCTTACATTCTTAAAAGAAAAATATTGGTGTAAGAAATCAGAAAAATCTTAACCGATGATTCCAGGGTTGGGAAAATTACACTTTTTGTAATATATAAAATTAACTAGGTCAAATTAATTTTTTTCTTCTTTATAAATTAAATATATTTAAGTTAATTTAATTATTATTTTTCGAACTGTATTTATTTCTATATTCTTATGAATTGAACAGGCTAATGTTCGTATCGCTTTTTAAGCCAAATTACGTGTGATAATTTTTAAAGAACAAAGAACATCAAAGTTAGTTGTAAATATTCTGACAACAACACATAGTTGAACGGAACAGCCAGCCGTTTTCGAAGGCCACTAAACCTTCCTCATCAGCGTTCTTCTGTGTTTTGGTCCACTGTGTGTGGTGTCAGTTGATGTAGATTTCTGCCTTATATACGAAACTTTATTGCAAATGGAATATGTGAATTGGTTTGATTCATCGTATTTCAATTTGCTCATGTGTTTTGTAATGAAGGCTCAAAGTTGTTGGTTGTTGTTATATAATTTTTTAGGTGTTATTTCATTGGAAGTTATTTTATTGCAACTTATTTCATTGGCCGTTATTTCATTATACCTTGTATTCTAACTCACAACCTGATATAAGTACATTACATACACATGTATGTATGTATGTACAAAAAAATCGTTTTTTTTCAGAACCAGGTTTCAAAATTTTGTTTAGGTAATAAATAGGCCTGTTAAAATATCAGCTCATAATATTAATGATGAGATGGTGCGCATTGCACTTTTCGATTTCCCATACGATTTACATGGTATGAATTGATTTTATTCATTCTCATTGTCACAAGTAAAGAACGAAATGTCCTACAGTAAACTTATTGATACGCTTTTGTAGAATATTTAACGCTCTATAAAAAGAATTTAAAATAAAAAGTAAAGCTGAAATAAATATATTTTTATTTTTCATTCAATTGACTTATTACAGCTATGGCTAAATTAAATTGAAAAATTTATTAAAGTGTTTTATTTTTCTCTATTATAATGAAAAAACTAGTTTTTGGCACTTTTTAAAAGGCCTTTTTGTGTATTTTGTATGAAAGTTTGGAAAACTTTTCGGGAATAACATAATATTTCTGCTGTTTTCTTAAAAAATCGTATAAATTTAGAGTAAATTTTACTTTGACAGTAAATAACTTTTGATCCAGCTAACTTAACAAAAAAAATTATATAACTTTGTAGAACGTTCAATTTTCTACAAAAGCGCGCCAAGAAGTTTACTGTAGAACATTCCGTTCTTTACTTATGACAATCAGAATGAATAAAAGCAATTCATACAATGTAAATCTTATGGGAAATCAAAAATTGTAAAACCTGGTTCTAAGAAAAAAAAACAATTTTTTTTGAGAATCACCCTAATGTACATACATATGCCAACAAATGTTTATCTAAATAAATTCTCCAAATCTTGTTCAATGATTCTTCATAATGCATAGTTAACAAAATTATTTATTTGTATGTACACAATTTAAGTAGAATATTATTTTTTGTGAAATTATTTTATTACCAAGGTTTTTAGCAAGGAGCTTCTATAATCCCACTAGGTTAGATTAATGTCAAATTTGGTTTGTGTGGATACAGGCATTTCATCTCCACCAAACACCAAATTTTCTTGGGAGACATACATGGTGTTTGATTATGATAAAGATAAGAGCATATTTTCAGGCTTGCTTCAACGCCATGGATGAAAACAATAATACGATACCATAATCAGATAGAAAGATAGTTTTTGAACACGTGTCACTAACGGCCTGTCCCACGATGTCACCAGAATTCGTTCGATAGACAACTTGTATTGCAAACAACAATAACATTAGAAAATTTGTTGTTGTTTGCAATACAAGTTGTCGATCGAACGATTTCTGGTGACATCGTGGGACCGGCAGTTAATCAACAAGCGGGTATTCAGGCCTGTCACAGAAATCGATTGAAATTGTTTTCATTACGAATTTACATTTCGATCGGTTTTGTTTTGCCTTCTCCAGATTTCGATTGATTTTATTCAATCCCAAAAAGCGGCAATTGGATTGTGTGCTTAGCTCATTCACACTGAGTCTTTCCCAGACACAGTACCACCTTTTACACCAGAAATATACATATAATATTATGTATATAATTACTCTCGAAGTTTCGTCGCTGACTCATAGATGGCGGAAACAAATATGCAACAAACTTATCAAAGCAAGACTGTGAGGAGAGTTAATTTTACTATGTTGTATGTATTTGTGCTCGTTATATTTGAATTTCGTAACAATATATACAAGATGCATGAATCAAGAAAATAAGATTGCGCATTGCGCAGGTCCGTTATTTTATTTTCTGCCTGTGACGTAGATGTAGAATTTTGTTGTAAACAAAATACATACATTTGTTTGTGGTGCTCTCTCACTCACACACTTTTTGCAACAAACACACGTGAGTATTCTATATTAACGTAGATGCGCAGTAGAAAACTTTTTTGTACGGCTGAGTGCGCAATCTTGTTTTCTTGATTCATGTACAAGATGTATATAAACAGGTGGCAGCGCTGCTTGAGCTAATAATTTTTGCTCTATTTCAAGGCACATTCACCAGCTAGTAGCGGATATGCAGCTGAGCTACTTTTTTTCAAATTAAAGTTCATCTGAAAGTTCAAAATTTGTTTACGAAAACGGAATTAAAAAAAAATTTCAATGTGAAAAATATTTTATTAAAAAATTTCTGTGAAAACAAATTTAATAACAAAAATTTAAAAAACCCCCGAATATATCTAGAAAAGATGTGGTATCTTCTAAACGGCTGGACCAATTTTCTTCAAACATAGTTAAGAACCTTCTCGATCAAGTCACCTTTCAAACAGAAAAAACTAAATCAAAATCGGTCCAGCCGTTTGGGCTGTACGTGGACACGGACAGACACACAGATACGCAGATACACAGACACACACTACAAACTTATAACAACCCCTTTTTTGTCGGGGGTTAAAAATATGAAAAATCTGTTAAAAAATTGTGAAAAGTGCTAAACGTTGCAAATTTAGTTAGTGGTAGCTGCCGTGGAGAAATTTTTTCAAATTTATGTAAATAATATTCATTCAGGTATGTGATGGAAAACGATCGTTTTTAAAACGATTTCAAAACAATCGTTTTGAAAAGATGTGATGAATTCCGATAGATTTTGAGTATAATTTTTGAGCAAATTTTAAACTACCAACTTCTAAAAAGCACACTAAAAGATAAAATATACACCAAATAAGGGGCTGTGAAAAGAAATTTATCAAAAATGTTTGGAAAAACTATTAAAAAGAAGTTTTAAAATAATTGGCAAAACGACTATAGGAAACATATCACACCTTTTATTGTTTTCAAATTGTTTTTGTTCCAAAATCGTTTTTCATCACATACCTGATTATTTTATTATTATATCGTTTATACGCAAATCTTAATACTGAACTTGTACCCCTTTTAGACACGGAAAGTTTACTTTGCAAAGTCGTAATTCAGCTGTGTGAAAGACAGACGATTTGTTATACAAAAGTACGGCAACCATGCTTGCGTAAAGAACAGAAGAACGTCAAAAGCACAAAAGTAATTGTACCAAAACCAAACGAAGTTTTTGACATTCGTCAGCTTCAAAGCAAATAGAGCAAGGCACATTATTTCCAGGTAATATCAGGATTACAAGAACAATGAAAAAATACAACAATGAAAAAAACAACATGGCTTTTAGTTTATCCAAATTTTCAAAAATATAATCTGTTTAACATACATACATATGTATATCCCGTTTATACGAACTTCTAATATGCAAATAAAACTGGAAAGCGTTGCCATATCGTCGGTTGCTTTCTGGTTTGCTGCAGACATAATGTATTTTGAATATACTGTGCCGAAAACCAGAAACCAACCGACGAAATAACTTTTTTATTGTAATACCCCTTTTAGACACGCAACGTTTACTTTACAAAGTCTTAATTCAGCTGGGAGAAAGACAGAAAGAGATAGTATTTCTACCTCTGTCTTTCACACAGCTGAATTAAGAATTTGCAAAGTAAACTTTGCGTGTCTAAAAGGGGTATATTTGCAAATAACGCACTACTTGCAAATAAGGTGTAAAATGTTGCCAATTATTTTTGTTTTGTAAGAAATGTAATACACATGTATTTAACAATGTGTGGCAATATAATTCACAGATAGTAATGTATGCTATATACGTATTTATAAACGGTGATATCCCTTTTAGACACATTACCATACATTTTGCATATGGATAAATCACCTCAAAGTAGTTGATTTATTTTAAATAATGTCGAAAATACTATTTTTCGAACTCAATCTATGTATGCAACCCTGCGTTGCTCTTAAAATTACAAACTCCATCCCTGGGTCATCCATCAATAGTGATTGACAATTTCGAAAAAAATGACATTAAGGAATATTTAATCAATTTTAAATGTCAACCACATGTGAATAGAATTCACATTACAGCTGCTGCGCCCACCTTATAAAGCACGTGCATAAATTGAGTACGAAAATTCGAACAAGATATCACTCACAAGTTCGGTGGAAACACTTTGAAGTGATTTACTTATGTCGTTTTCTTTTCTAAAAGAAAATAGTAACATATATGTTACATGTAATTTGGCAACATTTTTAAATGCTCACCTGATTTTTAAGAAGTGTTGCGTATTTTGCGTTTACAAAAGAACAATTTTCCAACAAGTTTCGGCAAAAAACAATGACGAACTATAAAATTATTTATTTTTTTCATAGACAATAACAAAAACAGCTGTTAATATAATGCTGCACTCATGCCCCTTTAATGAAAATGAGTGTTGAACATGTAGCATTTTTCTTCTTTTTAAGGGTAATATCATGAGAAAAGAACGTGTTGATTTTTAAAATAATACATACTTTTCAGAAAAGAACACAAAGCATAAATGCAGCATATTGCTCAGAAAAGAAAACGCCATTAAACCTACTTGATTTATAGCCGGTGGAAACATATTATTAACATGATTTGCACATCATGCCGGTGGAAACATACCATAAGTTGTTTTGACTTTGATTGCAACAATAATTCGAGTATGGTCACACTGGCAGTAAGACCAATAAGTACCGAGTAATCAGTACTTTCTTATCTCTAAACAAATTTCTTGCACGGATAAATTTCGCCAATTTCGCTGCACTAAATACTTTTATAATTTACGAGAGATTTTTAGGAAGGAGGAAATGTTTTCTGGCGGTGATTCTAATGATGGTATTAATAGTTTAAATCATTTTAGTTCGTATGGTTTTGTTAACCAAGTAGCGGTCTCCAATGCAATGGCTGCTGGCCAAGATATCGATTGGGCACAGTTGGCTCAGCAGTGGATTCAAATGCGAGATAATTCTGTATTGCAAACAAAAACAGAATCCGATGTAGGTGCTAATAAAGCAGCCACTGATGCTATCTGCAGCAGCTTGAAATATGAAGAAAAAGGAGAAGCTGACATGGACATGGACGATGAAGAACAAGCAGATGACAAAACAAAAGAAAGGATTACTGATGATTTAAGAACTTCATCAGATATACATAATTTTAATCAATCTTGGTTGTTTGGTGACAGCAATACTCAAATCGGTAAGCAAATTTATACACATACATACGATCGCATGTAGGCAAATTAAACATCAACACTTGTGGTACACTATATTAGGTAATCGATCTTCGAGTAACAGTCATTGGAATCCCTGGCCAAGCCGCGAAAATTTCCCTATGGAAAATATTGTAAATGATCGGCCAGCAACTTCTACAGCACATATTCCGTCTTTATTAAAAATTACCGTACCCAACCCAAATGAAATACGTGTAATGCCGGATATTGCAAACCAGCCAGATAATTCAAACATGATGGACGCGGCAAAAAAGAAAGGTTTACCTGCATGGATAAGGTAAATATTAGAATAACACTTGCAACCATATTATATGAGGATTTTATGTAATGACTTAATAATACATATCGTATTATAAAATTTGCAAAACAGTGAAGCTCATTTGTGCTTTACCTAAGTTTTCTAATCTGAAAGTATCTAGGTATCTAATTAACATAAATGCAGAATTCTGGGGGCAAATTACGGCAGTCGATACGGTTCGAAATTTTAAAATATTTCCATATAAACTCTATTGAAATGTTTCGTAATTTCGTTCGATAACGAGTGCCGTCATTTTACCCCTGCGACTATATGAAAAGTAATTTTATCATATCATAACATATAAATTTAATTGCAAAATTTTCAACAAATGCATGATATATATTTATAAATTATATGTACCTACATATGTAGTTACTTACCAAAAATATGGAAAACTTACATATGTATATAAAAATATGTATATACATACATATAATTCGGATTGAAAGCGATGTGAAACAATTGGTTACAAATTTGTCTTTCCTTAGTAGCTCTTCATTCGCTTTACGAGATAATTTTTTGTCTGCACCAGTGACTAAAAATTTTAAACTATGATTATTGATTCATCAAAATCGGTACCGCGCTTTGAGTTTTCTTAAAACTGAATTAGAATTGGACAGTTAAAATTTATATTGTGTATCAAATTAAAATAGAAAGATAGATTTTTAATTTTATATATAAAGATATATGTATTTATATACATATTTTTGCGTGTATGTATATATTTATATATAAAACTAGGTGAGGCCGTCAAACGTTATACGTATGTATGTATATACCACGTAGTTCGTATACAATTTGTTACAAATTACTTGGTTGTGGAACTTCTGTTCTAAAAACCACTAAACAATAACGCGATATTTTCATTATAAATGATATACATAGGACTTAAAAACACTTCGCTATAACCGAAGTACCAAATCCACTGAATATATCGCAATTAATCCACAAGAGGGTATTAACTCAAAATTTTTAAAATTTCGTTTTTGCAAGAAATCAACATCAATATCTATCTATCTACTGTAAAAAATTCAACATATTCCGATTACTATTTCATCTCGAAAATCAAATTTTTTAACCATTTTTGTGATAGTGTAGTGACTACTTTTATGTATATCGCCAAAAAGGTATTACTTTGAGTTAAAACAAAACTGTACATAGAAGTGTATCGTAAATTTTCATAACAAAAGATATTATTTTGATTTGAGCCTATATTCAAGTTAAAAATAATCAAATTGTTAATGTGACCACAAACAGTTATTCATCTCTAGGGTTTGCACAGCGGTTATAATCGTAATCGTAATCGCACCTTTTAATCGTAATCGTAATCGAAACCATTAATCGATCGATTACGATTAAAAAAATGTTCAATTTTTTAAACAAAAAATTTATGAGAAATTGTTATACAGTGCAAATTCAACTCACAAAAAATTAAAATTTTTAATATAAAACATGTACAATGTACATAATTATTCAAAATATTGTCATAAGTTTATTTTAATTGAAATTTATGACAACAGGGACTTTAACGGAAAGTTCTGTATGAAGAGTTGTCAGTTAAAGTTCACGTTAACTCTTAACCTTACATTGTGAAAAGGGACGTATGTCGAATAATAAATTTCTTAAATGTAAAATTTAGATTTTATTTTTAATTTTGCCTTACAAATAATTTTATTGTTATCCAATGGATTTCTAATTGTATAAAGGTGTAGAAAAATAAAATAGATTCATGTCGAATATAAATTATTTGCTCTGTTTGTTAATTAATCTAGGCCTACTACGCATATTTTGTGATTTTCAAAAATATTATTATATGTGAATTCTATGATATATTTTTTAAGTCTGTGCATAAGATAAGAGGTTTGTGATTGCTCAAAATATGTGGTTGAACTCTACTGATGATTTGGCTAAGCATCAATGAAATATATAGACAATTTTATTATATTCTGCCAATTTAATTTCAAAAACGTCTTAATATCGCAAACATTTCATTACAACTGATACAAAAATATTTTTAATTCGGTTGGTAGATACGTAGGCTACTTCGCAAGGCACATTCACAAGGTAGTAGCGGAAGTGCAGCTGAGCTATTTTTTTTTCAAATTAAAGTTCATCCGAAATTTCAAAAATTTTTTGCGAAAGAGAAATTAAAAGAAAATGTAAAAAAATTTCAATATGAAAAATATTTTATTAAAAAAAATCTGTGAAAACAAATCTAAAAATATGAAAAAACCTATTAAAAAATTGTGAAAAGTGCTATACGTTGCAAATTTTGTTAGTGGTAGCTGCCGTGGAGAAATATTTTCAAATTTGTGTGAATAATTTTTATTGTTATTATGTTAAAAAAATTATATGTTTAAAGTTTTGGATGAACTACAGCCAATGTTGTTTTTTTCATTGTTGTATTTTTTCATTGTTTTTGTAATCCTGATATTACCTGGAAATGAATTTGCCTACTTCTTCGTATAAAAAAACAGAATAAAAATACTGTTTTTATATGAACTTGTTCATTCATTATGGTAATAAATTCATAAAGTGTGAATACAAAATTGCATAAAAAATAAATTAAGAAAATAGAAATATACTTCGTCCTAGAAAAACTTTTCTATCAAAAGATTGATTTCCCATAATTTTTATTGTTTTTCTCATAAGTTCTGATTCACGAACTTCGTTTTACATGCTTTAAAATTTTCTCATAATATAAATATAATTTAATTGAAAAATTGAATTAAAACGCGAACTCAAGACAAAACAATTAAATTTATTTGGCTAAACCCATACAGTTAGATTAAAACTCATGACGCAATTTATTTTGGTTTTATAAAAAATTATAATAGTATGTCCTGATTCACACACGTCAGGTCTGAGTCGTCAAGTCTTGAGTTTTTAGGAGAGAGAGGAAAAGAGAATGGAAAGGGGTACAGACTTGACCGTACCAGTAAAGTTTGCTTTTTCGTTTTGTTTTGTCATTCGTAATACTCTATTTGATGAGACTTGATGACTTGACTTGACGGTGAGTATGAACGTAAATGCAGGTTCAAAAGAAAATTGAACAAAAACTGATCAGCAAAACCTGATGTGTGTGAATCAAGACTATATATTCGTGATTAATCGAAATTAACCGATAATCGCGATTAATCGCATATTTTTTAATAGTAATCGCGATTATGGAAATCTGCGATTATTTGCAAACCCTATTCATCTCTACTGAAAATTTAAAAATGTTGAGTTAATACCCTCTTGTTGATTAAGTGCGATAAGTATATTTCTCAAAATGTTTGTATTTGCCATTAAAGGTTTTCAATAACAATTACATTTTGTTGTAATTGAAAATAAAAAAACAATTACAATTACATGTCATTTTATCAAAATTGTCATTTGTTAAACGCTGTCACTTGGGCGTTAAAGTAATAACTATTAATGCATCCAATTTACACTAGCTCACGCAAAATTTCGTTATAAAATATTACTCGCGCGTGCCATGTATGATTCACCGAAATCACGCAAAGAGCTGGCATTTCTTTATTGGACATGTGTACATTTATATTTTTATCTAGAGCATTGATCATCAAAAGGCCGCCCGTGGGCACTTTGTTATGCTCTTTTTTACACGTACATTCGTACAAGCATGCAATTTGCTCTCTTTTACATTACATACATATGTACATATGTGTCTGCTTATCATTGATCTAGAGCCCAAGGCGAATTGACACAAGGTGGTCTTGATTTGCAACCCTGCGTATTCGCCTTGTATATTTGTTAGTGTAAAATTTCCTGCTGTCAGAATATTTCCTAACGTTTTGGTTGATTTGACAGCAGAGAAGCTATGTCAGCTGGTGAAATAAGACCACCTTATGTGAATTCGCCTTGCTAGAGCCTATATTCAAAATATCGAGCCTTGAGCGCAACATTATCGTAAGCGACAATAGCCAAACTTTACAGGAGAGCCTTTTTTTTGATTATTTCCAAATGTATGGATAAAATTGAAAATGTTTTTATGCAGATTGTGATAATTTTGTCCTGGCCAGTGATTGGGAGCAAAAAGAGTTTTGTATTTTCATATTTGGCACTAGTTATGGCGCTTACAATAATTTTTTTTTCATATTAGTGGAGGAATTCAAAAAATTTTGTCGCTTACGATATTTTTTTTTGTTTTTTTTTTTATTTAATAGAAAAATAAATTGGTACATCTGGGTTTTTTTCAATCTGATTACAATTAGGTTGTCAAAACAATATTATTTTGGTAAAAAATAGGTATAAATGATCAAACAGAATAAGTCCGCAACTTCAGGAAAAATCGCTGTCAAATTAACAAAGCCCATAATAAAATCTAAGGCAGTAAGCATGGTGTAATTATACAGGTGACTGCGTAAGGATTTGTTATACAAAAATACGGCAGCCCTAGCTGTGTAAAGAGCCGAAGAATGTCAAAAGCACAAAAATAATTGTACCAAAACCAAAACAAAACGAAGTTTTTGACATTCGTTAGCTACAAAGTACATAGAGCAAAAAATTATCAGCTGTAGTAACGCTGCCACCTGTTTAAATACACCTTGGGCAGTAACTTCAAATGCTCTCTAATTTTTGTTTTATTTTCTTTTGTGCTTATTTTTCTTTGTAGTTTTGTTCACAAAATGTATGAAATTTATTGAAAGTATGGTAACATGTTTGAGAGAATATTTATTTATATGTGAGAGCATAAGAAAAAATGTTCCCAAAATAAAATAGATTCTATCTATCGACTGCTTTCTGAGGCTAGTTTTTGTGTCATTTTGTATGGAAAATGTGTTTATGCCCCAATTCTGTTTGATCATTTATGTATTACAAACAATATTATTTAAATATTATAAAGTGTTTTATTAATATAATTATGTTAGGTATTTAGTAGTAATACTTATGGAAATGGCTTTAAATTTTTTTTTTTAATTATCATCATCGTCACTCTCTACTAGTACATCTTCAATTTTATCATTACTTTTCATATTAATGTATTCTTGATGATATCTTTCAGGGATTATTCCTTTTTCACATAATGTCCACAAATCTTTAAATTTTTGTGCTGATATTTCTAATTTTTGTAAATAAAGAAATTGCGGACCATTTTCAAGGAGCTGTGTATTTTTTCTTGAGCGCTTTATTAAATTAAGGTTTAACTCTTCGATTTTATCATCATTGTATCCATACTTTAATTGTGCGCAAAACTTATTGTTGTCAAAGTTAACTGATCGTAAATTATTAAATTTTATTTTAATGTTATGTGGCAAAAATACGTTGGATTATGTCTTCCAATTTTGAAAATCAGTATAATTTAGTACAATGCACTCGTAGCCTTTATAATTTGTACGCGAATTAGAAATAAGTGATTAGTTCAGAAGGTGCCCAAATACTTCTATTTTTTATAAAATTCTCAATTGTGGCGTGAACGGAGTTTACAGGCATCATTGTGTGTCCTGGTAACAAAAAAGTTACTTTTACAGATTGCAAACACTTAGAGGTTTTTAAAAAGTAGGGAATTACTGTTAATAAAACTTAAAAAAAAAAAATTAAACCGCCTTCAAAAATAAGCACTAAAAAGCTACAAATAATATACATAGATCTAGTTAAATAAAAGATTTTTATATATGTTACCTACAGTGCCGTTTGAAGTTGGTGCCAGCAACATTGGTAAATTAGCACATACATATGTACATTAAAATTACTTGCAGTTTTTTTACCGGTCATGTTCCTATGTGTTTAAAAAGTTTTATTTTTACCTTTTTAGTGCATACTTTTGAGCTCTGGTCAATTCAAAAAAGTTTTACTTGTAAGTATCTTTTTTTTATTTAGAAATACGGTCCAGTTTCGTAAAAACCGATTAAGTAAAAACACGTGAAATATAGTATTAAATTTTATGGGGCGTGGCTACGCCTACTTTTTTAAAACAAGATTGTGTATTTTTAAGAGTTCAAGGTGTGTGCCAAGTTTCGAAAATATTGGTTAAGTACAAGCACATGAAATATTATACTAAAATTTAATAGGCGTGCCCCGCCCACTTTTTTGAACGCAATTTTGTGCCTTTATTAAAGCTTAGGGTGTGTGCCAAGTTTCGTAAAAATCGGTGAAATAAATTTTCATTTAATTTTTCCAATAGTTTACATGTTTCATAATTAAAAATAAAATATCTCAATAAATATGTGTCGCTTACGATAATTTTTATTTTTTTTAAATGAAAACATCTACTTACGATAAAATCTCAAGCGCCGTATTTTTTAAACTATAAGCAATTTTGATATTTTGACAATTTAGAGTTTTGAGCTATGTCATGAAATCTTAATTTCTCAAATAAAAAAAAAATTTACCGGATGTCGCTTACGATAATGTCGCGCTCAAGGCTCGATATGTCAACTCAAATTTGATCAAAATGAGTTTCCGATGGCAAATAGCTCCACTATGCAATATTCATCTGTAATATAAATTTCAAATTAAAATTATGTCAATGGAATGGGCTTTCAGTTAGGCTTAAGGTATTTTTTATTGTTATGGTATTTTAAGTTTTTTCTTGTAGCTTTTCAATTCTTATATCTAGTATTGAGTAAAATATCTCACAAACTGATTAAAAAATAAATATATTTAAAAAAATCATGTTTTTGTTTTCCGACAGAGTATATAACTCTAAAAAATATATGTTTTTAGATCGATTAAAAATGATATCTCGAAAAAATACGCAAAATAAATTTTTTTTGCATAACATATAAATTAGTAAATTACATTTTGTAATTGTAATTAAAATTTGATTCCTTAATTACAATTACATGTAATTAAAATTGCAAAAGTCTGATACATATGTATGTACATTAGACCGTATCACAAAAAAAAAGTTCTCCGTACACCAGCAAATATAAAGTATTATTCCAAGGAGATTTCAAAAAAAAATTTTTTTTTTTTTTGCCGAACGTAGGGGTCGCCTTTTTAGTTTTTTCGTTATATCTTCCATATTTACAGTCCGATCTTAAAGTTTGATATAGCGAATATTTTTGTCTCAGGGAGGCCAATATTTTTGCTCTTGGGTCCATTGACCTCAAGTGTACCGTTCTAGTACTTACCCCCGGAATCTCATTTCCTACCACCCTAATGTGACACCCTAATGTTAGAAATTTATAGCTCGCAAAAAATCATAAGACTTTTGCTAAGAAAGTATTTCGATAATTACAGCACAACTATTTAAAAAATGCTTTTATAAATCCATTGTTGCAGACCGTAGGGGTCACCTTTTTAAATTTGTCATAGCTTCAGTATTTAGATACAGATATGAAAGTATAATATATCGATGAGTTTGTCTGTGGCAGACGAATTTTTTGTTAATTCAAAAGTCTTTGACCTCAAAAGTCTTTGACCTCAAGTAACCTTTACATCATGCCTCAAATTATACAACAAGGAATAAGCAACAAAAAGCAAAGTAAAATAATAGAAATTTTAGTCGATCATATCTCGACGTGATTCAAGTTGGCTATATTTTTGACGGCTCTCGAGTTTAGAAAAAATGTGGCCCATGCGTTGTACTACATGAACAAAACGCTCGGTGTTTTGAGAATGAGATGGATAAGCTGTGAAAATAATTAGGTTTAGCAAAGAAAACTATGAAATGAAGATATTTTTCTTGCACTTACCTGGTAATTCGATTACATTTTGCGAACATTGTAATGCTTCCAGGTGCTCTTGGGTATAGTTAAAACTGCAAGCATTGCGGCTCTGTCAATTCGAATTTATTCCAATTGATCATATCGAAGTATGAGTCGCTTTCGAAGTTTACAAAATTAACAACTTGTATGCTGAACATTTGACGATATTAAAGTATAATATATCTATGAGTTTGTCTGTGGCAGGCCAATTTTTTTTTAAATAAAAAGTCTTTGACCTCAATTACGTCTATAGTATCAACCCATCATATCTCAACTTAAACAAAAAGAATTAAAAGTGTATTCGCTTTTCTGGTTCCTTGTGAAAAGCAAACCACTGACAATTCACGGAAGCCGAAACGTTCAACAGACCCTCCGGAAGACGTTCAACAGACCCTCCGTCCTGTTATCTAAAATAACTCGTACTTTTTCCACCCTGAGAATGTTTTATTATCGATGATAACAGACGAAGATGCTATAGTGAGTTCAGATGGCTATACTAAAATTTTATTAGCCCGTAATGATGCAACTGGATGCATTCGTCAAATGTTCGGTCCACAAGTTGTTAATTTTATAAACTTTGAAAGTGACTCATACTTCGATATGATCAATTGGAATAAATTCGAATTGACAGAGCCGCAATGCTTGCAGTTTTAACTATACCCAAGAGCACCTGGAAGCATTACAATGTTCGCAAAATGTAATCGAATTACCAGGTAAGTGCAAGAAAAATATCTTCATTTCATAGTTTTCTTTGCTAAACCTAATTATTTTCACAGCTTATCCATCTCATTCTCAAAACACCGAGCGTTTTGTTCATGTAGTACAACGCATGGGCCACATTTTTTCTAAACTCGAGAGCCGTCAAAAATATAGCCAACTTGAATCACGTCGAGATATGATCGACTAAAATTTCTATTATTTTACTTTGCTTTTTGTTGCTTATTCCTTGTTGTATAATTTGAGGCATGATGTAAAGGTTACTTGAGGTCAAAGACTTTTGAGGTCAAAGACTTTTGAATTAACAAAAAATTCGTCTGCCACAGACAAACTCATCGATATATTATACTTTCATATCTGTATCTAAATACTGAAGCTATGACAAATTTAAAAAGGTGACCCCTACGGTCTGCAACAATGGATTTATAAAAGCATTTTTTAAATAGTTGTGCTGTAATTATCGAAATACTTTCTTAGCAAAAGTCTTATGATTTTTTGCGAGCTATAAATTTCTAACATTAGGGTGTCACATTAGGGTGGTAGGAAATGAGATTCCGGGGGTAAGTACTAGAACGGTACACTTGAGGTCAATGGACCCAAGAGCAAAAATATTGGCCTCCCTGAGACAAAAATATTCGCTATATCAAACTTTAAGATCGGACTGTAAATATGGAAGATATAACGAAAAAACTAAAAAGGCGACCCCTACGTTCGGCAAAAAAAAAAAAAATTTTTTTGAAATCTCCTTGGAATAATACTTTATATTTGCTGGTGTACGGAGAACTTTTTTATTGTTGCCTGTGGGGCGAGACGCTCTAATGTACATACATACATACTTACCACCATATTCATAAAATTGAAATTGAAATGTATTTTATTTCAAATTTTTCATACAAAATTTTCCTAAAATGGATTTCAAATTCATTTAATTTTTTTTATGAATATGGGTGCTAGTATATAAATAAAATTCAAAATTATTGAATAATTTAAACTAATAAATACATAAATACATATGCTTGAAAGTATTTATTTATCAAAATTGCATTAACTAGCGAATCGTCAACATAATTTATCATAACTGATTAATTTTCAGGGAGGGCTTAGAAAAAATGGAACGACAAAAGCTAAAGCAATTGGAAAAGGTACATCAAAATAAGGATATAAACTTATCAGAAGAAGAGCGTAATTCTAACAAAAATTTAGTCATAAAGTCCATTAATACTTTCAATGGTGTAAGTATTAAAGAAGAAATTTTATATGTACATATGTATATATAAATAACCATTCAACTTCATTCGCTATTCTTATTATGCGTTCCATAATGCAGCCGACCACAGGCTTAGATGAGGAAAGTAGTGATAACGAAGAGGCTGTACCAATTGAAGTAAATACGCAAAGAGATGTTAGTGTAAAAAAGAACAAAAAAGAAGAAGACGATACATACAGTTCTTCCGAAGATAAGTCTTACGAACAAAAACTAACTGAACTGGTAAGCTCATAAATTATATGATACATATCGCTCCCTTATTTCTCTCAAAAAATACTTAAGTAAGTAAGCTTAAGTATTTTATCTTGTGTAAAAATTTAATTCAAAGTAAAAGTGAAAATTTATTTACATATATACACAAATGCGAATATCTTATAGGAATTGATCTTTATAAAAACATATTTTAAGAAGAATAATTTAGGGAATCCACAACGATGTTGCAAAATTAGTTCAATTTCAAATTGACTTGTTTCAAAGACATTAATAAATGTAATATAAATACTAAAGGTTTTGATTGCACTATTTACACACATATCGTTAGCTGAAATTCAAAATAACGTAACTACACTTTTTTAAATTTTATAGAAGAGTCACAATTGTTTAAGTGACTGAATCAAAGTTTCTTTATTTTAATTTTTAATTTAGCTAACTGTTATGATAAAGGTTTAGAAATTAGTAGTGACGTGTTTTGAAATACATAACACCCAATAATTAATAAAAAAAATGCGATTTTGGATTATTTTTTGTTAGTTACGTGGTTTTACATTTCAGCTGGCGATATATTAAAATAGCGTCTCCTCATTAACACAAATCTTTCAACTTACATTCCGAAATTCCGTCACATAAAATCCAACAGTCCTCAACACAAAACTGTGAAACTGTGTTTCACTTAGTTTTTCATTTAAAAAAATTGCGCCTTTTGAGACTATTTGGCAACAAGTTTTAAAAATTGTACAATAAATTCCCAACATTTCTTTTATATTTTCATTTTAAAATAAAAAACCACAATATGTTTTGCACAGATGGTAGTGGTACGTCGAACTTTAACTGAACTTTTATTGGAAGCCACAAATGAAGAAATTTCCAAAGTGTCTGATGAAACAATTAAAATATATAAATCCAAAGGTAAATATTTTATTTTCTTATTACTAAAAGATTTTTGCAGTTTTTTCGCAGCCGACCTTGAGTGAAGTGTAAGTCTAAATTTGTAAAAGATAATTATCGATTTAAGCCTCTTATTGTTTTATTTAATAATCTTCTATATGTAATATAATATACATTTTACATATACAAACTAAAAGCGTCATCAGCACAAGTGATCCGCCAAAGTGCTTTATCTACCCTAACTGATAAATTGGGTAAGTGTACATTTTTCATCATTGTCAAATTATTAATATGAACATACATATGTACATAGTACCTACAATGTATGTATATCATAATCAGGCAATATTAGCTTTACTTATGTAATTCCATACATACCAATGTATATGTATGTATGTGTGAATGTACTGTCTATTTTCGTTATCTCAAAAGTACTACAAATTTAGAGAAACGAACTCTTCTAACATATTTATACACGTAATCGCAGTTTTAAATTACATATACTTAATAGGAATCTTAAAGGGCTATTAGACACGCATACTTGTCTGCAGACATGTACGATGGCATACCAAAACACAAATATGCTTGTCTACTAGCCCTTTTATGTGGAACACCAGCTTCAGTTTGACCATATTTACATATTTATATTTTTGGTATTATTAAAAAAAAAAACAATTCTTTTGGACTTTAAGACCTAAGTTAAGTCATTTAAAACGATCTTTGTTTTACATATTTTTATTCTTTATTATACAAACCTATGTATGTATTTGAATTAGAATAAATTAATTTATAGGTTTAGCTGCATATGGCGATAGCTCAAGTGAAAATGATAGTGATAATGATGAGAGCAATTCATCTAAGAAAGTATCATGTCAATCAGATAGCGATAATGATTCAGAAGAAGAAATTAGGGTAAGCAATTGCAATACTAAATAAAAATTAAATCATTTTAATACTACTTGCAACAGAATATAATACGGCTTAAGAGAAGGGCGTTCGCAAAAACTGCGGAAGAAATTGAAGAACGCGTGGCTTCAGCCGCTGCACGAGAGGAGGAGAAACTTAAATATTTTGTGCGGAAAGAAGAGGAGGAGAGCGAATGCAATCGTGGAAAGCAAGAGCGATCATTAGCAAGAGATATATCACACGGCGGTCATAGTTTTTGTAAAGGTTACGAAAAAGATTCTGGTGAGATAACTGAAACAAAGATACAACATCCAAACGGTACGTCAGATTATATTCAGTATTAATAATATTTGACTAAATATCATAACCGAAAATTTGGGCGAAAAATTACAACTTATTTGGACACTTTTTGATAATGAAATATTTGTACGAGTTTCAAATTTGTAAAAAGTTTTTACTATTCCTCACAAGGCACATTGAATTTGCCTTGATTCCTCATATAAATTTGAAACGTTGCGTTTAAGCCGTCTACAGTATCGTGAGAGTTCATCTACATAATTTCAAAATAGATTAAAGTGAATTAGCGCCTCCTATATAATTTTATTTTATCTGAGCTCAGTTGAAAATTTAGCCTATTCTATTTTATTATGATATATATGTACATATATGTATATGTATGTACAGACTACAATTCAGACATGTGTAAAGACAGCTTGAACAAAATAAGACTGGTGTAATAACACCCGTATTCTAAGCTCTGTGACAAAATAAAAATTATAACAAATAACAATTTTTACATTGCTTAAAATATAAATGATCAAACAGAATTGCGGCATAAACACATTTTCCATACAAATTGACACAAAAAATCAGCACCAGAAAGCAGTCGACAGATAGAATTTATTTTATTTTGACAACGTTTTTTCTTATGCTCACATATAAAAACTTATTATAGACCTGCGTAAATAGTCTTGAAATGTAAATACGTCTTGTTTTTTAAATGTATTCTCGTGGCTGTAGAATGCTAAACCAATAATAAATGCTGTCGCATTATAAGCAAAGCACGATAGATGCATTTGTGTGCGTGTATATGAGTGCTAACAAGCAATGTCGTCAAGACTTCTTGTTATGAACAAACAGTCAACAAAGAAGTGTTGATACGTGTATGCTTGTTATTTTCCATATTGTACGTTTGAGTGTGTGTGTAAGATGTATGTAGATGGTAAGCTATTATGTGTTTAAGGGAGGGTTTTTTTTAAGCAAGCGCACACAACTAATGTAAATGCATGTGAACGTTTGTTTGTGTGCAGAAAAATAGAAGAGCATACACACAACGTGTGTGTATGTGCATGCATGACGCTTATATACGCGCCCATCCGTAGAAAGAAGCAAGCATCACAAATTTTTCAATCACGAAGTATTTTCTTCTTTACTCCTATACTTGCAATAACTGAAACAAATTCTTGCAAACAGTGTTAGCGTTTGTTTTAGAAGACTTCGCTGTAGTAAAGCATTTGAAAACTCCCTCATGTCTTGAAAGTTCTTATAAATGGTCTTGTGCAGGACTTTAAGACTTATTCTCTCAAACATGTTACCATACTTTCAATAAATTTCATATATTTTGTGAACAAAACTACCATGGTGTAATTATACAGGTGACTGCGTAAGGATTTTTTATACAAAAATACGGCAACCATAGTTATGTAAAGAACCGAAGAATGTCAAAAGCATAAAAATAATTGTACTAAAACCAAAACAAAATCGAAGTTTTTGACATTCTTCAGCTACAAAGCACATAGAGCCAAGGTGTATTTAAACAGGTGGCAGCGTTACTTCAGCTGATAATTTTTTGCTCTATGTGCTTTGTAGCTAACGAATGTCAAAAACTTCGTTTTGTTTTGGTTTTGGTACAATTATTTTTGTGCTGTTGACATTCTTCGGTTCTTTACACAGCTATGGTTGCCGTATTTTTGTATAACAAATCCTTACGCAGTCACCTGTATAATTACACCATGCATAGAGCAAAAAATTATCAGCTGAAGTAACGCTGCCACCTAGTTAGTTACACCTTGAAAACTACAAAGAAAAATAAGCACAATAGAAAATGAAACAAAAATTAGAGAGCATTTGAAGTTAGATTTTATTATGGGCTTTGATAATTTGACAGCGATTTTTCTGAAGTTGCGGACTTATTATGTTTAATAATTAAAAATTGTAATTTTTTATAATTTTGTTATTTGTCACAAAGTTCAGAATAAGAGGGTAAATAAAAATGTATGTATGCATGTACACGTCTGTTCTTAGAAAGTAAAAAAAATTAAAACAATTAACTTTCACGCGCGGTTCCGCTCGCGTTCATTTGTTGAAAAAATACATAAAAACCAGTTAAACAGTCAAACCAAAAACTTAAAAGTAACATAAAGCCACTACAATAATACTTATATGTATGTACCGATGGTGCATCGAATAAGTAAAAATAATTAATGTGATGATCGTAAAAGATAAGTAAGAATAGTTAAACATACATAGGTAGAGTGATATAACTTCCTGCTAACCTAAATATAAAATGGAAAAACAGAAAATGAATAGTGATACTTACAAATGTGTTTGCCAAAGGCAAATCAATAATTGTATACACAATCAATTCTCATATTCCGTTTCATAGAAATTTAAGTTAAATAGCTGATGTTAATAATAATCTCTACCCCAGTAGATAGACATGGGTGCTGATGAAGTGCGTGGCTGCACAGAAAAATATCGGTATTTCCCCCAGCTAATAAAGTCTAGTTTAATTTTTCTTCTCTTCTTTAGATACTCACATTAATTAATAAAAATATTTAATATTTTATTTTAAGTGGTTCTACTTTACCGACTTTTGCAAAACTTAACATACACCCTAAGCCCTGAAAAACACACAATATTGAATTTAAAAAATGGGCGGAGGCAAGACCATTAAAATTTAATTTTATATTTCACGTAATTCTTCTTATCTTCTTCTATCATATCTTTGCATTGAAGTCGATTTTTTTACAGAAAGAACTATTTAGAAGTACGTCTAATAGTATGTTTCCACCGATTTTAAATCAGTTTTAAGTAAATCACTTCATAGTGCTTCCACCGAGCTTGTGAGTGATTTGTTGTTCGAATTTTCGTATTCAATTTATGCACGTATGTACATTAGGTCCGTTTTTTTACTTTTCCAGTAAATGAGTAAATTTTGGGTAATTTTAAAATTTTACTCTCAAGAATGTCTCTTGCACAAAAAACTACGCGAACGGAAAAATTGCCAAAATTTTCAGATTAATCAAAACAGCTGATCATAGTTCTGTATAATAGGTCTGTTCCAGATGCATAACAAAACAGTCCGAACTTGTACAAAGTAATCCAAAAGCGTTCCAGACACTGTTGCCAACTTTTTTCCAACAAATATCGCTAAAATAGACATGAAAATAGCTAGAAAATAGCTAAACTTCAAAAATATTTGAAAACTTAGCGATAAATAGCTAAAAAACAAATTTATTGTTAGGATGTTTCAGAAATTCTACTGTAACTTGTTAACTTCCTTCATATTTCCAAAATGTCTCTAGAAATTTTATAAAATATCAAATAAGAGCAATATAAAAGGCTTCTTTTATTAAAAATATATACATCCAGCCTGCCCAAATTAGCACCAGGGTGCCGAACAACAATCGACTTCTTATACAAATGAATACACATACGCGAATACATTTCTCTTGGTGGCCAGCTCTGATATACATACAAAATTATACGCGGTATTATTTTTAACTAAAAATTTTAAGCGAATCTTCAACATTAATATTTTCGTAGGTATAATTGGTACCAAATTTGCTAAGTACTGAATTCGGTACTACCATAGTAAAAAATTGCTTCAAATAAAGCAGGCTTATTATATAGTAAAAGTAGCGCTCACAAGCCTGCTGATTTTTGTATGACGTGTTCACTGTTTGGAGTACTACATTTTTGCTCACAAAATCCCTTTTTTCAATTATTGTGGCTTTAATCAATCACCTTTTTCACATAGCTTGCTTTATATACGTTCACTTTTCTAATCAAGCTCACATTTTAATGCGAATTATGATGCACAAAAAATCGCTAGATTTCCCGCTAATAGCTAAATCATATTTTTTCCCGCAAAATGTACTTAAAAATCGCTAGATTTGACGAGAAAATAGCTGAATTGGCAACAGTGGTTCCAGATAGCAATTTTTGTACAATTTTGAGAGCGAATGAGAGTAATTTTTTTCATTTCCTGTACAAACTAGTACGAAATTTTTCTTCTGGGTAAGTTCGGACAAGAATTGAATAATCAGCTGTTTTTTGTTTACATATGAAACTGAAATATTAATCAGAAAATTTGCAAATATAGAAAAAAAGTTCTTACACACATATTTATTAAAAAGCAAAATGGAAGGTTTCTGAAATAAAGCTTGAGTTGTAAGTACATTTGTGCTTATTTTTCCATTTCTTTAATATAAAAAATGATTTTTACGATTTTTTAAATAAGTCACGTAACTTCTACTTGTTTGGAGATTTTTTCATTTACTTTTTACAGCTGTTGCCAATGATGCAAATTTTATGTTTTTATAATGTTATGCGTTTTAGAGTCCGAACACAATACAACGATAATCTATTGCGGTGCGGTTTTTCATACAATTTTGAATTAAAAAATCGCAGTGCGGAACGGTATAAAATTAAAATCTATTTTATTTTCTCTGCGGACTTTCTTATTCTCTAAATTTTTTACTCTCTTTCTCTTTCTGATGTTGCCATAGTTTTTGAATAATTGGCGGTGTTCACAACATTATTGTAAACAAAAAAATTATTTTGAAGTTCAAAAACTTTTGTCATAAAATATAAAAAACTAAAAAATATATCTAATATATCTGCCAATGTATACAATGTTAATAATTTCTTGTTTTTAGTAACTGCCATTACAAAATATTATGTATGTATGTATATATACACATATGTATATATGTTCCCGTCGTTCCTATAAGGAGCATAGGTCCTCCATTATAAAATATTAAACAAATAGTAAATTTTATAAAAATGTATCCACAAAAAAATTAATAGAAATTTAAATAAACACTGACAAGTATTGCCGTAGCCGTCTTCCGTTTATTGTTTTCTCCCGCAACGAGAAATCGCACCGCACCGCAAACATTGTGTTTAGACTCTTAAGCGACTAAAATCACTAAAATAAAATTTAATTTAAAAAGTAAGCAGCACTAGTATTTCAAGATGGTCAATTATGGTTTTTTGCGTTCCAGCAATTTTGGATTAAATTATATTAACGATTATTATTCTTTAATTTGTTTCACCTTGAACATAATAATCTTCAGTTCTTTTTTTGTTAAACTTTTACTTCAACTTTTCTTCTTTCAAATGTTTTTATTAAAAAATTTATACTTTGTATTTGCTTACTTTTGTTTATTTTATTTAATCATGTGTTTTTCTCATCTACTTGATTTTACTGGCAAAAATTTGTCCAGTAAAAATTTGCATACTCTCAATCAACAACTGTCAATTTACTCTCTCAATTGGCACTCTCTTTTGCAAATGTATGTGTAAACGAACGCATTTCAGTAAAATCCAGTGCAAATTTGCACAAAATTGCACAAATTTTTGGGTAAACAAACGGACCTATTATAAGGTGGGCGCAGCAGCTGTAATGTGAATTTTATTCACATGAAGTTGATATTTAAAATTGGTTAAATATTCTTTAATGTCATTTCTTGGAAATTGTCAATCACTATTGATGGATGACACAGGGAAATTGGTAGGGCAGAAGCTACACCATCCCCTCTTATTGCTAGTTCTGAAAAAATATAGCAAATGTCTCTTTTTGAGAACATGATTTATGAATGCCTGCAATTTCACTTTACATGCCAGACGTTTATTTCAAGACGTATACTTAACGTTAAGTCTAATGTATTACTCGCAGAAATATGTCGTAGTAAAGTTTAGTAAGATAAAAGCATATGATTCAAAATGTAAACAATTGAAAATTAGGCAAACGAAAAGTGTAAAAATTTTACAAAAGGTTAAACAAAAGTTCTGTTCCAGATGCATAACAAAACAGTCCGAACTTGTACAAAGTTATCCAAAAACTGAATGAGAGAGTAATTTTTTTCATTTCCTGTACAAACTAGTACGAACTTTTTCTTCTGGGTAAAGCTTAAATTAGACGCGACATAGCCATAACGCCATAGCCATAACCAAACCAAAATTCAATTGGTTTCTATGGTGAGAGTTATGGCGAGTCTCTCACTCTCACTCTCACCATAGAAATCAATTGAATTTTGGTTTGGTTATGGCTATGGCGTTATGGCTATGTCACGTCTAATTTAAGCTTAAGTTCGGACAAGAATTAAATAATCAGCTGTTTTTTGTTTACATATGAAACTGAAAAATTAATCAGAACATTTTCAAATAGAGCAAAAGAAATACACAAATTTCTTAAAAGCACTACTCAGTGCTTTTTCTTAGTTTGGCACTAACGGTCAAAATTTGGCGTTTTGAGTCTTCAAAAACTAATAAAAATAGTGTTAAAAGCACCAAGTTGGCATCGCTGGTTCCAGCAATTTTGGATAACTTTTGCACATTCAGAGAGTAATTTTCTTTTTACTCTCATTGGCCTTTCACACACGAGATCAATTGTGCTGGCATAACATGCCAGTTTGACGGTGAGAGAGGCAAGGAGAGGGGTTTCGTGTTTGGCATAATTTTTCAACCAGCTACAACCCCGCATCACCAGCACAAAACCAATACACACATAACTTAAAAAAATAACATATATCAAATGCATATAAAAACCACTAACACACACAAAGCTTTGTATGCGTATACATATTTATGTCGGATGAATTAGTCTCGTGTGTTCTTAAAAAAACAAAAATTGTGCAGCATAAAAATTAGTCTCGTGTGTGACAGGCCATTAGTCCGAATTTTAACAAAATCTTGTGGAACACACCTAAAGTTTGTGAAAGTCATTAAAATATAATTATTTTATAAAGATAATAATTACGGTTAATATAAGAGTACATACATATATTGTAATTTACTTCATGAATCCTTTTGTTTTGCAAATTGCTCTAATTACTCAGAGATGTAAAACTGTAAAGTATATGGTTACTTGCACTTGCTTTTAAGGTAATCAGGGGGTCGATTCTGAATTTATGATAAAAATGAAGTGATAAAAAATTTATCATTTTCACTTCACTTGACAGATAGTTCTCATAAAAAACTAAAATCAGAATCGCATTTTCAATGAAGTGATATTTTATTTTTCATTTTCACGATTTCACAGAAACAGAATCGACCCCCAGTAACAAATAGTTATGTAATTTTTATTAATTTAACCAACAACAAATCAAGGAAATCAAAAAGAAATTAATTACAAATATTACATAAGATAAATTACAAAATTGATTCTTAGATTGTTCGTGTTATAAAAAATATTGTATCGAGTACCAATAAGAAAAAGAGTTGAAAAGTTAAAAGTTTATATATTTTTCAACACTATGTGAAATTGGAGTCAGCTGTTTCCTTAATCTTACTAAAGGCTCAGTTACCCGACTGTAATGTAAAGTAACTGCAACGTTGGAAACAGCTGATCGATAATTTTATATGAAAAGTAGGTTACGTTACATCACATCTCTATAATCATTTTCATTACTTTTCACATAACAATATCAATCAGCTGTTTCCTACTGTTGAAGTTACTTTACATTACAGTCGGGTAACTGAGCCTTAATTTTTACTATTTTTCCGTTCGCGTACTTTTTTGGGCAACAGCTCTTTTTGACAGTAAAGGCTCAGTTACCCGACTGTAATGTAAAGTAACTGCAACGTATGAAACAGCTGATCGATACTTTTATATGAAAAGTAGGTTACGTTACATTACATCTCTATAAAGGCTAAGTTACCCGACTGTAGTGTAAAGTAACAGCAACAGTAGGAAACAGCTGATCGATATTGTTATGTGAAAAGTAATGTAAATGGTTATAGAGATGTAATGTAACGTAACCTACTTCTCATATAAAAATATCGATCAGCTGCTTCCTACGTTACTTTTACATTACATTACCGTCGGTTAACTGAGCCTTTAACCATTTGCATTATTTTCACGTAACAATATCGATCAGCTGTTTCCTACTGTTGCAGTTACTTTACATTACAGTCGGCTAACTGACCTTAAATCTTAAAATTTTTGCAGTAACTACTCATTTACTGCATTTTACTACAAAAGTAGAAAAACACACCTAATCAGGCATGTTCTGAAAATCACATTTTTCAAATCACTAGTGATTTTAAAAGTAATAATGGTCCTGTAGACGTTTTTAAAATCATATACAATAAATTTCTTTCAGAAATGATATTTGATGCTCTATACAATAGAAAAATTTAAAAAAAAGAGCGAACAAATATCTGCATAATCATTATTACTTTTAAATTCACTAGTGATTTGAAAAATGTGATTTTTGAACTTTTTTGTTTGTTTATTATGTTTATGTGTATAATTCTTAATAACACTTTGAGAGTGTTTCTATTAGAGACTGAAAAAATGAAAAAAATGGGTTCGGGTTAATCAAAATAAAAAATTCAGGTTCGGGTTCGGGTTCAAATTAAAAAAACTACATGTGTTTTATAAGTAAAAGCTGTATTACACTGATACATACATATGTACATGTAAAGGACACATGGAGTTCAATCCGCATTGGTCGTTATTTTATTTTGATTTTGGTTTTTATTATTTTTTTTTCATGCAAGAAATGTAATGGATTTTATTATTCTATTAAATATTTCTCTACCTTGCTGAATTTTTCGGTTCAACGGGTTCGGGTTCCCAAGTCTTTATAACAACAAAGGGTTCGGTTTCAGTCCCTGGTTTCTATAAACATATTAAGTTTCTTGGATTTTTTCAAGAATTTTCGGTTGAAATCTACTTATGAGAAACAAAATTCCTCTAGAAATTCTTCATGTTATACTACTTTTAACACAGTTTTAAACATTAGAACTGTTTTCTTTTTAAGAAAAAATATGAAGGCTTTAAGAAGTCTAATGCGCTGATAAATACTGTGTGCTCAGATTTTTTCTATATCTTACAGTTCTTTATTAACGGACGCATGTGTAATATTTCTGCTATGTACGAGTACATCAGTAAATGTCACCCTAACTTGAAAACAGTATGCCCGATTTTGACCAACAAAACATTTGTCCATCGATTTACATATTGTTACGTTTTTATTCTCTTTAAAAACGCTTTTCCGTAGATTCGAAGATTTGCAATAAATAAAAGACCCCAGTGTACTAATTAGGGTTAAGAATGATACAATCTTTATTAATCAATAAATACCACTTATACTAATCCAATTCAAGAGCTTAAATACAAACACATATATTACTGCAATATTCACAACTGGTTACCACTACTCCTTCCTCGCTGTTGTATACACTCGTCTCAGACAACCGGCTGCGCTAGTGTTGACACAATTCTGCTTTCTCTGTTGCACGTCACTCACAAGACTCACTCTGCCGTCACTCACAGTTGATACACCAATAACAACTCTATGGCAGACTCTCACAGTTGATACACTCTAGATCAAGACTCGCTGGCTTCACTTACACACGTTTATCAGCTTCCACTGCTCCCTTACTCTTTACTCAAGGGTCTCCACAATAACCTCAAATCACAACAGACTCTAACTGTCACTATAGATGCTGTACTATAGTCTCTTCAATCTCCGACTCACGTATTGTAAAGCAATGACTCAAATATCAACTCACAAATCACGGACTGCGCACAACTTAATTGTCAACTCACTTGATTAACAACAGGCTTCTTATTAGCAACTGCACTTATTCGCAACTGAGCTTCTTCGCAACTGAGCTTCTTCGCAACTGACTTATTCGCAACTAACTTTTGATTGCAACTGAACTGCTGTTGGATGCAGTGATGCCAACTATGTATAAGTAAATGTACTTTTTTTAGCTACTCTTTTTCAGATTTTGCAATATTGGTACTTCGAAATTATATCCTAAATAACTAAAATAATTTAATACAGAATCAGAATCACCAAATAATCGAAATCCTTAGTTTTTATTTTAATTTTCTTTAACAAACTTTGTACGAGTAACAACATACTCGTATAAAATGTCGAATAGTTTTGCGATTCAAATGATTTTTGTACTTCAGCTATAATAGATGCTTCATAAGTTATATAAATTTTTTTGGTCACGAGTACGACTACATATTTATAGTTGTGAAATTTAAAGATATTTGCCATTTACAGTATTAAAATGCGTTTTTAATTCTAATCACAGGCAAGGGAATTTTATTTGCAACAGAGTTTTGGATACTAGAAAATTGGTAAATTTATACAAAAAAAGAGAAAAAAAAGAACGGAAATGATACTGACTTTATCCAAAACGCGCTAAGTTAGCGCTTTTTTATTAAACGCGCCAAATTGGCATCGCTGGTTGGATGCGTCACCCCTTTTTATACTTTGCACAACAACCACTAGAATTTTGATGCAAAGTCTAGACCGAATGATCATTATCTTTAATGTTGTTTACAAAGCGCGTAATTAAGTTCATGTGGTAACTATGTACATACGTGTGTATATGCATACATCATTAAGTGGTTGTTTACTTTTATTTCTGCCTTTAGTTGGAATTGTCCGGCATGTATGTATGCATGTAGCTATGTCTATCTTCATAACAAACAGAAGCTTGTAGTTGTTGTTGGTTGTTTACGTTTAATCACGTACATATGTATGTGTAAGGCATGTGTATATAGTTGTTTGCTATAGTGCTTGTATGTGAATACGAGTGTACGTTTAGTTATTTATTTAAATACTTCTGGATGTTTCTTTATATTGGCTCTGTTCGAATATTCTTGCGTAACACTTATATTAACCCGACGGCCATTTCCGTAACAATATGTATACATGGGTTATTTTACAAGTCGTAGGAAGATGTTATGTATGTACTAGAGATGGGTGCAAAATTGACACGAAAAAAAAACGAAACGATTTTAAGTGTAAAATATTTATTTATTTATTTCATAAATACCAGAGCTGTAAAAGATTGCAATCAATTTAATTGCAATCATTTGATTTCACGTCACTGATTTCTAATTTTTTGATTGCAATCAAAACCGTAAATTGATTTCATGATTTCAATTTGAAATCATAAAATCAATTTACGATTTTGATTGCAATAAATTTTTTTGAAATTAATTTATACATCAATTGATTGCAATCAAATTTGATTGCAATCGATTTGATTGCAATTAATTTGATTGCAATTAAATCTTAAGTGCAATCAAAATGAAATCAGAATCAAAATAATCGTTCTCTTCAAACGAAACTCCTTCTTCTAGAAATAAATCTGATTCTGATAATTTTGAATTGCCAATAATGGTAATTTTTGTTTGAAAAATGTTTTAAAATTACTGAACATAATTTTTAACTGCAATCCGATAAGTTCTAAATATTTTATAATATAATCTACTTTGCGGGAATTTTTTTACCGTCGTAGTTGACTCAAGTGGCAAATTGCTAATAATATTCATTGTTAAAAGTGAATAAATTAAACGAAAAATTTCGATCAGAATGTACGAAGTTTTTATTGATTTTTCATCCGATGATTATGAGGAAGAAGAAGAAGAAGGTATAGCACAATTACATACATACATACATATGTATGTATCTAGTGGAAAAAATGCTCAAACTCATGAAAACTGAAATATTTTCCACATTGTTTTTAATGTTATGTTTGTTATCACTGTTCCCAATAAAGGCACGAAATTAATTAATTTATTTATTTCATAAATACTTTACAAAGTAAATTTGTAAAGTATTGTTACACAAATATATATAAATAAATATGTCCGAGCGAGAAAAAAAAACTCTCGACGGCCAAACAACAGACAAGCCTGACCGCACTTAAGAAATAAGTGCACGATGACTCGAGAGCTGTTCTTTAGCCCAGAGCTGCTTAACCATACGTCTCCACCAGCATCGACTTGGACATGACATGCACATGACGCCGGTAGAGCAAACTATGAAAAATTCATCAACTTCTTTGTTGTAGTGAATACGTGCGATGTCCATGTTCCGGCATATCAGAGTATTTTGTGCTAGTGCAATAAAGATGGAATATTTGGATGGAATTTTGTTCTGTCTCTTTTCTTTCTATTGCAAATGGTTGCAGACTGAGAATCTCATGTCGAACATTGTTGCTCAGACATATGTTCGGGCATTCATGTCAGAGCATGGACGAAAGTTGGACATGAGCGGACTCCATTAGCCATTTGCGATGTCCGAAATGATGTCCATACCAAGTTCATGGCTAGTGGAGACCGCTAGTAACGACTGGGGTGTGAATTATGTAAGCATGAATTTCCACTAAAGAAAAAATTTAATAGTTTGTATCGTCAAACACGCAACACCAGCTAATTTTTTGATAGTGTATGGGTCTCTTAAGCTTAAAGTTCTAAAATTAAACAAAATGAAAAAAATTATTTTTTGCTATTTAATTTGATTTGTGCGTTTTGCGTTGTGCCGTGTTGCGGACATTTTTTGCGTGCGTGTTTGACATCTTCGTACATATTAGTATAATATTAAGCAAGCCACAGACCTTGCGACCGTTGGTACAACATGAGCAGGTTGTATATGAGATTGTAAAGTGTGTGGGGTCGTCGGATGAAGTTGTGTCTGGGTTGTACGAAAGATTAAAAAGATTTGATTTTTTGGCAAGTTGTATAGACAGGTTGTAAAATTTAGGAGTTGGTTGTACAACTTCATTTCATTTTGTTCGTATTTTTGTTGTGGTCATATAAAAAACGTTGCGCACGAATTCAGACTTGCTTTTGTGAATGCATCGGAACCTTTGATAATGGTCATTAAATACTTCGTCTAACATCCACGTGTAATTTTTGTTCTCACTTTCTTTTAATATTTTCAAAAGTTTGTTGTGAGCATATATTTTTTTTTTTATAAACCACTCTTTTAACAAAGTTATTTTTTCTGTCCTTTTTTACATTCTTCTTCTTATATTTTCATAAAAAAAAAAATTCCACTACAATACGCGACATGGTACCCGTTGTCATGTTAACTCAAAAAAAAATTAAGAAATGAAGTTGTACGCTAATGTTGTACACGTTGTTGTACAGTTTGTGCGCAAAACACACAACTGGGTAATCCAACGTGTTGTACCAACGGTCGCAAGGTGTGTGGCTTGCATTAGATTAGTGTTCGGATATTGTCGTGTTAGAAAAATTCGACATACGTCCATCTCTAGTATTCACGTAATAAATAAAAATAAATATGTATGGATGTACTTATATGTATGCACGTATTAAAAATGAGCCATATATGTATGTATATGTAAATATTTAACCAATATTTAAAATGTGAAGCTTCCCTGCAGGAGACCGAACTATATAGTGTCCAACTAGTATTTTACCAGTACAGAAATCACCACCACTAGTTCCCAACTGTAAACTTTCCTATACCATCTTAATGCTCAAATTAGCATTGAGTGCGTTTAGAAAATTACTAGTACCATTAGTACTAGTTTATTTATAACTTGTTTATTACCAGGAGCCCGTTTCTCAAAAATACAAATTACAAATCTACAAGTAAAATACACACAAAACAACAATAAAATTTGTAAAAGTGTTGTTGTTTTGTGTGTATTTTACTTGTAGATTTGTAATTTGTATTTTTGAGAAACGGGCCCCAGTTCTTATGTAAAGAAAAATTCTATAAAATTTGTAACTTTATTACTTTGCTACCCAGTGACAACTGCCAGTTAAAATTCGTCATTATTTATTAAAATTGAAAAATACAAAAGGGTAATTATAATTATTTTTAGATGAATCTAAAATTTTAATAATTGTTTGATACCAAGCGCTCTGTTAGACAGTCAAAATTTATTTCGCAGTGTGGTGCCTTTGAACTATTTCATATACCAGGGGGTCTACTCTGTAATTCGATTCGAGAGAAAATGCCATGGTGTAATTATACAGGTGACTGCGTAAGGATTTTTTATACAAAAATACGGCAACCATAGCTATGTAAAGAACCGAAGAATGTCAAAAGCATAAAAATAATTGTACCAAAACCAAAACAAAATCGAAGTTTTTGACATTCTTCAGCTACAAAGCACATAGAGCAAAAAATTATCAGCTGAAGTAACGCTGCCACCTAGTTAGATACACCTTGGAAAATGCTTTCGAATTTACATGTTATAAACATACAAATTCGAAAGCTTTTTCTTTCGATTCGAATTACACAGTAGACCCCCAGTACTCATCAGCACTAGCAATTTTCACAACAACTTTAACCTTTTTGCAATAGTTCTTGCTATTCTAGTAATTATACTAGTATCTTTTAGACAATTATCGCAGGGTTTGTAATTTACTTAAAAACTTAAAAAAAAACATACATATTTGGGGCGATTTTTTTTTAAATTTTTTATGATTTTTTTAAGGAAAAATATTTTTGTTTTGCATAAAAAATACTTTTACAATTTTTTTTTAATATAGCTAAAAAGCTAAAAGTTAAGTATTAGTAATATCAATATTGTGTTTTGTTTTCGATTTAGAGCATTAAACTACTAACAGATGTAATAGTTTTTCTTAAAAAGGAATTTCACTATTGGTCTGTGTTATTTGTATAAACAATCGAATTAACTGCCAGTTTATAGAAGCCATGTAAAATTCTCGTTTTCATTTTTGTTTTCAATATAAATAGACAGACGAGAATTTTTACATGGCTTCTATAAACTGTCAGTAAGAGAATAGTAAATTACCAATTTAATGTTCAAATATAGAAATCAACGTACTACATATTATGGAAAATTATTATTTTTTTAATATATCTTCTTAGGAAAACGACAAAAGGAGCGCAGTAGTCGTAGAGAGCGCATTACACGCTTTAGTGACAACAAAGATAAATGTGTGGCATTACCAAATGCAGCTACATTTCTGACAAATTTGAATAATGCCACAAATTTTGGTAGCAGCAACACCACTACAACTGCGGCACCCAATTGCCAGCGACAAAATATTCCCGACATTAATGGTTTATTGCCCAACTATTCAAGTACTGGAATGGCAAACGCCTTAAATGCTGCTGATGCTGCATTAGAGAAAGCCCTCAACAATGAAAAACTAAATCGTCGGCATGATCGCGATTATTGTTATAATCAGTCGAAGAAAAGGCGACGCCTGAGTAGAAGTAAACAATCACGATCTCGTTCAAAGTCAAGTTCATCATCCTCATCTTCTTCCTCATCGTCAACGTCTACGGATTCCGATTCTTCTTCTACTTCCCGATCGTCTCATAATTCAAAATATAAACACCGATCACATAAAAAATATAAATCACGGACATCTACTGAAAGACAGTATGAGAAATCGCTTAAAGATAATCGGTACGATCGTAAATATTCATCGCGTTCACATAAAAAACGAGATCGTGAATCTACAAGTAGCCGTAAACATCGGTCTAGTGATTCAGAAGATGAGTATCGCCGACGATATAGAAATGAATCTAATTACACCCACAACTCGTCTCAATCTCGTAGCTACACACCGTCCAGGCGTGCTCGTGACCGTGAACATTCACGTTCTCAATCTAGATCATCTTATTCTTCCAATAATCGTAGGCAATAAATTTCTTTTTCTCTTTCTCAGGTGAAAGCTTATTTAATTTCTACGAGTGTTTCATATTGAAATACATACAGTATTCTTACTGTATTGTATTAATTTTATTAATTTTTTTTTAATTTTAATGATAGCAGTACCCCATTGCGTATAAGGGCGAAACACATTTATTTTTAAAACTTCCCATTTATTTAAAGCAAGTTTCATTAAATAAATTTATAAAATACTCGCAACATTTAGTCTTATTTCAGTTTTGTCCAAACGTTTTTCAGCAGATAAGGACCCTATATTATTTAATACTCCTAATTATAGATTTTTTGTAGCTGTTTGTTATTGAAAATATTCCGACAAAAGCCTATGGTAAAAAAAAATAGTAAAAATTTCCAGCCATTTATTTAAAAAATTCAACCGACGTGCTTAAAAATCGTCACAAAAAGCAAAAATTAATTTAAATAAATAAGAACCCACACAAAATTTTACATCATTTTGTAAATTTTGGAAGACTAAGTTGTGATTTGTAGCTCTGAGATACTGCCAAAGTCAGGAAATTGAAGTAAATTACATGAGTTTTTAATGTTTTTTTTCGGTTTCAACATGTTTATATGATATTTTTTGTGGCTAAACAAATAAAGGTATTACGTTGAATTTTTTTCGATGAAAGATTTAATCAGAAGCTATTTTCAATATTAAAAAAAGATTATATTGAATATTAATTGAAATTTATTTTTAATGGTGGTTAAGCATTGTCTATATATTTCATTGGTGCTCAGCCAAATCATCATTAGACTTCAACCACAGAAGTATGTGGGGACGAAAGTGGCATTTTACCATCCCCTGGGTAGTGCTGGGATACTATCGATAGACTATCGATACTATCGATAGTTTTAAAATATCGATAGAAAAAAATATCGACATCGATATTATTTCAAATGCAGTTTTGAAAACGTAAAAAATTTTCAACTGACATCAGCAAAATTTTTCAAAAACTGTCACCTGAAATAGCGTTCGCAAATACATACTAAAGACCTGCGTAAATAGTCTTGAAATGTAAATACATCTTGTTTTTTAAATGTATTCTCGGGGCTGCATTATACTAAACCAATAATAAATGCTGTCGTATTATAAGCAAAGCACGATAGATGCATTTGTGTGCGTGTATATGAGTGCTAACAAGCAATGTCGTGAAGACTTCTTGTTATGAACAAACAGTCAACAAAGTAGTGTTGATACGTGTATGCTTGTTATTTTCCATGTTGTACGTTTGAGTGTGTGTGTAAGATGTAGATGGTAAGCTATTATGTGTTTAAGGGAGGTTTTTTTTAAAGCAAGCGCACACAACTAATGTAAATGCATGTGAACGTTTGTATGTGCGCAGAAAAATAAAACAGCATACACACAACGTGTGTGTGTAAGTATGTACATGCATGACGCTTGTATACGCGCCCATGCGTAGAAGGAAGCAAGCATCACAAATTTTTCAGTCACGAAGTATTTTCTTCTTTACTCCTATACCTGCAATAACTGAAACAAATTATTGCAAACAGTGTTGTTTAGCGTTTGTTTTAGAGGATTTATCTGTAGTAAAGCATTTGAAAAATCCCTCATGTCATGAAAGTTCTTATAAATGGTCTTATGTAGGACTTTAATGTTTATATGTCAGAGCTGGCCACCGAGGGAAACACGAGAGAAATGTATTCGCGTGTGTGTATTCATTTGTATAAGAAGCCGATTGATGTTCGGCACTCTGGTGCTTCTTTGAGCAGCCTAGGCATATGTATATATGTATGTATGTACTAAAGAGCTGTACAAAATGTATTGAAAGTTCTGTATTCTAAAGCACACTACTTCCAAGCCTTATATTTCAGTGTAAACATTATCAACAAAACAAGCATAACAAAACATGACTCTCACTGAAACAAAACAAGCACCATTCGAAAAGTTTCTCTCTATAGCTTTGTTAGTGCTTGTATGTTCAAACGAAGTAGAACATCAAAACAAAAACAGACAATGAAATAAAAAAACTATAAATTACACCAAAAGCATCGAGTACACTAGAACCAACACAAAAAAGCATAAAAATGTAAACAAGAGTGTTATTAACTAATACATACATACATTCGATTTTTTATGTTCATAAAAAATGCTAAAGTATCTTTGTAAGTTTGTCTACGAGTTATTCAAACATGTTTTGAATGTTCCAAAATAGTTTTGATGTTCTACTTCAGCCTTGTTCTATTTAAACAATGTTTTGTTGTACTTGTGTTCTCTTCTTCAATGTTTTGATCGTGAAACAAAAGAAATATTTTCGGAAGTATGTGTTTTGCAATGAGCAAGTAATACATACACACTAATTGTAATTTCATGAAATGCTTGTAAGAAATTTTTGTTGTGTTTGTGCCACTCTTTAGTATGTACATGCATGACGCTTGTATACGCGCCCACGCGTAGAAAGAAGCAAGCATCACAAATTTTTCAGTCACGAAGTATTTTCTTCTTTACTCCTATACTTGCAATAACTGAATCAAATTCTTGCAAACAGTGTTGCTTAGCGTTTGTTTTAGAAGACTTCGCTGTAGTAAAGCATTTGAAAAATCCCTCATGTCTTAAAAGTTCTTATAAATGGTCTTGTGCAGGACTTTAATACATACATACTAGGGAAGTAACGAATACCAGTTTAGCGAATGCGAAAGCGAATAATACATTTTAATTTTTGCGAAAACGAATGCGAAGCGAATGCAAATATTACAATTCTTTAAAATATCACATACAAATAAATTTATATAAGAGTAAGTATATATAATAATTAAAAAGAAGTTAGGCAATACACCCATTCGTACTTTAGCCCTAAATCCTGGTACTCTGTTCAACATTTCATGTGAAATGCTTTCAAATACATATGAAGAAAACTTGGAATGAATTTTTCCTGAAAAAATCTTGCAGAAGTAGTACTCTGTTCATCTTGGGAAAAACATATGAAATATATCTTCAACAGTTTAAGTTTTCATGAGAATTTACAACAAACAAGGACTAGTTAATATTATTTGATTTTGAAATTTGTGGCACGAAGTAATGAATGGCGTTCAAAAGTTTGAACAGACTAGTCTTAAGCAGAAAATATATTCGCGCAAATCAAACACTGTCTTTTCTTTTTCAAAACTGAAAAATATTTCCTAAAAACGCTGGATTTGGGTTTCATTTTGATACTTGTGAGAACTTATTGATAGAAAAGTTTTCCGCTAAAATATTAATGCCTTACACGTATCTTTTACATGCTGGCTTAAAATAATTTTCGTCTTTTAATTTAAAATCGTAAACTATTTTCGTAAAAGAAATACAAAATTTTATTTTGTCTTTAGTATTCGCTTGAAATATTCGCATACATTTTGGCGAATGCAAAAGCGAATGCAAATAGCAAAAGTAAGCGAATTATTTGCGAATGCGAATGCGAACATTCGTTACATCCCTAATATATACATATTAAAATATATATAAGACTATATACTTTCAATAAAGTGATAAAAAACTAACTTTAACCCGATCAAAAATTGTTATATTTTACTTTCTCAAGTACAAACATTCAGTCGATAGTAATATCGATAGTATCGATAGTGAAATCTGAACTATCGATAGTAGAAAATATCGATAGTATCCCAGCACTACCCCTGGGTCGAAGTTTAGGTTTTTGAACTTTAGCCGACGTTAAAAGTTTCATTTGCTAAACAAAAGTATAGGAAAACTTAAAAAGAAATTGCATTTTCAGAGGCAGGGGAAGATTTTCTCTTTGTCCTAGTTTTCTTATTTTCAAGTTTTAACTGGATATTGCCGAGTACACACTATGCCATTTTGTGACTTCGCAATAGTGTGTACTAGTGGCAACGTTAGTCATTTGCGATATTTTTCGTTGTGTGGCATTGCTTTCATATAAAAAACAATGTGAACGGCGTTGTACACACTTTCAAAATGACAACACAAAAAATGCCAGAATTGTACTCAGCATATCACTACAAGACCTGTTTCTTCCAAGTTTCATTGATCTAGGGGCACTCAATAACTTTTCACAAGCAATGTATAATAAAAAAAAGTAATGGCCACATGCAGTGTACTATAAGATAAACACTAGCAGAACGGAACAATATGCTGGGGATCTATTCTGTAACTCGGAACGAAAGAAAGCTCTTTCGAATTTGTATCTTCATAACATGTAAATTCGAAAGCCTTTTCTATCGTTTCGAACTACAGAGTAGACCCCCTGTTTTCGAAGGTCTTCACAACTTCATCATCACCATTAATTGCGTTCGCGTACTCAAAAGTTTTTACAAATTTTTACTGAACTTTACTGCATTTCAGGGTAGGGAAAAATTCTGCTCGCGAGAATAATTTTTATTAACTCGTTCGTTTTAAAATTTGTGCTCGCGAGTTCAAAATTATAACTCGCGGGCACAAATTTCTTAAGACTCGTACTCCTTTTGTGCTCGACTCGTAAGCATTAAATGACTCGCCTTAAAATTTGTACTCGCGAGTTTTATTTTAAAACTCGTAAGCACAAATTTTAAGAGAGTGCAAAACGAGCATAAACGAATTCAAAACGAGTAGTTATTACAAAAAAAAGTTATTACGAAAAAGTATATGTATTTATATGCGAATTTGAGAAGTATAGTACTTACAAATGCATATAAATATCTACATACATATATAAAAATATATATTCTTACTTTCATGACATGAGGTATTTTTCAAATGTTTTAAGGCTTCTGCTTCATGAAAAGTTATGCAAATGCTTACCTGTCAGTAATAAAATATAATTTCAACATTGCGACCTATAGAAAACAGAATTTGAGCAAACAAAATTAATAAAACTCGCGAATAATTCTTTTTAACTCGACTCGCGAGTCGAGTTTTATTTTTTACTCTTAAAATTTGAATTCTCGCGAGTCCTATTTTCGATTCTCAAAAATTAAATGCGCTCGCGAGTTTTATTTTTTTAACTAACGAGCAGACAAGAGTAGCTCTTTTCAATACAAAAAATAAAACTCGCTCGAATTGAATTCGTTTGCGAGCGAGTTTAATTCGAGCACTATCCGCACTCTGCTGCATTTAGTAAATTGCGTTCGCTTACCCAAAATACGGTAAATGAGAACTCAAATTGAGAGAGTAAAGTGACAGTTCTTGACTGGGTGCAAGGCCTATTTATCAGGTCAACGCAACTCTACAAAAACACAGCAATACAAAAAACAACTTTATGCTTAAGTTGTCAGAAACACACACAAACATGAACTAAAGTATATGGTGCAAATAACTTTTGACAGCTTAAACACGGAATATCATCAGGACGATTGCATTGACCTGATAAATAGGCCTTGACTGGGTGTTTTGCAAATTTTTACTGCAGAAATTTGTCGTAGTAAAGTTTAGTAAGATAAAAACATATGATTCAAAATGTAAACAAATGAAAAATAAGCAAACGAAAAGTGTAAAATTTTTAAAAAAGGTTAAATAAAAACTGTGAAAGTCATTAAAAAACAATTAATTTATGAAGAATAATAATAAAAGCTGTTAATAGCAAGGTTGGCAAACGGTATCATAAAAATACCGATACCGATTCAAATACCGCTAAAATTAGATACCGGTATCGTTACCGATACCGAAATCCATTTCGGTTAGAAAATACCGGTATCCAGACTACCGTTTACGTCTATACCGGTACGTACCGGTATACCGATTCCGGCCAAAAAATAAATGATAGTTGAGTTTTTTTTCACCATGAGACAAATGCTTTTTATCAGTTGTATTTTGGTTTTTATTTCGACCATTGTGTTGGTTTTGCTTTACTATTCCAGACGCCAACCAATCCCATTTGTCAGCCAATATTATTGCCATTTTCATAAAACATAGAATCTCAAGAAAAAATACCGAGGCCAAAACTAAAAATATTTAAAATGTTTTGTAATGGATATTATGGTTTCAAAACATATAGCATAGATAAGAACCTTTGTTTTTCGTGCATTGTTTCGAAGTCAACTAAAATTAATTGTTATTCAGAATACAAAAAAACAGTTGTTTAAAAGTTAAGTTGTTTCATTTTCAATCCAACTTAGTTCAGCTGTAAATCGTAATATGTGCAAAAATTGCAAAAATATATTTCAATTAACTTTCTTTCTTTGGTGTTGGTCTTGTTTACACACTTCACCGTAATATATAAGGTTGGTAGAGAAAAAACTTCTAAACTTTTATATTTGAAGTTAAAGATTCCTCTCTTGAGGTGAAGAAAATTACTTTTGAAATGAAGAAAAAATTGGCGACCACTGCTGTAGCAATTTTGTACTCTGTGTTTATATACATCTATTAAATTGTACTTTCATCGTCCTGGAAGCTTAAATACACCGAAAGCGTATAAATAGAAGCGAAATACATCATACAGGTAGTTTTTTAACAAAAAGTCTTCTAACAAAATATTTAAAACAGTCCTGTGAATTACTCTTATTCAATTATGTTTTATAAACAAAGTTATCAACAATATATGTAGATCCAGTACAAAAAAATTGCCTAAGAACGTGTCCAAAGTAGAAAAGTGTCGAAAAAAACCGAAAAAATCATATTTGGTAAAAAAATAAAGACATATTTAAAATTTACTGAAACAAGATATATCTATATGGTTCTAAAGGTCTTAGTATCTTCTTTCTGTATCCGTTTATAAATTTAAAATCGGTTGATATTTAACTTAGTTGGAGGTTGATAAGTGTCTACGGGGACGAAAAACCGGTTTTTACCCGTAACTCAAGATTTTGGAGGTGTCTGGAAAATTTCAAATACAATTTTTATTTGTTATACTCGACAATACCTAGCAGAAATATAGTAACACGTCCCAGGTATTTCGATTTCATCAAAATTTGTCACACAGTGTAATATATAAGTATAGACAAAACTTTTATTTTTACTATTTTGTTTAATTAACCAAAATGTACACTTTATCGGCACTATGTATAAGCAAAAATTGGCATGAAGTTAGCAAAAGTGACGAAATTGAATTAGGTATTAACGAGTTCCTCCATACAATTAGACATTAGAAATGGTTGCATTACCTAATTTTATCCCACCTCTACTCCCTAGCATAGTTTTTAATGTGAAGTTTCATGACAAAATTCTTTAAGATCATGTTCAATTTTGCCACTTGTGCTAACTTCATGCCAAATTTTGCTTATACATAGGGCCGTATATATGCAAAGTTTGAACTGCAGTCTCCTTGTTTCACTTTTTTAATAAATTATTTTTTAATAATAGTATAAAAACATACACATGTATATAGAAACAAATAAGTTTATATGCTTTTATACGAGTACATATGTATGTTAATGTAAAGTAAGTAATTTAATAAAAAAACATTTTTTGTAATGTCCACTGCCTGAAATAATAAATTTATCAGTAATATCGGTATACCGGTATTATAAACTCGATAACGGTATGTACCGGTAATACCGATACCGAAATAAAAAAAATACCGATACCGCTACCGATACCGAAATTTAAAAAATAATTGTACCGGTATCAATACCGATACCGTTATTTTTTTCGGTTTCCAACCTTGGTTAATAGACATATTTTGTAATTCATTTTATTAATCCATTTGTTTTGCAAATTATTCTAATTACTCAGAGTTGTAAAACTGTAAAGTATCTGGTTACCTAGATTGCACTTGCTTTTAATGTAATCAATATCATTAACAAATAGTTATGTAATTTTTATTAATTTAACCAACAACAAAACTAGGAAATCAAAAGGAAATTAATTACAAATATTACATGAAACAAATTACAAAATTTATTCTTAGATTGTTCGTGTTATAAAAATATTGTATCGAATACAAATAATTAAAAGAGTTGAATAGTCAAAAGTTTATATACTTTTCAACACTATGTGGAGTTGGAGTCAGTTGTTTCTTTAATCTTACTAATTTTTAAGGCCGGGCACAATGAATCCGTCATACGTTAAACTTCGCATTTTTCAACTGACATTAACGCAACGACGGAGAAGGTTGGCACAATGAGTACTTTATTGACGGAAGCATTTGAACAGCTTCTATAGATCGATTCTCCATTTTATTTATTAAATTCAACTTTTTGTATTTATCAGAACATACCAAAAAAACCAACCAATATCTCGTCGGTTGGTTTCTGGTTTGCAGACATAATGTACATTGTATATACTGTGCCGCAAGCCAGAAACCAACCGACGATCTGTCAAACTACTCAACGTACGCGAAAAGTTAAAAGTTTACCAAATTTTGTACTTTCCGTTGACGGACACGTACTGAATGTAACCGACCTCATAAGAAACCATGTATTTCAACTTAGCTGTCAGTTGTAAAAGGCGAAGTTTAACGCATGACGGATTCATTGTGCCCAGGCCTTTACTATTTTTTCCGTTCGCGTACTTTTTTCGGCAACAGCTCTTTTTGAGAGTAAATTTAAAAATTTTCGCAGCAACTACTCATTTACGGCATTTTACTGCAAAAGTAAAAAAAAACACACCTATTCTTGTGTGAGGTGTCAGCTGGTGCAAATTTGTGCTTAATATACTAATCTTTCAGTGCAAACGGAATGTGTGAATTGTTTTGATTCATTGTATTAAAATTTGCTGAAAGCTCAAATTTACCATACCTAATTTACAACAGTCTTGTCATTGTTGTTTGTTCTTCATATCGCACACTAGGTTAGGTTAGGTTAGCAGGCTGCTAGTGAAGAATGAAAAATTTAGGGGTCTAGCTCACTTGGGTCCAATACGATTATACCTTTGTGCTGCCTGTAATTTGAAAGTATAAGAATAAGGGGGAGACCCGGAGTGTAGGGAGAATATAGATAGAGAGGGTATAGATGGAGAGTTTATGTATAATAAGAGAGAGTAAAGGAGAGAAGAAGTGGGACAGGAGAGGGTCTAGTACATTCACATGCCGTAGAGGAAGGCTAGCGGCCATACCAGCCGCTGCTCCTAATGTATAGACTTAGGTTTCTAACAAGCTATTGAAGGATATTCTGCCAAGGAAGTGCAGACGGAGATCCTCCAAAGCAGGGCAGAAGCAGAGAAGATGCGAAATGCTTTCCTCCTCTTCCTCATCATTGCAGCTGTAACAGTAATCATTATACGGGAGACCCATACGTTTAGATTCCTCAGGTGCTTTCTGGTGAAGATAATGAGGTTTCTGGTTCTGTTAGTATCTAGACGAGGCCAAAGGGTTCTCGATATAACGCATGTAGGCTCATTGCGCCAACTTTCCTGAACTAAATTAAGAATGGCAGTATCGAAGCGTCTCCAGCAAGACGAGAGAGGGAGCCCACAGAGATTGTGAATATCGACTTCCCCGAGTAGGGTTCCTCTCTTTGCCAGTTCATCCGCAACTATATTGCCTGAATAGGTCCCGTGTCCACGCACCCAGTATAGTGTGATGGTTGAATGCTGCGCCAGTTTATCCAGGACTGTGCGGCATTCTTGGACAAGTAATGATGTAGAATATACACCTGCAAGGGTTTTGATCGCGGGTTGGCTGTCCGTTATTATTGTGTATCCGATAATAACTCAACCAGTGTGTTGCTCTTTTTATGGCGCATATTTCTGCCTGTAATATGCTACATTCGTCCGGGAGTCTGAAGGATATTTCAATTCCAAAATCTGGAATATATATCCCGCTCCAACTCTTCCCCTCCGTATAGAGCCGTCCGTGAAAATCTGCACGGCTCTGTCCATTGGGGAGAACCCTTCTGTCAAAGAAATATTGAAATTCCTATTGAAGTAGGGTTTGGGAGTGCAGTAGTCAATGAGTACAGGTATATTGTTTGCTGTATTTAGGATGCTAACGTGACCCCATGGTCTATAGTTCCATACGCCTATTGCGTTCAGTCTAACGGCCGTATGTAGGGCCAGTTTTCTAGCCATTAAGTCCACAGGAAGCCAACAAATCATAGCGAAGAGTGCCTTTGTCGGCGTGGATCTAAGGGCACCTGTTATCATAAGTGCCGCTTTGCGGAGAATACCTTCTATGCGGGTCTGATTTCCCGCTGATTCTAGTGATTTCCACCAGATGGAGACCCCATAAAATAGGTTTTATGACCATCTCTAGTATCCAACCGACTCCTTTGGGGTTAATTCCCCAAGTAGAGCCAATTGCTTTCCTACAGATGTACATTGCCATAGCGGCTTTCTCTATCCTCACCTGAAGATTTTCCCTCCAGGAGAGCTTACTATCTAGAACCACGCCTAGATATTTGGCACTTTTCGACATGGTAAGTGCAGTACCATTCAATGACGGGGGAATGAATTGTGGAACTTTGTATCTCATGGTGAAGAGTTCTAGTTTCGTTTTAGTCGGGTTGACACTCAGGCCGCTACTAGAGCACCAAGCATTAACCTCATTTAGTGCTGTTTTTAGCCTTTGTGATATCGTATCTAAGTGAAATCCTGATATTGCTATCGCTACATCATCTGCGTATGCAACGGTTTTAATGTTTAAGGATTCCAATTTACTAAGCAGTTTGTCACATTCCCTAACAGTGGTGACAGCACACCACCCTGAGATGTACCTCTGTGGGCCTGCCTTGTGATGGTGGCTGCTCCCATGGTGGAAGTAGATTTTCAATGAGCCGATAAATCCCTCGGTCAATCCCCAGCTCTCTGAGAGACTGAATGATTACCGTTGGATCAATGTTATTAAAGGTACCTTCAATGTCCATGAAGGCTACCAAGGTATAGTTTTTATGCTCGAGTGACTTCTCTATGTAACCTAAAAGCGAATGTAAAGCGGTCTTAACCGATTTGCCTTTGGTATAAGCGTGTTGAGAGACTGATATTAGAGAGCTGTATATGGAAGTTCTAATGTGAACATCCAACACTCTCTCAAGGGTTTTTAGAAGGAAGGAAGTTAAGCTTATGGGTCTAAAATCCTTCGCTTTGGTATGTGATGCTTTTCCTCCTTTGGGAATAAAGATCACATTACTTCTAGTCCATGCAATTGGAATATATGACCATACGAAGCAGGCCTTATATATGGTAAGTAACCATGGAATTACAAGTTCTACGTTATGTTGTAGATCCGCTGGAATAATACCACCCGGTCCTGGTGATTTGAACGGGTGGAAGCTTTTAATTGCCCATTTAACTTTCTCCACCGTTAAGTCGATGGATATGTGTGATTGAGCATGAAAGGGATACTCCCGTGGCATATCGCTACAAGGTTGACATCCCGGAAAATGGGTGTCCATTAGAATCTTTAGGGAATCGATACTTTTAGTGGTCCAGTTTCCATCATTATTTTGGATGTAGCTGGGTATCGGTGGCTTTTTCGCAAGGATTTTACGCAGTCTGCTAGTCTTGGAGTAAGTTTCTACATTACTGCAGAATCCTCTCCAAGTTTTGCGTTTTGCGTTCCTGACTTCATTCTTGAATTTATTTAATGCAGCTTTGTAGAGTGACCAGTTTCCTGTCCTTTTTGCTTCATTGAAAAGTCTCCTGCAGTTTTTCCTAGTTTCTGCTATGTCTCCAGACCACCAAGGTAGCCTTCTTGTCGGGCGCTGTACAGATACCCTGCAGGATGAGCCTGTAGCTGCTTTGAACGCATTTGTTAGCATGTCCACGGCCAAGTCAATATCTGCAGCCCCCTCTATATTTGGTGGGCGTGCAAGTAAGTCGGTTAGGATTTGGTTTTGCATCACCCAGTCCGTCTTTCGTCTATTAACATATAATGTCGAATGCCTATTTGATATGCTGACTGTGAATAACAAAGAGCGATGGTCAGAGAATGAGCAGTCTGAATAGACCCTCCATTCACGTATCAAATGAGCGTGTCTCGCACTGACCAGAGTTATGTCTAACACCTCCTGTCTATTAGAGACTATGAAAGTGGGTTCTGAACCCTGATTCGATACTACTAGGTTATTTTCCATAATAAAATCAAAAATACACTCACCCCTTTCATTATTACCTGAGCTTCCCCAGATTCGATAATGTGCGTTGGCGTCGGCACCTATTATTACAGGCGTGCCGCGTCTATTGGCCTCTTTGGCTAAATCCCGGACCATTGAATTAGGAGGTGGGTCTGTGTCGTCGTGAGCCATGTAGCAGGAAAGAATCCATATAGTGGACTCCCCTGTCTCCCACGCTGCCGCTACCGTATCTTCATCGCTAAAATTAGATAGAATGAAGATATTTAAGTTGGTTTTAACCATAATACAGGATCTAATGTTTTTGTCATTGTTACCTGAACTGTTTACATACAATAATTTGTACCTTTTTGCGCCAAGCCCAAGTATTTTGCCGTTGACAGTCCACGGTTATTGGATAAGCGCCATATCCACTCCTCCTTCGACAAGTCGGTTGGTTAATGCCGCTGAGGCTGCTTTCGAATGATGAAGATTAATTTGTATTATCTTCGCCATTCTTAGATATCTGGGTCATAATTGATAACGATGTCTGCGTCTTCTGGATTTGGGTCCAGAAGAGCGTTTTCATCGTCCACGAAGTCGAGTCTCGAGTTCGCCGGCCTCCGAATTGGCATTGGCTTCTTTACCAATCTCTAGCCCTTGCGACCCCTCTGCTGCAGCAGGGATTACGGGATCGGGTTTGTCGTCACCCCGGTAGATGCGTAGTCTGATGCCCATAAAACCTCAGAATCCACCTGCTTTTACGCTTGCTGGATGGCTGTGCCCTTGGCTGCGGTGATGGCTCCTCCCCTGAGCGTTGCCTTTTAGGCGCAATGGCTGCAGGTGTTTTTGCAGCTGCTTCAGGGTTGGAGCCATCATGTGCGGCCAAGTGAGCCTTTGCCCATGCCAGCGAGGATTTCTACTTACTGTTTAGATCCTTAGACGGCTTTTTGCCCAACTGCTCGATATAGCGTCGAGCAGCCCGTAATTCATTGGTTGCTTTGCGCGTCAGGAAGCTACGATCTTGCGTATTCCGTGCACTCGATCCAGATGCAGTAGTCACTGTCGGCTTTACGCTGACTGGCGCATCCTTCACGAGCTCGGTATTAATGGGTGCAATTGGCACGGCTGGTTTTACTCCAGCTGGCGCACCTTTCAATTGTTTATTGGGTGCAGCTGGCACTACCGAGGATTTCCCGGCTGGCACAACCAGAGTTTTCATGGCTTATTTCTCAGCTCTAGTTTTGGCTGTAGCAGCTGTGCTTGGACTACAGTCTAAGGACACGCTAGAGGAATGGCAAGGTTTGGTTTTTGTTTTTTTTTTTAATTTTTCTTATCAATTTTGTTCCCACGAGTATGTGCGTAAGGGGTTTGACCACCCATGCAGGGACGGCGTACATGGGCTAGGCAATCACGTTTTAACCGACCCGTCCCCTGGCGTCGTCGTGGAGCTGTTAACGACTAGTCTTCTTTAACCACTAACTAGCCATTCAGTTTCTCGGCACTGCTACCAGCCACCTTAACCTTACAAGTGGTTTAGTTTTGGTCCGCGGGCTCCATGCATAGAGAGAGAAACTACACTATTAAGAGGAGCCACAACGTGAAAACTAAGCTGGACTCATGACCTCCTAATGGGAGTATCATGTGACCCTCTTAGATTTCATATTGGATCAACACGATCCCCTTCAAAGTTGGAAGGTCAATTCATGTTGGATAGCATCTCCCCATCATGATAACAAACATGGGTGGAATGTTTCTCATGATCGGGAGTATCCACTTGTCGGTACCTCCCCCATGGTTCAACCAACCCTGGCACCTCCTTTCCAGGGTACGCAATTGTCGGTGAGATACCAGAGGTGCATTTCGCCAGCACACAGCCTGGCCATGACAACGATCCTACGCATTCCTAAAAAGGAAATCCGCAGATTCGTGCCAGACCAGAGACATGACAGTAACACAGATGACCACTTGTGCAGTGTGTCAGGAGGGTTGATGATAATGCCTCTCCCCTATCCGCCGCTTGGGGACGCGCCCGACAGGAGACTACTACTCCTACAGCATAGCTAGGTGCTAAACTAGCGCTGTTGTTCGCACACTAAATCATAAACAATCACAACTCAAAAGTATCAGTGGTTTTCCTTTTTTTTATAAATTGAACAAACCCCTAACGACCGGAACAATTTATTTTGCAATAAAGTCTTCTTGAAGAATATAAAATACCGTTATTCTTATTTTTATGTTGCATACTTACGTCATTTCTAGAGTATCAACAGCTGTTTGCAACTACTCAGCCTCTGAAATTTTTTGAGTTGTGACTTTATGATTTAGTGTACGATATATACATTATGGCATACGTTATGTATGTATGTATACATTAAGGCACATTCGCAATGATGTGTACTAGTGGCAACGTTTGTCATTTCTCATATTTTTCGTTATGTATGTGGCATTGCATTGAACATAAAAAAATAAAAAACATACATTTATAAAATAATAACCTATTTGCAAAAATTTCAAAATTTAGTTTTTCATGGATTATTACTCCCTATATCATACGCATATGTGTGCAAAATTTTGAACATCTAATATTACAAATGACCAAGTTATTACCAGTTTTTGTACCTAGAGGACCGTTACGTACTAAAATAAGAGAAAATAAATCATCAAAAATCACTCTAAAAGTTTAATTTTGTTGCATAGTATAATTTAAACAAACATTAAGGGCTAGTTTTTTACTAGTTAATTAAACCTAGTTTAACATACGTTTGACTTAACCAAGAAACAAAGTTAAACAGGTTTTAACCGCCCATGCTGTTTTTCAGTGATGGATTAATTTAGCTAGAAATGCCATACTTTGTTTTCAATATAGATATAGTATTCTTGAAAATATTTTATATAAATAGGGCAACACTTAAAAAGTGATATGACACTTCTTAAAATTTATATTAAAAAAACTTCAATAATTAAATCAAACTTAAACAGCCAACACTGTAGATTTAAGTGTTGTTTAAATTTTACAAACTCACCATATGTTTTGTGCATGTGTGTGTTTTTTGAAGGTACGTATATGAACATCATGTGGTCATATTAAAATGAATTTCGTTTAATTTTCGCAAATGTACAACAAATGTAACACATATTTTCATATCATGAAATATATAAATAGAAAAATGCATTCTGATGCTCTTTTTGTATCATAAAATGTGTTTTTTGCTATTTCACTTTTCTGCAAATTGATAAATCAACTTTCTTGTTTATATTGAACAGCTGTTTTTTGGAAAGCTTTCCATAATATTGTAGTGCTACCGTACTTTCAACTTAATTTGATAATAACTTTAATTAACCACTGAAAAAATGAAAGTGTATTTAAACACATTTTAATTTTTAATGAAAATTAACTCAAACTATATTTAAACATTCACTGATTTATTAGCTATAAGTGTTTTCTGAAATTTTTAAGAATTAAAAAAAATAATATGGACTTAAAAATAGTGACGCTCCAAAAATAACCTACAAAAGAACATCAAATTTTAAATCCAATGAAATATTTGAAAGAATTCAAATTCATTACACACATAAAAATAATTGTGGCGTGTTTTTATCTTCCTTATTTTACCAACAATTATCCTATCCAAGTTATTATAGATTTCATAATCACTAAAATCTTAGTCGCCATAAGAAACATCCATTTTATTTATGTATGATTGTATTTATATATGTATTAAACTTGTCAGTCAAACTGTTCTTTCAATTGCGTAGTATTTATTTTATACATGTGTACATATGTATGTCTATTTATCATTTGACAGTTCTAACTTGAGTTAACTGAGCAATGTTGCTCGGTTAAACCTAGATTATTAACCAGATAACCTTTATCTGAAAAACAAAATTTTAAGTTTAAACTACAGTTAACTGACAAGTAGAGTTTATCTTTATGTGAAAAACTAGCTTTAAGTACTTTTTTTTTGTTTAAACCCGTAAAAGAAACTATATCTGAGGTGACGATATATGTACATACACATTTTATATAAATTTTTTTATAAAAATGTTTTCTTAAAATACGGTCTGGACCAGAGAAACAAGCCGCCTTAAAAAGTCGGCGGCGGCGGCTTAGGACAAAATATTCGGCGGCGGCTCATAAGCCGGCTGACGTTGATAGCCGGTTTGTAGAAGTTTTCTAAACAAATTTCTGTAAAAAAATTAGAACACCTGATGTCTTCCATATAATTTCTGAGATGTAGTACAAACTTTCAACTACAAAAAGCAATTAGCCGGCTGCCATTTCGAGCCGAGGCTAGCCGCATGCATCGGCGGCGGCTTGAAGTTACATTGAATGTCGGCGGCGGCTCTTGAGCCGGCTGTGAGCCGATCGGCTTGTTTCTCTGGTCTGGACCGATTTGGATTTATTTTTTCTGTTTGAATATAGCACATATGTATTTTCTAGATATATTCGGGTGTTTTTAAATTTTTGGCATTTATAAATATAAATACATTTTTTACGTTTTTTTTTTTTAATTGAAATTTAATGTAATTTTTTGTAAATTGACATTTAATTTAATTGGAAATGGCTTCATGAAACAAGCAAGTCTCCCAAATTTTCCCAATTGCACAAATGGCAATTTTAAAAGTTCTCATTAAACCCCTTAGTGTGGACAATGTTGCACACTCGCATTTCAATTTTTTTTTTTTTGGTTATGGAGAGTAAGTACATACAAATCGTCACCTTAAATGCAAACGGACGTAACTACACTACAAAAAACGTTACAAAATCAATAATAATAAAGTATTCTTGAAAATGTTCTTCTAAATTTAATTGTAGTATGGATACTTATATGATTTTAACAATTTGTTTCCTTTTTATATATATTTAAGATTTTATGTTAGTTACGTTCCTTGTAATAAAAAATAGATTCATTCGTAATTACGTCGGTTTGAATTCCTTTAATAAAGTCGTCACTAGCTGAGCCCGTCAAACGTTTTGCACAGAATTATTTTATTTTTTTTAACTGAAAATTGCTCCACACAGTAGTCAGTTGTTGGATCAAAAACAAAGCAAAAACCTACCGGGTTTTGACCAGAACCTATGTTGAAAAATTCCGCTCCACAGTTTCACAGATCATCGTTATGAACCAACACACGATTTTATATAGGGTGCATTCGTAAATGCATCACTGCTCTGCATCATACGTGCAAACTTTTACTTAAAATGCAATACAAGTTCGCTGATAATATGTTTTAGTAGTAATCATGTTTGTACACCATATTTGACATTTGTTTGTGAGTTATCTACTTCAGTGAACCAGTTTAGAACATTTAAATTTCCATTTGCACCGCAGTAACGTACTAAGATTTTCAATGAGGACGCAATTATACGTTATCTCCCAGAAAACGTTAAAAACGCGATTTCGAAAAAAAATTGAGATACGCCCTTTTTATATTAAGCCATCTGTATGAAATTATTTCAGGTTGTGCATTGAAGACTGGGAAGAAGTCACCGGTTAGATTTACCTACCACTGTATATTTAAATTTTATATTATACTAGCTTAACCCGGTGTGCTTCGCTACCCCTCCCCACCCCGCAAAAAAAAGAAATATATGGCATTGGTGGTGCAATATGAAAATTGGATTTTGCCACGCCCCTCCTCCCGCAGACCGAAAATCAAAAATCAGACTTCACAGTGTCACCCGCCTGATTATTCTGAAGATTCCCTGAAAATTTCATTCAAATCGGCCCATCCGGTTAGAAGTCCATACGTTACATACATACATAGATAATATTATTATTAAACTCAATATTAACACAATTCATTCTTTCTTGATAGATAATTCATTGTCTGCTTTTAATTCACGTTTAGACACCCTCCAATTGGCAAATGGGTCATCGTATTCGTCTTTTTCAGAATGGTGATTTTTTTGTCGCCGGTGCGTTCGTAGAGCTGCGCCACAAATAAAGGCCTCCATACAAATGCTGCATTTATAAGGCTTTTCACCCGTGTGTCGGCGCATATGAATTTTAAGATCATTCGATTGTGCGAAACTTCGCTGACAGTTAGTGCATTTGTACGGACGTTCTCCCGTGTGAACACGCATGTGACGAGCTAACTTATTTGCTCGGGAGAACGATTTGCCACAAACAGTGCATATATGAGGTTTTTCGCCAGTGTGTTTACGCTGATGTACAACAAGATCTTGACGTCTGGGAAATGCTTTATCGCACTGATCACACTGGTAAGGATTTTCACCTGTATGTCTTCTGATGTGTACAATTAGACTGGCTTGCGTAAAATTTTTTCCACAATAAGGGCAATTGCTTCTTTTATAGTTATGCTTGGTTTTAATTAATTTCTTGTCTTCTTCAGTAAATTGTTCTACGCAATTTGAGTGGCTTGCTGTCAAATGTCTTATATAATTGTTGCGGCGTTTGAACATTTGTGGGCAATAAGAGCACGCTATTTGCTTGTCATCCATTGCAAGATTAGCTTGTGTAGAAATGTTTGCCAATTCTTCTCGCGGAATGGCAGTATGTGCAATTTTTATGTGCCGCTCTAAAGTTTGTGTTTTTGCAAACGATCTCTGACAACTGCTGCATTTATAATTGCATGATAACAAACGTTTAGATAAGCGCGATCCAACAGTATCGTCACATCGCCTTATTTCATTTGCTTCAACTATATCTCTAAACATGTATATAAAGTGAACAAGTGAATATATTAGTTTAACAGTTGCTATAAAAATCTTGTGATTATCTTACATCTTGCTTTCAAATATGTCCACTACCGATTCGGGCGAGATCTCATCCATGGCAACTATAACTTCATTGGAAATTGCCGGTTGGTCTTGCTCTATTTGAAACTCTTCCTCCAATATTTCAACATCTTGAATGTCTATATCGTTTGCTTCAGTTTCTTCATCTAATCGCTCAAATTCTTCTTCCGATTCCTTGACACCAGCCTTCATATAATTTTCTATATCTATTTCAGCTCTTTCGACAGAACCAATAAAATCATAAGCACTCAAAAGGCGTTCAGTGCACTCCTGGCACAAACGGGATGGTTTAACATCTTCATTTTCAAGCAACTACATATAATTCCAAAAATTTAATGTATCAATAGTAGGCTCATGTACAGACCTAGTACATATCGCTCATTTACTTCAATAGTGTTATAACTCAAAAAACGCGGTTTTTGAGTTAATAATGCACAAAAACTCGGCGTTTTTTATTTAATCTGGTGTAAACATTTCATATAAATATATTCTACTACCACCTCGTGAGAGAAGAATATTTTTTCATGTCTTCATTGAATTGTATGCAAATTGAAAATTTTAAACACGTTTTCTGCAAAACTATGTTTTTTGAGTTGTGACACTATTGAAGTATATGAGCGATATGTACAACATATGTATGTGTGTATTTTGCTTCTTACCTCAACACCAGTGACCTTTTGAAATATGTTTCCCAATTTTATATAATCATCATATTCCACTTCATCAAAAAAAGAGTTCGATTCCGAATTATATTGTAAACATACTCGACAAACCGATTTCAAAGAATCCATTATTGCAATTTAACAAACATCTGTATTCTGTGTGAATATTTATTTCAATAACCATATACATACATATGTATATATATATAGACGAAGTTTTTTTTCGGTAAGAGCCCGTTTAGATGATGGGCGACGTAGCTGCGACAACGCTTACATTCTCCTTTGTAGCCCTTCTTAAACTCGCGCGCGCTTACATAAAGACTTTTGTCGTAACAATCAGGGGACTTTTTGATATGTACTAGATCCAAAGCTAATCGACTTAGCACAAGGCAGATTCATTTCCAGGTAATATCAGGATTACAAAAACAATGAAAAAAACAACATGGGTTGTAGTTCATCCAAAACTTCAAAAATATAATTTGTTTAACATAATAATAATAAAAATTATTCACATAAATGTGAAAATATTTCTCCACGGCAGCTACCACTAACAAAATTTGCAACGTTTAGCACTTTTCACAATTTTTGCATATTGTTAGATTTGTTTTCACAGAATTTTTTTAATATAATATTTTTCATATTGAAGTTTTTTTACATTTTCTTTTAATTTCTCTTTCGTAAACATTTTTTTTAAGTTTCGAATGAGCTTTAATTTGACAAAAAAAAATAGCTCAGCTGCATTTCCGCTACTACCTTGTGAATGTGCCTTGGCTCAGCAGTTAATTTCTCTTGCGTCAAATCAAGGTAAATCCTTCAGAAATTTTCTGACAGCAGGAAATTTTACACTAACATACAGTTGCTCACAGCTCACGGATGGAAATCATGGTACAATTGTACTTTTTATGGTACATTTTTGACCTCCTTGGTACCGTGGTACTACCGCGAGTTACTTGGTACAATTTAAAAATGCCTATGTTTCACTATATGATAACATTAATTTTGCCTATGTTGTCTTTAATTTTTTTGTGTGTGTTTTATATAGAATAACCGATCTCTAACAAATCTATTCTACGAATATACCCTTATTAATGTAATATTTTTTTATGTTATTTTTGAATTTTTTATACTGAATTTTTATAAAATTTTTTGTTAAGTTTCTGTTTTTTATTGTTTACTTTACACATTTTTTTACGTTTCCGCTCTTATTAATAAATATTAAAAAAATGGTACCGTCATGGTCCAAAATGTAGTTTTGTTTTCACAGTTGGTACAAAATCCAAGAAGTAATTTTCCTTCCCTGTCACAGCTTATTTCAAGCAGCCTGTTTTAAAAAAATAAATCCAATATATTATTGTAATAATGGTAGTAATTGAAATGAATTTTGATCTGAATATATTTTATTCACATATTTTCTTGTTCCCCACTATAATGTTTATGAATGATTCTAATGTGTTTAAATGACAATATTGGTCCGCTAATAAATGGTGGCGCTGATTTAAAAAATAGATTTAAGCCCTGTAAAAACCACTTTAAAATTGCTCACATAAACTGTCAGAGTATAAGACCTTCGGCTAACTCTACTAAATTTGACGAATTAAAGATTCTTTTAAGTGGGTCAAATTTGGATGTTCTCGCGATATCTGAAACGTGGCTTAAACCATATATTACAAATAGCTCAATGCATATCCAAGGATACGCATTTTGCAGAAATTATCGTTGCGGTTCTAGAGGTGGTGGTGTTGGTTTTTATATATCAAAAAACTTTAAGTTTGATGTTGTGTTTAAATCGAGTGTTGCCAATTCTTGTGAATCTTTGTTCAGACAATATAAAAACATTACTTGGGGTAGTATATCTGCCATATGGTGATAATGCCACCTTTGAAAATGAGCATTAAGTGCGTTCGAGAACTCAAAAATTTGTAAAAATTTTTACTATTTTTTGCTGGATTGCGTTCGCGTACACAAAATCCAGTAAATGAGAGGCGAATTGAGAGCGAAAAATGACAGTTAATTTACTGAGTAAATGCACATTTTTACTGGACAAATTTTTGCCAGTAAAATCCAGTAAAATGAAACCATATGTTTTTAAATATAAACAAACAAAAGCAAAGGGAAACAAAAATGTTTGTTTTGTGATGAAATTTCAAAAATAACAAAAAAACAATTGTATTAAGTTATAAACAATATGACGTTTATTTAAGTTTGATGCCAGAAAAGTATTAGGGGATGTTATGTATTCCACGCGAAATTAAAACGTGCGGAATTTTTATAGAATTGTTGGAAATATGTATGTATTTAAAACAACAATTTCCGAACGATGTATTTTCACGTGGAATGCAGAACATAATCGATTGTTTTTAAACGTGAATAAAGTTAATAGATTTTTATAGTTAAATTTTTGTTTATACATATCGTCGGACGGTTACTGGTTAACCGCATGGAACATTTAAAAAAATTTACTTATTGTACTTTTTTTAAATTTGTTTTCAGTTTTTCGATATCTTGAATATATTAGGGTATATAAAGTTATTATCCCCTTTTATATTTCTCTTAATAAATACACACGTTGGACCTACTTGAAAAGAAGTGAACAATATTGTTGTCATGATTGGTATAAGCGGCAACAAAAATTTGTGTCTTTTTCTGCACAGCCCAATCACTTTTCATGTTGAGCGTAAAAACCATAGAAACTTTAATGGGTTCACCCGCGAATTCGACAAAATAAGAAAGTTTATTGACGATATCGTGAAGAAAATATTCTATGGTGTATTTTTATACAACAAATGAAAAAACATTCATCGATTTTCTCAAAAACATAAAATTTTTCCATGCGGCTGGTCAGTAACTAACTACCCAGCAAAAAATTCTGTTTGGAAGCACTAACAACTGAGGGAAGCAATGTGTTGTTTACTGGATTACAAAAGCTTTGAAAGCTGCTTCTGAAAAGCATAACATAACGCAGGCTCTCTAACGAAATAAAGAACAAAAGTAAAAAAAATTGCAAGCCAGTAACTTTTGCATCTGAATACACAAAGGCAATACAATATTATTGCCTCTGTGAAGCACACTGGTAAGGCACAAAATTATGGCTTTTTGGAAGTTGAATTCATGCGCAACCACAAGTGATTCTCTAACATTGTCTCCCTTACAAAAACGCTTTAGAAGTAGTAATTTGAGCTGGATACCCGACGATATGTACATGTGTATGTATAGTTTTGTATATTCCCTGCAGATAATGCGACTAGTCCATACATGTATGTAAATACTCCAAAAAGGAGTAGGAATACTCCAAAACTACTCCAAATGTATGAAAAAAGGAGGTTGATGTCCTAGGGTTGGACTAAATGGTCCAACTTGGCATTACATCGGACTAACCCCAACACTGCTCCATATAGAATAGTTGTAGACTACGATCATAATCGTTTAAACACGAATACTTATTGTGCAGCATTGAATGCTTGTGTGAAAACGATATGATCCATGATTGAATTACATGGGACCATGTTGTAACTAGTCTGTTTCATCTAGATTGGTCCACGTATTACAATATTATATGCAGAGTTTTTTTTTCATATACATACATATGTACATACACATGTATGTATAATTTTTTCAGCGCCAAAATTGTCGAATCAGCTGTTGTATAAATTTTACTGGATTTTACAATTTTTGCGTTCGCGTACTTTTATTTGCAAACTTTTTTATTGAGAGTAATTTCCTTAAATTACTCAGTATTTACTCAGTTACTGGATTTTACTGGAAAAGTACTCAAACGCACCTATTTTGAATTGCTCTCTAGACATCCTAATGTTATAATTCTTGGTGACTTCAACTATAATTTGTTTGATACTATAAAAGCTATAAATTTTCGCTCGTTGTGTATGAGGATTAAATTGGATATACTAAATAACTGTAAGCCCATGCATTTTGATGTCTCTCATAGTTCTACATCATTAATTGATTTCATGTTGTATAGTGGCCACCCTAAATTGACTTTTTCTGAGCAATATCAATACCCGAGATTATCTCGTCATGCCTTAATTTGTGCTTCTTTTGATATCAAGGTTGAACATATGCCGACTTTTATTGAGTTTAGGGATTATAACAAGATTGATTGGGTTGGAATATGTAACTTTTTGTCTGAATTTGACAGCTTTATTATCTTCTACACTACTGATGTTGACTTAATATGTACATATGTTTCTAATTTATTAACCAGTCTAATATTGTTTGTTCCAGTTGTTAAAAAAAAGGTGAAATCCGATAATGAATGGATGAAATCAAGATGTATTACTCTTGCTAGATCTTTGAGAGACTTAGCTTTTTCAACATACAAATCGAACAAAACAGCTAGACATTGGAGAATTTATTGCAAATATCGAAATAGAGCTAAAAGAATTATGCATGATTTAAAAAAACAATACTTTTCAAAATTATTTAATGGACTTGATACTGCTGGCATTTGGAATGTGCTCAGAGACTCTGGTTTTACTAATCGTGACGATCAGTCATATAATCTGGACGTTAATACCTTAAATGATTTCTTTGCAAACGCAGGAGTCTCAAGAGTAAGTGGTGATATTTACGATGATCATAATTTTTCTGAGTCTGGAATTTCTTTTCGATATTTATGGCTTTAAGCAAAGTGAAATCAAATGCTGTAGGGATTGATGATATTCCAATTACATTTATAAAATTGGTCTATCCATATGTTTCTCGTATTTTTATACATCTTTTCAATGACATCAAAATTCCCTGCCGGATGGAAAATTGCTCGCGTGGTTCCTATACCTAAGTCAAAAAATGTAAATGGACCTGAAGATTTAAGACCGATATGCATTCTTCCTGCGCTATCTAAAGTAATGGAACACATTCTTAAGGAGCAAATTTTAGATGCTACGTCTAGGTGTATTTACCACTCCCAATATACTTTTCGTAAAGGGTACAATACAACTTCACTTCTTCTCGATCTGACCGATTCAATTAGAACTAATATTAATAAAAACAGACTTAGTGTTCTTATTTCACTTGATCTTTCCAAGGCATTTAATACAATTGATTTTAACAAAATGATAAAAAAACTTCGGTTTGAATTTGGCTTTTCTAAATCTGCGTGCGTACTGGTATCATCTTATCTAAAAAATAGATCTCAGTTTACTACTCTTCAGGACAAGAATTCTGATTTATTAAGTCTTTTCTCTGGTGTTCCCCAAGGCTCAATTTTGGGACCTTTGTTGTTCGTCCTCTACATAAATGAGCTTCCGTCTCTAGTTAATAATTCTATATGCAAATCATTTATTTTTGCAGACGATGTTGCGCTGCTGTTTAACTGTGATTTTGATTTTCCTGATGTTTTGCAAAGTAACATTGATTATTGTCTTAAGCTTGTCTCTGATTGGACTTCAGGTAATTATCTGTCTATAAATGTAGCAAAGACCAAAGCAATTGTGTTCAGCCCCTATGACCGTTTTAATGTGAACTTGGACATTTTTATTCATGATGTAAGGGTTGAACTTCTAGAACGAATGAAGTTTTTAGGTATTGTTCTGGATACAAAATTAAATTTTGAGGCTCATATTGACCTAATGGTATGCAGAATATTGCAGACATTACGTAAACCTTATTCTGCAAATATTTTTTTACCCATTCATATTAGACAGAAAATAGCTTATTCTCTTCTTTTGTCTCAGGTTTTATATGGGCTTGAGGTTTTTTCGGGAACTCGTTCGGTGGGAGTTGCTAGAATAAACCGAATTGTTAATACTATTGTACGCTATGTTTTCAATATACGATACAGAGAACATATTTCTGAATACGTTATTAAATTTCTTGGGTGCACTTTTTTAAACTTCGCTAAACTCCGCTGCTTGCTCATTTTTTACAAAACTCTAAGAATTTTTAGTTAGAGTGGCTCGATGTTGGAATTACTTACCAATAGAATTACGTAACTTCTCGCAGTCGAACAATGCATTTAAACTTAAACTTTAAAATTTTCTAAAATCTACTGGGTAATTAAATTTTTTTGTTAAATTTGATTCATACATATGTATATATTTGTCTACTTGTGAAAGCTGCCTAAATTGTAAATTATATGTACATGTGCACAAATTTATTTCCTATTTTGCTAGCGCTACTATTTTAGTGGAACCATATAAAATCTTTAACTAAACTGCTTTAAAATTTTCTTTTATGCTAAACATTATGGTTGGGGAACCATGTTATAATCACTATACATATATAAAAATTAAAATGTATATATATGTAAATAAATTTGTTGTAAACATTTGTACAAGCTGTTATAGTAAGGTACTATTTTATGCTATGTAATATATTATTTGGCCTATAGGCTTTGTATTACTTCTATGAACTAATAAAAATAAAATAAAAAATAAAATAAATATAATTTCGAAACGAAACAAAATATGGAAAATATGTAAACGAGGGCTTATGGAATACATCCCAAACGTAAAAAAAATAAGTTTCATTCCGTCTCAAATTGACACTCTTAAAAATTTACATGCAAGCTTTTGGAAATTGTGGTTGAAGTCTAAAACATTTTTATTAATTTTGACACATGTTAATAATTATGTATTGTCATTTTATAAAATACGTGAAATTCCATATGATTGTTATTTTTACCTAATTAATAACAATTAATGAAAAACTCATGCCGATTTTCTTGACGATAATTTTTCAGCAGAATATTCTGGCAGCCCTGATTGGTGCGCATAAGAACAAAAGAAAATTTGGCGTTTCTAAAATGTGCGCTGTTTTCTAAAATTTCTGAACTGTTTGACTGCAGTTGTTTTTGTGATTAAAATTTAATTTGGGAAAAATAAGACGAACATTTTTTCGCTAGTATCATGGACGAAGGAAATTCTTTAGACAGACGATATAGCTTTAACATTGCTCAAGGCAATCCTATTGCGGAATCCACACACGTTAACGGAAGCAGGTGAATGCCGTTCTAAAAATATAAAGTTTTCTGTTTTTTATTTGAATTAATCTTTATTGTCTTGGAATTTACATGCATAGTTTTTCATGGGGTTCTATTAGTCCGAATCATCGCAGTTACTCTAGTTTGAGTTTAAATAATACACAAGCATCGTGTTATAATAATGGTTTAAGTAACAGTTCTAAAACTAAAAACTTTACAAAAATTGATGCAAGAATAGCAGCCGATATCCAAAGTAAAGGATTAGCTTCGCGCATTGTGAAATATCACGAGAATGGAACACGGTTGAATCGAAGCATGTCTGCTCATAGCTTATATACCAAACCAGGATATTTTCCAGCAGTTACGCTAAAGAAAACAGAATTACCATACAGAGCTGCAAAACAAGAACTATCGATGATACGAATACCACCTCCAGGTAAATAATTTTTAGCATATAAATCTTACATTCAAACTTGTATACCCGTTTCATATAAACTTTTTTTGTTTTGATAGAAAAGTCCTCTTTTTATGGAAACACAATTTCTAGTCTTTTGAGATCTAGTTCCGTGATTGGGTTGCAACCTAAAGGAAACGACTTATCCAGAGAGAATAGGCCAATAATTCATCCACCGCCTACTGAGGACGATATGGCTCCAACACGTAGTGTGTTAGATGTATTGAAGGAAATATCTCGCAAACGCATCAATAGTGACGTAAGCATGAAATACATTTATTTTTATCTTTAAATGAAAATTTAAATTTCAGGACTTACAATCTGAAGAAGCTTCGAAGAAATATTGCAATCGCGGTGGTGATGTCTGTATTGATAATGGCAACAATAAAATGCATATTCAACCAAATTTCATAGATACAACAATTTCTTGCCAGCGATACAAAAGACAACGGGATTGTATGACGCCTCAGCAAGATCTACTGCAACTCGAAACGCAGACATCACCAGAACAAGCGAAGAAACGGGTTTGTAACTACAATAATGACATTAAAAGTTCTCTTAGTTCAAGCATAAAAGGAAAGAGAGTACCACAAGCGCATAGCTTAAATCAAACTATGCCAACAAATTTAGAATCATATGAAATGCAAAAGTCAAATAATGACCATATCGACATGAGATCTGAAAATCTCGAAAGTAGTCTAAGAAAAATAGACACAGATAATCCATTTTCTCCTATATTAGAAACTACTTGTGTACAGGACAAAAACAACGCTGGTGGTGTTGTTAAGAGATCCGTGTCAGAGCCCATTCATAATTTAAATCAAAATGCAACAAAGAATTTAAATCAGACGCGTTTAACCTTGTTTAATAAAAAATGCGATGAAAGCGAAAACCTTGGAACAAATTCAACATTCGGACCGGCAACAGAAGACACTGACTATTTAAATGATTGTGCAAGTATACCATTTGTAAAACCGAAAAAGATATCATCAAAAAATTGTGTAAGAAATCCTCTAATGGAAAGGACACAAAAATCAAAACTGGCTTTGATGTTGAGTGGTTTAAAAGGAGAACTGTATATAAACTCCGGTGTTGATGAATTAGATTCGCAAAAAGGCAAGGTAGAATATCAAACAGATAATGATAATATCAAAAATATAAGTTCAAGTCCTGTTATATCAGCGGTAAAATCGACTAACACAATAACTACTGCAACTACGGTAATATCATCCACTAATGTTGAAAAGTCTAACTCATCAAGTCTGTCAAGCTTATCTACAACAACAACAGCGTCATCCATAAAATCTTCAAATTCTTCAGCAAACCAAACCTCATCTCCTTTAGTCGGGCTAAAATTATCATCATCATCAGCCGAAAGTGTCCCAAATAAATTGTGTTTTGCTACTACAAAAAGTACAGAATCCCAATCAAAACTCGATGTACCTGTATTAAGTGGGTTCTCCTTTTGTGCAAATAATTCAGCATTGTTAGTAAACACTTCATCAACTAATAATATTGTAGAATCAAAAGCTGAAATAGTGCCAACTTCGTCTATTCCCATAAAGCAAAATAGCTCCATTAATTTCGGAGAGTCTACATTAAATGATAAAATCAAAAAATTGCCTGTTGATCTGTATCCTTCGACTGCATCAACAGCACTTATCAATACTCCTTCATATAAGCCAAACTCTTTAACAGTTTCCGATGCGAATAAACCCAAATCCACTAGCAATGTTTCGGCGGCGGTTGATGGTAATCCACAATTTAATATCACTACAAAGCAAAATAGTGCCTTTAAATTTACACTTCCTTCTGCATCTTTGCCAACCACAACTACGCAATCAGGGCCAATAACGTTTAGTACTTCAACATGTTCAACAACTTTATCTACAAAAACAGATTCGATGGGAATTGATGCAGCTATTGCAAGTAATGCTATACCTTTTAGTATAGTTGTTACTTCGAATAACTTAAGCACTTCAAAAAATACAATTTCGTTCACTTCAAATGGTGGCATAGCTGGCAATTCACTGCATGCATTCGGGAGTAATTCTAACCTGGCGCCTCAAACACAGCCACCAAGCCCTTGTTTTTCTGAAAGTTCTCATCCAAAAGTTAAGAATTCCTTAGCTGGCCAATCTAACCAGGAAGTTGCTAATCAGAAAACATCAACGATTTTCGGTTCCCAATGTTTTAATGCAAAAACAGCAGGAGTGTCTACTGCTACTTTTGGCTTGGAAAATGTTTTCAATTCTTCGAGCACAACAACGACACCAAATTCTATGAATGCTGATGCGCATGCATTCGGATCGGGTGCAAATAACAAAACGGCAGCTATCACACCAACACCATTTAACGCTAATATCACTAGCAATAGTACCTCAAATTTATTTAGTTTTGGTTCAAAATTGTCCACTTCTCCAACTACGAACACAAATAATGGCAGTAGCGCCACTGGAGGATTTTCGTTCAATCCAGCAGTTTGTAATAGTGGGGAAAATAGAACATTTGGATTAAATGGGCAAACAAATACTTTAAATAACACCTTTAGTGGCGTGTTATCTGCTACCGATTCAAATAATACTTTTACATTTGGCTCCAAGAAATCTGATAATGCAACAAGCGTTTTTAATGTTGCTCGAAATAAACAAGTGGAAAATAAAAAATCTCCGGGTGGATTTTCATTTGGATCTGCAACGTCTATGAAAAATACATTTTCCTTTGGCGTAGGCAATACTTCGTCAGAAAATGCTGTTACCATCCCAAACAATCCTTCAACAGCATTTACATTTAGCACACCTGCTACGACAAAATTAAATGATGTCTCAAGTAATACATCATTTTCCTTTGGTTCACCACAAACAACAGCCCAAAAACAGATCCAGCCATTACCAAACAGTAATGGCAGCTCTTTAATAAATATTTTTGGGTTCAGTGACGGCGCTAAAATATCGAAACCAACTGCATTCAATTTTAATACTGGAAACGCGCAAAATGTACAATCTATTACTCCAACGATCAACAATATGTTCGCGCCGCCATCGTCAAGTATTACAACAGGTCCTGGTGATCGTCCAATACGTCGTGCCACAAGACGCTTACAAAAATGACACTCTAATGTACTTTACTAAAATTTCAATATCTGAAAAAAATATTGCATATTATTAAAAATTTATTCAGTCCTTTTTTTACAAATAAGTATGTAGCAAGACTTTATAAGTAAAGTTTAAAAAAATTTTACAGTTGTGTACAGTAAAGGTTCTGACAGTAATTAATATTATGAAAACATTTTGAAAATAAAGATTAAGGCAAAAAATATATATACATATATGTTTGTATTTGTAACATAACTGGCCTCTATATACATATATTAAAAGCTGATTTTTAAAAGATCTTTATGAATACATATTTATGTATGTATGTGCAAATATATTTCGTGATTTGAAATCATTTGTGATTTCAGAGTATGCCCGATAAAATGTCTTTTTTTTTGTACTTCACTTTTCTATACGTTGATAAATTAATTTTCTTATTTGTAAAAGCTGTTGTTTGGAACGTTTCCTATATTTTGAAATTTTGTAATACCATACTTTCAAGGAAATTTAATAAGAACTTTAACTGACCACTGAAATAATGAAATGAATTTAAATAAAATTTAACTACATATCGTCGGTTGGTTATTGGTTTGCTGCAGTTATAATGTATTTTGAATATACGGTGTCGCAAATTTTAATTTAAATAAAAAAGTCTATTTTCGATTACATGTCACTTACGATAAATATAGAAAATAAAACTCAATACAAATATGAAACTGATAGGCAGATTTAGTAAAAAATTTTGTTTCTAAACGTTTCAAATTTGTATGAAAAATAACGAAAATTCGTTTCAAAAAATTTTTTCCACACAAATTTCAAAACGAAAAAATCTTTTGAATTTACAAAATCTGACCTTGAATTACTAATTTAAATGTAATAGCTAATATTATATGATTCTATAATGATTATACAGTAAACCCGGCTAATTACCTCATCAAAAATGTCATGACTTTTGGGGTAATTATACGGGAAAGGTATTAAATCGAATACACTTAAATACCTTTAGAAATGCATTTATCCGAATTCACTGTGGTATTTGGTACATTATTACTTGGAATAAATATTTGATTAAATAACAAAACAGTTCATATTACAAAAAATAAATAAATAAGGTGCATAGATTCGATTACAGAATTGCATAAATATGTACATATGTAGGAAGTTTTGGGTAAATAAATGAGGAGATTTTAGGGGCAATTTCATTTTAGGGTAAAATATTTCTGCAATTAACCAAAATGGGTAATTAAGCGAAAGTTAATTCAGCGTGGACTTTTGTTTGAAAATAGGTGTAAAAAACCGGAGACTCAATATGTGGGCTGAATAAGCGATGAAAGCTGGAGTGGTTACAATACCTACATGTGCAAAGAAAGGATCACACAAGAGTACAATCTTGCGTTGGAACCTTTTAATCATTTTGCGCGAAAACGTCCGAAAAACAATCTACCTTATCGTGGTTGGCGAATTTCAAATACGACTACGACTGTTAGGTAATAGATTAAAGAAAAACTGTTGAAGTCTTCTTTAATCTATTATCAAACAGTCGTATTTGAAATACGCCTACCACGATAAGGCTAGTCGTATTTGAAATACGCCTACCACGATAAGGCAGAATACTTTGATTAAGAGGACTTAAGTGATTATTCCATACTGTGTCACAGATATCTTTCCCAACTGAAGTAGAAATAAGGAAGTACTCTTATATTAGATACATAAAAATTTTGGTTACTTTTTTTCTCCTTTGGTTACTTTTTTTCATATTTTGGCTACAAATATATTATGGTTGTGGCAACGCTGAATGCAACTACTACAACTACTCAGTCGGCACATTATTAATAAAGCCGTCATTAATTCTTGGTACTATTCTGTGGTGAATGCCTTTTACATACATGATAATCAGTGCTGCCAGCTTTTTTCTAGAGCTTATCCTCAATTTTTGATTTGTCATCCCTAAAAATCCCCAAATTGAGTTTTTTACTCAAATATTTTTCTTTTGTGAAAAAAAAATTTTAATTTTTTTTAAACATAATGACAAAAATAACATATTTAACAATTTTGTTCTGTCTCTTTTGTTTCTATTGCAAATGGTTGGTTGCAGACTGAGAACCTCCTAGTGGAGATCGTGGTAGCTTTATTTTTCAGTCATATCAAATTGTTTGCAAAAAAAATTACTATTTTTCAAAAAAAAAAATTATCATTATTAACAGAAGCTAACACATAATTAAAAAAAAAATCTGATTAACACAGCGGCTAAGCCGCAGCCGAAAATGAGCCGCATGGGTCGGCGGCGTTTGTCACAACACATTGAATTGTTTTTAAAGTGTGTTTATTCTAAGAACTGCTTCTAACAAGTTATATTACATTTTGTTACGTGTTTTTGTTTTGGTAGTGTTCATTATTGGTTAATCTGCCTTGATACTCCTTCTTTATTAGAAACCATTCAATCTGACTAGTAATACACATTTTTAAACTTGCCAGACGCATATTTCTTAGTTCAAAAAGAATTCCTGTTCCATCAGTTATAAAAAAATTCCCAAAATCCCCTAAAATTTGGTTATCATCCCCAAGAAATCCCCAGATCCCCAATACGAAATTTCATCCCCAACCGCGAAAAAATCCCCAATTTGGGGACAAATCCCTTAAGCTGGCAGCGCTGAAGATAATTAATTATATCTCTCTTTCTAAGAGAACAGTCCAATAATTATGATAAATGCTGTTGAAGTTTCTGCAAATGCTAGGCGCTTTTTAATGTTAATTTAATTAAAGTGTGAAAAGTCTTTATCTAAAAAATAAAATACTTTTAAAAGAACTAAGGTAAAAAGAAATTGTTATGCAAAGTAGGAAGATATGGTTGCAAATTGTTCTTGATTGAGTTGCACAGCAATATAAACCAGTTGCAAAGGTATGCGCAAAAGAACAAGTGACAAAGAAAAAATATATGTATAGGCGAGTAACACCCGGTTAAGGATTATTTTAATTACAAAAAATCTCAACCAACAATTAAGATTTTATTTTACTAAATGGATATATAACGAAAATTTCTATTGTAGCTTTCTAACCAGTTTTATTTCTTTTCAAATTATTACAAAAATATTTCCAAATACATTGGAAGACAAATATTTGGATTATAAAATTATGTAAATTGATATTGGTTGTTTATTATATCTACATATTTGTCGTAAGTATGATATTGTCACTATGTTCCATTTACAATTTACGAAAAATTTTCAATTCTTAGACTTCAACTTGAAGACTCACATACTGTACATACATTAGATTAATCCAGAAAATACGGATACAATAGTAAAAAAACCTGCGAAAAAATTTAATACGATAATAAAGTTAATAGACAACGCATACCGCAGTCGCTTTATTTCACGCATTTATTAGCAATAAGAGAAGTAGCTCGGATATGACAGAATATAAACTTGTTGTTGTCGGAGCTGGCGGTGTTGGAAAGTCTGCCCTTACAATTCAGTTAATACAGAATCATTTTGTTGATGAATATGACCCAACAATTGAGGATTCTTATCGTAAACAAGTAGTAATTGGTGAGTACATTATTATATTATTAATACATTATATTGGTTAAATCAGAACTATTTTCGAAAACTATTTTTAAAATACATCCATATCTTCATATCTCAAATGCAAACGGACGTAACTACACAAAAATTCAAAATCGAGTTTTTGATTAAGTATGGTTCATTTTATCAAACTACATGTTCACGCAAATATTTATTATTTATTTGTTTGTTTGTTTGTTTGTTTATTTGGGGTTACTCCGTGCCCCCTTGTTATAACAAGGGATGGGAGATTTACTTGGCCGAACTCAAAGGTTATATCGCCATCAAAATTTCTGTGCTTAGGAGCCTCCTCCGAGAAAATTCCAAACGACATATACCGTCGCATACGAAGCTGGAACTCCCAAATTCCTCTCCTTAATTGTTTAAACTGAGTTTTTGTTTGGTTCTTAAACCACGTTTCAATGTTTATTTTGTTCAAAAAATGAGTTTTTGTTTGGTTCTCCAACCAATTTTCAATATATTTTCTTTATAATTATTTTTGCATGTGGTTAATGGAAACCAACGGGATACCGCGGTGGATACCGTTAACCGACGCCAACCACTAATCACATGCGGTGAGACGCAAAACTCTCGAAGGCCAATAAACAACAGTGGCCTGGTTGCATTTAAGAAATAATTGCCAACGACGCGTGATGTTGACTCGCCCAGAGCTGCTTTACGACTGTATTATTTATTTATTTATTTATTTATAATATTAAAGACATAATACAATTATGAAATTAAATTTTAATAAGGTACTAACAACAGAGGTTTTCGACCTAAGCTTATTACAATTTAGATAAGGTGATATATGTTACAATGTTTTAATATGGAGATTACTTTAAGTATGTTTTCAGTATTGATATTTTGCAGTGTTTATGATACTGCAATCGTAAATTAAGTGCTGAATGTTGAGAGTTGATCCATTGCATAATGGACAAGTTTGCTGTCATGTTCTATTTACAATCACCCTTATTCTAGTTGTCGACATCGACGTCACTTTAACACAATATCAAAAAATTTAAGCTTTTGCACCCGTTTCCGAAAACAACTGACTCCTGTTGGCAGGTTTATGCCCTTTTCTAGGTCTTAGAGATTGGAAATAGATTGTCAGTAGCACAAAATTGTTCTCGAGAGCGATTAAATCAGCCTGAATTTTTTTCTATTGTGTTAAAGTGGCGTCGATATCGACAACTGGAATAAGGGTGAATATGCCGGTGGGTGTAAAATGTGTGACCTAATCGTAGTCTAATGTATTTTTGTAGGTTGAGTTTCGATATATTTGTGTGTTTTTGTCAAGATTGATATTTTTGTAGTAGTGATTGTAGTCAGCCCATTCAGAAAGTTGGGTTTGTTTGATGGAGTGACGTATTAGTGAGCAAATATCCTGTTTGGTATCTAAGTTGTATTTTATGATTGGGGCTATTGTGGCATATTTTGCAGCTTCGTCTGCTAGTGTGTTGCCCACTATACCAATATGGCTAGGAACCGACATGATTTTGAATTTTGTGTGATACTTAATCAGTATGTCTCTTATCTTGGTGCATGATTATGCTTTTGATCTTGATATTTTGAATTGCCATGATAGTAGATTTTGAGTCCGAGCAGATGAGGTATTTACCTCGAATGTTTTTATATTTATTAAGAGGTACGAAGATTGCTGCTGCTTCAGCAATAAAAATTGAAGATGTTTCGTCTAAGATTCCAAGGTAATCGGTTTTCAAGTTTTCGTTAATACTGCTAGAGATGCACATTTGTCAGTTTTTGACCCGTCTGTATATATAATTTTCCAATTTTTTGTTTTGTAGTTGGTTGAAATTTCGTAGAAGAGCGATAGGTATATGCAATTAGGTGTGCTTGTTTTCGGAAGGTTGGATAAATCTAGATTAAATGAGGTATCTTTTAACATCCAAGGCGGTTCTGTAGGGGAATATAATTTATGTGATTTAAGATTGATGTTGATGTCAGCTGCCTTATTAGTAGTGTAGTGACGTATTTTAGCTAAACACTTGTTTTATTAATTTTAAAAATATAAAAAATATAAATAAGTAAACATATAATTTTAATCATTTTGTTGTATTATAAAAAACTATTATCAAGGCAAATTCATTTCCAGGTAATATCAGGATTACAAAAACAATGAAAAAATACAACAAAGAAAAAAACAACATGGGTTTTAGTTCATCCAAAACTTCAAAAATAGAATTTGTTTAACACAATAATAATAAAAATTATTCACATAAATTTGAAAATATTTCTCCACGGCAGCCACCACTAACAAAATTTGCAACGTTTAGCACTTCTCACAATTTTTTAATAGTTTTTTTCATATTTTTAATTTTGTTTTCACAGAATTATTTTAATAAAATATTTTTCATATTGAAATTTTTTAACATTTTCTTTTAATTTCTCTTTCGTAAAAAATTTTTGAAGTTTCGGATGAACTGTAATTTGAAAAAAAAATAGCTCAGCTGCATATCCGCTACTACCTTGTGAATGTGCCTTGACTATTATTATATAAAATTTGTTATAAAATAAACAGAGTTCGCTGAGATAGCGATTCACTACATCCCGGGGCATGCGGATATATTCGGCAACGAAATGGCAGACAGGGCTGCGAGGGAGGCACAGGAGCGAGGAGAAGTGATTGAAACTAATTTGACTATTAAAGACGCAATATGCATCATCGAGGAGGACCTCTGGAATGAATGGTCAGCAGAGTACGAAAACATAGGCATGACAAAAGGCCGGAAATACGTGGCTTTACACCCCCACGCGAGGCGTGGCGATCCGTGGTTCAAGAAGAATACTGGCTTAGAACCCAGCGTAGTGAAAACCGTGAACAGATTGATGAGTGGACACTCATTCGGTAAGACAACAATGGCAAAAATGATGATTATTGATTCCGATTTATGTGACCACTGTGGAGAGGTCGAGGACGATTCACATGTGATTTTCATATGTGAACAATACAATGCAATAAGGAACAGATACCCACTCATATGTAAACACATATCCATAGAGGATTTCTTCCGCCACGAAAAGGTGGACGATTATGGTACACTGACGGATTTCCTTAGGGAAATTGAGGTGAAGCTGTAACACGACAAATCGTGTGAATTGGTGGTGGCGAAATAGTTCTTCGAACTGGCCAAATAATTCTCCAATCGTATTAATTATTGGAGTAACAGAACAGAAGGAAAAAAAAAATAAAATAAACATATTTGATTTTTGTGTTTTCTAAATAAATAAAAAATAGAAGCTACAGTAGCTAGCAGCACCGTAGACGGAAAGCGTAGTCCAGTTTTTGGTGTGATATTTGGTATGGATTTAATCAAATGCCGTTCGGTGGGAAATTTAAATTTAGTTAATAGTTTTGTGGTAAGTTCAACGAATCTATTTTCTAACGTTGGTAGCCCGGATTCAGCCATTCAATTTTTTATGGGTGTTGTTTTAAATGCTCCTAGGGCGATTCTAATTGCGGAATTGTAAAATGGTTTTATTTTTGATAACTGTGATTTTGATGCTTTACCGTAGATAACAAGACCATATTCAAGCTTGGATAGGATGAACAGCTCTTACTATACCTCTGTATGTAGCGAGACATTTCACAAGATTTAGCCGTGTTTGCAGAGATTTCTTGAGTTGTTCTATATGAGAGTTCCATAAGAATCTGTTGTTGAAAATTATGCCCAGAATCCTTAAATTATTTACAGTTTCGATCGTGATACCATTTATTGTAAAATTAACGCTATCGCATGAAGTCTTTTTACACAGGTGTAAATATTTACTTTTTGAAAAGGAGATGTTGGTCCCTGAGGTGTTGCACCAATCATAAATGGAAATAAAAAGTTCGTCTATTTTGTGCTGGGTGGAAACATTTGGGTTATGTTGCATAATATATATAGGTCGTCGGCATAAATGACATGCTTAAAGAAGGTATTGTTGGATATGATTTTATTGAGGTTGTCAGTTGCAATTTGGAAGAGCACCACGGATAGCGGCGAACCTTGAGGAATGCTGTTTTGTAAAGGTTTTATATTTGAATAAGCATTGTTGACTTTTACGCGGAATTTCCTTTTAGATAGGAAAGTAAAAACGAAATTAATAATTTTCTGACCAAAGTTCCAATATTTAAGTTGTGAGATTATGGTGTGTATGCCAACGCGATCAAATGTTTTTTCGAAGTCTATAGATAGAATGGAAAGGTGGTTTCTATGGGAAATAGTAGTTGCGGCGGTATGATCCAGATAAATGAGTGCCTTTTGAGGTTTAAAAGCTGTTTGGTTTACACTTAAAAGTTTGTGTTTTTGGAGATACCAAGAAATCCTAGAGGCTATTATATTTTCCAGAAGTTTGGATAGACATGGAATAAGAGAGATCGGGCGGTAGTTATCAACAATTGTTGGGTCCTTATACGGCTTTGCTATCGGAATGATTGTAGATCATTTCCATTGTTGAGGAATAATACCGGATGTAAAGATGCTATTAAAAATGTCAAGGATTTGGAGTTGGGTATTTTCCGGAAGATATTTTACCATCGGGTAGGAGATTTTGTTAAATCCGGGCGTTTTACCTTTAAGACTTTTTAATGTAGATTTCAGTTCAAAAAGAGTGATATTCTCTTCAATAAGTTTTGCCGAGTTATTTAGTCTGTAATTAGTCTGAGTGCTTAAGTTATTTTTTCCCGCTTGAAGATTTCACTATAGTTATCGTCCATAGATTGTTGGGACCACGTGTGTGCAAAAGTATTATCAATATCATGTGAATCATAAACTGGTCGGTTTTCATACATGATGTGATGAATTTGTTTTGATACCGGGCTACCGTTGAGCTTACGGATATTGTTCAAGATTTTGTTCAGAGGTAGTACTGCAAATGTTGGACGAAGCTAAATGTAGTTGAATGTGGATGGGATAGTGGTCACTACCGTTGAGTTGGGGGTCGACGCGCCAGGACGCGAATGTTGCGATATCGGCTGAGATTAGGGAGAGGTCTACGTGGGTAAATGTTGTATGTGTGGAGAGGTGTGTCGCTGAGCCGTCATTCAGTAAAATCATGTTGGAACGGGTTAAAATTTGTTCCACAATCCTACCTTTGGGTAAGGTAATGGGAGAACCCCATAACGAGGAGTGTGCGTTAAAGTCGCCGATTATTAATGTGCGGTGATTACTGTCTGATATAAGAGTTGTTAATTCTGTTAGTGGAAGAGGATTAGATGGATTCAGATAAACTGATACAACTTTGAGTTTGAAACCAATAAAAATATTGGCAGCATCCGAAAAGTCATTTGAAATATTATGAAATTTGTGTTTAAACTTGTGTTTAATAAAAAGTGCGGTTCCACCTCGGCGATATACGTTGCCGACAGATGCACTAGAGTGGTATGGTTTAGTTTTAAATTGTTGCAAATATGGTGGGTTTCTTGAAGTGCAATAATATCAGGCGTATGTAGTTGAATTAAGATTTGGAGCTCATGTAGGTTGTTGTGGAACCCGTTGAGGTTCCACTGTAATATCTTTATGGACATGGATGTGTTTATGTAGAAGCTTTGAGGGCTTTTTGTTAGTTTACTCATAAATTATGTTATCAAGAGAGTCGATTTCATTTCTTCTTGTGGTGATTTTTTTGGTTTTAAGGCTATTTCTGTTAATTTAGTTTTTTCAGTAGTTTTAAGTGTATTTGTATATGATTTTGAGGGGTTATCATCGGGTATGTTTTTATTTTCAATATTAGTGTAGGGTGTATTTACGTATTTTGTTGTTGTGTTTAGTGTTTTGCTAGATGTTGGAATTCTTTGTTGGCTTATAAGTTTATCAATTTTAGATGAGAGTTTTAATAATGATTCTTTTGATGTATTTGGTTGTTGTGTATTTTCATTTAATTCTTGGTTTGACCTTGTTGTGTTATTTGTTAAAGTAATGTTGTTTGTTGTAGTTGGATTAGTTGTTTTATTTATTTTATTTTTTCTTTCTGTAATTGCAGTATGCAAATCTTCAATTGGAATTTCGTATGTTTGTATGTCTGTAGCTTGTGCTGCGGCTTCTTTGTATGAACAATTGTTAACGGTTTTTATTTTTAGTATTTCTTGTCTTTGTTTTATTGTTGGGCATTTTTTGTTTGTAGCGCCGTGAGGATGATTACAGTTTATGTATTGAATATTCGTACATGGTGTTGGATCATGTATCAAGGATGCGCATACATATGTCACAGTTTTCGTTACCATTGGAGTATTTTCTTGTATGTCCAAGTTTAAAGCATTACTTACATTGGATCGGGCTAGGAATGTATGGATCAATTTTACAGTTAAGGAAACCAATTTTTATTTCTTTCGGTAATTCGTATAGGTTGAAGTGTAAGATTTGAAGTGGTGTGTTTATTACTTTGCCATCAACGAATTTGGTAATTTTCTTGCAATCAACAATTCCTTGTTCTTTTAGTCCTTCTGTAATTTCTTCTTCTTTAAGATCGCGTAGTGTTGGGGCAAAAATTACACCTTTTATAATATTTAAGGATGGATGATATGTGCATTCAATAGCACAGACACCGGGTAATGTAGTAGCTTTTAAAAAGCGATTAGCTTGGGCTTCATTTTTAGTCAAAATAAGGAGGTTACCATCTCTAGTGAATGTTGTTTTTAGTGTTGGTTCGCTGGATATACCTTCAAGAGCCTTTGAGACCAGGAAGATGTTGAAATGTTGAATTGGTTCTTCAGCTACTTTGCTTTTTAATGTGATAAATTTCGGACAACGATTTTTGTTGGTTGTTTGTTTATTTTTTATGGTTGGGAAATCAGTAGTGTTATTTATGTTGTACTGGGTATTACTTTTTTTTCTTTTAGGCGATGGGTCTAGTATCGCATAATAATTCGCTCCTGAAAAGGACTCCATTTTAAAGTGCTTTGAATCGAAATCTTGTTGAGAGTACTGTAGGTATTATTAGAAAATGGGTAATTAAGAAATGAGGGTTTGTATGAAAAAAATGTGAAATACGCAACTGATAATAAAAGCAACTGTCTTCTACGAGAACTTTTTATCGACTGCGCAAATATTTAGAACTCTGCGATCAAAAAGGACTGCTTTATTAAAGAAATTCAAACGGACGTAATTACGAAAGCAGAGAACGTAACGTATTACAGAGAACGTAACTAACATAAAAGCTTAAATATATATAAAAAGGAAATGAACGGTTAAAAACATATGAGTATCCATACCACAAGTAAATATCGGAGACAATGTTAATGAATACTTTATTATTATTGATTTTGTAACGTTTTTTGTTTCTCCTGTAAAAAATATGAAAGTATAGTTACGTCCGTTTTCATTTATACTTATATATAAATCCTTTTAGTATATATGTTTTATATGTAGTACGTACTTATTAAATTATGTGTTTAATTTTTTGGATTGTTAATACTTTACCAGAATAACACTAATTACGATTGCGAATTTCGTTCGTTTTACAAAAATACGATCCTGCAAACATATTCAAACAGTTTTTTATAGTTGTTAATACCAGACTCGTTTGCCTGGCTTAACTGAGATGTAAGTGGTGGGGCTTATCCAAGTGGTACACAAGGATAAGCAATTTAAAGAATGTTGATGGTTTTTACCCAAGTGATACACAAGGATAACTCAAGTTGTGGAGGAATCAATTAGTTATTCAGGTAGCACACCAGGATAATCTAATTGACTCAAAGAAGTGAAGTGTATGACGATTTAAGTAGCAATCATAAATTTTATTCAATAATTTTAATATTTATACAAAATGTAAAAATTAACTTAAAACTAATACAATAACAAAAAGTAAAAAAAAATAAGAGTACAAACATAATTTAAAACGGCCAGAAACTGTTCATTATTATCTTGCCAAATTCATTCCCATCGTAAGCTAAGCAAAACAGATATTCAATTTCACTACTGTCTGGCTGGCAATTTGAAACACACGTGGAAAATAAAATATTTTATTTATTTCGTCAATTATGCTGACATGATGGTTCTCATATTTGGCTTGACAAATGTGTGAGAAATAAATTAATTTTATTTTAATTAAATTGTGGGAAAGAATTTAAGTGTACTGAGACTTGGCAAAAATATGAATAAAAAAAAGTTAAACAAAAACGAAGTAAGCGTTTTGCTTAAATTTTAATTCAACTAGAGATTCTTTTTATTTTGATACCAAATAAAAAGAATCAAAAGAATTAACATATTGCGCCCCCAGGGGGATTGTTAATAACAATAGGCAATTTAACTGAACACTTGCCGGCAATTTATGCTGAATTAAATTAAGCGCCAGGGTCCAACGAAATGTTCCAGCTTGACCTGGGTGATGGCTGTGGTGCTATTGGACGCGTATTGAGTCTTCTTTTTACTAATATTTTGATTAACAGGATGGTTAGCAATGTTAAAATCAGAGCCAGAACCACATAGCTGACTGCCAAGCTATGCACGCCATGATTCATGGTTGGGGTGGGTATATTCCGCATCTGTTCTCTTACCTCCTCTTGCAGTCGGGTTAAGTTTCCCATGATTCTTAGGTCTTGTAAAGTTTCGGTTATATTGAAGACCTTTTGTTGTAAATGGGGCAATGAAACTCCAGACCTTGTATAGGAGGGATACAAAGTCGAGGTAATTGTTTGGTGCCCATATAGGGTAATCAACTCATTTTTCATTGAACATCCTGCTGGTAAGGTAAGCAATCCAGTTCCTTGTAAGACCTGAGAACCACTGATGCCGTTGCACACCATACTTAATTTGAGTGAATGTTGAGTTGCGACTAGCCATTGATTTTTTTATGAAGTTGGTACCACACATTACTATGGGCTAGTACGTCGGTATTGCAACTTATGTCTGACTCGTTATTAAATAAATGCATCTCACAACGACACATTGGTGAATTTTTGAAATACGTAGCTTGGATATTTGGGCATAAAAAAGTATCGTGATCAAGGATGTGGCAATCACGGAGTTTGGTATCATCAACCGGGAAATATTCGTCTGGTGAGCGTTGAGAGCCATCATTTTGGTTGTTGGAATGATCGCAACCAACGAGTTATTTACTAGTTGTGGAACTGGTGTAAGATAAAAGAGGTCGAATTCCTCTTTATGGGCTAGTGAAATTTCCAATGTGCAAATAATGTGTTGGTTTGAAATGGCTGTATTAGCTGTCACTAAACCATACAGATGAATGATATCCGTGACTGGTAGTATCAAATCCGATGGCAGATTTGCCTTTATATTGTCCACTTCCAAAGAAAATTGTTGCGGTGTTAGTAGAGAGGGACTTATTCTGCCATGATATGTATCGGTTAGCAGATCCATTATGGCCTTTAACATTGTTTGCACATTGTCTGAGATGATGATCAACTGAATGCTAAGCGAGAAAATAAGTTGAGATTGCTGGGTTTCATTGGCAGTAAAGTTCTCGAGTCTTTTTAGCCTAAAGTTTAATTTATCAAGGCTATTCTGAGTATGAGCCTCCGTTTGTTTCATAATATTAAGGGTGGAGTCGAGGAATGATGTTTGATTCCGTAGAAGGTGTGCCAAGTGATCCTCGTTATTCTTTATGCTGTTGATGGTGTCTGTCATTTTTTCGGCATACTGTGAATCGAGAACTCCAAATAATGAATTTGCTACATTTCCAACGAAATCAATTGCCCCTCGTTTCTTTCTTCTTAGGAGGCTTTCGAGACTGGTAGCCACTTTAAGTTTAACGTTGTTAAAATGCGCAACGAGCGCGATACATTGATGATTGAGATCTGAACTGTTGCAACATTTCATCAACGTATTAGTTCCGTTTGCTAGAAGTTGTACTTCCTTGAGAAATGGTGATAGTTCAAAGTAGATAAAAAGCTTCCATTCTGAGATAATTGGTTTAACTTGACCAATCTGTTCAAAGTGTAACCCAGGAGAGCTAGTGATCTTTGTGTAGGTACCTAGCTGGCATACCACTAACGGAAGGAATAAGGCAAGAAGCATTATTAGGCTGGTTGGAGATAATGTGCAGCGTTTTGGGGGTGGTGAGCCTTTGTATTTGTCAGTAGGTGGTTCGTTTCTCTTGAGTTCCGAGCTATTTCCTTTAGTTTTGTTCGGAGATTTGTAGTTTTCCTTGGGAAGGGAACTGCTTTTTACACCTTCACTGCCCAAAGACGTTGAGGGTGTGTTCTGAAGATCAGACATACTTTCATTGCCAGTAGTGGTGTAGGATGTATCGAGAGGAAGCGGAGCAAGTAAGTGAATTGCCCGTTTAATGATACCTGTAGATGTTTTTACTGTTGCCGTCCTCACGATACCGTCAGGCCCGGGGAATGTTTCGATCACCTTTCCGATTCGCCACGTCATGACAGGAGTGTTGTCTTTCACTATAACTATAGTACCCACTGGCAGATTTTGAGACTTTGATTGCCATTTGTGACGCTGCTGGAGTTCAGTGAGGTACTCGTGGGACCATCGTTGCCAGAAATCATGATACAATTATACTAGGTACATGCACGACTACAACAATTGGAATTTTGTTGTATTTGTTGTTATAAAGAAACGATAAATTGTCAGAAACAAATGTCTTTTGTTTATAAAAAATTGCAATTACAGGGCAACTATAGTACAATTGCAGACGCGGCATTCCTGCATGATTATAGTTATTCAGTGTTGCCATTCTGTGTGTAGTTAAATAGTGTGTAATTTCTACTCACATGTGTAGGCCATGGAATTAAATTCTTGTATAATGTCTGTGAAATTCTACTTTGGGTTCTATTTGGATTTATTTTTCTTTTACTTTTAACCTACACAAAAGATGTGTAGTGTAATTTTCTTCAATGTTTAATTGCAGACACAGCCTTGTGTAAATTCATTGGCAACACTATAAACATTTTATTCACACACATACACTAACATTTTTGCAGCTTGTCAACAAAGCTTGACATTTATCTGCAATGTATACAGTAACAGGCTGGGCTTGTGCATGTACCTGTTATAATTGTATCATGCCAGAAATGATGTTTTATTTTTGATACTAATTCCCATCGTTTAACGAGTGATGGCGACATCGACTGAGCAGTTGCATCGACTTGTGCCGTGAGAGGTTCCCCAATCAGAAAATGACCAGGAGTCAAGGCAGCTGCATCATTAGGATCATTTGATAATGCTGTTATAGGTCTGGAATTCAGTATTGCCTCTACCTCTATGACTACAGTTTCCATTTCTTCATAAGTTAGGGATGCGTTTGTCATTTCTTTGAGTAATAGCCTTTTGGCTGACATGACTGCGGCCTCCCACAATCCCCCAAAATGAGGTTCTCGAGGAGGAATGAAATGAAAAGAAATGTTTTTATTTGCACATTCTCGCTGAATGGCTTCTTGAGCTGTGGGGGTAAAAAGAGCTGATGATAATTCCGCTAGTTGATTTCGTGCTCCGACAAAGTTTGTTGCATTGTCGCAGTAAAGTTGTTGGCAGTGACCTCTGCGACTGGTAAATCGTTTTAGTGCTCCCAGGAACGCTTCTGTTGTTAGGTTTGTAACTAATTCGAGATGCACTGCTTTTGTGGCGAAGCAACAGAATACTGCAATGTACGCCTTCTGAGGTCGTTTTCCTCGAGTTTTAAAGTGAACCCAAATTGGACCACAATAGTCAACCCCGGCATTTATAAATGGTCTTGCTGGTGTAACCCTCGTTGCAGGCAAACTTCCCATGATCTGCTGGAGAAGTTTTGGTTTTGATTTTGCACAACTTACGCACTTATGGATGGTTTCTCGTGCTAAGTATTTTCCCTTGATGGGCCAAAATCGTTGTCGGACATTTGCAAGGAGAGCCTGAGCTCCACAATGCTTATTTTCTTTGTGTATTGACTCAAATATTAGTTTGCTGATTATTTCATTATAAGGGAGGAGCATTGGATGTCTTGTATCGAATGGCAAAGGAGACTCTTCTAGTCTGCCTCCGACTCTTAAAATGCAATTTTCATCTAAAAATGGTGATAAACTTTTGATCGGACTTGACACCCTTGGTTTTTTGCGTTTTTGCAACTGCTTGATGTCTTCTGAGAATGCAAATTTTTGAGTTTCTCTAATAATTATAAGAAGTGAATCGTGGAGCTCGAAAGGTGTCAGAGCTCTTTGAGTTTGTCGATCTACCTTGGGGAGCCTAGCATTTTTTATGAATCTGAAGATGTATCTTATAATACGTTGCAGGGTTTTAAAAGAATTTCTATGGTTGATAGAATGCCAAAAATTTTCAGTCGTTACCGAAACCAGCATGTTATAGGAAATTTTCTTCTGTTCAGGTAAAGGTGTGTCAGGAGTTGGCGAGAACATCGGAGGCCAATGTTTCTCATCACCATGAAGAAAGAATGGCCCATACATCCACTGGGGTGTATGCTGCAACTGCTGTGGATGCAATCTTCTAGATATTATGTCTGCTGGGTTGTCCTGGGAACTCACATGACGCCATTGATCATGTGTCGAGCTTTCTTGAATTGAAGCTATTCGATTTGCTACGAATGTATGCAACGAAGATAATCGTGAATTTATCCATGCTAATACTATTTTTGAATCAGACCAGTAGAATGTTGGCGTTGTATTCATATCCAGATCGTGCTTAACTTTTGCAGCCAAGTTGGCACCCAACTGGGCAGCACATAATTCCAGCCTGGGCAGCGTTTGTTGCTTGAGAGGGTCTATACGGGACTTCGCACAAAGCAAGTATACAATAACTGTTTTATTTGGCAAGAATGTCCTGATATATACTGCGGCACCATACGCCTTTTCTGAGGCATCTGTAAAAACATGTAGTTGCGTATTGCTTGGAATCGATCCTTTATATATATGTCGATGAGCTTGAAAGGTTTTGAGTTCATTCAGATTACTTCTAAAGCTTCGCCAGCGTGATTCAAATTCTGAAGGCACTGCCTCATCCCATGAAAGATTCAAATTCCATAATTCCTGGATGGATGTTTTTGCCTTGACGACTACTGGAGACAGTAGTCCGAGTGGGTCAAATATACGCGCTAAATCTGATGTGACTGTCATTTTCGTCACAGCCTTGATTGGTTGTATGTTGACCTTAATTTTCAGTAGATCATTCTTGGGTAGCCATACTAATCCCAACGTTTTTATATAGTCGGTTTCGTCTGTGGAAAAATCAAGACTAACTTCTTGATCATCATTGGGGATATTGCGTAGCAATTGGGTATGAATGCACACCATTTTCTTAAATGAAATCCGTACTTTGACATGACGTGTTGTAGTTGACGCTGAGTTTCTAGTGCTATGTTCAAGCTATCGGCTCCCCCCAAACCATCGTCCACATAAAAGTTCTTTTCCAAGAAATTGCCTGCTAACGGAAACTGCATGTTGTTATCATGGCTTATTTCCTTTAGACATTTGATTGCCAAGTATGGTGCAGGTCTGGTTCCATATGTCACTGTATTCAACTTGAAGTAACTGATGGGTTCAGAAACATTACTTCTCCATAGAATTATCTGGTACTGTTGGTCTTTTGGATGGACCAATATTTGTCGGTACATTTTTTCTATGTCTGTTGTGAACACGAAACGTGGAATCCGAAATCGCAGGAGCACCGTAAACAGCTCATTTTGTAGTGGTGGCCCGATGTGCAAAATGTCATTCAAAGATTTTCCTGACGAGGTTTTTGCTGACGCATCAAATACCACCCGAAGTTTAGTGGTGCTACTATCAGGTCGTAAAATGCAGTGGTGAGGAATAAAGTATTTAGACCCTTCCACTTCATCTATGTTGATTTTCGACATATGTCCCGTTGTTTCGTAATCCTTCATAAACTGCATATATTGAGTTTTTAGGGAAGCATCTTTTGATAATCCAAGCTGAGGAAGCGGTTAAAGGCAATATTATGTGAGGCGCCTAAAGAAGATGTTTCAGTGCAGAATGGAAGTCGTACTACGAACCGTCCTTCTTTGTTACGAATAGTGTGTTGATTGAAATGTGCCTCACATTGGGCGTCATAGGGAGATAATTTATGCCCAGTGCTCTCGATCTCTTCCAGTTTCCAAAATCGTTCAATAGCCGTATTCATTTTATCCTCTTCAGTTAAAGTACCACATATTGCTGATGAGAGTTGTTCTCCAGATACCTTTCCAGATACTATCCAGCCAAATGTGGTATTTTGTAATATTGGGAGGTCATCACCGAGTTTAATTTGTCCTATGGCAAGGATTTGATAGTAGTATTCTGCGCCTAACAAAATGTCAATTTTTTCTGGTCGGTTAAAAGTTGGGTCCGCCAGTGTGACATTGTTGGGAATCGCCCACTTATCGATGGTAAGTTGTTGAGCAGGTTGAGGAGAAATGATTTGTGGCAACACAAATGCCTCAAGACGTGTTGAAAAGGTGTTGAGTCTTGATTGAAGTGATATGTTGACACGGTGTTGAACCTTGGTGCGGTTTTTTCCAATTCCATTGATTGAAATTGAGGTGGTTCTTGCTGGGAGCCCTAGAGTTGTGACTAATCTCTCTGTAATGAGGTTGACTTGTGAGCCCGAGTCGAGAATTGCCTTACATTCAGTTTCTAGTCCATTTGCCTTGACCTTTACCAACGCTGTTCCTAGTAGGACATATGGTCTTCTTCCGACGGAACTTGTCGTCATGCTTTCAGCTTCGTTCTGTGGTGTGTTAACGAGAGATGTCACGTTTGTTGTGGAGGGGTTGTTAAGTGTAGTTGCCTCTCTGTCTGAGTTAATTTCATTTTTAGGAGGAGTAATTTTTCTTGATGACGAATAACCTTGTGGGGTTGGTTCCAGATGTACCAAGGTATGGTGCTTTTTTCCACATTTCTGGCAGCGGCCTGAAATTGTACATTGTTTGGTACTATTGGTACTACTAAAGCAATTGACACATAATTTATGTTTCTGTATCATGTTTAGTCTGTTTGTTGAGCTTACATCGATGAATTTCTTACATCGATACAATGGGTGAGAATCTCGCTTGTAAACTATGCACAACCGGTTTTCGTGTCGAGGTTGTGCTGTAAGCGCGCATATTTTGTTAGTGGAAAACGAAGGTTTTTCCTTGTGTCCCATTGCTTCCAGAGTGTGAAAATAGTTCTCAAGGAATGTCAGAAATTGGTTGATTGTTTGTAGTTCCTTTGGGTGAGAAATTGCTTGCTCATATTGAGCATGCACTGTTTTATCTAACTTTTTGACCAGGATGTGGATAAGGATTGGATCCCACGATGATATTTGAAGCCCCATGTTGGAGAGAGCTGCCAAACATTCCTTGTTGTATCGTGCAATCGCTTAATAGCACCTAATGTGGATGCCCCAGATGGTTGGTCAAGTAGTCTCTGAACTGCTGTTGCTACCATTACCCTTTTATTGTTGTATCGATCTTGCAGCAATTGCCACGCCACCTGATAATTGTCTGCAGTAACCGCAAGATGATTAATGAGGTTCGCTGCTTCACCAAGGACGTTGGTTTTTAAATACCACATTTTATGAGCATCAGACATCTGTTGCTCATGTACGATTTTTGTAAATAAATCGGAGAATGATGTCCATTTCATGTAGTCACCTTCAAATTTTGTAATGGTGATCGCAGGCAAAGGTAAGGTTGATGGTCTGGCCGTAGTTTCTGTGGTTGAGTGGTGGAGGCTTCTATTGGCCGTGGTGAGCTGTATGATTGCTGATTGTGCAGCTTGTTCGAGGTGAACATATCTGCTTGTATCGTAACCAGCAATGTCTGGGTCGGGATATTTGTCCAGTAATTCATCATTAAGCCATTCTAATTGAAGCCACAGCTGAGAGATAGTGGCCTTTTTTACATCGTAGTAAGAGTGATCTTGACCTGGTTGCAACTGAAGTCCTTCTAGCTGTCGAGTAAGCGCCGCCATTTTTCCAAGTGACCGGCTGATTAATCCATCGTGTCCCCCAGTTGCGCCGGCTTGCGATTGACCTGTGTTTGCCGATTTGGGATTGGGATCATGTCCCCCAGTTGCCCCGGCTTGCGACCCCCAGGGGAGTCAAATGACTACGGGTGTGGCAATCCCGGGGACCCCAGCCGGGGTAATGTTGCTTTTTCCATTGACGGACCTTTGGCTCATTACCCATAGAACTTATGTGTTACTACCCGATCTCTGGCAACAGAGCAAAGGATGTGCACATATTTATAAAAGGAAGACAGGTAACTGTTGATGTCAGTTAGGTGCATGATCACCTAGAACTGCCCCTGAGTTCAAAAGATAGTAGTAGTGAAGCCTTTATTAATAAAGGTGGATCTGCGAGGTCTGACCAGAGGCTACTTCTGGTGCTACGGGTGCCGGTTGCCCGACAGCTGGGCTGCTCGCAAGGGTGGTTCAGCTGTGCCGGCAATGGTTGAGGAATTCTCTTGGGGACCTCGCTATGGTGTATACACAACACCATAGCGTGGAAGCCTGAGAATTATCGTAGTGGCTGTGGTTGCTACCAAAAGATACACTGGGAGAATAGTCTTGGCTTCCCAGTGCCAAATCAATGCTAGTGATTGGTATGACGCGGTCAGCCAGACACTATTCTAGGTGCTGTTGCCAATCAACAGAAAGTTGTTATGGCATGAACATAGCAACTGATACGAGTTTAGATAGCTCAATTACCTAAGCAAGGTAATTAAATATAGTACAGGGATAACTATATATAAGGTTTGCAACCTGTGGTCCCTTGAGGCGCACCTATGTATTGCATAGGTGTGAACTGTAAGGGTTCACGGGGGCGTTGGTCTGGCGTCCCCAAACCGGACTCGGTGCTTGGCACCCGTGAACACCTCAATACTGAATAAACAGAAAACTAAACTCTTCAATTCAAATCATGGCCAAAACGTTTAACGTAATACAATGGAATATAAAAGGCCTTTTCAATAATTACACTGACTTCCAACTAATTTTGAAGGAGCAAAACCCTCACTTTATTTCTTTACAAGAGACCCACTGTCCGTATAACTTCACTCCAATCCCACCTACACATTTTTGCTCTTATTTCGAAAACAGCCCTGCAAACACTTCTTGTAAAAGCGGCATCGGTATATTTATTCGTGACCACGTTCCGCATCAACGTATTTTCAATTCATCCAAATTGCTTAACATCTCAATTGAAATCACTATGAACATAAAGTTTACAATTATATCAGTTTACATTCCACCCAATGAAAACTTTTCCGTAGACGACTTCAATGAACTCTTCAGAAACATAAACACTCCCATTATCCTAGTTGGAGATGTCAACAGTTGGAATACACTATGGGGATCGAAATCGAACAACACGCGCGGAATAATAATTGAAAATTCTCTAACTACAAACAATATATGCATAATTAACGATGGAAATCCTACACATCACTCAACACATAACACTTTGACTCACATTGACATCACAGGTTGTTCGCCTTCCTTACTAACGTTAACTGCAAGTCGTACATTAGATGAATTACATAATAGTGACCACTTTCCTATAAAAACTACCTTATTAATGGGACCAAATAATTACAACAAAACTCTAATAAGAAAATTTAATCTAAAAAAAGCCAAGTGGAATCAATATAGCCAAAACGTAGAAAACAAATTACTTAATACAGTTTTAACAGGCAATAACAATAAAGACAACGCCATTATTACCAAGGCCATAAGAACTGCTGCAAATCTTTACATACCCCAAACATCATCTACACAAAAACGAATAGTCCCCTGGTGGAATAATACCCTTTCAACTTTTCGAGCGGACAAAATGAAAAAATGGCAAATTTTCAAAAAACACCCTCATTATGTAAATTTAATTTTGTTCAAAAAAGCCAATGCAAAGTTCAGATTTGAATGTAAAAAAGCAAAAGCAGAAAGCTTTAAAAAATTCACTGAAACCATAACAAGAGATTCGCCATTATCTCTTCTATGGAAAAAAGTTAATATGTTTTCAAGTCGTAACAAGACAACACCAGTAACAGTAATACATACTGATAACGGGCTCATCACAGAACCTAAAAAAATATCAAACTACTTCGGAATGAAATGGTCAGAAAATTCGATGGATTGTAATTACACGCAAAGTTTTATTGCAGCCAAAAGAACAGCATTATCTTATTCAAATATCCAAGTCGGCAACGCCTACACCGAAAAAATAGAAGGTCAACTGACAATGTGCGAGTTACTCATAGCCACAAAAAAGGTTAGAGGAACAACACCCGGTTTAGATAGAATATGTTACGACATGATAAAATATCTAACAAACCATAGTAAAGAAATTCTCCTCAAACTATACAACAATGTTTTCGACACTGCAATTATTCCCCACTCTTGGAAAACAGCAATAATTTCTGCCATACCAAAGCCCAACAAGGATTTAACGCTCTTCACCGCATACCGCCCCATTTCACTACTATCATGCTTAACCAAACTTATGGAAAGGATGATTGCAAATCGCTAATTGAAACAAAAAAGTTAATTGCTGGCAACCAAACTGCATATGGATCGAATCGCAGCTGCACCGATGCTTTACTGCACATAGACCACTATGTTACAAAAGCCCTCTCATCCAGAAATCACACATCAATTTTCGGTATCGATTTCGAAAAAGCATTTGACCGTATAGGAGTTCACATTATATTAAATACTTTAAAGAACTGGGGTGTTGGACCCAAAATTTACAACTACGTTAAATCTTTTTTAACCGGCCGAACAATAAAAGTAAGAATAAACAATGAAACGTCAAACATCTATCCACTAGATAATGGAATACCACAAGGTTCTCCTTTATCCGTCGTTCTGTTCCAAATAGCTTTCAAACAAATTAGTAACATAATAAAATAACACAAATTTATCGACCATTGTCTATACGCTGACGACCTATACATACTGGCCAAAAACAACGACATTGAAAAAATTAACAACATGTTGCAAGAAGTGTTTATCGATATCCAAAACTGGTCCGAAACATCGGGGGCTAAAATTTCATCAGAAAAATCGTCCATCCTTCACATATGCAGAAAACATAAGTGTAACCCTACTAATCTTAATATAAACAACTCTAATATACCCTGTGTAAGCGAACAAAAAATTCTAGGAGTTATATTTGAAAAAAATTACCTGTGGAAAAAACATATTTTAAATTTAAAAAAAGCACTTGCCCACCAGCGATGCCAACTATTTATAACCCAAACGCGCTATACAACTTCTCAAAACGCGCTAGAACGCGCTAAGTTACAGCATTATCAACAATTTATAGTCAAAACGCGCTATTTTCCTACGCGCTAAATTAAATTTTAATAAAGGTCGATGTATGTATTAGTAAATACGAGCACAATTAATTTTTTAGTAACTCTTTTTCAGATTATGCAATATTGCTTCTTCGAAATTATATCCTAAATAACTAAAATCATTTAATACAGAATCAGTCTCGCCTTCCAAATATTCGAAATTCTTAGTTTGGAATTTAATTTTATTTGTCAAACTTTGTAACAAGTTATATAAATTGTCGAATAGTGTTGCGATTCAAATGCTTTTTGAAGTACATGCAAAAAGAATAGATGCTTAATAAGTTTTATAAATTTTTTGGGTCACGAGTAAGAGTACATATTTTTAACTGTGAAATTTCAAAATATTTGCCATTTACAATATTAAAATGCGTTTTTAATTGTAACCACAGTCAAGGGAATTTTATTTGCAACATCTGAATAAATTTTTTTTTATTAAAAAGAGAAGTAACACTCAGGCAATTAATGCCTACTGCTAATACTAGGTGTTACCTTCTTTAGGAAATGGATAGTGAGAGAGAAGACAGGTGGTGAAAGAAGAGATAGAGGAAAGCTTCATTCTTTTACAACTCTGCTTTTCGCACGTTTTTAATAATGCAGTTTTGCAGCGCCTCTCTGATGTTAAATGGGGCGTATTACCTTTTTGAAGCTGTGTCTTGTAGCCATTTTATTGATTATTTTACTTCGCCGATAATTTTGCTACACAACGAAGGAGGGAGCTTTGATGTTACATTAGGATTAGTATCTGCTGAAGTCGGTATAGTTCAGTGACCAGTGATTATGCCTTCATCACTTGAACTTTCCTACAACAACTGACACAAAGGGACACTAATGCACATCAGAAAAATGCGTGGTGTTATTATTTAATGACTGTCGGATACAGGGAATGAACCCAGAACCTTCGGTTTTGTAGTCAACGTGCTAACTACTTCAGCCAACGCCACCCTCTGAATAAATTAACGAATTTAAACAAAAAGTTAAATTTTGTTAAATTTATACAAAAAAGTAAAAAGATATTGAACTCAAATGATATTTTTGACTTGAATCAAAACGTGCTAATTTAGCGCTTTTTTTATTAAACGCGCTAAGACGAAAAACAGCGCGTTTGGCATAGTTAAAACGCGCTAAAACTAGCGCGAAAGGCGCTAAATTGGCATCGCTGTTGCCCACAGAGCTAACTTGATTAGGTATTTAGCTACTCGAAGTTTTGCACATGTCGACACCATCAAATATCTTGTAAAAACACTAGTATTAAGCAAAATTGACTACGCTCTCTTTCTCTACGGTAGCTCTGCCAAAACTAATCTTAAACCAATAAAGACAATTTATCACCAAACTCTCAGAGCCTGCACATACGCATACAAGACAACACCGATAAAAACACTCTTAATAGAATCCGTCCTTCCATCAATTGAACATAAATTTACTGAGAGTATAAACCGACTACTACCTAAAATATTAACACATAACAACTCACTTACATATTCTGACACTTCTGAAGTTTTAAAATCAAAAAGAAAGATGAGAATTCAATCAGCCATACATAGATGTATCAACTACAACATCGTAAACTTCAAGCAAAAACTAACCAAGTTCCATTTAAAAACCCCAGTGTGGTCATACGACCCAAAATCGTGCGATGCCAGTCTTTCGTCTTATAAAAAGCAAATCACATCAACAACTATGTATAAACAACTTTTTCATCAACTAACAACAACTTTTAAAAATCCCGAATGGCAGTATTTATTCACAGACGCCTCCAAAGATAATTATTATGTAGCATATGCAGTAGTAGATCAGAACGGCAACACTCTAACTTCAAAAATATTAGCTGAATATACATCCATCTTCATAGCAGGAGCAGCAGGAATTCTTCAAGCTATATGCCTTGCTAGTAAATCCAAAACAAAACAGTTATTTTTTCAGACAGCTTATCTGTAATATCGGCTATAAACAACTTAAGAAACAGCGATTGGCAATCAGTAAACAAAATTCGAGATTTATTAATCCGCTACAAAGACAAGATAAAAGTAGTTTGGATACCAGGACACGTAGGCATACAAGGCAACATTTATGCAGATGCAGCAGCAAAACATGCATGTACAGCACCACTAATTGACGATCCATTGACCGAAAAACTTGATGTACTGAAATACATCTTAGAAGAACTACAAAACAAAAGAATTGCAGATGCAAAAAACTACTTTCATCCCCATTGCTCCCAAATCAACCACAACGTAATAGCACCGAAATATGCAACAAACATCAGAAAAAACGACATTAAAACTTTCTCTCGCTTACGTATGGGACATACCATTATCACACATCGACATCTAACAAATAACAGTTTTAATGACAAATGTACATACTGTGGAGCTAAAATCTCAGTTGAACACCTGTTGGCAACCTGTCCCAATCTAAGAAAACTACAAACAAAATATTTAACCAACAACGGTCTCAACTTACTCACAGTACCGAGTCTCAACAATATAACAATAATTTCAAACTATATTTCTCAACTAAATATACAAATCTAAATGTAAATACTATAATAGCTGATAGCCAAAGTAGCTAGTGCTATTTAAATATTATATTAGTCTTATATTTATATAAGTTTTAATATCATGTAAATAAATAAATAAATAAATAAAATTCCATTTGATATGTGGTTAAAAATAACTTCTTTACTATCTAATAATATAGATACTTTCGAAGTAATTTAAAAGTGGTTCGTAAGGAAGTACTCCTTTTATTTTTTGCTGGGTACATAAATCCACAGAAATAGCACATCAAATATCATTTCAAATGTGGAAACATTTTTTTAACTTATAAGTTTGTCGTTTATATTTATACTTTGTAGTACAAGAATTCATTAAAAAGTAGTTCTTCATCAACTGAGATCCCAAGGTTATTTAAAGTTCAACAGTTTACAAATCAAATATCTCTAAAGCTACCGATTTTAAATAAACTCTCACTGTTTGGTTAAAGTGTCTTATTTGTTCATAAAATAAAGATTTTGAAGTTTACCCTAAAGCTATGTATCTATCTACTATATTATTTTGGTCCTTTTTACTCTTAAAAATAACATATCACAATCCTCATGGACAGTGTTATTTATAAGATAATCTGGATATACAATACCAATTACTTCGACGCTAATTTTTTCCGACGACAGAGATCCCAAGAAGAGGACAAAATGGCAGGTCCGATTAAGAATATAAAACACATAAAACTTATCTTTTTTCTTCGTAGATTTGAGGTCCAGGATTTTGTTTTCGTACTGCTAACTAATGTTCCCCTATCACTGCATCTTTAACTATATTTGCACTTATGCGAGAAGATAGTGCTACTTTCTTTAGAAAATTTTATACAAGCAACCAACATTTTTTTTTTCAAAACCTTTGGAAACAAGTACAAAAATATCTAAATTTATTTATGAATTCGAACGTATATGAAAGTTGCTAGAAACATAAAAAAGAGATTCAAGATCGAGTAAAAATTTTGCTTTGAATTTTTGGATTTTATATTGTTTTTAGAGTTTTATACAAACATATGAAGTTTTGTTCCGACTTATACGGTCATGTCACAGAGTTCAATTCCGTTCGGAAACGGAATTCAATCCACAGCATTTTTGTGTGAGATGGTGTCTAAAACAGAAAACTTAGACATTTGTCAGGTGTGTGTTGGGGCGCTGGTATGCTTGAAGTGGATTGAATTCCGTTTCCAAAAGGAATTTAACTCTGTGACATGGCCGATAATTATCAAACTCGATTTTCAATGGAACATTAAAGATTTTTGACAATTGAATAATATAATAAACTTTTCTGAATTTTTTTTTCATTATAAATCAAAAAATATATTTTATTGTGTGAGTCCTTAAAAAAATATTCCATCTAAATTGGTTAACCTTCTTCTTAAACAACAGATGGCGAAACATGCCTGTTAGATATCTTAGATACCGCTGGCCAAGAAGAATATTCTGCGATGCGTGATCAGTATATGCGCACCGGTGAAGGTTTTTTATTAGTTTTTGCAGTTAACAGTGCAAAATCTTTTGAAGACATTGGCACTTATCGCGAACAAATAAAACGTGTTAAAGATGCTGAAGAGGTACCAATGGTCCTAGTTGGTAACAAATGTGATTTACAAGCATGGGCTGTAAATATGAACCAAGCTAGAGAAGTATACACAATTCAAAAATAACTGTTGTAAAATGTGTGTGACTGTATTTTATTTTACAGATAGCAAAACAATATGGAATACCCTTTGTAGAAACTTCAGCGAAAACTCGTATGGGTGTAGACGACGCCTTCTATACTTTGGTCCGTGAGATTCGCAAAGATAAAGAACACAGAGGGAAAAAGGGTCGTAAAACATATAAACATACAAATCGCAAGTTTAAATGCGAACTTCTCTAAATAAATTTTATTCAAATAAATGATGGTAGCACATTTGTGCACATCAAATGGGAGACTACATAGAAGATAATCGCGCAAACAAATGCACATTAGCTCAGCAAATGCTACGTGCGCTACTTATTACACACATCAGTTGTCAGTGCTAATTATTATTCTTAAAAGTTTTTTATTTAATTTTATTTTAGATTTTTAACAATACAAAAAAATGTGTAATTTACTACACAATCAAATCAATACTAAAATTTTTAATCGAAAAGGAGCCTAAAATAACAATTAAACATTCGTATAAGTATTCGATTTTTTTGAGCACGCACAAAATATATTTGCATATATAAAAACAAAAGAGACTAAGTGACTATGTACATATATGCAAACATTCATTTTTTAAATAGTTTGGTGCTAAAGTATAAAACAAATTATATACGTTTTCATGTTTTTATTTTAGTTATGTATGTATAATATTTTACATTACGACATAAAATTAAAGATTTTTCTTTCGATAATATACATATACTGAATTTACATTTATTTCTTTGCCATATTTTAAATTTTAAATATTGTAAACTAAATTGTTTTCAATTGCTACTTTATTTATTATATCTTTTTTTCACCAAAACAAAATTAATATACTATATACATACATAGTGTACTCGTATTAGTCTTACCCATGTCACTTTAATGCATACAACAGGTAGTATATATATTATTGTACGAGTACCATGAGTCGTCATATATAAATTTTCGCATTTTATGGACAATGGTTTGATTTTTAATATTCATATAATATATTATAATTCAATATATTGATTTGTGTCTTAATTTTATTAATTTTCAATAAATGTACTCGTATTAACAATTCTACATTTATCTTATGTATGTAATAATTATTCAGCGTGCAAGATAAAAAGGAAATGTTTATAATGTTACAATTATCAATAGACTATTGCTTTCAAATGTTTTGAACAACTCTGCAACTTTTTCATAATCGTCATACTATGTACATATATCTAAAATTGCAAAATAACTTTAGAAAGTATATGTATTGTAGAAGATGTGTTGATACCACGAATACCAATGGCTTCAACTGATTTGCCTTTTTACTTCAAGCGGTTACAGTCTCCATTTCCTCTGGCTTTCACCTTAATCACCAATAAGGCTCAAGCTCAACAGCTAAGTGTTGCTGGTTTGAACTTAGAAAATCCGTTTTTCGTACAGTCAGTTGCTTGCTCCAGATTAAGATAAAAAAGGTATTAAATAAACAAATGTCGAGTATGCTCCCTTGGTTTCCAAAACTTTTCATATTTTGGTTCGCCATCGTTTACAATTGGGTCGAACTCGTTCGCCTATTTAAATTAAGCTATTGAACTATTTCGACTTAAGTCTACTATACTGTAGAGCATGTTGGGTTGAAGTGAGACGTGGGTCGAACTCGTTCACTAGTTAATTGTTGACACAAACTGATGAATTATCTTTTGTGATGAAACAAAAATAAATTAATGTTAAAGTTTTTTCTTAGCATCATTTTCCAATACACACATCAGTAAAAATGGTCAATTGTACCTCAGAAGAATTAGAAAGTGCACATTATTTGAATACAACTTTTCCTAAAAACTTTAGATATTTACGGCCATATGTATGTATAAGCAAAAATTGGCATGAAGCTAGCATAAGTGACAACAAATTTTAATATTTTGTTGTTGTTTCAAATGTTTAAGTGTGCGACAAAAAAGATAATACATAAATAAGAAAAAAGATTTCAATTTACACACAACTTAAGCAGAAAAGAATATTTATATGAAATTTTTACACAATAAGAAGAACGAGTAAATGAACGGTATCTAAGTATTAATATGTATGGGGATAAGAATTCTTATAATTACTGATGTTACTTTTTTCATTGCAACGATGCCATCAAGCACAAATGACTAAAACAAATGTAAACTTGGATGACGTATGATGTCCAATAAAGCTTATGGGAATATCTCCATAAGGCGAAGATGTGAAAAGGATTTCATTGCAAGAACAACATAAAATTCCATTCAAATATTGATGAAAATTAGTTGAACCTGTTAAAACTAAAATGGATATAAGGTACATATAAAATATTGGATATAATTCTTTTAATTAGAAATGTTTGAAGCTTTCCGAGGTTGGCTTGAGCACAGGTATGTATGTACATGGTGGCCCAGAATGGCCGAAGTGGTTTCAATTCCTTATAACTTTTTTATTATTTTTCTTTTCAGTATTTTGTAAAGAAGATTTGGGGAATTTGTCCAACAACTGAAACCGACAGATTACCAGCAACGACTTGATTATGCAAATTATTTTCGTCAAAAAGCAGACGAAAATCGTGATCTACGAAATCACGGAAAATCCTAGAGTAGTTAAACAGCTAGAATTACATCCACTTAAGTGAACCGTTTGGTGCGGTGTTTCGTCGAAAAAGATAATTAGCTTATATTTTTTTGAAAATGAACACGATGCTGTCATTTCCATCACTGGTATTAGATATCGTTGTTGAATTGTGTACTGTTCCATTTTAAATTTCCCAAGTCTTCCCTACAAAATACTGAAAAGAAAAATGATAAAAAAATTATAATCACCCTTATTCTAATTGTCAACATCGACGTCACTTTAACACAACACCAAAAAATCAAGGCTTGTTTATCCGTTGGCGAAAACAACTGACTTCTCTTGGCAGGTTTATGATATTTTCTAGACCATAGGGAATGTAAATAGATTGCCAGTAGCACAAAATTTTTCTCGAGAGCGAGTAAACAAGCCCCTATTTTTTCGTATTGTGTTAAAGTGACGTCGATGTCGACAATTACAATAAGGGTGAATAAAAAAGTTATAAGGAATTCAAACCTCTTCGGCCATTCTGGGCCACCCTGTACAACATACATACATATGTATGTATGTCTGTATGAATATAACAAAATCCTCTTTATACTGCAAATTTTTTAAAAATGTATTCTATTATGATATCAACTTTTTGATACCTTTATTTTAAAGATATTGTTCTATTGCGTTAAGATTTTTATTTAATTTTAATAAAATAAGGTAAAACATCCAACGGTGCGGCATAGTCCATTAGCCAAGTTGGACCGTTATGTGTAGCATATGTGTTTCCATCCTGCCATTTTCCTTTAGGCAGATATATATCACGCTTTGTATTAGAAGGTTCTACAACTGGTGCTGCTATAATATCATCGCCAAGCATAAATTCTGTAAAAATTTGTTTTTGTTTAAATGTTTTTTATTCAATATATATTGCGTCTGTCAAGGCTGCCCAAAGAAGCACCAGAGTGCCGAACATCAATCGGATTCTTATACAAATGAATGCACACATGCGAATACATTTCTCTCGTGTTTCTCTCGGTGGCCAGCTCTGGTGTATGCACATTAGGGGTATAACTTGAACAATTTTTTAAATTATCAAAAAATACCTATCCATGCCATATAGACCATGAAAATCTATGATGAAAAGTGGGGTTACTTTTTCGCGGGCGTTAAAAAAGTTCCCCCCAAATCACTTTGAAGTTTAGTATATAGAATTTTTTTTTGTTTATTAAAAATACAATATCCTCTCCCATGTACTCGTTGACTTTTGTGTCAGTGCGTAGTGGCATTTAAGTTTATAAGATGTTTTATAGAAGTGCTCTAATTTGTAACCGGGAATGCTTTCTTAAACATTGGGTGGGAAAAGAGTCTAAAATTCACAAAACAACAACGAAGTAACATTTGCGCGGAACGTGGAATCAAACTTGTGCAAGATATTTTTCAACTTTGCAAAACAACACGCACCTTAAACTTAAAGTTTATTTCCTTCAACAAAGATAATTTGTGGTATCTGAAGTTATAATAAAGTACATAACTATGTATGTATGGTACTTAAAAAATAAAAATTCAAATATTATAATTTTTTTGAAGCTTTTAGAAAAAACGGTTTGGGGGGAAGTTTTTTTTTATCAAAATTGATCTCAAAAAACTGTTTTCTTGATATACACATCAGTGGTCACCCCGTCGTGATAGGTATTTTTTTTGGTTATACCCCTAATGCACATACATTGTATGTACATTAGAGTGGTTCGAAAAAAAACTTGTGCCAGCCCTAGGATTAAAGATAATGTAAAAATAATTCCAAAATTTTTTTATATTTGTTTGCCATGCCTACAAATACCGCCGTTTTAGTATTTGTTCACTGTGTCGCCATTTTTAGTCCGATCATAAGATTTTATATATCGGTTTCCATGACTCCGTAAGGGCTACATTTCTGCTTTTAATAATTTTTTGCTACCACGTCATATTCTATTCATGACTTTCAAAACTCGGTTCGTACTCCCCTAATGCTAAATATTTTTGAAAGAAAGTCATGACTAGAATATGACGTGATAGTAAAAAACTATTAAAGACAGAAATGTAGCCCTTACATAGCTATGAACACCGGGTATACAAAATGTTATGATCGGACTCAAAATGGCGACACAGTGAACAAAATACTAAAAGGGCGGTATTTGTAGGCGTGGCAAAAAAATAAAAAAAATACTTTTGGAATTGGTTTTACATTATCTTTAATCCTACGGAGTGACTGGAACATTTTATTTTATTTTTTGTATGGAAGGCGAACCACTCTAATGTACATACTACATAAAGGTTCTCTTCGAAATCCTTTGTATGTATGTATGTGTATTCAGCTAAATAGGTAAATGTACATATGTATAAATACTAACGATCAAAAATTCCCTGGGCTGTAGCGTCTTCTGGGTCTGCCCACCAAAGTGGTGTGTTAACTGGCTCGCCTGTTGTTGCAGCTAGTTTAAAACGTTCTATTATTTTATGTGTGTAATCACTATGCAGCTTAGTAAACTTTTTACTAATTTCAATTGTCTCGCTGTCGAAGTTCCATGGGACATAAGAAAATTGTAAACTTGGCATAAAAACGTTAGCTTGGAGCCATCTCAAAAATAATTCTTTAGAAGGGGGCTTGTTATTATAGCCATTGCCGCCTATCATATCTGGTAAGACGTATGGGTAACCATTCAAATTCATTTGCAATAAAGTTGTTATCAAAGTCACAAGACCATTATCCCACTTCCATTCCGAATCTTTGTCTATCATACGCACAAATATTGGCAAATCTTGCGTGCCTTGTCCGGAACGTACTTCAACCATTGGACCAAGCGATCCAACTGTACGTACGTAGTCTCTAGTAATTCGGCTTGGTGAGAAATTGCTTGATGTATTTAAAACTGGATCATCAGGAACCCAACTGGACTCGCCAGCATCAAATTTAAAACTGTCGATGCCATCTTCAATTTGAAGTCTTCGTAAACGTTGCCTGAACCAATCTTGCACTTCAGATTTTGTAAAGTCTATGTAAGCTGCTTCCCCAGTCTTACTATTCCACCATTGTGTAGCGGAATTCTTGTTATGATCTAAAACTAAATATCTACGAATATAAAAAAATCGTTTATTTTTACAAATTTGGACTCTAAAATTATTCGACTCAATTTCAAATGCTCGTCGACTTACCCCTTAGAAAGCGCTTCATTATAAATTTGCTCGCAATCTTTGTTTATAAACGGATGTATCCATAAAGTTATTCGGAATCCATTTGCCTTTAAGTCGTCTGTTAATCTTTTTATATCAGGAAATTTGCTCTTCTTAAAAGTCAATGCACCGTAACAGTTTTCCCAATCGTCATCGATTTCTAATTGACTATTTTCAAAGCCTAGGGATTTGATTTTGTCTGCAAATTCTCGAACAATTTCTTCATTTATTTCGGTTTTGTATAGAGCCCATGTGGACCAAATTGGATATTGGACCATACGTTCATCAGGATACTCATTTGGGTGGCCCAAAATACTTTTGACTGCATACATATGTGCCGCCTTTGCATTTACCGCTATACCAATATGATATATAAAACTTACTTGTCTCATTCGAATATCATATGGAAGGGATTTAAGTGCAGAAAAACACAATTTATTTTCGTATCCTTCGGAGTTTTGCTCAATAAACAGCGGTGTCTCATCCTCTACATAGAAAAACTTTCCATCAGAATTAAGCCAATACCGTTCTGCTATACCTGCATTGTGGTCTTCTTTTGTTAAATACGAATAATTTGCAAATACTTGTCGTTCAATTGGCCAATATTGATGGCGATCTTCCGGACCTCCGTACCAATGAGTATTTCCAATATTCAAACTAATGCAGTCCATAGGTTGGACGATACCAACAATATTATCCCGTATAACGCGAACGTGCGTTATTTCGTCATTCGATGATATTAATTCGAATTGCACGGTATTCGAACCATCCGTTAATTTTAAAATTCCATTCCTTGTAGTTTCCAAGATATTGTTTGTGACAAAATTTTCAAAAGTAATAGTTTGCAGCTCTAAGGTACCTACATACATACATACATACATATAGTATAAGTTATAAGATATATGTATATTAAATTTACAATTATGAACATACATATTGCTTCTATTTATAACTATAAAAATCTTACATCATTTCATCTACTCTTACGCCAAAAAAAAAAAAAAAAAATACAGCATTGGATATCGAATGATTTTTTGTTCAGGCGACGTAAAGCAAAAATTTTTCTGAAATGTTTTATCTTATCCTCAATTTTAAATTGTGCCATGCATATTTTAAAATACTTCCATATAAATTAAATTGAAATATTTTTTAATAGAATTTAAATGGGAATATTTTGAAATTTCGTTCGATATGGAACACTGTAATTTGCAATTTCGGTTTTGAGAACACCAAAACTTTTATTTCGTTTTGAAAACGAGAAACTTGCTCGGATTCGGTTTACAGAACAGGTCCGTATAAGTCGAAAAATTATAAGATGCAATTCATTGCGCTCTAACTTTCTGAAAATCGCACAAAATAATTGAGATTTTGTCCAAGAGTGCTTTTGAATGTGAAGATTACAGGGGATCATATACTCAAAATTAACTTATCTCGACTCAAGCACCTTTTCCTTTTTGCCACTGAAATACAGTTTTATCACGTAATTTTCAACGGTTCAAATGTGTCATTTACAGATCCTTTTATTTAAAACTTAATATAGTATACATACATATATCGTACATTTATTGCGCCAAGAATCGTTTTTGGATGTAAAAAGGCAAAAAATTGTTATATTACATGCAATCTTATGGAAGCCCATGTTGAGAAAATAAAATGATTTTATTATCTTTACTGAGTTACATACTATGTATGTATGTATGTATATGTAAATTGAAAACTTATATTTTGCAAAACTAATTTTTTTGAGTTATGCATCTGTTGCAATAAAGGAGCGATATGCACGTATGTATGTATGTACATATGTACGTATATGTTTCGTCTCAGTCAGCATTTTATGAAATTAATGATAATATTCGAGTCTTTTTCGACTCCTGTGCGCTACTAAGCATTTATGCGCTCGTTTTCGAGTCGAAAATTACTGTTCATTCGGGAGAAAATGATAATATTAGCCTCGAATCTTCTAAAAAAGTCTTTTATGACTCGCGTTTTTGATCAATTTCGATTAACTTTCGAGACAGTTTGTGGTAGTACTTTCAATCAGTTTTTTTTTGTTTTAATTTTTTTTTACATAAATTAATTAATACATTTTAGGCTTTATTCAGAAAAAAAAATAATTTTGGTTTACAAAACATTTTTTAACAACCAAATTTCCATAAAAAATTTATTGTGTAATCCTTTTGTTTTTTAAACAAATCACTTTCTAAGTATTTCTCTGAATCATTTTCGAATCTTATTTTAAGCGCAGAACAGGGGTCCACTCTGTAATTCGAAACGAAAGAAAATGCTTTCGAATTTGTATTTTTTGATCATCTAAGGCAGTCGAAAAAGACTCAGTTTCATGAAACAATCTTCCATATGCTGACTGGGGCACTTAATTAATAAACTTTTAACACACCTTTTAATATTTTGTATTGTAGTTTAAACGTTGTCCTGTCGAGTTCTATAGAAACATCAGAATTTGGAAAATTGTACCTTTGCTTCACACTCGTACAAGGATCCGCGAAAGGAAATAAGGCCATAAAAAGCACCAATGAAGCAATATCACCTCCGTGAAACATTTTGTTAATTTTATTCCGTAAATGTGCTCATAAGTTTAAAAAATATTATTGATTTAACCGAATCCAACTGAATACACTATTACAAAGATTTTAAAATTTTACTTTTGTTCCGTATTTGTAAGCTCTTATATACACAGCTTTTATAAAAAGTACATTGTTTTTTTATGAATTATCTCAAGTATTGACTCTTCACAAACTATTTTTTATTTGCTTTTCAAAATCGATATGCTCGAAAGATAAATCACAATCATTTGTTGTCCATACAAAGACAAATAACTTTATATAAATAAATTGACCTCTATTGCATGCACAGTATAAATGTTTAAATAAATAACACAGTATTTTTCATGATTTCGGAAAACTACATACACATATTTGTATGTTCATACGTAATGTACAGAATTAAGATTTATAATATATCTTGGGGTGGGAAAATTGAAAAATACATGCACATTGTGCATACATAGGCAAAAATTAGATTACATAAGAATATTTCATCATAAAATCAATTACATGTCGAAATTTGAAACTTGTTAATTTGAATCTCTTGATAATTTGAACTGTTTCCCAGGTCGCTCGAAAAACATTCAATAAAATAAAAAAAAAAAATTAATGCAATTTGGTCCCTCGGTAATTTGAGGCATTTAGTTAGTTTGAGCATCGATTAGACCTGAGTCGAACTCACTTACTAGTTCAGTTTTGACACAAACCGATAAAGTACTTTAAATGGGTTCGTCCTAAGTCTAGTGTCGATAAGTTAGGAGTATTAAAAATTTAACTTTTCTTCTTTCTCTGGTTTGCATGTATCACTTTATTGTTTCCAAATATTTGAAATAAAAATATAATAATGTAATCATGAATATACATATTTAACTATTCTTTTTGATTCCAATTAATAATTTAAAAATTTAAATCATTTAACGCAGCAATTAACAGATATAAAATTTTCATCAGTTGATTTCCAATTTCAGTTGGGCAATCTTTTCATTCAGTACTGTGTCTTCTTGTTCCTCGGCCTTAAACATTTCCTAAGTAAAATATTAAATAAGATTAATGCATAGAACGAAATTTTTCAAATCGAAATATTAAGGGCATGTCACACGATGTCGACAACGTTCGTGCCGCACACCTACATTTGAAACAAAAACAACATTTTAAAATTTGTTTTTAGTTTGAATGTGAGTGTGCGACAGGTCGAACATTGTCAACATAGTGAGACAGGCCCTAAAATTATTATGAAGCCCAAATTATTTAATTACTTAGTTGCTCTATTTAATTACTCGTATTTAATTTCTCTGTTGCTTTGCTATATTGCATTCCGTGCAAAAACGATTTCAGCTCCATCTTCTTTTGAATACTATCCTTTTTTTTTGATAGTTGGTAATGTAAATAATGTATTTATCACCAGAACAGCAACAAAAAAAATATATGGGTTACACTACTTTTGCGCTCATGGCGCCAATTACATTAGTGAAAAATTTAATCCTGGATACTTATTTATGAAGTTATTAGCAAATATGTACAATGCTTCTCATCTATTGGCATGTGAAATATATGCTTTTCGCTGAGCGATTATGGAAATGACTAGTAGTTTGCGAGAAAACGAGTGTTTTCAATTTACACACAACTTAATTTATTTAGATTTCAAGAGTTGAGTCATGTACACCATGTACATATGTATGTATAAATAAAAAATACATGTATATGTACATCAGTGTCGGGCAGATTTTTGAAATCCTATGCACTATACACGGGTGCACATATGAGACATATGAAAGTGTATTGTGTCTGCCCCACACTGATGTACATACATAATTAAAAACAAAAAATTTAAATTTCAATTTTTCGGTATTATCTAAATTCGGGATTTATAATTTAAGATTTCAAAATTCGTGATTTTGACATTTCGGGATTTTCTTACCATTTTCTACAATTTTGAGAAACCTCTTTAACACGTTGGTTATTTTCCCAAAATTGCTAATTTTCTAATTTGCGGGTTGTTCTTAAAAAAAATTGATATGGGACGCCTAGACAGAATCCCGACGTTCAAATTCATTGACATTATTTATTACTCACCTTATCTTTTATTTTCAAATTTAATTATATTTATTTTAATGTAAAGGTGTCACTGACGTTATTTAGCAATCAAATAATCTATTCCAAAAACATGGTATTCATAGTCGAAATACGCCAAACACGATAAGGGAGAATAGAAATGGAAAATTAATACAAATATAAGTGGAAAAGTGCAGCTTTAGCGTCATTGTAATTACTTCGCACTGTGTAATTGATTTGCCTTCCCGTATAGTTCTGCTGCTGGATACGCAGTCATAGGTGGTTTATAGTCAGTTGTAAAAAATAACTTGTATGTACCTACATACATATGTATGTAAGTGGTATTTAACCAGCTTTCAATAAGGTTTTTAAACTGTTTTCTTATATGTATGTACATATATCGTAAAATTCTTCACTCCCAAAAAAAAAGGATGATTTCAAAGAAAGAAATTGATGTCGATTTGCGTGGAATAGAATTTTCTAACTTACGGCTGGCTGCTTAACAAAATTTTTTCAGAATTTAACGCAATTTATTTAATTTTTCATACCAAGATATTTTACGAAGAAGTTAACGCACCCTAAGTATTGCCTGTTAGCATTGTAATATACACACCAACCATAAATACATACATATGTATGCATTTCTTTTCAAAGTTTTTAATATTTTACTTACTGGATCATAAATCACTTTTATGACGAGGGAACAACTGGGACAGATAGCAACTTCCTCACCATCTATAAGTTCTTCCTATAAACAAACCAAATATGTAATTAATGGAAACAGTTCTTATTGATATTCATACCTTCGAGATCTGAAATCTATCGCCACATGGACACGGATAATAATATATTTCCTCTTCTTCATCATATTCAAAGTCTTCTATTTCAACTTCATCGTGATATACGCTCATTTTAGAAACTCATATTGTGAAAAAAATGTTTAATTTGTATCTTAAAACGATATCCCGATAGTCAAAATTATCCGAACACGTTGAGTTGATTTGGACCAAAATAAAACCACAGAAAACTTTGTGATAAAACGTGAATCAGGGGCAGCGTTACCGCTGTGAAACAAATACCCTGTTGCCACATGCAAGTAACTTTTTGCAAGTAGTGCCAAGGCGAATTCAGTATCAGGTGACCTTATCGCTACAACAATTTTACAACACAAAAAACAACACGTAGTTTGCTATGCTACAAAACCAATCTGTCAGAAGATTTCTAAGCAAATTTTGACGTTTTGGTTCAAAATGCTCAATTTGGTAGCAACAGCTGATAATCAGCTGGGCTGATAAGGTCACCTGATACTGAATTCGCCTTGGTAGTGCTTACATAGATAAATATAGATATATGTATATATTGATTGACCTTGTACATGGGTATGTATTGCTAACGAGAGCCGTAGCATGGTGTAATTATACAGATGACTGTGTAAGGATTTGTTATACAAAAATACGGCAACCGTAGCTGTGTAAAGAGCCGAAGAATGTCAAACCACAAAAATACTTACACCAAAACCAAAACAAAATTGAAGTTTTTGACATTCTGCAGCTACATAGCAAATAGAGCAAAAAATTATCAGCTGAAGTAGCGCTGCCACCTGGTTAAAGCCGTAGTATAATTTGTTAACTAACCATGCGGGTGTATAAGTTTTCAAAAAATTCGACAAAGTTCGGGCATAACATAGCGGGCATAACAAAGCACATAAAATATTTGAAACGAAAGATATAGTTCAGCAAAAACAGAAGAACCTAGGCGGTATCTAGCCCTCTTCACACCTTTTAATTTCCAACGCATCTTGCTTTTAAAAAATATCTAAAATTTTGAAAACAAATGCATTAAATTAAATTTTGTAAATATCTTCTATTCACTTTTTACTTATCTTGTTTAACACTTATAAATTTTAATTTTCACAGACAATGAATTGTACTTTTTGTAAATAAAACTATGTTTTAAAAGTTTTGGCATATGTACATTAGATGTCCCACTCTAATATACAGTATCGGACAAAACCTAAGCACCCCCTCAGTACATTTTTTTTAATGATAATTCTTTTAAGAAAACAAAGTTATTAAATTTTTATTTTTTTTATTTATTTTTATCTTTAATATTGAAAATCACAAACCTTAGGAATTCAGAATTTAACAAAAAAAAGTTAAAATTAAAAAAACATTTTAAGTCGCAAGTATAAGCGGACAAAACTAAAGCACCCCCAATTAAGCTACAAAAGAAAACTATTGAAATCAAGATATCGTTGTGAATCCTTTATTATGGATGACACACGCACATCTTTTAGGCATAGAGAATACTAAATTATTAAGTATATCTGGTGTTATTGCTTCCCAGGACTTTTTTTGCGGCATCAAATGCATTTTCTTTGGTTTTGCAATTTTCTCGGTTGATTTTTAAGTTAACGATCTCCCACAAGTTCTCGATTGGGTTAAGATCGGAGGGTTGGGCAGGCCAACGGAGAACTTCTATAAATTTGTTCTGGAACCACTTTTGACGTATGTTTTGGGTCGTTATCTTGCTGGAATGTCCATTTAAGTGACATCTCTTCTTCAGCATGAGGCAATTTCACGTCTTTTAATATGTCAGGATAGATGAAACGTTCCATAATTCTATCAATCTTATGAATTTGCCCAATACCTTGCTCAGAGAAACAACCCCAGACCATTATTAAAAATTTAATAACTTTGTTTTCTTAAAAGAATTATCATATAAAAAAAATGTACTGAGGGGGTGCTTAGGTTTTGTCCGATACTGTATATGCTAGAGTGGGGCAGCTATAATTAATAAATAAATCCATCAAAACTTTCGATCAAATGACTAGTCAATTGACTGCCAGTATTGAATTCAATGTAAAATTAGTGCAAGTGTGTTAGTGAACAAATCTTGTTTGTGTTAGTTTCAGTCATTCATTTCTTGTAGGGGTGAGCTACGATTTCCCATAGCTTAACATAAACAAGACAATCAGCAATATTTTCCGTTATTCTGCCGGCGTTATTGCTATATTTCCAACATATTTATTTGTAGTCTAACCCCTCGTTATATAATTTGAAGTACATATACACCTATCAAAATTATATCCATCCCATCCGCTGATATTAAAATTTCATATTTTATAATAGATGTAGCCACTATGAGATATTGATTGATTGAGGATTGAGTTTGAATAATATCTGGCCACACTGATCAAATAGCACTAGAAATTACAATAGCGTTAACTTGTCCATCCCTGTGTAAATGCCCATTGTAACAATGTATAATAAAATAAAGAAAACCAAAAAATGACACACAAAAAATATAGCGAAGTGAATTTCTATGCTATTTTGGGTGTACAAATCGAAGATGATGAAAATGTTATAAGGAAAGCCTACCGGAAAAAGGCTTTGGAGTGTCATCCAGATAAAAACCCCAACAATCCAAAAGCTGCAGAACTTTTCCATGAGCTTTCGAAAGCACTTGAAATACTAACAGACAGCGCGGCGAGAAAAGCATATGATAATGTTTGGAAAGCAAAGAAGGCTGCCGAGCTAAGACATAAGCAATTGGACAGTAAGCGACAGAAATTAAAAGATGATTTGGAAAAGAGGGAACGCAAGTCACAATATAGTGCAACGGTTAGAAATCCTACTTCCGATGAAGATATATTGAAAGAACAGATTGAGAGGTTAAGGAGAGAAGGCTCTCGTCTTTTGGAAGAAGAACAGGCAATGCTAAAGAAGCAACTGCAAAAATCTTTAGATGATCATGTGCATTACCAAACCCGAAATGCTGGGATATATCGTCTTAAAATTAAATGGAAGTCAGAAAAAAACGACAATTTAAATGGTGGATACTCCCATGAGACCCTAAATACATATTTAAAGAAATATGGTGAAATTGTGGCTTTAGTCATTAGCAAAAATTGTGGCAGTGCGATTGTAGAGTTTAAATCGTTAGAATCAGCGGAGATGGCTTTAGCGTACGAAAAAGGCTTATTGGAAAACCCATTAAATTTCGCTTGGGTTATACCACCAACAGATTCAACAAACCAAATAAAGACTACATCAACGTCAAAAGACTACGAAGACCTAGTAATGCGAAAATTAAGACAGGCAGAAGAACGCCAAAGGCTAATTTTAGAACTACAAAATGAGGATTAGCAGATAGTTCGATTTCAGCATAAATACTACACAAAATTGTAAATAAAAAATACAAATGGAAAAGCTTAGAAAAACAAATTTTACTTGGTATAATTTCGCAGGGATATGGGAAAATATAGACATATGTATGTATATCTTTAACATGATGTATACTAGGCACTTTTTAAATCCTACGGAGATAATTTTATATATAAACATTCAAAATCAAACCAAGAAAAATTCCGTACATTACGGACATAATTTCTGGAATTTTTTGCAAATATCAAAATTTGCGTGGCAGGCTGAATAGTCCACGAAAAATATGAATAATTGCGTTTTTACTTTTTCACGATCGTTAAAAAAGCTTTCACATCAAATCCGACAAAGCTTGGAAATACGATTTTTTGAAATAGTAGGTATAGAATAGTTTTGGAACTATTTATTTATTTATTTACTTCATACATATTGCAATACAAAAGCCATTTGGCCAAAAACAAGCATTATCTAAATTTATTTTATTCAGTTGTCTCAATGCCAAAAAATATATTACAACTACTTTATACTACCAGATTAATCAATTAAAAATCTCATTTAATTAACAATCATATCAAAAAATTATAAAATATAAATTTATTTGAATTGAAATTTATTTGGTGGCGCTTCAACCAAATCATCAGTAGACTTCAACCACAAATTCTGAACAGTCACAAACCTCTTACTTTACTTTTCTTCAAAGTATAAATTTATTTATTTATTAATATTGATATTATAGATAAATTCAATAACAATATAAGAGGGGTAGAAATACTAGCAACTAGGCCATCGGCTCAAATATAAATTCAACAATTTCTACAATTTATTATAATTATTAATTAAAATTATCTTGATTTTCGCCACCATGGCGACTGCCGACACGGCGCAGCCTAATAAAAATTTTCTGCCTTACAAAGCCTTCTGCCTAATAACGTTTTTCTACATTGCCGCCCTTCGGCCGTAACACCTAGTTTGTACTTTTTTTTTATAATTATTGTTATGTTTAAACAAATAAAATCTTGGAAGATTTTAGAAATCGCATTCGGTGCGGAATAATAATAGCTAATCAACAGACATTGTAAAATACTTCCATTCTGGGGCACTGTTTATTCTACTTCCTTCACGACCTCTGTGATGTTAACCGTCGACAGGAAAATCGTAAAAATAGTCACCCGATGTTGTTTGAATGTTTTGTTCAAGGTGTATCTAACTAGGTGGCAGCGTTACTTCAGCTGATAATTTTTTGCTCTATGTGCTTTGTAGCTGAAGAATGTCAAAAACTTCGATTTTGTTTTGGTTTTAGTACAATTATTTTTATGCTTTTGACATTCTTCGGCTCTTTACATAGCTATGGTTGCCGTATTTTTGTGTAAAAAATCCTTACGCAGTCACCTGTATAATTACACCATGGTTTTGTTTCTAATAAATGAAAAACAGTATGGGCGATTGATCAATCCTGTTGGAACAATATGTTATTTTCTTTTAATTTTAACTTACACAAAAGATGTGTAGTGTCATTTTCTTCAATTTTTAATTGGAGACACAGCCACAACACAGCCTTGTGTAAATGCATTGGCAACACCATCACAAATCGTACTACCGTATTAATTTAATATTTCCCCTCTGTTTCCTGTTTGTTTGAAAGTTTTATTGAAAAATTATTTCAGTTTTTTTTATAAATTCAAACCATTAAAAAAAATTGTAATGATAAATGTTTTATTATCTTAAAAAGCAATTAACTGCATTGTAAATGTATTGTTGTGTTAAAGAAAGCGGAAATGAGCTGCATTTTACAAACTATGGACGTACAAAATATCATTGTAAAAATATGAATGTATCATTCTTTGAGTTCTCTACACTATCTGGTGTTCGCCAACAGTGTCTAAGAGCCTGCAAAATCTGTGAAATATACTTGCCAAAATTATCTGATCGGGTATTTAAGCCATTTTTATAGAAAACATGTTACAACCAACAAGAAGCGAATTATATAGATTAAACAAGATGTAATATCAATCAATATTTGTTAAACTTAATGAAAATTTATTGTCAACTAATCAAAATCACCAATCACTTTGGATGGAAATATAGTTAAAATACTTATTTTAGGCAGAAAATTTAAGAAGATGCGCCAAGTTATTACATAACCACTTTTTAAACATCACAGATGTGTAGTCATGTATATCACTTTATTTATTCGCAGCTTTTGTTAAGATAATTACACATTTCTGTAAACATTTTATGGGGGAAGAATTAAATTTTTTACGATATGGGAACATTTTTTTATTTCTCTCAAAAAACAAACTTCAAAAATACTTATTTTTTAAAAACAAAGAGAGAATGGAAGTACCAAGGCCTATTTATCAGGTCAACGCAATTCTACAAAAACACAGTAATACAAAAAACAACTTTATGTTTAAGTTGTCAGAAACACACACAAACATGAACTAAAGTATATGGTGCAAATAACTTTTGACAGCTTAAACACGAAAACACAGAATATCATCAGGACGATTGCGTTGACCTGATAAATAGGCCTTGGGAAGTACCTTCTATATTTATATCATGGGCAACACTATAAACATTTTATTCACACACATACACTAACATTTTTGCAGCTTGTAAACAAAGTTTGACATTTATCTGCAATGTATAGTCATGTTCATGATACAATTATACAGGTACCCGCGAAGCGCCAGCTGTTTTGCTTGTTTCGTGGTGCACTCTGCCAAATGTTGTTTATGTTTTACAACACACACACACACGCTGTTTATCTTTCATTGCTCTATGACAGTTGGCACCAGAAACTAGCAACAAAAAGCCCTGTTGTTTTATTTGCTGTAAATTTGTTGTCGATTTGCGGTTACCTGTATAATTGTATCATGGTCATGTTTTACACTCGGCAGTTTTACTTGAAGCAAGTCTGAGTTTATAGGAGAGAAAGGAAAGAAGAAAGAAGAGGGGTACTGACTTGCCAGAAAAGTTACTTCAATTCTGTTTTGTTATTTCATTCGCTGCATTAAAACAATACGAAAATTGAACAAGAAACCGTCTGAGTGTAAACAAATGGGCAGTTTTAATTGAGAATTTGGTTGAGTTATTATCGGATACACAATAGTAATATCCAGATAATAACAGACAGCCAACCCGCGATCAAAACCCTTGCAGGTGTATATTCTACATCATTACTTGTCCAAGAATGCCGCACAGTCCTGGATGAACTGGCGCAGCACTCAACCATCACAATATACTGGGTGCGTGGACACGAAACTAATTCAGGCGATATAGTTGCGGATGAACTAGCAAAGAGAGGAACCCTACTCGGGGAAGTCGATGACAATCTCTGTGGGCTCCCTCTGTCATCTTGCTGGAGACGCTTCGATACTGCCTTTCTTAATTCAGCTCAGGAAAGATGGCGTAATGAGCCTACCTGCGTTATCGAGAACCCTTTGGCCTCGTCTAGATACTAAAAGAACCAGAAACCTCATTAGCTTTACCAGAAAGCATCTGAGGAATCTCCTGGCCACACTTACAGGCCACCGCACTTTCGGAACCCACGCTAAACGTATGGGTCTCCCGTATAATGACTACTGTTATAGCTGCAATGATGAGGAAGAGGAGGAAAGTATTTCGCATCTTCCCTGCTTCTGTCCTGCTTTGGAGGATCTCCGTCTGCACTTCCTTGGCAGAATATCCTTCAACAGGTTGTCCGAGTTATCGGAAATATGACTTAGAAACCTAAGTCTATACATTAGGAGCAGCGGCTGGTATGGCCGCTAGCCTTCACGGCATGTGTATGTACTAGACCCTCTCCTTGTCCCACTTTTTCACTTCTTCTCTACTCTACTCTCTCTTATTGTACAAAAACTCTCCATCTATATCCTCTCTATCTATATTCTCCCTATACTTCCGGTCTCCCCCCTTATTCTTATAATTTCAGCTTACAGGCAGCACAAAGGGATCATCGTATTGGACCCAAGTGAGCTAGACTCCTATATTTTCATTCTTCACTAGCAGCCTGCTAACCTAACCTAACCTAACCTAATAATCAATATTTGATGAGACTTGATGACTTAACTTGACGGTGTGTATGAACACAAATGCAGGTTCAAAAGAAAATTGAACAAAAACTGATCAGGTAAACCTGATGTGTGTGAATCAGGAGCAACTGAAAACCCGTCAACTGCGTTTTAAACCACATTTTTGTGATTTGGCAACAATGTAGTTTGATGATAGTCATCAAGGCATGGTGTAATTATACAGGTGACTGCGTAAGGATTTGTTATACAAAAACGCGGCAACCATAGCTGTGTAGAGAACCGAATAATGTCAAAAACACAAAAATAATTGTACCAAAACAAAATCGAAGTTTTTGACATTCTTCAGCTACAAAGCACATAGAGGAAAAAATTATCAGCTGAAGTAGCGCTTCCACCTAGTTAGATTACCTTGCATCAAGGCAAGGCGAATTCATATGAATTCGCCTTGGCATCAAGGCACATCAATGGGCTACCCGCATTAGTACAACAAATATTAAAACAGCAATAACCACATGTACTTTGTTGGTATATATTACCACCTTACATTTCCAAAACAGGGTAGCATTGTCAGAGTGTATGTTTCTTATAGGATATATCAAACATCATACAAAAGTGAGTATTCGTTAGGTGTTTAAGGATAACCTAAATAAAACCATGTTTTTAGGCTTATACCAAAGTAAATTTATTTATATAAAGTATATGCAAGTACTCAGGTGATTAATTTTTTTCTCGTGTAGTGTTAATGCATGAATGTCAAAAGTTGTTTACAATTTTCGTGCGCCATTTTGTTTTGCTTTGCTTTGTTATACACAATTGTGTGTAGTGAAAAAGTTGAAATAAATTTTTACCTAAAAAAGGTGTTACAAAACATTTAAAAACAATTATATTTAATTATTAAAATAAATATGTAGCTTTTATTATACTTATTTCACGTAATAAAGGTTTATCAATTAATAAATTTACTTTGGTTTTGTCTATCCATACATTTCCTTTTTGTTGTATGCAGATCTGGGACTTGCATTAAATAAGCAAATGCATTGACCATTTTCCCACACTAAACCAAATTAATACATTGGAACTAACTTTGATAATTATAGTGCAATTTTTTGGCATTAAACTAAAACCTGTTCAAAGTAATACATTAATATTGCGCTAGTACCAAATCACATGGCAAACGTAAATGTGTACATACATAAAAACATACGTACATACATAAATATGTAAATTTTTTTCTATGTACATATCGCCACTTGAGGCAAAAATCATATCACTACCATTTTTATAATTTTTCAAGAGCAAGACAAAATTTGATTAAATTGTTCGAAGCGGTAGTATATTCCGTTTATAAAATCACAATTTTTTAAGATATAACCTTACAATAAAATAAACGAAAACTTAAGTTCTGTAGCTCGTTTCAGTATTTCTCGCATCGTAAAATTTCCCGCATGAAACGAGGGTATCGTAGCAAAAACAGTGTAAATTAAAACACAAAATGGCTTTTCGCACATAAGTGTTTCTGTATATTTACTTTGCGAGAACTATCTGTCATTTAAATAAATTTCCAGTAATTATTGAAAAGTATTTCTGTAACAATATTTTGTGAAAAGTTTCTCGCAAGAACTGTCAAAACAACTCGCATTTTAACAACCAAATTTGTACAAAAACATGAATTTTTTAATTTGTGTGTGAAAATATAAAAAATAAATTAGTTGAAAAGATATGCAACGTATTGTTGGACTAAAATTATTATTAACGAGACGATGTGATTATGTTTATTTATAATTTTTTTGTGTAATTGTCTTATGTAGGGACAGTTGATAGAAAAAACATTTTATTTCAATAATTTTATATTAATTTTATATTCTTGTTCATTATTTTATATTCTTTTCTTGGAAAATTATTTCTTTTTTTGTTATTTTAATAATATTTTTGTGACATTTGTTTCATTTGACACGCAATTACTGGAAATACTCCAGAATCAGTGTTGTCTGTTTTCGCATTCAAATACAGAAACACTTTTTTTCTCACAAATCGAGAAACGATGGAATTTTGTGTTTCACACTTCATGTGAGAAATTTTACGATGCGAGAAATACAGAAACGAGCTACTGATGTTTTATTTGTATGCACGTACTTATACAGGTGCCTGCAATGTTCCTTTATTGTATTTTTTTATTTGTGCTATCTGATAAAAATAAGATTGCGTTTTATATAATTTTACTGTGTACAATATGTGATATTGCAATAATATTGCATTACTTCATGATGTGCTTAGTGGCAATACAAAATTAGTGCATTTTTCGCCATACGATTAGCTGCTAATGCTGTATTAATCCATTACTTTTAAGAGATTTTATTTTAGTGCAAAAAATAGTGCATTACAAACATCAAATTTAAATTTTCACTAAAATTTTTGTTTTTCAATCAGTGCTTATGAAAAATAATGCAAGTTGCCCAGGTCTGGTTGTAATCATCTGTTTTTGACATTCATCCATTATTTTTACACAAACAAAGCGCATGTTGTTTTTGTATTTTCTTAGTTGTTGTAGACCTGCATATACTTTATATAAATATACTTTGGCTTATACCTACACCGCCGTATCCATAAAAAATGTTTTAGATTTATTTGACAAATTTCCCATAGAAATACGTCAAATAAGCTCATATTTGACATTTGGCTTGTTATAATGACATTATTAGTCACATGATGTAGTGCTGCCACCTAATAAATGCGCCTTGATGGTCATGTTTTAGACATGACAGTTTTTCTGGAAGCAAATCTGAGTCCAAGGCACATTTACTACAGGTACACGCATTAGAGAAAACACTGTGGCAACTCTGTGCTTCTCATATAGTTTTACAAAGTAATTGTCAAAAATTTGTATGTATCAAACAAGGCACAAAAGTAATTGTCAAACGAATTCTTCGTTATAAACTTGTAAATAAAAAATCAGCGGATGACCTATATGCCTGATACGTGCTGCTTAATACAATAAGGAATATTTAATAAACAGACTGTGTGTAAAAAAATGAGCAGTTTTAAAAGAGAATTGAAGAGGCTTGCTTCAAGAAAAACTGATGTGTCTAAAACATGACTAACACGCATACTGATTGTTCAGGAAAATTAAAATAAGAAAGCAATTTATATATTTACAAAAAAAAAATTAAGATAATTGCAAAATAAAGATAATGGTAAGCTTAATAATGTTTTGCTAAGAATATTCTTAATATAAATTATTTTTCTAGTAGAAAAAGAAAACGATCATAAATATGAATGTATTGAGAAGACTTTTGTTACGAGCACATCGAGCAGTCAGATTTTTTAAAATAATTTATTTGTTTTAATTCAATATATATACTAAGAATTTTTTTTTAGGTTTCTTAGCCAACTATGATTGAAGTTTTGGGGCTTTGTAAGCTTTTAGAAATTGTGGTTGAAGTGTAAATATTTTAAATTTTTATTAATTTTGACACACGTCAAAAAATAAATTAATAAATACAATAATAAATGTAATAATTATGTATTATCATTTTATAAAATACGTGAAATTACATATGATTCTTATTTTTGTCTAATTAATAAAAATTAATGAAAAACTCGTGCCGATTTTCTTGACGATTTCCGAAATTAATATGCCGATGATTTTTCAAAAATGTGCAGATTTATCAGCATAACCTTCTGGCAGCCCTGGATTCCTTTCTTGCATTAATTTTCCACTCTTTTAAAGTTGACAGCTTGTTCTCCATTATTGTAATATTTTTCGTCGATGTTGTGTGTAAAAATCTCTAAAGTATTTTGTTTATACATTTACATATTTAATTAAACTTTGCATTAATTATTTGTATGGGAAAGTCTATTAATAAGTTTGTCAAATAAGAACATGTTAAAATAATCAACCTATCAGTAATGATTAAAAAATAACTGGTATATGTAGATATGTATGATTATGGTGGGGTATAGCAAGTTACATGTGTATAAATGTTAATACTGTGAACATTTTGTTAAATAGTCTCCACACATACATTATTGGACAATAAATGTGCATAAAATTAAATATACTGATTAGCAGAGTCATAATAGGGTAAACGCCCCAAAAACATAGTGGTATTTTGATGCAGCAAAATTATTTTATAATGTAAGTATGTATATACATATTTTATTTGATATGACTATGAATGTGTACATATTATAAGTGGACAGTATTTGTTTTATAATATGCAATTATGTCACTTTAAATTGCAATTATGCAGTATATACATATAAGTACTCCTAGTAATTAGCATTCAAGAAATTTCCTTTTATGACATTATTTATGTAAATCTAGAGGTCAAACTTTACACGAACTTATACAAATTAATTTTTTTTATCTAATTCTAAATGTGCACACATACATATGTATGTATGCATATCCATACATATGTACATAGGAAGTGTGAATAGTGATGAAAAAATTGGTAGGGGCTTTTCATATAACGGAGAAAAATTACATAAAATTTAAAAATCTATCGATTATTCCCAATTGTATTAATGTAAAAGTTTCCATTATAAACTGCCTATTGCGTTTTAAAACGATAAGAACAACATCAATACCACGATTTAAATAATTTATGTGCATCAAAAATTATAGACAAATTAAAACAAACGCATCCACTTTGCGGTCTTATATATTCCATGCAAAACCAACGATATAACTTTGATACAATATATGTACTCGTATTTAACTTAAAAAATTTATCGCGAAACTTTTCGAAATTTAGTTTTTGGTAATGAGTTTTTTTTACGTACCTACAAACAAACAACGAAATTATTAGTTTACATGAATTTCGTTCCTGTTTAAGGATGTCATATACATAGGTGGCGGTTTAAAAACAAAGCAAGCAAATGTTATATAAATATATTTCGGTATTTATTACACAGGTCAACACGATTTCAATTTTCTACATATGATACTGAGCTCCAACGCCTATAAATTAGTTTTTTTTTGAATTGAGAGTCGTTTTTTAAAAGGTTCATTAAAATTTTAAACTGAAGAAAATTATATATTTTATTATTAATTGTAATAACTTCAGATGTTATAAATAAAATAAGCCAAATTTTTTAAAACTCATTCCATTAATTCTGAATTTATTCACAATTAAGTGGTAGTAAATATAATACATAATAATAATATTTTTTACAAAACAACTTTTTTGAATTTTTGTAATTTAATTTAAAATAAATACATATTAAAAAAATCTGTAAAATATGTGCTACCACTCAATTGTGAATAGATTCAGAATTAATGGAATGGTTTTTAATAAATTTGGCTCATTTTATTTATAACATATAAAAGTACCACAATTAATAATAATATACATACATATATACATATGTATATATGTACATAGTCGTTAAGCAGCTCTGGGTCAAAGAACATCATTTCGCGTCATCGTAATTATTTCTTAAGTGCGATCAGGCTTATGTCTGTTGTTAGGCCCTCGAGAGTTTTTCGTCTCGCTCGCACTGGTTGACTGATCTGCCACGGATAGATAACCGTATAATCCTGCGGTTTTTTGTGGAATTTCTTTAACAACCACGTTGCTACTTCTTATGTGAAGGCATAGGTCGTACAGTCAGTTACGGAACTTTTTTGAAAATACTGTTAATAACATCTTGGGCATGTGGTCTAGTTACTCCGCCCATATTCGTGCAACACCATACTATGTAAATTTACTTTGTATAGTATGTTTAATAAATAAATAAATAAATATATACATATACATATGGGCAAGTCCCAAAAACAGTCTACCAGCCAAACATTTTTGAAATTAATTTTTTTTTATTTATTTATATGCATACATATCAAGCCTTGAGTGCAACATTATCGTAAGCGACATCCAGTAAACAAATTTTTTATTTGAGAAATTAAGATTTCATGACATAGCCCAAAATTTGAAATGATCAAAATATCAAAATTGCTTATACATAGTTTCAAAAATACGGCGGTTGAGATTTTATCGTAAGTAGATGTTTACATTAAAAAAAAAAAAATAAATTTATCGTAAGCGACACATATTTATTGAAATATTTTATTTTTAATTATGACTCCGCCCATATTTTTAAATAGACGATTGCGTCTATTTTAGAGCGCAAGGTGTGTGGTAAGTTTCATAAAAATCGATTATTATAATAAATTTTAATGGGCGTAACCCTGCCCATTTTTTCAACTTTCAAATTGTGTAATTACAAGAACTAAAGGTGTTTCATAGGTTTCACAGCAATCCAATAAGTAGAATATTATAAAATTAAATAAAAAATGTGTGCGTGTCTTCGTCTTTTTTCTTACAATGGAAGCTATACCCTCTCAGACAAAAAAAAAAAGAACTTTTACAATCGGTCTAATATGTACCGAATTATGAGGTAACACCCAAAAAAAAATTGAGACGAATTGTTAACCTGCTCCTTTTTTTGAAGTCGGTTAAAAATAAAACTATTTGAGTACTTTCTGGAATGGTCATCACTAATTTCTAATTCGCGTACAAATCCCAAAGGCTAAGAGTGCATTGTACTAAATTATACTGATTTTCAAAATTGGAAGACATACTCCACATAATTAAAAATTTAATAATTTACGATCCATTATCATTTTCAAATATTATTTAAGACGATCATTAAAATTTTGGGTAGTTTTTATTAACTTTAAAGTACGCCAATAGGAGTATGAAGTCCTTTTCATAAATTTTTTTTTGTATTTCATATTGCAGGCGCAAATAGAAGAACACCAATTTAATATACAATATTTGTATTCGTATTCGCGAATATCGTTTCAAATATTCATATTCGTATTCGCGAATATAAAAAATTGACATTCGTTACATCACTAATACGTACATATGTAATAAAGTCCTGCGCAAGACCATTTATAAGAACTTTCAAGACATGAGGGAGTTTTTAAAATGCTTTACTACAGAGAAATCTTCCAAAAAAAAAAAACGCTAAACAACACTGTTTGCAATAATTTTTTTCAGCTATTGCAGGTATAGGAATAAAGAAGAAAATACTTCGTGACTGAAAAATTTGTGATGCTTGCTTCTTTCTACGCATGGGCGCGTATACAAGCGTCATGAATGTACATACACACACGCGTTGTGTGTATGCTCTTTTATTTTTCTGCGCACATACAAACGTTCACATGCCTTTACATTAGTTGTGTGCGCTTGCTTTAAAAAAACCTCCCTTAAACACATAATAGCTTACCGTACACATATTACCCACACACTCAAACGTACAATATGGAAAATAGCAAGCATACACGTATCAACACTACTTTGTTGATTGTTTGTTCATTACAAGAAGTCTTCACGACATTGCTTGTTAGCACTCATATACACATACACCAATGCATCTATCGTGCTTTGCTTATAATGCGACAGCATTTATTATTGGTTTAGTATAATGCAGCCACGAGAATACATTTAAAAAACAAAAGGTATTTAGATTTCAAGACTATTTACGCAGGTCTTTAGTATGTATTTGCGAACGCTATTTCAGGTGACAGTTTTTGAAAAATTTTGCTGATGTCAGTTGAAAATTTTTTACGTTTTCAAAACTGCATTTGAAATAATATCGATGTCGATATATTTTTCTATCGATATTTTCGATATTTTAAAACTATCGATAGTATCGATAGTCTATCGATGCCACTTTCGTCCCCACATACTTCTGTGGTTGAAGTCTAATGATGATTTGGCTGAGCACCAATGAAATATATAGACAATGCTTAACCACCATTAAAAATAAATTTCAATTAATATTCAATATAATCTTTTTTTAATATTGAAAATAGCTTCTGATTAAATCTTTCATCGAAAAAAATTCAACGTAATACCTTTATTTGTTTAGCCACAAAAAATATCATATAAACATGTTGAAACCGAAAAAAAAACATTAAAAACTCATGTAATTTACTTCACTTTCCTGACTTTGGCAGTATCTCAGAGCTACAAATCACAACTTAGTCTTCCAAAATTTACAAAATGATGTAAAATTTTGTGTGGGTTCTTATTTATTTAAATTAATTTTTGCTTTTTGTGACGATTTTTAAGCACGTCGGTTGAATTTTTTAAATAAATGGCTGGAAATTTTTACTATTTTTTTTTACCATAGGCTTTTGTCGGAATATTTTCAATAACAAACAGCTACAAAAAATCTATAATTAGGAGTATTAAATAATATAGGGTCCTTATCTGCTGAAAAACGTTTGGACAAAACTGAAATAAGACTAATAATATACTACAGTAGAATCCCGATAACTCGTAGTCGCAAGGGACCGACCGTTTATTACGACTTATTGAGATTTTCGAGTTAGTGAGATTTCGACTTATCGGGAGTAAAATTTAAAAAATACGTCTTAGAGGGATTTTTTTTTTTATTGACGTTTTATGAGAATTTATAAGAAAATAAATAAATGAAAAGAGTTACAATGTCAATACATATGTATTAATGTAAAAAATCTGTAATTTGTGTTTGATGTGATTTTTGTACACTTAAACGATCAATTATATTGTCCAGTTTAAAAATAACTTCAAAGGATGCATCATCAGTTTCTGTTTGCATAAGAAAATCACGAATTTTTTGAACGCTAGATTTGGCACATTTAACAGAAACACATGGAATTTCCACATCGTTTTCATCGTTGTCGTCCTGTTCATCAACTTCTAAGCCCAAAATATCATCATCCGTCAAAATTCCTTCTGTAGCCAAGCCATCGTCAAAATGAACGTACTCATAGAGCGTTATGGTGGATTCTTCATTTTGTGGAATTTCATCCCATTGCGGTACGTGAACTATCTCACTGCTGACTACCATTTCGTTTGAATCGGTAAAACCGCAAGCTCTAAAACAGTTTTTTATAGTGGATTTTGAAACATTCTGCCAAGCTTTAAAAGCATAATTTATGGCAGAATATAAATTGATGTTATGATTTTTTTCTTCTTGTATATTTTGTATCATTTGTGAAACTATTTCTTTTCGGTATAATGTTTTAAAGTTTTGGATAATGCCTTTATCCAGTGGTTGTAGTTTGGAAGTGGTATTTGCCGGCAAAAATTCAACATGAACATGACTTAAATCTTCATCAATTTTGTGTGCAGGACAATTATCAACAAACAATAAAATTTTACGATGTTGTTTTTCCATTTGACTGTTCAACATTTTAAGCCATTCATTGAATAAGATTGCAGTCATCCATGCTTTCTTGTTAGCACGGTAAGTGACGGGTAATGTTTTCACATTTTTAAAACATCTAGGTTTTACTGATTTACCAATTATTAGTGGCTTTAGTTTCTCTGTGCCATCCATATTGGCAGCAAGCATTATTGTAATGCGGTCCTTACTGCTTTTACCACCATGGCACTTTTCACCCTTTAAGCTCATAGTGCGATCAGGAAGACACTTGAAAAACAAGCCCGTTTCGTCCGCATTGAAGATATTTTTTGGGTCAAAGCCCTCTGTGAGTTGACTTAGCTTAGCACGCCATTCTGAACACACATCATCATCCACAGAGGCACTTTCCCCGCAAATTTTCCGAAAACTTATGTCGCTTTTTGAACCGATCAAACAAGCCATCACTCGCTTTAAATTCTGGAAAACCTAATTTTACAGCAAATGCTTTAGCCTTTTCCCTCATAAGTGCTCCGCCGACTGGTATGTTAGAATGACGACACTGCTCAAACCATTTTAACAGTGCTTTTTCTAAATTTGGATGCTCAGATTTTTTTTGTCTTTTTAATTTATTGTTTGACGAAAGGTTTAAATACAACTCGCGTTTTTTTAAAATTGATGTTAAAGTTGATGGAGCTATTTTATATCTAGCTGCAACTTCAACTTTTTTTTCTCCACTCGATACTGCATTAATAATTTCTTGTTTTGTTTTTACGCACAATGTGTTGCAACTCCGCTTTGACATTTTTACTTAATGAACTGAAAATGCGCTACAAATTCAAGTTGAATAGAGCAAAACACTATGGTAAGTAAACACAAAATACATAACGGTAAATAATATGATCATTTTACGGCGACATAATTTTTTTGTTTTTTTTTTACAATTACGAGTTAGAAGAAGTTTTAGTGAGAAATTACGACTTATAAGACGTTTTGCCAAATTGACTTTGCAAAAAAATTACGACTTATTGAGGGGACCGAAATGCATGCATTTTATACGAGTTACCGCGATTTTTTCAAGGGACCGACCAATTATTACGAGTTAGTGAGATTTACGAGTTATCGGGATTGCGAGTTATCGGGATTCTACTGTACGTTTATACGCAGGGCTTATTTGCAAATAAAACTGTAAATTGTTGCCATATTATTCTTTTTATTGCGACTTACTAATTCAGAAAACTATTCACGATTAACGCACTATTTGCAAATAAATTGCTTAAGGTTGCCACGCTTAAAAATGTTTGATAACAAAAACAATAAATGGACAAATATTGCAACAAAAAACATTGATAGAAGCAAATAATAACAATTAAAACAAATAATTATTTGATATTTTGTGCATTTACACTATTTTTTTTGTCAACATAAGAGCCTAAAGAAAATGTTTGCGGTGCGGTGCTATTTCTCGTTGCGGGAGAAAACAATAAACATAATACAACGGAAGACGGCTACGGCAATACTTGTCAGTATTTGTTTAAATTTCTATTAATTTTTTTGTGCATACATTTTTATAAAATTTTCTAAAAAATTTACTATTTGTTTAATATTTTGTAATGGATGACCTATGCTTCTTATAGGAACGACGGGAACATATATACATATGTATATATATACATACAGATATAATATTTTGTAATGGCAGTAACTAAAAACAAGAAATTATTAAAATTTTATACATTGCAGATATATTTGATATATTTTTTAAACTTTTATATTTTATGACAAAAGGTTTTGAACTTCAAAATCAATTTTTTATTCACAATAATGTTGTGAACACCGCCAATTATTCAAAAACTATGGCAACATCAGAAAGAGAAAGAGAGTCAAAAATTGAGAGAATAAGAAAGTCCGCAGAGAAAATAAAATATATTTTAATTTTATACCGTTCCGCACTGCGGTTTTTTACTTCAAAATCGTATGAAAATCCGCACCGCAATAAATTATCGGTACATTGTGTTCAGACTCTAAGTAAGCTTTCTATAGAAGTGCTACCAAGTTTGTGTATTTTTGCTATGCCGTATAAACAGTTAGTTAATTTATTTGCAAATAATTTTATTTGCAAATAGTGAGCGTATAAACGTAGTATATCGTGCTTTGCTTATAATACGACAGAATTTATTATTTGTTTAGCATTCTACAGCCACGAGAATACATTTAAAAAACAAGACGTATTTACATTTCAAGACAATTTACGCAGGCCTCTAATATGTAAATAAATAAAGAAAATTTAATTCATTTGCGGCGTTTGTCGAGGTGATTGGGTGTCAAATTCACATACATAGTTTGCGAATTTTAGAAGCTGAATGTTAAAAGTGTTTGTAGCATTATCAAATTGTCGGCTTAGAGTGTAAGTAAACCTGGGAAATTGACAGCATATGCAATTTTAATGTCGTTTGAAAGAAAAAGAGTCGTAACGCCATTATTACAACTCAAAGTTAGTTAAAAGTATGATTTTACCGGACGTATATAAACTTTTTCGTTATTACAAATTTGTATTAACCTACAAGGTAGAATAAACTTGCATTTTAAGTTATCGCTCTCTTCAGGTTAAAGTAAAATTGTATTAATGAAAAACTTTTTATGCGCCGGAAAAATGGTACTTGGTTTAAAAACAAAACAAAAACGCGTATAAACCCGGACCAGTGGTGACAATTTCAAATTTACAGCTCTTGCAGTTCCGGAGATCATGCGTTACCAATAACATGCAAAACATATATTTTATATATGTACATACGAGTACAAATATTATATTATACTATTAGTTTAATATTTAAAAAACTTAATATTTCGAAGTGGACTGACTGCTCATATGTTAATTATTATATTTTCTTTTCAGTTACAAAAATTAGATTAGTTAAATCGCTATACTAATGTCTGAAGCAATATGAAAAAGAAATATGAATTATAGAAATTTAAAATTAAATATTTAAATGAAATTTATTTGCTGGTGGTCTATATGCATTTAATTGTTGCTTTTACAAATCGTCAGTGGACTTTAACCACACATTTTGAAAGTATTCAGATTTCAGATTTCAGATTTATTTTTTCCAAAACATCACAGAAATAATATTATCCTAAAACTTAAACAAAATCAGGATTTTTACATACTGGAGTATTTTTCAAATAATATAAAATTAATAAAATTTGTACAAATTAAAATACATTCATCTCACTATTGTTATAAAAAAAACTATTTAATAAACCAATTCCACAAAAAGGAAAGCTCCTGAAATAAATAACAAAAGTAAATAATTTAAAAACTTACTACCTAATAACTTAAAAAACTAACAAACAAAATAAAAGTAAAATCGAAAGTACGAATTCTTCTGTGGTATAATAGAAGCTTTGTACCCTGGTAGAGCGGTCCAGCTCCCCTAAGGGTTAATAAATCAACTGGGGAGAGATAGTTCGTCATTTGAATGGTCTCCAGATCCCTACTATTTGAAAAAGACATCCTAACCAGATTATTGTCCGACAATTGTGACCTGTCCATAAACTTCAGAGCATCCTCAATCATAGACACATCTATTCGACCAAAATCATTGCCCCATAGATGAGTGTACATGATGGTCGCCGTAGTTCACCATTTCGACCTATATATTTCCTGAAAAACAAACAAGAAGCCAGGACGAAACGCTCCCACTTCCTAAGTCTTTCCATCTAGGACAGTGGTCTTCACAAAGAGAAACACACCTAAAATAAGAGTATTACACTGAAAAAAGTAATAGTCTCATTTAACTAAAATTTAAAAAAATTTGTTTTCTTACATTCGAGAAGTGATTATTTTTTATTTTTTTTTTGTTGTTAAAAAATAAGAACAAGATATGTATATATATATATTAGAAAATTATATACGGTTTTCGATTAAATTATTGAATATTTTCAGTTAAAAAAATTATATATGTGTATTATTCCTCATGAAAACTTAATGCAATTCAGGATGCTTTCTATCATAATGTCGCTTAAGATGAGATGCAAACATATTCTTTATTACCTGATTACTTAAAAGGCACTCTGCTTCCTTCAATGTGTTCAAAGAAAACAAAAAAAAGATTTTCCCACTCAACATCCCACATTTTTATTAAATATTTTGTTTTAAAATGCTGTAAAAAAGTACATATATAATTATACGAAACATAAACATTCATAAATTTATATAGCTTGTTATCAACTTTTCAGTGTATCAAAAAATATTTTAGTTCTCTTTAAAAGATTTAAAACACAAAAACATCCGACACACTCCTACTCTGTTGAAAGCTTACAAGCTACTGAATGAAATGTTTGTTTCACACACATGATTATGGTTGCAATTATGATTGCCGTTAAACACAATAAAAACAAAGTGTATGGATTTTTTTATGAAAGATTTTATAACGTCGTTAATTTATTACAATTACTCAAGTTTTTGACAGGGAAATAAGCAAAAATAGCTTTTCATGAATTATAAAAGCAATATCACCAAATACAGTACAAGACTTAAAATAAAATATAATGTAATAAAGATTAGCAATGCAGGTAATTTTGGTACATTTTGAGAAGCCGTTTTTAGGGTTTCGTACACCAAAGGTGAAAAGAAACCCTATTGTTTTCGCTACGCTGTCCGTCTGTCCGTCTGTCCGTCACACGGTATTTTCTCGAGAACCGTAAGAGCTACGGACCTGAAATTTGGACACAGTGTGTAGACCCTTGGCCGCTACAACAACAAATACATGAGAGTTGGAAATTAAAGGGTGTGCCAAAACGAGCAACGAAAAATGTTAAAATCCTATGTAATATACATACAATTGTATGTATATGCACTTGAAATTTGTAAAGTTCGTATATTTTTATACAGACTACAACAACTAATGCTAAAATTTAAAAAAATTTTATTAAAGGGTGTACCATCAGTTAATGTAATTTCGACTATGTAATTTTGAAAACTTGCTGTATCTTGGAAACTGTAAGAGCAAACTTCCTGAAATTTTCAAAAACGGTAAAACAAAAAAATCTCAAAATTATAAAATCGCCAAACCGAAAAAAAATCGCCAAAGTCAAAAAAAAAATCGCCAAAACGAAAAAAAGCACCAAATTAAAAAAAATTTCTAAATCGAAAATAAATCGCGAAAAACCGAAAAAATCGCCAAAATGAAAAAAAATCGCCTAAATGAAAAAATCGCCAAAATGAAAAAAAATCGCCAAAATGAAAAAAATCGCCAAAATTAAAAAAAAAATCGCCAAAATGAAAAAAATTGCCAAAATTAAAAAAAATCGCCAAAATTTAAAAAACCGTTAAAACGAGAAAAAAGAGAAAAATAATAAAAAAATCACTATTTCAGCTGAAAAAACGTAAAAAACACTGTATTAAAAAATGCTCAAAGCCCAACGTACGGAACCCTTCGTGCGCGAGTCAAAGTCGCACTTGACTGAATTTATTTAGATTTTTTTTAGTTTGAGCAATCTTGTTTGTAATATTCACGAAGAGAATAAATAAAAACCCGAACATTTTCGTTAGCTGGGTAATATGAATGAAGACCACTGATCTAGGATGAAGATATTCCAAACCAAATCGGAAAGACGTAGGAAACGAGATGTCTTATAATCTGGCGATACACCAAAAGACGTGTTTCCTTGCTCGAACTACCTCTGCGTTTTAATATGCCCTGGTACCCAGAATATATGCGTTTAGTCCTCACTAATATGCCGTCAATGTGCCTGTAAAATGCAAAGTCCTCATGAAAAGTCACCCCAAGGTATTTCATTCTGTCCGCTTTCCTGATCATCTCCGCGCCAACTGTCAAACAAGGCATATACGACCTACAATTCGGTTAGAAATACTTCCGTCTGTCTCCCTTTTAGAATAACTGCTACAGTCTTTCTCAAATTGAGATTAAGTCCCCACTCCGTAAAATACCCCAATCATTATCGTCATGTATCTGTTAAGTCGTTCAGTAGACGTAATTAGGATTTCATCAGCATAAGTCAACAAAAGGTCGCCCTGAAGAGGTACAAAGATATTATACAAAACCGGCCCGAGCAAAGAGCCCTGTGCTAGAGGTGGAAAATTATCGATAATATCTCTATCGAAAGCAATCGATATCTTAAAAAACTTTATCGATATATCGATTCAAGACTATCAAAAGCTAGAACAACTATCTATATATCGACGATACTATCGTGATAGTATCGAAGTTGTGTGGTTCTCGTGTAATGTATGTATTTATTTACACTAAAAATTCAAACCAACAAATTTTTTAAAGAAAACAAAATAAAACAGAAGAATAAATAACAAAACTAAAATAATTGTATGAAAAATAAGTGAGATGAGTGGCAGAGACTTTAAGTCATACAGTTCATCCATCCATCCATTTTTTTTGCTTATATTGGTGTATCATTTAATATCGATAGTGACTAAAAAATAACGATTGCTTTCAAGTATTTATAGATTGAAAACTAAACCCATCGATAGTTGCAAAACAAATTAACCCTAAACAAACGAGCCCTAAGAAATCCTACAACCATACGGCAGATATTCCCTCTTATTGTGATTGGCGATTTTGAGGCGAAAATTAGGCGTTTTGTACTAGATTAAAGAGAAATGCAGTTGGTTTTCTTTAATCAACTAAAAATTGTCGAATTTGAATTCGAAAAACACCAACCACAATAAGTGGATTATTCCCAAATCCCATGGTCATTAGCTTGTAGATTAAGCCATCATGCCAAACCGTATCAAAGGCTTCGGCACAATCTAAGCTTACAGTCAATGTCGGGCATTTTCTCTTCAACCCCCTGGTCATTTTGAACAGTCATAAACCTCTTATCTTATGTACAGACTTTCAAAAAACTATTTCAGAAAACACATACAAAATTTGTCAACGCTTGGCATTGTGTTTTATAAAATGAAAATGACAAAAGAAAAATTAAGCACCGTAATTTGAAATTTATTTGCTGGTGGTTGTCCAGCATCGTCTACTGACGATTTGTTACAACGATGCACAACGTGCAATTATAAATCCTTTTACAAGGTAAAGAAAGCGAGATTACGTCTCAATATTAATTACAAAATACTAACTCTTGTTTGTTTTATTTGTATAATTAAACCTCATCGGATATACGCCGAATCAGCAACAATGAAATGCACATATACAATCCTGAACCAACAGCAATTAAATTTCAAATTAAGATGGACTTTTCCAATGCCTATTTATTAGGTCTATGCAACTCTACAAAAACACAGGAATACAAAAAACAAATTTATGTTTAAGTTGTTAGAAACACACACCAACATGAAATAAAGTATATGGTGCAAACAACTTTTGACTGCTTAAACACGAAAACACAGAATATCATCTGGACGATTGCATTGACCGGATAAATAGGACTTTGACTTTTCTTAAGTCGAATAATAAATTTCTTAAATGAAATACTTATACATATGTAAGCATAGTAGACTCAGAATCTCATACAAGTCCCAGAATAATTTTCGAATCGATATAATCTACGAGTATTATATTCTATGTTGAATAATAAATTTCTTAAATATGTAAATAAATAAAAAAATAGCATGGAAAAACAATTAAACTGTGATAACTTTCACGCCACAATCCAAATATTGTATGTATATATGTACAAATAATGCTGTCTATTTATTACGAACTTGTGTGTTCCTTATTTTTTATTTGAAGTTATGTGGTTTTTCATATAACGGTAACAGTCATGCTATATCGTCGGTTTGCTGCAGACATAAATTATTTTGAATATACTGTGCCGCAAACTAGAAACCAACCCACGATATACCTTTCTTTTTTGAGGGTATAGTTTTTTGGGTATGTTTTTTATGCGATGTTCTCCAGAACGTATACTATATCGCGCAAAAACTGGACCGAGAGGATATTTATTTTTAACCTATCTACTTCAAAAAAGAAGTAGTTATCAATTCGTCTGTATTTTTTATACTTACTAAAATTACATTTAAGTAGATAATGTGGTGGTAGTGAGTAGTTAAATTGGAAGAAATAAAAAACATTTTATGCTCTTCAATATATAAAATAGAATATTCCCGTTTTTGATCTACATACTATATTAAGGTGGTTCAAATTTTACGGATGGTAAAAAAAAAATCGTGTGGCAAAATTGTGTGGGGAAAAATTTTCAAGACACACTTTTAAGGACGTTGCGGGAAATTTATTACGCTGTATAACAGTGTTTTTTTTATTTAATAAAAAAAGGCCGATCCTCATGTATTTTTATCTCCGTCATTAGTTTTTCCCTATCAGCTCTAGTTTTAAAGATATAATGACATTTATCATTCGTATAATTTACACCACTTTTTGTATTATTCCGTTAGTATTTCACGAATGATCCTCCAAGCTTAAAAATACTTTCTGGATTATTAATCTACACAAAAATCTCTTTCACGTAGATAGAATCACATTGATGAATATATCAGGATATCTCACTGTTATTGCAAGGATGTTAAAATCGTGTGTTTTTAGTTTAGTCCTTAAAATTTTGTTAATTATAATTTTATTTAACGTAGTATAACCAATCTTTGTGTATTTTTGTTCGCTGATTACGAAAATAGGTTTTTTACTTTTCTATCCTCATTTGTCAGTGTTCGTAAAATAGCTCTGCGCGAGTTAACATCAAGCGTCGTTGGCAATTACTTCGTAAATGCAACCAGGCCACTTTTCGTTTACTGGTCTTCGAGGGTTTTGCGTATCAACCCCCGCATGTGATTAGTATTTGGTGTCAGTTAACGGTACCGAGTTACTGTTTCGTGGCGTCGGTTGCTGGCCGCATGCAAATAACCTAGCTTTTTAAGAAAGCATACTTTGAAATCGTGGTGGAGTACCAAATAAAACTCATTGAAACGGGAGAGGATTTTGAGGATTGCGGCTTTCTGCACAACGGTGCAGATCGACGCGTGATTCTTGGAAGAGTCTCTTAAATTTTAGCACGACAAATCGTGTGAATTGGTGATGGCGTAATAGTTCTACGAACTGTCCAAATTATCCTACTGGCTTTAGCGGGAGTAACAGAATAGAAGAAATGAATGCACTAACCAGCGAACTAGGTTAAAAAAAATTATAATCAAAAAATTTTAAGGACTTAATTAAAAACACACGATTTTTAACACCCTTAAAATAATAGTAAGATATCCCGATATATTCATCAATGTAACTCTATCTACATGAAAGAGATTTTTGTGTAGATTAATAATCCAGAAAGTATTTTTAAGTTTGGAGCACCATTTGTGAAATATTAAGGGAATAATACAAAAACTGTTGTAAATTATGCAAATGCTAAATGTCATTATATCTTTAAAGATAGAGCTGATAGGGAAAAACTACTGACGGAGATAAAAAAACATGAGGATCGGCCCTTTTTATTTCAACATCATTTCGTTGTGCAGTCTTATCATAGCCTGAGCACAGGTTTACAACAAATTTTTTAAAACATTTTTAGGTACTTAATTTTTGCAATACGATTTTTGATGAACAAAATTTATAAATCCTAATGTTAATATTTATGTATGTATATATTTGGGATAAAAAATTATTTTGCAGCAATAAAATTTTACTGGAGCTGCCATCCACAATATTTATACTTATACGTGAGTAAAGAAAATTGTTAAATAAAAGAGGAAATATTTTGAGAAGAAGTTATTAATATTAATGTTTTCATTTAATAAGTCGTGATTACGTGACGTGAAACGAACTCACTGCTGCCACTTTATCCAGAAAACGGGAGTTTATCAACACAGAGAGAGAAGTAATACCAAAATTTTTTTTTTCTTTTTTTACTTTGTCATAGAAAAAAACATACATACAGAACATGTCTTCAGAAAATTATAGTCTTGCCGCTGCTCTGATAGCCGAAATGCCAGAGATGCAAAATGAAATTCAAGCAGAACTAGGATCATCCCCGCCACTAGAGCCAGAGGAGAATGCATCTAAGAAAACAAATTTGAATGAGTTGAAAAATTTTCGAATACAGCGTAAGCGAGAACATGACGACGAAAAAGTTGAAGATAACAAACAACTTCGTTTGGAAAATGTTGGAAACGAACGAAAATCTATAATTGAAATCCATATTACAAATTCGGATGTTAAGCAAAAAATAGACAACATTAAAAACGAAACATTGTCATTATTAAACAGTAATACGCAACAAAAACTATCCGATGTTTTAGAAGAGAATATCAAAGAAATTAATATCATTAAAAACATTGCTGTCGATAAAGATCAATTATGTGAAAACGAAAATAAATTAGGTTTTATAATTGAAAACAAATCAGAAGAAAAAATTGATCTTTCAAATGGTAGCAATAAAGACAACACTTCTGAGGATGGATTAAAAGTTGATAAAATAACGCAGGATGCGAATATTGATTCCAATAAAGCACTTTTTGACACCATGCTAAGCACTGGAAGTCAAGATGAAAGAAGTAACAATTCACAAATTGATGAAGAGAACTCGCAAAACTTAGAAAAACTTACACCAGAGGAAGAAGAAAAAGATAAGCAATATCGCAAAAGTTGCCAAATTTTCTTACAACATCTGCCATGTTTTAAATTACAATCTAACACTTCTTCTTTTGCTTCTTCGGAAATTGGACCAAATAGTTCGGTGTCAAATGTGAACGGAATGAAAATTCACAAGTGCAGAGAATGTCGAAGGCGAACTCCGCAACAAGGATCCAATGATGTTTATTGCCGTTTTTATGAGTTTCGATGTCTTCAATATACTGAAAATGGTCAACTATTGATTGCCGGCTTTCCTAATCCATATATCGATCCTACCCAGGATGAAATAAACATTTGGCGACCCGACGAGAAAACTGAACCAACTGCTGGAAATATGGACATACAAGTATGTCGATATATATTGTTGCATGTGGGTGACCAGTTCTGCTATCTATGGCGGCAAGAGGCTGAGGCACTAAAACTTCACGAAAACTCCAACAGTACCATCGCATGGAAGAAAGTTGTTCAAGGAATACGAGAAATATGTGACGTTTGCGATACGACCCTCTTTAATTTTCATTGGACGTGTGAAAAGTGTGGATTTGGGGTATGCATCGACTGTTTTAAAGATCGGAAGGAAAAAAGGACTGTGAGGAAAATTCAAGCAAATGAAAAACCACCAAAAGGTAGAGATGAATTCTATTGGTTATTGTGCTCTGGAGGTGTTATTCATCACACGAAAGAACTTATTTTGACTCAGATTATTGCTGGCGATTCCTTGAATATTTTGGGCAGACTATTGCATGATGTTAGAACTCTTTGGGAAATTCCTCAACTTTGTGGTTGTTTGTTGAGCGTTCAGAAAATGCCAAACGGTGATTTGAAGAATCTAATACAAGACATGATAAAAGAGTCTCAGTTAAAGCAGCAAACCAGTGCTTCTTCATTAGCCACACAAGAAACTCTGAGGAAACAAGCACGTTTAGAACAAATACATTCGAAAGCATTGGAGTTCGCCCGCGCTAAAGGCATTGATTATGTGCCCGGGAGAATTTTTAACAAACAAACTTTAGGAAAAGATCCCATCACTACGGCATTCGATAATTTCAAACACATTAATTTTCTGCGGAAAGGCTTGACAGGATATAGAAGATTTTTGCCTCCTAGAGCAATGATGCTAACGAATTCCACATTAATAGCGCCAGGAGTTCCTCACGAGTGGCTCTGCGATGGTAAACTATTGCGTTTAACGAACGCAAATCACCCGGATAATCGAATACTTTTCCAAGAAGTTTGGAAATGTGGTCAACCAGTGATGATATCAGAGGTAGCCAAATCTTTGAATTTAGATCTTTGGCGACCAGAAGCTTTTCTAAAAGATTTTGGTGAAAAGCCTAATGATCTTATTAACTGTCTTAATGGAAATTTGGTTCCCAATCAGCCAATGCGCCATTTCTGGGAGGGATTTCAATGCATGAAAAAGAGACTCCTCGATTCTAACGGGAAACCGATGCTGCTTAAATTGAAAGATTGGCCTCCTGGTGACGACTTTGCCGAAATACTACCTACAAGATATAAAGATCTAATGAAAGGACTTCCAATGCCTGAATATACACTACGTACAGGCAATCTGAATATAGCTAGTTGCTTACCAAAAATGTTTGTTCCTCCAGACCTTGGCCCAAAAATGTATAATGCCTACGGTTCAGCTTTCCATCCCGATAAAGGAACTACAAACTTGCATTTAGATATATCTGACGCTGTTAATATTATGGTTTATGTGGGCATACCGGAAGACTCTGATAGTAAGTCTCAGACATCCGCATGCTGCAAAGCTATAGCCATGGGTGGATGCGAATTTTTAACTAGAGCTAGAGTTCATAAGAAAAATGTATTGCCCGGAGCATTATGGCATATTTTTCCTGCAAGGGACGCAGATAAAATACGAGATCTGCTCAATAGGGTTACTCTTGAAAAGGGTTTCCGTTTAGAACCTGATCATGATCCAATACACGATCAAAATTGGTACTTAGATGACAAATTGCGGGCAAGACTTTTCAACGAGTATGGAGTCGAGGGGTATCCAATTGTTCAGTGTCTAGGCGATGCTGTTTTTATTCCGGCTGGTGCACCACATCAAGTACAAAATCTTCATAACTGTATCAAGGTGGCAGAGGATTTCGTTTCGCCAGAAAATATTACACACTGTTTTCATTTGACCCATGAGTTTCGGCGGCTCTCTCATTCACACACGAATCACGAAGATAAATTGCAAATAAAGAACATCGTATACCATGCCATTAAAGACTGCTGCACCATCTTAAGTAGAGCTTTAGAAAAACGTTTAAAACATGAAGTTGAACGCGCTGAAGAAATTAAAGCTAATTTGCAAATGAGGGCTGATGAGTTTGCCTAGTTTACATTTATAATTTATTCATTAAAGAAAAAAGAGTGGTCTATAGGACATAATCGGTTTCACATACTTATGCAATTAATATGCTTATTAAATATCATTTTTTTATTTTGTAACAAAATTTTAAATCTTTGACAATTTGTTTTTATAAATAATATAAAATAAATACATTCATTATTTAGCACAGTTCTTACGGCTAGTCAATTCATTTAATCTTAAGGCTTTATTCATAAAAAATAATTTTGGTTTATAAAACGTTTAGGCAAGAAATTTTCCAAAAAAAAAATGCTTTTGTAAGATACATTTTATGAGTACGCTGGTAAATAAATATTTTATTTTATATATATTTACTTACGTACATTTTGTACGTATTTTACAACATACGTACATATATTTTGTACGTATTTTAACTTTAAATGCAAAGGTTTGTTTTGTTATCTAATGCAAATCTCACACTTCGCAAAATTATATTTTAGCGGTAATTGAAGCTCTTTGTACCACAACAAACTCAATATTCTTACATAAATTCTACATTTCACGTATTATTACATACTATGTGCGTACACATCTGACAGTCAGTAAAACAGGTGTAAATGTTTTCTTTTTTTAACTTAACAGAAATCGTAATAAGTTACACCTACAATGTAGGTATCAGTAATACTCTCATGGAAACGTCTGCTCAGCCATCTAAGTCTATGACGTTGCAGCTTCGGGCAATGACAGATAATATGTTCAATGGTTTCTGGTTCCTCCTCATGCCCGCGCATCCTACAGAAATCTGGAGTGCCAGTTTCCCAAACGCTGGTTATTGCTCTGACCGAGCAGTGACTAGTCAACGCGCCTATCACGATTCGCATCTCCTTCCTATTCATGTCCAGTAGCATTTTGGATCTTCCTGAGTCAAGTTTTGGCCTCGGGGCTCTATAATCCTCCCTAATTCTCCATGATTTGTTGGTCCTGCTTTCTATCCAATTATTGAGTTCCCTATAGTAATGACTTATCGGTAATTTCACCTGTCACATATTCCCTCATCTAACGCCGACCCTAATCTTGCCAACACTGCTGTGGCCAGGAACCCAACATAGTCTGACACCATATATATCCATAAGCAAGTTGAGGACTCTCTTACAGTCACTAACAAGTTTCGATTTGGCATTGTGTTCCTTCAAAGCTTATAGCGCTGCTGGCTGTCGACGTAGAAGGTTACCTTCTCACCTTCAGCTACATTCCTGGCCACCAGTTCCGTTGCCCTGAGGATCGCCAAGATATCAGCTTGGAAAACGCTGTATACATTCGGCAGTCTGGAAGAATTACGAAAGTTCGTTCCCAAGATATAGACACCAGCCAATGTGCCTTCCCCCATTTTCGATCCATTTGTAAAGACCGCACTACCCTCATATAGCTTATCGAATTTGACCCAATAGTCCCTATCCTGAATTACCAGTGAGGTTATCCTACTAAAATCAATTTCAGCGACCGATCAGGGGTTACGGATCCCTGATCACTAAAACTGATCTAATTTAAGATTGATGTGTGACCTGTTATTCCTGTCCTCACCAAACCAGTTCGTACGAGTCTAAGGAGACTTCTAGTCGCCGTTCCACAAAGTCCTCTATAGGAAGTAGATGAATAATGACGTCCAAGACAGCCTGAGGTATGCTCCTCTGAGCACCTGTGATGGCCAGCGAGGCACACCTCTGAACCTTAGCTAGTAATCTTCTGTGACTTTTCTTCATCAATGCTTCCCACCATACCACAAAACCATAGGAAATAACCGGTCTGACAACCGATGTGTAAATCGCGATTACTATCTGCGGTTGCATACCCCAGTTCCTTCCTATGGAGTTCCTGCATGCGTAGTAGGCATTGAGCCCTTTCTTTAGCCTTTCCTGCGTGTTCCTTTTCCAAGAAAGCTTGCTACCCAGGTATTTCGCTCCCTCTGCTAGTCTCATCTCTACCCCTCCCATCCTGGGCAGTACAAAGCTTTCTACTTTGTATCTCCTAGCTAAGAGGACTAGCTCGGTTTTCAATGGGTTGACTCCCAGTCCTTTGCTGCTGGCCCAGGAGGATAGATCGCCCCAACGCCGACTGCATGACTTCACTGATAGTGGGAAGAAACTTTCCCGCTACCAGTAAAACCACATCATCCGCATATGTAACTATCTTCCGTCCGCTCCTGTCAAAACGCCTAAGAACTGTTTCATTGTCAACAACCACAATAGATGTGATAAAACACCTCCCTGTGCTGCACCTCTTGCAACTTAATTTCCTCAAGTTTCCCCTTCCCATACTCGAGTTGATGATTCTGCTACAAAGCATGATAACTATCCACTCCACTAGAAAGTTGTGAACCCTTAGTTTCTATAGCGACTCCCTACTGTTGTTTTGACTTTGAACGAATTTTTATGTGTTGACTAAGTCTCGGTCCAGACTTGCAATTCTTGAATATGTGTGAGAATGTTGAAATAGAAATATATACTTTTTATATTCCTCTCTCGCTCTTTTGTAGTAAAAAATAAAAAGTTACTGCAACAAAAATTACAAGTCTGGACTAGGACTTAATAAATAAATAAATGATGAAATTTAAAAATTAAAAAAAAAGAACTTGCTATCTTTTATTCATACCTATTTTTCTGTCCTCATGTGTATATTTCCAATATCATTGATTACTACCCTGAAGGAAACGTGGGGTTAAGTGTCCCCAAGCCACCACTTTTTTCGACTATTTTGGTGACATTGTCAACGGAGCGTCTATTAATATCTATTGTTTTTAATGCGTAGAAGACATTTTTTCAAATACACACAACAATGCTTCTTCTTACTGTTTTATTGGTTTGTTGAAAATAAAAGTGATTTTAAGCAAAATTTAAGTGTTTATCAAAATTAGTTTAAGAAATCAAATTAAACGATTAATTTAAACGTATTCAACAATAATTAGAAAAATTACACAAAAATAATATACAAAAAAAATTAGAAATTAAACAATTTTAAGTGAAAGGTGCCAATTATGGAAATTCTTGTTTGACCCTATGGAAGATTTTGTGCCATCAGCTAAATATTTGTCACACTTTCAGCTCCATATGTACTAAGTGTTTGACTTTACTAATTCAGCGAAACATAACATTTTTGATTTACATATATTTAATAGAAATGACAAACGAAATCCGTACTTGCTGGCAATACGCTGAACGAATGAATGAATTAGTTCCTGTTTATTGTATGTTTTTTATGCATAAGTTCCATTTTTTATACATATGTATATTTGTTTAATAAAATAGCAACATGCGAACAAACTATGCAATTTCATTATCAAAAGTGTATACTAGAATTACTAAAATGTAGTAGTGACCACCTGTTTCCAATGTCTTCATATGGTTCCTAAAGATCTATCTAATCAGTAGTTCTAACGTCAGTAGTTGCTTTTCAATAACACGCACATGTTAAATGTCTATAGCAAAAAGCATTTTGTGGGGTATAATTAGTCAGTAGTACTGGCGACAAAGTCAATAGTGAATCAGTACTGATTCACTAGTGACATTTTGCTACAGGGTAAATACATCCGCACAAACTTAAAAAGTGTCATAGTGTTGGTTCTTGGAGAAGAAGAAATCTTCATGTACATATATAATATAGGAAAATTTTTATAACGTACTACATAATTTAGCCCGGCAAACGTTGTCTTACCCTCAATTATTTTTTTAACTACAAATTACTCCACACAATGGTCAGTTGTTGGGTCAAAAAAAAAAAAACGAAAACCTACCGGGTATTAACCCGAACCTGTGTTGAAAATTTCAGCTCCATAGCTTTTATAGTTCGAGAGATCATGCGTTAGTAACAAACACACACTACGGATACGGTAAAATAATCATACGCAATCAATATTAGACTTGGGTCGAACTCGTTCACTAGTTCATTTTTGCCACAAACCAATGATCAAACCCATTTAAATTACATAGGTTTGATCATTGGTTTGTGGCAAAAATGAACTAGTGAACGAGTTCGACCCAAGTCTAATCAATATCCTAAAAACATGCTATTTTTTTGAAAAAATCAAACTTGTTCAAACACGTATATTCATTGCTAAGTTTTAATCGCTCAAGTGAGTGGAGTATTGTTGGGTGTGAATTATAATCATGCGTAGCATCATACCAATCAGTTCGGACGATTGGAATTTGGTTCGACAATGAGTGTTTTGAACAAGAATATAATGCGAAAGAAAAAAATGTTCATTTTAAATCAGCATCAAGTAGTTGATGCAGAGTAAAAGCGAAAATGAAAAAAATCATTGTGTATGGATGTGGTCAGTGTTGTCAGATATGGCGATATCTCGCCAAACGTGGCGACAAAAATTTGTTTTTGGCGATGAAAATTTTGAAATGGCGATTGGCGATTTACTTGGCGATATTTGAACTCCTTGACGATATTTTTGGCTATATTTTTACGATTTCAATAAAATATAATAATGTTTAAACTTTATATAAGCTAAAATTCCAAATGTTGTGACTCTTTATCTCAAACAAAAATTTTCTGAAACTCAAGAAGTTTAAAAAAAATTACGGACAAAAAAATCTCATTTGGTGTTTATGAAACACAGTGGGGAAAACTTCCTTTTATAAATTGAAACCAACATTTTGATAATGAAGCAGGAAAAAGGCTGCAAGAGTTATCGCCTAAATTGTATGATTACGACGATGCTGCTGGCACTTACTACTTCAGGGATATGATATGTGTACTTTAACACACATTTAATTAACCGTCAATTCCGTTTTATCACATGATTTAAATAATAATTTTGATCTTGGTGTTCAACTTCAAATTATCCTATTAGTGCTCGTAATTTCTACACACAGATAATTTACCTAACATTTATACCTACGAGTTTTACTTATAAAATTCAACTTACACGATATATGTATATCTAGACACCAATAGATATGTATCTATTTGTAGAAATTACGGGCATAAGATTGATTTTTGGAATAAGTTATTTTTCAGTCTTTTTATACGTCAGTATTTTTTATATGTCAATTTAAATACTTTGCAATATTATTGCATATGTGGTTCTAAAAAGAAAATATTGCCCAATTTTCCTGACAGTCAAAAAGTAAACAACATTGAACAATGTTGTCACCACATTACACAATTCTCTTGATTGTACAATAAAAATCAAAAGTCTTTTGGTATTTGCCAATATATTGTACCACCTTCGAATATGACATACATTTTGGCTATATTATTGTACAATACGAAAAATTGCACAATTATATTGCAAGTGGGTGGGCCGCTTTAAATAATAATTTTTTATGTTTCACGATAGACTTTACCTACTGAATTTAAAATTTAACGATATTTGTAATGTACATAATAAAAATATTTTTGCAGCTAAAATTTAATGTTTTATTATATTGGCGATACTTGGCGATATTCGACAATTCATTTGGCGAGGAGGCCGAAAATAAATCTGACAACACTGGATGTGGTAATTATTAAGACCCAACGCAAACTGCTGTCATAATAACAAACCAATTTTTAAGTATGTATGTGTTTGTGTAGTTAAGTTGGGTGTTTTATATCAGGGATGGTAAAATGAAAGAAACTGTCTAATAGAGCTACTCGCTACGAACTTTTTGAAAAATATTAGAGACAAAAATGTTATATAAATTTCTGAGATTAATTGTTAAAAAAAATGCATTTTAAAATTTGAGGAGGATTTTCAATACAAAAACTAATTTTTGTTAATTAACTTAACAGAATTTATGTTTGAAATATTAAGCCCTATTTTCGACTTAATCGTAAGCGACAAAAACTAAAGTTTTTGGGAGAATGGTTTTTTAATATTGAAAAATATGTTTTTGTACGTAAATTATCGTCAACGATAATATGTATTTTAAAAGTTTGGAACAGAAATTATTTCTTAAATTAAAATGTTAAATGAGTTCCCCTTATGTAAGTTCTTTTGAAGATTTACCACCATATTCATAAAAAAATATTTTAGGTTTATTACAGGTTTATTTGACAAATTTCCCATAGAATTACGTCAAATAAACGCTTCATAAACCTAAAATATTTTTTATTAATATGCCAGTTAGTTGTTAACACTTAAAAAAATTTTGCACCTTTTTTATAATTGGAACAAATACAAACCTCCAACTTTCCATCCCTGTTTGACACGTTTATATGTGTGTGTTTTAAAATAAATTGAACGAACTTTACTACTTTGATTTCATTCAACGTCATCGCTTGTTCACGTAGAAGTTTGAATAAAACCAGTTCGAACACTCCACTTACAATTATTCAAACGATGCGTTCGTTTGTACGATGCTGATTAAATTCAACATTGAGTTTTGTTGCATGATTAAATGTGAATAAAACATTTCTGGTATGGTGAGTGAATTGATTTAAACATGTTCGATCGCTACACTCACAATCACTCCAATGAACAGATATTACTACGACGCTGATTTTATTGAAAGTTGAATGTTTTGTACGTGATTAAATGTGAGTAAAAATTTTAATGTATGAGTAAATCATCAAAAAGCATGAAATTTGCAGGTCTCTGATATAGATATATGTACATATTTTTAACTTCATGCTATCAAAAATGGGAAGTTACCAATTTCACCCTAAATCTAAAGACATTGACCTAACTTACATTTCGATCTGCTAAATCGATTAAATTCAAAATCTCATCAACTTGTAAACTCAAAACACAACGTGGACTGCTCCAAATCTGATTTAAATCGATTGATTCGTCTGGGAGATATCGTTGAGGAAAAATTTCGAAGAAGCGCTTTATTTTAAAAACTATAAAAGTTCTTGTCAAGTCGATTTTCATGTAACAATTTTATTAGTTATTTGACTTCACTTAACATAACCTCATCATCATTATCTACTCGACATAGATAAGCATCCACAAAACTTAAAAAAGTGTAAAATCTTAAAATTTTTAAACCTCTTAAACGCGTAAAACTTCCAAAATTAAAAAAAGTTAAATAATGGTTGACCTTAAGGAACATCTCCACGGAGCTTCACACTAAGGGAAAGCTCTGCTCTTGAATTTCAAAAAGTAAATAGACTCTTAGAATCGATTTGGTAAGTACTTTGGTAGTAACAGAATGAAAAAAAATATTGTTTTGAAAACGTATTAAGATTTTTGACATGAATTAACCCATTACTGGCCAATTATTTTACTAATATAAATGTGAATTTTTGCATGTTTGTTCCACTTTAACGCGAAAACGGCTTAATGGATTTGGATAAAATTCGGCAGACATTTTAAATTTGTACTTTTTCATATGACAATTTCAGTTTCTTTCTGGATGCGAACAAAGTCGCGGGAAGATGATATAAATGCTATAAATAAATTTCAAACGTTTTCTACATAGACGATTTTATTTAAACTCTGCGCATGTATTGCATTATGTAATTATATAATTTTGCGTTTTAAGCTTTTATTTTTATGAAACTTTGCTCACATCTTGGGTTTTGCAGAATGGATGGGACCACGCCCATCTAATTGTAATTTTTATTTCATGCATTTCTGACGAACCCATTTTTCTTGAAACTTTGGTCATCTTCAACTCCTGCGATGACCAAGTTTTAACTTTTTTATGTACTTTTGCCTAACCGACTTTTTTTCGAATTTTATTGCACACCTTTTTATTTCATGTTTTTCTACGCTACCGATTCCTACAAAATGGCAATGACAAAACTAAAAAGTGGGCGGGTCCTCGCCAATTAAAATTTAATATCCTTACTAATATTCAGGGCAATTATGTAAAAAATTCCGCAGGAAGTTTCTCCCTTTTCCAATTAGAATTTTTTGTTTTCCCTATTATTTGCTATTAGTTGGAATTGTTCAATGGGAGAAATTTCCTGCGGAATTTGTTTGTTTGCTACGCTTTCACGCCCAAACCACTAAACCGATTTTGAAAATTCTTTCTCCAATAGAAAGGTACATTACCAGCGTCAAACATCGCCAATTTTTTATCCGATTCGGAACAGTTTTTTTTTTATTTATTACGGATTTTTTCCGAAAATCAATTTTCGTTTCATGTTTGATTGTTTAACCAGTTTTAAGACCGGTTTTTATTCTGTTTTTTAATTTTTTCTTATCGCTTTTTTGTCGGTTCCAAGATATCAGATCAACGCGAGCGGAGTCGCAGGTAAATGCTAGTATTTTATATGTATTTTATGTATATATTTTCTTACAAAACTTGATCTCTTACCTCTTGTGCAATGATACAATCTTGCACTAATTGAAGCGGGCAAGGCCACGCCCATTAATATTTAATAGAATATTGCATATGCTTCCACATAACCGATTATTCAAAAACACCTATTAATTTTTTGGTCTTGCAAACAATATTGTACTTATAAATGTGAGCAGTAGCAACACTCATCAAAATTGTATGTATATAAGATTTCACAACTTTTTATTGGTGTGATTTTTAAAATTTAAAAAATTTAAATTGTCACGTAAAAATAAGTTCCGAGAACTTCGATCATTAAAATTGCTGAGATTAAAATAAAGACTAAGCTCTTGCTTGGTACAATATCTATCACCATAATTTGCTATAACAACTGGGAGTTTACTTGCTAAGGTCAAGAGGTGCGCCTTGCTTGACATCACATCTGGACATTATTCTTCACTTGCTTTCCATAGTCGATTTTGTGGTGAGATCGGCGACGAGAACTCTCCTTATACTCTTAGAGGAAGGTTTGGTGAGTACAGGACTTATAGGTCACACAGCAATCTTGAATGAGAACAGTTTTAGCTAGCCCTCGGCTTCACGGACTATAAGGTAGTTGAAATATATAATTCCGGTTCGGGACTCTTGGATACGATCTAGATAAGCTATATGAAGGTGGTGTGGTGGCACGAAGGGAAGGCACGCTTGTTGGTGTCTATATCTTGCAGACGAACATTCGTAGTTCTTTCAGACTACCAGAGGAATGAAGAGTGACCAGGCAATAATAGAGTTGGCTTTAGGTGAGGAAATGAGTGACAGATGGGTTAAATTACCGCTGGGTCATTACTACAGGGAACTCAGCAATTGAATGGTGAAGATGGTGAAGATAGCTAACCATTAATGGGGGAGAAGAGAGGGTTGTAGAGTCTTGAGAGCTATGTGGCCAAAACTTGACTTATGAAGATCCAAGCTGCTGCTGGATATGAATAGAAAGTTACTAGGAAGGAGCCTTGGTGGGTGAATTGAGTGGCTACTGCTCGTTCAAGGACAAGGACTAGAGGAAACTGGCACTTCAAAAAGGAACCAGAAACCATCCAGCATATTATCTGTCATTGACCGACGATGCAACGTCATAGACTTAGATGGCTGACGATATCAAGGTCTTCATCATGGGAATTGAGTGGCTTGCTTCATTGCAGGTAATACGCATTTTCTAATTATTATGTTGGTTAATTTTACTATCGGGGTACAAATAGAAGGGAATCTATCTCAATCAAGCCAGTTAGGTATCCTAGAGGATGTGTGTTACAGCACCACCCTTCCTTACCTCACCTATCTCTTGGAGTTATTTTGTGGAATTTTCCATTGTCACGTATCCTTTGCAGCTTCCTAAGGAACCTCCTATACGTGGGATACCCAGGGTATTTGGCTACGCGATTTTTCCTATTGTAGTTTTATTAAGAATACAAAAAAAAAATATAAAAATTATACGGCTATAGTTGTAAATAACTAACTTTTATTGTAAGTAACCCTCTATTGAGAGTAAAGTTAAAAGATATAACATATTTTCTTTTATTCTGTCGAGATCACTGAAGTTGGAGGTTTTCTCTAGCTGTATATAGCTCTGTGTTAATACTACCAGTATAAAGAATGTGGGCAGACTCAGACTTACAGACTCAGACAACAGAACTTTGAATAAGTATAACTTACATAACTCCCTTTCAATCTGGCTGTTTGACAACTAAATTCAAAATTCTGTGAGACCATCACCCTTGTCCATTTAAAATTAATTGTTACTACTTTTATTTTTGTAATCTAATTTAAGGATAAAAATGAAAGTAAAATTCCTATTATAACAAGCCAAATGCATTTTTTTTTTGCCTGGATACCATCGACATTTTGAGAGAAGTTTTATTCTGCAGATAATAATATCATCCATTAATAAATATTCAATATGACTGTTGATTTTAACGATTACTTTTGGGTTTGTATAATCACACATAATTTTTGTATACTCCACACAAATAAAAATAAATATTATGATTTTAGGGGGAGAAAAACAATGGGTTTGATGTCTTGTATCACAATATGAAATATGGTTTACAAGCCAGTAAAGAACTTTCGGAATTTTTTCGAGAAAAATCAAGTGTAGAAGAACAAAATTCGAAATTAATGTCAAAGCTGGCTCATAAAGCCAGTACGGGAACATTAAATAGTACGTTTTCTCCAGTGTGGACTATACTTCGAACATCCGCTGAAAAGTTGTCGACATTGCACATGCAAATGGTGCAAAAGCTTACAGAACTGGTGAAGGATGTTGCAAAATACACTGATGAATTACATAAAAAGCATAAGACTGTTAAAGAGGACGAGGCACAAACATTAGAATGTGTAAAAGCGGTACAAAATTCTACAGCTGATGTGCAGAAGGCTAGAGATTTATATAGCAGTAAAGCGCAAGAATTAGAAAAACTTCGCAAGGAAAATTCATCACAAAAAGATATCGATAAATTAGAAACTAAATTGCGTAAACTGCAGGAAGATTACAAAGTATTACTAGACAAACATAATCCTATTAAGAGCGAGTTCGAACGTCGTATGACGCAGACTTGTAAGGTACGTTTAAAAAAGTACATACATAGTATGTACATATATATATATATATATGTATGTATATGTACATACATATTGCATATTTGTATATTTATATATATGTATATATATATATATATATATATATATATATATATATATATGTAATGTGTATATGCTTATGTTCCTACAATATTAAAATATTCTTTTAACTTTTTCAGCGTTTTCAAGAAATTGAGGAAATGCATTTACGTCAAATGAAAGAATTTCTTTCTACATATTTGGAATTGTTGCAAAATAACCACGATATGGTTGGCCAGGTACATATAAAGTATTTTAATAATCTTGTAAAAAAAATATTTTAAAGTTAAATAATCATAGTGGCGGTAGTGCATAAATATGCATTACCACTGTGCCAAGTGATAGTGCAAAATATTTATCACTGTCTATGTTTAGTGGGGAATTGTAAAATATATGTAAGTCTCACAAAACGATGATAATAATGATATATACATGTATAAAATTTCCAATTGAAATGAATGAATAGCTAAACCTTTTTTTTAGCGTAGTGCAACATTGTTTTTACGAATGAAATAATACGAGCAAAAATTGGAAAATAAAATAAAAAACCAAAAATAAAATTTTATAAATTATGTTTTTTAACAAATTTTATTTGTTCAAAATTGGAACAAATAATAATTTAAAAAAATTAAATTTTCTCATGGGGTGTAGGTTAGGTTAGGTTAGGTTAGGAAAGGTAGTGTTGTAACACACATTGGGTCCATTGAGATTCAACTCTTATTTGTACCCGATAACAAAATTAACCTCCATAGTACCCAGAAAACCCCATTAGCTGCAATTAATCCACTCTCATGAAAAACACCCCGATATTCGTTAGTTTGCACTTTGCGATATCATTTATGCTCTCATGAAAACGTCTGTTAAGTCATCTAAGACTATGCCGTTGGAACCTCGGAAAATGACAGATTATATTCTCGATGATTTTAGGTCCTCTTCATACTCGCACATCCTACACAAGTCTGGAGTACCAGTTTCGCTCTGACCGAGCAGTAACCAGTCAACTCGCCCATTAAGATGTCTAGCACCTTTCTATTCGTATCCTGCAGCAGTTTGGAGACTCGAGACTCTGCAATCCTCCCTGCTCCCTCCCTCATGTACGGTTAGTGCTGTTCACCATCCAATTACTGTATGTCATTTCTTCATCTAACGCCAACTCCATTCTTGCCAGCTCACTCTACATTAATTTTGTAGTCTGATATACCTACGAACGATGTTCGTCCGTAGGATATAAGGTTTGTTCATTTACTAAAAATTGTTACGAATTTGTAACAATTGTTACTGGAAAGTGTCCATTAACTCACAAAGTTTGCAAGGAGAAAGCGTCAAAAGAGAGAAAAAAATTGAGACAAAAAAATTTCTACAAATTATTACTAGTAAAATTTTAACTTGCAAGAATTATCCAACCGCCTGTGGTGTGTTTTGTTGTCAAATTAATTATTTAAAAAAATATTTGAAAAGGGAAAACTGAAAAATTTGCACTTCTATATTAAAAAAACATGTATACGTACATATGTATGTAAAAGGAAAGCATGTTTTCTTAATTTATTGTTTTTCTTTCATTAAGCCACATAAATTCAATTTTAATGGCAAATAATTTTGTTTGTTTCTCATATATGTATGTATGTATGATCCGAGATGGAAAGTGGCATTTTTGTATTTGTTAATGAATAAAACTAAAAAAAACTATAAAAATAGTAAAAATATGTATGTACATGAAACTGTGTAAAGAATTTATTATTTGTAAGATTTGGTAAAAATTTGGAAACAAATCAAGTTTAGGGGCATCTCTTAAAAATTAAAACAAAGTATCCAATCCTATAGAAAATTGAAAAATAAGAGAAACAAAATTAAATAAAAAAATTGGCGGCGAGGCTTAGTTTCCGAACTATGGGCTTTTGAAATTGTAGTACAAAATTGTGATTATATGGTGTATTTTTCAACGACTGTCTAATAACAAGACAACACAATTGTCGAACAGAATTAGGCCATTAGAATTGTCTCTACCATGGTATTTCCCGACACGGTGCAGCCTAATAAAGATTTTCTGCCTTGCAAAGTTTTCTTGCCTAATAACGTTTTCCTGCACTGCCGGCCTTCGCCCTGATTAAGGATTTCCTCCACCATGGTGTTTCCCGACACGGCGCAGCCTAATAAAGATTTTCTGACTCATAAAATTTTCTTGCATTTTACCATTTCATGAAAGGTATTGTCAAGAGCTTTAAAATGATACCAATATTGGTCATATTCGTTTTTCCTTTTTTATTATCACTACTTATGCATTATTTATAACTATCACTAAGCTTATGTCCGATACTGGTCGGGCCTAATAATTATATTTAGATTTAAGATTTGATTACTTATTGTTAGTTCATTTTTGAAGATACAATAAATAAATATATGTATATATGAAAAAAAAAAAAAATTCGTTGGAAAACACCGTATAATCACAATATTGTATCGAATTTAAGAGGCCCATAACTCGGAAACTAAGCCTCGCCGCCAATTTTTTTCTTATTTTTCGATTTTCTATAGGATAGGATATTTTTTTTTAATTTTTGAGAGGTGCCCCTAAACTTGATTTAAGCCAAAATTTGTCACTACAAAAACTGCCATTTTGAGCCGAGTCTAGCCGCAAGCATTGGCGGCGGCTTAAAGTTACGTTGAAAGTCGGCGGTGACTCTTGAGCCGGCTGTGAGCCGATCGACTTGTTTCTCTGTTCGTAACAAACAATCAAAAGAAGTAGTGTTGATGCGTGTGCTGGTTATTTTGCATACTGTACGTTTGAGTGTGTGCGTAAGATGTAGATGGTAACCCAGCGGTAAAACTCAGAATACCTTCTTGGTGCAGGCCTTATTAAAGGACTCTTTCGCATAAAAGATACGATACACATTCAACACTCCCTTCTATGAGAAGGGAAAACAGAAGGAGGAACAAGTTTTGTTTTCTTTTTTTTTTTTGCCAAAGCAAAAGAAAAATCCATTAATTTGAAAGCCTTCCAGAATCTCTGGCGAAAGAAGCAAGAAAAGAAGGCCCTCTCCGCAATGACAACGCGTGTAAAAAAGATATGAGTATGGAATGGAGCGAGCAAGCCTTCTACATCCAAAAAATGCATACAGAGGCCTTCTAGAAGGCATCCTTACTCCTTCTAGTTCCCGCTGGGAGGTTATGGTAAGCTATCATGTGTTTAAGGGTGATAAAGCAAGCGCACACAACTAATGTCAATGCATGTGTGCGTTTGTATCTGCTCAGAAAAATAAAAGAGCATACACACAACGTGTGTGTGTATGTATGTATATGTATGCCGTTTGTATACGGGCCCATGCGTAGAAAGAAGCAACCATCACAAATTCTTCCGTCACGAAGTATTTTCTTCTTTACTTATACACATACAATAACTGAAACAAATATCTTGCCAACAGTGCTGAGTAGCGTTTGTTTTAGAAGCATTTGAAAAATCCCCCTGTCTTAAAAGTTCTTGTAAGTGGTCTTGTGCAGGACTTTAATATACACTAGTGGCAAAAACTTAAAGCAACTGAGCTAGTATTATTACAATTCCGTACAAGTATTATAAAAAAAGTATTTAAAAAGGTTTAGCAGTTCCTATTACAAACTTTTAGCGCTATATTAACCTTTTACCACCAAATTTTTTTTTTAAATTTAATTTAGTTAGAAAAAAAAAATAACACGAAAATAAAAATAATTCATATGGTGCATGGCAGAAACTAAAGCAACTCACATCAACTTATTAACATTTTTAAATCTATATTAATAATTAATGACATATCCATTATTTTTCAAAACAGCAGCGCATCTTCTGGGCATTGAGGTGATTTTCTTTCTAGGAAAAAATTTCGGGCCTAATTTTGTAAAACGCAACGCTTAGCATTGACAAATTTTGTATATACATATTTTGTTTTTGTAATTTTAATTTTTTCCATACAGAATTTTTTAACTTTTGGCGTTGTGTTTTACAAAATTAGGCCCTTCGTTTCTTCGACCCATGGTCCCGCTTTATCTTTCTGTCGACCATATCCCTCAAGTTCTCAGCTTATTGGACAGACATTTTATTTTTTGCAAAAGGGAAACATGAAAGTTTCTGAAATGTTTTTGTAGAGGTGGTTTCACTAATTTCATGCCGAGACCCGATAAAATTGAGTTAAAAACACCTCCACACTATGACATTTCCACCACCATGCTTAACAGTTCGTACAATACAATAAGTATAATACTTCGAGGTCGCCGAATGGCTTTATTTTTTTGATACGGATCCTTTAAGGTTAAATTTAGTTAATCAGAAAATAATATTTTTCGCCATTCTTCAAAACTCCAATGAAAATTTCCCTTCGGAAACTCTTTTCTTGCCTGGCGGTACTTCGGGGAAATAAATGGTTTTTGCAGTTTTTCTGGATCACGGTCTTACCTTCAAATCCCTGTCTCCCTGTATTGTGGAGGTGTTTTTTACTCAATGGAATCGGGTCTCTGCATGAAAGAAACCATGGAACGCTACCTCTACAAAAACATTTTAGAAACTGTCATGTTTCCGTGAGAGATAAAATGCCTGGTGGATGGATCTTTCAGCACGATAACAATCCAAAGCATACTTCACAATTTGTTAAGTCCTGGATTCAAGATCAAAATATTAATTTACTTAAGTGGCCAGCTCAATCAGCTGATTTAAACCCTATAGAGAACTTGTGGGATATGGTCGACAGAAAGATAAAACGGGACCAAGGTTCGAATAACCGAAATTTTTTCCTAGAAAGAAAAGAAGAACAAGAAAGCATTTCTAAAAGCGAAATTGATAAATTAATCACCCCAATGCTCAGAAGATTCGCTGCTGTTTTGAAAAATAATGGATATGCTATTAATTATTAAAATAGATTTAAAAATTTTAATAAGTTAATGTGAGTTGCTTTAGTTTTTGCCATACACATATGAATTATGTTTATTTTTGTTCTATTTTTTTAACTAAATAATTTTTTTTTTTAAATTTGGTGGTAAAAGGTCAATATAGCGCTAAAAGTAATAGGAACTCTAAACGTATTTAATTTTTTTTTACAATACGGCCATTTAATAATACTAGCTCAGTTGCTTTAGTTTTTGCCACTAGTGTACATATGTATGTATATGTACATACTAAAGTGTGGCACAAACACAACAAAAATGTCTTACAAGCATTTCATTAAATTACAATTAGTGTGTATGTATTACTTGCTCCCCTGCAGAAAATGCGAATAGTGAAATTGTAGTGATTTACTAGTGACATTGTCAGTAGTACTACTGACCAGGTGTACCCCATCCAATGTAATTATCTATTGACATTTAACATTAGCTTGTCATTGAAAATCCACCACTAGACTGTAGCAATACTGACTAAGTAGTTCTTTTTGGGACCTCATGGAGTCATTGGCACCAAAGATTCATTAGTAAATTTTAGTTGCTCTAGTCTACAATATCGATATTTCCTCGCTCGATGCCAATAGTAAAATTGTAGTGATTTAATAGTGACATTGTCAATAGTACAACTGAATAGGTGTACCGCAGCCAATGTAATCGCCTATTGACATATAACATAGGGTTGTCATTGAAAATCTACCAGTAGTAGCACTGTTCTTCTACGACCATATGGAGACATTTGAACCAAAGATTCACTAGTACATTTTAGTAACCCTCGTCTACAATTTTATAAGGGTTGGGGAAACAAACTTAAATACATACAGAGTCTGTATGTATTTAAGTTTGAATTCATTTGAATTAAAAACGAATTGCAATTCATTTTTACCAAATTCATTTGAATTGACTCAAATTTAATTCAATTCATTTTTTGTGTGAAAAGAATTAATTCAAAATTTTCTAATTCGTAATGAATTAAAATCAAAAAAGAATGATTCATTTACAGCTTTGATACAGACATACATACTTATCTACGTAAGTTTTTAACATTATTGCATAGCATAATAAAAAAGAAAAACAAACTATTGACACGTTCATTGACAATGTCACCAGAAATACATTAGAACTGTTGTCTCTAACGTATCTCTACTCGCGCATAAAAGGAAAGTTGTAGACATTTCAACTAGTGCAATTGTCGCTAGAGAAAATAGTGTTGACATAGAGACATATGGTTCTAGGCTGACTAGAGGGTCATTGCAAAACACATACTTCCGAAAATATTTCTTTTGTTTCACGATCAAAACATTGAAGAAGAGAACACAAGTACAACAAAACAATGTTAAAATAGAACAAGGCTGAAGTAGAAGAGAAATGAAGTAGAACATCAAAACTATTTTGGAACATTCAAAACATGTTTGAATAACTCGTAGACAAACTTACAAAGAAACTTTTGCATTTTTTATGAACATAAAAAATCGAATTTATGTATGTATTAGTTAATAACACTCTTGTTTACATTTTTACGCTTTTTTGTGTTGGTTCTAGTGTACTCGATACTTTTGGTGTAATTTACCGTTTTTTTATTTCATTGTCTGTTTTTGTTTTGATGTTCTACTTCGTTTGAACATACAAGCACTAACAAAGCTATAGAGAGAAACTTTTCGAATGGTGCTTGTTTTGTTTCAGCGAGAGTCATGTTTTGTTATGCTTGTTTTGTTGATAATGTTTACACTGAAATATAAGGCTTGGAAGTAGTGTGCTTTAGAATACAGAACTTTCAATACATTTTGTACAGCTCTTTAGTACATACATACATATATACATATGCCTAGGCTGCTCAAAGAAGCACCAGAGTGCTGAACATCAATCGGCTTCTTATACAAATGAATACACACACGCGAATACATTTCTCTCGTGTTTCCCTCGGTGGCCAGCTCTGACATATACACATTACAGTCCTACATAAGACCATTTATAAGAACTTTCATGACATGAGGGATTTTTCAAATGCTTTACTACAGATAAATCCTCTAAAACAAACGCTAAACAACACTGTTTGCAATAATTTGTTTCAGTTATTGCAGGTATAGGAGTAAAGAAGAAAATACTTCGTGACTGAAAAATTTGTGATGCTTGCTTCTTTCTACGCATGGGCGCGTATACAAGCGTCATGCATGTACATACTTACACAGACACGTTGTGTGTATGCTGTTTTATTTTTCTGCGCACATACAAACGTTCACATGCATTTACATTAGTTGTGTGCGCTTGCTTTAAAAAAACCTCCCTTAAACACATAATAGCTTACCATCTACATATTACACACACACTCAAACGTACAACATGGAAAATAACAAGCATACACGTATCAACACTATTTCTGTTGATTGTTTGTTCATAACAAGAAGTCTTCACGACATTGCTTGTTAGCACTCATATACACATACACCAATGCATCCATCGTGCTTTGCTTATAATACGACAGCATTTATTATTGGTTTAGTATAATACAGCTACGAGAATACATTTAAAAACAAGACGTATTTACATTTCAAGAATATTTACGCAGGTCTGTAATACACATACAGTACTGTGCAGAACAAAAGCAACAAAAACCCTATTTGACTTAAAATTTAAATATTTTAGACATTTGATTATTTCAAGCAGCTCTTTTAACAAACTTTTGTAGGCATTAATACTAGAAAACGAGTTCGTATTTTAATTTTTTAATATTGATATTTCCTGAAAAATAAAATAACTAATATTCTCAAACCCATGAATCGAGATTGTGCAGAACAATAGCAACAAAATAGAAAATGTCATAATTACCAAAAAACTCTATGATATATCCCTATAATTCCAAAGTCCAACAAGCTTAACAGTACTTATTAGTCCTTATACTAAATATTAAAACGCATTTCTCAATGTTATTGCTGCTGCTTGATTTAGCAAGAATGGGGAAGAGTAGGTATTGCTGAACTTTCTAATATTTAAAAAATTAATCTAAAAACATTAGATAAGCGGCTGTTACTTATTTAAAAGTGTAATAAAAATATATTTCTAGTTTGCTGATGGATAAGTCGGCATAATAATTACGTATTGAGCAGTTTTGGGTACCACCACGAAAAACGTCCGCAGCTTATCATAGCTAAATGCATTTCAAATAATCCAAAAGCTCGTTTTCTGTTCCTAGTGAGGTTATAATATCTCGAAATCTTAGTGTGCATTATGGTACAACTCGAAACCGTGCCAGAGAAGGCAATTGAAAAAGTTACATACTAAGAAAATACTATAGTTGACCAAGAGATAGATACTTAAAAAAAATCCAGGTAAATCTTGTATTTAGTTCATACAATGTTATTGTTTTTTTGCTTAAAACGGAGTTCAGTAGTACACACCGTAATTGAATCCTAATAAAATGGGAAACCGATGTTTTTATTGAAGAATTCAAGTTCCATATATGGAATTGGTATATCGTCTCTTCAATGCGGCGCTTGCCTAGCAAACCGTTTTCGCCACGAAATTTTAAAATGAGTTTTAAGCATAACAGCGGTTAGGTGATTTTGATGTCTTATTTTCCGACGTATAAAGTTAGACCATTCCCAAAAATTTGCAAAAAAAAATATCCTAGAAATAAAAATTATTTGGCATTTCGAGTGGAATATGACTCTTTTATGGGTGTTTCAATGCGGTAGTATTCCATAACATACTTGGAGGTTGGAAAAAAAGTCAGGAACATTAATTTAATTCCAATCCTCGCTTTACCGACAAACGCAGCTTTCTCGATCGCCATTGCAAACCTCTTTGCAAGAATCCGAAGGAGTGTTTTCGGAAAATGGATCCTAAATTGCAACGAACACTTCAAAATTCCATTAACTTAGCCAAAATGTATTCCTTAATGCATAATAAATAATATTTGAGAATTTATCGACGTTGATATCCACGTATTATGAAAAAACTAAAGATTATACAAAAAGGATTAATTTGTTGCTTTTGTTATGCACAGCTTCATATCAAAGTCCGGACTATTTTCTATAACTTTCGAAACCCCAGTTTTTTTAAGAAAGATTTTATTCAATACGATACATAGGGCATATAAATACAAATAAATTATGCTCAGAGTTTTTGTTGCATATGATGCATATTCTGAAATAATCGTCTCCATTTATTTTTGCGGAGTTTGTTGCTTTTGTTTTGCACAGTACTGTACATATGTAGCTATGAATGCATTTGCACGTTTAGCATCATTGGTCGAAGAGTGATTTCGTTTGAATTCCATGATGTTTAATATGATGATGTTTACGTATGAGTAATACATTATTCTTTATCAGCGTTAATCATACGTACCCATATGCAAGAGCAAATAATGAATAAATTTCACAGTACCAAACCATAATTTGAGTCTATTTTTTTTTTATTACAAATTTAAAATAATACGTATGGGCATTTTATATACATATGTACATATATGTATGTACTAGTGATGTAACGAATGTCAATTTTTGATATTCGCGAATACGAATATTTATAGACATTAAATTGGTATTCTATTTACGCCTGTAATATGAAATATTAAAATATTTTATGAAAAAGGACTTTTTACTCCTGTTGGCGTACTTTAAAGTTAATAAAAATTACCCGACATTGCAATGATCGTCGTTAAATAATATTTGAAAATGATACAAAGCACAAAATTTCTATAAAAAATAATAATAAACTAATATTTTTAGCCATTTATTTAAATTTCGTTTAGGATTTATGCATTTATTTATTTAATTTGTTTGGATAAATATTCGTATTCGTATTCGCCTGAATTTGGCGAATACTTAATACGTATTTTTAATATATTTAATGTATATTTTATGTACATAAAATCGATTTTAAATGCATAAAATCCTATCCTTAGTCATAACTAAACAAATAGATATAAATATGTATATAATTTGTCTTTATTATTATTTAGTAGCTTCTAAAAAATGTATAAATATGTACTTGTTTTCAATTATTTTCTGAAGTATCATATAAAATACAAGTGAAAAACTAAATTAATTCAAGGTCAAAAATTAAATATTTTAGATTGAAATGCAATTATATTTTAAGTCACATAAGAACTATATAATAATTTAAAATATTTATTTTATATCTGAATTTGCTTTCCAAAAATTTAACAATATTTACAATTGGTTTAAATTTATAATAATAAACGATTTTTATATGTATATATCGAGTCTTTGCTGCAAAAGAGACATAACACAAAATACAAAATTAATAAGCCATTCATATCGTTCTTTATACTGCGTAAAAATTTCAAAAACATATTTTCTAACCATGAATTTGTTACTTAGTAAATTCAAAGCTTTAAATTCATTTTCTTTACAACAATCTGTTTCTCTCTTGCAACAAAGGCTATATATGTACATATGTATGTACATATGCACATATGTATGTATGTGCCTAAAACTTGCATATTATGTGTATATTTATAGGTACATTCCGATTTTAAACGACAATTTTTAGACATGACTGTTGACAAATTGCTGGAACAATTTGTATTAAATAAATATACAGGCTTGGAGAAACCGGGTAAATAGACTTTAATATACATACACATATCGCTAAATTACATGAACAATCACATAACTCAAAAATTGTGATTTTAATGTTAATACAGCAGAATTAATCCTCATATCGTTATTCACATTGTGTAAAAATTTGATACAAATATCTTGTTTACTTGTAAATCGAATGTCAAACGCGTTTTCTGTAAAACTGTCTTTTTTTTTGAGTTATGGCTTGTTTAAGTAAATGATTGATATGTACTTTCAAATATATGTAAATGTATAAATTAGGGTGGGTTATTTTACGAAGAATGAAATGATATGTCGAAAATGAATTTCGAGATTGCGGAAATTCCAAAATATGCTATAATTAATATCCTTGTTAAATTAAGATCATATATTGAAATTCTGTTCGGTTTCCAAAAGCATAAATATCTTTAAATGATATGAGTCCTAGTTACTTGCAATGATTTGGATAATCACGATGATACTATGCTTGATTGCTGTTGTTGTTGATATGATTGATACATACATAATCATTTTCAATAACATTTCAAAAGCTTGTCGCCATCAAATCAAATGCATCCAAATTGCACTTTAATAATTCCTATAAAAAAAACTTAGTGTAATACAAAGTTTTGCATTGCTTACAAAATTTTATACATATTATGGAATTTCCACAGACTCAAAAACCATTTAAGAACCCTGCTTAAAATTCTTCTACGATGTCGTCCACAAACATTGAACCACCTTAATGTGCATATCGATGGTCACAAGTAGAAAGGCCCTAACTCGTTGTTTTTTTTACGAAATTGAGCTTTTCAGTGATTCCACTACATTTCACACAAATACATCTCGTCACAAAAATTTATTGCAATAGTGTAAGAAATAACTATTTTACAAACATTTGTACAAAGCATTTGTAGTGTTTATTATGGGTGGCTATTCTTGAAAACGCGTCGAAGAAGTCAAAATTTCCATTGAAACAAAAACAAATTTTCAAAATTGGTTTTTTTTACCATACATTTCTTAAATCAAATAAACGTGAGAATTTCAACGCGTTTCTCTCTCTCTCTTTTAAAAACGGTGAATTTTGTATGATAAACAAAAACAAATTTTTTACATTTATGCAATTTTGTTTTTGTTTTGCATGCAACTTTTACCAGAATAGCCACCATTATGTTTTTACCATCTCTGTAAAGTTGCAGTTATTTGAGTTAGGGCGTTTCTACTTGTGACCAACGATATGTATGTATGCATGTACATATATGTACATATATGCATGTATGCGGACATTCACATGTACATATCGCTCCTTTATTGTCATATAGTTATAAAATATATAAAGTACGATTGTACACCAATGGTTCGTCTTTAATACAAAAAAAAAAATTGCCAGTCACCCCCTACAATACCGCCCTTTTAATATTTTCTTCACTGTGTCCGAAAATAACATTCTGTATACCGGTTTTTTACTACCACGTCATATTCTAGTCATTACTTTCGTTCAAAAATATTTTGCATTAGGGTGGGTACGAACCGGGTTTTTAAAAGTCATGACTAGAATATGACGTGTATGAAATGTACCCCTTACGGACACATGAACACCAGTATACAAAATGTTATGATCGGATTAAAAATGTAGTCACAGTGAAGAAAATACTAAAACGGCGGTATTTGCAGGCGTGGCAAAAAAATAAAAAAATATTTTTGGAATTGGTTTTACATTATTTTTTATCCTAGGGGGTGGACTGGCACAACCTTTTTTTTCGAACTACTCTATTGTACAATAGAATCTTGCGAAAAAAATTGTAATACCTTTACTGAGACTTTCTTCATTAATTGTCCACAAAACTAGATTTTATGAGTTATCAGGTATGTTCTGACACTCGAATGGTTTTCAAATAGCATGTGAGTTGCGAATCGCCAAACATGTTCTGTGACTCATGCGTTTTGCTTGCGACTTCCCATATTGATTTAGGTCAGCTATTTGTTGAAATCGTCAGTGTATAAGTAAAAAATGTAAAGACAAAATTAACAAAAATTAATTAAAATCAAAAGAAACCATATTTAATTTCATTTACTAACCATTTTAGTGTTTCTTTAAAGTTTGGTTTAGGCTAAATTCATTAGTTCACTTCAGTATACACTTGCGATTTGATTCAAGTCACAATCGCAAGTGTTATGCGATATGCGAGTGTCAGAACATGCCCATATGACCCGTTTGTTATAAAGGAGCGATATATGTATGCATGTATGTATATACGTACACAAATACATAATATATGTTCTTACCAAATTAGTATTTATGTACATTGTATATGTTGTACCATTTTTTTTTATAACTTTTAGAAATGCCAGAACTCGAATTCATTCCATTATCTATAAATCAACAAATATCAGCCACTTCAAATTTTCGTCTGAATCAACCATCAGCGGCTGCAACTTCAAGTTCAGCTACTAGCATAAATAATCGTGGTGGAAGTTCTTCAATTGACTTGCGCGGCAATGAAGCCCTATCTGTTGGTAGCATCGCTAGTGGCAGTGATAGTGTTATAAATGCTGACGAATCCGCTTTGGATGTTAATAGCATAAAAACAACTGGATCGCGGCCAACATCGCCAGAAATAATATCTGCAACAAATGTTGCACCATCAAGCACCAGTACAGTGAAAAGCAATTTTCGTAGTTGGTTTTCATCAAGCAATCCAAGCAAACAACAATTACAACAACCAAATACCGGAATGTCTACATCTGCCACAAGCGGTAGTGGAAATTTCGGTATGGATACTCATTGTATCACAAGCTTACAATCAGTCAATATAATTGCTACAAATAACACTACTAGTAGTACCACCACCACCACTTATGGCACAACTACCACAACCATCAACAAAAATTCCCTTAACTCAGAGCTTCAATCACTGCAGGAATATAATCAAGGTTCATTTTTGAAATCTGCTTAAACATTATTACTCTATCTTCTCTCTTTCTATTCCGTCTTTGTAATGCCTTAAAAACATTTTCAACACTATAAAACTATGAATTCTACATGTATTAATTTTCTTTTCATCTATTAAAAACAAATCTGTAAGAGGTTAAAATAAATTAAATCTTTCATCTGACGGAAAAATCTGCTAGCTTTCATTACAGGCTCAGTTAGCCGACTGTAATGGAATGCAACTGCAACAGTAGGAAACAGCTGATTTATATTTTTATGCGAAAAGTAATGAAAATAGTTATAGAGTTGTAACCGGAATGTAAAGGCTCAGTTAGCCGATTGTAGTGTAATGTAACTGCAACGTAGGAAAGAGCTGATCGATATTTTTATATGAAAAGTAGGTTACGTTACATTACATCTCAATAACCATTTTCATTACTTTTCATATAACAATATCGATCAGCTGTTTCTTACTGTTGCAGTTACATTATATTACAGTCGGCTAACTGAGCCTTAAGAATATGAACATTACTTTTCACATAACAATACCGATCAGCTGTTTCTTACTGTTGCAGGTACATTACATTACAGTCGGCTAACTGAACCTTTAAGCTTCATTACAACTTCCAAAATGCATGCATTTAATTAGGGTTGTTATCGCGTAATTTATAAAAGGAGGACAACACATGGAAAAAACCGGACAGTTGCTTAAAAAAGTAGGACCTAGTTGATTGATTTGATTTTTCCAATAATATTACCACCAGTAAAATCTTAATCCTCTAACCCGCAAACTCTGAAAAGTTTTAAAAAAATTGTTGGCTAATTTTTGTTTTTAATAACACTGTGAGACAAATGAATACGTTTGGAAACATGCACGGACTCGACAGTATAGGTTCGATTATACTACCAAAGTTTAGTAAAAACCTGTACTCGGTTTGGCCAGTTTGGCTACCAATTAAATACATATCGATAGTGCTGCGCAAAAAGGGTCAATCTCACATCATTTTGCATAAAATTCTGGATCTTTTTACGCTACACCATCGATATGTTTACATTAAATTGTACCTTTGCGTACATGAACGCACAGCAATAGCACTTCAAATATCATTTAAAATGATTTCTTAATCAGGCTTGAGTTCAGTAATTTCAATTCTTATGAATGAAATATTTTTATTAATTAATGTGAGTATCTAAAGAAGAGAAGAAAAATTAAACTAGACACTATTAGCTGGGGGAAATACCGATATTTTTCTGTGCAGCCACGCACTTCATCAGCACCCATGTCTATCTACTGGGGTAGAGATTATTATTAACATCAGCTATTAAACTTAAATTTCTATGAAATGGAATATGAGAATTGATTGTGTATACAATTATTGATTTGCCTTTGGCAAACACATTTGTAAGTATCACTATTCATTTTCTGTTTTTCCATTTTCTATTTAGGTTAGCACGAAGTTATATCACTCTACCTATGTATGTTTAACTATTCTTACTTATCTTTTACGATCATCACATTAATTATTTTTACTTATTCGATGCACCATCGGTACATACATATAAGTATAAGTCCGGGAAAAAGAGGACGGATAACAACCCTAATTTAATACAACATTTCATACATGCATACATAAGTACATACATATGTATGTACATACATACTATGTACATAAATACATACATATCGCTACCTTAATATAGCAAGGCCCTAACTCATTATTTTTTTGAAATCGACATTTTTGTACATTTCGATAGAAAATGCAAAAATCTCGATTGCAAAAAAATAATGAGTTAGGGCCTTACTATATTCATACATCCATGCATGCATATGTACATGTGTGCATATATACCCAGTTGGAATTTGAGTTAACTCAAAACTATTGAATTATCAGCCAAAAAATTAGTCAGAGGTGGTTAAAATTCGCACTCATTCTGCGTGTTAAAAGTGATCATTTTTAGCATTGAGTGGCCGCAGGACGAGTGCATCAGTTTTGAACTAACCATGAGTTAGTTCATTATGAGTTAGCTTGTGCCAAATCAAAAAACAAAAAAAAAGAAAGTGTTTTTTTTAGTTAATTATGATTTAACTTACTATTGATTGACATTTTTCAGTCAGCTTAAAGTTTAAACAATTTTCAATTATTTTTTAAGAAACCAGAACGGGTATTGAACATAAAGAGCACATAGTTAACATAAACATGAATTTTATGCTGAGATCTTCTGGCTGAATTTTGACTCATCTCTGTATCAGCTTTGAGTTAGCTAAAAGCTAGCTCAAAACTTATCGAGTAGAAGTTAGTTGTACAAAACCAACTCACTAATCTTTGCATCAGTTTTGAGTTACCTTAAAGTTAGTTCAATACTTATCGGGAAGAAGACAGTTGTGCAAAAAACTACTGACTCACATCTGTGTAATTTATGAGTTAGTTCAGAAGCTAGTTGTAAATGAGATAGAAAAAAATCAGCTATATTTCGAGCTAGCTAATAAAAATCCGACTGGGTATGTGTGTTTATATACATACGTACATATGTACATATACATACATATATCGTCGTTTGGTTATTGATTTGCTGCACGCATAATGTATTTTGAATATACTGTGCCACAAACCAATAACCAAGTGACGATATATATATATATATATGCACATATAAACATACAAGCATGCAACATAAAGAGGTACATACACACATACCTATGCAATAATTTACATAAATGCATATTATATGCATACATACATGCATAGTACATACATATCCCTCTTGAGCAACAATGTCGTATTAACTAAACATTTTTCTATTTAAAAAAATGGCTTATTATATTCATATACATACATCAACGATAAAACTCTCTCACAGTTCTGTCCACATTTCTTACAAAAAAATATATGAGCCAAGCTACGGATTTTGGTAAAATTTGCGACATCCGATGCACTTTTAAGTCTATAAAAATCAGTGCATATTTAAAATCGACTTGACGAAGACTTTTCGAGTTATTAGAAAGAAAAAGAGTTTTCAAGGATACTCTCGAATGAACCAACCGACATCAATCGGCGTGTCTTTTTGAGGTTAAATTTTTAACTTAATCGGCTTAGTATTCAAAACTTGTTTATAAAAAAACATTTTTGTGAAAATTTTGTTTTCGGCATCTACCCGAACGAATCGATTCACTATCGTACGGCATCTTCTAAATCAGTGGTCATCATCAGGTTTTTTTTTTCTATAGTATTTTATATAAATAAATTATCTCATTTAAATCTTTTTATAACAGTACTTTGTATTGCAGTAGAAAAAAGAAAATATGTGGAATATAGAATGGGAAAATAAGTTTTTATTTGTCTTAAGTACTTTCAAGGATGCTGAGTGTCTAGTATGTATGCAGAAATTGAAAAGAGATAAGTGCATACAGTCTAAGGCACCACTACATACAAACTTTCATTCATGTAAAATTAACCCAGAAATATATTTTACATATACCCAATTAAACATTTACAAGAGCGATTTTTTTTCAGTATAACAGCCCTAAATATGTTACACTTTTGAAAATTTTCTCTTTTTGATTACCACTGATCTAAATGATGTGTGTTGCCTAAGCAGCAATGATGTGCTGCTTAACTAACGAACAGATTTTTTTAAATTGTATATTTTTTCCTTTCAATTTGAAATGTGACTATTTTCTTGAAATAATTCTAGAATTTTTTGTTTTTAATTATGATAATTAAGAAATCGTTTTTTCTCTCATACAAATAGCGAAATATACTCATTTATCTGAAAGATAAGGAATGTAGATTTTTGCCTCTACTGGAGAAATTCAATTTTTCGAGTTAATAGGATTAGAGAAAATTACGCCATTCGACATCGATCGAAATCCAGCAACAATATTTTCATATAAAGTCAATTGAAATACATACATATGTATTTTTAAATTTCGTTCGATATCGAATGCCAAAATTTCCCCCCGTGTTGTTGTACGAGTGCGATATGTATACATATTATTATGCATGGACGATACGCATACATATGTACATATCCCTGTTCTTAAATGACAAAGTAGCAGATTCACAACTAGTATTTAGTCCTTATGAGTTTGAAACTTTATATACTCAAAACACCAACTTTATGTAACAATTTAACCTATTCTATAACATAATTTTAATTTCAAGTCCTTCCAAATGATATCAACAAACAATGTCTGCCGCATGAAGCTTGGATTTAAATAAAAAAAATTAGGATACTTTTGGAAGTATGTACCAAAATTTTATAACGTTTTATCGATTTTAAATTGGACTTTCACAGCCCTAAAATGATAAATTTTGCGGAAAAAAAAGATGCTGGAATTTCAACATTCTTAAAAATGATTTACTTTCAGTTTCAAGAACCCCATGTGGAGATAAAAATAACAATCTGATACTTTCGAAAAATATAGCCATATACTTCAATAAATAATGTTCACTTAGAAGAAAATTATATTGCTTTCATTTCGGCGATTCTCCAGATAACGGTATATTTGTGGTTTACGTTGTATACTTCTCTTCAAAGTTCCATCTACAGACAAGGAGTGGTTTGATTAAAATAATATCGTATTCATTACTATTCACTTACCCTTCGAATAATGCCTCCCTCATATGTTTTGGTCGGATAAAAAAATACTCGTATAGTTTCTACATTTCACTACAAAATGAAACTGAAAACGTTTTTAATTCCGCAAGGACAATATCACTGTGTTCTAGAAAAGTAATGCAACTTTTTTCGACGACGATTTCATTCCCAGTTTAATTCAAATAAATATTTAAAGCAACATGGAACAAACCATATTATGCTATAAACACAGTTGCGACGAACGGCGAACTTTGCATAGTTCGATGAACTTGCCTTCAACAATTCGTTGCGTAAATTCCTCTTTTGAAACAAAATTAAATTTAAAGACTTATCTGTCTTGCTATGGAAATTTTTGTGTCCCATGGATACCAAATTATGCAAATATTGACTGCGGCAAAAATCACTTGCGTATATATTCACACCAAAAAATTATTATTATGTACTTGTAATAAAAACAAAAATGCAAAAATCTATATCAATTCCTGAACTTGATTGAAAGTCGAATAAATCACACATGTCGCGAAAATTCGCAATGTTGGAAACAAGCCCTAAACTCGCAAAAACTGCAAGGTAAGTCATTCACTCAGGAGAAATAACAAAATATTATGAAAATTCGCCAAAGCTGGCAAAAAATTTAAATTTTAAGTCCCCTGAGTGCTTTGAGTTTTGTTTTCAATATAAACAAGTAGACGAAAACGTTTCCCCCAAGTAGAGAGTTTTCGAAAAATTTAAATTTTTGCTCCTTTTTTCGCAGAAGATATCATATTAAAGTTATGTCATGACTTCCGACGAACTCACTACTCACTCTCCAAAAAAATCATCGCTTTGAAATCGATAAAACGAGAAAAAATTTTAATTTTCCCTTGATCTTTTGGCCAATTAACTGAACGAGTTTAATGTTACTTAACAATATCAAATGCTTATTATTGCTTTAAAAATATACGCCTTATTTATAAAAATTATTAAGGCTTTATAAAGGCATAATAAGGAAAATTTTGTATGGAAAATTTAAAAATCCTTCATAAAACCTTAATAATTTTTATAAATAAGGCTGATAGCATACATATACGTAAATATATACACATGTATGTATGTATGTATTTGTGGTCACAAGCGATAAAAACGTAAGTCGAAAAACATAGTTTCAAGAAAAACTACAGTAGTTTTCCGGTTTAACGAAGTAGTACTTTGTCAGGCCTGTTCTTTAAATTGAAAATTTCGTTATATGCCTTACTCATGTTTAGTACGCAAGGCACATTCATTTCCAGGTAATATCAGGATTACAAAAACAATGAAAAAATACAACAATGAAAACTTCAAAAACAGAATTTTCTTAACATAATAATAATAAAAATCATTCACATATGTACATTTTAAAACATTTCTCCACGGCAGCTACCACTAACAAAATTTGCAACGTTTAGCACTTTTCACAATTTTTTAATAGTTTTTTCATATTTTTATATTTGTTTTCACCAGTGTTTAAAAAACTGGAATGCTTTTCATTTCATTTCATTTTGGTTCTGCTTTCGCTTTTAAAAAATACAACAGTTTCAGTCTAAGCAAAATCACAAAACGACTTATGACCAATTGCGCAGTACTTTCAGCAGTCGACAATTTGAAAAGCTTGAATTTCATTTACTTTTGCTTTGGGTTAGTATTGCAAGTAAAATCAGAAGCAGTTTATATGTCAAACAGTGTTTGATATTTTGCTTATGGTACCAGCTTGCTGGTATTGTGTATGGTGAAATTAGCTCAGTTGAGTAAAGTTATCAATGAGTAAATATGCATTTAAAAATCGTAATTTGTTGAAAAATAATTGTTTCAATGGAAAATGGTATTTGAGCACTTCAGTTATGCATAGCTGCTAATATTAACAAAATATCAATAAAAATTGCAGCAAAAACTGTGTCACTATTTATAACCTCCCTTCGTGATTTTTATACCCTTTACCAACAAAAATGGTAAAACGGTATATATAGGTTTGTCATTCCGTTTGTAATTTCTATAATATCAATAAGCGACCCATAAAATATATATATTCTGGATCTTTATGCATAGGGAAGACGAATAAGCGATGTCCGTCTGTCCGTCTGTCTGTACGTGAAATCGGTTTTCCGAAGCTCCCAGAAGAGCTAGAGACTTCGTTCTTGGACTGGTGTGTCAGAAATTTTCCAAAATAGATTGGTATTGAAATTCAGCAAAATCGAGCAGACGATTGCAGAGCTGGAAAACTTAAACTTTATTTTGCCGTATAAAAGTAACTACCGAAAACAAATTTTTATTTTTTTTAATAAATAAACTTATTTTACATTTCAATACGACTAAAATTGGAATTTTAAATTAAAAAAATATAAAAAAATTAAAAAGACGTTTCCAGGGTTGGAAAACTTTAACTTTTTGTGTTATGTAAAATTAACTATGTCTAAACCTATATTAGTATTTTCTCGAGAACCGTAAGAGCTACAGACCTGAAATTTGGACACAGTGTGTAGACCTTTGGCCGCTACAACAACAAATACATGAGAATTGGAAATTAAAGGGTGTTCCAAAACGAGCAACGAAAAATGTTAAAATTCCATGTAATATACAGGGTGTTTTTTTAGAGGTATAGAACTTCGAATTGAAATAAAACACAAGAAAATCGTTTTAATGTCCATCAATTTGGCTTTATTGGAAGGATAATTTTATGCCATTAATGTTTAAATATGATTTCGGGCATGTGGCCGCCGCGGCTGGCTCGAATAAAGCCAATTCTACAGGTCCAATTTTCAACCACTTTTTCGAGCATATGGGGCCGTATGTTGGCAATAACGCCACGAATGTTGGCTTCCAAGTCCCCTAACGTTTCTGGTTTGTTGGCGTAGACGAGCGACTTCACATATCCCCAAAGAAAATAATCCAATGGTGTCAAATCACACGATCTTGGTGGCCAATTGACAGGTCCATTCCGCGAAATTATGCGCTCATCGAATGTTTCCTTCAATAAATCGATTGTGACTTGCGCTGTGTGGCATGTAGCGCCGTCTTGTTGGAACCACAACTCATCCACATTCAAAATCTTCAAAATCTTCCATAAAGTTGATGGACAAAGCTCCAATTGCTGTGCACGGTGGCGAATCGATTCATTCGGGTCCTCTTCAACACTTTGCTCTACAGCGGCAATTGTTTCTTCGGTGCGCACTGTTCGACGTCTCTGCGGATGCGTATTATCACATAGAGTAAACGTAGTGCGAAAACGATCCATGGTTAACCGAATTAATTGCTCTGATGGACGATTATGTCGACCATAAAATGGACGGAGCTTGCGGTAAACTTCGCGAACTGAACCATTATTTTCGAAATAAATTTGCACGATTTGCAAGCGTTGTTCTTTTGTCAACCTGTTCATGATGAAATGGCAAACCAAACTAAATATTAATCACTTGACAGCTGACAAAATGGCCGCCAGTTAAAAAAGTGATGCCAACTTAAAGTTCTATACCTCAATAAAAAACACCCATTACATACAATTGTATGTATATACACTTGAAATTTGTAAGGCTAGTGTATTTTTATACAGACTAAAAAAATTAACACTAAAATTTCAAAAAATTTAAATTAAAGGGTGTTCCATCAGTTAATGCAATTTTGACTATGCAATTTTGACAACTTGCTGTATCTTGGAAACCGTAAGAGCAAAACTCTTGAAATTTTCAAAAACGGTAAAACTAAAAAATCAAAAAATTATAAAATCGCCAAACCGAAAAAAATCGCCAAAAACAAAAAAAATCGCAAAAATGAAAAAAAAGCACCAAATTACAAAAAAAATGTCTAAGACTAAAATAAATCGCGAATAACCGGAAAAATTGCTTAAATGAAAAAAATCGCTCAAATTAAAGAAAATCACCAAAATAAAAAAAAAATCGCCAAAATGAAAAAATATCGCCAAAAAAAAACAACCCAAAAAAAAACAGAAAAAAATCGCCAAAATGAAAAGAACCCCAAAAACAGGGAAAACTCGGCAAAATGAAAAAAACCCAAAACAGAAAAAAAATCGCCAAAATGAAAAAAATCGCCAAAAACAGAAAAAAATCGCCAAAATGAAAAAAAATCGCCGAAATGAAAAAAAATCGCCAAAAACGAAAAAAAACCCAAAAACAGGGAAAAATCGCCAAAATGAAAAAAAACCCAAAACAGGAAAAAATCGCCAAAATGAAAAAAAATCACCAAAATGAAAAAAAATCTCTAAAATGAAAAAAAGCCCGAAAAACAGAAAAAAATCGCCAAAATGAAAAAAAAGCCAAAATGAAAAAAAATCGCCAAAATGAAAAAAAAAACTTTAAAATAGGAAAAAATCGCAAAAATTAATAAAAAATCGCCAAAATGAAAAAAAACTCCAAAATGAAAATAAACCCCCAAAAACAAAAAAAAAATTGCCAAAATGAAAAAAAATCGCCAAAACGAAAAAAGCCCCAAAAAACAGAAAAAAATCGCCAAAATTAAAAAAAAACCCAAAAACAGGAAAAAATCGCCAAAATGAAAAAAACTCCCAAAATAGGAAATAAATCGCCAAAATGGAAAAAGAATCGCCAAAATGAGAAAAAAGCGACAAAACTGAAAAAATCGTTTAAAATTAAAAAAAAAAACTTCAAAAAAGCCACATTAAAAAATGCTGAGAACCGAATGTACGGAACCCTTCGTGCGCGAGTCAAAGTCGCACTTTATTGAATTTTTTAATATTAAAGGAATTAAATGAAACTAAGTTTTTTCTTATTATACCCTTTACCAAAAAAATGGTAAAAGGGTATATATATAGGTTTGTCATTCCGTTTGTAATTTCTATAATATCGATGTTGACAAGAGTGAATGTAAAATATATCTTAACCACAGAGTGTAGAGTAAAATATTCAACTATTGCTAATATCGAAAATAAAATAATTGAATCAAATTCTTTAATCGAAAAATACTGAAAGTTCACTTACTATTAATTGCTTTAGAAAAAAAAATATCAGAAAACAAATATGTATGTATGTATATGTATACTATATATATATATGTACGTACGTTGATAAAGGGTATATAAGATTCGGCACAGCCGAATATAGCACTCTTACTTGTTTTTTTTAAAGTGAATATTGTACCAGCTTGCTGGTATGTTATGTGTTTCGAACATGATTATTCAATAGCTTGATTGCGCGTGCATGCTGTTGTAGTGTATGGGCCGCTTAACCGAAAGCAACAGCAAATCAAATTCAAACTTTTGAAATCGTCGACTGCTGAAAGTACTGCGCAATTGTTCATGATTCCTTTTCTGCTTGTGGCGCGACTGCGACTGTTGATTATTTTCACATGCACTAGCAAAAGCATTGGTTCATTTTAAATAGTTGGAAAAAGCAAAAGCAGCGAAAAGAAAATATTTTACGACTTTGCTAGTTCGACTTAAGTTTTTTAAACACTGGTTTTCACAGAATTTTGTTTGATAAAATATTTTTCATATTGAAATTTTTTAATTTCTCTTTCGTAAACAATTTTTGAAGTTTCAAATGAAAAAAATAGCTCAGCTGCATTTCCGCTACTACTTTGTGAATGTGCCTTGCTAGTACCCATGTTATGAATAAATAAATAACTAGAACTGTATTATTTGTCGTTTATTTTGAAATATGTTTTGAGATCTGTATAATATATTAAAAAGAATTAAAAAAGGTACAATTCATTACACTGGTAGCATAAAACCTAAAATAATTTTAATGAAAAATATATTCAAATTCATTTTCAATTTCCTTGAAAATTTTACATAAATTTTTTTTCGAGTAATGGTTGTTTTTTGAAAACTAAAAAATTTTGTTTTGTGGCATCTTCCTGAAGTTCTCTTTCGTTTACAACACGAAGGAATAGGAAACAAAAATGCTACATAAGCAAAACCTAAAATAGCGCTACTTCTTGCTACTCACTTTGTTTTTAGTTAGAAATTGCTTCACATTATGCTGTTTTAAGCTAAAATTATGAGTCCTATTTGTTCGCCAAATTGAGCACAAAAAGATATTTTTTGTTCGCTATATAAGGTACTCAATGGAGCAAACTTGTATGTTCGTTAAATGCGATGTTCGCAGAATCGAAGGTTCGTTAAATAGGAAAACTACTGTACTTTTAAATGATTAACGTTTTTTTTTTCGAAAAAAAAATTAAAATCATTTTGTCGTAAAACAAAGATTTCTGTATTAACGAATACACCCAAAGATTTTAAGAAAAATCTAGTTTTTAGTATAAGTTGCCCTTTATTACAAATTTGATTGGACTTTCTTAATACTTAGGTCAATATTAGCGGAATTCACAGTTGGCCTTGTAGATCTTTTACATCTTGTAGCTTTGGTAAATTATTGTTGCTATGATTTAAATCTTCTTATATATAAATACGGCTCACATTTTTCTTTTTTGTTTTTCTTTTGTAAATATGTATGTATGTGCTTATAATAAATAAAGGCATACTAGGTGTCAAGTGGTCTAATTTAGACCACCGGGCGATCCTAGTTTAATAAAATTTCTCAAAACTATAATAAGTAAAAGATCTACAAGGCTAACCGTGAATTCCGCTATTGTTTTGTTTACACACATGGGCATTCTACGAGAAATTCCACTTTTTTGTCGCGTGCGACAGCAAGCAATTCACCTTGTAATTCCGAACAACGTGACCCGATTTTTTTTACTTTTACCTAACGTAGAGCTGCTGATGGCCTACACAAATATATAAATAAGTAAAAAAAATCGTTTTCTTAAAAAAACAAGCATATTTGCTTGGTGTCGCACGCTACAAAAAGTTGACATTCCTGTGGAAATGCCCATATGTATCTCTGTAGTAAACTTCGCTAGAGACATGGAGATTTCACGTAAATATGAAGTTTTGTTTGTAGAATTTTGTGGCATACATAACTATAGTTAATTTATAAATTAAAAATAACAATTAAATAATGTCGGCTTGATGTTCCGGGTACCTCCAAAGTTATCCTCAAATTTGTTGATTTCACTTCGAATGACTCAAACGACTAGCATATTTCTCATTTTTTCAGCACTTTGTATTCAACTCAAACAGTGAAAATGATATACAAATTCGTAATAAATTAAAAAAGTAATATTTTAATTTTTTTACAATGTCGTTGTTGCGAACGAAAGATATGTTGGAGTCAGCGTTAATTTATTTTTATTATATTGATCTATTACTTATAATACTAAAAATACGTATGTACTACTATTGCCGTTCTTCAAAAACTAATAAATCAATCAATATATTAATTATAATTCGTTTGAACAACTTCCTCTCATCTTCACATGTGATTAGCACCAAACACACAATTAGAACGAGACGTTTTAACAGACATCGTTACAGCTATATCACCAAATATATCAGCTTCCATATTAAGCACTAACAAATTTTCTGATCGTTCAGGAACTGCAACTAGTACTACAAATCACCATCAGCATTTGCAACCACAAAATACAACAAACAGCAATTCTAATTCAGCAACACCTGCCTCGACACTGGGCACAAGTCAAAGGCGGACTACATCTCTTTTAAATATTTTCTCTTCGAATTCTCAGGGTATGATCTTGTGCCGATTGAAACTCAGATTTTTAATATTTTTGAAATGAAAGGGTTAAAAAAGGAAGTTTTTGGTGCTTTGTTTGTTTTTATAATCGTAGAAAACCATTATTATTTTTTTTTAATTTAAAAGTAGTAACTATTATGCAAAGAATGTATTTTGAGTTGGTGTTTGAGTTTCTAATATGTAATTATACATAATTATATTTTCTATTTACATAACTAAATATGCATATTGATTTTTATTGCCCGATTCTTTAAAACGTAAAATAATTTTCTTCCGACAATTTATATTGAAATCAAAACAAATTTGTGCATTTTACTCTTGTTTTCAAATAAATTGTACGTTTTAAAGAATCAGGATGTAAGTGTGTTGAAACGTGTTTCAACATGTTTTTGGAAAATGATATTAAAAACGTTTAATTGTTTCTACAGTGTCGGGCATACTGCGAAGTCGACGTGACAAAACAAAAACTAAAAAATCCAAGAAAAAGAAAGATGGAGAAATATCGGATAACATTAAGGAAGAATGCACACAAAGGTAATGTGAATTTCCACTATAATGAATCCATAATGTCAAAACTCATTTCCTCATATAACCTTATACATATTACACATATATATCGCTTCTGCAAACATTATGTCAACTGCTAACAATTGAAGTTGATGTCTCGAATTTAATTTTTTTATATGTAAATACTGCCATAAAAATTGCAAATCTTTTTTTCTAATTGAAAATGCATCTGATTGCAAAGTTTCAAACTCTTCAAAACTTCGAACTCTTCAAAATTTCGACAAGAATAATGATTTTTACAAGGATAATTTTATTAGTCCAATGTTATGTAATTAATAGCGGACTAACTTTGTGTTGTACTGTACATATACTTTTGTAATGAAATGAAGTACAAAAATTTAATTTTGAATAACATCAAGAGTTGTGTAATGAAATATGAACTACCTACATACATATGTATGTATATGCTCAATTGAAAAATGGGATTTTTCTTGTTTTCTACGTGGCGGAGGGGAGGGGCGCAGTGGGATCACTTTCTCCCGTTCATGTCCCAGTTCAGTTGAACTACGCAAACTGCTATCGAAGTAAGTCAATTCAAGAATTAATACTTTCATTAATATATTTCTCTATTTTCGCAGTCGTTAAGCAGCTCTGGGCTTAAGAACAGCTCTCGCGCCATCGTAATTATTTCTTAAGTGCGGTCAGGCTTGTGTGTGTTGTTTGGCCTTAGAGTGTTTTTCGTCTCGCTCGCACTGGTTGACTGATCTGCCACGGATAACCGTATAATCTTGCGGTTCTTTTGTGGAATTTCGTTTCTCAATTGCTCTCGTTTCGCCCTCTCATAAAAAATAGTAAAATTTTTTAAAAACTTTTGAGTTCTCGAACGCACTTATTGCTTATTTTTTAAACAGCTGATTGATATTCTGTTTGTCCAAACTAGCACGAATAAAAAGTACGGGCTGTTTCGTGCTAGAATAAGAAGAACATTACTCTCACAAAACATCTCTCATTTACCCAATATTCGAGTCCGGGAACGCTTTTCGTGCAAATTGGGATACCGCGAGATCCCAATGTATAGTTTTGAAAAAAAAAATATTTTTCCTAAAAGCTATCAGCCTTATGTATAAGAAAACATTTTATTAAAAGATGTTAGCATAAGTGATGAAATTCAATTAGGTGTTAACGAGTTCCTCCATACAAATGGGAGCATAATGAAGTTTTATCCCACTATATATTACATCCTGGGCCCTATTCCACAAAACAACTTATCAACTTTTCACTTTGCACTTATCAAATTTTTCATCAATTCACAAAACTTTTTGTTCCTCATAACTGTAATATTTGATAAGTGATAAGTTGAAATTGATAAGTGTAATTTGCAAAGTCTTTGCAATTTTTATGCTCTCCTTCCCATTTCTGTTCCACGTAAGTTCTCTTGTGCAAAGTGAGAAGTTAATATTGAAAAGTGTAATTTGAAATAACTTTGCAAATAATTATGCTGTTTCGTTCCACAATAACTGTAAATTATATTTTTGCAAAGCAAATTTTGATAAGTTTGTCAAAAATTTGCAAGGTAAACGATCACTTTACAAATTCATATTGTTATAATTAGTGAAGATTTCAAAATGTTAAGACGTGAATTTCTGTTCGACGATAATGAAAACTGGTTATAACCGAATTAATTTTTCGGGACTACAAAACCTTAACTTTAAAGAGTGCTTTCGTTTAAATCAAAATCAAGTTGATTTCATTTTAAATAAAATTGGAAAAAAAATTAGAGCACAACACACAGCGCAGTCATGCCTTGTCGGTTGAAAACCAACTACTAATATGTTTGCATTGGCTTGGAAATAGTTGCCAGTGCCATGGAGTTGCAACTATGCATGGTGTTGTAAAATCAACAGTTTGCAGAACCATCCATAGAGTTGTTGACGTTATAATAGATGTTTTATTTCAAAACACAATTCGGTGGCCTGAGGACGTCAGTGGTATTGCTGAAAAGTTTTTTATGATGGGCGGATTCCCTTGTGTATGTGGTTGCGTGGATGGTACAATCACTAAAATGGATGCGCCTACATTACACGAAGAAGGATATGTTGACCGGCATGGGAACCACTCATTAAATGTGATGATGATATGCGGGCCAAACTACACATTTTACAGTGTAAATGCAATTTGGCCGGGCAGCGTTCATGGCTCAAGGGTGTTACGAAATTCGGCTGTAAGTCAAAGATTTGACAATGGATGGAGACCATTTCCGGATGCTGTTGTTTTGGGTGACAGTGGTTATGGACTGAAAAACTGGTTGATACCACCATTACGCCGAAATCCCGATAACCCTGCTGAAGAGGCTTTCAATCGTTGCCACAAAAAAACACGGCGCATAATTGAAAATAGTTTTGGCATTCTTAAAGAGAGATTCCCATGTCTGAACTATTTGCGACTGAGACCTGAGTTTGCAGGAAAGTTAGTTATTGCTTGTACCGTCTTACACAATATTGCCTGTAGCATCGGAAGCAGTAGTGAAAACATGCAACCGATTGAAGAAAAGGACAGTGAAATCGAGGAATTGGATGTGGAAAATGCTGAAGGAGAAAATGATGCCCTTAATAATATGAATAATGCGAGCGGAATGGAAAGGCTTACTTCTTTGCTACAATACTTTTCCTAATGCCTAGTTTTTGAATAAAATTGATCTTTTTGCTGTTTCCTTTTTCCACTGCAAAAGCGGTGTTTATTTTGGGGCATTTTTAGGGTTTATTATTTAGGGTGTATTATTTACCAATGTCCGACTCTTCCAGAGCCCAAACAAACCGTCCCGCGCATAAATCCATGTTTTTTTGGGCCGACGCCAGTTGCAGGGATTGGGCTTTTTTCAAAACTTCCTCCCAGGCAGCCTGTTTATATAATTTTTTAACCTTCAAAATGAAATATAAACTTTAATATGATCTAAGGATTATATTCATTAAAAGATAAAATGTATTTGAAATCTATTTTAAGAAATTTTTTTATGAAAAACTTCAAATAAATAAATTTAAAATTCATTTTAAATTTTAAGAATTAGTGGTAAGTATTTATGATAATTTTAGAATAAATACTTTATTGCTTTTAAAACTACCAAATAAAAATTTTTTTTCTTGGATTTCATTTAAAACTGCAAGTTTTTTTTCATTTTGCGGGTAATTGTAACAACTTCTATTAGCACTGCAAAGTGAAAAGTGATAAAACAGAAATGCAAAGATGATTAAATGTTTTCTGGAACACTTTGCACACTCACTTTGCAGGAAAACGCAAAGACTTTACAAAGAGCGCGAATAATTTGCAAAGAGTGCAATAAATTTACAAAGAGAGCAAAGTCTTTGCAAAAATATGCTTAGTGCAAAGTGAAATTTGCAAAGTATATTGTGGAACAGAAACACTTATCACTTTGCCAAAAAATGCAAATTTATAAGTGCATAGTGAAAAGTTGACAAGTTTTTTGTGGAATAGGGCCCTGGTATTGTTTTTATTGTGAAATGTGTGTTTTTTATGTGAAATAGGCAGAAATTAAGGGCCTAATTTTGTAAAACGCAACGCTTAGCGTTGACAAATTTTAAATGTATGTATTTTGTTTTTGTAATTTAAATTTTTTCCTTTTAAAATTTGTCAACGCTTGGCGTTGCGTTTTACAAAATTAGGCCCTACGTTTCACGTTTTCAATTTACATAGAACTCAATGAAGATATAAAAATAACTTCTTTTCTCAAGAGGTGCGTATACAACCCTTTTTACACAAGATTAAATATAATATAACGATTTTTTCTGCATTAATAACTTACAAAACGCATTTCTTGAGATTTGCCGATGTTGTAATATAGGAAATATAGTATTAAAATTAAATTTTACGAAAACCCTTAATTTTTATAGTGTGGATCGCGGAGGAAATAGTTCTGTGGAACATGAAGATCAGAACAAATCTAAACAACAAAGCTCTAGTAGTACTAGCAATCCAGGGCTATTAGCCATAATTGGAGTAGAATCCGGTGGTGCTACGAACTCTGGTATATCAACTGCGCCCGATGTGTCTGCAGCATCTGCTTTAGCTGATAACGTCAGCGGAGCCAGCGACTCCAATCACACTAACAAAAATAATAGTACAGCGACTGTTGGCGGTCAGCACTTTAGTAGCAACGAAGTTGATGAAGATGGCTACAGTCTTCAGCCTCCTAAAGAGGTCGCATGGGATGAAAACAAAGAAAATGGTAAGTAGTTCTAAAAAAAGGGTTATTAATCATCAATGATGTTATTGTAATGTAACATATGTTCCAGCCGGTAGTTTTTATTCTGATTCTGATTCGGACTCAGATCATGGCAGACCTGAAAAACGCATACATGTGAAAATAAAACCATTGAGCAATGGCCAGGCACCTATGTCAGCCAGTGTCGATGAATTAAGAGCGACTGTTGAAAATATTTCTCTATCGCCAACAGGAGTATTTTCGGTAGGTACTCATGTGATTTCATATAAAAACACATGCGCCATTTACATATTGCTCCTTAATGTAACGTAGTCATGCAAAAAAAATGAATCTAGGCAAAATGCTATTTAATTTTTCAAAATGTTAATTGATCAGATTTTTAGTATAAATAAAATCGATTAACTTTGTATGTAATGCTGAAATTTGTTCAAATATGTGGAAGATAAACAATTTTGATTTTTGAGATACGACTATATTGCAATAAAAGGACAATAATTGCATACATACATACTTACATATGTATGTAGATAGCGGAAATCCATAATTGTAAAAAAAAAACTAATACAAAACAATTGTAAATCAAAATAATAACGATTTATTTATTAAAATTGATTTTAAAGCAGCACAGTCAGCAACTGCAACAACAATCCAGGCTAACATCACGTCAACAATCACCAGAAATTTCAAATGCTTCTACACCAACAGCAGCGGTGCATCCATATGCACCTTTACAAAGTCCAACATTGTCCATGTCTAATAACTCAAAGTACTATTATTATTATTATTATTACATATACATACATACATATGTACATACATATATACATATGTACATACATATATACATATGTACATACATATATGCACATACTTAGCAATACCTCTTATATTGGAGGCTATCAGCGCAAAAGTGGTGTAACCCCAAACTATTTAATTATTAATTGCTCTACTATGTTTGTATACTCGTATTATGTTCTGTGCAAAAACGATTTTCAGCTCGATATTCTTTTGAATACCCAAAGGTAGCCTACTCTACTTTTGTGTTGATAGTTGGTAATATAAAGAATGTACCACCACAGCAGCAACCAAAATAAAAACTTGTGTTACACCAATTTTGCGCTGATGGCCTCATTTAGGGTTTACGTACATACATATGTATGTACGTATATGTATTTACATAAACATATCGTCACCTAAAATCCAAAACGCCGTAACTGATCATAAATTCAAAATAGATTTTTTGATTGATAACACTGTGTGACAAATTTTATTGAAATCGAAATAACTGTCTTGTTACTATTTTTCTGGTAGATATTGTCGAGCACAACAATAATATGTATTTGAAATTTCCCAAGCACCTCAAAATCTTGAGTTACGGGTAAAAAACCGGTTGTTCATACCCGTAGGCACTTATCAACCTCTAAGTTAAATATCAACCGGTTTTAAGTTCATAAACATATTTAGAAAGAAGAGACTAAAACCTTTCAAACCATACACATTTTGTTTCAGTTAATTTCAGATAAATGTTTTCACCAAACATAATTTTTTCGGTTTTTTCGACATTTTCTATTTTGGATACATTCTTAGGCTGTATTTTTATACTATGCAAGCGCATAAATAGAACGCGAAAAACATCATGCAGGTAGTTTTTTAACAAATAGTCTTTTAATAAAATATTTAATTAATAACTCGTTCAATTTCTGAGGAATTTACTAACACAAAACTGCGAATTACTCTTCATCAATTATGTTTTATAAAGTCATAAACTGTATGGTTCCAGTACAAAAATAATGGCTAAGAACGAATCCAAAGCAGAAAAGTGTCGAAAAAATTATGTTTGGTGAAAAACAAATGTTTGTATATTTATCTGAAATTAACTGAAACAAAATGTATAAGGTTCGAAAGGTCTTAGTCTCTTCTTTCTAAATCCGTTTACAAATTTAAAATTGGTTGATATTTAAGGTAGTTAGAGGTTGATAAGTGCATTCAGGTACGAAAAACTCAATATTTTTGGAGGTGTTTGGAAAATTTCAAATACAGATTGTTGTTATAATCGACAATGCCTACCAGAAAAACCGTAACACGTCACAGGTATTTTTTTTTTTGTCATACTGTGTAATGAAGTAAACAACAAAACTAGACATTTCTTTAAAAATTTATACGGATTCTTTCAAAAATAAAGATTTTATTAAGAGAATTCAAAGCCCTAATACATTCCCAACAAATTCGTAAGCAAAAAAGGAGTCGACTCCGCTTTACTGGAAATAACCAAACCCCAATTTTTTCAGTTATCCGATTTTTTCTCTAAAACGTAGTTCGGATTACTGAAATTTGTTACAGTTAAGGGTACTGCTTAAAATCAGTAAAACAATATTTTTTATATAAAATCTGTATATTTTTTTTACGTCAATTTAACGTAAAAATTTTATTTAACCTAGGGTTTACACATGCAGGTGCAAGTTCGAAAAACTCAATACACTCAAATTCTTTTACTAATACATCTACACTTTCGGCACTTGCAGTCTACTTCCAACTCAACTGCCAAGGAATTTTACAAGACAGTGACTTGGTGAACTTGTAGCAAGTAAATGGAAAGTTAGCTAACAGAGTTGCCCTATTAATACTTTACACAAATTAACTGGATTTCAGTGTATTGTTATATGAGTTTTTACTCATTTTAAATACATTTAAAAGCTAATTCAATAATTTTTTTCTTCAATATTCATAAATCAAGCAGTTAATTAAAAATACGAATTAAGTTCAATACTATATGGTTCCCTTAAAATTAAACTTTTATATGTTATGGACAACAATGCACTAAAAGGTAAACATGCAAGTTGCAAGACAGTCGGCCATTTGTGCGAAATTTTCGTTGATAATACGTACACAGAGCTTGCATGCAAGGTACTTGCATATGTAAACGAAGGGTAAAAAAAATTATTCATAGAAACATATTCATATACCCAACTAAGGCCCCTTTCAGATTAGGCAACTTTAATTGCGCAAGTATAATTTTCATTTTTATTTATTTTCTTTTGAACTTGCTTTTATGTTCACATTCAGCAACTTTGTTGAGCAAGTTTAATATTCTTATGCTCGAATTTTCTTAATTTATTGACGTTTTGTTTCATTTCTGTATTCATTGTAATTTTGAAAGTGATTTGAAATTTGATGTACACAATTTAAGTTGAAGAAAAAAATAATTTAGTTAAAGATATACTTGAATATACATAATTGCCAAGTACAAGCAAGTCTGTACTCAAACCTCGGCAATTCTTTCCCCTTCAAACCGACCTTTCCTCTCACACCCATAAGCACAAGACTTGCGCAAGTAAAGTTGCCTAATCTTTAAAAAATATATTTTAATTTTACAAAATATTTGTTTGCATATTTAAAGGGTAATTATACAATTCAAACATTTAATTGCAAATTTTCATTGAAAAGTGCAACTTATGTAACATTTTTCCAAGAAAAGAAAAAGCCATAAGATATATTCAGGGCAATTATGTAAAAAACTCCGCAGGAAATTTCTTCCAGGGAACAATTCCAACTAATAGCAAATGATAGGCAAAACAAAAAATTCTAATTGGAAAAGGGAGAAATTTCCTGCGGAATTTTTTGCATAATTGCCCTAATTATGTATATACCATATAATATTATCTACTAAAACATTTATTCAAAGCAAATTTTTTATTTTAACTTTTTATAACAGGGAGTTTCTAATAATTTTTGATGTAGAAGATGACAGTCAAAAACATTATTTATGAAAAAACGGGATTCAGATAATCCCGAAAATCCCGGGCCTTAAAATTAAAAAATCCGGGCCTCCGGGATTTGAATAGTCCCGAAAATCCCGGGACTTCCGGGCTCGGGATTTCCCGTTTAGCATCTCTAATACCTATGTATTATATACTATGTATTTTATGTAATTATATGTGTGTATATTATCAGTAAGCGGCAAAAATTAAAGTTTTCGGAAGATGGTTTTTATAGTATTCAAATATATTTTAAACATAAACTGTCGCTTACGATAAAATTTTACAGCCTGTATTTTAAAAGATACCAAACATTTTGATAATTCTTAACTATGTATGGGTAGGCTATTATTTTAATTTCAATTCAAAAGTTAATTTTTTACAACATCTTGCTTACAATTAAACCGAAAATAGGTTTCGATATACATACTTATATAATACATACAAACATATATACTATTTATATAATTACCCCCGCATTCATAAAAAAATAAAATGAATTTGAAATCCGTTTTAGGAAAATTTTGTATGAAAATTTTGAAATAAAATACATTTCAAATTCGTTTCAAATTTGATGAATATGGGGGTTAATGTTTGAAAATACATAAACATTCATATACATATATGCCCTGAAGGAAATGTCGATGCTGAAAATGTACTGAGTAGCTTTTGGCTTTGTCACCAGTACTACTCTCTAATTATTCTCATACAATACTTTGTGTTATAGACATTTAGCATGTGCTTGTTACTGAAAATATACTAGTAACACTAAAAGAATTGACTAGGTAGGGACTACGTAGTTCTTATGGGAACATGGAGATATACCAACCACTGGTACATATCTATACCTTACGTATGTACATACATACATACAAATTTACTTATATTGGCAAGTTGTTGCAAAATACACCAGAAATACACCACATCTGTTTTCTCTCTTTCTTTTATACTGACGAATAGAAGAGAAATTGTAGACAATGTAACTACTACTAGAATTTTAGTGTTGACATATACAGTTGGCCCCGCCTTACTGCAGGGTGGATAATAAAACCTGTTAATAGTAATAACTTTGTTTAAACATGAAATTCAAAGCTATTTCAAAAATTTTTTTTAAATTTAAATCTGGCATTATACTTTTCTTCTGTAGAACATTTTAGCAGAATTTTTTTACGGATCTAGCATTTTCTCATCATCATTTTCTGGCAACACTGAGCGTCATGCATGTACATACACACACGTTGTGTGTATGCTCTTCTATTTTTCTGCACACAAACAAACGTTCACATGCATTTACATTAGTTGTGTGCGCTTGCTTAAAAAAAAAACCTCCCTTAAACACATAATAGCTTACCATCTACATCTTACACACACACTCAAACGTACAATATGGAAAATAACAAGCATACAAATATCAACACTACTTTGTTGACTGTTTATTCATAACAACCCAGCTAGCATTTGGGTGATCATTTTTGTCAGAAATATCTTATATGATTCTCTACAGATCGCTTTTGATGATTAAAAAGTGATTTATCACTTGGGCGATTGAAAGAGGATTCACTTATGATTCATCTATATGATCAAATAATGATTTCTTGAAAATAGAGGAACATCATGCAGCTAAACCGCAAAAAGGTGATTTAAATGATTTAATATGAAAATTGCTCAAAAATAATCAGAAAATCGTATCATAACTGATTCTTTGGTATGATTCATCTGTAGGGTACCATTTTCTCACAACGGGAGTATCATTTATGATCGAAAAATGAGCTCATAAACGGTTATTTTTCCCGTCAAGCTGATTCGGAAACGATTGGATTATGATACAAAATTTAATTTTATAAAATATCAAATAAGAGCAATATAAAAGAATTGTTTTAATAAAAACATATAAATTCAGCCTGTCCAAATTAGCACCAGAGTGCCGAACAACAATCGATATAATACATACAAACATATATACTATTTATATAATTACCCCCGCATTCATAAAAAAATAAAATGAATTTGAAATCCGTTTTAGGAAAATTTTGTATGAAAATTTTGAAATAAAATACATTTCAAATTCGTTTCAAATTTGATGACTATGGGGGTTAATGTTTGAAAATACATAAACATTCATATACATATATGCCCTGAAGGAAATGTCGATGCTGAAAATGTACTGAGTAGCTTTTGGCTTTGTCACCAGTACTACTCTCTAATTATTCTCATACAATACTTTGTGTTATAGACATTTAGCATGTGCTTGTTACTGAAAATATACTAGTAACACTAAAAGAATTGACTAGGTAGGGACTACGTAGTTCTTATGGGAACATGGAGATATACCAACCACTGGTACATATCTATACCTTACGTATGTACATACATACATACAAATTTACTTATATTGGCAAGTTGTTGCAAAATACACCAGAAATACACCACATCTGTTTTCTCTCTTTCTTTTATACTGACGAATAGAAGAGAAATTGTAGACAATGTAACTACTACTAGAATTTTAGTGTTGACATATACAGTTGGCCCCGCCTTACTGCAGGGTGGATAATAAAACCTGTTAATAGTAATAACTTTGTTTAAACATGAAATTCAAAGCTATTTCAAAAATTTTTTTTAAATTTAAATCTGGCATTATACTTTTCTTCTGTAGAACATTTTAGCAGAATTTTTTTACGGATCTAGCATTTTCTCATCATCATTTTCTGGCAACACTGAGCGTCATGCATGTACATACACACACGTTGTGTGTATGCTCTTCTATTTTTCTGCACACAAACAAACGTTCACATGCATTTACATTAGTTGTGTGCGCTTGCTTAAAAAAAAAACCTCCCTTAAACACATAATAGCTTACCATCTACATCTTACACACACACTCAAACGTACAATATGGAAAATAACAAGCATACAAATATCAACACTACTTTGTTGACTGTTTATTCATAACAACCCAGCTAGCATTTGGGTGATCATTTTTGTCAGAAATATCTTATATGATTCTCTACAGATCGCTTTTGATGATTAAAAAGTGATTTATCACTTGGGCGATTGAAAGAGGATTCACTTATGATTCATCTATATGATCAAATAATGATTTCTTGAAAATAGAGGAACATCATGCAGCTAAACCGCAAAAAGGTGATTTAAATGATTTAATATGAAAATTGCTCAAAAATAATCAGAAAATCGTATCATAACTGATTCTTTGGTATGATTCATCTGTAGGGTACCATTTTCTCACAACAGGAGTATCATTTATGATCGAAAAATGAGCTCATAAACGGTTATTTTTCCCGTCAAGCTGATTCGGAAACGATTGGATTATGATACAAAATTTAATTTTATAAAATATCAAATAAGAGCAATATAAAAGAATTGTTTTAATAAAAACATATAAATTCAGCCTGTCCAAATTAGCACCAGAGTGCCGAACAACAATCGACTTCGTATACGCGAATATATTTCTCTCGGTGGCCAGCTCTGATACATACAAAATTATACGTGGTATTATTTTTAACTAAAAATTTTAAGCGAATCTTCAGCATTAGTATTTTCGTAATTAGAATTGTTACCTAATTTGCTAAGTACTGAATTCAGTACTTCCATAGTAAAAAAATTGCTTCAAATAAAGCAGGCTTCTGCTATTATAGAGTGAAAGTAGCACTCACAAGCCTGCTGATTTTTGTATGACGAGTTCACTGTTTGGAGTACTACATTTTTGCTGACAATCGCCCTTTTTTGAATTGTTGTGGCGCTAATCAATCACCTTTTTCCCAAAGCTTGCTTCATATACGTTCACTATTTCTACACAAGCTCACATTTTAAAGCGAATTATGATGCACAAAAAATAGCTAGATTTCCCGCTAATAGCTAAATCATATTTTTTCCCGCAAAATGTACTTAAAAATCGCTAGATTTGACGAGAAAATAGCTGAATTGGCAACAGTGATATGTGCACATTTTGCTGTTGAAATTTTTCACGAATTCCTCGAAAATATCTAGCCACTTGCATTGACAATATAATAGAAAAATACAATAAAGTACGTAAGAGCGAAAAGGACAAATACATTTTGCCAATTAATTTTTTAACGGACAAAACATATAAAATTTTTTCAGCCTTAAGTTATGCAATCGATTTCTAATAAATAAATTTGTCATTGTTAATTTTTTCACTAAAGCGAAGTAAGGTTAGGTTAGGTTATAACAGGCTGCTGATTTTATAGTAAACCAGCCCACTTGGGTCCTTAGAGGTCCCGTTGTGCTGCCTGGGCAGATTGAGGTGGGCTGCCCATCCTCATTTATCCTATACATTATCCGTATTCAGCTGAAACCAACCCGAAAGGCGTATGAATGAATTCACACTACCGATTTCACATTCCGACAGACTCTCCAAACCTTGCAGTATCGGAGCCCCCATGTGGAGTGAACGCACCTCCGCAAGTGCTGGGCAATGACAGAGAAAATGCTCAACAGTTTCCTCCTCTTCCTCGTCCTGACAGCTTCTGCAGAAATCATTATAAGGTAGATTTAATCTACCAGCATGTATGCCTATGTAGCAATGTCCTGTTAGGACTGCGACCAAATTGCGGAGTTGTCCTCTTGGAACCCTCCAAAATATTGCGGACCTCCTCATATCATAACAGGGCCATGTCATTCTAGAGGTTGAACATGTGACCTCATGTAACCATCTAGCCTGTGCAACCCTGAAAAGGTTCTGCTGTATTTGCATTTTACAGCAATTCATCGGAACACCTACCAACCTATCAATGTCCTCATCCTGCATTTGAGCTCCAGCCTTAGCCAGCTCATCCGCAATATTGTTACCAACACTATTCGCATGTCCTGGAATCCATTGTAGTTCCAGGTCAGCATACATTCCCAGTTTGTTAAGAGAGATTCGGCAGTCATATACCAGATTCGATGTCGTAAAGACACCCGCAATGTTTCTAATGGCAGCTTTGCTGTCCGTGAATATACGGATATCCCAGTTGTATATCCTATAATACCTCAACCATTTAGCCGCTCTACTTATCGCTGAGATTTCAGCCTGTAGTATACTACACCTACTGTCCAGCTTGAAGCTTATCCTCTTTTGAAAGCGAGGAATAAAGATTCCCCCACCCACGCCCCTGTGTGACTTCGATCCGTCCGTATACACCTCGAGCACATCCTCCTCTGCCCCTATAGACGAGTTGGATGCGCCCGATGTGTTAGATTTGAATCTATTGTCAGGCAGAGGTATGGGTGATCGGTAATCTATATTGGCCGGTAGATCATTCAACTGATCTCCTATTATAGAATGACCGCAAGTCAGCTTTTTCCACGCATTTGCCGACTGTAATCTAGTTACAGAGTTCATAGCAATTTGCTTTACCATGAGATCCCCTGGCAGCCAGTGCATCATCACGAAGAGCGCCTTGGAGGGAGTGGTCCGTGGTGCACCCGTAATAGCAAGGGCTGCAGATCTTAGAATCCTTTCAATGGTTCCACGATGGATGGCCTTCTGCAAGGCGGGCCACCATACTAACGCGCCATATGTTAATATTGGCTTAATCACTGTATTGAAGAGCCATTTGGAATTGCAAGGGCTTAAGCCCCATGTTGTCCCTATTGCCTTCTTACATACATACAAAGCAATGGCAGCCTTGTTTGCCCTTTCCTGGACATTTCGTTGCCATGAGAGTTTGGAGTCCAGATATATACCAAGATATTTGGCACAATCAGACAGCTTAAGTTCCATTCCATTTAACCTTGGAAGTTGGAATTGCGGAATCTTGTATCTTCTCGAGAAAAGTACAAGATCCGTTTTCAACGGATTTACATTCAGGCCACTATTGACACTCCATCTACTAATGGTACCTAGTGCCTCCTGTAATCTCTGAGATAAGGTATGTAGATGTTTACCCGATACCAATACTGCGATGTCATCTGCGTATGCTACGCACTTGAACATCTTATCTTCAAGTTCCCTTAGAAGGGAGTTTAAAGCGAGGTTCCACAGTAGTGGAGATAGAACTCCTCCTTGTGGGGTACCTCTATTAGCTATTCTTTTAATCGAAGCTTGCCCTAGGTTGGTTGAGATAGTTCTGTAAATAAGAATTCTCCGAACCAGTTTAATTATTGACCGATGTATGTTCAGTCTCGCCATAGCCATTATAATGGTTTCTTGTTTCACATTGTTAAATGCGCCTTCTATGTCAAGAAAGGCTACCAGTGTGTACTCCTTTTGATCCAGAGATTTCTCTATAGAACCAACAAGAGTGTGTAACGCAGTCTCAACTGATTTACCCTTAGTATATGCATGCTGAGATGCTGATATACGATCAGGTTCGATCGTAAAGCGAAGTAAGTTTCATACCAAACGTAGTTGTGGGCTTGATTTTGATTTTCAATAATGCGATATTTTCAGTAAAGTGATGTTTCGCTAAAGCGAAGTGAATAAGACTATCGCTTTCAGTAGTCCGATTTTTTTCAGTAAAGCGTGTTGCGCTAAAGCGGATTCGACTGTAATTACGCTTTTATATAAAAAAATATAAACAAAGGCGGCATCCGTGTTACTTTCAAAAACATATTTGGGGAATCCAAAGGTAGTCATAAAGGTCATAGCATTTTATTTATTTCAGTTGTTTCAATACACAAGAAGCCAATAATACATGTATTGATAGCTTAATTTCATGTCTATATACAGGTGATTGCGTAAGGATTTGTAATACAAAAATACGACAACCATAGAACCGAAGAACGCCAAAAGCACAAAAGTAATTGTACCAAAACCAACGCAAAAAGAATTTTTTGACATTCGTCGGATATAAAGCACATAGAGCAAAAAATTATCAGCTGAAGTAGCGCTGCCACGTGGTTATATACACCTTTGTTGTAATGAATTTTGTATATTTTATATTCAAAACAAAAAGAATACAAAGTAAGAAAAATATGTTGTATTCAAACGGTAGTCTTACGTCTTAATACTTTAACATAGTTTAAAAAAATTTCTTGATGTGGCTCATACAAAAATTTCGTAAAATAATAGGACTTTCTGAGTTATGTTTATTGTTTTGTCATACATAATTACATAGAGAAATTTGAGAGTTTACAGAAGGAATTGAGAGAGAGAGAGATAGAGAAAGTAAGCAATGTACAAAGGTGCTAAAGTATAAATAGAAATTAGTACAATAATTATAGTTGTAAATTATGAGGGATTGCTCACAGCAGTCATATTTTTCGTGTTATTATTTTAAAACATATATATTAATTTACGACTATCATTTGAATACCCCAATAGTTTGACTGAATATGCATCTTATTCTTAAGGGGTCTAGACACGGTCAAAATGCTTGATGAGATTGGTTATAGTATGAGTGAAAATTTGTTAGTATGTGTGACAAAAAAATTTTGATTTTTGGCATGCTTGCTGTCACTTTTTATATACGTGTATGTGTTAACCCGTCAAGCACGAACAAATTTTCATTATAATTATATTTTCATTGTGAACAGTTGTAAAAAAAATCGGAATTTAAGAGAAAACAGAAAAGTTACTAATACAAAAAATACAAAATACAAAAAAATACATTATTGTTATTAACATTTCTTTATTTAGAGACATTTTATAAAATTTTTTAGCCAAACGACCAGCACAAAATCAAAATGAACGCTTGATGGGCCATCAAGCATGGTAACATTAAGCCGACAAGCACACGTACACGAACTTGACAGCAAGCATTTTGATCGTGTCCAAAGCCCTTTAGTTTTATTAAAAAAATCAATGAACTTGCGGCTTTTTGGTTTCAAAAATCCGATTCCAAAATGTCGTAAGTACCATTAGCAATAACAACTACTATTATTTCTTCACTTTTTTTATTGAATCACATCCGTATTAATTTTTTAAGCTAAAATTTGGCTACTTAGAAATGAATAGTTTTAAATTCATTAAATTTTTAGGCAGTACCGGCTTTATGGATATTAGGTGACGATCCAAAAAAAAAAATTATGTATTCATATATGTTTATACATAGATATATCTATCTATATATGTATATACCTATAGGTATGCTGATTTGGGAGATATATTTTCTGAATTGGGTGATGTAAGTTCATCGGCCCCACCTTCAGCCAATCTTTCTAAAAGCCAAGGCCGACAAATACCAACACCAACGTCTAGTACAGTTGGTAGTATTGCTATACCACGACCGCCATCAAGACGATCTGAAATGCTAGTGGCAGCAAGAGGTCGAATTAGTCCAGCAACAATTAATCCAATTAATCGAGCTGATAGCATAGGATCTTTAGAATTCAGGACAGCCATCGGCGGTATTAGCTCTTCAAGGGGTCCATCACCCTTAACAATAGGAATCTCCGATACTATACCTTTGGCGGTAGCCTTTCACGAAATTATTCATGCCTATTTCCGGTAAATCAAAACTACAATTACAAACAACGTATTAGTCAATGTTCTATTTTTATATTTCTTTGCTCATAGAGGAAGCGATGAATCGCGATGCCAAGTAAAAATATCCGGAGATATGATGTTATCATTCCCTGCAGGCATTGCTGGTCTGCTGACAAACAATCCAAATCCAGCTAAATTGGGATTTCGTATCAAAAATGTACAAAACTTAGAACACTTTATACCAAATAGTAAATTAGTGCAAACGTAAGTAAATTTTTATTCTAACAAATTTAAGTTTTTATACACTAAAACACCATTCGAATTCATGCTTTGATCCATGTAAAATAAAACAAACATTCTGTATTTGCGATATCTGATTTCATCGTATTTGGTTGGACTACATCAATTGATATCACATGAAGGGCAAAGAAGGAATTTTGTAACAAAAAAATAAATTTTAGTTCAAAGTATTTTAATTAATTAATATTAATATTAAAAGCAGTTGCATAAAATCACGCATAACGAAAGCTCCCAAAAGTAAAAACGAAAAATTTTACAAAAATACTTGTTTTTAATGAAAAGAAAAAGTCCAAAATTTTTGGATTTTGTTTTAACTACAAATTGTTTCCAAAAAGTGGGGTTGTTAGTACATACATATGTACATATTATACTTTTCATTAAGTTTAAAACAAACATACTTATTTCCATATATAATAGTGACTGAGTATTTATTTATTTCTTTAATTAAGGGACAAAAATCAATCTAGTTCATTTAGCACTATGCTGGAATTTAATATGACAGCTTTAACAACGTTATTGAGACGCCAGGCGGAACAAAATCCTACGGCATCTTATTTCAATGTTGATATTCTAAAATATCAAGTTCGTACTAAGCCTGGAGCTAGCTCTTGCCCGTTCCAATTAGTAAGCTATTGGAAATGTGAACCCACCTTTACAGCTCTCAAGATTGACTATAAATATAACAATCATGCGATGAATATGGCATGCCCACTTTTGAACGTAACGCTTTTGGTGCCGGTAAATGGTTCAGTCCGAAATGTACAATCTAAACCTCACTCTGCTTGGTATGGACTGAAATAAACATACATATGTACATAGTTACATGTATTTCAAACTATAGTAATTTTTAATATCTTAAGGTTGGGTGAATCAAATCGATTGGTGTGGAACTTTACCGATATATCCCAGAATTCACAAGATGGTGGCGTTGGAACGCTTAGAGCTCGTTTAGAATTAAGCGATGGTCCTTCCACGCCAACATTACTAACTACGCAATTCAATTGTGAAGGCACAACCTTATCCGGTATCGAATTTGAGTTACTTGGCCATGGCTACCGAGTTTCACTGGTTAAAAAAAGATTTGTATCAGGTAATTTTAATAGTATTAAATTAAATTAGACGTACTGAACACCTTTTATATATTGTACTTCCTTTAAAGGTAAATATGTTTGTGAAGGGGATGGTGTGCGTAGTGCCGCCACAACAACACCACCATCAGTGGGTTCATCTAGTCCATTTTCAGGAAAATCAAACTGATGTTGTTTTAAATAGTACTAAAACAGATGCCTCAATAAATTGTTTGTTACTAAATATAATATTAAAAAATAAAATACCTTTTATATAAAAAACCAAAAATCAACAAGATTTTTCTACAATTTTACTGATTCGAAATTTATTTGCTGGTGGTTGAAGTCTACTGATGATTTGTTACAGCAACAATGAAATGCATATAGACAACACTGAACCACCAGCAAATATATTTCGAACTTCTGACAATATGTCGAATAATAAATTTCTTAAATTTTACTGATTGTAAAAGAGCTAAACATTTATATATGTACATAATTATTACAGGCAATGACAAAATATTTTGTATACACACATACATACATAGTTTATTTGATACTTTTCCATGTTATTAAATATATGAGTCTATATACATACAAACATACATATTACTTAGTCCCAGTACACACTAGTCAAGTTTTATTGCTAAGCTTAGCACTTTTTCTTCTTTGAACTTTCATCGGCGTCCACACAATTCAAGTCTTATTTTTCAGCTCATATTATTTATGCATAGTTTTGTGTATGCATGTGTGCTTTTTTAACATTACGAATGGGAAAGCAAAACGTATTGACAGTACATGAAACTGAGTACTCGTTTCTTTTCCCCTCGCCAATCTCTCCTACAAAGTAATCAGCTTGGCAATAAGACTTGCATTGTGTAAACTAGGACTTACATATACATATATTGCTTAATATAAAAAAGCCGTATCTCGATTTGTTTCGATCGCACAATTACGAGTGTCATATTTCGACTGCGACTACGACAATTTTGTGCTAGACTAAAATATATTTTAACTTTTTTTTCATCTAGTACAAAATCGTAGCAATCGAAGTGGAACTGCCACACTAGTAATTAGGCCTAATATATACTTGTCATGTATCTACATATACACATACATATCGATGGCTTAATATAAAAAGGGTGTATCTCAATTTTTTTCGAAATCGCACGTTTCCTGGGAGATAAAGTATAATTGCATCCTCCTTGAATATCTTAGTACGTTACAGTTAAAAATCAAGGATTAATGGCCACTTAAAAAATTATTCCTGCATGTAAATGTTTAGTTTTTCTTAATTTTGACTTCCTCCTTTCTTATATTAAGTCATCGATATGTATGTATGTAAATACATACTGTATATCGTCACCTTATATGCAAACGGACGTAACTTCACAAAAATTCGAAATCAAGTTTTGATTCACTATGGGTAATTTTATCAAAATACATCTTCACGCAAATATTTAGAACTCTGCGATCAAAAATTACGACTTCAATATAGAAATTCAAACGGACGTAATTACGAATGCATCCATTTTTTATTGAAAGGAACGTAATTAACATAAAAACTTAAATATATATAAAAAGGAAATAAATGGTTAAAAGCATATAAGTATCAAAAATACTACAAGTAAATTTCGAATGCAATTCTCAAGAACACTTTAGGTCTGTTCCAGGTGCATAACAAAACAGTCCGAACTTGTACAAAGTAATCCAAAAGCGTTCCAGATAGCAATTTTAGTGTAATTTTGAGAGCGAATAAGAGAGTAATTTTTTTCATTTCCTGTACAAACTAGTAGGTTTGTTTCTTTACTTTTTGGGTAAAGTTCGGTAAAATGAGAGGAAACTATAATTTCGCTCAATAATACACAAAAATGCACAAAAGTACGGGAACGCGAAAAACCAACATTTTAACACGAAAATAAACGTCAATGCATGTATGCATATACATACATATGTATGCACATAACTAAACGCATAATTTTTTACATACACACGCACGTATTTACTCACATGATTCAGCATACTTATATAGGTTTTTTATCTTAATTTAATATAAAAACCAGGGACCGTAACTGTTATAACTTTTATCGTAAAAGTCAGAAAATAAAAGTTATTTTTTGACTTTTATTTTTTCGAGCAGAAATAAAAGTTATTTTTTGACTTTTATTTTTTTGAGCAAAAATAACAGTTATTTTTGACTTTTATTTTTTCAAGCAAAAATTAAAGTTATTTTTTGACTTTTATTTTTTTGAGCAAAAATAACAGTTATTTTTGACTTTTATTTTTTCGAGCAGAAATAAAAGTTATTTTTTGACTTTTATTTTTTCGAGTAGAAATAAAAGTTATTTTTTGACTTTTATTTTTTTGAGCAGAAATAAAAGTTATTTTGTGATAAATTCATTATATTTATTATAAATTTTGGCGCTTTTGCAATAGTGAATCGTTAAATTTACTTATTTAGAAAAGAATATTTGGAATATTAAATAATAATTTCTTTGTCAAAGGGGTTGAAAACACAAAAATAACTTTTATTTCTGCTCAAAAAAATAAAAGTCAAAAAATAACTTTTATTTCTACTCGAAAAAATAAAAGTCAAAAAATAACTTTTATTTCTGCTCGAAAAAATAAAAGTCAAAAATAACTGTTATTTTTGCTAGAAAAAATAAAAGTAAAAAAATAACTTTTATTTCTGCTCGAAAAAATAAAAGTCAAAAATAACTGTTATTTTTGCTCAAAAAAATAAAAGTCAAAAAATAACTTTTATTTTTGCTTGAAAAAATAAAAGTCAGATTTTTAAAAAGCATCGTATTTTCTGACAATTTGGTCCAATACTTGCAAAATGGTATACTTGGTTTCATTCTCCGACATTTCCTTGAGGTTGCTTTTTTTAATCAAAAATTCAAAAATAACAGTTATTTTCGGTCCCTGATAAAAACTTATAAAACATTGTTCACAACTACATAGTTTGTAAGCATTTTTTCATACATTTGTTCGTTTGTTTAGTGTTTAGGTAAATGTAATTTTTCTTTTGTAATTGTTTATATTTCAACAGCTGATTGATTTTGTGTTTGCCCAAACAAGAAGAAGAAGAACATTACTCTCACCAAACCTCTCTCATTTACCCAATTTTCGAGTACGGGAACGCTTTTCGTGCAAATTGGGATCCCGCGGGATCCCAATGTAGAGTAAAGAAACAAACCTAGTACGAACTTTTTCTGGGTTAGTTCGGACAAGAATTGAATAGGGTGCTCCTGCGGCTGAGTGGTAGCGATGTTAGCCTCTCAGTCCAGAGGTCGTGGGTTCGATTCCCACCATAGACCCTGGGTGTTTTCCTCAGACAAGCTAATCGCTTTGCGGGTTGTGTTTGTTCTTAAAAAAAAAAAAAAAGCTGTTTTTTGTTTACATATGAAACTGAAATATTAATCAGAAAATTTGCAAATATAGAAAAAAAGTTTTTATAGTACACAGATTTATTAAGAAGCAAAATTGAAGGTTTTTGAAATAAAGCTTAAGTTGTAAGTACATTTGTGCTTATTTTTCCATTTCTTTAATATAAAAAAAAATATTTTTATGATTTTTTAAATAATTCACGTAACTTCTACTTTTTTGGAGATTTTTTTCATTTACTTTTTGCAGCTGTTGTCAATGATGCAAATTTTATGTTTTTATAATGTTATGCGTTTTAGGCGACTAAAATCACTAAAATAAAATTTAATTTAAAAAGTAAGCAGCACTAGTATATCAAGATGGTCAATTATGGTTTTTTGCGTTCCAGCAATTTTGGATAACTTTTGCACATTCAGAGAGTAATTTTCTTTTTACTCTCATTAGTCCGAACTTTAACAAAATCTTGTGGAACACACCTTTTATTGTTATTGGTTTTATAACGTGTTTTTTTTTCTCCTGTCAAAAATATAATAATGTAGTTACGTCCGTTTGCATTTAAGGTGACGATATGTATTATGTACACCCAAATTTTTAATTTCCAATTAGCACTTCTTTTAATTTTTAATAAGTTTTTATTAAAATTATACATATAGCTAAAAGTATTTATGAAAAGGCTTTAAGCTATATTACAAAAGTACTTTATAAAGAAATTCCCCATCGTCATCATAGTAGCTGTTATTTGTGCAATATGTTGCTCCTTTTCGCCATAATTTTCGTGGTATGTGAATTCGTCTATAAAATATCGAAGGAACAATTATTAAAATATGCAAACATACATACATACATATGTATATATGTATATAAATATGTACTTAAATTTAAGTCTATTAATTAATCAAGCTATTCAACAATTTTTAAAAATATTTGTTATTTGTTGCATGTGCATATAGACTCTTATCCATTCATACCACTATTTTTTAATGGTTTCAAAGAAAATCTCTGTGGTGTTCATATATAACAACGTATATTTTAAATGCTTTTTAGAAAGTTCAAGAAATTTTTGAAAATTATGGAAACATATATAAAAGAAAAAGAACTTCTTCTGGCTCTACTGAAGAAATTTGATTTTTGGACATACGCTGTTGTTGATAAATACCTCAGAAATACTACTTATGTATATGGAAATAAATTCCACAGGACTTATATAACACTGTACAACAGCCAAAATAGCCTTTAGATAAAATTACACGGACTATATGGATTTCGATGCGTTAAATTCAAATCTGCTGTCAGTTTTTCTCTATCACGTAGAGATTTTTTTTATGGGCGTGGCTAATTTTGGCCCCTAAATTAGTCGGCCATACTAATATATTTTAATATAACTCGAAAACCGCTATTTCGATTTTAATAGATAATAAACCAAAAGACGCGCCACAAAATTTTGTTAAAAAAAATTAATAATCATTTTTTACCTATCTTTTATGGTTTCGGAGTTATTCAGAATTTAAAAGAGAAAAAAGTTTTTTTTATGCAAAAATCGCGTAATTTTTTTACATGAAAATTGCAATAAAAAAATCATAAACTCAAAAATTTCATATTTTTTAAATTTTTCTTAAAACCACATATCCTAGGAATAAAACAAGCTATAAAACGTGAAAAATCCAGCAATAAATCTTGATTTTATTCACAATTTAAAGTTCTGTTACCTGCCCGCAATGCCCTTTCAATAGCATTACCAAATGTCAGTGATTGGAAATGAGATTTGCATTTCGGTATCAAAAACTTAATTTGTTTTAGTACTTTTTGATCCCGAGAGTACCAAAAATTATAATATTTCTTATTTAAATTTTATTAACAAAAAATTATAAGAAATTCATTTACAAAAAAAAAAAGGAACACATAGGTACAAATATACAAATAGGTGTAGCCTGGATTAGACTTAATACTGTTGGAACATAAAGCTTGCCCCCGCATTCCATAGCTCGCTAAAGCTAAAGCTAAAGTCGACCGCTAAAATGCTGAACAAATAGAAAATTTTAAATTTTTGGCGATGACATAAAGCAATAAAATTTCGGCGAATTACATTTTTAAGCCATTACCTGATTTATCAATACTCGTTTGAAAATTGCATTCGTAGCCGAAAATCGACAAATTGATTTTATGGATTCTTAGCGATAGAGATTTAGCTTTAGCGAGTTACAGAATACGATGGCTGTTGATTTATATTTTGTTTTCATGAAATTTTGGTAAGAGAAAATCCTTTCCACATTTACAGCGGAGTGAGGCATGGATAAAATTCCGTAAGCTACTCTCGATATATCAGGAAGCATGTATTCATCTAATGCGTTTTTATATAAGCCAGTGCTCTATATTGGTTGTTAATATTTCAAATTATTTTTCTTTTCTTTTTTTTTCTTTTCCCTGCGAACATTTTAATTAAAAGTGGTATAATGATATTGGTCTAACAGATAAAATACTTTCAGGGGGAAACTTACTAAACCAACCTAACATTTTATTGTCAAAGTCCACTTTTGCCCTTAGAACTTAATATAAACTTTTTAAAATTTTCTTTAAACTGATTTAAAACAGTTGTTTCAATAGATCAACTTCTGTGCCACATAAAATATCATTGAATGAAATATGGTTTTCGTTGATATTTAATTGTGGTTACACTTTTCTAAAAGATCTTTACTAATAAAGCTTCGTTCTATTTGTCGAAAAAACAATTTAATTCTTGGCAAAATATATGCATGCGCGGGTCTTCTGACTGCATTTCTAAGTTGCCCGTGGGAGTATCAAATTTCTTAGGGGAGTACTACGGTACTTTTTCATGTCAAATAGTATCAAAAAAAGTACGATCGTACCAACTTTCCCATCACTGCCAGATGTAAATGTGACTGCATTTAATGCATTACACACATTTTTCCATTTTTAGGTACCTGTTTTAAATTGTGAATAAAATCAAGATTAATTGCTGGATTTTCACGTTTTATAGCTTGTTTTATTCCTAGGATATGTGGTTTTAAGAAAAATGTAAAAAATATGAAACTTTTGAGTTTCTGATTTTTTTATTGCAATTTTCATGTGAAAAAATTACGCGATTTTTGCATAAAAAAAACTTTTTTCTCTTTTAAATTCTGAATAACTCCGAAACCATAAAAGATGGTAAAAACTGATTATTAATTTTTTTTAACAAATTTTTGTGGCGCGTCTTTTGGTTTATTATCTATTAAAATCGAAATAGCGGTTTTCGAGTTATAGTAAAATATATTAGTATGGCCGACTAATTTAGGGGCCAAAATTAGCCACGCCCATAAAAAAAATCTCTGCGTGATAGAGAAAAACTGACAGCAGATTTGAATTTAAAGCATCGAAATCCATATAGTCCGTGTAATTTTATCTAAAGGACAGCCAAAAAATGTTATTTTGTTGTACAGTGTAATTATTTGATTTGATTTTTTTTAACTTGCCGCACATGAAGTTACTTATTTTGCCCCTCAATTTTCGAAAATCGAGTTTTCATAATATTTCGACGTCATGAAGTAGGTACTATTAACAGAAATTTCAACTTCAACAACGATTCGGAAGCCAGAACATAGACGATAATTGTTTAGTATATTGATTCGACGTTATGCTTGCTATATTTGTAAACTTAGTAATTCTCGATAATGTTTTAGGAGTTTTTGTATAAGGAGCTTTCTCAAGAATTTTTTATTCTAGTGATGAGGTAGGTAATCAGTAACGAAATGCAACAACAAAAATAAATGCGTTAAAATTAATCATTTTGACAGATTTCATTAATGGGCATTATTACGAGTGTCGTATTACGACTCGACTACGACGATTTTGTATTAGACTAAAGAACATTGCAACATTTTTTCTTTAATCTAGTACAAAATCGTCGTAGTCATAGTCATAATTGCCAGATGATATAGGGGTCAATTCGTCATATTTCGATCGACTTTGGCGGTCAATAAGACTACGACACTCAAAATAAGGCCCAATATATTTTTGGCATAAGTCTTACTTTTTTTAAATTTAGGAATTTAAAATTATCGCATTCATCATACGAAATTTTTCTTTGTTAGTCTACCAACTATGTATATGTATTTTAAACAAGTAAATTCATATCGTTAGCGAGAAGAGCGATCTTCTTTATTTTAATTTTGTTTGCAGATTGTTATGATAAAGGTTGAAAATTTGTAAGGATATGTAATATTGATGTAATACCTAATAATTAATAACAATCTCGATTTTGAATTTTATTTTTAATTATGTGGTTTTGCATTTCAGCTTAGCTCTGGAGAAATTGTTTCAACAATTTGATATATTTCATATTTGGCGGTGCGAAATAAGACCACAGGAAATTAGGTCCCAAAGAGCAAAATGAAAAATGACCCCAAACTTAGGGTTATTTTGCATTATAAAATAAGACCCCAAAATTTTTTTATGAAATAACACCCGAAAGAAATGAAAGTTTGCCCCAAAGCTCAAATGAAATATGGACCCCGAAAATACAAAGAAATTAACTATCTTTTTAAAACTTACCTTTTTGTTGAAGACATTCCATAACGTTGGCTATCAGATTCGCTAACAATTATTTCGTTTGTTGCAAATTTTTCAGAGTAATCAATGTTAATTCCGGAAGATGACGAGTTGTTTTTAATCACCAATATTCCTGCACCACTTAAATTGTTTTTTTCACCTACTTCCTGACCAAAAGTTTCGTTTTCATTATATATCATGGAATCATTGTTTTTAACCAAATGTTTTCTCTTCAATTGATGAATAGTGATTGGCTTTTTGTTTTTTATCTCTCCTGTGAGGTACGTTTCGCAACCTTTACTATCGGATGTAATGTCTCTGACTTTTGGTTTACCTTTTAACGTCATCTTTTTTGCAGTACTATCAATACTTTTTGACTGCAACGATGATATAATAGATGAAAATTCATTGCTATTAGGCTTTTGCCATTCTTTTTTCCGAAACTGCGTAGTGTCTGCTAAAGTTTCAGAACTTGATCTTCTGTTTGCAAATTTCTCCAAATGTTCCCTAAGATCTGGGCTCATACTTTCATTTAACTCTCCATTTTTCAATCTTTCCCAATTTTTCAAGACATTGGCATCATGAGAACGTATCCTTTTTGGAGACATTGGAGACCATCGTGACTTTAAAATTAAACGTATTGTTTCAGCTTTAGCTGGAAAACTATCTGCTAATTTATCAACCGTCCATTCTTCGCCATCGTTCGAATGCAAAAACCTAATTTGATCTTTTTCGGCATAAGTGAGCAAGTTGGGAAGCGGATCTTTTCGGAAATATTTATTTTTTACTATGCGTAACCTTATATTTTCTTTATGAAGTTGTAAATTCAATTCATGTTTTTTGTGCGATTGATGGGCATTAAATAAATCACTTTCCAAACCATCAAAACCTTCTGGATCACTTTCTATAACAACAGAATCTTCAACATCACTTAATCGATGACCCAAGCCAGGATTTGCTCGCTTAGTCAAACCTTTTGTCATTTGGAAAGAAGTAGTAACTAACTTTCTTGTTATTTGTAACAAAAATGTCATTTTAAAATCAGTTTTTTAATTCATATTTTCTCGAAATAGTGATGCTGATAAAATATCACAAAAATATTGCAGGTGATTGATATTTCTAATTTTTTTTCATGATGTCTGTTTTTGACATTGTGTTCAGCGTTGTCGTTTTGGTTACTTTTTGCACTTTTATTAATTTTGGGTATTTGTGCAACACATATCGTCGGTTTGTTTCTGCTTTGATGTATGGAACAAAAATATGTGTTCGAGAAAATCGATGAAGAATGTTTAGTTCATTAGTTTTATAAAAATACACGATAGAATTTTTTTGTTTAATAATAAAAGTAATAGATACATATTGTCACCTTAAAGACGAAATAACCTATCTGCAGTTCTCAAAAGTTCACAGGAGAGGGAAAAACGTTATTAAACTGGATGTATTTGGAATATTAAACGAAAATTACATATTCAACTGGCATATAATATACATATACCTATAGACAGCTTTGTGTGTGTTAGTGTTTTTAGTATTCATTTAACGTTTGCTGGTTAAAAGTTATGCCAACCAAAAAACCATTCTCTTCACCGAATTTGCCAACAAACTGCAATGTTATGTTATAATCAGGGCAATCATGAATAAAATTCCGCGTAAAATTTCTCCCTTTTCCAATTAGAATATTTTGTTTTCCCTATTATTTGCTATTAGTTGGAATTGTTCCCTGGGAAAAATTTCATGTGGAATTTTATGTTATGTTCATGATACAATAATACAGGTAGCCGCGAATCTACAACAAATAAAACAACAGTGATTTTTATTGCTGTTTTGTGATTGACAAGAGAGACAACCAAGAGAAATCAATATACATGTACTTGCGGTTTCTCTTGGGTTTGCAAAGCATGTTTGTATTAGTACAGTTTTAATCATAGAGTTCATATTCTGTGGTTTTAATAAGCACTGTGCGCATGTGTTGGTAAAACATAAGAACCATTTGGCAGATCACATCACGAAACAAGCAAAACAGCTGGCGCTTCGCGGTTACCTCTATTATTGTATCATGGTTATGTTCAAGGCGATTTCAGTATCAGGTGACCTTATCAGCCCGGCTGATTATCAGCTGTTTATGTCAAAATGTTAGAAATCTTCTGACAGATAGCATAGCAAACTACGTGTTGTTTTTTGTGTTGTAAAATTGTTGTAGGGAAGAGTTCACCTGATACTGGATTCGCCTTGGTTATGTTGATTTCAAAAATTTGCTGATAGTGGCAAACAGTTATGCCAACTTTTTTTGGCTCTGAAAGCACATCAAAATTTAAAAAAAGCCCTAAAAAGCGTAATTTTGGGATCTAAAAAGCGTTAAACGCACTAAAGTGAAAAAGGAGTGAAGATCCAAACGAGTGAAGTTTAATAATGTTAAATATTTTCTAACGTATTCTCCATTTCGGCAATAGTATCATCTTTAATGAAATATATCAGATGAAAAAGGGATGCTTTACATTGAAAAAGTAAATACACCAAGTTTTTATTAAAGTAATTTTAAGAAATACACACATTTCTTAAAAGCACTACTTAGTGCTTTTTCTTAGTTTGGCACTAACGGTCTAAATTTGGCGTTTTGAGCCTTCAATCTTCAATTCAAAAGCACCAAGTTGGCATCGCTGGTGGCAAAGCTGTTCATGCTCAAGGCCTATTTATCAGGTCAACGCAACTCTACAAAAACACAGCAATACAAAAAACAACTTTATGTTTAAGTTGTCAGAAACACACACAAACATAAACTAAAGTATATGGTGCAAATAACTTTTGACAGCTTAAACACGAAAACACAGAATATCATCAGGACCAAGACGAATTCAGTATCAGGTGACCTTATCAGCCCGGCTGATTATCAGCTGTTGCTACCAAATTGAGCATTTTGAACCAAAACGTCAAAAGTTGCTTAGAAATCTTCTGACAGATTGGTTTTGTAGCATAGCAAACTACGTGTTGTTTTTTGTGTTGTAAAATTGTTGTAGCGATAAGGTCACCTGATACTGAATTCGCCTTGATCAGGACGATTGCATTGACCTGGGGGTCGATTCTGAATTTATGATAAAAATGAAGTGATAAAAAATTTATCATTTTCACTTCACTTGACAGATAGTTCTCATAAAAAACTAAAATCAGAATCGCATTTTCAATGAAGTGATATTTTATTTTTCATTTTCACGATTTCACAGAAACAGAATCGACCCCCTGTTAAATAGGCCTTGTTCATGCTATGCAGCAAGGCGAATACTGAATTCGCCTTGTTATGCATGTGCTCAGCTGATCGATTTTTTTGGGCATGTGTCAAGTTTTTCGTAATTCTTTTTCACACTAATTTTTCTTCATATTTTTGTTGTTCATTTTTTGACAACTTTAATTATAAATCCACAGAATACATTCTGCGAAAATCGGGAACAGCAATATAATTTTTCGATTTTAAATTATTTCACTACTTACAGAAACTAGTCGCTTACGTACTTGTGTACTTTATTATCCCGACGAACTCGGAATTTAACCGTTCAAAATATCTCCGGCAATCAGCGTTGGCAGATGTTGGAATTTTAATGAAAATTAAAATAGAAATTGGACAATCAAGGTTTATGGCAATAGCTTAATTTTCTAAAATTAACTAGATGTTAAAAAATGGAGCGGAGTAGTAAAAATGAATTGGAATCTATTATTAAGTCTCAGAAGGAGCAAATTTCTCGGTATGAAAAAAGATTGAAAGGTAAGTAAAAAATTACCTGGTATGTACTTACATATTTACACCATATCCATACGAATGTATAAATTTATTTAATGTTAATGTCCTAATGTACATAGATATTGTGACTGCATATAAGGGTTTACTTAAAGAAAAAGAAGCACTTGAAGCAAGCTTGTCGGCTGTTCTGTCTAAAAAAGATGACAAGCACTTGGAACAAAAATCCTGCAACAATACAGCTGACAAAAATGAGAGGGAAGGCTTGCAGGATGCCGTCAAATCAAATGATAATTTCAAATCAGATGATAAATGCTTCCTACAGTCACAAGTATCAACTCTTATGAATTCATTAGCCACTCTGTCAGCTGAAAAGTCGCGAATGGAAGCATCGTTTCAAACCGATAAAAAAAATTTGCGCTTCCAACTTCAACAGAAAGAACAAACAATAGACGAACTCCAAAACACAATAAAGAAAAAAGAAGTACAATTTGAATTTGACATTGAAGAGTACAAGGCCAAGTTGATAATTGAAAGACAGGAACGTGAAAAAGAAACAAACAATCAAATGCTAATGATAAGAGAACTTCAAAAGTTATATGCCGATGAAAGACATCTCAAGGAGAGTATAGAAATGCAATTAAACAATTTTAAAATAGAGTTTGTCAACAATGAAGCAGAAAATAGGAGAATTGTGGAATTGCAAACTCAATTGAAAGAGGCCAAAGCACAACTCTTACAATTGAACGGTCAAGGAAGCTCAGCTGATGATTCTTCGTTAGCTTGTCAAAAAAGCACATTATTTAAACAACTTCAAAACGAAATGCAGCAATTGAAGGATCATCATGCAATTGCAATTAAAAATGAACAGCATAGAGCTCAACTGGCGGAAGAAGAATCGAGAAAACTTGCTGTTTTACACGAGAATCGTGTAGCCAATTTAGAATCAAGGTTGGCCGAATTAAGCACTTCCGTAGGAACCTATGATCGCTTAAGGCAACAAGATCAGGAATCTATTCAACTTTTAAAGATGCAAATACATGACTTAGAAAAGATAGCTTCAGAACCTTTCAACAAAACTCATTTAGAAAGTACATCCATCCAAAGCACTAAAAAAGGATCACCTAATTACGATATATCGAAAATCGTCGAAAATATAATGCATTTAAAAAAAATTCTTTTGGAGGCGAATACAAATTCAGTCAATCCCATTGATTTTACCAACATTTTCTCCGTTGGAGCAGACCATTCTCAATGTGAAGAGGAGTTGTTAAGAGCCACCCAGCAACTCGAAACCTCAAAAATTAAAAATGATGATCTTGAAAAAAGAGTGAAACAACAAAAAGACCACATTTTCACATTACAAGAAAAGGTGAAGGATTTGAATAGGAACATTGATGAACAGGATCTAGAATTAAAACATTATAATGAAAAGTTACGAGTGGCTATAAAGGAAGAACGAAACAAGTTGCAGACATTACATGTTGACATTGAAAATGACTATCGTTGTAAACTTAACGACTTGGAGCTGCAGTTACAAAAACAAAGACAACGCTCACTTCTACTACTGGATGAAAAGGAGCAGGAGATTAGAGCCTTACAAACAACTTTCGAAATTTTTCATTCGAGCAAACTGACTAGTGGTAGCTCTGCAAAATTCGGCATAACTAAATATGATGATAGCAACACTATCTTATCTGATGGAGAAACAGTTGATGAAACAGAACAAGAGCCCTCCGCGTTTATAAAATCGAACGTCAAGATTAAAAAAATGTCAATAGGCGATAGTTGCCACATGTTGCATTACGCGAATGAAATCGCTCGTAAAGACATAGAGATAGGAAATTTGAGAAAAGCAAAATATCAAGCAGAAACAGCGATGCGAAAAGCTATTCAAGAAAAAGTTACCGCTCAAGAAGAATTAAACAATAAAATTGAACAGCTTGAGGAGCAAGTCGATAGGTAAGGTCATGGCGCAATTATATGCATACATAATCAACCTTATCGGAAATAAAAGTTAACGTGAAATATGTTCATTTTCCTTAAAATTTCAATCGCCAATTTTTGTGTTCTTGTTGTCACTGTACTCTTTTTTTTATTTTGTTCACCATTTTTTGTTCATGGGAAATATATCACCTGAACAAAATTTTCGCCTTTAATTCCCGATAAGGATTACTCTATATAATTAAGAGTTAAGGTTTTTTTAAGGTCACATTATACTGACAATTTTAACAAAACGTATACTATTTTGAAGATATTTATTTGCACATGTCCAAAATCTATATTTGGGTATTTTTTTTTTTTCATTTATTCATCCAAAATAGAAAAACCTAGCCTAATGGCTGTTTCTAATACATGCCCATGTATTACGCATGCATGTAAGTATGTAAATACCTAGTAGTGATTGTATCGTCTGTTCGATTAATGTGCGAAGGAAATATTATTAACATGCATTCAATGCATAATTTCCTAATCAGATTGCAATTCAACTCTTTTTTTCAATTGTAATTTATTAATTAGCGCAATTTTCTAAACAAGACAACTTAAAAAGGAAATGCTGCATTTTCTGTGCAACCTGTTTAATGAAATGGAAGAAAAGAACTGTTTCTTGTTGAATTCGAAGTATAAATTTATTCTTTGAATACAAATTCATTACTCATAAAAATAACAAAAATTAAAAATTGTAAAAACGCCCCCCCCCCCCAATTATCTAGTAATGTTGTAATATTTTCTAAACGGCTGGACCGATTTTCTCCAAACATAGCTAAGAACCCTGTCTATCAAGTCACCTTTCAAATAGAAAAAAAACTAAATCAAAATCGGTCCAGCCGTTTGGTCTGTACGTGGACACGGACAGACACACAGACACACGCTACAAACTTATAACAGCCCTTTTTTGTCGGGGGTTAACTAGTTTTACAGAAAATGATTTTAAAGTTTACAATGGAAAAGGAAAACTATATTTGTCTCCTAAGAGTTGAGCATACAAGATATTTGTGTGAAATTTTTACACAATCTGAATGACATATGAGGATTAATTCAGCATTATTTACTCAAAAATCATATTTTATTATGACGTTGTTCAACAAAGTGAATGTATATGCATTACAAACTATTATATTTATTTTATTTAATAGAATACTTTTTGTTTCTTTCATTAGGCTTGAACGATGTATGTCACGGGAAGGTGCGAATTTGGAGTATTTATATGATGAATGCTATTAGTGCTGTTCTACAATTCACTATTCAAGAATCTAAAATCATCAACGAGGCGTTTCATAAAAATTAATAAAATGTTAGAATATGTGTTTATCTTTAAAAATACATTTTATTGTTAACAAACTGCTATTGAAAACCGTTTACGGGAAACTTGTTTAAATGATTTTTTAAAACTGCCGGGAACATGGAAAAAAATTTAAATCTAGAACCCATTTTATTTGGATGCGTCAGCATTTCGTAAGCGGACCTTATTTCCTCTTTATTTTCAGGCGATGCATTTTTTAATAAGCGCTAAAAGATGAATGTATATATGAAAACATTTAAAATATTCCATCTTTTAATAATATGTACCTGCAAGCGAGCCTCTCCCTGCATAAGTTGAAGAAAAGTTCCTTGTTCAACAGGACCAAAGCATACAAGTTTGTTGTTCTTTTCAGCAGTTCGTTTCATTTGCCTAAAGTCAACATCAACTGTTATATCGGCTGTTCCCGGAGATTTCAATGGATTAAAAAGTTCATGGTTTCGAAAAGCCTTTAAAAATTACAACTTAGAACCCATTTACCATTTCTAAAGTTAATAGCGTAAGTTATATATGCCTTACCCTTAATGTGTCGCATTTTTCACCAAAATGACCGTAGTCAATTATTAGCGCTATACCTCCACTTCTTTCGAAACGATCAGCTAACAAATTTATTAAGCGATCGGATTCCATAGAATATTCAATACTCTCTCTTTTTTCATCAGACAGCGGCTCGTATAATTTCGAGACAGGTGTTTGATTTTTAGACAAAACGTATCTGAAATCGGTATCTGTCTCTTCGTCAGCTATATCGACAAGCACTTCCTTCCATAATCTATTGTCCTTTTGTAGTTTATGGACTGGTAATGCGTCGAAGAACTCATGTGCCAATACAATGGAAAATCCAGCAGGCACATCTTCTAAACGTGAATACCAATAAACTTGAATGCCTGAGGCAGTTACGCCTTTTTGATAAAAACCTGATGTATTACTATCAGTGTGCTCGTGTTTATAGCACAAAAGTTGAGCTTGTAGCGTACTAAGATGAGGACTAATTTCAACAAGATGCATTGAGAAGCTATTTCCTAATTTAAATTGAGATAAAACTTTCAAGATGTCACGTGCAAGAGTGCCTCTGCCCGGACCAAGCTCGACAAGTTGAAATTGTTCACCACCCAGTTTTTGCCATTCACTTAAAACCCAAATAGCAATAAGCTTTCAAATAATTATGTATTTCAACACGAACTTCATTTTCCCGTTTATATTTACCTCTCCAAAAATTTGTGAAATTTCGGGTGATGTTATGAAATCTCCTTCACGTCCAAAGACATCCCGGTGCATGTAATATCCAGATTGTGGGTTTATTAAAACCTCCTGCATATATTCTGCAACTGTTATCGGGCCAGTGGCCAATATTTTTGATTGCAGCTGTTTCTTAATGTCCACGTTATATTTATGTCTTCCATCCTTCTCTATAGGTTTTGGAAAAGCGTTAGTATCGACCCTAAAGTCAGGACGCTTAACAGGTTTATAGCAGTAGCGTCTGCAAAATTTACTTGACACTTGTTGGAGAATAGACCTATGCATGCTTTTACATTAACAAAACTATTGCATAATTTTCTGGGTCGCACTGTCACAGGGTCTACTTTGTGGCACTGTTCAATCACAAAACCACAGAGGACAAAGTTTCCACAAAATCGTCTAATGTTACTTGGCCTGGCTTCATGTACGAATTTACACCACAAAATTTGTTTAACGGAGCCTGACTTTTCACGTCTTCTTAAAGTTTCTTCAGAAAGCACGGATGGAAATCATGGTACAATTGTACTTTTTATGGTACATTTTTGACCTCCTTGGTACCGTGGTACTATCGGGAGTTACTTGGTACAATTTAATAATGCCAATGTTTCACTATATGGTAACATTAATTTTGCCTATGTTGTCTTTAATTTGCTTGTGTGTTTTATTTTATACGGTGCATAACTTAGATTTTACAGTGCATGAAAATAACAGGCCTGTTAATAAGCGAAATTTGTAAAATAACCGATATCTAACAAGTCTAATCTACGAATGTACCCTTATGAATGCAATATTTAATATCTTTTTATGTTATTTTTTATTCTGAATTTGTATACATATTTTATATTGAAGTGTCTGCTTTTTATTATTTAGTTCTGAATTTTTACACATTTTTTACGTTCCGTTCTTATTAATAAATATTTAAAAAAAAATAGTACCGCCATGGTCCAAAAGTCATGTTTTACACTCGGCAGTTTTACTTGAAGCAAGTCTGAGTTTATAGGAGAGAAAGGAAAGAAGAAAGAAGAGGGGTACTGACTTGCCTGTACAGAAAAGTTACTTCAATTCTGTTTTGTTATTTCATTCGCTGCATTAAAACAATACGAAAATTGAACAAGAAACCGTCAGAGTGTAAACAAATGGGCAGTTTTAAAAGAGAATTGAAGAGAACTGCTTCAAGAAAAACTGCCAAGTGTAAAACATGACAAAAGTACATTTTGTTTTCACAGTTGGTACAAAATCCAAGAAGTCATTTTCCTTCCCTGTCACAGAGTCATGCATATATACATATCTCTCTTTGACTGAAACACCATCATAACTCAAAAACACTAATTTTTGACTTAACGAGTAAATGATACAGAATTAATCATGATACAATTATACTTGTATCATGGAATTAATCCTCCCTTGTGTTGTAGGGAACAAGGCGAGTTCAGTATCAGGTGAACTCTTCCTTACAACAATCTTACAACACAAAAAACAACACGTATTTTGCTATGCTAAGCAAATTTTTGACATGTTGGTTCAAAATCCTCAATTTGGGCATCAACAGCTGATAATCAGCCGGGCTGATAAGGTCACCTGATACTGAATTCGCCTTGGTATAAGTTTAAGTATAGTTAGTAAAACGTATAGCGTAGCGTAAGAAAAGAAGTGCAATCTGCAAGCAATTCTGTAGCTCTTTGGTTCACTTTTAGAGTTCAAGATGTACCTTGTTGTAAAGATTTTTATAAGTTCAAATCGGAAATAGCGGTGAATTGAATTTAATTTTTAATTATTCGGAATCGATCAGCCAGAGAAACTCACAATTGCAGCCATAAACATTTCGCGAAAACCTATATTGTCAACACTTTTCTTTCACATGTTATCATCCAATACTTTTAGCATTCCATGCTATCATCTTATATTATAAATTATTATTATCTATTTGTTTGTTTTTAAATCTGTGGTTTTTAATATATATGTAGGTGGACTAGATACCATTCTGTGGCTTTTAGACATAAATGATACATAAATAAATAATAGATAGTGAATGAAGTTTTGCCACAGCCTTTCAATAATAAGGTAATATTATGTCTTTCCATTTGAGTACCAAGGAGCGTTTACTTTTGTTAATAGACGATATGGAGTTGATATCAAGGTAAGATCTAATGGAGTATTTTTGTTATAATATTAATGAGATATTTTAGAGAACTTATAGATAATCTTTCGCCAAAGCATCAGAAAATATCCACTGCAGAACATACCGCATTAGTTGACCTGTTAGTTTCCAAGGATGAAGACTTCCGTAAAATGCTGGAGCTGGCGGATGAACAGGCCAAATTAGAACGAAATATGGATGACTTGAGAGCGAAGGTTGACGTGCAGGTTTGTAAAATTAGTATGTATGTAGAAAGGTTAATTTCTAAACAAATTGCTCTCAGGATCGTGAAATACAAAAATTACAAAAGTCTCTGAAAGAAGCGGAACACATTTTATCTACAGCTATATTTCAAGCCCGTCGTAAGTTAGCTAGTATTAATCAAGCTAATAAGAGACCCGTGTCGTCTGAAGAATTGATTAAATACGCCCACCGCATAAGTTCAGCAAATGCGGTTAGTGCACCTTTGACATGGTGCATTGGCGATGTGAGACGTCCATATCCTACAGACATCGAGATGCGAAATGGTTTCTTAGGTAAATCGGATTTGAATATTAATGGTGGCGGCGTAGCCCATCAAAATAGTATGGCCGATAACCAACGTAGCCTAAATGAAGTTCCAAATGCATTCCAAAATCAATTTAACTGGACTAATATGGGCGAATTACACATGTCAATGGGATCTTCTGGTAATTCGGTGGCGCTGGAAACACGTTCACATAAAGAGGCATCTCAGGATGATGTAGAAGTAATGTCTACCGACACTTCTAGTTCGAGTTCAAGTGATTCTCAGTAGTTTTATAAAGAGTTAAATTTAATAAAATAAATGATAAGCTTAAGCACAATTAAATATATATGTATGTACCTAGGTATAAACAAAAAATCATGATTAAAAAAAGATTGCGCACCCAGCCGTACAAAACATTTTCTACTGCGCATCTACGTCATCATGGAATACCTACGTGTGATTGTTGTAAAAAGTGTGTGAGAGACTGAGAGAGAGAGAGAACACATTCCATAAACAAATGTATGTACTTTGTTTACAACAAAATTCTATGTCTACGTCACAAGCAGAAAATAAAAAAAAACATTTTTATATGGAAATACATAATTTAAATTACAAAAAAACAAAATACATACAAAATTTTTAAACGCTAAGCGTTGCGTTTTACAAAATTAGGCCCTAAATGTTTTTAATAATTTTTCATATTAAAATATTTCATCGAAAGCTAAACTCTTCGATAGAAAATTCGTTGCTCAACGAAATTTTTGATGATCATAATATGAATTGAACATTCGATTTTCGGTGTTCGATAGCCAGCGAAGATCGAATGCAACTCATAATAAGGGCCATAATAAAATAGAAATGTAGTATGCACAGCATCTCTTGAGCACGGTTTACGTACAACATCTTTCTAATTGTAATGTTAAAAATGTACACGAAGGTATAGTGAGATTTGGTTTACGGGTATGTATGTGGATTACACAATCAGTGATTTTTAGATATAAAAACGGGATATATGTATGTACTCTATAATTCGAAACGAAAGATAATGATTTCGAATTTACATGTTAAAAACAAAAATTCGAAATGATTTTCTTTCGTTTCGAATATACACAGTAGACTCCCAGTTTTCCATATACATACATATACAAAATTTGTTTTATAAACCCAGCCCATATTTTCCGAGATATACGCCTCTGAAATTTAAAATTAAAAGCTTTTGAAACTATCATATCGCCGTTGCTTCGACAAAACCAGCTATGTATTTTTTACTAAGCTTTCAGGGCAAAGAAATTGTTTTATTTTGAAATATTTCAATATTTTTGCAAACTGCAACGCCTTATTGAGACATATTTAGCATTTATATAAGTAAGTAAAATTAATCTTAAATATAGCGGAATTACCTCAAAAACTACATACATATCTATAACTCATTTTGTTGTTCAGCTTCAAGAGCATTATTTCTAAGAAAATACTTTTTTTATTTTAGAACATCGACCGGTGGTAATAATGTATTTTTAATACACTGTGCGGCAAACCAGTAACCACCCGACGACATTAGTGTTTTTTTTTCTTAACTTTTTTGATAACTATGTAGTATATTTTTGCTAAATTTTGAACCAATTAAGATATCTTTAAAATATTTGGTGGGTTAATGTATGACACATTAAGCTTTATAATGGTGAAATAAAAAATTTCAAACGACGATATACCTAGGTACCTGGTTTTTGTTTGAATTTGTTAACCATTCAAAAATTCATTCCCTTGTATAGCACAAGGATTTTCTCATTTATTATAAGGCCACTAAACATTTTCTGCTCCTGATGTATTAACAAAGATAGTTTCAAAAGATTTCAAATGAAAATCTCAGAGGCCACATCTGGGAAAATACATATGTATGTACATATATGTAGTAAGTTCGTTGCGGATATTTTTTTGTTTGATTTTCTTAGTTGTAAATTTTTTTAGGATGCTACAAAATTTTGTAATAAGCTCCGCCCACCGTGCTAATTGTATAAATGTACATCTACCATAATTTTTCATTTATTTTTAGCGGCATGATAATCAGTGATGCCAACTTGGTGCTTTTGGCACTATTTTTAGTGTTTTTGGAAGACTCAAAACGCCTAATTTTGAGTGTTAGTGCCAAACTAAGAAAAAGCACTAAGTAATTTATGTATTTCTTAAAATAACTTTAATAAAAACTTGCTGTATATATTTTTTCAGTGTAAAGCATACCTTGTTCGTCAAATATATTTCATTAAAAATTAAAAAAAAATATAAATAAAATATAAAATATTAATCTATATAATTAATAGGCGAACACGTTTCTTGTAATCCCTTTTACGCCGGAACTACTGCACCGATTTTGGAAAGATTTATATCATTTTAAAGGAATTTCTGCGCAGATGTGCAGAATCTATATTTTATTGAAATCGGTTTAGTATTTTGGGAGCTATAAGCGTTTAAAGTTGCTACTACTACATGCAAACATAGTACACGCTCATTTGTTAGTTTACACTGTGTGTGTGTGTGTGTGTTTGTGTACTATTTTTCATGCTATTCCATATTTTTTCTTATTTGTTATTGTATGAAAGCCATAAAACCAGGGTGGCCGATGACATTTTTCAAAAAGTTGCACCAAATAGGGAATTTATCAAAAAAAAAGGGGCAAAATTAAAAAAAGACGTGAAAACTACACTAATTTTTTTATTTTTAATGTATTATTATATAATTCACTCTAAAAAAAGGGGAAAAAAGTGGCAAGGCAGTCGAAAAAGTGGCAATTTGCCCCTTTAGTCGGTCAAACGGTCACGCTGCATAAAACTTATAGGACGAGAGTTCAATAAATTGAATAAGGTTTAATAAAGAGATTTTGTTTCTGTTTAGAATGCGGACGATTGTATCGTCCGTTTGGTATATCTAGTCATTATTAAACGTTACTCGTTTGAATATTCACTCGTTTTTCACATTAGTGCTTTTTACGCTTTTTAGATCCCAAACTGCGCTTTTTAGTGCTTCTTTTACATTTTTATGTGCTTTTAAAGTCAAAAAAGTTGGCATCACTGATGATAATTAAGCCGAAAACTTTCAGCGTTTTTGACAACATTGACAATTCATACAGTCCGTGAAAACACATTACTTCGCAAAATATATTCATTTTGTGTAAAAATTGTGCTTTGTGGTAAAAATAAATTAAAAGTTATGTTTAATTCCGTAAATATTTTAACAGTTGGATATTCAGAAAGTGATCCTATGGATTCTGAAGATATGATTGCCAATTGTACTTCAACCTTAGTTAAATGTAGCAACGGCAAAAATATAGTTTTTGATACGATGACTGCTTGGGATGGTGACATTATGGTAAAATCATTAAAGAGATTTTCAATGGAAACTAAGGACATAAATTATGTTGTTTGCTCACATGAACACTCAGACCATACTGGATGCAATTATCTTTTTCCCAATGCTGAGTGGCATTTTACGGGTACGAGTATGTCGCGGAAAGATAGATACCCTAATTATAATTGGGATCAGCCGTTTCAATTAATTGATAAAGAAATACAAATAATGCATACTCCTGGACACACATTAAATTGTGTTTCGCTGTTGGTTTATAACACTCAGTTGGGCGGGACGGTTGGAATATGCGGGGACTTATTCGAAAATGTACAAGATGTGTGGAACTCTCAAATATGGCTAAACGCTGGGTCGCAAAATCCAAAATTGCAAAGATTAAATCGATTAAAAATGGCAAAATTATGTTCACATATAATCCCGGGGCATGGAAAAGGCTTTGTTGTAACAGACGAAATGAGAAACAAGCTGCAGCATGATTTGAATGATATTGAAGAATAGAATATCTTCAAGGAAAAGGTAAGCTAGAATTTTTTTTTTATTGTTAAAGTGGCCCACAACAATTACAACCAAGACATGATACAGTACTCTACATAATATTGGAAATTTGCTTAGTACATATTTAGAGAAAAATATAAAAGATTTCATCATTATATCTTATTTTCATATACATACATACATATGTACATACATAATAAAAAACATTTTGAAATAATGTAAAAATCCGCGATAGTTACAAAGTTTTTGGATAGGTATGTTTATCAACCAAATTTGACGTGGGATGACGGAAAATCGTTGCAAATTAAATCAATCCCTATCGGAATTAGCCTTTGCAATTGTGATGTTCCATGCTCGTTTTGTTGCTAGTTGGGCAATAGGAATATCAAAGGCACATTCATGCATAGGCGTAGAAAGGCCATTAATGGGGGGTGAACTGCCCCCAAGAATTGCTGTTGCCCCCTAGAATTATTAAAAATTGCATGTAATTAATTATTTTATTATTACTCATGAAAATCACTATGTAGACATAATGCCCCCTAGAAAAAATTTATAGCTACGTCAATGCCAATGCACATCAAGCAGGTACTCGCATTTCTACAACAAATATTACATCAGCAATAACCACATGTACTTTGTTGCTATAAATTACCATCTTACTTTTCAAAACAGGGTAGCATCGTTAGATTGTATCTTTATTATAAGAAAGAAATGTCAAAAACCATACAAAACTGAATATTCATTAGGTGTTTATGGATACACAAATAAAAGCATGTTTTTAGGCTTATACAAATATACAAATTTGAGATTTGGGCTGGTATAATGACATTAGTCACCTGGTGTAGTGCTGCCACCTAATAAATGCGCTTTGGTCAATGCCATTCATGAAATGGGTAGACCCAATTTACATTTGGAGACATCTTTTGATGGACATTTTTTCAATTCTCTTTTGCTCTTGCCCAAAGCCAAGGCGAATTCAGTATCGGTGAACTCTTCCCTACAACAATTTTACAACACAAAAACACCACGTAGTTTGCTATGCTACAAAACCAATCTGTCGGAAGATTTCTAAGCAAATTTTGACATTTTGGTTCAAATTGCTCAATTTGGTATCAACAGCTGATAATCAGCCGGGCGGAAGAGGTCACCTGATACTATATTCGCCTTGGCGTAAAACTTTTACTTATTGGAAATTAGTAGACATACAGAAATTTTGTAGTTTGTTTACTTCTTAGCATTTGCTTTCACACACGCGAACAATAGTGCTGTCATAACATGCCAGTTTGTTGATGAGAGAGGCAAAGAGAGTGGTTTTGTAGTTGGCATAATTTTTCAACCAGGCACAAGCCCGCATCACCAGCACAAAACCAATACAGTCGAACTTCTCTATAACGTTGCAGTTGAGGACCGTCAAATTTCTATGTTATAGAGAAATTTCGTTATAGAGAAACTGCAGAAAATTTTGACTTTACATTTTTTTATGTAAATCTTGAAACTGAGATGTTGTGTACGTACGTAGTATGTATGTGTACTTAGGTGTGTAAACTTATGCCACTGTTTTCTTTTTTATGTGACAGTCGTAGCAGGCGTTGAAAATGTAACGTCTTTACAGTTATATTTTCTGTGACTAAATTGATGCAAAAATCGATTGCTAAAAACTTGGCAATAGAGAGATTATTTAGTGTGAAAAATTCTATTTAGGTCTTAAAAAATTGTACGTTACAGAGAGAACTTCGCTATAGGGAAGTTCGTTATAGGGAGATCAAAATGTATGAAAATACTAGTCGGTCAAACGGTCACGCTGCTCAGTAATACCCAGCAAAAAAAAGTGAGCAAAAAGAAGTAGAAAAAACACCACATCTACTGAATCAAACCACTTCAAATTTAGGTTAAAAACCAATGAAATTTACATTGACGTGTAATTGGAAGGAAGTGGTTTGCTTTTGAAATTTTTTTAACCCAATAAACAGTCAGGGCAATTATGCATAAAATTTATCGAGAAATTTCTCCCTTTTCCAATTAGAATTATTTGTTTTCCCTATTACTTGCAATTGTTTGAAATTGTTCCCCGGGAAAAAATTCTCGCGAATTTTTTTTCATGATTGCCCTTAGTATGTTTTCGATAAAAATGATAAAAGAAATTTATATACATATGTACATACTATAAGTCTGCACATATGTAACTGTTTGCACCAGTTTTACGTGTTTTGGTTCAGGTATGTACATACATGTACATATTTTATTCAGCGTTTCTGTTACTAGTCATAACTTATCGGTGCAAGCAAATCAGTACCACTCTTCTTTCTTCTTTGCTCTCTCTTTCACTAACTCACACTTGGTTCAAGAAAAACAATCGATTCTAAAACATGACTGGTAACAGAAACAACAGAATAACATACAGTATCTGTAAATACCAGAACCAACACACGTAAAACTGGTGCAAACAGTTATATCTGTGCAGACCTGTAGTACATACTAGTGATGCACGAATATTCGAGAATTCGAATACGATTTTTAGATATTCGTATCCGTATTCGTATTCCAATATATTTTTTTATTTTTCCAAACAAATTAAATAAATAAATGCATAAACCCTAAACGAAATTTAAATAAATGGCTAAAAATATTAGATTGTACAATCCATGAAATTTTTTATACACTCAGGGAAAAGCTGCAACTTAAAAATACGAACATTGATTCAATGATTTTCAATATAATAGAAAATGTATGGTGAGATACTTAAAAATAAATAAAATTAATAAATTAATACTGTAAATTAATATTTTTCGATATTGAAATAAGAAATTTCAACATGACTAGACTTTCGTTAATGTTTTTTATTAATTCAGTATGGTTTTTATAGATTTTAAGCTGTTTTTCCCCTGGGTGTAGAAATTTTTGCTTTGTATCATTTTCTAATACTAGTGTTCGCCCAGTGGTTGAAAATCAACCATTAACGCTCAGAGGTGGAGAATAGAATGAAAATATTTAAAGTTTGATGAATTTAAAACACAATTTAAAAACTATATTCAAATATACATATGTATATACTCCAAGGTAAACCACTCTCTTAAACCACTTTCTTAACTACTAAATACGAATTTAAAATTTCATTTATCGGCATAAATAAGAATAGATTTTAAGCAAACTATTTAAAAAAAGTTGTTCACTTTTTGAACTAAATGTAATTAGATATTTGCTCCTAGTGTTTTCACTTCATATTCATTATTATTGCCCAAAACAAAAATATTCGTTTATTTTTTCATTGAACGCTTTTTCTCTAAAGTTTTAGACTCCCCATTAACACGTTTGTTACAAAAAAAGTTTCTATTCCCTATTCTTTTAGAAAGACCCCATATGTATGTACGAATATGCTAGCCTAATAATATAAACATTCCATCATATTCCAACAGTCCATCATATTCCAACATTCCAGTATGTTCAGTAATTTAAAGCACAGAAAAATAATGAAAACAATGAACAAAAACAAAACGCACACAAAATAAACCAAAAATAAAAAACTTACTTTGTGCTGTAGGTGAATTTAACTTTAATCAAAGTTATTAATAATTAAAAAAATATATTATTTTTATGCATCTAAAGAAAAATAATACAGTACCACTCGTTATTTAAATATCCAAATTTTATTAGTTTCAGCAATAATCGTTTAAGTACATAGAAAGATGGAAATAAGAATAGAATGAACAAATAAAATATGTTTTTCCTTCTGAGTGTTTATGGAGTTGCCAAGCCAAATTGTTGTAATTTTTTTTTAGTAAATTAAGAGAGAAAGAGAAATCATGGCTTTATGATTGGCTAATATTCTTAACTGTTTTTAACTATCTAAATGTAAATGTAGAAGAAAAAATACATTCTGCACTGCTCCTATTGTCAATCTATCTAACAAAAAAAAATCAAGCGAATACGTTGAGTTTAAGTCAGTTAAAATGGTTCTTAACTTTTTTCACTTGCCTATTTATATATAGATTATTTAATGACGATCATTAAAATTTTAAGTAGTTTTTATTAACTTTAAAGTACGCCAACATGAGTATGAAGCCCTTTTTCATAACAATTTTTCAATATTTCATATTTCAGACGTAAATAGAACCCCAATTTAATATCTATAAATTTCATATATTATAGGGGTATTCGCATTCGTATTCGCGAATATCGTTTTAAATATTCGTATTCGTATTCGCGAATATCAAAAATTGACATTCGTGACATCACTAGTACATACATAAAAAGTGCTCGGAAGCATAATTGGTAATCGTAGCTAAGAAATATTAATAAAGTTGGTGCAGTGGATAATATCAATGTTAAGGCTGGATCACACGATCGGCGCAATGTACCGATTTTCGTCGGCTCACTGAAATAAAGTCTTAAGTAATAAGATAAATTTGCATTATTTCTCAACTAATTGAAATATAATTACATAACTGCACCACACTGCACTGGTAATAAAGCCATATATACTTATTCAAGAATGAATTAAGTATTAATGCTTAATTGCAGTGAGCCGACGAAAATCGGTACATTGTGCCGATCGTCTGATCCAGGCTTTAGATTTCATATCAAAAATATGAACAAAAGTACATATGTATTTAACATAAGAAGTTTGACATTTAGTTTCTCTCTCAGCTGCAATATTGTATACAATATATTACATACTGTCGGTTGGTTTCTGGCTTGCTGCAGACATAGTCAGGCTTATCATAAATAAAATTTCACATGGAAATTTCCGAACATGTGAACAATAGGTATCAAAAAACTTTATACAATTGCGAAATTTTTTGACAATTTATGAAGAAAATTATTCACAAAGCTTGATCTGTTGGAAAAACCTGAAATATGTAAGTTTTTAATTTCATTGGAATTGATGATACGAAATTAAAATCCATGTGAACAAAAAAATTTGATTCGGGAATTTTTACATCTGGAATTCATGATAAGGCTGAATGTATTTTGAATTTCCTGTACCGCAAACCAGAAACCAACCGACGATATAATGGCGCGTAAAATGAAAAGCAGCGAACCCTGTTGCTGTTAGAGTGCTAAAATAGTTCCTCCCTACTCTTCTAATTGTTAATCGTGGGTAAAAATTTTTAATAAGGTTGGTGTATTGGATATTGAGGGTGGCGTTGTCTGAAGTAGTTAGCACGTTGACTACAAAACCGAAGGTCCTGGGTTCAATCCCTGTATCCAACAGTCATTGAATAACAACACCACGCATTTTTCTGATGTGCATTAGTGTCCCTTTGTATCAGTTGTTGCAGGAAAGTTCAAGTGATGAAGGCATAGTCACTGGTCACTGAACTATACCGACTTCAGCAGATACTAGTCCTAATGTAACATCGGAGCGCCCTCCTTCGTTGTGTAGCAGAATCATCGGCGAAGTAAAATAATCAATAAAATTGCTACAAAACACAGCTTCAAAAATTTAATACGCCTCATTTGACATCAGATGGCGCAGCAACACTGCATTATCAAAAAGCGTGCAAAAAAAGCAGAGTTGTAAAAGAATGAAGCTTTCCTCTATCTCTTCCTTCACCACCTGTCTTCTCTATCACTATCCCTTTCCTAAAGAAGGTAACACCTAGTAATAGTAGTAGGCATTAATTGCCTGAGTGTTACTTCTCTTTCAAAAAAAAAAAAAAAAAAAAATAAGAAGTATGCCATTTTGTTTACTATTACCTCGCAAATTGATTTGAATAACATCTTCGCGAAGTTTCCCAAAAAAAAAAATTGTGAACATTACCTAAAGTAATGAAAAATTACCAAAAACAAAAATACTTAAAATAATAATAAATGACCTAAAACTAAAATGTATAATAACAAAAATGAAAAATTTTAAAAACCCCCGAATATATCTAGAAAAGATGTGATATCTTCTAAACGGCTGGACCAATTTTTCTTAAAATATAGCTAAGAACCTTCTCGATCAAGCCACCTTTCAAACAGAAAAAAACTAAATCAAAATCGGTTCAGCCGTTTGGTCTGTACGTTTACTCGTACAAACACACAGATACACAGCCACACACTACAAACTTATAACACCCCTTTTTTTGGTCGGGGTTTAAAAAATTACAAAAATAAAATGTTTTAATTTTTTTAAAACAACTGCAAAATATGTATGACTTTTCGTCGAAATTTGAGCCTTGTAATAACTCTAAACTAATATTTATTAATGATAAAATAACTTTTTTTATCAGTCGCAAATATCAACATACATAAATACCAAGGCAGATTCATTTCCAGGTAGTATCAGGATTACAAAAACAATGAAAAAATACAACAATGAAAAAAACAACATGGGTTGTAGTTCATCAAAAACTTCAAAAATAGAATTTGTTTAACATAACAATAATAAAAATTATTCACATAACTTTGAAAATATTTCTCCGCGGCAGCTACCACTAACAACATTTGCAACGTTTAGCACTTCTCACAATTTTTTAATAGTTTTTTCATATTTATAAATTTGTTTTCACAGAATTTTTTTTAATAAAATATTTTTCATATTGAATTTTTTTAACATTTTCTTTTAATTTCTCTTTCGTAAAAAATTTTTGAAGTTTCCGATGAACTTTAATTTGAAAAAAAAAATAGCTCAGCTGAATTTCCGCTACTACCTTGTGAATGTGCCTTGATAAATACGTACGTATCTCACTATTAATATAATGGTAATTTGTATAAATTCGTACACATTATAGAGTGACCTTTAAAATTTGTCCGTTATTAATAATACAATCTTTTTATTGGTGGCAACATTTATGTGGATACTGACTGTGGATTTGACTTGTATCGAACTCATTCAGTAGCTCGTTTTCGACACAAACCAATGATCAAATCCATGTAAATTAAGTGGGTTTGATCATAGGTTTGTGTCAAAAACGAGCTACTGAAAGAGTTCGATACAAGTCTGCTGTGGATATTGATTGCTAAAAACACTTAATGGCAACTTGCTTTTGTTTATTTGTCATTTTGTCAATTTTTTTTTTTGTAGTACATATTATGATGTGTTTTGTGTTGTATTGTTTTTGTTTTATGCCATATTTTGACGAAATAAATTTGGCTGTAATTTATAAAGTAGAAAGTGTGGCAACTGATGAAAATGGAGCAACTTCAAATGACTATACCTCACGATAAAAGTTGCAGGTTGGATAAACTTGTCTCTCACTTTTGGTTAAAGTGAAGTTGCAATAATGAAAAAATGTTTATCCATCCAATAAAATCCTACCTTTAACCAACGACAAGTTATAATAATGGACCTAAAAATAACTTTTAGTTATTTATTTTAATTCAACTAAGATTCTGCCGGTATAGAAGAATTCGTATTGTGTTTTTGGTTTATAATTTTATATGCATTACTCTTTTAACAATATATAGTATATTGTTAGACTTCAAAAAGTGTTTGGCGTGTCGTGCAGTAACCGCCAAAAACAGTTTAGCGATATCATTTTCGAACTTGATTTTTTTTTACCACAATCGATTATTTGTGATCGTAAAAAACGAGGTCCAAAAAATTTATTGGCTAAGATTTTTTGGCGGTTATTGCTCGATATGTTAAAACAAAGGTAGAATAAGTGAAGAAATTAAAAATAAATTGATAAAGTTTCACAAAAAATTATGGACGTAAAAAAATGCAACAAATTGTTTCCATATTTTATAGTTTTTACATCTAAAATTTAAAACCTGAATATTCCACAAACGAACTAGCAGCATTTAAATGTGAAAACCCAAAACTTCTGCTGACGTGGAATTTCATTTATATTTCATAAAAGTTTTTTCAGAAAAAATTGCCAAAGATTCAGCTTTGACAATTTACAAAAACACTTATTCATTTACAAACATAAATAAAAGCTCGGCTTAACTTTATTTTGTATTCAGTATGATTTGACAAAATGTTTGTTAAGAAAGCATTCAAGCTAAGATTTTTATGTTTTTTAAGTTTTTTTTAATGTATCACAATGGACCCAATTAGGTCTCCCAATGGGGGTGCGGTATAGCAGTTTTTAATGACAAAATGTGTGTTAAGAAAGCATTGAAACTGATTTTTTTTTAAACTTTAATGGTATTAAATATTGAAAAAAATTAATAAATTCATATTTTATTAGTTTTAAAAAGAATTTTTCTTTTATTTTTAATGTATATTTTATGTACATAAAATGCAATTTTAATACGGTGCATGAAAATCCTATCCTTACTTATGAGCAGGGAAACCGCAAATATGCAATTGCATGTTTTGTCTTGTGTGACGTATTAATGCGGGGGCAAGATATTTATCCATTTCAGAACTTTTTATGAATTTTGGCATCTGTTTTTTAGTGCATATTTTTGCATATTTTACCCTTTGAAGCATATTTTTGCATATATCAGTCGTAGACTCATATTTTTAGCATATTTTAGAGTTTTAAAGCGTAAACGCTTCAAGCGCATGTTTTGATACTTGATCGAATTTTTTTTTATTTTAACATGCTCACAAGGTTGTGTTGTGTTAAAAATTTTAATTTTTATTTTTCACCATCTAAATCTCAATTCCAATGTTTCATTTTTCTTATATACACATGTATGTATATTACGCAGTTGTTACGGAGGTTAGCTTCAATAAAAATTCGGTTTTGCTTTTTGTGACGGACTCCGCCCGAGTAGATGTTGAAGGAACATTGTCAATGTACACAAGTTTATTTACATGTGACAAGCAACGATTTTTCTTTAAAAACTTAGGTCAATATTTTCTTCTTGATTGCCATAAAAATTATAAATAAAAATCTTGTCTTATTTATTCAAAATACGGTTCCAAAGTTTTAATTCTGATATCGTGATCTCTTTTGAAATTGAAGTTAAATTTTTACGAGAGTATCTAAAAATATTAATTTGTATTATTTGCTTTAGTCAAAATTTGTACTGCAATTTTGTTTAAACGTGCACTTCAAACTCAAATTATTTTTTTAGCACGGCAGTTATTTTTTTAATTTTTTTTATTGTTTTCTTTTATTGTTTATTTTATTTTTGTCTTATTTTGTATGCAAATGTTTTTGAATTTTTTAATTAAAAATATATGTTTATTTACAAATAAACCAATTTATTTTATTTTTAAGAGCATATTTATTTTAGTTTTTAGTGCATATTTTCAAGTTTTTAGTGCATATTGAATGCGCATAAAACAAATTTTTTAGAGCATATTTCTGGTTTCCCTGCTTATGAGTTGTACATACATTATTCTTCATCAGTATTACTCATACGTACTTATTTGTTTAATTAAAAAAAAAGCTAAAAAGTTTTCAAATCAGCTAACATTTTTAAAAGTTATAAGCTTCGAAATGTTTCCATAACCCGAGCTGGTCAACTATGAGACCCCGTACTTCAGATCATATTATAACAGGGTGTCCAAAACTACATTTTCACAAAGCTTGAGTCCTGTTCTATCTTTTTGGTATACATAATTAGTTCTGAATATGTATGTATTGCCGCCTTTTTGGGCTTATGAACCACTGTGCAACGGTAAATTTAAATATGTACTCAGTTTTTTAATTTTCCATGGCCAAATGAAATACATATGTATGTAACTCCCAATAAAAATTAAATAATAAGGCCCAAAAAGATTTAATGAAAACTATCCCCAAAGAAATTAAATTATTCCATTCCCAAAACTCAAATTGAAATTTTTGGAATATACAATGAATTCAAACTAAGTCCGAAGTAAAAAGCTTATAACTTATGAGATACATATGTAGTAGGTGTTCGAAAAACAAGAGAGTATTTAATATACATATACTCAACTAAATATTTCTGAGAAACTACCACAAGTCCCAAATCTCCACGAATTAACACAAAAAAACGTTTGGTCTTATTTCATACTCAGTTTTGTTAAAAATTGTAGGAATTAAAAAAAAATCCCAAAAATAATTTAAATAAATTTTAAAAATCCCTTCTCAGGTAGTATATCAAATTCTGTATTCGCTCCCATTCTTGACTCCCTTCTCTCCAACAAAGTCAGGACTGTGCAAAGCAAACTGTACGCGCGAAGGATGTCTGATCAAAATGTATTTAATCAGGTCGCAGTAAAAGAACTAAAAGTACAACATTGCAATAAGATTATGCATTTTTGTTTTGTCAATGTGCTTGCTACAGGGAACTCAGTAATTGGGCAGAGAGAAGGACCAACAGTTCATGGCGAAATAGGGAGCATTGTATAGTCTCGAAGGATCAATATATCGTCCGCTATCTCGTGAATAAATTCTTCAATATTGTCTTCCAGTGCGTCAAGCGTTGAGGGCTTGCCTCTGTAGACATGAGCCTTAACATAGCCCCACAAGAAATTGTCCATAGGCGTTAAATCGCACGATCTAGGCGGCCAATTGACCGGCCCAAACGAAAAATAAACTGATCAACGAACTCGCCTCTCAAGTAGGCCATTGTTTCACGTGGTGTGTGACATGTGTCACAGTCTTGCTGAAATCACATGTCACAAGATTTCGAATAGCCGCCGACAAAAGAGAAGAAGTGCACGATGCACTTTCTTGACCGAACACTAATTTTCGTAATAAAATTTAATAATCTGCAAGCATTGTTCATTTGTGAGTCGATTCATGGTGAAATTATAAACCAAACTGAACACTGTACTTAACAATAACATGATACACGAAAACATCTAAGTTGCCAAAAAGAAAGTTGCTAAAAAATCACCCTTTATTATTAAGTAAGAATGACCAAAATACAGCAGAAAAAGTACAATTGTATCACGATTTCCAATTAACAATTCTTGGTGGAGAGTATCAATATACTATACCGTTTTGCACATGCTACGATTCAAGACCATTTGCACACGATTGCGAATTAGGCTATTGCCTGACTACGTCCAAGAGCACAACAGCCAACCAGATCTCGGCCACAACAATGCTTGCTCTTATTTTGCAAAGAAACAATAACAAATTTAAAAGCTTTCAAAGCTTTATACCTTTAGACGCAGCTGTTTTATACTATAAAATAAACTGTTTTATGTACTATGAAATAAAATGGGTGTTGAAAAAAACATTTAAACTTCAGTAACCATAAAAATATAATTGGCAACTGTTAGGTAAGGTTAGCTGGCTGCTGGTAAGGAAGGTAGAAATTTAGAGTCCAGCTTAGTTGTGTCCACTGTCCCTTTGTGCTACCTGTGAGTTGAAGAGATGATAGCGAGAGAGGGTGATATGCAAGGGATAGTGACAGTGAAGACAGGTGGTGAAGGTGAACTCTGCTCTTTTGCACGCTTTTTTTAATAATGAAGTGTTTGTTACAGCGCCTCCGGTGTCAAATGAGGCGTGTTTGAATATGATTCTGCTACACAATAGCGACGATGGAGAGCGCTCTGATGTTACATTAGGATTAGCATCAGCTAAAGCCAGTGTAGTTTTAGTGACCAGTGCCTCACTAGAAATTTTCCCACAACAACTGATACAAAGGACACTATTATTAATTTTATTATTATTTTATTATTATTATTATTATTTTTTTTTTTTTTTTTTTTTTTTTTTGTTAAAGAGAAGTAACACTCAGGCAATTAATGCCTACTACTATTACTAGGTGTTACCTTCTTTAGGAAAGGGATAGTGAGAGAGAAGACAGGTGGTGAAGGAAGAGATAGAGGAAAGCTTCATTCTTTTACAACTCTGCTTTTTCGCACGTTTTGAATAATGCAGTGTTGCAGCGCCTCTCTGATGTTAAATGAGGCGTATTAATTTTTTGAAGCTGTGTCTTGTAGCCATTTTATTGATTATTTTACTTCGCCAATGATTTTGCTACACAACGAAGGAGGGCGCTCTGATGTTACATTAGGATTAGTATCTGCTGAAGTCGGTATAGTTCAGTGACCAGTGACTATGCCTTCATCACTTGAACTTTCCTACAACAACTGACACAAAGGGACACTAATGCACATCAGAAAAATGCGTGGTGTTGTTATTTAATGACTGTCGGATACAGGGATTGAACCCAGGACCTTCGGTTTTGTAGTCAACGTGCTAACTATTTCAGCCAACGCCACCTGTCGGAGACCGGGCTCGAACCCTGGACCTTCGATTTTATAGTTAACGTGCTAACTATGTTATTATGTTATTATGTATATTCTCGTGGATAGCAATAACAGGACTATGAATCGAAGTGGGCAGCCCACAATGTGAGAAGTTTTAGAAAGGAATGTACAAAAACAGCCACATTGTTATTTTACCTCGTCAATTTATACCATACGTAAAGTTACAATCGTTATGAAATAAAACTCAATTTGTAAAATTTTTTAAAACAAATCTTAGATATTTTTATTTGTTGTCCTTGTTTTTTATGTTTTTTTTCAGAAATATTTTTATAAATGTTTTAAATGTATGCAGTTAGATATGTATGTATGTATATAGTATATGTATAATATGTATAAATTCATAAATTAGAACTTTCACTAATTGGAATTTTGTGGAAAGTGTGAAACACAATTGTTCGAAAATTAAACTTTTTGAAATTTAAGAAATCATATTTTTTGAAAGAATTTTGATTGTTTGTTTCTAAGATCTCGTGGCTTCCAAGCTCGTTCGATGAAAACAATATTAAAATATCATTTGGGAACATTCAGCGAGAAATTGGTGAAGAGAAGGTGTTGTTAAAAAATAGTTTCGAGATTTCGAACTTTAGCAATAGCGAACATTTTTGTTTCGAAAAATTCTTCGCTTTATCGAAAGGCTGCTAATTTTCGAATCTATTACTTTTTCTTCCATTTGTTTTTATATTTTATTATATGTATGTATATTTGTTGTATATTGAATTGTTATGTTTTTCTTGAAGCAATGAAATCAATTTTTTTATAGATATTTTGTAAGCTTCGCTATTTTTTTAGTTAATTTTGTTAAAGAGAAATAATAAATGTTCAGAAATACAACAATATAAATTCATAAATTTTACTGAGCTCAAAAACAACATTGGTTTGGTTCTAATATGCGATTGTATACTGTATATTATATACTATATACATACATATGTATATGCATACCAATGCATATCATCATTTGAAATTCAAAAAGCAGAGGGTGTACTTTTTACTCGTATTTTGATTAGATTGCATCATATTCAATCAACTTACAGCCTTTTGAATTTTATACTACGATATACATACTTATGTACATATTTATACATACGAAGTTATTTTAAATACATATTTACAAAATAATTTAAACCAAAATTACATGGAGAAACTTTTAAAAGATTTATTTTTGTTTTTGTTTTTTTAAATAAAATTTATAATTTTCTTAATTTAATAACAGTATCTTAGATTGCAGCTAATTTATGTATGTATGTATGTATGTATGTATGTATGTATGTATGTATGTATGTATCTATATATCTATGTTTATGTATGTGTGTATGTATATATTTTTTAAATTCTTAGTTTACCGTAATAATAATTTGAATTATTTACAAAATATTAAATAAAAATTTACTAATTGTATGCAGAGTAAAAATAGGAATTAAATACATGTTTGTGTTAAAGCATTGCACACTAGGATTGCAAAGGCCGTTCGACTTCGACTTCGAATTGTTTGTTGGAAAGAAGTCGTAAAAGCTTTCGTTTTCTGTACAAAATTGAACTTGGAATTGGATATAAAATGTACATAAACATTTACTAATCAGATAGTTACATATGTATGTATGTATGTAGTTTTTTTTTTTTGGTTTTAAGCACCTTTGCATTCTGATACATTCTAAAACTTTGGCTTTTAAAAACGAATGAATTCCATATCCAGTTAGTCTTTCCTTAAACTATTTAGAAAGAAAAAAACCGGGAAAATACTAAAACAAAATTTTGAATACATATAAGCATTAGGCGTTTACAAAATACATATAAAAAATTTTAATTTTTAAATACATATGTCGTATGTGTAGTTCAATTTGCAATTGTTGTTCAGATAGATAGAGATATAAATTAAAATGCAAATTATAGTAATGGAACAAAAACTTTTAGAGTATTGGCCATTGGCTTCCATACGTAGCACTTTTTTTATTATTGTATTTTTATATAAAAATTGTAACCCTTAGAGAAAAAACTGTGTTCACAACCTGAGCAATTTACTTTTGAAGAGGGAATAACATTAACTTAAACTATTACTTATGAAGAGAATTGGCATTTTCAAGCTTGATAAGTTGAAACTAAAATGTTTAGAAGAAATACTTTTTATGGACGAGGAAGAGGTGGCCAGCTTGTTGAACCATTGGAAAACTGTTTGGTGAGGTGAGTGAGTTTACAACTGATACTAACTGCCCACCATTATATGTGCAGGCTGTTCAAGTTCGTTATCGTACCGAGTGACCGTAACGGGAGTTAAACTGCTTTTGAATCCGAAGTCATCGGCAGAAAGCTTGCAGCTGGGAGCTAGTTCTGTGAATTCGGTTCCCAAGCCAAACTCCATGTCTAAGAAGCCGTACTCCCAAGTAGAAGAAGCCGAATTCGAATTGGAACTGATACTGCTAACGTAAGAGGAGGTTAGTGAATGCGTTGCAGATGAGATGGTTGATAGTGTGGTAAAGGTGGCAGTAGTAGTGGCGGATGGAGGAATGATCGATGTATTGTCTGTGGCAGCTGGTGATGTCGATGATGCCGACTGAACTGTTGTGAATGTACCAGTTATTGCCACACCCATTGATGAGGAGGAGTTGGTATCGACACCATTTGTTGTAGAGGAAGATGAAGATATGGATACCGGTACGGCGGTAGCTGGATTTGCGGGTGGTAATATTGTAAATAGATCGTTATTGTTAATTGGGTCCAAGGCTGATTGGGATGATAGGCTAAGGACGGAACTCCAGTTAATTGATCGAGCTGAGTCGTCATCCGCATATCCGGAATCTGCATCGTGTGCTGTTGGAGAGCTTATTGCAAATTCCACTGCTGTACTTGATGCGGGTAGTGTCGCAGGCATTTGAACTTGTGACAAAGATGAAGGCAATGTAGGAGCTGAAGCAGGTGGTAATGATATCACAGGTTGGCTTGGAAAAGGAGTGGCACGACCCGTGTGCGCTTCTCGGAAAGGATAATGGTCGTATGGGTGCAGAGTTGTTGTCACTGATCCCGTACAGCTACCGTGATTGTTAGTAATGTGACTGGGTGTAGCGCCTTTTTGCAAGGAATTATGGAATGGCGACGATGATTCCATTCGTTCATTTTGGTAATGGTGCTGCTGATGGAAGCTTTGTTGAGCAGCAGTTTGTTGATGCTGATACTCAATATTACCAACAAGACGGCCACAGTTGGGAATTGGCATATAATCCTGATGCTGGTGGTGTAGCATTGGCTGTTGAGATTGAAGTTGTTGTTGTGGCAGTTGGTGATGGTGTACATTGTTGGTGTTGTTGCTGCTGTTGTGAGAAGACAATGGCGTCTGTATTTGCATGTGGGAGTGCAAATGATGATACTGCGGTTGATGATGATTAATGTGGGTATGATGTTGCTGCTGTGCCACATGTGTTGCTACTTGATGTAGTTCTTTTGTTTCCGCCTCAATTTCCCGATCGATTCTCTTAAGTGTATTGCATATTAATACTGATCTGTATAACGACTGTTCTGATACTTGACGAAAACGAGAAAGCTTGAACATGGATAAATTGCGAATCTTGAGACGAATGTCTTTGTAACACGATTTGCTTGTTCCGCACCAAGAGCTGCGACCGTCGCAACAACGTTTTAATAAAATTCTTGGTTCATGGGCAGCGGGCGCGGTGACATGCACACTGGTGAAAGATGTAGGCGATAGCGTAGAAGATGGGCTGTTTGTTATATTATTCGATACTGGACTGCTGCAGCCTAGTTCCAGATAAGATTTACCATTTTCCGCACATCTAATTGTTTGTTGCTGATTTTGCTGCTGAATTTGTTGTGGAACTGCTTGTTGTTGCTGCGTGCATGTGTACGCGGATTCCGAAGATGTGTAAAAACCATTATTGTTACCATTTGGCCATGTGAATCCGTTGCCTACACGCAAATTTTGGGATCCGCCAGTACGGGCGCAGTTCTGTTGGGGGAAAGGTTCCGAATAATAATTGGGTCTAGAACCATAGCTCGTCGAAGAAGATGCAAAACTATTAAGCACACGCTGATTTTGATGGTTAGGCGGAGAAGGTGAATTCGCAGATGGGAATGCATGATATCTCAATGGACAATATGTGGGAATAATACTTTCTTCTTCTTCGTAGTCATCTTCAAAGTCATCATCGTCATCATCTAATTCATCTGCGCTTAATAATGTTGTAGCCAGTGTGGAGCGCGTCGTTATACTGCCCCATGGATCACAGGGCACTGCCACCGCTTGTAATTTCGATATGCAATCGACTGGTTCCGGTGCGGATGTCCAAGGTACACTTGCCACAACTTCCAGCTTAGCTATGCTATCTTCCGGTACAATACTCGATGATGTGGGCGGCAGTGGTGCAGACGCATCTACTTCTGCAGCAGCAACTGGCGAATTTGGAACAACAACATTTAATACAGGCTTCGTAGATGTGACTTTTGACCTAATAACTTCTTTGCCATTCCTAAGATTGTACGAAATTGTGCCACATGAAATGTCACAATTCTTGTTCTCGTTATTATTATTATTTGCAACATTGCAACTGTTTTTGTTATTGTTATTCAATTTGAAACCATTTGTAGCTGTTGCTTTTTGTTTTTCGATAGCATCTATGTAGTTATTGTTTTTTAATGACCATTTACTGGTCTTTATTGGCGGCGGACAATTTGTATAGGTATTTGTATCCTTGCTTTCAAATGTAAGTTCATGTTTCCGCTTTGTAGCGGTTGTGGCTTGCAGACCCATGGCTGAGTTAACCTGAAATAATGAGTGATTAATTAATAAAATATTTACATACATACATATGCATGGGTGTTGTTTATTAGAAATTTGTGCCACTAATAAAGAACATCATTATTATAAAACTCAAGAGGATCGCGATACAAATATTAAATACATACATACATAAGTATGTACATACTCACTTAGTTTCAAGACCCTAATCACCTGCGAATGGAATTACAAACATTCATACTTTTCTCTTTTGAAAAAAGAGAAAAAAATCCTTTGCATGCACACAAAGTTCGCTTGTAATATTGCCTGATGACGCAGTTGTTTTCATGCAAACATACAATATACAATACATATGTACACATCTACACACATACAACAACAAGAACAACAACAAGAACAACATCATCGTCGTCATCCCTTCTTAGTAAAATAAAATATACAGACACAAATCCTTGCAATGCATATGTATGTACATATTTATGCATGTATTTATGTACACACATAGATGTGTAGGGATAAAAATAACTAGTAGTACGTAAAGGACGTTACATTACAGCGTACTTATCGTACGCATACATTCCAGAAAGTACACACTTCACAGAAAATATGAAAAAGAGGAAAAAAAAATACAATGAAAATGTTTCCATTGTGTTTATGAGTTGCCATATGCCGTTGCCCTGCTGCTGTTTGTTGAATTTTATTTTACTTTATTTAGAATTTAGCTACACACACATGTATGTATTTAGTTTGTTCGTTCTATGTACATATGTACATATCGTCAAGTAAACCGAAAAACGTCTTAACACTTAACTATGGAGGTGGCCCCGACTTAAATTTCTTTTAAACTACTTTTTCCAATTGCGCCCTAGTAATTTTGGCTTTTTAGTATCTTCCTATATTGTCGTCCTTCAGACTCGAATGTTGTCATATAATAGACTGATCCGAAATACATAGATATGTACATACATATACCCGGTTTAAAAATTACCACACATCCATATTTACGTACTTTTTTCAAAGAAAATATAGGTATTGGAATTTGTATGAAATATTTTAACACCCTGTTTCCAAAAGTCAGCCAGGCGACTCTTCTATAAAATTTTTATGAAAATCACTCCGTATTAGGGATGGGCAAAAAATGTCAATATATCGAAATATCGATGTTTAATAGGCTTGTGTCCAACAGTTCTTTTTGAACTAGTTCGTTCAGTTGGACACAAGTCCGATCAAAAACATCAATGTAAATTAAATGGGTTTGAAACAACTTTTGATTCAAACGCTATCAAACTAGTTCAAAAAGAACTGTTGGACACAAGTCTAATGTTTAAAAAAAAAACTAACTAAAATAAGATATATAAATTTTTGACTCTACTGTATTTAAAAATCTATGGAAAACTGCAACTATAGTAGTGGAATTATTAGTTGTGGGGGTTTGTAGAGAATTGCTCATATGCAAGTGGAAAACGTCAAATAAAAAATTTGTATTAAAATCTCCACCCATAATAATTGGCATGATATGGAGATTGTTACCCAATTGTCGTGCACCAGTTTCAGTGTAAGGCAACAGAACGTAATGCAGATATGTTATAATATAATATTATAAATTCTTTATAAAAACTGCTATATATCTTTTAAACAAATATTTGATATTTAAAACGCTCTTTTATTTAAAAGCTTATATTTAGTTTATTTATTTTATATTTCTCCACTTTTCAACAAACTATCCCCACTAGCAACACTATTACACTTCAGAAGCAATTTCTATTTTTTTTTTTTTTTTTTTATAAAGAGAAGTAACACTCAGGCAATTAATGCCTACTACTATTACTAGGTGTTACATTCTTTAGGAAAGGGATAGTGATAGAGAAGACAGGTGGTGAAGGGAGAGATAGAAGAAAGCTTCTTTCTTTTACAACTCTGCTTTTTTTTTTTGCACGTTTTTGATAATGCAGTGTTGCTGCGCCATCTGGTGTCAAATGAGGCGTATTAAATTTTTGAAGCTGTGTTTTGTAGCCATTTTATTGATTATTTTACTTCGCCGATGATTTTTGCTACACAACGAAGGAGGGCGCTCTGATGTTACATTAGGACTAGTATCTTCTGAAGTCGGTATAGTTAAGTGACCAGTGACTATGCCTTCATCACTTGAACTTTCCTACAACAACTGATACAAGGGGACACTTATGCACATCAGAAAAATGCGTGGTGTTGTTATTCAATGACTGTTGGATACAGGGATTGAACCCAGGACCTTCGGTTTTGTAGTCAACTAATATTGCTCCTGAAGGCATGCTTTAAAATTCGGTTGAGTGTATTTCTATGCAGCTGTTAAGTTTCCCTGTACTTCTTGTTGTCCTTAAGATTACACTGATACACTCATACATACATAGCTCACACCGATTTGATAACGCATCGTACATCTTACTCAAAATTTGTGATTGTATTGTGAAAAAGATTTTACCCCCTCGCGTATAGATGTTTACACATCAAAAAGCCTGTAAAAGGTTGACCCGCAGTTCCTACAATTAATTTTTCCTTCTGTGATCTCTTTTATTTTACATAACTCTATCAGGTACTACTTGTTTCTATATGTTCTGTAACTCATGCGTTTTGCTTGCGACTTGCCATATTGATTTCGGTCAGCTGTTTGTTGCAATCGTCAGTGTGTAAGCAAACAATGCAAAAACAAAATTAACAAAAAAGAACATTTTGTAAATTAAGTTTTTTTTTTTAATAAAAATGTTACGAAACTAAAAAACACATTTGATTTAATTTATTAATAATTTTAGTGTTTATTTTCTTATGTTTGCTTCGAGCTTAGGTTCTTTTTATAAAATTGTAATTGATTTTTGCGATATTTCGTTAACTGAAAAGGTCAATTAAATACGATTATAGTTAAAATTTTAGTATTTCTTTAAAGTTTGGTTTAGGCTAAATACATCAGCTCACTTCAGTATACTGTTGCTTTGAATTTTGAACTCGCCAAGAGTCTTGGCGATTTACAGAACATCTCTCTTGCGAGTGCAAGTTACAATAGCAAATATTATGCGATATGCGAGTGTAAGAACATGTGAAAAAATTGCACTGAAGTTTTTAACTAATTTTGAATTAGTTAAAATCAACGCCTGCATATACATACATACATATGTACATACATACATACGTATGTAAAACTTTTTATCAATAGTTAAAAAATTATCTAAAATTAAAATGATTTTTAGTAAAAGTGTTTGCGAAAGTTAAAAGCGGTCAAATTTACCACCAAGTCGTAAATTTGATCGTACATATGTCCAAAAAAATTTGTTAGTTAATGTGTTTTCCGTTTTAGATAACGATATGTTAGCATGTAGCACGTCGTTTACTAAAAGGATTTTTATATTTAAGATACCGAGACGACGGTTTAAACAAAAGCAGGCAAACAGACGGGCAAACATTTTTAGATTTTGCAGGGTGAGTTTCGAATCGATTCAATTTTAGTTGTTCTACCACTACTTTTGCTACAACCGTCATGGCACGGCATGTGTTATTTTCCTTGACGTGCCGTTTTTACATTCCTATTTTTTTCTTTTATTCTTCGTGCTATTTATTTAGATTGTATTTTTGCTGTTGGTGGTTGTAAAAAGTTACGATGATGATAAAATAGAATTTTACTCACTTCATCCCTTATTTTTTCATCGAGAAGAAAAAAACAGAGCATTTTTATTATTTTATGTTAAAGTTGGTAATTCCGCTCATGAAGGAATTAAATTTAAAAAGAAAACTGCAGATACAAATTTACTCATACATATACTAAAAATATTTAGAATTCATACATACATACATATGTATGTATGTGTACCTAACAAAAATGAGTGTTTGATTCTAAACTGAGGGCGATTTGAAAATAATTGAGAACAAAAGCTTATTTTTAATAAAAAGGTGTTGTACCTACAATAGTTTAGTTTAATGGCTCGATTGTGGATGGCAACCAAACTTTAGTTGCGTTGCCAGTTGTCAAAATGTGTTCTGCGTATGGCAACTGGCAACTAACAGCTGTTAATTTAAATTGACAAAATGCAATAATATTGGCAAGCACAAATTTTTAGTTGCAAAAGATGGTAAAATTAAAATTAATTTAATTAATTAAGGGAGGTGAAAATATGATTTAAACCTAAACAAGATTGATAGCTAAAAATTATTTTAAGCAGTAACATATACATACATACATATCGAGCCTTATTTTTTATTTAATCGTAAGTGACAAAAATTAAATTCTTCAGAAGGCTTTTATTTTATTTTCAAATATGATTTTGTACGTAAATTGTCGCTTACGATAAAGTTTTACAGATCGTATCTTAAAAGTTATCAACAATTTTGGGATTTTGATAATTCTAAACTATGGGTAGGCCCTTACAAATTTGATTTCAATAAAATAGTCAATTTTCGATAACATGTCGCTTATGATAAAATCGAAAAATAGGCTCGATATGTATGTACATATATATATACATACATATTCACAGTAGCGATAATTCTAAAGGTTTTGAGTTGTCTCTTAAATGCCATCTAATAAATAGATGCAATTTTTGTACATACTTCTCTTAATCGAAAAAGAATTTCATTATTTTCAGTTGTAAACCTACTATAATCGTGTTGCCAGTTGCCAAGGCAACTGAAGTTCGGTTTGTATCTATAATCGTGTCATACATTTTAGAAAAAATGCGTTCTGGTGCTTGTTTGGTTTCATAAAATGTGTTTTTATGCAATTTTGATTTCCTCCATGTTGATAACCTAACTTTCTTATTTATTTTAAATGGAAAACTTTCCATTCCATAATATTAGAAAATATTCTAGTGAACTTTAATTAACCACCTAAAAAATTAAACTGCATTTAAGTGCAACTTAAATTTAAGTGGCAATTAGCTAAATGACATTTAATTGAGAAATCAATTATTGGGCCTTATTGTATGTACATGAATACATTAGGGCGGCTCGCATTGTAAGAAGCCCATGAACTGGGCAACGAACTGCTTTCTCATCCGACCTACTGACAGACTACTTCTTGTTCTTAAACCTTAAGAATGTAAATGAAATAAAATATTTATGAATATGTAATATATGTATTTGAGTTTTTTTTCATATAAGCTCTTATGAGACTGTGGAAAGTATTGATGAATTAGAGTAAAACAATAACATTTGACAGCAAAAAAAAAGCGAAATTCGTCAGACCCTTATTTTCCACTCATGTTCGATTTTAAAGTAAGTAATATGATAAAATCCCTATCAACGTTTGAGAATTGTGTTCAATGCCAAATTATAAAACTTTTAAATCAAACGTTCGAATTCGTGTTTGATGGGAGGTCCATACATACTCACATACATACATACATACATTTGTAAACATATGCATATACATATGTATGTATCTTCCCTGCCGGAGAATGTGTGGTTGACTACAAAAATAGTTAACTTTTCTTAGGGCCGTTTTCACAACCTACCTTTCGTTAAAGAAAGGATTTTGTCTGCCCGATAAATGGCTTTGCATAATAAAACATTAATTTCTTATTTTTTTATCCATTAAATATTATTATTATTCATAATAATAACAATACAAAATTTAAGTTGTTATAAGGCAAAGATATTTATCGGGCAGACAAAATCCTAACTTTAACTAAAGGCCAGTTGTGAAAATGGCCCTTAGACTGACTAAAAGCTAACTGCAATGTCATCCAGAACAAACCCAAAATTAATTCTTAAGTTGAGTACGTAATCGAATTTGATGAGAGCCAACAAATTTATTATCAGCTATGTATGTATGTACTTTGAAACTCATTTCAGTTTCATATTAAAATTTTTCTGTTGTTATGTTAGATGGTTCCTTAGCCGAGTGGTAGCGCGTTGAGTACACAACGTGTGATGTTACATGTTCAAACCAAAGAATTTTTTTTAATTTACTGACTAACTAGGTGATTTAAAAAAGTCAACTTTAAGTTAACTAAAAGTAATGCAGAGTGAGACAATTGACTACCGCCTAGGACATCGCAATGTTAAAACAGTCAGTTGATTACATTGAAAAGTAATCCAAGTGTCAGTCAGTACTAGTTACGAAATAGTTATCTTAAAGTTAGTTTAAAGTTAAACAAATTTCCGACAGGGTATGTATGTAGTACATTTGTACATATGTATGTATGTACATATCTGTATGCATGATACAATTATACTAGGTACATGCACGACTACAACAATTGGAATTTTGTTGTATTTGTTGTTATAAACAAACGATAAATTGTCAGAAACAAATGTCTTTTGTTTATAAAAAATTGCAATTACAGGGCAACTAAAGTACAATTGCAGACGCGGCATTCCTGCATGATTATAGTTATTCAGTGTTGCCATTCTGTGTGTAGTTAAATAGTGTGTAATTTCTACTCACATGTGTAGGCCATGGAATTAAATTCTTGTATAATGTCTGTGAAATTCTACTTTGGGTTCTATTTGTATTTATTTTTCTTTTAATTTTAACCTACACAAAAGATGTGTAGTGTAATTTTCTTCAATGTTTAATTGCAGACACAGCCTTGTGTAAATTCATTGGCAACACTATAAACATTTTATTCACACACATACACTAACATTTTTGCAGCTTGTAAACAAAGTTTGACATTTATCTGCAATGTATACAGTAACAGGCTGGGCTTGTGCATGTACCTGTTATAATTGTATCATGATCTGTATGTGTTGCTCTTTGTTGATCATTTGTTTTGAGTGCGGAAAGCTTTTTATGATTATCTATTTTTGAAAATGTTATTGATTAACCAGTTGCGCACACTCAATCTTGCATTGTGTACCTACACTAAGGGCCACAAAAAAGAAAGAAAGAAAAGAATTACATTACATTGGCATTGGAAATGTTAGAAGTGTACAAGTGTATTATAAAATCAGACGGCCTATTTTGATAAAACTTAATATGGCTCTAGAGCAGTGAAGTAATAACTGTCTGAAACTACTGAGAAGTGGTAGATTGGTTTCCATTTCAAGTTTTCAATTTAATTAATTAATTAATTTTATTCATTTTTCTATCCAGAGTTGAATGAAGTTTTTACACATTTAATTAAATAATTAATTAATTCTGCAGTCGAATCTTTTGAGCCAATTACATAAATGAGCGATATATTTTTCATGTTATCTTAGTCTCGGTTCACACACGTGTAAGAAAGACGGAGAAGGAAGTGCAAATATCTCTTTTTTTTTCTTACAGCTGAATTACGAGTTGGCCAAGAAAAGTTGAAGTGTGTGAACCGGGACTTACAAAAATGTTTATGTATTTTTATCATATTGCTGAAGAAAAAAAGCTTTAAAAATATACATACTTTCTTCCATTTTCAATGGATGTTACTCGAAAGATATTGATCGCATCAATATCAATATATGTACATATGTATATAAAAATTTTCATGAATATCTGTAAAACACATACATACATACATTAGAGTGGGTCGTTTTGTTCGTGTGCGAAGAAAAGCAACAGTCGTCTAGCAAAAATGAAATCTACACAAAATTCTAGGAATACTACCCTAAGAAATTAGCGGTTTAAAATCAAAACCTAGCTCCCGACGAAATTCATCAAAATTCAAGCTTTTCGTTGAGTAAAAACATTTGTAGCCGACTAACAAAAGTAACATTTTGAAAATTTTCGCTTCCGATTTTGATGAAATTTTGTTCGATGGTTCCGGCATAACTACCGTTAGTGCAAAATCTTGAATCATTATACATACGGCCTAGTTTCCGAAATATGTACATATAGCAATTTCAAAATGAGAAAATTCCCAGTACGAATGCAATGGACTCGTATCAAAAGACTAATTTAATGTAGCTAGCAATTGTAATTATCATAATTGGCTCTTATAAGATTTTCTGGGTGCATGCCTTTGCATTTAGATATGGATTTGTGTATGTACATAAATATGTATGTATGTATAATAATAAGCACTATGTAAACAAACATCCGTTCCAAAGCATGAATATTCCACAAAATATGCAACTGAAATTTTAAAACTGCGTTTAGTGGACGGTCTATTGTTTGAGATTACTTTATGTAAGTGGTTTGCTAACGAATCAAGAAAATTACCAGATATTGAAAACATCAAATGTACTGCATGCACACACACGCGCACACTCATGTGAATGTATGTACATATGTATGTATGTATGTATGTATGTACTTTAAAAATAGCAGCTAAGCTAGAAATCATTATTATCATCCACATAGTCAACAACATCGATCGCCATCATCATAACCACTAACTACTACGAGTATAAGCCAGTGAAAAATCTAAAGCTTAAATAACATAAACCATCGCGTTGTGGTGGTGAAACCAGCTTTCGAAGTAAAACAATATCTAATGAAAAATGTTGCTGTTTTGCCAACCAAGCCTGTTAGTTGCGACTAAACTTAACAAATAAGCAAGCGTTTGAAGACTGTGAACGTCGCGATGTTGGCCAACGTTACACTATTAAAGTTTACAACAAAAAGCTTTTTCGGATTGTTAATAGTACACTGTTAAAAATGTATGTAGTATAGTGAGTGGTGACTGGTTTTCAAGTTTCGCGCGCACACACACACACACGCATGTTGGAACGTACACGTACTTAGTACATGCACGCATACCACATGAAAAACCTGATTTCTAAAGCACCAGCCAGCATCGTTCGGTACATCAAAATATGTACATACTAGTGATGCACGAATATTCGTATTCGTATTCGAATTGTCGAATATTCGGCCATATTTAGATATTCGCCTCATATGCCGAATACGAATATTTTTCCAAGTTCAATAAATAAATGCGTAAATCCTAAACGAAATTTAAATAAATGGCTAAAAATATTAGTTTGTACAAATCCATTAAATTTTTTATATATATTTGTGCTTTGTATCATTTTCAAATAGGTATTATTTATTGACGATCATCAAAATTTTGGGTAGTTTTTATTAACTTTAAAGTACTCCAACAGGAGCATGAAGTCCTTTTTCATAATAATTTTTTAATATTTTATATTGCAGGCGTAAATAGAACCCCAATTTAATGTCTATAAATTTCACATACAATATTCGTATTCGCGAATATCGTTTCAAATATTCGCATTAGTATTCGCGAATATCAAAAATTGACATTCGTTACATCACATACATATGCATATATGTATGTAAGTATGTCTACATAAGTTCATGCTACGAGTATAACGAAGATTTTTGATGACGACTATATTTTGTGAAATACCTACATATAAACATTCACAAGCTGAATGTAAAGCTTATACTTATTATCTATGTATGTATGTACGTATATATGTCTGATACACATACATACATACATATGTATATGTCGTATATACATATGTACTAGTGATGCACGAATATTTGTATTCGTATTCGAATTGTCGAATATTCGGCCATTTTTAGATATTCGTATCCGTTTTCGTATTCGCCAAATTTAGGCGAATACGAATATTTTTCCAAACAAATTAAATAAATATGTAAATGCATAAATCCTAAACGAAATTCATTAATACATATTTTACATCTAAAATCGTTTCGAAACGACCCGAACACGCACGAAATCATATTTTTTTTGTCACGAACACTTTGTGTTGAGTCGTGCGTGTTTGTGTCACGAAAAAAACACGACATGCTCCCATCTCTAATGTAGACCCAGTCAGCATTTTATGAAATTAATGATCATATTCGAGTCTTTTTCTACTCCTCCGCCCGATTAAAATAAGCATTTATGGGCTCGCTTTCGAGTCGAAAATGACTGTTCATTCGAAAGAAAATGGTACCCTAGCCTCGACTCTTCTAAAAGAGTATTTTATGACTCTCGTTTCTTATCAATTTCGATTTACTTTCTAGACAGTTTGTGGTATTGCTTACAATCAGTTTTTTGTTTTATGCCCTAATTCTGTTCGACGAATGTATCGTCTTGTCTATGGACGAAAAAAAGCAGCAGTTTTGATTCTTTAAAACGATTATTATTTATTGTCTATGCTAGAAGGTTCGTGTATTTGCTTTATGATTTTGTTCCACACATTATATCCAACAAATATTTTTTCATATATTTTTCAAACTATTGTATAATAATTAAATTGAAATTTTATGTTTTAAAAACATGGCAATAATATTTATATTTTTCATTGTCAAAGACAACAACCATTTTTGCAGAAAATAGTTTAGAAACTTCAAAGACAAGAACTCAGAAGCATTTTCAAACAAAAACGTCCTAAATCTTCTTACTGAATTAGGGCATTAATTTTTTTTTATATCCATAAATTCACTCACAAATTTAATACACTTTATATTTTTTTGATTTTACTGCACGAAACCAATTTCTAAGTATTTCTGGGAATCATTTTCGAGTCTTAGAACTGATTAATCAGTTGTTGATCATCTAAAGCAATCGAAAAAGACTCATGCCCTAATTCTGTTCGACGAATGTATCGTCTTGTCTATGGATGAAAATAAGAAGCAGTTTTGATTCTTTAAAACGATTATTATTTGTTGTCTATGCTAGAAGGTTCGTGTATTTGCTTTGTAATTTTGTTCTAAACATTATATCCAATGCATATTTTTTCATATATTTTTCAAACTGTTGTATAATAATTTAATTGAATTTTTATGTTTTAAAAACATGGCAATAATATTTATATTTTTCATTGTCAAAGACAACAACCATTTTTGAAGAAAATAATTTAGAGACTTCAAAGACAAGAACTCAGAAGCATTTTCAAACAAAAACGTCCTAAATCTTCTTACTGAATTAGGGCATTAATTTTTTTTTATATCCATAAATTCACTCACAAATTTAATACACTTTATATTTTTTTGATTTTACTGCACGAAACCAATTTCTAAGTATTTATGGGAATAATTTTCGAGTCTTAGAACTGATTAATCAGTTGTTGATCATCTAAAGCAATCGAAAAAGACTCAGTTTGGTGAAACAATCTTCCACATGCTCACTGTGGATATGTAAGATTTCGGATATAAAGTGACTTAGAATTCGATTTGAATTTTTTTTTCAAATACATATCTTCTTATATTCTCCATTATGCATACATACGATTATATCTAAAATAAAAAAATGTTGACTAAAAAGACCAGTTTTATTAAATTAGGTTGAATTTCAACTCTAGAGAACCAAAATACTAAAAGAAGTTCAGTGGTTTTTTTATAACTGAGCCTTTACCCGGCTTTAATGTAAAGTAACTGCAACGTAGGAAACAGCTGATCGATATTTTTCTATGAAAAGTAGGTTACGTTACATTACATCTCTATAACCATTTGCATTACTTTTCACATAACAATATCGATCAGCTGTTTCCTACTGTTGCAGTTACTTTACATTACAGTCGGGTAACTGAGCTTTTAGCGATGACAAATTTTGTATGCGTTTTGTTTTTGTAATTTATTTTTGGCCATATAAAATTTGTCAACGCTTGGCGTTGCGTTTTACAAAATTTATAGCCAAAATTTTCTTTTTCCATTAACTTGTGTGTTACGTAATTGAACATTTTAAAATAAATAATTTTCTGTAAAACTATTTTTTTTAGTTATGACGTTTTTGGAGTAAATGGGCGATTTGTTTTGGATGCCCATGCCAGTATGACATTTATTAATCGATACCACGGCTGGAAATAATGGTACAATAGTACTTTTTATGGTACATTTTTGATCTCGTTGGTACCGTGGTACTACCACGAGTTACTTGGTACAATTTAAAAACGCCAATGTTTCACTATATGGTAACATTAATTTTGCCTATGTTGTCTTAAATTTTTTTGTGTGTGTTTTATTTTAGACTGTCAGCTTCTCTGATTTTGTTGCAATGCTGTTGTCAAGACAAATTCATGTACCAAGTGGTGTCAACTCTGCAAAAAAATTCTGTCTAGTCTTTAACTGTACCTGTTAACTTGACAGCACCAGAACTTGACAGTACATGAACTCGCATTGGCTGTGTGTTATATTTATTTTTGTTAACTACATATCACTCCTTTGCTTCAATGGTGTGTTTTAGGTTCTATCGCGCATTTCTTATGCCCATAACTTAGATTTTATAGTGCATGAAAATAACAGGCCTGTTAATAAGCAAAATTTGCAAAATAAACGATCTATAACAAGTCTAATCTACGAATGTACCCTTATGAATGTAATAGGTATTTAATATTTTTTTATGTTAGTTTTTATACTTAATTTTTATTCACATTTTTGTTCAGTTTCTGTTTTTTATTGTTTACTTCTGAATTTTTAAAATTTTTTTTACGTTTTCGTTCTTATTAATAAATATTAAAAAAAATGGTACGGTCATGGTCGAAAAATATATAAACAAAATTGTTTTCACAGTTGGTACAAAATCCAAGAAGTCATTTTCCTTCCCTGATCGATACCACCTCCAACAACAGTCTTAAATTCATAAAGAAATGTGCATACATAATTGGCGACGTCGGTCCATCAAGACATTGAACGTCAGACAAGTTATAACAACAAATGAATTACTTCTTACTAAGTTTATTTCAAGCTTTAAACAAAACAAGGCAACTCAACCTAAAGTGAATTTATGGGGAATTCAGAATTGAATATAAAAATATTTTCACATACCCATTTAAAATGTATGCGTAATTTTAAAGATATATGTATATGTATGTATGTTTCTATATGTATGTATACATATGTATGTACATACATACCAGAGAACTGTATGAGTTGATTCACTTTCGCTCTCCACTCACTATTACAAAGCTTTTGGTTTATTTTTTAACATCAGTATGTACTAATGATATTGCTTGCAGTGTTGTCTCTCCAACAACTGACTGTCATTAACTCACTCTCTTGTTTTAAGTGTTGTTAGTAAAAATCAATAAAAATTCTTACTGTTGTTTGATTGTTTTGTATAGCAATCAAATAATTCACAAAAGCATGTTGACTAGATGAAGTCTTAAATAATAAAACATGGCGTATTAATTAATAGTTTTTCTCGTATTAAAACAATTCATAAAATAAAATAGCTAGCCCATTTTATTTTATAATATTACATAAAACTATATTTGTCAGAAGGGGTTTTAAGAAGTATTCAAAACAATCATATTGATTCATTGCTTTAGTGAGTCATATGAATGAGTAGAGATTACAAGCAGTCTCATTGATATGAATCATGCATATCATGATTCATTATTTTAATGTTAAGTGCTAGCTCAATACTCATTTTAGAAAATGCAAAATTATGCCGTTTTATTCGTAATCATGCAGATCACTGATACATACATATACTATGTATATATATGTATGTACATCAATATTTTGTGTGTGGGCATGTATGTTTGCGTATTTTGTTTTTTTGCCTAAAATATCAATAAGAAGAATATCAACATACAACTACAGTATCTGTTGTAAGTTTTCGAATTGAATTATGCTACGAACAGAAATCGTATGAGTTACAGAATTGGAAAAACTCTGGCGCATATTCATAGTCAAAACAAAGTACATATACCTACTTAAAAAATTTCCATACAAAATACTGGTTTAAACTCTTAAAGTATGCCTCGTTTTAATTAGGAATATATGCTTCTATATTCACACTTATCGGGAATAAAAGTTCACGTGAAATATGTTCCCTTTCCCTAAAATTGTGATCGCCAACGGGAAATATTTCATGTGAACAAAATGTTCGCCTTTTATTGCCGATAAGGGTGATTGTGTTATTCTACCATTCTCATTTTTCAAAAAAAAATTCCAAAGTTACTTTACATACATCTCACAGTGGGTCCAATATTCCAGATGTTCTAACTTCAATTTACTCAAACATATCGTTCATTTACTCAAACAATGGCATAACTAATAAATTGGATGTAGAATTAATCCCCATATCGTTCTTCTCATTGTGTAAAAATTTCATAAATTTTCTTTTTCCATTAGATTGTGTGTCAATTGGAAACTTCAAACTCGTTTTCTGGCAAACTTTTTTTTTATTTATGACGTTGTTTGATTAAATGTGCGATATGCTTATTGTTTTTAGTGATCTTCGAAATTTTTGCTTGTTTTTTGTTGTTGTTAAGCAACGTTTATATGATGTTAAGAAACGTCTATATGCATTTCGTTCCTGTCCATGGAACTCATCGGTAGACTTCAACCTAAAGATTTTGAAATTAGCTCAAAAAAAACGGCGTATGTTTATAGTAAGATTCCAACTACGTTATTGAGAATCGCAATATACAAACATAATAAACTCAGCTATGTATGTATATATTTAGGGCCTGTTCCACGATATCGACAACGTTCGACTTGTCGTACACTTAAATTTTAAAATTCTGTTTTTGTTTCAAATGTACATATGTAAGTGAGCGACAAGTCGAACGTTGTCGATGTCGTGGGACAGACCCTCAGTCAGTAAAAGGTACCTAATATATCAAGCCCTATTTTCGATTTAATGGTAAGCGACATGTAGTAAAAAATTAATTTTTTTATTTATTTTAGAATTATCAAAATGCCAAAATTGTTGTTGAACTTTAAAGATACAGGCTGTAAAATTTTATTGTAAGCGACAATTTACGTACATACATATGTATGTAAAACGGATTTGAATGTCTTAATAGTTTGGGTACTAACACTTTTGAGATTAACTGTAGATACATATAAATGTATATTTATATGTAAGTGCATTATTACTTATACGAGATACTTTGACAACTTGCAATCCCACTAAGCATAAATACTCCGGCCGAAACAGCTTGTAGTTACATACATACATACATATGTACATATATGCAAATATACACTGAGAAAATATTTTCACTTCGACTAATTGCAAATGGTTGCTGCCTGCCTGTTAAAATTTTTGTAACGTGTATCTACATGTTGAAAAAGCAACCCAACAAACTTAAAAAACGCAATTCTCTAAACAATAAAATTGTACATAAAACGAAATGTGAGTGTGCAAGTCCGTTGTCGACAAAACGACGTCGTTCGCCGCCATTGCTGCCGCCATGTCAGCTATCATGGCATTCACTTGGCTCTACACAATTATCTCCGTATACCTCCTCCGTTGTTTCCGTAACCCTCAACGAAACAAAAATAAACTCTCACACAGCCACACAATTATTTCAGTACATTCATTGTCGTTATTTTTGTTGTTGGCTGCGTTGTTTATTCGATCGACCGTCCAAACGAGTGTATGGCAAACAAAAAATCTACTTGAAAAATTTACCAAATGAAGAAAATGAAAAAAAAAATAAATAAAATAAAATAAAACTTGAATATACACAACGTATGTAGTAAGTATTTCCACATCCAATATTGCTGACTGTTATTAAAAACTGAACTAACGTACAATAGCCAGGCAGTACTGACAGCCAACGAACCAGCCAGTCAGCCAACAAGCAAGCACCAGTTCGGAATGTTGGTTATAAAAAACATACATAGCTCTGAACTCATATAACGAGCACAATGAACGAACGTACTGTGTGCATATTCACACAGACGTGAAACTGAATGTACGAATGAACGAACATTCAAACAAGGCATATGGAAACTGAAAAACAAGTAAGATGCCATCCGTTTGGAAAAAAGTATCTTCGTGTGAATACACGAAGTACAGTCTCAATGTTAAAAATAAAACATGGATGTATGCAAAGTGGCAAAGCAAAAGGGGATTTTAATATTAAAACAAGCAGGCAACTAAAAAAGATTATGAAGAGTTGATTTCAAAAAGTTCGAAAACATTTCATATTCAGGGATGCCAGACCATTTGTTGCAAAAGGGAAATTTTTTAATATTTTGTTTTTATTATACTACAGGTATTACGTACCTTTACGCATAATGTACAATGTGTATATTTGGTGGTACTAAGTGGTAAATACGCATTTCACTTGGCGACATTTGTGGTGCAAAAATTGGCCATATGCATTATTATAATTTTTTTAATGGGAATTGTAGTACATATTTTAAAATTACATAAATTTTATACAAAAAATTTTTTTGTGGAACGTATGTATGTACATATGTATGTACTATGTACATATGTATGTATGTACATATGTATATTTAATTACACTTATTGTACTAGTGTTATCGGATTAGGTGATCTATCCTGAACGGGGGATTTTTCTCTCGAAAATGAGGATTTAGAGAATTTGTTGAGGACTTTTTACATACTTTGGGAATTTTGATTCTACGTTTGAAATTGCTGCAACACTACAATTTCAAATGTTTTTCTTGTATGTAAAAATTTATAACATGATAATAAAAATATTTTATTTTCCTAACAAGAGTCCTTGTCAAGAATTAATTGATTTTTTTTTTTAAATACTGTAGTTAAAATGTATTGCACAGAGAGCTGTATCTGTATGTTCTTTGGCAATAATAAGTGATGGACATTTTCAATTTGTGGATACAATTCGGAAAACGACGAATGAGAAAAATAATTATTATTTTAAAATCTTACACGGGGCATCACTGTTTCATCATTTGCTTGCTTACTTGCTGCAAGTGACAAAAATTCAATTTTCAAAAATCTCTTGCAAGTTGAACCGCAAGTTGGCTGCACGTTCGAAAAATGGGATTGAGTTAGAACATACATAATGTATGTATGTGCGTATATATGTATGTATATATATATACATACATATGCATTAAATGTAATTTGTAATTGATGTCGCTCCAATTACTTGTTATGGCACAATACAACTACAAACTCAACCCTTGGGTTGACTCTCAGAGTCAGAGAGTGGATAACGACTATAGGGGCTTACACTAGAGTGGCCGTTAGTTGTATGGAGAATTTTTTTTTATTTCTTATATTCTCCCCCCAAAATCAGTTACATTGAAAAATGGGATTGAAGGCCATCTTTTATGGGCGGACGCATCCCTAAAACACAACTTATCGCTAAGAAATTTTTTTGTATATTTTTTTTACATAAAACTGAACCGATTTTGGGGGGAGAGAACATAAGAAATAAAAATAAAATATTAACGGCCAATCAGGCTTACATTCATATGTATACGAGTATATTATTTAGGGCCAATTTCACCAATTATATTTAAATAGAACTTAAAAGTCGTTTTGTTCATTTGTATATTTTTTTCCAATCAAACGCAACTTTTAAATATGAATTGATATATAAATAGAATTGGTGAAATTGGCCCTTAAAATTCATAAGTTATCTTGTGACTAAGAATTATTGACCAATAGATCGATCCTCTTGTTTTTGGAGTGCTGACATTTTTTCTTAAGGAAAAAGTTTTGTGTTTAGGGAAAACTCAACTACAAATAATGTAGTTGTAATTGAGAAAATATTAATTGCACTTTACTTTAATTGTAATTGTAATTGAAATCCTCAAAGTCTGGTTAAAGTTTTCATCAGAACTACACTCTACCATATTCATTTACTACATTGATAGATACATGTGTATGTACATGTATGTATGCATAAGAGAAGGCGTGAAGCGGCCTTCTTCTCTGTTAATAGTTTCAATGCTGCATGTACAGCATAAAGTCTACAAAATCTGAAACAGCTTTCTCCCTTTTAATACTTTCAATGCTGTATGTATGACAAGAATTGTATTAACAGAGGTGGGGAATTCAATAATTTTTACCTTCTGGTTTGCGACATACTGCAGGTATGTACATATGTATGTATTTCTTTTAAATTTAAAACCGGAAAACAAATACTACCATTCAAAATTTTATAAAATATACCTGCTTCGAAATACATATCGAGCCATAAAGGTAGAGGTCCATAGCTCGCTTTTTGCGCGTTATACTTTACACGCGTTTCATCCTCTTGTTTCATTCTATACTTTGTTCGCGTTGAGTTACATGCACTGCTTTTCATGCGCCATTTTATTTTTGTTTTGATCAGCTGTGTGCGTTTGTTTATAAATACTTATAAAGAAAAAATGGAGAGTGAAATCAAGTTTTTAAAAGAATTTGTGGAGTTAGTCGAGTTTGTATATTTAATTTTATGTGCAAAAAATGCCTATGTACAATTTCAAAAAAAGAAAAGGTTTTGGATGCGGCCGTTGTATTTAGAAAGGAATTTAAGTGGGTTTTTTGAAACCACATTTAAAAAAATTAAATCTTCTGACCCTGAGCAATTTCGAACCGCGACAAGAATGTCTGCAGACGTCTTTGACTATTTATTCAGCATTTTAAATGATAGTCTTGAGAAGAACTCGGCCAGGGCTATTCCAGCAAATTGTCGGCTGTACTTGACTTTAATGTAAGGCTGAGTTTACATCTGGCATTTCTTGTGTGCATTTGCCCAAAAAAGCGTAACCAACTAATTATTAATGAAAAACTGTTTGATTCAGACACATGTATTTATTGATTTAAACTGTTTACAATCATGTTGGATTCTATAAAATTGTCTATTAGTTATGTATGGAACTATTTAACTTAATAAATACATGAGTGAATAAAACAGTTTTGCATTAGTTATTATTTACGCAAAATTAATTAAAATTAATTAATTTTAATCAAAATAAAAAAAAAAATAATATTTATCGATAACGTAAGAAACAAAGTATTATTTAACGTCTTTAGCTTCCAAGAACAGCTGACTTTCTTTCATGGTGCTTGCAACGCGTACAAAAGTAGAAAGTATACCTACTTTTCGCTTTGAACGCGCCTACGCGTTCTGCGTTTTTTGCAATGTAACTTGTCACATACTATTGCATTGATTCTACTTTTTGGAAAATTGCATAGAAAGCGTAACGCGAATAAAGCGAGCTAAGGACCTCTACCTTAACCGCTAAAATAGCTTAAGCGACACATTTTTAGGACTTCGTTATTTTTGACGAAAATCGACTATTTATGATCGCAAATAATCGATTTTGGTCCAAAAATGAAGTTCGAAAATTATGTCGCTTAAGCTTTTTTGGCGGTTATGGCACGATATACATATCGCACACTAAATCATAAAGAGTCACAACTCAAAAAATTTTAGATGCTGAGCAGTTGCAAACAACTGTTGATACTCTACAAATGACGCAAGTATGCAACATAAAAACAAGAATAACGGTATTTTATATCCTTCAAGAAGACTTTATTGCAAAATACATTGTTGCGATCGTTAGGGTTTTGTTCAGGTAACTGATTTATAAAAAAGGAAAACCACTTTGATAATTTTGAGTTGTGACTGTTTATGATTTAGTGTGCAATATGCTTACATTTATGCGTAAGATCTATTAATTGTAATCAAAAATACTCGTATATGAGTTATGAAGAATTCCTTATTAAACGTGAAATTTATTTGCTGGTGGTTAAGCATTGTCTATATGCATTTCATTGTCGCTTTAACAACAAATCGTCAAATAAATTTCACTTATAATAAAATTGTGACAATATGTCAAATAATAAATTTCTTGAATGCCTTATTACTTTCATATGTAAATATTTATCGTTTTCAGTTCAAAAATTTTATGGTTATTGTTAATTAGTCCAGTGTAATAGCGGAGCTTTTTTCATAACGGATTTAATGCAGTAACTGTTAAAGTAATGCACGTTGGACAAAGAAGCATGGACTCGTAGCGAAATATATCTGCAATAGAAAAGTCAGCTTGCAAAAACTTCTGACGTAATGAAGATGCCAATATAAATAAGTAAAGTTGACTAGCAACTTGAAGACTTTCAAATTCAACAAATTAAAATAGAATCTTAAGAACTGGTGGCCCATGCCTGGTACGTGTTTCTTTGTGTTTATGTGTGTGTGCGTGTGTGAATTAAGTAAATGCCTTATTATAATATTATTTCCTATTATTATTTTATAATAAGCTTTATGTGTACTAGAGTTACCAATCGTGATCCTGAAAATGACAGAATTTTTGGGAATTAACTAGTCCTGAATTAATTTTTCGACCTTTTTTGTTATTGAAAAAAGACAAAAGAAAAAATTAAATAACAAATTTATAAAAAAATATATATGTAAATGACCTAAAGCTTAAAGAAAATAGTTTCATTGAACATATATTGAGGATGTCATTATAATAGTTTATATACATACATATGTATGTATGTGTGCTATCAGAAAGGACTTAATTAAAATAGTTTCTATTCCAATCGAACAGGGTGTTCGAATGAGGCGTTTAATTTTGAATAACCCAATATTTTAACAGTTGTCACGATTCAAGCTGTAACTACTTGATAGATGACGAGCAAAAACTACGAAACTAAAAAAATTGTTGCGGCCTATTTACGCTTTAACAACGCATTCAAATTATTAAAATTCACTAGAAAATTGGTGAAAATTTCTCATTCCTAGTTAGCAAAACTAAATCATTTTTGGGTTGTCATGAAGCAGCTTTTCGGTCGGGAGAAGTTAGTGATGTGTCCCTCAGGAACAACTGTCTATAGAAGATACATATTTTCTACAAGGCTTGGCTACGTGCAACGATACCACATTTTCTTTCGTTTCGCATTACAGAATAACCCCGAGTTCTTGGTGCTCACGAAATCCCTAAAACTCCCGTGATTCTTGATTGTTAAATCCTTAATCACGTAGTCGTAGGATTTTACTTTTGGCATCCCTAGTGTCTGCTACTATCTGTAATATCCATAGATACACATATACATACGTACATATATGTATATATGTATGTGCATACATATATGTACATATATGTGTGTATGTGCGTGTATGTATGTATAAATAAAGTATTTGCTATATATATCCCTGTGCATAAATATATACGTATGTTTTCGCTTTAAACAGACAGACTCATATAAATAAGTATGGAATACATACGCAAGTATCAGTACAGATCCTTTTTCACTGCGTAGCTTTTATTTTCAGTTAGTGGTAAATACTCTCGTATATACATAGTTTAATGTTGTCGTCCTTACAGGAGTTTGGTTTGGGATTTTTTTTATAACAGCTTATTCATTTCGTTGTAATATTGGGGTTACACATACATATTATGTATACATCCATATACATGTACAATTATATACAACAATATGTATAGAAGAGGGGGATTTTTGGGCAAATGATATTTCTTATGTACTTTCAGCTGTTTCGAGCTGCATGGACAAGTATTTGTATGATGTTGAGTGGGAGATGTTCGTTCGTCCTGATGGTGGTTGAATGTTGGGTGTAATTTCCGTTAAGCTGACGAAGATGATGCGGATAATATGGCAAGGGACCGTTTCGAAGAAGCGTAAAATCGCATACTAACATAAAAATGGAAAGTATGCTGTGCGCATATGCTAAATATACAAACAAAAGTATATTTTTTAAGATTGACTAATAATACTTGTACAACGTACAACATGAGGTGCAAACAATTGCCAAAATCCTTGTATATTTTGGCACTATTTTCGCAAAGGTTTTTTTTATTATTTTCTCGCATATTGTCCGTCAGTATGCTCTAGTCAGAATTAGTGGACAAACTTGACAATAAAAATTTATGAAAATGTATAGTGAAATTTACGAACATTTTTCAAATAATACCTACATTCGAGTCATTATTCCATGAATAAAATTCTTTACAAAAAGCATTAAAGTAAAATAAAATAAATTTACCATATACTACCAATATTTCATGTATTATTTAATATACATATATATTTATATATTATTATTTTTTTTAATCTAAAATAGAAAACAAATGGACATCTACTCACATATGTATGTGTGTATGTATGTATGCATGTTCATAAATTTATATTTACATACATATGTGCTTAAGTGGAAAGGTAAAAGAAATTCTATTTCTACTAAGATCTTCACTCAAGCAAGTTTATAGCGAACTTAAAGCTTTCTACCAAATCAAATAATAAATAACCGTAATATTGTATACAAAATCAACAGGTTTTTCTTTCTTTACTCTGAGCTGTTTAGTTAGTTATACAATTGATTGCCACATCATAATCAGCTGTTGTCGCTGTGCATTTGCATTTCAGGGAATTACAAAGCCAAACAAAAATTTTACTAGCAATTAATAAAGTTGTAAGAACCAAACAATAACCATCATTTCTGCTGAGTTCTCGTGGTGGCGTTTAAAACAGCAGAGCAGATTTAAAAAAAGCTCTTTTTCATTCCTTTTAACAATGTTTAGAAAGTATTACAACACTACTTTGAATTTGTGTGATTTTTAAAAGAAAACAAATTTACATAAGCATACATACATACATACATAAAGGTTCAAACTTTTACACTAACATTTGTATGTAAATATTAATATGTACATATGTATGTATGTGTGTGTGTGTGGGAAAATCGTGTATTTTATAGCCACTCATAAATATATTATGCTTCATTGTAGTCTTGTAAAAAGCTCCTTGTGCTTTAGAGGCAACTTGAACAGTCTGCCTCAATGGTTAGAAATCAACTGTATGTTTCTTCAGTTAGTCGTTGTCGCACGCTACTCTGACTTGCACATACTTACATGCTTATATTCAGCCCAACACATGCAATTAAACAAACAAAAAAATAAATTTAAAAAAAAAAATAAAAAAATACCAACAAGCATCATAAGACGACGGACTAGCTAGCCACCTGCAAATATTAGCATCTTCTGTAGACTTCTCTCTTAAAAAATTCAAATAATCATTCCATCGAGTAGATAGTTATTAGAAATTTTAGCGATGGTATCATCCGTGTTTCAGTGCGTATGATGAATAGTGGCTCTTCTAATTGTTTTGTGCTCATACGTTTGCACTGTGTGTATGAATTTGCATATTTTTATTATGTGAACGAATACATGCATATGTAGATACATACATATGTATGTATGTATGTAATTCTATTATTCAACCCCATGAAAAATAAACGCTATTTCTTCCCATTAATGGCAGAATTCACTACTCTAACTACTTCCGCAAATGTTCATTGTAAGAAAGTCAAATGGAAACTAAACTAAATTTAATTACAGTTATAAGCGCAGGAAAATAAATTCACCAAAAATAGAAAAAGAAGTAACCGCTTTAAACACACCAGCAGGAGAGTTTGCGTTTAAATGTTTGTTAGACACACTCAACAAAAAAAAAAACAAAAGGAAAAGCGAACTGTTGCACCAAATGCAATCGAGATGTCTTTGTGTGAAAATATGGTAGTAAATGAAAGAGTTGTTTGTTTGACTGTTGTTTGCAACAGATTTTTTTTTATTCTGCTGGCATTTTGTAATGCAAGACGACAACCCTTAATTTGAATGGCTGATTGAATTGCTGTTTTAAATTTTCTATTTTTCTCTTTTTATCTTTATGTTTATTTATTTTTTGTTATGTATTATTATTGCCTTCGAGAAGAAGAGAAAATAGAGTAATCATGACAAGTGTTGTATTCAATAAGCAAGTAAGTAACCAGCAAGCGCCACCGCTGCTCTTACCACAACCATTATCATCATCATCATCATCATCATCACTATGTGTATGTATGTATGTATGTGTGTATTTTTGTAGGATGTTAAGATGTGCTTTTCCAAGCAGTGCAATTTATTGTTTTATTGTTTGTTCCTTCTTAATTCTTACTTTCTCAACTGTGAGGAGAACAAAACAAAGTACAAGGCGCAAAAATATATGCATATATATATATATATATACATACATACATATGTATATACATACTTCTAGCATATGTATATGTACATATGTATATACACATGCATTGTGTGTATGTATGTATGTATGTGTATATGCAACGTGCAAATAATGAAAACAAAAGAACGAACTTTAAGTACACATAGATTTGTATACCCGCTTTCAATAACCACGTGCTGTTAAGAATTTGCATATTATGGCCACTAACTAACTGACGACAAATACTATAAAATACTACGAACGTGTAAGCAAGGCTCTCTGGCTCGTAATATTATTAAACGATTTTAACGAATTGATCACAGGACGACACTTGTTATTTATTAAATTGACTTAAGACTTCGTTTTGAGTCCGGTTTGTACAAAAATATTTTAAGTTTCCTACATAACTCAAAAAATCTAGTGTTCCAGAAAACGATGTCATAATTTTTTTTTTCTCTCAGGAGGTGACTGTGAATTGTATAAAAATTTTAAGGGAAGATAAAATATAGTACGATGCATTAACTATTAAATCGAAAGACGCATTTTTTTATAAGTACATACATATGTAACTATGTATAATGCAGTAAAGGAGCGGTATTTCCTTTCTGGTCTTGTAATAATTCTGTGTCAATAAGAAAAAAGCGCTTAAGTCATATTTTAAATTAAGAAATTCGGTACACTCACCAAATTTGTTTTAGAAAAACATCGTTCTTTACACTATAACTAATGAATATAATTTAAAATATATTAAAGTATAACCTGGATTAAGCTTTTACTCCATATGAGATTATAAGTCGAAAAAACATAAGCACCAATTCATTGCGCTATAAATTCCTGAAATATTATAGATTTTTCTCGGAGGTACTTTTGAATATCGTTAGCTAAAATGCAAAAAGGCGTAAACAACAAAAATATAATTTTACAGGAGAAACAAAAAACTAAACAAAAAACTGAACAAACGTGTAGTTAAGTCCCCTTGTTATTTGTTAATAAAAGCGTCATTTTTGATCTCAGAAGTGTAATATTTTGTCAAGACATGTAGTTTAATGGCATTCATAATAATCAATAAGTGCAATTAACTCAAAATCTGCTTATATCGACTTGAGCACTTTTTCCTTTTTGCCACAGAATTATACATATGTATATGTATGTATGCACTGGGTAGTTTGTCTTTATATTTATCAAAAACTAGCTGACCACACCGGCTTTGCTCGGAAGATTTTTACTAATGATTAGTATTTCATATAGAATTAAAAATTAAAAGACAAAATTTTCAAAAAAAAAAAGAGATAACATACATACATACATACATAGATATATTACGTTTCCCTTTGTTAATATGTACTTAGAAAAAATAAGAAGTGAATAGTAGACAATATATTAAAAACTTAAATTTTCCGAGTTTTAAAAGGAATTTCTTGATTTTTTTTACAAACCATCTCCTGGAAATTTTGAATCGAATAAAAAAAATTCAGTCAAATCGCTCTAGCCGTTCTCACGTTATGCGATAACATACATGGACCGTTTAATTTTTATATATGTATAGATATACTTAAAAAAATATACAATTAGAATTCACGCATCGCAAGCATCGATTCCCATATAATTTCTTTGTTCATGTTAACAATAGCTACAAAAAATGTGAATGTATTTTTAAAATCGTGCCTAAAAATATCCTCATTCTCTCAACTATAATGCGAGTCTTGTATATATGGTCACTATTGGCATCAAGCGCCAGTAGCCACAAAAGTTCCACTTAATGGTGCCGGATACATTAAAGCAATTGTAAATATACACAAATAAATAAATTGTTGCACTTATTGGTGCAAATCTAAACTGGCATCAAAAAAGAAGGCCTTAAAGAGTGTTAACATTAAGGCGTTTGACCAATAAAAATCATTAGAATATTATGTTACTACTCGTAACAATATTTTATTTGATTTATTGATTGATGGTGGACATAAAAATGCACTTTCTTCATTCCTCACAAAAAAAAATCACCACCTTCTTTGACCCCTTTAGCACACGCAAAGTTTAATTTGCGTAAAAGAGGTAAAAGAGAATGGGAACTCTTTTCCCTGAATGGATGAACGATGATTCCGTTAAGCAAATAATTACATTGGCAAACAACTTTAACGGCTTTAGCACAAAAAAAAAAGATAAGAAACAGATGACTTGATCAACATGGAAACAGATATTCTGGAGTCTTAAAAAGCTAGCGAATATGCAAAAGAAATAAAAAAATTTTAGGGTAGAAAGTGGTCTTAATGAGGTATTTATGGTGCCTAAAAACGTTCAGATTGTATTGATATATTCACAAAAATTTTCCAGCTTTCCCATGGCTACAATTTTGCCAAACATTGTTAGCAAAAAATTAGGAACGAGCCCCTGTAAGTTATTCCAAAAAAAGTGAAAAAGGATTTCTTCATTCTCGTATTTGGAAAAAAATATATACATATATTATATTATATATATTTTAGCGCTATCACCAAGCCTGAATTAGCTGTTGGCCAAAAACTGATGACACAATTTTTTGAGGGCGCACTGATTTTTTAAATCTTTGGAGGACCATAAAAAAAATTGGCCACTAAAATTGCCAAACTGAGTATGGGGTTTTACTACCCATCAAAAAATTTATAAAAAGGTAATCGGGTTTGGAATTAAGCATTTTTGGTGGAAGCTGTTCTTTACTGGATTACCAACTTAATGATTTTAGCAAGGCGTGAGACTAAAATAATCGATTCTTGAGAAGTACTTACTTTTTTATTTGGCAACTTGCTCACGTAATCTATTTGATCTAAAAAAATTATTTTCCTCATTTAGCAACTTGTACATAATTTTTTAAATTTTAGGTAATGTGATTTGTAAGCGAGTAATGAAATTTGGTAATCAGAAAATTAAGCCATTCTTTGGCAAGTATTTCTGATGGTAATGTGTAATTTTTTGCTGGGTACCCTTGGTTAGTGCTAACGAACCTATACTATTCAGTCTGTGTGTTTAAAAACAGTCTACATACATATGTTGCATAGTGTAATCAGCCTCATCAATCAGGCTGAATACTCGTAATTAAGGTAAGGCAAATATAAATTACTACTACAGCCACTTTTTCAGTTCTCGGTTATTTTGGGCTTTATTAATTCATCCATGATTAAACTCACATCAGAGCAGCGTTTAGGCTTGTTAACGTTTAATTTTGATCCTAGTCTTGATGAAGGAATGAATAATTATGTAAATGCCTAATGGCTCGAACTGAGCCATGAGCAAATTTCAAATGTATCTGAAGTGCGAGCTTATTTACGATGAATAGCCAACACAAACTAATCGAGAATTGTAAAGTCCTTTGTCACAGAACAGTGCAATGACAATTGGAAGTTTTTCGCTTATTTGATACAACTTTTTATGTACATATCGCTCTTGTATTGCAACTGAGGAATAACTCGAAAAAGGTAATTTTACAGGAAAATAATTTTTAAGTTTTAAATTTTCAATTTACATTCAACTCAATGAAGATATAAAAATATTTTCTTTTCTCTCTCTGTACAAGGCTTTTATATGAAATTTTTACCCAAGGGCTTAAAAGCAAAGCGGTACAACTAAAATAATTTAGTTAGATGCAGCAATCAACTTTTAATACTAATAACTATCACTCTGTAAAAATTCAGACTCAAACATGATATAATGATTTTTTCTGCATTATTAACTATAAAACCGCATTTCTTGAGATAAAATATAAAATTCTTCGCTATATGTATCTTTATGAAATTCAGCTGCTAATAAACTACTGGACATATTTTAATGAAACTTAGTGTGTGAATAATTTAGACTAAGTGACGCTGAAATCACGCTCAAAGATCCAATCCAATTGTTTTCTAATGCGACTTCATGACATGGATATCAAATAAAATGGCATTGTTGGAAAGATTTAAAAACAAAGAATTGACATCATTCTAAGTTCAATATGGCGGATCAGACACTATTTCTTTCTTAGGCAACTCCATGGTATGGCCCTAAAAAACGAAAAACAATTTAATTTCTTTCAAAATCCAATATGGCGGATGCCATAAATTTTTTTTATGCAACACCATGATAAGTATCAAAGAAAATGTTTTGTTGGGAACAATTTTTAGTTTTTCTTTTGTTGCTGCAAAAGTAATTAATTTTTCATGTGCATACAAACATATCGATGTTTTCAAGTAGAAAGGCCCTAAATCGCATTTTCTACGAAATTGAAAGTGTAAAAAATAACGCTTTTACAAGCAGTTGTACAACAAATGATACATATTGAATATTACAGTTTCTATTATGTTTTTGCCTTCTCCTTTTAAATTACATTTATTCGAGTTAGGGCCTTTCTTCTTGAGACCCACGATATGTACATAATTTGAATGAAGATTTACATATGTACATGCATATACAATTTGATTAATTTGAATTTTTCGTACACGTTTGAAAAGGTATAGAAGCAAAATGATATAATAAAAGTTTAGGTATATTTTATAAAAAAAAGCTCAATGCAAATTATATCCCGTAGAGCTGATGTTTAAAAGTGTCTGTAATGGAACAGCAATAAAACTATGAATTTTCAATTATTATTTAAGTCGTTGTGTTTGTGTTGCTTAAGAATTACTGTTGGCCGGTGATCCCGGGAAATACTAGACCCTACTCAATATACCTACCTATCTTTCCTTTTTCTCTTGTCTAAAACAGAACTAATGTTTCTGGATTTAAAACAAAAGAAAAATTTAGATCACAAAGTACATACGTATATGTATGTACATACATATGTATGTATATTATAATTATTTATCCATATACATATATTAGACTTGTATCGAACTCTTTCAGTAGCTCGTTTTTGACACAAACCAATGATCAAACCCATTTAAATTACATGGGTTTGATCATTGGTTTGTGTCAAAAACGAGCTACTGAAAGAGTTCGATACAAGTCTAACATAGATATGTATGTAGTAAGTTTGTTTTTGAATTTAAATGTAATAATTTAAAGGATATAATAGTGATCAGAATTGGTATGTTCGACTCGACCACAGAGCTTTTCGTCGTGATAATTGATTTTAAAGCTTGCTTATAGTTTGTTTCGATGACCAATAAAAAACAAAAAGCAAAGTGCCAATGTATGTACATACATACATATGTATGTACAAACATTTTCGGCAATAAGGAAAAAGTGTTTAAGTCATATTTAACTGATTTGCAGCAAGGCGAATTCATAACAGGTGGCCTTATCGCTACAAAAATACAACAATAATAAAAACAACATGCAATTCGTCTGGCTTCACAAAACCCCATCTATCAAAAACAGTTGACTCAAATACCAATACATTCACATTTATAAAAACATATTTTACTATCCATGTGCATCTATCATCAACAACACAGAAACAATATTTGTAAAATAAATGTAATTAAAATGTTGAAAGACGGTTCAGGTTAGATGATTTTGATATTTTTGGACAACGTAAAGAAACCTTACTTGCTGCCTTATTGCAGCCCCTCCAATGGTTTTTTGGACGCGAAATCAGTGGTATAAAATGTGTTTTACTGGCTCATCATGGCCGTAAACGCAATATTATGCTTAAATGCATGAAATTGTTCACAAAAATGGACAAAGTTACTTAAAAGTGTACAACAAATAAACGTGCGTCTTATTTATACATACATACATATATAAGAAGTCAGCTAGTACTAGCTGGGCCCGGCAAAAGTTGTCTTAACCCCACAATTAAGAATTCGCATTGTGTTGAGTTGATACATGAAGAAATGCAGCGCATTGTGGCAATTAAATGCAATAGGAAATGTTAAGGTATGCTTGAATATTTATTTCTATAAACTTAATTCATAATATATATATCTGTTTAAGGTTTCCCAAATATCACGTAAAAATTGTTGATGTGGTGACAACGCTATTGCATCGTCGTTTAACAGCCACCAATTTCATGGTTGAGAATTTGGGAACCATTGAATTGGGCTTTGTATATAAATACTACACATCCAGATTTTCACAAACATGTCTAGTCAACTAAAAGCTGACATGATGGAACGAGCAAATACTCTTTGCCTCAAGTAATGCAGAACGTTTGATAAAATCTTATTTCTATATTGTGCGAAAATCCGTGCAAGATTCTGTACCAAAGACTATCATGCATTATAGGCGAGACACATTGGTAGAAGTATTTTGTATTAGATACAATTTTTTTAAAATCATCAATAAACTAATGCAATTAATCATTTTGCAAGAGTTAATTCAGAATGCATAGGTTAAGAAGGGTGGTGCTATACCGCACCCCCACTCGGAGATCCAATTGGCTCCATTGTGATAAGTATTCATACAATATAATTCTTTTTACTTTAAAACATATTTTTTAAACATAAAGAACGATGTAATTTTTTTCACTTTAAATGTAAACAAGCATTAGATAGAAGAAGAGATTTTGACAGTTGGGGTTTAAGCAGTCTTCGAACACCTGATAATCATCAGGACTGTTAGGGTCACCTGTTATGAATTCGCCTTGATTTGCAGCAGAGCACTTTAAAACTTTCAATCGAAATTAATTTGGGAAATTCGGTATTCACTTTTATTTAGGAGAGCATCGTTCTACACACTATAACTACTCGTAATATGTATATGTATTCAACTTGAAAGTATAAGCTGACTTTAAACTATTATTCCACATATGACATTATGAGTCCGCTATAACATTCCGAAAAATTTTACAAAATAATTGAGATTTATCTTTGAGTATGCAGATAACAGTGGTGCCATTAAATCAAAACTAGCTTATCTCGACTCAAGCACTTTTTGCTTTTTGCCAAACTATTGCTAAACATTTGAATTCTGAAAGACGAATTGGGCACTTAAAAACATTTTAAGGTAGATTTTTTAAATACAAACGATTTTTTCGTTTTGAATTTTGTATGGAAAAAAATGTTTTTTTTAACGAATTTTTGTTATACTTCATACAAATTTGACGCGTTGAGAAAGGATTTTTTTTTTACAAAATCTGTCTGTTAAGTTGGAAATGAATGAACAACAAACATTTCAAATTATTTTTAGTAAGTTTGACTTTTGAAGAAAAATTTTAAATTAAACCTGCTCATTCTATCTACATACATACATACATACATACATATTCTGATGCGTGTTATCATTGGGCTATAGTAGCAACGTTTGACTTGAATCGATAAAAAAAAACACTTACAAGATTACAAGGATATGTATGTACATACATACATATGTATTGCATTTTTACGTACGAGTGCATACATACAACATAAGATTGTTGTGGATTTTTTGCAGAAAATTCATTTGTAAATTCAACATTTACACTTACCTCTGTACACATTGTTTTGTTAAACCTAATGAATAAATCCACAATACTGTCTTGTAGGCTTTGTGGTGTCAGAAAGTGGAAGGATCCCTCCAATGTTGTTAGATTGTCCACTTTTGTTATTGATTTCTTTTATTAAAATGTCAAACTTTGATTGTAGAGTTTTGGTTTTTGATTGTGTTTCTATTGTTGTTTCGGGAGAGTGTCTTTTGCTGTATTACAATAAGAAAGATGATGTATACAGGCATAAACAACAACAAAAACAATGACAGCACTGTCTTTGGGAGTAAATTTTTGACATGTTTGCTTCTTTTTGGTAACTCTTCTTAAGTTTTCACTTTATAATGTCTTGACTTTTTTTATTTTATTATGTATTTTATATCTTTCTTGTCTGTGCACTTGCTTTATCAACTTTGTGTGTGTTAAATTTAGTTTACCTTCTTCTTCTTCCTTTTCTTGATCGCAGTCATTAGAAGATTAGTGAGTGTATGAACGAGTAGTGCATTCACAAAATTAGTAGTTGCTGCTGTTGCTGTTGATCAATGAATCTTATATGAATTTGTTGCTGTTGGTATTTGATTGAATAGTTGGTTATGGTTTGTTTTGATTATGTCTTTCTTATGCGCGAATTTTTTTTATTGTTTTCCTTTGTGTTTTTCTTTTTGCACAAATGATTCGATTTATTTTGAAGTAAATGTCAACAAATAAAATACATACTTTATAGGTAATTAATTAAACTGTTTAATGTAAACAAATTTTTTCTTTACACATATGCTACGCACATACATACATATTATGTCCATACATATACATACATAAATACATATGTACATACGAGTTATGAATACGGTTAGAAGTAGATTAATATGACTTTTTCCTGTTTCCTGCGAAAGTTTTTTTTTTTAATATTAATAGAAATCACATTTGTTCACAAATTTTTTTTTAATTAAATTAAATTTTTATTACAAATCAGTTTTTCTGGTTTAGTAGTCGATTTATGTGTTTTATTTTATTTATCCCAGCTATGTTATCTAGGAACTTATTTATTTTTAAAAATTTTTCACACAAAATTACGCGCTTTTGAAATATACGACTACGACAAAAAGCTTATGTGCGACCAGCGAGCGAACGGACGTGTACTTAGTCTACCATAGTAAAATCAGAAATAACCAACCGTTGTGAAAGATATGTGCACCAGAGTCTTGAAGCGGCACACAGACCTCTAGTTGTTGTGTTTTTCCCTTCTCTCTGCTTCCCTTCTTTTCCAATAGCTAGTGAACAATACAATGTGTTTGAGTGTGTTTGTGTGTATCTGTGTGCGCACACGATGATGGTTTCGCTATGTAGAGACGAGAAACACAAAGGAAATAAAAGCAATACAAGGTGTTAGAACGCGATGACAGTATGGCGTGCGAAGGAGAGAGCATGATGTCATACGCTCAGTAAATGTTTTATTTAATTTTTTTTTCGATTTCTTTCTACATAATATATGAGCACAGTAAAAAATGTGTTTCGACAAAAACTTACATAAAGCAAATTCACAGAGTTGAGCTACAAAATAATAAAAATGAGAGATTCCACATAAAAGTGCTGGTTTATCAGAGTACGGGTAATCTACTGTATAGCTGCCAGATTACATACAATATAATTTTAGTGAAATACATTTCAAGTGAAAAAAATATTGAATATGTATTTCACTATTCAAACAGACGACTTTTGGGGAATTGCTCAACCCTGGTCTAATGGAGCTTATGAAAATGTCGTACGATTCGTCAGTAAAATTTTTTATCGAACTGGTTGCAATGTCTTTTTTGATTGATTGCCTAACTGAGTACGTATACCTATCACAAATATAATATTAAAATTAGGCATGAAAAATTTCAGATAGGTATGTACCTCAAAAACAGCCATATAAAAAAGTGGAGGGCAATGTGGAACCCCCAAGCTGGATAATGTGATATACTACACCAAATCACCAATAGTACAAAACCAAGCTTAATTTAGTATATTTCTTTTATTTTAATTAATTTAAAACCTTGGCGTTCCGTAGGTATTACATACATATTTGAAAAAACAAGACAAATTAAACATTATTCCTCAGCCTTCATGGCTATTGGGTAGAGTATACACATTAGCCTATTGGCATTTTTTTTTTAATCTGATAAGTATTAAGAAACTTGTACTTGTACTACTTACCACTTAAAGGTATTATTTGTAAAAGTTATTAAGGCTTTATAAAGGCTTAATGAGAAAATTTTTTTATGGAAATCCGTTTTATAAATATTATACTAATATAAATATTTATATTATAAATATTTATATAATAAATATTATACTAATGTAAAAATTTTAATATGTGCACAAAAACGGCTACTGCGCGTGTTTTCACTCACTGACGAACTGAAAACTAACAGGTCGACCATTTTCTTAGCACAAAAGCGTAATGTTAATATTTTTCGGCAAGCTATATTTAATTACAGCGAGAGCTTCTAAGTCTGAGCTGCCCAAAGTAGCACCAGAGTGCCGAACATCAATAGGCTTCTCATACAAATGATTACACATACGCGACTACATTACTCTCGTGTTTCTCTCGCTGGCCATCTCTGTTATATATAAAATATATATATATTTTGGGAATTAAATGGGGCTTCCACATTACCCGCATATTCCACAAGAAGCGTAGTTGGTCTATATAAAACTTGTGAACAGTGTAAAAAAAGGCAACGTTCACTGTTAATAGAAGTTTTAGTTAATAATGTACTATATGGGCATTTCCACAGGAATGTTATCTTTTTGTAGCGTGCGACACCAAGCAAATATGCTTAATTTTTTCAAAGAAAACGAAACTTTTTTTACATCGTTATATATTTGTATAGGCCGTGTAAGCAGCTCTACGTTAGGTAAAATTTTAAGAAAACTCGAGTCACGTTGTTCAGAAATACAAGATTAATTGCACGCGACAAAAAAGTGGAATTTCTCAGAGAAATGTCCATATATACGAGTAGAACGGTAGAATTATCTTCTGAGTTATTTAAAGAAACCTTGAATATGTTTCCTTTGATCTAGCACAAAAACCAAAAGTTTTTCTTAAGCCTATGGCTTACAAATACATATGTACAAGTGATTATTCCGTCCTAAATTTTTAATGAAAACTTGAAAAATCTTCTTTACGAAACTGTTGTTGCAAATAACATTGAGATCGAATTATTTTCTCGCGATAGAAATTTTATTTTTTAAATTAATATGGCAACCCAACTCCTTCATCGTACAGTATTATACAGAAACAATTTGTTTGAAGTCGGGGGAACTATTTGGGGGTTTTGTGTATGCGTGTGAGTGAGTGTGTGTTTTGTGATGTAGTGTTGTTAGTTTTATTATTTGGATTCATTTATTCATGTATGTATATGTGTATGTATTTATGTATGTATGTATGTACATATGTGCTTGTTTCTACACAGTGGGGCTTTTATATTTCATACACATGCACGTACTCATACACTTGCATGCATGTGTGGAATGTTGTCAGTTGGGATTTTTTCTTCTTGTATTTTATATTTTATATTTTCTATGTGCTGATGTCAGTAAGTATCGTTCGTATATTCGTGCAAACTAAAATATATTCATATGGATATATGTATGTATGAATGTATGTACATTCATTCGTACATACATATGTATACATAAATTCCCTCTAGTCAGCCTAGAACCATTTGTCTCTATGTCAACACTCTTTTTTCTAGTGACAATTTCACTAGTTAAAATGTCGACAACTCTCCTTTTATGCTTTTAAACTTACGTACATATGTATGTATGTATGTATGTATGTATTTAAGTTTGTTGCCCCAACCCTTATAAAATTGTAGAGGAGGGTCACTAAAAAGTACTAGTGAATCTTTAGTTCAAATGTCTCCATATGGTCGTAAAAGAATAGTGCTAAAGTCTACCGGTAGATTTTCAATGACCACCGTATGTTATATGCCCATAGGCAATTACATTGGCTGGGGTACACCTGGTCAGTAGTACTATTGACAATGGCACTAGTAAATCTCTACAATTTTACTATTGACATCGAGCGATGAAATATCGATATTGCAATGTGACAATGTCGCCATGTGGTCCCAAAAGAATTACTTAGCCAATAGTGCTACAGTTTGTTTAGTGGTAGATTATCATTGAGAACCCTATGTTATATGTCAATAGGCGATTTCATTGGCTGGGGTACACCTGGTCAGTAGTACTACTAACAATGTCACAATTTCACTATTCGCATTTCCTGCAGGGTCCATACACAAGTCATACATATGTACATACATATGTATGTATGTACGTATGTATGTGGATGATGTGAGTTTTTAGCCATACGTACTATAAGACGACTTTACTTGTACTTTAACGTTGATATACGGTGGGATGGATTGGTATGGATGGTTGGTTGGTTGTTTGGCTGTTTGGATCGTATAAGTTACTGTGCTTTTATGTATGTATGTGCTTTTAGATATAAAATATAAAAAAATAAAGGCAACAAATTCGATTTTTTTTTTGTTGCTTTAAAAGTCTTATGATGAAGTAACTTGTAGGTATAAAGGCATGATACTCGCTCGCATTCAATGGCCGATACTATGTATGTATGTATGTATGTATGTATACATGTGTGTAGATACATATGAAAATCTTTAAAAATATATCTGAAGCGAAGACAAGTCGAAAAAGAGTCAGTCAGCCATCAAGCAACAACTTAAAGTAAAAAGTATTTGGCTAAAAATCAGCACCAACAATAATCGATGGAAGTTGAGTTGTTGGATATTGGGTTTGTTGGTAGGTACAATATTGGTTGGTTGAAGGCAATGCCGATTGTTGTATGATGTGCTTTGCTGGGCCGAGCAGCGACCAAAAGACTAAACAGCTAATGTCGGGTAGCTGGTTGCTTGCTTGTTTGATGATTATTTTGTTGGTCTACGTAGTATGACGCAGTCTTAAGTTTATTTTGCCTTGAAACATTTTTCAAATTACATACTTATGTACATACATCCACACATATATACATATACATATATGTATGTAAATATATTTGTCTGTACATAGCTATTTATGTTTTTAACTTATTTTGAATGGCTAAAAATACTTTTAATGGATAATAAGAATGTATGTATGTATATGTTGTATGTAGATGAATATAAAAAGAATAAAGCATACAAATCATAACATTGTCAATTGAACTGGTTGTTTGGAGACGTGAAGTTAGTTCTCATGTGCCTTCAATTGAATATCAAAACATTTAAGTTCGTAATGTTTTTTTTCTGATTTTTGTTTTTTAAGAGATCGAAAAAATTTGGATAAATTGGAAGTGCAGCTTCCAGCAGTTTAATAGCTGCAGGCTATGATGACGACAGCACTGATAGAGTTGTTGAGGCAACGGCTTTTTGCTAACAACTAAACTTGAGATTATTTTTGTGTCTCATCCGCATCGATTGGGGATTGAGGGTAGTCTGTCGTTTAATGTTTATTTGATTTTATGCTTTTGCAAACACAACTGGCAGCCTGGCTGCCTGCCTGCCTGCCTGCCTGCCTGCCTGCCACTTAGCCGAAAGTCCATTTTACACCGTCGTTACTAATGATGTTGTTAGTGTGTTGGAGACTTATCAATGATATTTATTTAACAGTTTAAAAGTTGGCGTTGGTGTTTATGTATGCAACTGTTAGTGTTTTAGTGCAGTTCGAGAAGAGGTTGTGCTTTAATGTACGAGTATTTTCATCCTTTCATTCTTCCTTGTTTCTTTTGACTTTTTTTTTTACACCATTAGTGAGTGCGTCTTAACTGAGCGTATTCAGTGGAAAGCGCGTTAAGTTGCAAAATATTTGCAATTGAGAATAGTCATGTTTGCGAGACAACGAGCTAACTGTTACTCAAAGCCAGAACAATAAAAAACTGTCAGGACATTTTCAGGTGATGCTGATACATACATATGTACATACATATGTATGGATGTCTTCGTAGGCCGATGTGCGGTGAAAAAATTGGTTGAAATTCAGCAACATGTGTGAACGCTCGCCTTTTAATAAATGCATATACATATGTACATACATATGTATGTATAAGAGTAAATCGTTTCTTGAATATTTTATTCTCTAATTAAATCGTTAACCTCAACCACCCAATTTTGATATCGCTGCAAAGTGTTTTAATACTGACTGGCGCGATGTTGTGCACGTATGTATTTATGTATGTATGTATTCCTGTACATATACACTTATGCACACACAAATGTTCATGTGTACGTAATTTAAGAATGCACTTTTGTAAACAATTTTTTGTTTTTAGCGAATGGTGGTACATACTTCATGATTATGGAATAAACTGTTGCTTTTCGGCGATGGATAAGTTTGGGTTTGTTTTGGTGAGCTAAACATCTGTTCTTCAACTTAACTTTGGTGTATATGTGTGTCTTGGCAGTTGTACGTACTAATGGTTCATCAATTTCTTACTTGTGAAGTGTGAATGGCTGGTGAAAAGGCCTTTCATCGTTTGTTTGTTTTGAAATCGTATTTAAATCTGCACTTGTTGGATAGTAAAGTGTTTATTTTAGGCGGCAATTTATATATTTTTTAACTTTTATCGGATGTTAAAGATAAAAATGTCTTAAGTTTATGACTAATATTTTCTATTTTTACAATTCAACGGATGATCGGATCATAACAAGACAATGGAAGTGAAATAGGTATATCCGAATTATCAATACATTATTCCACAGAGAATAAATATAAAGTATTTATCATATTTTATTATTTTATAAAAATGTGCTGTCCTGCGATGATTAATAAAACTTTAAAACTCTGAACCAAAATAATACAAGTGTGTCTACAAAGCGCAATTTTTTTTTTTGACTCAAAACGAAGTTTTGTAATGGTATGTCGTCTCTTTCATGGATTTTTATTTATATTCGAAATTCGCTGCATTTGAAATGTTGAAATATCATAGTTTTACTCTTTAATGCGACGCGAGAGATGTGTTTTTGAATTTTTATGTCGATAACACTCGTAATCGAACGCGTATTCTTCCGTTTCGAAATACCGATTAGACCCTCAGCACTCTTAAGGTTATTAAAGTTAATGCAAGTAGTGAACATACGAGTGCTAACTTTCTTTAAATATTGCTTCGATGCAAAAGAGTTTATAATGATGGACTATATATTTAACATTCAGAGAATACTAACCTCGTATTTTTATTTATTTTTGAAAACTCATTCAAAAGATGCAAATAATACTAAACAAAGTTGGGCATACGGTTTGCAACGTCTTTAACGAAAAGCAAAGTTTTTTAAATTAAACATTTTTGGATAAACCTAGACATTTATTAGTTTCATTAAACCTGTTTTAATGTCCTCGAATATTACTCTTTCTTTGACGCACTATATGGGCTGTTTAGCTTACTATGCAAAATTTTTTAAAAATTATTCTAATGCACATTGATTTTCAAACTGACTTAAATTTTTGGTAACGTCCGCAAAGGCACTTTCGGCGCAATTTTTTTTACTCAAGAACAATTAAGTAAATACATAAATGATATTTTAAAGTACTACCAAAGAACTAGTTTTGCTGCAGTTTGTATGAAAATATCTCATTCAGAATGCAAACGGTATCAATATTAGCATAAATAAATACATGCCTACACTCATGGAAAAGCTGCAACTTAAAAATAAGAACGCGTCATATTAATTCAATAATCTTCAAAGTAATAGAAAATGTATATTAAGATACTTAAAAATAAACAAAATTCATAAATTAATACTGTAAATTAATATTTTTCCATATTAAAATAAGAAATTTCAACATGACTAGACTTTCGTTAATGTTTCTTATTAATTCGATGTTGTTTTTTTTATTAAATTTAAGCTGTCCGCAACACAGGATTTACCAACATGTGTAGGAATCTGTATAACCAACATCTACAATATAAGTACATATCGCATCCTAAATCAGAAACGTCCACAAAATTTAGCATTCACCAAATTTTTATTTTGCATCACAGTCCTTTTAAACTCCAAAAATACCATTATGTTGTTATGATGCTTGTGTCACTTGTAAATTTATTGTGGCTGTTTTTGATAATATCAAATTATCGCTTATTTCCTTCATCGCATTTGCGTAAAGAAACTGCAATCAAGTGTAATTTTTAATGGCAATGATTTCATTGCTTTTCTATTTTTATTTATAAGTTTTTTTAGTAACGCTGCAGCCACACGTTCAATAAATCGTTTTCCATTTCATCACTCATACTGTGTGTCAAAATTGCTGGAAATTGATAGCTGTGATACAAATTGATAGTCAAATTGAAAATTAAATTGCCATATAAATGGACAGGTGAATTTGAAAGCAATCTAGTTTTCAATTTGAAAAGTTTAGTGTTAGTAAAATAAGTGTGATTGTATTGCGAATTGAATAGAATTGAAAGGCAAAAATTTAACGTGTGATGTTTGTTTTGAAGTTTTTATATGGACATACACACAGGAAAGCTCAACTCCCTTGCCTACAAAGATTTCGAAAATCAGTGTGCCTTCAAAAAATGGAGTTTTTGGCCAACAGTAATGTAGCTAAGAGTTCACTAAATAAATTGTATTAACAAAAGAAAAGCAATACAACTTTTTTCACTTTTTTAGAATAACTTCCAGGGACTTTAAATTTTTTGCTAACAATATTTAGCAAAGTTCCAGCTAAGGGAAAGCTGAATAACTTTTGTGAACATATCAATACAATTTGAAGGTGAATTTAAGTTTGGATAGCTCCAGCAGCTGCGCAATATACCCTTGCATGGAGGTGCAACCATGCTGCTCCATTAATAACGTTAAATTTCTCTTACATTAATTAAGTTAATTTGTTTGTCGTGACCACCAAACCAAATTTATCACTTCCGCTAATTAACCAAAGGTGTCATAAATTTTCGCGAATTTATTTCGTTTCCAAATAAATGTCAAAAAGTTTATAACTTTATCTACTCTAGCAAGAATTTAGTAAAGCGCCAATAATTACTTGGGAACTAAGAACTCGGTTCTTAGAAGACGCAGTGTTGTCAATTAAGTTTATTAACACACAAACAATCACCCGGTAATACTAACATTTTGTAGCATACATAACAACATAACAATACACTCTTATTGAACAACTAGAAGAAAAATATTTTAGCTGGTGTTCAATGAGTCATGCCTAATTGAAATGATAAAACCGCCATAAATATGATACCTACGGAGAGAAATTGCCAGTGAACAGATAGATTGTTCTCACTATAACCAAGTAGAAATACAATCGTTATCAGCAGAGACAGCATGCATCGCAAATTTTTTACTTGTTAACTTCTTCAGTAGTTTTTCTCGTTATGTAAGATCCAAAAATGCTTTATTTGTTTTGATTTTATTTTATTTATTTTTTTTTTTTTTTTTGCAATACACCTGTGTAATTGAATTCTGCAGAATACACCACATATTGTTTAATGCCCGTAATAACAAGAACACACAAGAAAACACAATACGACCATCATACTAAAATACGTATGTACTCCATTAAATGAGAGTGTTGAAGAAGATTGGTATGTTGCTTTCCCTGATACATACATATGTACATATTCCACACTCGTACTTAATAGAAAGCTAAAACGGAAAGATCACTATGACTACACAGCTAAAGAGCACAATCAAGCATATTTAAGATAAAGTCAAAATAAAAGCAGCATTACTAACAAGTCGTTTGTGATATACACGTGAGTTCTTTTAACTCACGACGTTGCATACTCATGCGCATAGTAAATAAGTTCCGAATATGTATACTTACATATTCGTATTATACGTATGTATGTATAAATGTACATCGGACCACCCAAAAAATTTATGAGATGCCAAAAGAATCCACCATAGACTTGTGTCCAACAGTTCTTTTTGAACTAGTTCGTTCAGTTGGACACAAGTCCGGTCAAAAACATCAATGTAAATTAAATGGGTTTGAAACAACTTTTGATTCAAACGCTCTCAAACTAGTTCAAAAACTACTGTTGGACACAAGTCTAATACACCACTGCCAGGCTCTGATAGACTGGTCATAAAAATTCAAGACATGTGTGTAAAAACTAAACCGATAGCGTACAAACCTGCCATTCGCATTGCACTTTTCGCCCAAAAAATAACCTATCGTCACCTTAAACACTATTCGCACCATTACTTTTAAATGCGGCGCTTTTCGGAAAATGTTATATAACCATTTTTGTTTAGAATAAATAGCACAACATCGTATCTGCACATAATTTAGCCCTAACTATGGCCTATCATGGTCTTTTAATGAGATGAAAGTAAGTTTTTTGGAAAGGATTTTTTCAACGGCTCTTGCTAAAAATTGAAAATTATAATACGGTTTCATTATTTTATAAGGTAATATCTGTAGATTATACGGTCCCTTACATTTGGTCCAAATATGTATCATTTAATAATATATACCAGTTTGTTACTTTGTTATGTATGTATTTGGAAATTATCCTACAGCTCGTGATCCATTGAATATATCTGAACAAAGTTTTACACAAATATAAACGATAGAAGAAAATGTATTTTTGTATAAAAAAATCTGCGTATGTACATACTTGCATACATTATGTGAATGCACGAACAAATCATTAAGCTTAAATTAGACGTGACATAGCCATAACGCCATAGCCATAACCAAACAAAAATTCAATTGATTTCTATGGTGAGAGTGAGAGTGAGAGAGACTCGCCATAACTCTCACCATAGAAACCAAATGAATTTTGGTTTGGTTATGGCTATGGCGTTATGGCTATGTCACGTCTAATTTAAGCTTTAGGATCCTTGTTACAAAAAAACATAAATTTACCCCCTGTTTCTCTAAATGCGAACGATAGATTCGATCGAATATTAATATTGCAAACAAAAACAAATTTCAGTTTTTTGTTTTTGTTTTTATTATAAATGTTCGATCGAATCTGTAGTTCGCATTTAGAGAAACAGGCCCTTATTATTTAAAAAAAACATTGGTATAGGTAGGTATTTCTCTTTACTGTATTTATTTAATTTAATTTTATTTCATTTTTTTGTAAAAAGAATCCTAATGATTTCTTCGTGAATTTTAATTCAAACCACGGTCAAGCACTTATTTTTTATCTAATGATTAAAAAAAAAAATTATGACATTTGCACATCTCTGTTTCATAGTCTATAACAGCGTGAATGTTGGGAATTTTCACATGCTTCGACTAGGATCTACTACATACATACATACATACATATACATATACATATGTACATATGCATGTATCTCTTCTCAATGTTAATGTTATCATTTCCGCTTTTAAAATAAAACAACAATAAAAGGTAAGAAATAATGTTCATACACACATACATATGTATGGATTTGTGTATGAGTGTATGAGTGTATGAATTTTAAGGTTCCTGCTCTCGTAAATTTTTAGATGACAGCAGAAGCAACAGTAAAAATAAGAGGAAGCAGAAATTTTATTATTATGCATGTATGCATACATTGTATACACACTTAAATATTTTATTCTAAATAAAAGTGTGAGTATGTATGTATGCACCTTTGTATGTATGTATGTAGTATGGGCGATTGATGCCGATTGTTTAATACTAAAAGACAGTAGTGGTACTTTACTGATGTGTCTCTCTCTCTCTCTTGTTAAATGCATTCTTTTATTGCAATAATTGCTCTTCTTCTCTTAAATTTTACATTAAAATCGATCACCTTGAATGTGCAATTTCCAACACCACACACACACACACACACACTCGCACTCATGCATTAAACACATTCGACACAGCAGGCTACGGGCTACAATCTGTCAAAAATAGAATACACACATTCTTATGGTACCAATTATTTTAACGACAGCAGGCTACACGACTGCACGACCACCGTTGTAGCTGTCGCCAACTTTAAACTAATTTCTTTCTATTTCTCTGGCTATAATGAGCAAATGCAGTGTTACCAGTATAATACAAAATGGTGAATGAATGATATCGTAAAATTATTTCATACTATTTACTAGAAACAATATCCAAAAATTTATGTAAAGAATAAATTGATTCATTATTGTACTTTTATGTGAAATAAGTACATTTTAAAAGAAAAATTAATTTTTATAAATGCAAAATATATGAAAGTGGCAATACTGAACTATGTATTTGTACTTGAATATCAGCTGCAGATGGTGCTGCTGCCGTCTCCAAAATAATTAAGTAGCTGGCTACGAGGCGACAAATGCTGCTAGCGGCATTTGAAGTCGTGTGTTCGTGTAGCCTGCTGTGGTGAATGTGTTTAATGCATCAGAGGCATAAATTGTAGGTATGTATGTGTATAAAAAATTTCTTCGTATTTATTACGATAAAATGTTCTCTAAATCCAATAGGTACTATAAATAAAATTTCAATAACAAAAACAGACTCAAAGAACAGGCACCACAACAAAATAGCTTTCAATAATATCTTGTTGTTTGAGCAGAGCGCTTACTATAATCATGTACATACATATCTTGCCAATGCCATTACTTACTGTCGTCGTTACGAGCATTTCGCATACGGCTTAAATGTTAAATAGTTTTCTATAGAAATACCTACATAACATGAAAATTATGCTTTTGCTTAATTAGCCTAGTTGAGTTGAGTTGCAACTTGCAACCAAAAGAGAAATAAAACCAGATAAAGAAGGAAGAAACAAAAACAATATAAAACCAAACAATAATTTTCATTCAAATTGTTGAAATCTGTTCATAATACGATGGGAGTTGCAAATGAAATTAAAAAAAATAAAAAATAAAAAGCACACACCGTATCACAAAACTGAAAAGAAAGAGAAACAAACAGCGGCACAAAAAGTCATAACAACACATCATCAGTAATATCAGCAGCGGTTTGAACAACAACTTTAGCAACTACAACATCACAAATAATAATGAAAAGTATATTAAACCAGTTGAGTTGAATTTAAGTTCAGTTCACTATTCATTCGTTTCATACATTTCGCACAATCGCCAGCCAGCCAAGTCAGCCAGCCTGCTTGCCAACCATCCATCCAGTTCGTTTCGTTCGTTCATTAATTCGAAATTTTCATTTAAAACTTATTTTTTGTTTGTTTGATTGTTTGTTTGTAGTTTTCTTTATATTTTTATTTTTTCGTTCTCATTACAGTCTGTAAAAAATTTATATTTTTTCAATTTGCTTATGCTATTTTTGTTGTAGTTTCAGTATGATGTACTATTTTGTGCTGTGCTGCAGAAGTGAAAATATCACAATTTACCAGTCTACACACACACAAGCACAAAAATCATATGTGAATATACATATGTACATATGTATGTATGTACGTACATATATACATATATGTACATATGTATATATACATACACATATATACATGTATATATATATATATGTACATATACATATATGTACATACATATACATGTGTATACATGTACATACATACATATGTATGTGTTTATGTAGTATGTAGAAATGTATATTAGAGTGGCACTGAAAATTCAACTTTTGGTTTTCATAAAATCCCAGGCGTAATACTGTGGCAGGTTTTTCCTACGAGTTTCACTAATAAAATTTAACATACAGGATATAGTATATCTGTACACTAATAGATATATGTATGTATATGGGTATAAATAACGGGAGTTTTTGTACCCCTCACCAGTAGTGTTCTTAGCTAGTTATGTTTGAAGAAAATCGGTCCTGCCGTTTTGAAGATATCTTTTCTTTTCCAGATATATCTAGGGGGTGGGGGCTTAAACTTTTTAATTTTTGTTACTTCGATATACATATGTACATATGTACCTTCGTTTGACCAATATGATAGTGAAGGGTTAATTTTTCCAACAAAAAATTTTGAATACAATTTAGCATATTCCAAAGAGAGAGCAGCAGTCTTGCCGAGTTTCAGTAGAATCAGTGCAAGATTAGAGGAGTATTTGGTAAATGGGCGAGTTTTGCAATATTTGAACTTTGATCCATTTAAGTTTCAGACTAAGTATTAAAATAATTTGCTTGGGTATTACGAAAATTCAAAGTTTACATTTTTTCATACATTCTAATGCACCTCTAATGTAAATATACAATGTATGCATGTGGATCATAGCTGGCCAAAGTGGCACCAGAGTGCCGAACTTCAATCGGCTGCTTATACAAATGAATATGTACATTTTTCTCGGTGGCCAGCATTGATGTAGATCCATTTATGTTATGACACGTCGATTTTTTAGACACAAATTATTCTGCGCAATTCAGAATCAGATTCACGGGTCCAAAGCGGATTTAAAGCTTGCGGAAATATCAAAAAATGTTATATGTAGTGGTTCAAAAGCAAACACTATTTGCATACATGATATTTACTATATTTAATATATGTATATATATATTTATTTATTTCTTTATCTACGATTCTCGTAATATTTTGCATCCATACAAATCGGTCCACCTTAATGTAAACGTACATAAATGTTAAAATGTTTCGATACATACATACATACATATGTATGTATATTTGTAAAAGTACACAGCAACATGCATACTATAGTACCAAACATACTTTCAGACATTATACATATGTACATACATATGTATGTATACAGTAAAACAAAGTGCCGACGAATTGATTTCGTAATCGATTGATTTTAAATTAATAATAACCCTATACGGTTACAAGAATAGGATAATTCAATTGGCTGGCAATTTGATCTGTAGTCATGCAGGATGTATTCATCATTGCGTAGAACAAAGTTTCTATCACATTAGTAAGGGCAAAATAAAAATGTGATGGAAAATTTTGTGTACGTGTGATGGCATCGCTCTTTAACTAATGAATTTCGTATACTATATAACATATATTCGAACTGCTCACTCTACTGCTTTTTTACGAATCAATGATAGTATAAATATTATTCAAGGTTGACTGATCATAATTGCCTTGTTTTTTTATTATAAAAAGTGACCTAAAAATATACAAGTAAATAAATTTAAAACGAAGGAATTAAATTAGAGAAAAACACAGAATAACCTAGGGACGGAATAACCATCCAACGCATTTTGCTTTTTATAAAGCTCTAAAATTTTTAATAGAAATATATATTAAATTAAACTTTGTAAATTTCTTTTATTCACTGTTGTTTTTACTTATGTTTTTCTTAACACTTTTATAAATTTTAATTTTCACAGACCCAATGAATTGTATTTTTTTTTTTTTTTCTTAAAAAAAAACTCAATGTTTTTAAAGGTTTGGCATATGTATATTATGGCCTATTTCGCACTTGCGAAAGAAAACGTTCGACTTAAAATTTATATTGAAAAAAAAAAACAAATTTTCATATTTTATTGTTATTTTCAATATAAATTTTAAGTCGAACGTTTTCTATTGCAGGTGGGAAATATGCCATTAGATCACCTTCGGTTTTGTAGTCAACGTGCCAATTTTATTGTAATTTATACCTACATATACATATGTGGGTAATTTATATCAAACATTTATAAAAAATTATCCAGTTTCACAAAATCAGCAGTCTTTCTAAACTTTGGTATCCCCCCGCTAAAAAAAAACCGACTATTCCAAAGGCTTAAATATCCAAATTATATGAAGAAATTGACTTATATCGAACTCCATATGGAGTAGTTAGTGTTAAATCCTAATAAAGAACTTATTATGGTTTGATTAGGATAAAGTTCGTATCACTCTGTAAGCCAAATTACGTCTGATAATTATTAATGAACAAATAACATAAAAGTTAATTGTAAATATTCTGACAAACACTAACAGATCGGAACAACTAGCTGTTTTAGAATGTTAAAAAATCTTCACCATCAGCGTTCTTTGTGTTTGGTCCACTGTTTGTGGTGTCAGTTGATGTAGATTTCTGCTTTATATAATTAGCCGTTATTGAAAATGGAATATGTGAATTGTTTTGATTCATCATATTACAATTTGCTGAAAGCTTTTTTTTGGAATTAAAGCTCAATTTTATAGCATAATAAAGCAAAATTGTCCTAAGTCGACTTAAGCGATTATGATATATTGCCACATATACATATACATAATCAAATTTTATGTTATTAAACATTTTTTAAATACGAAGAAGTTAAATTTAATTTTATTAAAGCAAGTAAATACATAATCAATTGAAATTTATTTGCTGCTGTTTAAGCATTGTTTATATGCATTTCGATGTCGCTTTAACAAATAGTCAGTGGACTTCAACCACACATTTTGAACAGGCACAAACCCCTTATCTAATGCACAGACTTTCAAAAACTATTTGAATGATTTTTAATAAAAATTACTTCCTGGGAATTTGATTGTTGTTCTTTAGAATTCGTAATAATTATGTTCGAATGTTGTAATATGTATGTACACACTACTATGTGCATATGAATATATGAACATACTTAGCTCGTACGATTCAGTTTTTGCTATCTGTAGATACGAAAATACAATCAAATACAGTGTGCATAGATGTGAGTCAAATTTACACATACAGTAGGATACAAAAATTTCCTTCCAACCTATTTTGTATCTATGTAAATATATGTATTCATATACACACATACCTTCTCCGAGAAAAGGGACCTAGTGTGTCAAAAAACGGGTGTTTGTCAAAATCGATAAAAATGAGAAAATCATTAAAATTTTATTTTTCAAATGTGTTTTTCTCAAAACTTCATTTTCACACACTAGGTCCCTTTTCTCGGAGAAGGTCACATATATTGAAAAATTTCATATGTATTGTGAATAAACGTGACAGATAATGTCTAAAAATCGCCAAAGTTGGCGACAGCGGTAAAATTGGTCGTGTAACCGTGTAGTTTCAACGACATCAAAACAATCATGTGCCCTATTTTTGACAGATTGTGGCTGGTAGCGTGCTGTGGTGCTCAATGCTTCAGCTTTGACGTTATAAGATGACTTCGGGTCGCTGTACCAGGTCGTTCCTTCTTCATGTATGTAAGAAGCCATTTATGCAGGTGAAAAGTCGTTAAATTATGGTTTCACTAAATCACTACTGTTTTCCAATTCTTGGCATGCACTGTAAAATATGTATAAGCAAGCTGTTTTCTTGCTCGTTTGCAACTTTTATTATTGTTACATCCCAAACTTTTAAGAGTTCTCCGCTTGTCTGTCACTTCGACTGTCCAACCGGCATAAAAACGACATCCAGTTCGTCTCGACAGCAAAAATTCAAACAGTTTTACCGAACAACAGTCATTTAATCATTATTTATTTTGTAGAAGCTCTGTTCGGTTTTAATTTTTCTACTCTTTGGATACAAAAATATTTTCCATTCAACCCTGATATGACGAGCGAGCAGCGAACAAGTCTTATGAAATGAAAAGAGTATGTACGCCTCATTTTGAAACTCAACTACATGCACACACACATACACACACACACACATACTGCATGTGTGTATACATACACACATAACCTACAAAATTTTAATATGTTTGCGTATCTGTGTGTTTTTGTGTATCTGCATGAGTATAAGTCGTTTTTTGTTTTTGTATTATACATTAGGTATATGGTCGTTGTTTTTGTTGTATGTATGTATATGGTGTTTCAACTCGATTCCACTGAATACAACACGGTACAAATTATACAAAAAAAAAAATTGTTTGCAAGGAAGAATCATCAACGCTGCACAGTGGAACACACCTAATTTTTTTTTATAACAGAATCGAAGGCTTTAGTTGTAAAAAATTTCCAATTCACTTCTAAATATAGTATAAGTATACTATATATGTATATGTATATGTATGTACATACATATGTACATATACATATGTATACTTGCATGTGTACACGTCCCTATCAAAAACGTTGCTTAAAAAAAGTGCAGTTATATGATTGCAATATTGACTTAAGGCTCTGTAGTATAATGGGCCTGCCACAAGTGAGAAATATGTGGTAGATCAAATTTACAGAATACAGAGATCCACTTATGTCGGGATAACATGATGTATGAGTACTAGTCCTTCGGAGGCTATGTACGCTATACTAGACCGATCGACCTTCATGTATTGGAGATCAACGTCTTATAGTCATGCCAGAATGCTGGATGAATTACCCTCTACGCGGAGGAAATTTACTGATTACATGGTGCCCCATCTGAACTTTTATAAAGTGTTTGAAGTTTTAATTCCATCCAGGCGGGAGTGAAAGGGACGCAAAATAGTAAAAGAATACGACGCCAGAGTATACACTGATGGAACAAGAAAAGTCTCTGGCATCTTATCAGACGATCTTGATATATAGTGCTCCTTCCGTTTCCATTGTATTTAAGGTCGAAATTTTGACTGTAGTGGTAGCGGTAAGAGCGCTGATCGATAGGAAAGCTAAGATCGTATACCACGTCTTCTATTCTAGCAAGGCAGTGTAAGAGTGTGCTATCTGGACTAGGGGTCAAGCTGACCTCTCGCTCATCTGGGTTCCAGCATATACATAGCAGCTTTTTGGGTATAGACAAAAAGTAATCAGCATCGCGGGGCAAAGCACAGACAGGGGCTGTCTAATTAGCCAATGGGAGCAATCATCCCTAGCAAGACGATTTCCCCTACTTGCGCAACCCTCTGACGTGATGAATAAAGTGTATGACTTCGACAAGAGTTTTGAAACTGTTCTGGCCAATAGAAGGGAATGGGGGGAAAGGGAAATAGATACACTGATGGTTCCAGAACGCAGGCAGGTTCTGGTGTGGGAGTTGTAGGACCAAGGACTAACTACTAACACGAGTCGTTGAAAAAATCTACCATTTTTCAATCGGAAGCTTATGCCATTGAGAGATGCGTACAATTCAATCTTGATAGGGGCTACCGAGGAAAAGAAGTATACATTTGCTCTGATAGTCAGGCTGCCATCAAAGCGCTCATCTCATATGAGTTTACCTCTAAGTTAGCGTGGGAATGCCTCATTAAGCTAAATCAGCTAAGCAGCATAAATAAGGTCACACTCTACTGGGTTCCTGGACACGCCGGGATGTTAGGAAATAAAAATGCAGACAAAATGGCCAGAAGGGGGGCTAGTATACCCATGGTCGGACGAGAACCGTTTTGTGGACTCGGATTGGACAAAATCCGGGAAGATATATCGACGGATATCAAGAGTAATAGGGAACACCTCTGGCTCATTGTAGACTGAGATAACCTGAGATAACACCTCAACAGACTTGGCATTGAGAGTAACAGCCTGTGTAGATTCTGTGATTACGAAGATGAAACTCCAGAGTATACTCTGAAGGACTGTGAAGGGTTATGCGACAGAAGATATAACTAATTGGGCAAGCACCTATTGGAGGATTGAGAACAGCCTACTTTGGACCCACTGGCAATCCTGAGATTCATCAGGAGAGTAAGTCTAGATGAGATGCTCTAGCACCTGGCAGGGGATACAATAGATCTACTTTGGTCGCAGTATCCTGTGCTTCCCATTTGACTTAATTCATTCATTCGTTCAAGTTTTTAGATAACGAACAGGCGGATGAGCTGGCGAGTTGACTCTGGTATGATTGCCTACAATGTCGAATCGGTAGCCATGCCGTTTGGTACTGTTGTTTTTGTGCACTTATAGAAATGTACATTATTCAGCGACATTTTAACGAAGTGAAAAGTATAACGAGCAAAAGGCTTTCGACACGATAAAATTGCTTGTTGTCAAGTTCGTGTAAGTGTGCTTGTTGTTTTGAAATTATCATGCTTGCCTTAATTAATTTTTAGTATTATTTTGTGCTGTTGCTATTAGTGTTCACAATGAAATAATTGTAATGGAAATTTGTTCAGGCTTGATGGATTGTTAACAGTATACACACATTAATTTGCGACACCAAGCATGCAAAAATTTTATATTTCTTGTGTTTTTTAACACGTTGGCCACAAATTTTATGAACATATACGCGAAGCAACGTAAGTCGCATGAGAAAATCGGACCATTTTCTATGAAAGCTATATCTGAAGTGCCCTGGAGATGATCAAACAAACCTGTCAGTCAGTGTATATGTGTCAGTGTCGAGGAGACGTTCACATAAACACCATATAAATCACCATATGTGTTTTCACAATCTTTAATCTTGTTTGCCTCCGCACTTCTTCATCATTAACAAGAAGCGCAAAGAAACAGGTGTCTTTTTTTTTGTCAATTAGAGTTGGAGACTGTCAAACAATCAGCCGTCAAATAAAAAATCACAACTTTTGATTTTCATCAATCGTTGCCGACAATGCGTACTTGTATCCGAACAAAATACGACTGCACGCACACAACTATGTATGTGATTGATGAGTTTATTTCATCGTCTCCAGGGAACTTCACGTAATCGTCTATATATCTACATACATATATGTATATGGTGACGTTTCAGTTTTGCCGTCTTCTACAAACTGGCTGTATGTTTCGCAAATAATATATAGGTTAACGTTGCATTCGTACCGCTTTTCGCGGGATTGTCCAGATTTTTTAAATTAAATCACGCGTACCGCGCGGGATTTACAAATCCCGCTTTTTTCAAGTTTTATTTGATGATTTTTAATTTAACTCCAGCAACTTTCAACTAATAAAGAATAAGTGCATCTTAATACATTCAAAGACTATAATTTACGACGTATAGGTAGTAAACGACGAATTCGCCTGGGTACTGCAAATCTATCTTATGTCTATAAATTAATGTTAAAATACTTGCCAATGAATTCCACGTATGAATATATTTTTAAATTTTTTTATTTTGGTTTGTTTTCAAATCCAACTTTTATATTTAAATTCTTTAATTTTTGATTGATGGTTATTTTTATATGCTTTGTAAAATGTTAATTTTTTTTAATAAATATATTCTTTAAAGTAGAAATATTTCAAATTTTGTTTTTGTACTGCGAAACTTCTTCCGCAGTTTCTTAGCTTGGCAATAATCTGACTCTTCCAACTGTTGCGTGGGCGTCCTGATCTTCTACTGCCTTGTGGTTTGAATTCGACGGCTTTCCTTCTGATGTTATCTTTTGGCTTTTTTAACGTGTGGCGAAGCCATCTATATTTTCGGGACATGATGTCTTCGGCTATAGGCGGCTGTGCGGTTTGAAACTACAGGTCGCTGTTAGATATTGTTTCTGGCCAGAATACGTGAAGAATGCGCCGGAGGCAGCGGTTTTCGAAAACCTGAAGTCCTTGTGAGTCGCTAGTGCAGCCATACAACAGAGTTGACTTTTCATTGGAGTTAAATATACGTATTTTCGTTCGAAGTGAAATATTCGCCGATCTCCAAATTTTGTTGAGTGTGCCAAATGCTTGTTTGGCTTTGGTAAGTCTGTGATGTATATATTGATGGCTACCGTCGTTATTTGTTATGTAACTTCTCAGATAGCAAAAAATTTGAGCTTCTAATGAAAAATTAGTAGTGCAGATGGAATTCAGACGTATAGATTTGATTTTGTCGATGTTTATCGAGAAATAAGATTGCATGATTTTTTTTTCCAATATTCCAATGCCATAAACAAAAAATGTGTGAAAAGAATTTCGCGATAAATGTACCACTGTGCTATGCTGAAGCAAAGTATAAACGTGTTTTTGTTGGCATGAATGTTTTTATTGTTGCTGAGGTTGTGAAAGCTACTGCGGCAATAGCTGATAAAGAAAACAGATGAACGGTGCCAACGAAGAAATACAAGCAATTCTGCTCGAATTTCGAGTTGCAATATTTTTGTTACACAGTTCAAAAATTGGCTCTTTCATGAAAATATTTAGACCTGTCCATTTTGGCAATTTTGTGAGTTACCTGGACCTGGTGAAGTTTTGATCTATGTGGTCCTATCAAGCTTAATATGTACTTACATACATATGTAAGTAATATGTGTATATAGACATATAGTATATAAAAGCAGAATTTTTATTTAAATACACAGAGGTACATGAAAAAGTTTGATCCATATAGTGCCGACATGGGACCTTGAGAATACTTGAAATTTTTAACTTAAAACATTAAAATTCGTCACTGTGCCTTCATATGTTGCTTGATATTTTCATATGGCAAGTATGTAGGTATGGATCTATTGATATATGTAAGTAGATATGTATGTATGTATTTATGTGTGCATACATGGATAGTAGTAGTATATATATACTGCACACATACACATACACACATATGTGCATGCATGCGTGCAGTTTAATGTGCAGACATATTGATAGAAAAGTATGGGGTCTGTGACCAATATTTAATCGTGTTACAAACGGAATGACAAAATCAATATACCTCCCAAGTTAACGGTGGTGGACCGAACAAAAACAGCAAACAACAACGTAACGTCAGTCTGACGTTTTGTTTGCTATGTATGTATGCATGTATGAAATGTGTGTATGTATGTGTATTCGTATTTGTGCATACATATTCGTATTTTCGTCGTACAACAGTTCTGACGGATGGCCTGCCTGGCTGGTTGGTTCTGGCTCCGAGTATAAATTGTGTAAATGCTACGAAATGTGGGAATGAAATTTAACAGCAGCAAAAAATACCAACTCAACAAAACAAAAAAAAAGAAAGAAAAAAAAAACCCAAACTAATGAATGTTCAGAAATAAAATGGAAAAATACAGATTTCTGTCGTACTGAAACCATGGGTAGATACTTTTTGTTGCTGCTGCTGTCGCTCGTTTAAATGGCTTGGGTTTTTTTTTTTCTTTATACTAAGTCAGGGTAGGTATACTGTTGTAGTTCGTTCGTATCGCTGGTATTACGACTACATAGAAGGATGTATGAGTTCATTGCTATTGTTGTTGTTGCTTTGTGTTGAATTTCGAAAAAGAGAAAGACTTGTGGGTTGAAATAAGTACAAAAAAAAGATTAAAATACACACATACACCGTCACAGGAATATTCAACAACAAAAATAATAATAAAAATAAAAATTCAACAAAATGTACTTTTCTTTGTAGTTTAAAATATTTAAGACTTTAACATTTCGAGGTAGCATAATCTTTACATTGTCTGTTCCGTCTGTTTCGTCCGTCTGTCTTTGTGTCTGAATGTACTCAACAGACAACAACGGAATTGAACGATTTTTCAGTACGAATACGAATCAGTGAAATTCTTTAAACACAAATTTTGTCATTTTTAGTACCTACATAAAATGTATCTAGATATGTATGTATGTATGCACGATCTATACACATGCACATATTTTTCTTTGAGTTTTGAGGAAATTAAATTCTATAAATTTCAGCCAGTAAATTTTTGTTTGCGTTCGGTTCATTATGAAAGGAAGACAGACATGGTGTAAAACTGAAAAACGAAAATCTTTTCGGTTTGGTACCTACCTATTGGAAATGCGAAATTAACGTTAGTTGTGACTAAACTCATGGCTAAATGTGAACGCATTAACGTGCCAGTCGTTTAGTGGCATTGAAGCTTGAAATTTAGTGACGAGGGAGTTGGCGTGAAAGACTATGTATGATTGTTTAATTTATTACGATGTTCTCTTTCTTTAAATCGGAAATTATCCACGAGCCTCGATTGATAATTAGGCAAATTGATGTACATATATGTAGGTATGATCCCTGTTAGATACTCAAAGTTTACTTTGCAAAGTCTTAATTCAAGTAAGAGGAAAACAGAAAGAGAAAGTATTTTTCATTCTGTCTTTTAACCAGCGATGCAAACTATTTATAACCCAAACGCGCTATACCCCTTCTCAAAACGCGCTAGAACGCGCTTAGTTACAGCATTATTTATAGAGTCAAAACGCGCTATTTTCCTACGCGCTAAATTAAATTTTAATAAAGGTCGATGTATGTATTAGTAAATACGAGTACAATTAATTTTTTAGTAATTCTTTTTCAGATTATGCAATATTGCTTCTTCGAAATTATGTATATCCTAAATATGTAACTAAAATCATTTAATACAGAATCAGTCTCGCCTTTCAAATATTCGAAATTCTTAGTTTTGATTTTATTTGTCAAACTTTGTAACAACTTATATGTACATAGGTATAAATTGTCGAATAGTGTTGCGATTCAAATGCTTTTTGAAGTACAAAAAGAATAGATGCTTAATAAGTAGGGTTTGGGAAACGGGAATTCCCGGGCGGGAAATCCCGGGAAATGTCTATCTAATATTCCCGGGAAATTTTTGAGATTTTCCCGGGAAAACGGGAAATTTAAAGTGCATGTTATTTCATAAATATATGGAATTTATAATCCAATTTTACTTTAATATAAAAACTTATTATTTTTTTATATATTACAAAAGTTCGTTTGAACGATTGTATGAGCAAATTTACACGAACGTTGACACGTTTTTCATCGTCTGTTTAAACACTTTTACATATACCTTGTTCGAAGGAAATTTTTTAATCTTAAAATTTAAATTGAGTTTTTGTTTTAAATGTAACTGTAAGAAAGAAAAAATTCTTTCGACGCCGATAAACAAGCAGTAAAATGTCCATATATTTTTAATATAAAATAAAAATGTGAGCTATTCAAATCTAGTCTGAAATTTCATAAAAATTCGATTAAATTGAGGTCATACCATATCTCCTATAAAAAGTGGAATAAATTGTATAAGTATCATTGATTGCAATGATATAATCATTTCCTAAAGTAAATAATTCGATGTTTAGCGAACTTGAAGTGATTTTTTGCCGAATTAGTGAACAAATTTTGAAAAGTGTAGTGAAAATGTTAAGCTGTAAGAACTCTGAGTTGACAAAACTTAAATTTATTACAAGTAGACGCTATTATGGAAACCCTGAAGAAAATATTTTAGGAGAAATAAAATGAAAAATTAAAGACACTTAGACATACTGTGGCTCAGGGTATTCAAAATTCGGCGCAACGCAGTATGGTACTGTAACCTGCTTGTACTTAACGATAAGAAACCGCTTGAAACTTTTTCAAAAAGAATGAGAAACAAGCAAGGCAAATTCTTATTAAAATGAAGGTAGGTTTTATTAGAAAATTGTCTACTAATTGTGTTAACAGTCGTCAATTGGTTTTTATATGATCTTTTGCTGTGTAATAACTTTATTCCATTTGCTTAAATTCAATTAAAAATTCTTAAAAATTTGCCTTAGAACTGCTTTTTTATTAACTTTTATTTCAAAAGAATGCTTACATTAATAAAACAATCGAAATTTCACCAACTTTCATTTAATAAATGTATTTAATTTAGAAAATTAGCTTTTCCCGGGAACTTGATTTTTTAATTCCCGTTTCCCGGGAAGTGCAAAAGTACGGGAAATCCCAAACCCTATTAATAAGTTATATAAATTTTTTGGGTCACGAGTAACGAGTACATATTTTTAACTGCGAAATTTCAAAATATTTGCCATTTACAAATTTAAAATGCGTTTTTAATTCTAACGACACAGTCAAGGGTATTTTATTTGCAATATCTCAATTATTAACGAATTTAAACAAAAAGTTAAATTTTGGATATTAGACAAATGTTAAATTTATACAAAAAAGTAAAAAGATATTGAACTGAAATGATATTTTTTACTTTAATCAAAACGCGCTAATTTAGCGCTTTTTTTATTAAACGCGCTAAAACGAAAAAGCGCGTTTGGCATAGTCAAAACGCGCTAAAACTAGCGCGAAAGGCGCTAAATTGGCATCGCTGCTTTTAACCAGCTGAATTCAGACTTTGCAAAGCTGAAGAAGGTGTCTATGTATAAGAATTCTTCTGAAATAGATTGCTGGTAGTTTAACCTAAAACTTTTAGCTTGTGCAGCGACTTTTCATTGACGCTCATATCTTTGAGTTTGAAATACTATTTTGTTTGATTTTGACAGATATGACAACTGGAGGCTTATTCTGTATTGCGATGCGAAAGTCAATACGACTCGAAAACATGCAAATGCGAACACTTCCTATTCTGTTACGATGTTCGCAAAGTACTTTTTTTATTCGCATTTAAAATGCGAAAAGGTGGGAAGTCGGTATTCTGTATTGCGAAAACAAATGTCAGATACGTACGAAAATCGCAAATTATATTCGACTGCAAAACAGCATTCGCAAAGCGCAAAAATGTAAGTGAAAAATAATAATTTTGTTAATTTATTCTTAAATTAATTGATAAATTATTCAGGGAAACAAACAACAAGACCACCAAATCGCACCAATTTGAAATAATGGTGGAATTTATGATGAAATAGCCAAAAACTGTTTATAAAGCTGGAATAGAAATATTTTGCATAATTAATTATTTTCAATGCTTCAAAATAAATTACCGATTTGCTTCTAAGCAATCTTCTTTGCACCCTTTCATTTTGGTCATTCGCCTCTTCATCATCAAACTATAATGCGACAGAAGCCATTTTTGGTAAATTACACAAATATTATATAAATTATTGTTATTTTGTAAGCACAATCACAAATTTCTTTTTCTTTTGTAAATTTAACTTTGACGTTTATTTTAGACCAGCGTTGTTATTTCTGGCCAGCGTTGTTATTTTTGACCGGCGTTGCCACGATTTAAAATAAAACTCGAATGCGATTACGAAAGCCGTATAGATACCAATTTTCTTTCGCATCGGATTTCATTTGCGCATCGCATTGATTTTCGCATCGCAATTCAGAATAAGCCTCCTGAAATATATATTTTCGGAGCGCAGCATATGGTCTCAATTACTACGAAAAAGCAACTGTCAATTGAATAGAACTTTAAATTAGTAGGTAGGTATAAAACACATACAAAAATGGTGCTAATTGTAATTAATTTTGGCTTTAATTTAGCCATGACCGCGGGGTTGCCCGCTATTAATTAATTTTTGACGCAAACCTATGTATCTACCTATCAATGTTATGAATTTTATAAAGGATAGTCTCAGAGAATCAGAAATTCCCCCTGCCCCTCTAGCTTTAATTTGAAGGACGAAGACCTTCTGAATTTCATACAAATCCGTTGGAGAGTGTTGGAGAGGATGAAATTATCCCCTGGCCTCCCCTCCTTGGCTACGGTTCTTAAAAAATATAACAGCTGTGTAACCTTTTAGATGCAGATGCATCTATGTTTTGAATTAAAAAAAAAAACGGTTGTATATTTTCTGAGGGTAGATTTTACTCCTTGACCCCTGGGTCCAACTTTTTAAAAAATAAAAAGTATATAACCACTCCGTCGCAATCTCGAAATGTACCGGTATTTTCGATACAAAATTACTATAATGAAATTTATTATTTGACACATTGTCAGAAGTATACATACGATAATTGAAATTTATTTGCTGGTAGTTTAGCAAGTCTATATACATATGTACGTATTTCATTGGCGCTTGAACCAAATCATCAGTAGATTTCAATTACAATTTTCAACAGTCACAAACCTCTTACTTTATGCACAGACTTTCAAAAACTAATAAAATGAGTTCACCTGAATATTAATTATTTGCTGGGTTTTGTATCAGTTTCAAAGCCTACTAACCTTATTTTTTCTTCTGTGATTCTCAAAAATATTATTATTTTATGAATTCTCATATAGTTTTTGAAAGTCTGTGCATAAAAAAAGAGGTTTGTGACTGTTGAAAATTGTGGTTGAAGTCTACTGATGATTTGGTTCAAGCGCCAATGAAATACGTACGTATATAGACATGCTAAACTACCAGCAAATAAATTTCAATTATTGTATAAATTACTATAATTATATATTATTTTTTAGAACTGCTTCAGGATTTTCTCTATTATTTTTTTAACCAACCCGAACAACAGAAAAAAATGTGTTGAAATTGTTCAATCCCTTTTGGATTTTTAGCGAAACTGGTTGATTAATTTTTATATAAAACACACAAAAATTATGCTAATTGTCATTAGTTGCTATTTTTATTTGAATAATTTTGAATTTTATAAAAATCAGTTGGATAGTTTTGGAGTAGCATAAATTATCCCCTGGCCTCCCCTCCTTGTGACTGCAGTTCTTAAAAAATATGACACCTGTGTATCATTTTAGATGCAGGTGTATCTATGTTTTGAATTTGATAAAAATCGGTTAAATAGTTTCAGAGGGCGCATATTACCAACTGTACCTCTAGTTCCAACTTTTTAAAAAAAATTATACCCTACGTGTACTTCAGACAGATGACAGAACAAAATAAACAGTCGCCAAGCAGTATATAATCAATCCGTGAAAATTGCGAAATGTACCGTTATTTTAGAAATAAAAATTATTATAATAATATCGTGCCATAACCGCCAAAAAAAAAGCTTAAGCGACATAATTTTCGAACTTAAGTTTTTGACCAAAACCGATTATTTGCGATCGTAAATAATCAATTTTCGTCAAAAGACGAAGTCATAAAAATGTGCCATAACCGCTTTTTAGCGGTTCGATATATTATATATTATTATATATTATTTTTTGAACTTTAGGATTTAGGATTTTCTCTATTATTTTTTTCACCAGCCCTGCATCTAAGGGAACAAAAGAAAAATATAAGTGCTGAAATCGAGACTAGCGAGAGTAACAATCGGCGATTTATTTTTACTAGGATCGCCCGGTGTTCTAAATTATACCACTTGACACCTATTTATTATAAGCATATGTGTACAAAACAAAAACGGAGAAAAAGTTTGTCTTTATTTTAAGCAAATTTAAATCGCTTTTTACTACTTTTGAGCCAAGAAATTTTAAACCGTATATGTTTCACCAATATTGGTGGATGATAGATAAGATACTTAAGTGTGTACGACTCGGTGAAAATTTAATCGGAAAGTTTATTTTTCGATCACTTTTTCCATTAATGCTGAACTTGTTCTTCTAATCCATCAATCGTCGTAGACCAGACTTCATATAGCCCCACCAAAAATAGTTCAGCGGTGTTTAATCTCATGATCTTGGAGGCCATTTAACGAGTCTATCAAGCGAAATTATGTGTTCTCAGAGCGTGTCTTTCAGTATATAAATTGTAACACGTCGCACCGTTTTTTTTAAATCACAGCTCCTCTACATTAAGGGCATTCATTCAGTTATGACATAAAAGACTAAGTGATAATATAAACTATATGACAACTTCAAAAGTACGACGATACGATTTGACTAATGTAAAGTCCAATATTCTAGTAACAAAATCTTGTACGTGAATTATCTACATATGTACATACATACATATTTCTCTACAAATGCCTGCAAATAAAACCATATTGAATGAAGGTCCTACAAAATTTTCAATAAGCGACTGCATATAAAAAAAAATATACGTATGTACATATACATATGTATGTATATAATTTTGGTTGCGTTCATAAATTTACTAATCTCAGTTTAATTTTTTCGGCAAGCAATTCAAATATCAGAAGTGAATTTTATCGAAACTATATAAATTTTTAAGCACATATGTATATAAATAGTATATGGTTTTGATTCTTATCCCTGTGTTTTTGATGAAAGTGATGAAGAATGTTTCCGATTAAAATTCGCCGATTTATGCACCTTATTTTAATCTGATTGGAGCAAGGCATATTATTATGAATATTGGTCCTGAATAATACATATACCTAAATGTTAAGAGCATTATTTATAAAAATTATTAAGGCTTTATAAAGGGGTTTTAAAACAAATGTTCATAAAAAAATTTTTGTTATTAGGCCTTTATAAACCCTTAATAAATTTTATAAATAAAGCTGAGTTTACATCTGGCATTTCTTGTGTGACATGTGCCAAAGAAAGCGTAACCACTAATTACTAATGAAAAACTGTTTGATTCAGAAACGTATTTATTGATTTAAACTGTTTCTAATATCATGTTGGATTCTATAAAATTGTCTATTAGTTATGTATGAAACTGTTTAACTTAATAAAAACGTGTCTGAATCAAACAATTTCATTAGTAATAAGTGGTTACACTTTTTTACGCTTGTGTGGCACATGGCACACAGATGTAAACCCGGCCTAAGGCTGTAAATAACAGGTCTTTTGAAAGTGAATTCATAAATAAATATACTCATTGAAATTTTTTATTCTCAAATAATATTTATTATTATTTTTATACTACAGTCGTAGAATTCTTAAAACTTTTATACAGAAAAACTTTTCTTTAAAATTAGATCCACTAAATTTGAAAATATAATTTAAGAAATTCAAACCTAACTAAATAAAGCTACCATTAGCAGATACTTTCAAAAATATAATACATTTAAAATGAGAAAGTTGAGTTCTCTCATTTGACACCCGGCATGTGACCTTTCAAAAGCATTTTTAATTTATGAACTTATGTGCTTTACTGATCACGAATTCTCTATTGGCTTGAATCATTCAAGTTGAATGCAATGTGAGTTGTAAGCGCTGTGTAAAGAGTTGGCTAGATTGACGCAGATATTTTGAAAGACATGTATAGCTTTAGGGAATTCCAAGAATTTTTAGAGAAGTACGGGGTTTATTTTTCTTATAAATTTTATTTATTTTGTGCTGAATTTTGCATAAAATTATTGGAGCAAAATTATAAAAATTTAATTTCACTAACTTGAGCATTTTTTTAGTAGCAGTAAAATATCGGTACAGAAAGTAGAAATAAAATTGTTTGAATACCCTGAATAATAAAATGCATCAAAAAGTCGAGGGTGTGAGGGTTGGTTAGTAAGTTCGTTTCTTTTCTGCTTAACAACACAAATGCTCGCATGAAATCAAAAGAGTGCATTACTTGTTGAAAAGAAATCAGCACAACGTGATTGCAATTAAATTATTATGTTTGAAATACTGATTACATTTGCAATATTATTGTACAATAATTGATATTGTACAATAAAATTGCTTGTGTGTATATTATTCCAGCAAAAATTACTGCTTCGTCGTAAGCAGGTTTGTAAGGGAATGTCAAGCTGCTATTGGCTTACAAACCTGCTTACACGTATGGCATGATATTTGTTTGCGATGCCCCACTTTGGAGCATTTCGTTTTAAGTACTTATTTCAGTGCAATTAGTATTTAGTGAATTTTTTTTAATATTGAAGCAAATAAATAAATGAAAATAAATTAAATTATGTATGTACATTAATATACATTTATCAAATACTTTTTTTTCGCTTATTGAATCAGGAGTCGTTCCCACTATCTCCGTATGTTAGGGAAAAACTGACCTATAGAAGCACATTTTCATATACAATTGAACTAAAAAATAAAAATCAAATCTCGAAGTAAAAATCTCATTCGCATCCAAATTTGCATCCAGGTAAGCGAAAGAGGATGCACTATAAAAAAGATTTGAGTATTGCAGTATAAATAGCAGACCCAGTTCGTAGTGTTTGTGTAAAATTTCGGCATTCGTTAATGCATCCTCGTAAGGCAGAGAGGATGCACTCCGAAGCGCTTCTTTTTATCTTAGTACTTGTACCCAGGGTGATTGATGACATTTTTCAAAAAGTGGCACCAAATAGGGGATTTATCAAAAAAAGGGGACAACATTAAAAAAAACGAGACAACTGCACTAAACTTTTTATTTTTAATGTATTATTTATAATTCACTTTAAAAAAGGGGGCAAAAAGTGGCAAGGCATCGAAAAAGTGGCAATTTGCGACATTAGTTAGAAAAATGATGCTAGCAAGTTTTTGTTTTTTATTTTGCGATTTTTTCTTTATCATTCGTTATATCCAGTACAAAATTAGGATATTATTCGCTATATAAGGTTGTTAATGTAAAATATTTGGACGTTCGTTATATCGGATTTTCTTTAAAGCAAGTTTGTTATACCAAGAGTTGCCTGTACTACCAAAAAAGCAATACATAATTTAATCGGCTGATTAAATAGGTACATATGTAAATCAGGGATTGCAAAGTTGGTACAATTGTACCTTTTTTTTGGTACTATTCAAACTCCGAAAGTACAATAGTACACCAGTGACTAATTTAGTACATTTAAGGAATCTCCTCAGTTTCACTCCGCATTTCTTTTCAAACGATTGCAGATGTCAATTTTCACTTTTGAACCATGAACCTCATATTCTTCTCACTTGAAAACAGCCTTTGAGAGCAAATAAATAAAAAAAAGCAATGTGAGTCCGATCACAGGGAAATGTGTAAACATCTAGTAATGAAATTTTTTTTAATATTGGCTTATGGTAACTAAAATAAGATATATAAATTTTTGACTCTACTGTATTTAAAAATCTATGGAAAACTGCAACTATAGTAGAGGAATTATTAGTTGTGGGGGTTTGTAGAGAATTGCTCGTATGCAAGTGGAAAACGTCAAATAAAAATTTTGATAAAGCTTGCGACTGTGGGTTTGCAAAATTTGTATTAAAATCTCCACCCATAATAATTGGCATGATATGGAGATTGTTACCCAATTGTCGTGCACCAGCTTCAGTGTAAGGCAACAGAACGTAATGAAGATATGTTATAATATAATATTATAAATTCTTTATAAAAACTGCTATATATCTTTTAAACAAATATTTGATATTTAAAACGCTCTTTTATTTAAAAGTTTATTTATATTTTATTTATTTTATATTTCTCCACTTTTTAACAAATTATCCCCAACAACAACACTATTACACTTCAGAAGCAATTTCTATTAAAATTAACATTGCTCCTGAAGGTATGCTTTAAAATTCGGTTGAGTATATTTCTATGCAGCTGTTAAGTTTCCCTGTACTTCTTGTTGTCCGTATGATTACACTAATACACTCATACATAGCTCACACCGATTTGATAACTCGCACATCTTACTCAAAATTTGTGATTGTATTGTGAAAAAAATTTTTACCCCCTATTTTACATCTATACGTTAACACATCAAAAATATGAACTCGTCACTTTCCAAATAATTTTTCTTCTGGATTGAGATGCTAGATCGCATGCTATTAACTTGTGTATTTTAATTTTCAACTTAAAAATGTGTAATGATATGCTTTAACATTCCAACTTATAGGCAAATTTGTGAAAACGATTCGATAGATAAAAACAAATAAATATATCTAATTTTAACTAAAAAAATCATTTAGTACAATTAAGGTCAAAAAAGTAAAATTTTTAAAGTTCTTGGTACAATTTTAAAATTCTCAATGCCATCCCTGACATATGTAAACATGTATATTAATGAAATTGACTTACCTATGCTAATTTCAATGTAAATGACTTTTTTGCAGGGACCGTAACGGTTATAATTTTTATTTTAAAAATCACTTTTTAATCATTATTTCTTGATTTTTATTTATTCCTCACAAAATAACTCTTATTTTGTGACTTTTGTTTATTCCTCAGAAAACAGAAAACAGTTATTTCTTGATTTTTATTTATCCCTCACAAAATAAGAGTTACTGTTAGATTTTAATTTTTTTGCTTAATTTTTAAAATGTATGAAGCGTAATTTTTGCATTAAAATTAATATTAACCTATTTAAAATTGAATTTATCGCCAGAGTTTGTTAAAAAAAAAATCTTATATGTTAAATTAAGTTTACTTTTTATTATTTATTAATTTTAAAAATTAAAATTTTTTGAGCAAAAAAATAAAAATCAAAAAGTAACTGTTATTTTGTGAGGAATGAACAAAAGTCACTAAATAACTCTTATTTTGTGAGGGATAAATAAAAATAAAAAAATAACTGTTATTTTCTGAGTAATAAAGCTTGAATTAGACGTGACATAGCCATAACGCCATAGCCATAACCAAACCAAAATTCAATTGGTTTCTATGGTGAGAGTTATGGCGAGTCTCTCTCACTCTCAATCTCACCATAGAAATCAATTGAATTTTGGTTTGGTTATGGCTATGGCGTTATGGCTATGTCACGTCTAATTTAAGCTTTAATAAATAAAAATCAAAAAAATAAAAATCATTGCATCTATAGGTAGTCCAGGTAACATGGAGTATCGTGGTATATTCCTTGTGCACGTAGCACTTCTCTATTATTGTGATTTTTTCAGTTTAAATATGGAAAATAATCGTTATTTGCGATCCCTGCTTTTTTGTGCATCAACTTTTAATCGTTAACTGAGTGTCAATAAACCTAAATTATGTATTTAAGTAAATTTTAACATGAACCAACTGAGAACTTTATCAAATATGAATACTTGACTGACTTGTCGTGTCAAACTACAATACTACATACATATGTACATTCATACCTACATATATGTATATTTATTTATGGGTGAACAAATGCATATGCATGCACACATACATATGTATTTATCTCTATTGCCCTGCCACTTAGTTCAATTATGTGTAGTTTCCAGTATAATGGAAAAAACTAGAAATGAATTTATTCTATAAAACTCTGTCTATTTCGTATTTCTCGAGTATGAAACAAAGAATGCGAAGCCAACCAGCCATCAGTATAGAAGCAAATGTTCAAAAAAAATTTTTTTATGAAAACCAACATGCCGTGCCAGCATTATCGCAACTCTCTATCACTGACATATTTCGTCTTTAGTAAAGAAATCGGATAATGGAAAAAAATATAAAATAAAATTACAGCACACAAAGGCATTAGTTCACATGTGTGTGTGTGTGTGTGTGTGTGTGTGTGTGTGTGTGTGTGTACCCTGAAGGAAATGTCGATGGTGAAAATGCACTGAGTCGCTTTTGACTTTGTCACCAGTACTACTCTCTAATTAATCCCCATACAATACTTTGTGCTATAGACATTTAGCATGTGCTTGTCATTGAAAATCTACTAGTAACACTAAAACAATTGACTAGATAGTGACTACATAGTTCTTATGGGAACATGGAGACATACCAACCAGACATTTAGTGGTACATTTCCATACCTTACGTACATACAATTATATGAATATTGACAAGTTGTTGCAAAAGCCACCAGAAATACACCACATTTGTTTTCTCTCTTTATTTTATACTGACGAATAGAAAAGAAATTGTAGACAATGTACCTACTACCAGAGTTTTAGTGTTGACATAGAGACATTTGGCCCCAGTCTGACTGCAGGGTATGTACTTGGAAACACTGCACAAACTGACACAGATACTGATATTCATACATGCATACATAAATAAGTATCTGTGTGTGCATTTTAATGTGTGAGTTTGCTATTTATTTTGTGCTATACAACGTTCCCAGCAAACACAAAGTCAAACATTTGAATTGAGGGTTTTATTATTGGTTATTGGATATCAACATAAATAGTCGTATGTATGATACAATTCTCAATTAAAAGTGAACATAATTTATAAATAAACATTTGAAAAATGAAGTTTTTGCACATTTTTATTCAATGTTAGTTTCACTCAAGTTATTCCAAATAAGAATAAAGTTCAAATTATGCATCGCAAAATTTTTTAAAAAAAGTTTTCATAATTCCATAACAAACAGGCATTCCATAAAAAATTTTATACTCAAGTCTACCGTCTGCGTTGTAGAAACAGGGGGTTAATAATTTTTATAAATAAGGCTGGTACAATACGAATAAATTAAATTGAAAAAAAAGTAAAAAAAAAAAAATTAAATCAATTATGTAAGATTGTGCATTAAATATACATATAAACCAATGCTAGCCACCGAGAGAAATGTATATTCGTGTGTGTATTCATTTCTATAAGAAGTCCATTGATGTTTGGCATCAGAGAAAGAAGCCCATCTGCTCACAGCAGATTCATGCGGCTAGCCTCGGCTCAAAATTGCAGCCGGCTAATTGTTTTTTGTAATGGCAAATTTTACCACATCATACAAATTTTATCGCAGTCATCAGGTGTTTGAAATTTGTTTATAGAAATATGTTTAAAATCAAAACCAGTAGATTGACAGCCACTTAAGCTGGCTTATGAGCCGCCGCCGACTATTTTTCCTAAGCCACCGCCGCCGACTTTTTAAGGCGGCATGTTTCTCTGTTTGGCACTCTGGAGCCACTTTGGTCGACTACGATCTTTATTGACGTAAACGTCTTTAAGTTGGTCACTCGGATTTGTCTGACGATTTTATTGAACTTGGATTGCAACACTAGGCGGCAGCAACTAAGTGAAAAGTGTACATTATAAGATTGCTGTATGTACTAACCATCAGCGGCCGTTACATGGCCGAGATCATGTTCAATGAAATGGCAAACCAAACAATGTTTGCCAACTCAAGGATGTGATCATTTGAAAATACTATTTATTTACGCTAAGTTTTTCATCGGCAACACCTTATTACTCGAGAATGGGCTTGATATCATAACAGTGTGATATCATATTAATACGAAATTAAACTCTGATGTTTGATGGGCTAATGTAAAAAATTAAATAAATCCAAACATGCAAAGCAACCAAAGCCAAAGATTTCGTCGTACCGAATAACATTCAAACGAAAAAAATCCATGAGCGCAGCTTTTAGGTGGAGTATTTATTTTATTTTTATTAACCTTGATTTACACATACATACATAGGTACGTAGATATTAGAGAAAATGAATACATTCAGTTATCTGACCACACTGGCTTCAGATTAATACTTAGATGATATTGCAACAAGTAAACAAAGTACATATGTACATACATACTGAATGTATGTGATAACGCTGTCACGCATGTAAAGTGTACCCCAAAAAAAAAACGACTACAACTAGTCCAAATATAACCGAAATGTATGCAGAAAATATGATCGATATAACATTGCAATGCCTTATGCCTAAAAATAATATTTATCTGAGATCAAATATAATTATTTATATTTAAATAATTTAAAACATTATGACAATAAGGCATTATAGATATGTACATAGATACTTTGTGAATTGGCCATACCTATTTGTTTTTGTTTGGAGACATTTTGTTCGAAATTTTATTTTCAAATAAAACTTTAAGCAATACAACAAGAGTTTGTGAATCGAACAATTATTTTACTGAATAACTAAAATAATAATTTGGGATAGGTAAAATTTGTGCGCTTCTGTTTGTGGAAATTCAGCAAACATACTCGTAGGTACGTCCCTGTTTTAAATAACTTCCTTTTTGGTTGTTAGTTATTCTTGTTTTCCCCTCTTGCTGGAAGTAAAATAAAGTTTGAGAATTATTCGTCATATGTATGTAGTTAGAATGGTAAAATGTTTAAACTAAATCCATGTGTGCACAACTCGAAAGATGAAATTCAATTGAGGCAAGCAGTCGACTCTGACAGTCCTGGTTTTCGTGCCTGGCTTGTACGAGTATTATTATTTTTTAGGTGTAATTTGTACTATATCATAAATATTTATGTATGTATATAAATTGGTAAATATGTACATATGTATATGTATGCATATTTGTATGTGTGTGCACATAACTACCCTGCAGTCAGACTGGGGCCAAATGTCTCTATGTCAACACTAAATTTCTAGTAGTAGGTACATTGTCTACAATTTCTTTTCTATTCGTCAGTATAAAAGAAAGAGAGACAACAAATGTGGTCTATTTCTGGTGGCTTTTGCAACAACTTGTCAATATTCATATAATTGTATGTACGTAAGGTATAGAAATGTACCACTAAATGTCTGGTTGGTATGTCTCCATGTTCCCATAAGAACTATGTAATCACTACCTAGTCAATTGTTTTAGTGTTACTAGTAGATTTTCAATGACAAGCACATGCTAAATGTCTATAGCACAAAGTATTGTATGGGGATTAATTAGAGAGTAGTACTGGTGACAAAGTCAAAAGCGACTCAGTACATTTTCACCATCGACATTTCCTTCAGGGTATTATTTTGTTTTGAATATTTCTTTAGCAATTTGTTGTTGATTCTTGTTTTCCAAATTGCTCGTTTGTCCAAGTTTTGTTGTTCGTGTAGCTGGATATGCTGTCGTTTATTGTTTTGCTATTGTTGTTCTTGTTGTTGGTTGCATTTTAACTTTTATTTATTGTTGGCTTTCCACACATACATACATGTACATGTACATATGTATTTACGTACATATAGTAAGTAAATCGACACATTTTTTAAAATTTAACTAAATTATGATCGTCGCATTCTTTATTTTATTGTTGTTGGCTTCCATTGAAATGTTGTGTGAGTCAGTTGTGCAGCATTTCTCTGACGCTGTTGTTCGCTCGGTAAATTTTTAACTGTTTTTTTACTTTTAAGTTCGTCATGGAAATATTATTTGTACCGTTCTAAAACCAGAATCACATCTCTCTTACATATACAATTTGTGGATTTATATCGTCGCTCAATCCAAACTGAATAAACACATTGTTGCTGACAGCTTTTATTTATTTTCTATTACTACCTATTACTAGGTACATATTATCATTTAAAATTTAAATACATAACTCTCTGTTGATTTGCATTCAAGTTAAGTTTTTAAGGATTTCTTTGCGCTCACTGTTGTGTAAATGCATACATATGTATGTATGTATGTATATGAAATATGAAATGTATAAGTATGTATGTTACTGGCTCTTAACAATTGTTGGGTATGACCGGCGTTTAATGCAGAACATGTAGATATGTACATACATACATATCGTCACCTTAAATGCAAACTGACGTAACTACAGAAAAATTCGAAATCGAATTTTTGATTGATTATGGTTCATTTTATCAAACTACATGTTCACGCAAATATTTAGACCTGTGCGATCAAAAATGACGACTTTATTAAGGAAATTCAAACGGACGTAATTACGAATGCATTAATTTTTTATTGCAAAGAATGTACCTATGTATGTAACTAACATAAAATCTTAAATATATGTAGATACACTATGTTACGAAACTCTACATACAATAATAATTTTGAACATTTTGTCAAAGTTTATGAAAATGGTACATATTTTTTTATTACATGTTATAAGCAAATGTTTCTAAGCCCTATAAAAATAAAAAAAAAACTCTTCATGGTATTATCGTTTATTTTTAAAACGCAAAAAACTACATATGGTAACATTAGCAATGTCACGAAAGTCTACATACAAACACTAAAGAGTAAAAGTCCCGTTATATTACGCAGATTCAAATGCTTGATTTTTGTTTTACTGTTCAGTTGCATTGTGAAAATCAAAGTAAGTACAAGTAAACTTTGTTAATTCGATTATATTTTGCGAAAATGTCAAAAAGAAAAGAAATTTCTCCTGACGTACGAGAAGTTATTGTAAAACTGAAAAATGAAGGAAATTCGTTTTCCAAAGTGGCGCAGATATTAGGTTTATGTAGATCTACAGTACAGACAGTAGTAAAAAATTACAATGCAACTGGATGTTTTGATAGTAAGCCAAGAAGTGGTCGGCCATGCAAGATTGACGCTCGGGCGCAGAGGAAAGTAGTACGATGCTTGTCAGAAAACCCAAAATTAAGTGCTGTAAAACTGGCCAAATCCTTAGAGCAGTCAGACGGGATAGAAGTACATCCTCAATGCGTTCGACGATGTCTGAAAAGAGCGGGCTTATCATCAAGAATAGCACGAAAGAAACCATTAATAAGTACCGTGAACAGAAAAAAGCGATTATATTACGCAAAGAAATATGAAAACACACATATTGAGGAAAACACACATATTTTTGGAAACGTGTTGTTTTCACAGACGAATGCAAATTCAATGTTTTTGGAAAAGATGGACCAACACGAGTATGGCGAAAACCCAATACGGCACTTCATGTTAATAATCTGTGTGCCACAGTCAAGCATGGAGGCGGATCTGTAATGGTGTGGGGATGCATGGCAGCAAATGGGGTTGGAGAACTACGTTTTATAGAGGGAATAATGGATCGGCATGTATATCTAAACATTTTAAAAACTAGTTTCCTTCGAAGTGTTGAAAAGCTTAATCTGGAGGATACTTTTATATTCATGCATGATAACGATCCAAAACATAGTTCTGGTATAGTTAAAGAGTGGTTACTATATAATGTTAGATCAAAGCTAGACCACCCCCCACAGTCTCCAGACTTAAACGTTATCGAGCATTTGTGGGCACACCTGAAAAATAAGGTAAAAGAGAGAGAGGTAACATCGGTCAATTGCCTTAAAATAGTATTAGCTGAAGAATGGGAAAAAATTCCGCAAGAAATTAGACGAAAATTGGCCTTATCCATGCCTTCTCGAATTAACGAGGTTATAAAAGCCAACGGTGGACCAACACGCTATTAAAGTAGTTGAGTTTTAAGTTATAAATTTTGCTGTATGTAGACTTATGTAACTATACATTTCTGAATACATGTCGTTTTTTTTATTTTAAAATTATTTAAGTCATTGAATTGCTTTAATTTTTGTTTAATTTTTATCTCCATTACAAAAAATAAAATTTCTACTGAAATCAAGTTCACATTTTTTTATTTTTTCATTAATCTTACACTATACTTAACTGTATGTAGAGTTTCGTAACATAGTGTATATAAAAAAGAAATAAATGGTTAAAAACATTTACTACATACATACATACATATGTACATATGTAAGTATCCATACTACAATTAAATTTCGAAGAAACTTTTCAAGAATAGGTACTTTTTTATTATTGATTTTGTAACGTTTTTTGTTTCTCCTGTAAAAAATATAAAAGCGTAGTTACGTCTGTTTGCATTTAAGGTGACGATATATTTATGTATGTATTTTTCAAAGGTCGTGGATTTTTGTTGTGGTTCTTCTTGTTGCAATTGTGGCAGATTTACCAAATGTACAAACATAAGAACGAACAACATGCATGTATACATATGTACATGTACATATCGTCACTTTAAATGTAAACGGACGTAACTACAAAAAAATTCGAAATCTAGTTTTTGATTGATTATGGTTCATTTTGTCAAACTACATGTTCACGCCTCTGCGATGAAAAATTACGTCTTTGTTAAAGAAATTCAAACGGACGTAATTACGATTGCATCTACTTTTTATTGCAAAGAAGGAAACTAACATAAAAGCTTACATATACATACATATGTACATATGTACATATATAAAAAGGAAATAAATGGTTAAAAACATATAAGTATCCATACATACTACAAGTAGGTACATATCGAAGAAAATTTTCAAGAATACTGTATCATTATTGATTTTCTAAAGTTTTTTGCTTGTCCTGTAAAAAATATAAAAGTATAGTTATGTCCGTTTGCATTTAAGGTGACGATATGTACCTTCTAGGAAGCTTGAGGTTATGCATCTCCAATTCACCACTTTTGTCTACATTCTGGTGATTTTTTGGTGACACACTCCCGGCGGCGGCTATTATTCCAAATGAGATTGGAAGTCTAAAAAAGATAAGTCGCAAGTCATAGTGCTATAACTTCCTGAAAAGTCACACAGATTAATTGAGATTTTGACCAGAACTACTTTTCTAATATGCAGATTACGAAAGTGTCATTAAGTCAAAATTAGCTTATCACGACTTAAGCACTTTTTCCTTTTTGCTACAGATATACATATGTATAAGTATTGTCACAAAATAGTTTTGTAAAGTCCCAAAAGTTATCGAAATTAATAAAATAACGTTTACCTGAAAATACGAGTAATTATACAGGGTGTTTTTTTAGAGGTATAGAACTTCGAATTGAAATAAAACACAAGAAAATCGTTTTAATGTCCATCAATTTGGCTTTATTGGAAGGATAATTTTATGCCATTAATGTTTAAATATGATTTCGGGCATGTGGCCGCCGCGGCTGGCTCGAATAAAGCCAATTCTACAGGTCCAATTTTCAACCACTTTTTCGAGCATATGGGGCCGTATGTTGGCAATAACGCCACGAATGTTGGCTTACAAGTCCCTTAACGTTTCTGGTTTGTTGGCGTAGACGAGCGACTTCACATATCCCCAAAGAAAATAATCCAATGGTGTCAAATCACACGATCTTGGTGGCCAATTGACAGGTCCATTCCGCGAAATTATGCGCTCATCGAATGTTTCCTTCAATAAATCGATTGTGACGTGCGCTGTGTGGCATGTAGCGCCGTCTTGTTGGAACCACAACTCATCCACATTCAAAATCTTCAAAATCTTCCATAAAGTTGATGGACAAAGCTCCAGTTGCTGTGCACGGTGGCGAATCGATTCATTCGGGTCCTCTTCAACACTTTGCTCTACAGCGGCAATTGTTTCTTCGGTGCGCACTGTTCGACGTCTCTGCGGATGCGTATTATCACATAGAGTAAACGTAGTGCGAAAACGATCCATGGTTAACCGAATTAATTGCTCTGATGGACGATTATGTCGACCATAAAATGGACGGAGCTTGCGGTAAACTTCGCGAACTGAACCATTATTTTCGAAATAAGTTTGCACGATTTGCAAGCGTTGTTCTTTTGTCAACCTGTTCATGATAAAATGGCAAACCAAACTAAATATTAATCACTTGACAGCTGACAAAATGGCCGCCAGTTAAAAAAGTGATGCCAACTTAAAGTTCTATACCTCAATAAAAAACACCCATTACAAGGTTTATGCTTGTCCTAAGCACTACCATTAAAATTCAGGCGTGAAGTGCGTGGCTGCACAGAAAAATATCGGTATTTCCCCCAGCTAATAAAGTATAGTTTAATTTTTCTTCTCTTCTTTAGATACTCACATTAATTAATAAAAATATTTCATTCAATAAGAATTGAAATTACTGAACTCAAGCCTGATTAAGAAATTAATTCTGATTAAAATTCACTACAGTTCAACTAAATCTAAAAAAATGTCTCAAATAATAATTTTCCAAAAATAAAAACAAATAATTTTTTTCTTCTTAAGAACTTTTGAATTGGGAATGTAACGATACACCGTTTTGCCGATCCGATACCGATACTCAAAAAAAAAAGAAATATCGCCGATACGGATTCCGCTACGATTACTGAAATTGAACTCAAGTTAAAATAAACAAAATTCATGTAGAGTAATTCTTTTATTATAAAAAATTATAGTGTAAGATATTATTAATATGTTATTTCTCTTAGTTGTTATGCAAAAAAAAAAAAAAACGTTGAAAATTGAATTGTTTGTTCAAAACAGCTCTAAAAAATTTAAGGAGTATAGTTGTATCGACAGTAAAATATCGCCGATATCGATATATCCTTAAATCAGAAGTATCGCCGATATATTGGAATCGGTATCGGTTACATCCCTAATTTTAATAGGTACATATCCTTAATCGTACTTATACAACGTTAAACTTTAATATACTTTTTCAAAGGAAAAACTCGTTTTAATTTCTTAAAAGTATCATTTATTTTATGTGCTTAAACTTAATCTACATATACCTACCTACCTATTCAACAAGTTTCATTAACAAATATGAAAACAAACAAAAGATTTGATTTCAAAACGATTTCATCTCAAAATAAATTACAAAACTTTTTAGTTAGTATGTACATACGTAGTTGGCAATCCTCTGTCTTCTAGCGCAACATTCAAATATATTGGCTAGAATTTAACCAAGTTTTTAAATACCTACCTATTTCTAGTAAAATATTGTACCACTGAGTCTGCAGGCAGATCTTCTTTTATTTACTTTTTAAAATCACAAGCCTGTTTAAAATCAGCGCAGTTTTGCAAGTGTTACATATTTGGAAATGTTTTCATAATACAAAGTGGCCTCGGTATACCCTGTATAGGCCAGCTGTAATTAAAACAGATTTTCCAGAAAACAACACTTCTTAAAAGTTGGATCTTATTAAAACTATTTTGCATACCTAAATCATTTTGTATACCTTTAAAAATGAAACGTGAGAGTATTTTGTTTAATTAGTAGATTATACATATGTATATAAATGTATGTATATGTATACATATGTATGTATTTATGTACATATACATATACATACATATGTATATATGTATGTATGTATGGATATGTGCCTATGGCATGCATTATATTACGTTGATTTTTGTAAACAAATCGTAAATCATTTTCTTTTTTTGTTAACTTGCGAGACATTTTTTCTACACACCTAATTAAACACTTGACTGCCAATCATTAATAAATAAATAATGTGAAAAATGAAAAACGACAAAAATGAGGAATTATAAAATAACACAAATGCCGCAGCGCCAAGCCCCTCCATCACTACTACCAAAACTACTTGCCGACAACAAACAGCTGATAAAAAAAAACCAAGCAGATGAAATCAACAGATCCCGACCTACGACTACATGTGATGGCGCGTGCCAAACTAATAAAAAAAGGCAAAAAAGTAGAAACAATAAAAATTTATATTAAATCGTGTTCGTATGTATGGGTGTTTGTATGTGTGCATAATAAAACGTTTTAAATAAATTTAAACGACAAATAAAAAGATTAAACTAAAACCCCCATCAAACATCGGCCAACAACAAGTATGTAGGTATAATACAACATTTTATGACATGTTGCTGCTGCTATTGCCTCCGATATACATACATACATACATATTCACACTGCCACCACCAATAATTTCATTTCACTACTACTGCTGCCAAGAATTCGCCCCAGAGATAGGAGAACGCATTCAAATTGGAACGCATTATTAAAACTCAAAAACACAGTAAGAAAAATAAACCAAATTAGAAAATTCTTATTGTGCTGTAACTCTTCGGTGGGAAAGGCAAAAAATAAAAGTAAAAATAAAAACACGAAAAAATAATAAAAAACTGGAAATACAAAAAGCATTCTCCTCCACACACATTCATTCATACAACCCATTCACATTCATACATACATACATAAATTTTAAGAAAACAAACCCTTTTCCTATTCTGTTTTGGTTTTTAATTTTTCCAATGTGAAACAACTACAACAACATCCAATTTATTAGGCTTTTCTAAAGGAAACTCAAAGTACATACTTATGCATGTGCGTACCTTTGTATGTTCATAAATATGAATACACATATGTATGTATGTATGAATGAATGACAGGAAACATACACACATACAAGACATCCGGCTAACATGTATTGAGTAAAAACCAAGCATAATATTTAATATTCAGACTTATGGATCAGGGAAGGAAAATGACTTCTTGGATTTTGTACCAACTGTGAAGACAAAATGTAATTTTTGGACCATGATGGTGCCATTTTTCTTTTAATATTAATTAATAAGAACGGAAACGTGAATAAATGTGTAAAAATTCAGAAGTAATCAATAAAAAAAAGAAACTTAACAAAAATGTGTATAAATGTGTTCGAGTAGTATGATGTGACCGACTATGGCCCATAGGCTAGGTATACATAATGAATAAATAAATTAAAATGAAATGAAAATGAAATTGAGTAAAAAAATAAAAAATAACATAAAAAATATTAAATATTACATTCATAAGGGTACATTCGTAGATTAGACTTGTTAGAAATCGGTTACTTTACAAATTTTGCTTATTAACAGGCCTGTTATTTTCAAGCACTATAAAATCTCAGTTACAAGCATAAAAAATGCGCGATAAAACCTAAAACACACTATTGAAGTAAAGAAGCGACATGTAGTTAACAAAAATAAATATAACCACAGCCAAGGCGAGTTTATGTACGAGGTACTGTCAAGTTAACAAGTACAGTTAAGGTACTAGACAGATTTTTTTGTTGCAGCGTTGACACCACCTGGTTCAAGTACCTTTCCTTGACAAGAGCATTGCAACAAAAACAGAGAAGCTGACCGTTTTAAATAAAACACACACAAAAAAGTTAAAGACAACATAGGCAAAATTAATGTTACTAGTATATAGTGAAACATTGGCATTTTTAAATTGTACCAAGTAACTCGCGGTAGTACCACGGTACCAACGAGGTCAAAAATGTACCATAAAAAGTACAATTGTACCATGATTTCCATCCGTGTTATGGATATGTATGGAGGGATAAAAATATAAAAGTTTTAATAAGCAAAAATAATACGAGAAAAAAGGCAAGGAGTGAAAATAGTATTAATAATAAGAGTGTATATATCCTTGCGTGTGTGTGTGTTTTGCATCAATGAATATAAGAAACCACTTGTGTCACCGGTAATAAAATTATAAACAGACACACATACATATAACAGCATCAGAGAATAAAGCATGTGCTTAGCTATAAAAGCAACAGCAAACAACAACAAAAGCAGCAGCAAGCAGCTACAAACGTAATAAACGAAAAATAAAATAAGCACAGAAACAGCACGACCTCACTTAACCCCCTTTTCAAAATTTTCGACACAATCGCAATCATCGCATTTTATAGTAAAATTGAGAATGAAAACCCCAAAAAAAAATAAATAAAAGAAAATGTTATAAAAAAATGTAAACAAGAGAACAAGTCGGTACATACACAAATGCATATGTATGTATGTATGTACATATGTATGTATTATTACTGTTGTTGTTGTTGCTGTTATAGAGAGTAACAATAAAATGCAAATTTTCTTTATTATTTACATACATATGTATGTTTGTGTTTATTTATTTTGTTTTAAATATGCAAATATGTAGTATGTAGTATATATGTACGTATTACAATAATCAAATACAACTTAGTGATAACATAAATGAGTAGTATGTACATAGGTATGTACATATACATATGTACATATGTATGAATGTATACTATGTATTTACATTTAAAAAAAGCATTAGCAATACTTTGCCAAAACTTAACTTTTGGACAACACTTCTTTGGAAGACATGAAATGTTAACTGAATGAAAATTGCAATTTAACCGTATCAAGTTGATACACCAATCAATACTCGCTGCTCACACTACTTAAACACAAAATCGCAAGCCAAACTAGGTACATATGTACATATGTACCTACCTATAAAGAATATTTAAGTTCGATACAAAGACGATACCACCAGCAACGACGAGTAGCAGTTTTAAGTAAAAAATTAAGAGTGCAGGAAGCAAATAATGGAAGGAGTCTTCTAACTTGTCGCGTCTATAAAAATGTATTGAAATTACATACTTTGCTGTTGTTGCAACAAAATTATGTGTGTGTGTGTGTGTGTGTTGGAACTTAATATTCGTGACCCACTTACAAAAAGTACAAACGATTGCACGTTGCAGCATTGACTTGAAAAAGCAACATAACTTGAGTTATGGTTATTTATTGTATGCAACATATACGATATAAATACATACATACAAGTATGTATATGCAAATCCGTACATACATACATACATACATATGTATGTACATTAGGGGTATAACCATTTTTTTTGGCATAGTACCATGAGGTCAACCATGTCCTAGTAACCACGAAAATCATAATCTTTTGTAATTTTTTTCAAAAAAGTTCACGCACCAATTGATTTCTTGAAATACATTTTTGAACACTTATAGCACGGATTTGAAATAACAAAAATATTATTTTTCATAATCTAAAATTATTTCGAAGCCTTGTTAATGCAATATTGAATATTCATAATTTTATATACATACATATGTATGTAAATTATTAATTTTTCTTAACCAAAAAGAAAATTTAAAATTTTCTAAACTTCATCGCGTTTGGTGTGTGAACTTTTTTGCCCTTAGCGAAAAAATAAATATACGTTCCCTTATAATTTTTTACGATCTATCGGACTGTGCATGCCAATTTTGATATTTTAAAAAATTTGTTAAAAAGTTATATCCTTAATGTACATGCATACATATCGCCTATTTACTTCAATATATATTTTTTTTAATACAATGCATATACATATATACATACATATGTACATATGTACATACATACATACATATTTATTTCTTGTATCTTAAAAAATTAACTAACAATAAGTATTCAAATCTTAAGTCTAGATACGAGTACCTATAGTTCTTAGACCCTACCAGTGTCGGGCATAAACTTAGTGATAGTAATTAAGCTGTCTTTACATGGTAATAGTACAATGTATTATGACATGTCAAAAAATGCTGTAGAATGTACAAAATCTTATCATGTAAACGCAAAATGTATCGAGTAGGAGAGAATACGGATAGAAAATTTGACAAGCGGTCGGTAAATGTTTTGTTTTCTAAACCATTTTAGAAACTTAAGTATTCTCATCACACCAGAGGTGTATTTCAAAGTAAACATTGGCAGCACTAATGGTACCTATTGAAGGTGTTAACACTTTTGCAGAAGCAACCAAAATCAATTCAGGAAATTTTCATGTTGTTTTTGTAAATATTGTACAATTGCAATCGCAAGCAAAAAGGCAATCGAAATAACGTTGAACAAATACAAAATTTAAAATTTTTGGCGTTGACATAAAACAGTTACATGTTGGTAGATTAGATTTCTAAGTCATTGCCTGGGACTTAATTCCTGCACTCGTGATCAGAAAACATACTGAACTCTCACGAGACGGAAGATAAGGGCATTTTTCTGTTTGTCTTGTTTCCCTCAAATTTTGTCGGCGTTTTTTGTTTTGATTCTTCTTTCTAGTGCAATAAAATTACAACGCTTTTAATTAAAAAACCTGATTGAAACTTTTTTTACTTGCCACTTTCTTCAATTCTGTGTATTCTGTGCTCGTGATCAAAATTGCATTCGAATAGAAATTAATTCCGATAGCAAGAAATTTTCCGATGATGTCACTCGATACTAGTGATGTAACGAATGTCAATTTTTGATATTCGCGGATACGAATATTTGCAACGATATTTACGAATACGAATACGAATATTGTATGTGAAATTTATAGACATAAATTGGGGTTCTATTTACGCCTGCAATATGAAATATTAAAAAATTTTTATGAAAAAGGACTCCATACTCCTGTTGGCGTACTTTAAAGTTAATAAAAACTACCCAAAATTTTAATGATCGTCATTAAATAATATTTCAAAATAATACAAAGCACAAATTTCTATAAAAAATTTAATGGATTTGTACAAACTAATATTTTTAGCCATTTATTTAAATTTCGTTTAGGATTTATGAATTTTTTTACTTATTTCTTTTTGGAAACATATTCGTATTCGTATTCGCCAAATTCAGGAGAATACGAATACGGATACGAATATCTAAAAATGGCCGAATATTCGACAATTCGAATACGAATACGAATATTCGTGCATCACTAGTCGATACCAAGTCCCGGTTCACACGTTTCAACCTTTGTTGCTCAACTCGTAATTCAGCTGTAAGAAATACGGAGACGGAAATACAAGTATCTTTTTTTTCTTACAGCTGAATTACGAGTTGAGCAACAAAAGTTGAAACGCGTGAACCAGGACCAAGCGAATCGAGTTTTTGTTTAAGTGTTGAAAAAAGGCAAATAAATTCATTTCACAACACTGAATAAATTGTAAGCAAAAACATATTTTTCTATATATGTATGTATGCATGTACTTATATTAAAAAAAGTATTTTCATTTTTATTTAATTAATAACTTAAACTTGGCGTGTGGAAAAGGGGTATTACATTATCTTTTTATTCGCTTTTTCTATGACAAACGTTATTTCGATTGACCTTTTGCTTCTGAGTAAAAATACGAACGGTTGCATTCGAATGGCTGCTCGTTATCGAATGCTGTCATTAGAAATTTTGTGTTATTCGAAATCGAATGAGAAAATGCCAAAAGTCAAACAAGTCGCACGTTCGAGTTATAACTCGTTGTTAATCGAATGCGGGAATTAGGTCCCTGATTTAGGAATACACGTTTGAAAATTTTATTCGCAGCCTAAAATCGGTAAATCGACCTCATAGCTTTTTAGCGATAGCGATTTAAATTTAGCGATTTGCAGAATACATGGGTAGGTCGCAAATCTATATCAAAATTTTCAGCTCTCATCAAAATTTTCTCTTTTCAACAGTTGAATTAAATAAGTGCATTCTCGTATACTATTTTTTCTCACGACATCTGGACTGAGAGGCTAGCATCGCTGACACTCAGCCACGGGTACCCCTGTGGCTGAGTGGCCACGTTTACCTTAATTTCAAAAGTTTTGATTGATTAATTAATTTATGACTACATAATTAATTAATTTATTTATTACTATATAATTAATTAATTTAGCATAATTGATAATACATATTCACATATCGCGCATTTACTTCAATAGTGTCACAACTCAAAAAAACCATTTTGCAGAAAACGCGTTTTAAGTTGAATTTGCATACAACTCAATGAAGACCTGAAAATATATTTTTCTCTAAGTCCTAATTTACACTATGTAAGTCTTATTGCTAAGCTGATTAGTTTTTTAGGAGAGAGATGAGGAGAAAAGGAACGTTTCTGTTCCCCTCGTCTCTCTCTTCCACAAACTAATCAGCTCAAGGAGGCATCACCTCCTTGGTCCTAATTTACACTATGCAAGTACGAGCTATTTATATGAAATTTTTACACAAGATAAAATACGAAAACTAATTCTTCGAGTTATGACACTAATGAAATAAATATGTATGTGATATGTACATATATATCGTCACCTTAAAAGAAAACCGACGTAACTCTACCTTTATATTTTTTACAGCAGAAACAAAAAACGTTTCAAAATCAATAATAATAAAGTGTTCTTGAAAATTTTCTTCGAAATTTACTTGTAGTATGTACATATACTTATATATTTTTAACCATACATACATATTTCAGTTTTATATATGTACATATATTTAAGCTTTTATACTAGTTACGTTATTTGCAATAAAAAATAGGTGAATTCGTAATTAAGTCCGTTTGAATCTTTTTTAATAAAATCGTTAATTTTGATCGCAGAGTTCTAAATATTTGCGTAAACATGTAGTTTGATAAAATGGACCATAATCAATCAAAAACTAGATTTCGAATTTTTGTGTAGTTACGTCCGTTTGCATTTAAGGTGACGATATGTATATAGGTTTGTATTTATGAACACAGTGAATAAAACTATGTAAATTCATATTTTTTTAACAAAATTAATAATCTTAATTATATTTCATTTGTGTCTTTATTTTTAGTATTTAAATTATTTCCTTTTAATTTTATAAAAAAAAACAAAAAAATTAAAAAAATTATTTTGCGTTTTAATCAAAAAATTAGAATTTTTATCAGTCGCTGTCCTCTTGTTTTAAATTAGGGGATAACATTTCTCTTTTGTCATCATCTTGATCTTCGAAGATCAAGAAATTTTCTATAGCAGTATCGAGGGAACTTGGATTCAGCTTTACTAGCAATATATTTTCCAGTTCTTCCTCACTCAAATCTTGATACGCCGTTAGAGCAGAAAACGCTTCTTCATCGACCACCTGTTGATAATTAAATGTATCAAGTTAGTAAAAAGAAATTTTCGTTTTTTTCATAAAACAGAATAAAAATTTGAATATAATAATTTTGAAATAAATTCACGAAAAAAGTAATATGAATGATTTTGTAATATGAATTCAAATATTTGTAATATCAATAAAAAAATTAATTAAATTTTCACCTATAAACAATTTGATAATATCAATTAAGTTTTTCCACTAAAATTAATTAATGCAATTAAAAATTTAATTGAATCAATTAATTTAATTGAATCAATTAAATTCTTAATTCTAAACATTAACTGGTGAATACATGAATACATGTTACATGAAGTTATGCCCGTTACGGCCGCTTGTAAAACAAAAATTATAACATACCTGAGTGGCTGGTATTGCAAAGCACACATTGCTCAATTTATACAGCTCTAGATCAGTAGGCTCCTTCTCCTTCCAAAATGTAAGAACATTTTTATCACTTCTCAAAAATGGAAGGTGCAAATTTTTAATTTTAGTGTGCACATCGACTCCAGTCGTAACCTTCTCTTGAATTCCACGCGATAAATACTCGTTTAATAATGCATCTTCAACGTCAGCAAATTGATTAATAGATTGCTGTGTACTTGTACTGGGTGTTGAATTCAGAGTATCTTCGGGGTTAAAATAACTGATTCTGTCCCATATTGTTTTTAAATACTTTGTTGCTTCCGTTTTTTGCTTTACTGTTAAGGTGTGATGGAATCGAGGGTCTAAATACAAACATGCTATCAAACTGTTATTGCGCATTAAGGTGGCGGTTCTTTTTTCGAGCGACTGCAATATCCTATCGCCAAGTGTTTGAACTAATGGCTGATTTGATGCTTTAATTATAGTTTCTGTACATATTTTGCATTTCAGCCATTGTGCGTAAAAGTTCCCATAGTGCAACTGCTCCTTTTGAAATATATTTATGGTTTTTTGCAAGGGATTGAAGACAAAGCAATAGATATCAACGAATTCCCAAAAGGACTCATTAATCACGAAATTTTCGTCTTGGGTTTCTTTTTTAATAGATACAATTTTGGAAAGTGCGTCTTTTGCTGCTTTCAAGTTTTCTATCATTTTGTAGGTCGATCCCCATCTTGTTGGGCAGTCTAATTGGGGCATTGTCCACTGTTTCGATTCGAAAATATCTCGATATCCATTTGACATGTTTCTAACATATTTCGTCAAGTTACGACATGTTAATATATATTTTGTTATACAGGTAGATTTTGTCGCGTCGAGAGCACATAGCTGAGCAATATGAGCAGAGGTGCGACAAACTTGAATGTTGCCCAATAGCATGTGCGGCATTTCCTCTACAAGCTCTATTTTTTTCAGGTATTCATCGTTTGTGCAGTCTGCTTCATTTTCTTCAATTTCTTCTTCGGATAATAAGGATGGCATTTTGGTTGCTCTAAACATATTTGCGCCGTCATCTGAAGTAACTGACACAATTTGGTTTACAGTAATGTGATACTTTTCCAACAATTTTTTTGTAATTTCGGCTTTTAGGGTTTTGCTTGCACTCGGTCCAATATCCTTCGTTTCCACCAGCCCTAGGATGCGTGATTCTATCTGGCTATTACATATAAATTGAGCACTAATGCAAAGTATATTTCGGTATAGTTGCGTAACACTGTCGATTTTTATTGATAGCAAACAATTTTTTAATTCCGTAGCTATATCGCTTCTTATATTGTTTGCAACTAGTTGCAGAGACTTTTTGCAGTTTGATGCATTTAGATAAATTTTTCTTCCATCGGTAGCTCTAAGACTTTCACAAATGGGATTCAAAATGTTTTTCATATTGGGCGAATTCAATATTTTAAAAGGAATTGAGTCGTCGGTGATCAAGCCAATATATGATCTTAGTAACTGCTTCTTATTATTTTCAATTTTTGTCTTACTTTTTTTCACCACTTTTGATGAACTTACCGTAGGAATTTCGGGCGTATCCTCTCGCACAGTGTCTATGACCATGTTATGTAGTTTCAACAAATGGGATTTTAAGTTTGAAACTCTATTGTTCTGAAGCTTTCTATGGCACGTTATACATACAGCTATACCCTCTTCCTCGATATTATCAAAGAACTTCCAAATTCGCTGGTCCCTAGTTTTCATGTTTATTCTACGTTTGCAAGTACATACATATGTATGTATTATACATATAGGTATAAGACTGAAGAAAATCAGCGATCGTATAATTTATAAACGTAAAGCAATTAAAACAGCAAAATCAAAAGAAAAACCACACAAACAGCATCTGCTGCTTCCACTTCGGAGTTGACTGAAAATTTTGCTCAAACAAAAAACTGTAGGAGCGCTTCGCTGTCTAACTGTTTTAAGTTTTTGCTTCTGCTTTGAGTACGACTGTTTGTATTTTCAAAAGCAAGAGTACGAAGTACGAGTCCATACATATATACATCCACATACATACTACAATAGATTTATTTTTCGTTTTATGAGAATTATTGCTGCGCAGTAGTCAGCAATTGTATGGCTTTTGCTACAGTTTAATCAAAAACTATAAATGTAGATACATATGTATGTATGTATGTATGTATGTATGTATACTAAAGTCCTGCACAAGACCATTTATAAAGGCCGGGGCACAATGCGTTAAACTTCGCCTTTTTCAACTGACAGCTAAGTTGCAATACATGGTTTCTTATGAGGTCGGTTAAATTCAGTACGTGTCCGTCAACGCAAAGTACAACATTTGGTCAACTTTTAACTTTTTGCGTACGTTGAGTAGTTTGACAGATATTGGCTGGTTTCTTAGTATGTTCTGATTTAGATTTTTGTGTTTTGTGGCAGCAAAAATAAAATTAAACAAAATAATATGCGAAATAAATACAAAAAGTTGAATTTAATAAATAAAATGGAGAATCGACCTATATAAGATGTTCAAATGCATTCCGTCAATAAAGTACTAATTGTGCCAACCTTCTTCGTCGTTGCGTTAATGTTAGTTGAAAAAGTCGAAGTTTAACGTATGACGGATTCATTGTGCCCCGGCCTTTAGTAAGAGGGAAAGCAAACATATTCTACCAGCGATGCCAATTTAGTGCCTTTAGGACTAGATTTAGTGCTTTTTACATCATACAGTGGGCATTTTTTTCAAGTTGGTGCTTTTTTAAAAAGGCACTAAATTGGAGCATTTTTAACTTTGATTTTAGTGCTTTTAGTGCCTTTTGCAATTAGACTAAATTTTAATTTGTTGTAGGCTATTAAAAAACGAAAATTAAGATTTTTCCACTTGTTTAAAACTCTAAATTTAAACACATACTCAATGAAAATCCAACAAGGTTATTGTATGTACTTGCTTCTTTGACTATAAGGTGTTCCTTCCTAATTATCAAATTTCCTATAAAAACACTGAAAAAACATAATAACAATGTTCTGTTTGCTCTTTAGATATACATATGTATATATAGTTTTAAAATTGAACGTATCGTCTTGGTTGCATGCATGATGCAATAATAAAAATTTTGTTTGTCAAAAAATATCTCATTAGAGCCCTTTTAGATACGCAAAGTTTTCTTTGCAAAGTCTTTATTCAATTGGATGAAAGACAGATAGGGAAATACTTTCTCATTCACAGTGTGCAAAATGGCTATCACGAAAAAATTAATTGATTTTAGAGCTAAATCTCTAGATAATTTCGAAATTGTAAAAAAAAAATTTTGTAGCGTTAATAACACATTTCTAGAAATTACATACAAAGGACACATAAACGTTATAAAAGAATGCTCGTATAATAACAGATACGGTGTAGTTGAAGAAACACAAAAGAATGAAGCATTACAAATTTAAGGCTACATAAATATAAAAATTTGCTCAGAACTAATACATTTTTGATTGAAGTTCATAATTATATAAATTTAGCTAATAACAGTCCATTTCTAAAACTAAATTTTTGCTCTATTACTATTATCATTGGCATATTCAAATACTGATGTGAAAAGAAGTGCTATCCATTATTTAAATAGTATAATACCCCTTTTGCACACGGAAAGTTTTGATATTTTGACTATACCGGATGATTTAATTTAATATATAAAAGAGTAAAAATAAAATTTAAAATGAAATCTTTATCCTGTACATACATACAAATTAGGGATGTAACGAATATCAGTTTAGCGAATGCGAATGCGAAAGCGAATAATATATTTTAATTTTTGCGAAAGCGAATGCGAAAGCGAATGCAAATATTACAATTCGTTAAAATATCACATGCAAATAAATTTATAAAAGAGCAAGTATATATAATAATTAAAAATAAGTTTACACAATGTTAGGCAATCCACCCATTCATACTTTAGCCCTAAATCCTGGTACTCTGTTCAACATTTCATGTGAAATGCTGTCAAATACATTTGAAAAAAACTTGGAATGAATTTTTCCTGAAAAATCTTGCCGATGTAGTAGTACTCTGTTCATCTTGGGAAAAACATATGAAATATATCTTCAACATTTTAAGTTTTTATGAGAAATAATGTGAGTGGCACTTGTTTCGCGTGAAATTTACATCAAACAAGGACTAGTTAATATTGTTTGGATTTGAAATTTGTTGTAATTTGTCTTAAGCAGAAAATATTTTCGCGCAAATCAAACACTCACTGTCTTTTCTTTTTCAAAACTGAAAAATATTTCCAAACACCGCTGGATTTGGGTTTCATTTTGATACTTATGAGAACTTATTTATAGAAAAGTTTTCCGCTAAAAGATTAATGCTTTACACGTAAGTATATGTATCTTTTTCACGCTGGCTTAAAATAATTTTCGTCTTTAAATTTAAAATCGAAAACTATTTTCGTAAAAGAAATACATTTTTTGTCTTTAGTATTCGCTTGAAATATTCGCATACATTTTAGCGAATGCAAAAGCGAATGCAAATAGCAAAATTAAGCGAATTATTTGCGAATGCGAAAGCGAATGCGAACATTCGTTACTTCCCTAATACAAATATAGTTATTGCATTTAGTGCTTTTTTCATGAAAGAGCAGTGCTTTTTGCTCTGAAAAAGTTGGCATCACTATATTCTACTCACTACTGAGAGAATCATAAAGAGCAAAGAGCAGCACACATTTACAACACACGAACAGTGCTGCCAGAATTATGATTTTATCATATTTTTTATGATTTTTGGATTAAAATATGATTTCAAGATTTTTTTTCTCGAATGATGATTTTTAATTTTCCAAATTATGGTTTTTATTTTCAATACATATGTATGTACAATTTTCTTTGTTCTTCTACAATGTTTATCAATGTTTTGTCCTATCAATTGTTTTACGTTTTTATTTGAGCAAAAATTGGACTTGTGATGATTTTTTCTTCAAAATATGATTTTCTTTCCGACAAGTGATGATTTTCTTCGCAAAGCTTCTGGCAGCCCTGCATACGAGTGCAGATGTTGAATTACGCCTTTTAGACACGCAAAGTTTACTTTGCAAAGTCTTAATTCAGCTGTGTGAAGGACAGAGGTAGGAATACTATCGCTTGCTGTTTTTCTCCCAGCTGAATTAAAACTTTGCAAAGTAAACTTTCCGTGTGTAAAAGCGGTAAATGTAAAAAAATTATACCCCTTTTACACACGGAAAATTTACTTTGCAATGTCTTAATTCAGCTGAGAGAAAGACAGAAAAAGATAGTATTCCTGCTTCTGTCTTTCACACAGCTGAATAAAGACTTTTCAAAGTAAACTTTCCGTGTCTAAAAGGGGTATTAGTTTGTGTGTGTATTGTTTTCTATCAAAACTGGTGTTACCAAATGTGCAGATTTTTCTGTTTGTTTAAAAATCGGTGTTTCTGTAAAATAATCCAGGGACCGTATCGGTTATAAGATTTATTTTAATAATTACTTTTTAATCATTATTTCTTGAGTTTTATTCATTCCGCACAAAATAAAATTTATTTCTTGATTTTTAATTATTTCTCAGAAAATAACAGTCAGTTTTTGATTTTTATTTTTTTGTTTAAAAATTTTTTAGTTTTTAAAGTGAATAAAATATAAAAAAGTAAATTTAATTGTAACATATAAGAGTTTTTTTACAGACTCTGGCTATAAATTCGGTTAATATTAATTTTAGCTCAGAAAATATGCTTTCTACAGATTAAAAATTTAATTTTTTAATGCAAAAAAATCAAAATAAAAACCAACTGTTATTTTCTAATCAAAAATAAAACAAAAAAAACGACTTTTATTTCCTGACCAATAAATAGAACTAAAAAAAATAACTTTTATTTTTTGAGATATAAATAAAAATTATTGGTAAAGTTGAGTTTTTAAATAAAAACTAAGTAAATAAAAACTAATGCATGTAAAGGTAGTCCATGTAACCAGGGGTATCTTGGTGTAGTCCTTGTGCACGAAACACCTTTCTATTAGTTTGATTTTTTTAGTTTAAATTTGGAAAATAATTGTTATTTGCGGTCACTGAAATAATCAGTTTTGAAATATTAGAAACATACATTTTAAGCAAACGCATCAAAAGATGTGTTTTCAAATCCAGCCTTTTTTTAATACTGTGTTCAGACATACATACATACATAATTGAGCACAATTTACAATACAATAAGTCAATTAATAAATTGAGCAATTACTAGTTAATTGTAATTGCTTAAAACTCGAAATGCAAGCCTGGTTACAAATATGTTTATTGAGAACTGTGTTCAGTGAACAGAACAATTTCCTACAATGGCGAACCAAATGTCAAAAAATAAATAAACAACGCAAAAGAAAATGGCTAGTGAAGAAGGTAAGTTTTTTTAAATTCCTAAATAAATTTATTTTTCAACAGATACTCGTATATTTTATAAATAAAACAACTTAAAGAGGAAGAGGCTGGTGTAAAGTGAGGCTAGGGAAGCTGTTTTGTTGGAATTGTGGCCATGTCGAGTAGAGAAGTTTCGTGGCCAAAGAAAAAACGGCCACGTCTAAGCTGAGATGACAGATGAGCTGCAGAAATTGAGTTTTCAATAAAGTCCGTGAGATGTAAATTTATTAATAATAATAGTTGTTTGTAATAAAGTAAAATGGAATTGCATGAATTTTATTAGTTTTTAAATATTGTTTTCATTTACAAATATTGTACCACATCCTCAAAATTGTTATCATTTCCACCTTCCACAGTGAGATTTGAGTTGTGTTTTGCTCCAATAATGCAAAGAGCAATAGCTGCTGCTTTCTAGCACTTTATATGTTTATATATTATCAAGTTTTTCGTTTCCTTTTTTTAAGCCCTGCTAATTTTGTAGACGAACTTTTGAAATTTTCAAACACGAATATTCACGAAACATATACCGCCCTGTTCTGTAAACCGATCGATTTGAAATCGCACGATTTTAGAAAACTAACTCCGACGATAGAAATATTTTTTTAGATTTTTTTAAATTTTTTTTTATTATATAGATTCTTAAATATCATATGTGAAAGAAAATAATCGTGTATTATTTTGAACACGTCTGCAGAACCATTATTAATTTTTTGAAAACGAGAAATTTACTCGGATTCGGTTTACGGAACAGAGCCGATAAAAACAATGTTTGCTTTTTCAGCTGTCAAATGGTAATTGAGTAAGTTAAAGTGAGTGTGTGGGAACACCAGTGGGCAAATCACGGCATTCGATACGACTCGTAATTTAAAAATATTTCAATAGGGCTTATGTGGAAATATTTTCAAATTACGATTCGTATCGAATGCCGTGATTTGCCCCCAGATTTAACAGCTCAATTAAAGTTAAATTGTCTCAATTAAGAATGCATGTCTGAACACAGTATACTCGTAGTATGTACTACAAATTTTTAAATATACATATGTATTTCATAAAAATAAAATATGTATGTATATCCGCTGGTATACATATAGTCGGTTGGTTTCTGGTTTGCGGCACAGTATATTCAAAATACATTAAATTGAAAGATTAAAGTTTCTTCATTTTCACTTTATTTTTATTTAATACATTTTCTTGTTGTACATACATAGAAAGAAGAGATTGGTTTATTTGGTCTAAATGTAACCATTAAAATTAAAATCTGGCATCCGTGGATACACAATGCACTCTTCTCAAAAATGTGTCTAATATACTCGTGTATGTGTGTGTGCGCTTACAGAACGCACAAATACTCGTACAGAACAGTGCAAACGATTTCAAAGAATTCGCTGTTGCTTCAGTAAACAGTTTCTTGGTATTTTTCTTTTCCTTCTGCTGTGCTAGTTGCTATGCTTATTTAATGACTGAATAACTATTTAAAGCTAATATTGAATTACTTTACCTGTGTGGAAGAGCCAGTTCAAGGCAGCTCAATCAGGTACCACCACAAGCCAGCTGGTTAATGTTTACAAGACAGAAAATGTCAAATTTTGTATAAACTGTGTGTGATTTTGCAAAAATCTTGACACTATCCTACTGTTTATTTCTACCAACAAAATTCGAGCATTTTTTTCTGTTATAATATTGTTTTAGAACTGGTGGTTCGTTTTTTTTAAAGGATGTAGGTATGTATGTATGTTTTACATACATATGTATGTGTACATACCAGAGACCTGCGCCGAAGGATTTTCATCGGCGGCGGCGGCTGGCATGAAAATCATCGGCGGCGGCTCAAATTCGGCTGTCAGCCGACAAATATATCGGCTAGCCGCTTTTTTCACGGCTCTTACAAAAAGACGGCTAAGCCGGCTTAAATCCAGATATGTATTAAAATTTACTTACGGTATAGTTAGTTTTTGATTATTTAGCAATTTTAACTAAAAATATGTATATGTATATATGTTGATAAATGGCATAAATAGGGAAAGGAAACACCCAATGAAATAATTGGGAGTGAATGGAGTAACCCAGTTCAATTATCGTTTATAATTTGGCCGTTACTTTTGTACTGAAGTCTCTAAAAATTTGGAAATATGAAAAGCATTTTCTTTTACATTGACATCAAAGCTAGTTTATACAAAGACAAAGACACAAAACAGTATTAAATCTGAAATTCCTTTCATTCAGCTTAAGCGGTTGCTCTATACTGTCTCAAATAAAAATAAACAAATAAAAACTTTAATCAAGATTAGTTTCTAGCTCAATTAAATTTAAATATGTATCACATAAATAAAAACTGTTAAATAATTAGGTTTGTTTTATTATAAATGTTTGTATTTGAGCAATTATATCCAAACATGTGTTTGAACACTAACATTTACGGTTTATACAGAAATTTTTTTGTTAGAATCATATTTTGACAATCGCCAATACAAACATTTCCAAACTTACATCCCGTGTAATCTCACTGTAATGCGGCCCCTACACGTTGCAACTGGTAGTAAAATTGTGTTGCATATATGTATTATCCATTAAAATTTTATTATATTTTAATGGAGAAAAAAGATGAAAATAAGTATTATAAAATCATGTTTTTTCACACTTATTGTTTCCTGCGCAAAATATTCCTTACAAAACGTTTGAATGAAAATGACAAACAAAAGAAATAATCGCCATCACACGCACCAATTTGATAGCTAAGTTGTTCGACAGTTGAATGCAAATATAAATTTTTTGATTTTTTATTCAACAGATGACCAACCGTTGGTCAATCAGACCTCTAACGTAACAATTGATTATACAACTTAATCAAATTGTACAAGTCGAAACGTGTAGGAGACGCATAAAGGCCATAACTCACTATCCTACACAATCTAAAAAATCGCACGACTTTGTATGACAGTGCATCACTGCCTTAATATATACAGTTAAAAATAATGTAAACAAAACTATAAAGTTATTGCGAATTTGCGAACTGAAAAACATTTACAATATAATAAAAAAGTGCCGACATATTTTACCCACAATGGAAACGCACTATAACATAGTGTCCACACCTGATGAATTTATATCATGATGAATGTCAAATTGATATGATGAAAATTCGTCACGTGTAGACTCAATTTATTAATATTATAGCAGCCTTATGATATAATCATCAGAGCTCAATGCCTGATAAATTTATTTTGATATCAAATTTAATTTCAAAGACGGTGGGCCTGGTTCACGATATCGACAAGTAGAACGTTGTCGCACACTTACATTGGAAACAACAACAAAGTTTTAGAATTTGTTTTTGTTTTGAATGTAACTGTGCGACAAGTTGAACGCAGTCGATATCGTGAATCAGGCCCTGTATTTTTCAAATACTTGTTTGATTCATCATGATATAAAATCATCAAATTATAAAATCATCATCATATTTTTAAATAGGATAACAACACATTCATATGTATGTATATGTACTTACATACTGTCACAAAATTGTTACCAAATTGTGATAGTTAATTATTTAATGTTTCTGTATGTCCAATACCACAAAACGTGTCCTATAGCTTATAACATAAGCATTTACAGAAAAATTTTTGTGCTGCAGTAATGTGTGTAAATTTTACACTGTAAAACTAAACTAAAGCTTGTTCGTGTAACTGCTGCGTAAATTAAATGTAGCAAAAGCAAAAGAATAAACAAAAATTGTGAGTGAATTTTAATCAATGTTCATTAAAGCCGAACTATATGTGTCCCAACATTTTTACAACATTTAATTTTTCTTTTCCATATAAAAACTTATTTAAAGTAAATTCAGCATAAAAAAGTCAAACTAAAAAAAAATTAAAAAAATTGGCGGCTAATTTTAATCGTCTGACTTAAATCGGCGGCTAATTTTAAGCCGATCCTTAGCCGAAAAATTTACGGCGGCGGCGGCTGCCAAAATCATCGGCGGCGCGGCTTGAGCCGGCTAAGCCGTCACGGCGCAGGTCTCTGGTACATACTGCCCTTTTTTACAGCCGCAGTAACGAAGTTTTTATTTTGCTTAATCCCCGTCCATACAGTGAAACATTTGCTGCAAAACTTTTCGAGTTTGTTGATGAATGAGGTAGTTTACACGAGAACAATTTTTAATCCGCACAATTTTTGTTATTTTCCAAATTACACGAGACTAATTCATCTGGTATAAAATGTATACGTATACACAGCTTTGTGTGTGTTAGTGTTTTTCGTATTCATTTAACATTTGCAGTTTTTTAAGTTGTGTGTGTATTGGTTTTGTGCTGCTAATGCGGGGTTGTAGCCAGTGTGGCCACAACTAAAAAATTTTTTAATGCTAAATGGGGCTTAAAATAATGCTAAAAATGCTAAAAAAATATTTGAAAATGCTAAAGTATAATGCTAAAACTTTTTAATGATATTTTATTAATTATATCGATATAACGAAGAAATATTTTATTTAATTTTAATAAAACAAACAAAGTTGATTCAAAAGTTAAAACAACAATTCAGGAACATACAAAATACGAGTACAATTGCTGAATTCATAAAACCTCCTGTATCTTTGTACGATCGTATTAAATATAAAAGTGTAAAATTTGTTGCTGGTAATTTTCATATAAAAATTAAATACATAAAATGATTTTACACTTTTATTTTATATATATGTTTTAATGTATTAGCATGCCTGCTATCAACATACTATGAAAGAAATTTAAAAAATACTTTTTGCATTAAAAAATGGATTAATTTACTTTTCTATTTTTTATTTTACGTCCAGGAGCCGGATTCAGCAACGATGAATTGTGAAGTGTTCGACTCCGAAAAACATAATTAAAATACTTTTTTTCTTCTTATTATTAGGTGTTTGACGTTTAAAATACATTAAGGCGGCTATTAGAGGCTCATACTCGTTATATGAGCATGACAGACTTTCGTACATTCCAACAAACACCTCTTAAAATGCGCGATCTAACTAAGTCATCTTTATGCTTTGCGTACTCTACGTTTCCACATGGCATGACATTTCGTTGTAACTTGAAGTTATAAGTGATTTGTTAAAACAAATGCACTATCAATAATGTTATCACATGAAAAAAGCATTAATTTGAGCAGTCTACACTTAACATTAACTTAAAGTTTATGTTCAAGTGAGCCTTCTTATGTCAGGTGGAGACCGCAAGTTACGAAAACAAATGAAATTTGCACTGAATTTGACAGAAGATATATTAAAGGAGTGTGATGACAAACACAAAAATTCAAAATTCCTTAAAGCTGAAAAACACGAATTTTGCATTATCACACCATTCTCAAATACCAAGTATGACAGCTTGCCGCTTAAGACGTCTTTTGCTGTTTACATGGTTTCCATCATTATACATTTCTACAAAAACGACAAAATACAATGAAATACAGGAGTTTTTACCTGTATAAATGGAAAAGAATATATGAAATTTATAAAATTAAAAATGCTAAATAATGCTAAAAAAATAATACAAAAATGCTGAAAAAAATGCTAAATGCAAAATAAAAAATTCACTGCTAAATCAAAATACATAATGCTAAATTTAGCAGTGAAAATGCTAAAAGGGTCACACTGGTTGTAGCTGGTTGAAAAATTATGCCAAACACAAAACCCCTCTCTTTGCCTCTCTCACCCACAAACTGGCGTGTTATGCCAGCACAATTAATCCCGTGTAAATCAGCGCAATGGGGAAAGAGGAATGGAAAAGGATACTTTTTTTCATGTTGAGTACGTCATTCTCGTACTTACTTAATTTACTTTTAAAAAATGTGCTCATTTTGGTTTTGTTTTTAAGTCCGAAGTAAGGACTAAAAAAATTACTTGAAAATCGAGAACTGTTATTTTTATAAGAAAAAAGTTATGAAACATAGGTACTAAATGAATTAATAAATTTTTGATTTATAGTTAATAAAACGTCTTTCAATTTAAAATAAAAAAAATTTGTAAAAAATTATTTTCAAAGCTGCAATTATTTGATTTTTCCAGTGGGGTACAATTTTGACCCCCGATACTAGTGATGCACGAATATTCGTATTCGAATTGTCGAATATTCGGCCATTTTTAGATATTCGTATTCGTATTCGCCAAACTCAGGCGAATACGAATATTTTTCCAAACAAAATAAATAAATAAATGCATAAATCCTAAACGAAATTTAAATAAATGGCTAAAAATATTAGTTTGTACAAATCCATTAAATTTTTTATAGAAATTTGTGCTTTCTATAATTTTCAAATATTATTTAATGACGATCATTAAAATTTTCGGTAATTTTTATTAACTTTAAAGTACGCCAACAGGAGTATGAAGTCCTTTTTCATAACAATCTTTTAATATTTCATATTGTAGAAGCACAATTTAATGTCTATAAATTTCACATATAATATTCGTATTCGCGAATATGGTTTCAAATATTCGTATTCGAGAATATCAAAAATTGACATTCGTTACATCACTACCCGATACCAATAACGTGACAAAAAATAGCTATACCAGTTAAGGGTTAAGTAAATATTTGCTAATTACGTACTTAAATATTAAGTTAAAAACTAGGGGTAATTCCTAGTTGAAACAAATGCAATTGCAATTACGATTAAGAACAAAAACAAAGATATCCGCAGTTATTGTAGTTAATGACTAAAGAAATTAAATTGTGACGACACAACGCTCTGTTGCAGCGATTAATATGTCGTGTATGCTGATTGTTTTGACCTACTGAGACTTTGTACAAAAAAAAAATGGAACACGAAAACAAGGCTAATGCATGCTCCTCACATCCATTTATTCCTTTCCATTCATATTTATTCATTTCGTACTTAACGTACTCAGCCTGCCAGCGAACTCACTTAGCTTGACTGTGCCTGTCTACCTTTTGTCTACCAAGTGTCTGTCTGATGCGTAAATTTAAAATGTCTTAATTACTCGGCGTCAGTCGGTGCATTAAAAGAGAAATTTCCACATCAACGAAAGATACGGACCAACCGCACACAGCCTTGCCACATACAATTGTAGACCAGAATATAAAACCATGCACTGATATAACCGAATGAATGCACATATTTTATTGGTAGAATGTTCAGACATCATCAACGCTTACATATGCATGTACAGAGGTGGACAAAATTATTCTCATACAGCACCCCTTTTTAATTTGGAAGTTCAATATTTTTCAGACGAAAAGACCTAGAACAAAATGATACTCCAGTAATTGTTTGTTCACTTATCAATATTTAAATATAGAAAGAAACTAGACATTGAAATATATGTATGCAATATAAAATAAAGTCCTGCACCATTTATAAGAACTTTCAAAACATGAGACATTTTTCAAATGCTTTACTACAGCAAAATATTCTAAAACAAACGCTAAACAACACTGTTTGCAAGACCATTGTTTCAGTTGTTTATCTTATCTCATCGTACAATAATGAAAAATGTCGTTGTAAAAAAATGTATGCTGGATTTATTTTAACATATTCTTGTTGCATGACTCATTTTAAGAAAAGGCCCCAAAACACAAGAAAACAACAGAAGCTGAGAGAAAAATTATTTTAGACCTACATACGTGAACAAAAAAGATTGTGTGAGGAAATTGGAAAAATAGTAAAAAGAAGCTGTTTTGCTGTATTCAGCATTGTAAAAACATGTAAAGCTTAAATTAGACGTGGCATACCATATTGCCATTGCAATAAGAAAAACCAAAACTCAATTGGTTTATATGGTATGGCTATGGCGTTATGGCGAGTCACCTATAATCAAACACAATGTTGCCCATTAGGTTGGTTCCGTCAGCTGTTTTGTATGGTTATGGTTATGGCACGGCTAATTTAAGATTAAGGACTTTTCAAGCTTCTCAACTTCCCATTGTACTGGACGACCAGTAAAGCTTACTTCAAAAGAAGAACTGATGATTGTAAGAATAGTAAAAAAATATTCCAAAATTATGTCTATGGAAGTGGCAGCAGAGTCGATGAAAAAGATAGTTACAATAAGAAATTCAGCTTTTAGTAATACCAATAGAAAAAACTTTTGTTATTTTATAGCTACTTCAATGTTATTCTATAACTAGTTACCTCAATGTTATTAAATTGCTACCTACAGACACGTTTCTTTTCCCCTCGTCTCTCTCTCACCACACAAACTAATCAGCTTAGCAATAATACTTGCATAGTGTAAACTTGGACAAAATATTTTATCTGCTCCTTCTATGACTACAAAAATTTGAAGGTAATTATTTTCTTTTTTTGCTATTACTATAACTACTACTACTACCAAAACGTGCCGCTAGCGGTAGTAATAGTAAATGTACGGCTACAAGTTTTTAATTTTTTTTACTAGACAATTTTGTCTTTTTTCGTTGCTACAGCTACTTGGAGTCTAGTTTTTTAAACACTTTTACGAATACGAACTTTGCATAGTGTATATAAGCAACATGTAAATATACAACTTGAATAAAAACTTATTACATATATCTTTTTATTCAATACATACCCTACCCATAAAAAATCGAAATCAATAATGGGTGCTGTGTGAATATTTTTGTCCGACTCTGTACATACACACACAGTCATGCATATGCACATTTATATGTGTTTCTTGCTGTGTTTTGTTTCGTATGTGACAACTTGTCATCACCTATTATTATTCACTCAAAAGTAGTCATTCATTCAGTGATTCATTTAGTTATTCATTTAGTTATTCATTCAGTTATTCATTTGGGTATGATTGTGGGTTGCTGTGCTGTTGTTTCTTGATGCCCGATTGCAAGTTAAGCAGTAGATTGTGCGTCCCATCAAAATGTTCTTTCCTGCAACAGTATTTACTACATACATATGTATATGTATGAGATGCATTAATAAAATGGATAATTTAGAGTTTGATTTAATGTTTCAAGACATTTCAAGGATCACCCTTCCATTTTCCCAACGATCACAAACCTGACCAAACTTAGTTAGGTGTCGAGCGGAATACAAAATAAATGCACGAATTTAAGGGAAAGAGAAATTTCTCAGATTTTGTGAACTGAGATCCACCAAAATTCGAATGAGGATGCTTAGAAAGAATATAGTGCACTATACGGAATAGCAGAAGTAGGCATTCCTTGCTGTGTGGACACCAACATATTCATATGTACGTGTAAAGTGCAAATTGCTTTCCTTCTGCTTGCTTATCTCCATGTGTGGAAAAGTGCATAATCTATATTAAGTATTGGTTACTCATTCGCTAGTTTATGACATCATAATCTGACTTCTAGCGCAATTATAGAGGTATGTATGTATGTATGCATGGGTGTGTGTGAGTATAAATTATATTTAATATCCCAGTTGGCCACGGCTTTAAGACATCTTTGACGACGGGTACAAGAGACAATGGTAAGTCGTAGAAGACATATTGAAGATAGCCCCATACAAATCGTTGACGAAATTTTCATACAAATGGGGCCGAGGTCACACAAGACGAGATGGGCGACAATGTCGCTCAGATTGTCGTCAACACTGCTTTATTGAAGACAAAACTTATATGACACTCTCGCTCAGATTGTCCTCAACAAAGTCTTATTGAAAACAAAACCATGGATATTGTCGCTAAGATTGTCCTCAACAAAGTTTTATTGAAGATAAAACGATGGATATTATCGCTCAGATAGTCATGAAGGACGATTTCCGTTAAATTTTCGGTTAGAAAACCTAATGAACAGGCGTACATTAATCGTCGAATACAATGTCGTCTGTGACGATTTGGCCAACTGGGATACTTATGACGGAGTGCATTTATAACAACTAGATACATATGTTTGGGTATAGCAGTATTAATTAGTAACCGGTGAGAAGGTGCAACAAAATATGTATGTACATCTTTAGATGTGCATTCATTCAGACCTTGTACGAGTGGATGTGTATGTGCATGTTAATTCGTGCAACCAATTGTGTAGTTCAGCAAGCACTAGAGTTTTTTTTCCGGGAAACTTTTTTTATATATCCCGGGATCCCGCTCCATAGAAATAATAAATATTAAATTTCCCAGTCAATAACAGCAATTTGATTAGAAAGCTTAAAACACTAACTAAAACACATCTTATATAAGTACATAAATACTCCTATGTTAATTCAAATTGGGTTTTAAAACAAGAACTTTATTTTATTTTAACTTTTAGTTTTTAAATTCCTTAAAGGTTTTTTCCAACACGAAAAACTTTGTTATATGAGATCAAAAAAGTAAACTTGCAAATATACATAAGTAATAACAGAATAGTTAATAAAAACAAACATAAAATAAAATATACTCGAGGTTTGAGATCCAAAACAGATCAGTAGATTTGTTCTTAAAAAACGTCTATACAATTGAGTTTTCCATCTAAAACAATTCTATTAAAAACAAAAAAAGAGAATAATGATTTCAATAAATTACTTTAAAACCAAAATAAACCAAAAATAATTGTTATTTTTTTCTTTCTGAAGAAACGATTACTAGAAAATACCCATTATCTACTTTAGGTTATTATTAACCATTATCGTGAGATATCCATATATTATTATAACCGTTTTGATAACTTTTCCAAAGACATTTTTATATCTTGCCATAGAAATAAATGCATCCATTACATCTAAAATATGATTTGTATTCTTGTAGCCATAACCGAAAAATAAAATTACTTTCGACAATGGTCATTGGTAACCAAAATACTTTTTTGGTTGCTGTAATAGTTATTTAGAACAAAAATATATTTCTCACTTACATATATTGGTTACGATTATAAACATTATTTAAATTCAATAAAGGTTATAAAAAACTTTCGCCATTTCTCTTATAACTGTTATGGTCCTGCTTAAAACATCAATTTATATGACAAGATATATCTTTAAATATACAATTACAATATCTTTAAATATGCAAATATACAACGCTGCTCGCAATAAATTTTCACAAATGCCAAAGTGAAAGCAGTTGTTTTCCATATGTAAAGTAGTCAACTATTTGTTTTATTATTTCCTGGGATCCCGCAGGAAAAATCCCGGGAAATCGGGAAATTTTAAAACTGGAATTCCCGGGAAATCCCGGGAAAACCCCTAGCCAGCACGTGCTTTCTTTTTTTGTCTGTTGATGAGAAAGATGCTTGATAGTATACAAGAGTGGAAGAAATCTTAAGTCAAGCTGAACTTTATTTATGAATGAGTTTGTGACTGAATGCTGCTGAGGAAGGTAAATGATGCTTGTCAAGGTGTTTAACAGAAATTCCGATTCGAGCGTGGCTGTTAAGGTATTAAGAGAATATATTGTAAAAACAATAAAGTTAGAAATTTAGAAATTTCTAGATTTTCATTGTATTTCATCTCATGCAGATGTGCATTATTATAATTAAATTAACAGCGGTGTAGAGATACCTACTGCCGGTGCAATAGAAACTCTTTCCTGAGACTGGGCTTAAAACAAAAGGTTGCCACCAGTATACACTATTTGCGATGTCAAAAAATTACAAAGCTTATACTCGGCATATCGAAAGAGTTGGACACTGCTCACGAAATTTGTATGAGTCATGTTAGATAACGCATCATCGTGACGTGATTAAAATGTTCTAAAACGTTTTTATAAGTTTTTATGTTAATAACCGACAAATACTTTAGTTTGTTTCGTCGCGTATGAGCCCATTTAAACATGCATGCTATTCTGAACTCCGCCTCCGATTACTAAAGATTTTGTGCACCATTATTTTGGTATGTTATTTAATAGCAAATATTTTAGTTACGAGTATCTTTTGGTTATATACAGAAAAAAAATTATCTCCGATTAACACTATTAATTAAAAAAAAAATATGTACCCAGCTAAAAAAATATGTATGGAGCATATATGATATCCCATATATGGTTCGGATCCGAAAAGTGAGGGTATATGGACATATATGATAATATATATTCATGCATTTTCATACGTGTATGTGCACATATTTCCTATATAGTATGCAAAGTTCATATTGATTCAAAAATGAGCACTGCTGTGCAATAAATTAAATTATTAAAATTATATTTTTGTAAGATTTTATACAGGAAGGTTGTATTTAATGAAACTTAGTTCCAACAAAATAATTAAAAACGTACTAAAACACATTTCATTCGTCATTTGAAGAGAAAATGTCGATTAACTATTTAATAAACAAAAAACTCATATTCGCACACAAAATTTAATATAAGAAATTAGATTAAAACCTAATACAATTTTAGAAGAAAAAATAATCCGTTTTTACACCAACACTAATTTTCAATATAATTTTTTGCAGTAATATGAACTTTGTTTCTTAAAAATATTTAGAGTATTCCGTAATTTTCTATCAAATTAATGACTGAATTATCCTTTTAATTATTTGGTTTATTAAATAGTGCCACAGTGTATAAAATCCAACAGCAATGGTTTTTATTTACAAATTTTTTTGTTTTTAAACGTTGAGAATGCTCTACGCATATAAACTTTACATACGGTGTGTATTTTCTAATAGATTTCCAATTCAACAGTGATAAAAAAAGAGAAAAAAAGATCGAGTTAATAAATGCAAGCGTTTTTGATGTATGCATACTTTTTTATATGGCTCCATATATTACATCTTATTTTTATAATTATATGGATTCACTTATGAAGAGGTTCACAATTAAGTTTCCATATACGAGGGCGGTTCGGAAACTTCTTAGCCTAGCACAAAAAGCGCGGTATAAACAGAAAAAAGTTAAGTGTTTTGGAAACTTCCATCTCTGCTATGAACACATGTTAAATTTTGTTTCGATCTGGCAACTCCTTCATATAGAAACGGGTGTTCACAAAAGACGCATCCGCGATTTTTTAACAATGGAAAAATTAGAAATGCGTGGTGTCATTAAATATTTACATAAAAAAGGTTTATCGGGACAAGAAATTCATAATGATATGGTGAATGTGTTAGGTGAAAGTGCTCCTTCATATGCAACAGTAAAAAATTGGGTTCATGAATTTAAATGTGGTCGTACAAGCATTGATGATGAACCACGTAGTGGACGTCCAAAAACAGCAACAACAACAGAAATTGTAGGCAAAGTGCATGATATGGTATTAAATGATCGACGAATAAAAGTGCGTGAAATAGCTAATATCATGGTCATCTCAAATGATCGAGTCCATTTAATTTTGCATGAAGAACTACAGATGAAAAAGCTTTCTGCAAGATGGGTGCCGCATTTGTTAACAGTCGACCAAAAACGCATAAGAATGAACATTTCTCAAGCTTGTTTGGATCGTTTTAAGCGAAATAAAATGGATTTTAAGCGTCGTTTTATAACTGTTGATGAGACATGGATCCACCACTATACTTCAGAGACAAAAGAACAATCCAAACAATGGACTGAAGCTGGAGGAAGTGCCCCAAAGAAGGCAAAAACAATTCAATCGGCTGGTAAGGTTATGGCAACGGTTTTTTGGGACTTCAAAGGTATTTTATTGATTGACTATCTGCAAAAGGGTAAAACAATAAATTCAGAGTACTATTGCAACCTTTTGGATCAATTAAATGTACAAATTCGAGAAAAACGTCCTGGCTTACAACACAAAAAAATAATTTTTCATCAAGACAACGCACCAGTGCACAAGAGTGTTTTAACAATGGCTAAAATCAACGAATTAAAGTACGAGTTGCTTGACCACCCACCTTATTCTCCTGATTTGGGTCCCAGTGACTTTTACCTGTTCCCAAATCTAAAAAAATTCCTTGCTGGCAAGCGTTTTACCTCAAATGAAGATGCAATTACAGTTGTAAACCACTATTTTGAAGACCTTGAGGAAAACTATTTTAATCAAGGGATAGAATTGCTACACTCAAAAAAGTTTTACATTAACTGTTTGTAGTTGTTTCAGAAGTTTACCGTAAAGTCAAACTTAAATGAAAATGCAGTTGTCCTACTAAAAAATTATATTTTAACTTTTTATGTATGTTGCTTAAAAAACAACTACAAAATTAAAATGATTTTTCGTGCAGTCAAAATGTTCAGTTATTTTCAATTGTTAATAAATATTTCTAAAATATCTAACTTATAAATAAGTTTAATTTTTTTTAAAGAAAATAATTGATTTTTTGTTTATTTTTACATATTGTGCTAGTTAAAAAATTAACATTAAAAAATAATTGAAAAACTCTCTTGATACAAATGAAATGTAAGCGAAAGGATTTTAAAATAACATTTTACTTGTTTCAAATGATTTTTCATTTATTTCCCCTAATAGTTTACCTACATAATTTTTTTTAGTGTAGAAAAGCGTTGGACTAAGTGTATTGAAGTTTCAGGAGATTATATTGAAACATCAAAATATTTTTGAAAAACTAACTATTCTCTTTCATTGATAGGCTAAGAAGTTTCCGAACCGCCCTCGTATGAGCTAATATATTATAAAACATTTTATATCTTCGTCCATATATCAATTCATATGTAATACTTTTGCCACGTATAATCCCATACATTTCCATACATGATTTCATACATATTCATATATAATTATATACATTCATATATGAAAAATATATGGACCATAAATAATTTTTTTAGCTGGGTATTTATAAATAAGCAAGTGAAAATTTAAAGCCTGTCCCACAATGTCGAGAAAAAACGTTCAATCGATTACGTACATATACTGAAATAAAAAACAAATTTTCTTATATTATTGTTGTTTTCAAAACAAGTTCCTAATCTAACGTTTTCTGTTGACATCGTGGGCCAGGCCTTTAATTAAGTAAGTTAAGCATTGGCTTCAAAATTTAATTGATTTTTGGATTTTTCAATTAAAAGAGTTTACTGTAAAACTATTTTTTTAATTTTAGCGAAATTTATTTAAAACCTTGTATCCACTTTCTGTAATTTGTTAAAATCTTTCTCATCGAAAAAAATTAAATAATAAGCCTTAATGATCAAACAGAATTGCGGCATAAACACATTTTCCATACAAATTGACACAAAAAAGCAGCCCCAGAAAGCAGTTGAGAGATAGAATCTATTTTATTTTGACAACATTTTTCTTATGCTCTCACATATAAATACTCATTCTCTCAACAATGCTACCATACTTTCAATAAATTGCATACATTTTGTGAACAAACCTGTAAAGAAATATAAGCACAAAAGAAAATTAAACAAAAATTAGAGAGCATTTGAAGTTACTGCCGTAGATTTTATTATGGGCTTTGTTAATTTGACAGCGATTTTTCCTGAAGTTGCGTTCTTATTCTGTTTAATCATTTATTACGAGTGTCGTGTTACGACTTCGTTTACGACGATTTTGAGTTATGACATTGTTTGAGTAAATGACTTATATGTATGTACATACATACATATCGATGGCTTAATATAAAAAGGGCGTATCTTAATTTTTTTTAATCGCGTTTTTAACGTTTTCCGGGAGACAACGTATAATTGCATCCTCCTTGAAGATCTTAGTACGTTGCAGTTTAAAATCAAGGACGACTCATGGCCACTTAAAAAATTATTTCTGAATGCTTTAGTTTTTCTTCAGTTTTTTGCTTCTCTTATAAAATATAGAAAATTCGAGTTCCGCCTTTCTTATATTAAGCCATCGATATGTATGTTTAAATTTTATGTACATATGTTTAAATTTTTTAAAAACAGCATGAGCCTGTCAGTAGCAGTCAATTGATTTTCAAAGCGAGTATAGAATCGCCAATTTTTTGGTATTGTATTGACGTGACATCGACAAAACAGTTACAGAATAAGGGGAGTTATGAATTCACGATCACTCATGATTAGAGATGCTAAACGGGAAATCCCGAGCCCGGAAATCCCGGGATTTTCGGGATTATGTAAATCCCGGAGCCCGGGATTTTTTAATTTTAAAGTCCGGGATTTTCGGGATTATCTGTGTCCCGTTTTTGCATAAATAATGTTTTTGACTGTCATCTTCTAAAAATTAAAATTAAAAATTATTAGAAACTTCCTCTTATAAAAAGTTAAAATAATAAATTTGCTTTGAAAAAATATGTAATTTAGTAGAAAATATTATATTAAATATACATAATATATCTAGGAAAATATGTTACATATATTGCACTTTTCAAAGAAAATTTGCAATTTAATGTCTGAATTATATAAGTACATACATATCTGTAGACATTTGACAAAATTGCTTCTCTCGAGATAAGACAATTTTCCCAGATTTTTATAGTAAATATAACATTTTAAAGCGTTTATTTTGCTCTAACCCCCGTATTTCTATGACCTTTGGAACGTAATCTAATAATCGACCTCTTTCAGATTTTTCCCCAATTTCAATTCGACAAAACGACTTCTTTCAGAGACTTGAAAATAATTTGAATATTCAAGCAAAAAACTGATAACTGGCATTTAACAAAACATCTTGTCTGCATTTAGTTCTAGCACTTTTTTCCAATTTCCTTTTGATAAAACAGCTTCTTTCGAAAGAATTCGTTTTGTCAAAAGCAAAGTTTGAAAAACTTACAACTTGTCGTGACTTGAGCGACTAAAATCATTTTTTTTTTTAAATTTAATCAAAACAGTTTGAAAACTTTTGCTTTTAGAGGGAAAAAATAGATCACAAAATGTTTATTAAGTATTTGTCTATAATATCCAAACATAAAATTTCATTAACGGCCTGGCCCATGATGTCACCAGAAATCGTTCGATCGACAACTTGTATTGTAAACAACAACAAATTTTCTAAAGTTATTGTTGTTTGCAATACAAGTTGTCGATCGAATGATTTCTGGTGACATCGTGGGCCAGGCCGTAAATCTCTAACTATTAGCTTTTGTTAACTTTTTTTTTTGTCATTTTAACACCTTTTTCGCTCTACTGAAAAGTTTGTTGATTTAGAAAGGAGACGTTTTGTCAAATGTCCACAGATATGTTCGTGTGTATGAACATTCTAAATATGCAAAAAAATAACTTGCAAAATTAAAATATTATTTAAAAAAAAGACGCACATTTGTGCACAATGTTTTCGGGATTTTGTAAGTCCCGAAAATCCCGGGGTCCCGGTTCGGGATTTCGAGACTCCATCACTAAATCCCGAAGCCCGGGATTTCAAAAAACCTGCTCCGATTAGCATCTCTACTCATGATTGACATCAAACACCTGAGGCGTGAGCATCTCTTGTATCTGTCATTTACTCAAACAACGTCATAACTAAAAAAACGGAGTTTAAAATTTAAAACTAAACTCGTTGTTTGTCAAACTACTTTTTTTCGAGTTATGACGTTGTTCGAGTAAATGAGCTACATATATGTACGTACATACGTATGTATGTTTAAACGATTCTTGCTTAATTTTAAACTTTAAAATTAAGCAAGAATCGTTGTTGCAATGCATGCGAAAAAACATTGCGCATTGAACAATTTTCCGTCGGCAAATGTTAATTTTTTTTCGAACAAAATTCATGAGCAAATAAGTTTGCTTTTGTAAAAATCTTGTTAAAAAAATTAGTTTAATAACAAAAATTTTTAACAAAAAAGCATAACTAAACAATTTATAATTTTATATAAAAATAACAGCTTGATGCGCGTTGATACGAGTGCGAGGAGTATCATTTCCGACTTGTTATTGAAGCTTAAAGTGAAAAAAATAACTAAATAAATAATTTTATAAACGAAACATTTGTTTTTCTTTTGTTGCTTTATTTGAGGTTCGTTGGAAGAAGGCAAGCACCACAAAGAGCAACAAAGGCAACAATAACATCACGTAACTCACCACGGATATAAAAAAGGAATTTGCAGCGCTAGCGCCAATATTTTGCAAACATTTGACATAATTTAGTTTTATTGAATAGGTATGTACAATTGAGTGAACATGGAGAGGGGTATGCGTATCTTTTTAATATTTTGTGGATGTGTGGGTGTGGGAATTGGAATGTGTACATAAAATAATAATTTTTCACTCAATTTTGGTCATAATTTTCTTAGTCGATTTGTGCTAGATGTCTGTTTGTCTGTCTATCTGCCTATTGGATTGTTTAGTAAATGCATTAGTGCTGTTTTTTTTCGCGTTTTGTTTTGATCGCTGATTTCTGTTGGTCTCTTGGGAGTCTCGGCTAGTCAGTTTATTTGTGTGTGTGTGTCTGTTTATTGCTTTTAATGTTGTTATTGTTTTTAAATTGTTTAACAAATTGTATCTATAGAAATTGCATTTTATGTAGTTCAGAAGATATGTAATTGTCTGAATAGTTATGACGGACTTGTATGAATCAATGAATGGACGTTGCTGTATTGTTTGTTGGTTTCTTGTTTGCCGGTATGTTTAAATTTATGTGGGCAACAACCAACCAACTACCTAACAGATGCAACAAAAATTGCCAAACATTGCAGCCATTTAGTAGCACGAAGTGACGTTTATTATGTTGTGTTTTAGACTTTCAGTTTATTTTAGATTGTTAATTCCTTCATGTGTAAGCTTTTCTAAATACATACATATGTATGTATGTATTTCTTGCCTCCCAGTTTAAAAGTGTGTGTGTGACCAAAAGGAAAGCGATGCAAAATAGCGAGAATCAAAACAAACTATAGCAAAAATGTGCCGCTATTTGGAAAACACATAGGTACATGGTATGTACATACATACATATGTACATACCTATGTACATATGTAAATATATGTATGTAGGTAGGTATGTATGTATGTATATGCATTATGTTTTTCATTTGTTTCCCAAAGATCAGGTTCGAGTGTTATTAGCATGTTATAACTCTGTATTGTTTCTCTAATTTTCCTAAGTGTTAATACCTATTAAAGCTACATAGGTACATACATACATATCTACTTCTTTGGCGTTCCATTGATAGTTATGTACATACATACATATGTACTTACATTTAGCTCAGTCAAAATCTTACATAGGTACATACATACATATGTACCTACTTATCTCTGATTTGGGAAATCGGTTTCAGTTGATACTTTGAACTAGTACCGTCTATTCATATTACATACATAGGTACATACAGTGAACAAAGAAAAAACTTGTACAGCAAACGCTCCGCTCTTCTAATCAAAATATCTCTGTTGCTTTGTAAGATTTTAAGATAAAACCAAAAGCGATTTCAAGGAAAATTAATCAGCTTTCTATGAAAATCTTTAATTTTATTAACAAATTTATTTTAATGCGAAAAAAATAACCTAAAATATAATAACACTATTTTCCAGAGCCAAAAAAAAACTTGTACACTAACTCTTCTTTCAGGAAGGAGCTATGAAATAAGGAATAAACTTAAAATTAGTACTAAATGTGGCCACGTCTAGCATCTAATAGATTATTTTCATAGAATGAACTGGGTTTTCGGTAATTTTGGGAGCTATATGGTCCAATATGCCCTGGAGAGCATTTTTGAGTTAATTTTTACACATAATCTACAGCTCGCGTAATTTTTTGTTCACATACGCCCACAGAATTTCATTTGTACTGAGGCCAAGGATCTAGGGAGGATGTGCTTACTTATCTCTGATTTGGGAAATCGGTTTCAGTTGATACTTTGAACTAGTACCGTCTATTCATATTACATACATAGGTACATATGTATGTACGTATATTCTAATAACTAGCGGTATCCACTAGCCATGAACTTGGTATGGGCATCATGTCGGACATCGCAAATGGCTAATGGAGACCGCTCATGTCCAACTTTCGTCCATGCTCTGACATGGATGCCCGAACATACATACATATTTCTGAGCAACAATGTTCGCCATGAGATTCTCAGTCTGCAGCCATTTGCAATAGAAAGGAAAGAGACAGAACAAAATTGGTAAATATTCCATCTTTATTGCACTAGCGCAAAATACTTTGATATGCCTGAACATGGACACCGCACGTATTCACCACAACAAAGAAGTTGATGATTTTTTCACAGTTGCCCTGCCGGCGTCATGTTCATGTCATGCCCAAGTCGATGGCTAGTGGAGGCGTAGGGTAAATGTTTTTTCTAGGTAGGTATTCTACGTTACATTTTAATGAAATCTTTCACTTAATAAACATTTTTAAGTAAACAATTTTTGATAATTGCCTATTTAAGCTTTGCTTCGTTTAAAGTACATTCTTACATATGTACATATTTATTAAGTTTCAACAGCGGATATAGGGTAAGTGCACCAGTAGTCGGCCAGTTAACTTTTTTTTCGTTTTCAAACTTGTGCCATTTCTGGTGTGAAAATGGTATTGCGATGATACGTACTTATTATAATTCTGTTATAAGTATTGTTTTATGCTCATTTAACTGTTTTCCAAAACAAAATATATAAATGCAAGACATTTTAATATTTTTCAAAATGCATCTTTTTTGGTAGTAGTCGGCACCCATGTTCCTAAGTTCGGCAATTGATGACCCTATAGTCGGCATGCAATTTTCTGCTAAAGAAAGGGTGATATTTTATAGGAATTCAAGTTGCTTTTTATATAGAATACAAAACGAAAAGATCTATTGTATCGCTTACCAGGTACTAGAGCACCTCGTCTATACCTGCTATCCTGTGGAACCACAGAGGGCATAAAGATTCATATTACTTCACAGTACTGCTGCTCTAAAGTTTCATCATCACAACCACATATTCTGCACAGGCTGTTACTCCCAATGCGAAGCCTGCTTAGATGTTTTCTCAGCCTGTAAGGAAGCCTGTGAGCATTCCTAGATTATTTTTATTTTAGGCCATGGGATCATTCAAACGATTTTTGTTATACTTTATAATCATTAGGTTTCCATGCCTCGATCCAGGGAGAGGTGTTTCCTGGTATTTCTGATCTCCATCCATATATATTATCGGATTTTATCCGATCCAATGAGAGGAAACGGTTCTGGTCCGACCTTGTGTGCGCTGACCAGTTTGTCTGCATTTTACTTTCCATCTTACCTTATTTACCTTATTTATGATGTGTAGCAGATTAAGCTTAATGTGGCAGTCCCAAGATAACTTCGAGGTATACCTATATGAACTAAGTGCTTTAAAGTCCCCCACACTGCTGCCACTTTGAGCGACTATGCTTTAATTGCAGCAGGTTGCTATTTCTCATCCTCGGTAGTACCTGTCAGGATAAAATTGTGCGCATATCTCAATGGCATAAACTTCTGATAAAAAAGTTAGAGATCTGAAACGATCAGAGTCTTCCAGGGATCATTGTTCCCATTGGTTAATTAGACAGTCACAATCTGTTCTTCCCGGGTCGTTGATGACTTTTTGCTTGGCAGCAGTTTCTATAAAAAATTTTCGAGGTGCGATCTCAATGAGAGTCTCACTGAATCTCCAACCGATCCGAACCAACATTTGAGTCTAATATCACTTCCAGGTACTTGAGCTCAGATGAGCTTTCTAAAAGCACGCTATCTAGTGGGATGGTTTGCAGAGTAGGATTGTCCTCCTATTGGTGAAGGGAACAATGAACGCCCTTGCGAAGTTGATATTCATCCCTACGATTAAGAACATTTCCTTCGCTATCCTTAGTCCGTTCTGTACAATGTCACAGAAAGTTTGTTCAAAGTAGTCATATTTACAATCATACAATTTTCTGTTATTGCATGAAGTATCTCTTCTGAATTACAAAATTGCAATCTTTTTAGGATCCTCAGTTCAATAAACTTATAATAAAAGTTCATACCGACCGCATTTAACGTATTTTTCTGATTCCATTTATCCAAGCGCAACATTCCGTGTTGTATCTTGAAGTGCAATGTTTACACTGGGTTTTTTTAAACTAAAAATTAAAACAAAAAAATACATAAATAAATGTATGTATGTATGTAAATACATATGTTGTATATGAATGTACATTGTACATATATTGTGTTGCAAATATATGTATATCTGCCTTAGTCACTTACAGTTGGAGCACTAGATTTGGTTGTTTAGACGCATTTCGTTTTATAGCTTACCGTACGATAAAGACGTAACGGACGCAGCTACACAAAAATTCGAAATCGAGTTTTTGATTGATTATTGTTCATTTGATCAAACTACATGTTCACGCAAATATTTAGACTTCTGCGATCAAAAATTACGACTTTATTAAATAAATTCAAACGGACGTAATTACGAACGCATAAATTTTTTATTGCAAAGAACGTAACTAACATAAAAGCTTAAATATATGTATGTATATAAAAAGAAAATAAATTGTTAAAAACATATAAGTATCCATACTACGGGTACAAGTAAACTTCGAAGAAATTTTTCAAGAAAACTTTATTATTATTGATTTTGAAACGTTTTTTGTTTCTCCTGTAAAAATATAAAAGTGTAGTTACATCCCCTTGCATTTAAGGTGACGATATGTATGTAAATAACTATTTAAGTATGTTTGTATGTGATACATATACTACTATGTACATACATACATACATAATAATATATAAAGGCTGTAACTCATTATGTTTTGAAATCGAGATTTTTGCATTTTTCAATACGTCAAAGGTTCTTCTATCAAAATATACAACAAACTCTATTTCAAAAAGAAGAATTGTGCTAGAAGCTTGCTTTTAGGAGATGATTCGCTAAATTACCCAACCTGTTTCTCAAAATTTACAACTACAGTGAAACCTCTCTTAACCGGACATCTCTAATAACCGAACAAGTTCTGTATAACCAAAATTAAAATAAAATAATGTGTACCACCGGACAAATATACGGCGACGGCGAATGTCCGGTTGTGAGATGTTTCACTGTACTTTAGTTGTATTACAGCACTTGTAAATTTTGAGAAACAGAACAAAGGTGGCGCCATAGTCACCCGATGTTCTGTGAATGTTTGTTTTTTTTAATATGTAAATGAAAAACATGAGGAATTGATTCGTCCTTCTGGTACCACATGTCAAAATTCGTCCAGCTGAGGCAAAAGAAATTCATTGAGCATGGGTGTGTAGCGCTCGCCGTTCAAAGTAGTCGTGTGGGCCTCGAACGACCCAGAAGCGTTAATTCTGTTTATTCACGTATCTACAGCGATGAAAATGGGGCTCCTCGCTCGTGATAATTTTTGATGAAAAGCTGTCGGAAAAAATCCAAACAATTATTCCACATTCTTTAGGAGTATATTGACGTATATTTTGTATCTGTTTAAGGCCATGACTCACTATCCTACACAATCGCACGGCTTACAACAAAATACCACCCTGAACTGAAGAATTGTTATTGTCTTGTGAAAATTTTCGCCATTATTCCAGGGTTGTATTGTCTCAAAAGTCACGATTGTGTAGGATAGTGAGCCATGGCCTTTACTAATTAATTTTGCGCAACTTTGCCGTATGGACATACGTCATATAGTTTTAAAATGTTCAGAAGAAAGACGGAGAGCGGGAAATCAGCCATGAGTGTTTAAAGTTGGTAAATAATAATTTGTATTGAGAAATCAAACAGTCGTGCTAAATTAATATATATAGCTCATTTACTCAAAGAACATCATAACTAGGGTTTGGGATTTCCCGGACTTTTGCACTTCCCGGGAAACAGGAATTAAAAAATCAAGTTCCCGGGAATTCCCGGGAAAAGCAAATTTTCTAAATTAAATACATTTAAATAAATGAAAGTTGTTGAAATTTCGATTATTTTATTAATGTAAGCATTCTTTTGAAATAAAAGTTAATAAAAAAGCAGTTCTAAGACAAATTTTTAAGAATTTTTAATTGAATTTAAGCAAATGGAATAAAGTTATTATACAGCAAAAGATCATATAAAAACCAATTGACGACTGTTACCACAATTAGTAGACAATTTTCTAATAAGAAATACTTTCATTTTAATAAGAATTTGCCTTGCTTGTTTCTCATTCTTTTTGAAAAAGTTCCAGGCGGTTTCTTATCGTTAAGTACAAGCAGGTTACAGTACCATACTGCGCTGCGCCGAATTTTGAATACCCTGAGCCACAGTATGTATAAGTGTCTTTCATTTTATTTCTCCTAAAATATTTTCTGCAGGGTTTCCATAATAGCGTCTACTTGTAATCAATTTAAGTTTCGTCAACTCAGAGTTCTTACAGCTTAAAATTTTCACTACACTTTTCAAAATTTGTTCACTAATTCGGCGAAAAATCACTTCAAGTTCGCTTAGCATCGAATTATTTACTTTAGGAAACGATTATATTATTGCAATCATTGATACTTATACAATTTATTCCACTTTTTTTTAGGAGATATGGTATGACTTCAATTTAATGGAATTTTTATGAAATTTCAGACTAGATTTGAATAGCTCACATTTTTATTTTATATTAAAAAAACATGGACATTTTACTTCTTGTTTATCGGAGTCGAAAGAATTCTTTCTTTCTTACAGTTACATATAAAACAAAAACTCAATTTAAATTTTAAGATTAAAAAATTTCCTTCGAACAAGGTATACATATGTAAGTGTTTAAACAGACGATGAAAAACGTGTCAACGTTCGTGTAAATTTATTCATACAATCATTCAAACAAACTTTTGTAATATATAAAAAAAATAATAAGTTTTTATATTAAAGTAAAATTGGATTATAAATTCTATATATTTATGAAATAACATGCACTTTTAATTTCCCGTTTTCCCGGGAAAATCTCAAAAATTTCCCGGGAATATTAGACAGACATTTCCCAGGATTTCCCGCCCGGGAATTCCCGTTTCCCAAACCCTAATTATAACTCAAAAAAACTAGTTTGCCAGAAAATGAGTTCAATGTTTTCAATTTACTCACAACTTAATGGAGAAAGAAAATTTAATTTTTCTTTCAAGAGCTGAGTAAACAAGATATTTGTATGAAATTTTTATACAATGAGACATTTTTAGAATTAATTGAACTGTAGTGAATTTTAATCAGAAATAATTTCTTAATCAGGCTTGAGTTCAGTAATTTCAATTCTTATTAAAGAAGAGAAGAAGTTTAATTTTTCTTCTCTTCTTTAGATACTCACATTAATTAATAAAAATATTTCATTCAATAAGAATTGAAATTACTGAACTCAAGCCTGATTAAGAAATTATTTTTATACAATATTAATAACGATATGAAGATTAATTCTACGTCAATCGCATTTTTTGACTTATGACGTTCTTTGAGTAAATGAACGATATGTATGTATGTAATTAGATGTTTATTTGCCTTTGTATAGCAATTTGCTAATCTTAAACTGATTTTCGAAAACGGGTCTATCACATCATTCAAATGAAGCGATTAAAGTTAAGATCAATCAAGCATGCAAAATTGATGATGAATGAAAAATAAACAAAAAATTTGTTGTTGTATGTTAAACAGGGCGTTGCTGACTTCAAGGATTCACTGTAACAGTGCAATCCCGATGAATATTGGGGGCACACTGAAGCAAGATTGCCGATCATAATTGATATAAATGTAGATTTATATTATCTATCTAAGTATGTATGTACATCAGGGATGGCAAAGTTGGTACAATTGTACCTTTTTTGGTACTATTCAAACTCGGAAAGTACAATAGTACAACAGTGACTAATTCAGTACATTTAGGGAATCTCCCCAGTTTCACTCCGCATTTCTTTTCAAACGATTGCATATGTCAATTTTAACTTTTCAACAATGAAACTCATATTCTTCTCATTTGAAAACAGTCTTGTGAAAGCAAAACGCAGAGATCAACCCAAAAAATGAGAACTCGCCCATTTTCAATTAATTTTTCTTCTAAATTCGGATGCTAGAGCACATGCTATTAATTTGTACATTTCAAATTTCAACTTAAACAGTTGTAACCATATGCTTTAACATCCCAAGTTACAAGCAAACTTGTGAAAACGATTCGGTAGCCAGAACAAAGTCGATTGTTTTAATAAAATCAAATAAAAATATGTAATTTGAACTAAAAAACTCTTTTAGTAAAATTAAGGTAAAAAGGTACAAAATTTGAAAGTTGTTGGTACATTTTTAAAATGCTCAATGCCTTCCCTGGTATACATTGTACAAGTATTTTGTTGTTGCTGTTGTAAATATGTACATGCCTATGTGTTTGTGTAGAAGTGTATGCAATTTTGTTTGCATAAATCTACACATTCGCACAAATATTTGCAAATGCATGTACACACCCTACAAATATACATACATACATAGGTAGATGCATATTAAAAACATACATACATACATACATACATATGTATGTACATATGTATAGTACGTAAGTTTATTTGTTTAATCCTCCTCTTCGTAGTTATTGTCAAACCTAAATGTCAAGTAGGGATGTAGTAACGAATACCAGTTTAGCGAATGCGAAAACGAATAATACATTTTAATTTTTGCGAAAGCGAATGCGAAAGCGAATGCAAATATTACAATACGTTAAAAAATCACATAAAAAATTAAATTATCTAAGAACATGAAGTTGTGTACTACTTGAGTCTTGAATTAAGCAAATATTAATTAATTTATTAGAAATAAAAATTGTTAAACTGAAAGATATACATATGAAATCATATTAAAATAAGTATAGATAATAATTAAAAATAAATTTACAAAATGTTAGGCAATGCTACCAAAATACATATTAAGAAAAATTGGAATGAATTGATAATGAAAAATTTTTCCAGAAGTAGTACTCTGTTCATCTTGGGAAAAGCATATGAAATATATCTGCAACATTTTAAGTTTTCATGCGAAATAATATGAGTGGCACTTGTTTCGCAAAAAAAGAAGGATTAGTTAATATTTTTGCATATAAAATTTTTTGAACGAAGTAATGATGTGCTTACCATTTTTAAAAAATTTTAACAGACTAGTCTTAAGTAGAAAATATTTTCGCGCAATTCAAACACTGTCTTTTCTTTTTCAAAAAATGGAAAATATTTCCAATATTTTTTTCTTTAGTATTCGTTTTAAACATTCGCATACATTTTAGCGAATGCAAAAGCGAATGCAAATAGCAAAATTAAGCGAATTATTTGCGAATGCGAACATTCGTTACTTCCCTAATGTCAAGCATAAACGACTTGCCAACAGACTTTACGAACATTCAAACGCCGAAATGTCAAATCTCCATTTTGAGCTTGTTTTATTTTGTGCATGCGCTCATTTTGAAAAATACATTTTATATCGCTTCCCCCAAAGTCTCCTTCAAAGTATTTATGCACATATACATATACAGATATATATATATATGTATGTATGTGTACATATGCAAGTATTTATTTACATATAAACAATGGCAACATGCAATGGCGACGACGACAGCAACAGCAATAACGTAAAGTATGATACTAAGTTGGGTTAGAGACAATGGAGCGACTTGGAGTGTTGTGCCATACCATCGCATGGCAAAGCCAAAGTTTTTTTGCTTTTATGCAGATGTATGGACAAATTTACAAACGTACATACCTACATATGTATGTATGTATGTATGTATGTATGTATATGCATACATATGTATGTATATGCAGTGCATTTAAGCTTACATATGTATGTATGTATGTATGTATGTTGTATGAGCATGAATTTGGATGAGTGCTTTAGAGCACGTGTGAGTCGAGTAAACAGGCAACCGAATCGAACTAAAACTCCATACACATTTGGCATTCGATGTCCTCAGACTGACTACTGCACACAATTCTGAGCATACTCTGTCTGATGTTACAATAAACAAACAGTAGAACAAAAAGAACGAACAAACATCCTCAACGACATAAAAACTTTTTGAACGACTACATGACGGTGGAAACGTCTAATCGGCCCACCAGCAAACTTACTGCTTTGCGCTCGTGTGTACATACATATGTATGTATGCATGTAAATACATTAGAGGCATAACTTTTTGTCGGCTGAACTGGTAATATTTATTTTTTAAGTCATTATTAAGTCAAGCAAATTCGGTTAAAATTTTGTTTTTATACTTATATACATACATATACACACATACATACATATAGATATGTACATGAAAATAAAAACTAAAAGTTGAACACAATAGCTGTCAGATTTGGAACGCAACCAGTCTTTTCACTCTTCGAAAATATGATGTTTATCTAATATATTTTTTATTATGCAATAGTTTACGAAATTAATCAACTGTTCATGGGGAAGTAGGGAAGATTGTATAGTCTCGTGGGTTGTGTGGCCAAAACTTGACTCAAGAAGATCCAAACTGCTACTGGATATGAATAGCAAAGTGGAGGTGTGTTGCATCACTAGCTTTACCTACGAACTGTTTCTTTCTGGTTTTAACTGTTTTATGAACAAAATTCCGCGAGAAAATTTTCCCGGCGAACAATTCCAACTAATAGCAAGTATTAGGGAAAACAAAAAAATTTAAATGGAAATGGAGAATATTATCGCGGAATTTTATTCATAATTGCCCTGAATTAAATTATCATTAAATTTTTTATTATCATTACCTGCTTTTGGGCTCACAGCCACCTATTTTTTTATTTAATTCATGTTATCACTGATTGTGAGTATTTATTTAATCTGCCTTATTTTTGCACACCTTTTTGATCTCTCAGATACAATGATTTCTTCTTTGTAACTACGAGTACGCATAACTACGCTATGAATGGACCTAGGTATGTTGCGAGCATTAAGTACTTTTGTTAAGATAATTTCTTTATTACAGGATGATTTCAAATTGTGCTTAGAGAGAGAATAAATATTTAGTAAATGTATCAGAAATTATGAAATTATGCTTCATTCCACATCGAAATCTTCGTACTCGTACCACTGCCACATCTTGTGCCCTACCTACACTACAGCTCGCGTGGTTGATGCCTACGAATATTGCTTTAATATGGATTTGTACGTGGTATAAATGTGCACTGAATACATAAATACATACATATGTACATATGTATGTACACACGAGTACAAGCATTATATATATATGTGTATACAAATGATCATTTGTTTGTATTGGTGGCAAAGTTTATATGTATTGATATGGTACCCTGTAGAAAGCGTCAACAGTGAAACGATAGTGATTCACTATTGACTTTGCCACCATTACTACTGACGAATTATACCACCGACAATGCATTTTGCTGTAGACATTTAACATGTTACTACTGACGAGGTAGTTCTTTTGGGACCATGTGTAGACATTGGAAGCAGAGACTCACTAGTATATTTTAATAATTCAAGTCTACAATTTTGGTACTTTTCTGTACCAGTCTTTGACGCCGTAGCTCCCAAACGGCTAGACTGATTTGGCTTCGTTTGAAAGGCGACTTGAAGAAAATCGATTAAGGCGTTTGGAAGTTATCATAAATTGTCCCTTAGGGGGTTTTTAAAATTTTTAATTTTTGTTATTATAAAAACTTAAATATTGCTTGTTGCCACTTCTATTTTCCACAAATAAATAAGCATCTGACAAAATGTTTCCTGCACATCAAAATCAAATATTAATTTGTAGACGCTACGTTGACAATGACGTCTAAAAATCACAAAAAAACTTGGAGACATTTGACCCCAAGCTTCCTACAGGGTATCTGCGTGCATGCATACATATTATGTTTTCTATCTGTATTTGTTTGAGTTTAACAGTACATATTTCTTTTATTGGAATGAATTATCAAACAATTTCAGAAAAGTTAATGGCAGTACATATTACACTTGCTGCTGAGCATTAATTAATTTGTTTAAATTTCCAAAAAGGTTTATTTGTAGAAAGAAGACAATGTGGTAACGAAAGAAAAATTTGTGTATTAAAAATAATACATTTCGTACACGCAAATAAAAAATATGGTTGAGGTAACCATAATCAAACAGCAGCATACTATGATTGAATTATATGGTTGCAGTCAAATCATATTATTGTCAATGGAAAAGCAAAATTTAAATAATATTATTTTCTAAGATAATAATAATATTATCTACAAAAACAATTAACTTTGTTATACCTAATCTTATTATTGTAAATAAGATAACACTATCGTTAGATGTGACTAAAATATTTTTGAGACTTACCATACCATGTTCTAATATTATAATAATATTGTTAAATATGACCATAGTATTATTTTATGTAATAATAATATTTTGTTTTTTAATCATATATTTGTTGGCAAATCTTCTGTTTCAAACAGCTGTGCGGTAAGTCCGAAATGAAAATTAATTAATATTGTTGAAAGAAAATGTATGTATGTATGTATAGAAATGTATACTTACATATATGTGTATACACGAAATACAGACATATCTGTATAAAGAGATATACATACATACATATGTACATATTATTTTTATTTATCTACCCTTTTGTTTATACTTCTTTTTATTTATTTAACACTACGTATAGCTTAGAAACGAAACACTGAATTGACAGAAGATCTTTCTGAAAAAGATTTTTTTAAAAACTTAACATAGTATGGTTTTGGATAACATTATAGTGTTATTTACATCATATTATTTTTACACAATAATACAAATTATATTGTAGTCATAAATTTTTAACAAAACTATATAGTTAAATTTTAACCATATCGCACTTTCTGTGAATATAATCATGAAATTATTAAATTCAAACATTACTGTGTTAATCGTAACGAAATTAATGTTTAAAATAACAATAACTAGTTTTCAACGACCACACATTTGTTTCAGAGAAAATAATATTGTTTTCTCAACCATTTTACACCACATCTTTTCTTTGCTTGTAGTAACTTGAAAATTCATTAATTTTTATGAAATTATTCTTATAAAATTTTACCATAGTTCTTTCATTATAATGCTTAAAAGTTATAACATTTAATGCATATTGTAGCGTGTGCTTTTGACTTTTTAATTCCTGTTTTATTTTATTGTTGCAGTTAGCTTTTAAGCAAAACTCTTAGTTTTCCTCTGTCACACACACACAGTCATATTCATGCCTCCACTTATGCATTTATACATACAAATATCCTTTTTTTTTTTGCCAAATAGACGAAAAACTTCGTCATAAACCACAAATTCCACTCTCTCGTTGCACGTTAGAATGAATGAGTCGTTGCAAGTTGTGCCATGGCAACCTGTATTGTTGGCCATTCTGCAAAGTATTAACAACAATGGAAACACACCATGCCGCTGGTAGTGATCGGATTTTGCTCTGACGTTCACAAATTGCGAACAAAAATTAAACACTTTAAAATAGAAAATTAAAATACTTCATCGAGGAGGCAAACTTTAAGTTCTTGTTCTATTACGATCTGGAGAAAGTTTGGAAACATTTCGAGAGAAACACCTTGTTAAAATCTGAAACATTTGTAATTTAGAATCAAATAGCAAATTAGCATTAGATGTTTTTCAAACGCATTAATTCATCATAAAATCAATAAATTTTTCTTATCATACTGAAGTCGGTTTACATGCATATACATACATATAAAGAAATAGTTTGATGTATGTATGTATTTATCTATATTCATTATTTAACCTCTTCAACTTTAACTAATCAATTCTTTAATATTTAAAAGCTTTATGTAATTTATTAAATTGAATAAAAAATCATTTTTTTTTTCAAATATTCTACCACATAACTCAGGCAGAGTGTATCCACCCTGCGACTACTACAATACGATGCCCCAGGGTTGAACCATATGGTCTAATATTACATTAAATGACACTAACCTCAAAACTACTCCACACTATAGAGTTTTGAATCCCTCATATACATACAGTTTGTAGTGGTCTTCAAATAGGATACGTAAAAAACCAGTATTTTTTAGCAAAACCATCGGATGTGTATTTAGTGCTAAAGAGAAGGATATGCCATTAGTAATGGAAAGCAATATAAGCCAAATATTGCTACGGCTACGCTCGCAGGACCGTATTATTTCATGAAATTTTCCATCACCAGTTCGCACATTTTTGGGGATGTTCCTCCATGACTTTATGGATTCAAACTTTCATCGGATTTGGGAAATCGTTTTAGCAAATCCAAATTCATTAAAGTGTTATAACACAAGATCTACTGTGGTAACTTCTTCGAGAAATCACAAGATCGAAATACCTTTCACGCAAAAGCTCCATGGTATCATTTCTTGTGTGGCACGTAGCGCCGCTGTCTTGTAAAAAATAAACAACGTCCGTATCAATATCTTCCAATTGCGGCCATACAAAATCGTTTGTGGAATACCCAATTCCAAGGATAGATGAGAAATGGACCAAACGCGGGCTTTGCTCAGTACTATGGACTACAACAGCAAAAACTTTTAGTTGTTCTTGAGCGACTAACTTGTCCAAACAGATCAAATTTTTTGCCAATAAGGTGCTTCAAGACGACCCAAAAATGGTCTAATTTTGCTAACTGTGGCATCGTAATTTTAAAATTTTTGTTGAAGCATGTGTCGTTCCACTTTTATTAATGGCCTACTTGTGCGCCTGAGTCATGACAACTGTTAAAATGGCGGTCTAATCAAAATTAAACATATTATTGGAATACTCGATAATTGCTTTAAAATAACGATTACAAGCATTAAAATACAAACATTTGTACTACAGCAATAATAAAAGCTTCTGGGAAAATGGCATCTTCCATGACTTCGTTAAGTAGCCCATTTCAGCTACAATTCCCTCTCCATAATAAGATTTTTAAAGGCCCTCAAAAAAAAGGCCCTTACAGATTTGGAAAAAGCATAGACATAATCATTTAAGACGCTAAATGTGGCGTTGACTGAAGTAGTCAACACATTGACTACAAAACCGAAGGTCCCGGGTTCGAGCCCGGTCATCGACAAAGTCATTACATAACAACACCATTAGTGTCGCTTTGTGTCAGTTGTTGTTAGAAAGCTCAAGTGATGAAGGCACTGAAATATACAGTCTTCAGGGGATATTAATTTACATCAGAGCGCCCGCCTTCGTCGGTACTGTGTAGCAGAATCATCAACGAAGTAAAATGACCAAGAAAACAGCTACTAAGGACAGCTTCGAAAATTTAATACGCTTCATTGACAGTAGAGGCGCTGCAACACTGCCTTAAAAATAAATAAAAAAACTTGCCAAAAGCAGTTTTGTAAAAGAATGAAGCTTTCTCTCTATCTCTTCCTTCACAAACTGTCTTCTCTATCGCTATACCTTTCCTAAAGAAGGTAACACATAGTAATATTAGTAGGTATTCATTGCCTGAATGTTACTTCTCTTTAAAAAAAATAGTTAAAAAAAGTGTCTTAAATTTGCGAAGTGGTCGTATATAGACCACCGGCCGATCCTATAGTAATTTTGTACTGAAATTGACGGTATATTGCGCGATTGTCATGGAGTGGCTTGGCGATGGTTTATGTTATTTGTCTGAAATACATTTAGTCTTAATATATTTTTAAAAGTAGGACCTAGGGAAGGCAGGTGAAATATCTGCCCTGCAAAACTATTCAACCGATTTTTATGATATTCAAAACATCAATATTAAAAAAATTATTTAAATAAAGAATTACATCTTTTATTACATAGAAAATGTTAAGCTATAATATAAAATGAAATATATAAGCTGCTTAATTTACAATTTCCCATTTCTCGGGAGGATTTCACAAAAAGTTCTCGTCTCTTGCGTTTTCCAAACCCTAGTTATAAGAATAATCTTAAAATTTATTTAAAATGTCATTTAAACATTTGAGTTGAAATAAAGACATTTCTCTATTTGAGAATATTTGTGCTTTACCAGTTTAATATCGTTAAAAAAGCCTTATTGTACATCATTCCCCTTTTGAGATCAAACGCGCATGCTTACTGGACACTTACAGATAAACAGTGAGTCCTCGATATATCAACTAACAAAAGTTTTCAACTTATGACTGAGCTAACATTTGAAATATGTGCAATGTTTATTAAATCCTTACAATGCTCTCTGATTTCATTTTAGTATGACATTAATTGATTTCTTAAGTTCCCAATTAGATGTCGGACTGTATGTATGTATGTAAATATATGCATGTGTATATGTTTTAGTATAAAGGGTGTATTTTCAGAGTGTCACAACTTTGAGTTGGCATCACTGCTCCATTAGAGCACCCATTTAACAGCTGATAGTTGCTGTTTTGTTTAGTTTGCTTTGAAATTTCATTATGAATCGACTTAGACCAGTGAGTGCATGGTGTATTTATACAGGTGACTGCAACCATAGCTGTGTAAAGAACCAAAAAATGTCAAAAGCACAAAAATAATTGTACCAAAACCAAAACAAAACGAAGTTTTTGACATTCGTCAGCTACAAAGCACATATAGCAAAAAATTATAAGCTGAAGCAGCGCTGTCACCTGGTTATATAGCAATTTTTCCAGAAAAGTCTACTTTTTGTCGCGTTCGACACCAAGCAATTATACTCGTTTTTTCAAAGAAAACGAAACTTTTTTTACTTCTTTATACATTTGTGTAGGGCGTCAGCAGCTCTACGTTAGGTAAAATTTTATGAAAAATTTAGTCACATTGTTCAGAAATGCAAGGTTATTTGCTTGCGGTCGAACGTGACAAAAAATTGTAATTTTTCGGAGAAATGCCCATATACACCTTGCACCAGAGAAACGCGTGCAAATTGTTTAAAGTTTTAATCAAAACAATTTTTATATTCGTCAAACTCATCGTACGTGCACTTCTTCCATTTTCCGATGAAGCCCATTTCTGGTTGAATGGGTACATAAATGAGCAGAATTGTTGTATTTGGGTTGAGGAGAATCCACAACACCATTACATCCACAGACAATTACTGTTTGGTGCGGTTTATGGGCTGGCGGAGTCATTGGCCCATATGTCTTCAAAAACGATAATGGTAAGAATGTTACAGTCAATGGTGAACGGTATAGGAACATGATTCGAAATTTGTTTCGTACCTCAATTACGAGGCCTTAATCTTGCTGATATGTGGGTCCAACAGGACGGAGTCACATACATGCCACACAATTAATTTACTCAAAGAAACTTTTGATGAAAAACTAATTTCACGTAATGGCCACCAAGATCGTGTGATTTAACCCCATTGTATTATTTTATTTGGAGTTATGTTAAGTCACTTGTCTACGTCGATAAACCACAAACAATTGAACAGCTGGAAATTCGAAGAGTTATCGGCGAAATACGGCCGGGAATGCTGCGAAAAGTTGTTGAAGCTTGGTGATCCAGCCGGTGGCGGCCACATGGCAGAAATTGTATTTAAACATTAATTTCATAAAATTTTCTTTCCAATTGCCTCTCTCACCTACGAACTGGCATGTTATGTCAGCACAATTGTTCTCGTGTGTGAAAGGCCACTGATATTAAAAATAAATCTATTTCCTTTTTTTATTATGATTTAAACTTTTGTCACTCTACAAAAAAAAAACACCCTTTATCTTTAGAAGAAGAATTTACCGAAGAAGAAGTTTAAAAAGTCAAGTGTATAAAAAGAATAATAAAAGCATAAAAAGATTAAATTTATTCAGAGTTGTCTAACATAAAAGAGCTTCACAATAAGCAATGTTTTCTTATTCTCAAGTTTATGGAAAAGTTAACGGACTATTTCATTGTTGATTTTATAAAAGTTCGCCGCCACTGGTTGGAATGATAAGGAAAAATTAAACCTGTTTAAACGTTGCTGAATTCTATTCTCGTATAGTTTTCCTAAGCAAAGCATGTTTGGTGGTGGGTCTGTTGTATGTACATACTGTGTATGATTGTACATACATACTATATACATACATATGTATGTATGTATGTATGAATGTATGTATATACCTACATATTTATATAAGGTTTATTTTGGCGCAGGCGTTTTGCTTACAAAGTTGCAGTTGTACGTGGCTGATGCTGATGAATTAATTTAAATTACGGACTCATTTTTATATGTATGATCATATAAAAGAGTTTCTTTTGTTTGCGACTTGTTTTATTTAATTTGTATTAATTCTACGTATCCTCTGGTTTAATACAAAATCTAATATCCACCTCAACTTGCTAACATAAATCAAATATTTAATTAAAAATAAATAAAAGCAAATTTGCAAAACAATTCGCTGGAAATTTGAACGCAGTAAGGTGTTGATGGCTTTTGGTTCAAAAGATAGAATTGTTACTTTAGTTTGAAACTAAACGTAAAAGATTACATATCGCTTCTTTATTGCAACATACCTACCTATTAATATTTAAAAAAGTGGGGTTTTGGTGTTAATAATGCAGAAAAAAATATTTGTATTGTACCTATATAAAAAAATTTAATAGGTACATAAATACCGCAATAAAGGAGCGGTATGTATTTATTTGCACTGATAAAATGTTGCATAAATGCTTCTTAAAGTGTGCACAAAATTGTTTTTAATTTTTTTAGCATCATAGGTATTTTTTTTTTGTCACCACTGTGTAATAAATAATAAAACTGCTTATGATTATGGATTTTGATCGTTTGGTTTCTTGCATAAAGAGAACAAAAGGGCTAGATTGTGTACTCGTATGGCAACTGAATTGTAGTGGTGTTGCCACTTGCCAAATTGTTATTAGATGTGGCAAGTGACATTTAACAGCTGTTAATTTCAAAAAATAAAATAAAGTAAAAGAAATACCTACCAGTATAGTTATTTAATCAGGGCTGTTCTGTTAACCGCGCGTTTTGGAATCATGCGATTCCCAAAAACGTAAACCAGTGTTAAGTTCGTATAAAATATATTAAATAAACATCTAAAACATTTAAACCAATTAAAAAGCTGCAATAAGTCACTTTTTTAATTGCGTTGTTTTCTGGAAATTATGCGATATCAAAACGCGCGATTTACAGAACACCCCTGAATATAAAAATTTTGCTTGTTTTTATGGTTGAGCAACGTCTATATGCACATGTTTGCTGATTCACGGAACTCGTCAGTAGACTTTAAATAACTTCGTATGTTCAGGTAATTTCAAAATATTTTTGATTGCATATACCCGTTTCTTAAAAAATAAATAAATAAAACAAAAATTAACACTAAGTTAGATAAACAACTCCTTTTCTTTTTAAGGCTAAAAAACAACAGCCTTATTTATAAAAATTATTAAGGGTTGATAAGAAAAAATTTTTATGAAAATTTGTTTTAAAATTTTTATAGATAAGGCTGTAAATTTTCAGATAAAATTATTTTAAGCATTAACACTTACTTGCAGTAAAGACAGTAGGTAATTTCAAAGGATTTGAATGGTCTCTTAAGTGCCGTCTAATAGATTCCAAATTTGTTAGGAGCTTCTTTCTTTCTCTTCATCCAAAAATAGTTCCACTGAAAAACATCATCTTCATTATAAGTAAATTTGTAAGCACTTATGTTTTGAACCATTATTTACATTATATTCAGTTGCCAGTCCATCATAATCGTATTTTTGATAACGTTTATGCAATTGGGAAAATTGCCATACATAATTAATAATAATTTTAGTTTTAGTTGCGTTTCCAGCTCACAACCCAAATGAAGTTTGGTAGCCCTCTATAATCGAGGCATAAATGTCGTTGGGTCTTGTTCTTAGGTCTCATTTTGTTGGGAGTTGTTGTAAGATAACACGACGACATGTCCTTTGCTAATAGCTCATCTTTATCCTCGTAAAGTCTTTGAACTTCATTTTGTTCAAAAATGTTTCAGTTTGGAACATTGATAGAAAGTGTTGAAGTCGCAGGAGTTTCATAAAAACAAGGTAAATATGTAAATACCAAAGAAATCCCCTTAGCTTTAAATAAGGTCCGATAGATGAAATTTTTAGAACAAATGATGTGGTCCATAACAATACCTTTTTAGCGATAATGCTTATTATCGGCCTTTTAAAACATGCGAATAAAACTTCAAAATCATTGCAAGCACATACATATTTACGTAGCAAAAACGACCACAATGAAAAAGCTTTTTATTTATTTTCTCAAAAATTAAACAAAAGCAGAGTTCCAACTGCTAATGAAAAATATTTGGATGCAAAGTGAAAAAAAATTTGAATTGCTTGCTATACGAGCGTGAAGTTTCAGATAAATATTGTACCTATGCTAGAGTACGACTATTGTTCTCCGCTCCTCACTAAACATACTTACATACATACATACGTACATAATTTGTAAACGTACCGTAAATTTACTTAATGCGGCTCAAACGCAACTCATTGACTAATGACGAGTGCTCGTTTTTGTTGGCTAAATGGTGGCATACTTTCAAATACAAAACAAACCGAATGAAATAAAAAAAAAATGAAAATAAACGAAACGTAAAAATCATCATATTAAACAAAACAAAATAAAAAAAAATAAATATAAAAAAGTCAAGGTCGTCAATTGTCTGTCTGTCTGCTGCTGATACCTACGGCAGCTTAATGGGGGCTATAACCGTCAATGCTTAAATATGGAAGAGAGAAAAAAATGAAAAAAATGCAAAATAAATGAATGAACAAACTACAACAACAGTAACAAAAACAATAACAGCAACAACAACATTAAGAAGTAGCAGCAGCAGTAACAAACATTTCGTTCTTAAGTTGTGTGTTTCCTGACACATATTTACACTCATCCATACCTTAATCGGAGCCATTCGTCTGTCCGCCTTTCTGTCAATACTTACTACATTGATACATGTATTATAAATGGCAAGAAAGGATTTATTCAAAAGCTGTTGGCGAAGAAAGTAAAGTGAGACATGTATGTAGGTACAATGTACTTACGTATGTATGTATGTACATACATATGTATGTATGTATGTATGTACACTCGTACTCCTCGCAGTTATGTTTAAAAATGTGTAAGTATGTATGTATGTACGTACCTACGAGTAGAAAAGCTTATCTTTTTAACCGACTTCAAAAAAAGAAGGAGGTTAACAATTCGTCACTATTTTTTTTTTTTTTTTTTTTTAGGTATGTAGGTCGATAACTCGGTGAATTTTAAACCGATTGTAAAAATTTTTATCTTGTCTAAGAGGGTATGGCTTCCCATTGGTCCCATTTAAAAAAAGTGGGCGGGGTCACGCCCACAATTTTTTAAATTTGATTTATTGATCTTCTACTTATTTGATTGCTGCGAAACCTAGCAAACATCTTTGGTTCTTGTAATTAGAAAATTCTTGAGTTGAAAAAATAGGCGGGGCTACGCCCATTCAAATGTATTATAACATTACACGTGGTTCTACTATACCGATTTTTACAAAACTTAGCACACACCTTGAACTCTAAAATAGACAAAATTTTCTTTTAAAAAAATGGGCGGGGTTACGCCCACTAAAATTTTATATTATATTTCACAGGGTTCTATTTCACCGATTTTTACGAAACTTAGCACACACCCTAAACTTTAATCAGCGCAAAATATTGCGTTAAAAAAGTGGGCGGGGCACGCCTATTAAATTTTAGTATAATATTTCATGTGCTTGTATTTAACCAATATTGACGAAACTTAGCACACACCCTAAGCTTTATTAAAGCCAAAAAATTGCGTTAAAAAAAGTGGGCGGGGTCACGCCTACAATTTTTTAAATTTGATTTTGTAATCTTCTACTCATTTGATTGCTGGGAAACCTAGCAAACATCTTTGGTTTTTGTAATTACAAAATTTTTAAGTTGAAAAAATGGGTGGGGCTACGCCCATTAAAATGTATTATAACATTACACGTGGTTCTACTTAACCGATTTTTACGAAACTTAGCACACACCTTGAACTCTTAAAAATACACAATCTTGTTTTAAAAAAAGGGGCGTAGCCACGCCCCTTAAAATTTAACACTTAATTTCACGTGCTTTTACTTCATCGATTTTTACGAAACTGGACCATATTTCCAAATAAAGAAAGATACTTACAAATAAATTTTTTTTGAATTGACCAGAGTTTAAAAGTATTCACTAAAAAGGTAAAAATAAAACTTTTTAAAAAAAAATTAAACCGACTTCAAAAATAAGCACTAAAAAGCAACAAATAACATAGATCTAGTTAAATAAAAGATTTTTATATATGTTACCTACAGTGCCGTTTGAAGTTGGTGCCAGCAACATTGGTAACTAAGCAGATACATATGTACATAAAAATTACTTGCAGTTTTTTTACCGGGCATGTTCCTATGTGCTTAGTACCAGTATTACTGGCACCAACTTCAAACGGCACTGTAGGTAACATATATAAAAATCTTTTATTTAACTAGATCTATGTTATTTGTTGCTTTTTAGTGCTTATTTTTGAAGTCGGTTTAATTTTTTTTTAAAAAGTTTTATTTATTTTGTTGTTGGTGTTGTTATTGGGAGTCTGCTAAATGTAAACAAAGATGAAAATCATGCAAAATTCTGTGACAACAAAACAGTTACTTACAACCATATCATGTCTACACACACACGTGCATACATACATACATATGTATGTACATAATAGATTGCGTGCTCTATGATGATGTCATAACTTAGAGGAGCTTAGACTTCTTTTACAATTTTGCATATGAATTTTATTTCCCAGTCTTGTTTGCGTTCAAACAAATTAAACACGTACCTATACGACTTGTTGTCCAAATGTCTGCGAGGTATGTACGTCGACAATATATTGACTTTGACGGAGTAGATAAGGGCAATCCTTAAAATAGGTATGTATGTATGTACATGATTTGGGGAACTTTTTTGGTAAAAAAAAACTAAATTTTTCGGGAATTTTTTTCTGTGTTCCCGGAAAACGGGAAATTTAAAATTGTGCATATTTTTTAATATGTAGTGCCTAGGTACATATATGTATATGTATGTATGTATGTAGATATGTTTTGAGTTGACGCTCTTATGTACACTGTATTTTTAATTTTTTAATAAAATGGTTAAGCATTTTTGCTGACTTAAGATTTTGAACTGTTGGGATTTCGGGAGTTGAATATATTGAATCCTTTGGTTCCGTGATTTGTCGATATTTTGCAATTATTAAAAAAAAAAGAAACTGATGCTTGTTGAGATTTTTTTATTAAGCAATGAAAATTTGTGTTATTAAAGGCTTAGTTACCCGACTGTAATGTAAAGTAACAGCAACAGTAGGAAACATCTGATCGATATTGTTATGTGAAAAATAATGAAAATGGTTATAGAGATGTAATGTAACGTAACCCCCTTTTCATATAAAAATATCGATCAGTTGCTTCCTAAAAGAGTAAAAGTTCATCAAATTAAAATATTCAATTTGCAGAAATTATAATGTTGATTTCAGTTATAAAAAAGATAAAACATACATAAATACATATCGTTAACTTAATATATAAAGGCACTTTTGTTAAGGTAATGATGTATGTATGTACATACATATGTATGTATATGTAAGTATGTAATTTTAAACAAGTTTATTTCCTGCTGTTTAACCAATTTTATAAATAATTTGAATACCTATATGTATGTATGTATCCTTATTATGAGTGACTGCTCAGAAAAAATTACTGATTTCCAGAAGCGTTTTAGTTAGGCAGACAAGGTTACAAGATCACTTAGTGGTGCTCATGAATAAGTCATGTTGTTTTGTTGGTGATGAGCCATATGGATTCGACCAATTTAGATACAAGTACTTTTCTTCTTTGAAAGTATTGCTTTCTTGTATTTTTTTGAAACATTTGCTGTGGACTGAGCAATGTATTATTATAAAAAAGAACATGCTGTGTTTAAAAAGATTGTTTACAGGTACAGAGAATATAAACCGTCCCAATACTATTAACTAATATTTTGAAAGTTTTACGGCCAGAGGAAAATCTTATTAATCCTGCACTTGTATAGGGTGAATTTTAATTATTCTTACATTTATCATTTACAACGAGATATGGCTCGTTTCTGTAATGCAAGAACTTTTTCAGTCGACAAAATTATTATCGTACGGTGAAACATAATAATAACAACCAATTACAACCAATAGATATAATTGTGTAGTTCTTCTCGATGCAAAAAACTGAGCTACGAGTTCAATACAAAAAAAAACTTTTATTTTATTTATTTAAGTTTTATTTATTTTTGTTGCATTGACGGATTTGTATTTTTGTAATGCTGTTGCTACATACATACTATTGGCCTGCACAAGACCATTTATAAGACCTTTCAAGACATGCGACATTTTTCAAACGCTTTACTACAGCGAAATATTCTAAAATAAATGCTAAACAACACTGTTGGCAATATTTTTTTTTTTTTAGTTCTTTGTCTTGCCAACAGTGTTTTTTAGCGTTTGTTTTAGAATATTTCGCTGTAGTAAAGCGTTTGAAAAATGTCGCATGTCTTGAAAGGTCTTATAAATAGTCTTGTGCAGGACTTTAATACATACATATGTATGTATGTATGTATACTCGTATGCATACATTTTGTCTGCAATAGCTTTATAACAAAATTTAGATACCCAGGTAGCATTTTGCATCATAATCCAATCGTTTCCGAATCAGCTTGACGGGAAAAATAACCGTATATGAGCTAATTTTTCGATCATAAATGATACTCCCGTTGTGAGAAAATGGTACCCTACAGATGAATCATACCAAAGAATCAGTTATGATACGATTTGCTGATTATTTTTGAGCAATTTTCATATTAAATCATTTAAATCACCTTCTTGCGGTTTGCATGATGATTTTCAAGAAATCATTATTTGATCATATAGATGAATCATAAGTGAATCCTCTTTCAATCGCCCAAGTGATAAATCACTTTTTAATCATCAAAAGCGATCTGTAGAGAATCATATAAGATATTTCTGCCAAAAATGATCACCCAAATGCTAGCTGGGTATGTACGTATGTATGTATGTATGTGCATGCATAAGTTTTAAAGGGAATCCCTTAATTTCATTCATAACTTTAACATTGTTTTTTGACACTTTTCTCTCGAAAATATTTTGGCTAAAGAAAACACTTTCACTGCTAAAATCGTTTAAGGTGCGTACACGACGCAAATATTCTACGGTGGGCATAACCAAAGACGACCGACTGGCTGTTGTTAAGCATTGTAAAGGATGTTATTCGGTAGGTATGTTGTTTTTCTGCTGTTTTTTTTTTTTTGCCCAAATACATGATACAGGATGCAGCATTAAAGTTGGCAATCTATAACAGCAGCACGTACTAATTTAAATACATATATTAATTTATATGTATGTGCAGGTACATACATATGTATGTATGTGTATTCATATGGATGTTTGTCTGCCTGTGTGTACTTATGTATGTACTTATGTATGGATGCATGTCTACTGAATGGCTGGTTGGCTGGTTCATTGAATGGCTGACTGCTGTCTATATTTGTTTAACATGCTCCGTTCGACAGGCTAAAAGTTATTGTAAAGTAGTTGTTGTTGCTGTTCGCATATTCGTATGTACGTCAGCCAGCATCATCCTCATCATCATCAGCATCAGCATCATGATTATTAACATAAACGACTGTAGTAGGAGCACTAAAATATTCTCAGACTTGAAGCACTGACATACACGGATGCGAACAAAAAAATATCAAGACGTGTACTCGTGGTTTTGTATGCAACTACATAATTGCATTAGTATGAGTATTATTGCATACATATTTATGTATGTATGTATGTATGTATGCATGTATATACGTATGTACATACCCTCTAGTTTTAAAAGTAGAAATTGACTCAAAATCGTTAGTGATTTCCCTAACGAAAAATCGACTAACTATTACACTAGCCACAAGTAATGCAAGAGTTCGCCTTTTGAATCGCTCACTATGTTAATGCCTTTAACGTCCAAAAGATTTTTTTGCCAGTGAAAAAAAACTATGCTGTTATTCCAAAGAAAATCAACAAGAAATCACTGACGAAGGGCTATGCATAACGTGACCAGAAGCTTTTTACAAAAAGCGGGACACGATCGTTCAAAAAGCGGGATTTTGACGAAAATACGGCCAAAAAGCGGGATTTTTAAATAAACTACTATTTGAAAGCGGGATGTGTAATACGCACATAAAAAGTTTCGTATGTACTTAGGAAACACAGTTTTTAACTCAAAAGAATCGATTTTAAATAAACAAAAGTTTTTATTAACAAACATTTTTATTTAGTAACGTAAAATAAATAAAATTAAAGATTTTTTGACTTCATTTACAAAACAAAATACGATTTTTATACAAAACAATGTACAAAAACTTAAGGCGAATGATAGCAAGTGGCCTTGTTAGTCCATATTATCATCAACTGACTACACCAATGTGTCAAAGTCTTTATAAAAAAATAAGTAAGAACTTTTTATTTTATTATTGACAGTTTGGTGAATGTCAGTTGCTATTCTCCTAATAAGCCCTCTTGGTAATGAATTCCTAAAGCAGCAGAATGTCTGCACATATAAAGCACTGTAACAAAGGGATCTTTGAGTGTGTACGTTTGTATTTTTATTTTTTTCATTTGAGGAGCTGCCAGATCCAAAAAAAATAAACAATAACTACACTAAAAAATATTTGGAATAAATTTTTATCAGTTACATACATATTAATAAAAATATATTAAGAGATAAGAAATTTCAAAACTCTAAAAAGCGGGATAAAAATTCAAGGCGGGATCAACCTCAGAAAAGCGGGATAATCCCGCCTAAAGCGGGATGTCTGGTCAGGTTAGCTATGCAGATGGTGGCAATTGACTACCGTCAATCTCATCCCCATGTTATAATCGTCAGTCTTTTGCATTGCTAGTAGTTAGGCTGGTAGTTAGTGGTAACGATTGGTAGTTAACGAAATAGCTAGACATTCCCTAGCTATTCGGACTGCAGGGTATGCATGTATGTATGTTCATGCACATGTAAATATGTAAATGTATGATATTTAGTGTCTGGCTGTTGGTTGATATATGTATGTAATACATGTACATACTATGTATGTATGCATGTATGTGTGTATGGGTAAGAAAGCCTGTGCTATCAACCATGTTTAGTGCGAGTAAATTTAAGGATGTGTGTGCTGGCTGAAATGTTAACATGTTTAAAAGAGTTTTCTGCGTGCTTCATTCATATTTGACTGATGATGATAGTGGCATTCTTGTTGCTGTTGCTTTTGTCGTTACTAGTGTTGTTTTTACGCTTATTTGAAGGATATTGCAAATCCTTGAGTTTGAACTTAAATAGGTCACTGAGCTAAAAACTTTCAATACAAATACGAGTAATACAATCAACAAATCCTCCAACAAACCAACCAAGTATGTGTATGTACATTTGTACAATGTTTATCTTTAGTCGCACAGACATTCATACATACATACATACATATGTACATACATACATACATACATATATTTTAAATGCATCCATGAAATCACACATGCTAAATCTTTTGCTAAATAAACCATGCTGCTTTTAAATGCTGTAAGATGTCATCATTGTATGTACATATATACACCCTGCAGTCAGACTGGGGCCAAATGTCTCTATGTCAACACTAAATTTCTAGTAGTAGGTACATTGTCTACAATTTCTTTTCTATTCGTCAGTATAAAAGAAAGAGAGACAACAAATGTGGTCTATTTCTGGTGGCTTTTGCAACAACTTGTCAATATTCATATAATTGTATGTACGTAAGGTATAGAAATGTACCACTAAATGTCTGGTTGGTATGTCTCCATGTTCCCATAAGAACTTTGTATTCACTACCTAGTCAATTGTTTTAGTGTTACTAGTAGATTTTCAATGACAAGCACATGCTAAATGTCTATAGCACAAAGTATTGTATGGGGATTAATTAGAGAGTAGTACTGGTGACAAAGTCAAAAGCGACTCAGTACATTTTCACCATCGACATTTCCTTCAGGGCATGTACATATGTATAGTATGTATTTATGTATGTATGCAGTCACATGTATAAAAATCTTCAAAAATTATAAAAGAGGAAAATTATTCAAAAAGGGCTGTTGCATTTTATCGCTTTCTAGATTATTTCTGAAAGAAAATTCTTATCCATAAATATATGCATTAACAACATTTAAAGTTGAAATGTACTTGTATTGGTATGCATATTCAATATATGTATTTACTGTGGGTGAGTGTATGTATGTGTTTAGTTGTTGAATAATTTAAGTACTTGATGAATGATTTTCACTGCCACTTTGAGTGGTTTTTTGTGCTGTTTTAATATTAGAGTTGCGTATGTACGTTTGTTTTCAAATTAGAATTTCCACAGCCATTTTCGAAAGTGAAATTAGATGTGCTCGTAGAATAAAAAGATAAGAAAAGTGAAAGTAGATGTAGGTATTAAAAATAATTTAAAAGTCCTTTACTGCATACAAAAAAATAAAAATTAAAAAGATTAGACAAAAAATAAAAATAAATAAAAACCTAGTATAAATGTATTCGACCGAGCATCGAAGTTTAACTTAAACAACTGATCATATCATATCATATCGCTAATTTAATCACAATGTCATAACTCATAAAATGAAATGAATGTCTACCAACATTCATACATATGAGGACGGGCTCAAAACTAGCCCGTCTTGATTACACTTTTGTCAAAAGTGGCAACCTTATAAAACAGGTGTCTTAAATTTCAAGGCGCCACTACTAGGTTGTGAATTTAGCAAATATCAAAAAAATATACCATAAAAAATAATATGTAATATAGTTTTCGTTGACTTTTCTTTAATTAGTTTCGAATTTCCATTAAATATGTTTAATAACAATTTAATTTTAATTTATTTTTCCTTTTATTTCCTCAAGTACTAAAAAAATATGTACTTTAAAAATATTAAGTCAGTAACAGAAAATTTAATTGAAAAAGACCCACACTAACGGCCTGTCACACGATGTCACTAGAAATCGTTCGATCGACAACTTGTATTGCAAACAACAATAACATTACACAGAGAAAAACTGCCTCATCGAATCAATAAGATTTTCTCTATGAAACGTTTTTAGGCTAAGGGGCATCCAAGCAGAAAGAAGCGAAGATTTTTTCATAAAGATTCCTTATTGTTTTTATGTGGTAAATCTTATTAATTTTATCAAGAAGAAAACCATATAAAATCAAGAAGAAATCTTATTATTCACAACTTTTTTAAAGACAATTTCCGTTATTTAAACAATCCATAGAGAAGAACTTCTTGATTCTATTAGGTTTTCTTATGAATTGTAAACTATAGGGATTTCTTATTGATTTTATTAGGTTGCCATATTAATTTTTTTAAAAAGGTTTTCTTCTTGATTTTATTAGGCTATCTTATTGATTTTTTATATAAGGTTTTCTTCTTGATTTTAGTAGGTTCCTATATGATTATGTGTAAAGCATCTTATTGATTTTTTTAATAAGGAAATCTTCTTGATTTTATGAGGTGTCTTGTTATTTCGTTTCTATAAATAGACATACAGACAATTTTTTTCATGATCTTTTTAATTTTTGTATAAGAATGTTTGCACAGTAATTTCAACGCTTATTCAGGCTGGTTGTTAGCATATTGGCTTGTCTATCAGGTAGAAGTTTGCTGGTTCAATACTTGGTGAGTAAGTTAGTTAAGAACATAACATAATGTGTATGTATGTATGTATGTATAAATAAATAACATCTACAATATACCACATAGATATATACATACATACATACATATGTATATGGTATAGAATTTAAATGAAAATACATAAGTAAAGAGAATAAAGACGCAATTTTTTTTTATTTTTTATTAAAAAAATCAATAAAGCCCCCCGTAGACGACATGTTTTTTGCGTCTGACTTGTCAAATTTCCCAGTGTAAAACATGTACATGTCGTGTGGTACCTTTAAAACTTTGCTTCTGTAAAAGTCAGACGCAAAGTCTTCTGACAAAATTTCAATTAGAGCGTGTTCTATTTTCTTCTGACAAAGCCTCTGACATCAGCTGTTTTTGTTATGCAAAATATGTCGGCAAAAATCTATGCCGTGAGGAAACATTTAGCGGCGTTCCGCTATTGACGGAAGGATTAGCCGGCTGAAGTTGATATATTACAACACCTATATATTTATGTTTTTTTAAACTATTAAATAACAATAATGCAATAAAATTGCGTTGCATTTTTATATTCCAACATGATTCTTCGAATTTACAGAAAAATTCCTTAAAATGACTGAAGTTTTTACGGCGTAAAGAAACATTTTTGTGCCGGCAACACTCCATTTTGAAACAGAGGCCGACATAGGTTTGTGCAAAAGCAAAAAAAAAAAAAACAAACACAGACAATGTCAGACGTATTTGTACATGCACGTTTGTGACCAAATATTATAAACCGTCTGTAAAACAACAATTTTGACAGACATGCAGAATTACATCTGAGTTGAAAAGTTGAAATGTCAGACGTAAAAAACATGTCGTGTACGACCTGCTTAAGATAACCTCATAAAAACTACAAGATTTCTTCTTGATTTTTTCAAAAAGGTTTTCTCTATGAAATTAATAAGATTTTCTTATTAAAAAAAACCATAGAGATTTCTTATTAATTTTGTTCTATTTTATGAGATATTTAGTAGGCACTGTTTTCTCTGTGTAGAATATTTGTTGTTGTTTTCAATATATGTATGTAAGTTTTCGATCGAACGATTTCTGGTGACATCGTGGGGCAGGCCGTAAGCTTTCTAAAAGCATCCGTCAATATAAAACATAAAATTAATTATTAAATTTTCCCAACTCGCAGTCCTCAATTGTTTTATAAGAGGGCAATAATCTTTATGCGTAAAGAAATATGTATTTATTTCTCTAATACGTTTTCCAATAGCAATACCTTCAAAAACAAAAAAAAAAGTTCTTTCGTTCGCATTCAGTGAAAATAAGCGTTACATAAAATCATTTAAATTGTTAAGTTTCTGACGTACATTTTTAAAGATCTTTTGTCTGCTCAGTTATTTTTCATTTCTAATACTGAGTTCAGAAACAAATAAAAACAAGCAGAAAGTATGAACAAACGAGGAAAAGAAGCACCAACAACAAAAAATACAGCAAAATAATAAAACATCTCTGACGAACATCCTTAGCTGTAATCACACACACCCACACACACACATACATATATACAAATACTTGCAAACACACATAAACAGAACTTGGTACTCAGAACCAGAGTGCTTTCATATTAAATATCTTGTCGCTTCAATTTTTTTTTTCATGTTTCTCGTATCCAACAGAACTTCTTGTTCACTCTGGTACAGTGATGGTATTTTGGTGCGTTTCGGGTATTTTTTGGTGCTTTTTGCCTCTTCATACACGCGAAATATTGGTTAATACCCTTTTTTAAAAAGCGGGTATTTACAGTGCTTTTTAACAATTTCTCACAGTGCTTTTGGTGCTTTTTTGTAAAATAAAAATATTTTTAATTTACAAACCTAATGTACTTTTAAGAGCTAATAGCAGCATCTTTTGACTGAGCCTTCTTAAATTGTTTTTAATGACAATAACGGAAACGATGTTAAAAACAATTTAGAAAACGTTTCATAATTGGGATTAAAAAATTAAAATACTTCTTTCAAAATAGAAATCGGAAGTAACTGGAAAGTACCATAATAATTTATTGATAGTAGTACGCAATAAGCATTTATTAAAGTTTACACAAATATTTAGTCATCCTAGAATAATTGACAGCATGAGGTTGTCAGGTGTTTTAGACAACGGGTAGCCAAGTCCCAATTTTTTGGTATCGTATTGACGTACTGTCAATGTTGGCAACTGGAATAAGTGTGAATATCGCAAAAAAAAACTTTTAAGTTACTTAAGGAAAAAAGTGATGCTTTTAATGCTTTTGTATTAGAGATCGACCGAAGGCGTTTTTTTCGGCCGAAGCCGAAGCCGAACTTCGGCTAAAATCCTAAACTTCGGCCAAAACCGAAGCCGAATGTTTTAAATTTTAAAAATGATACTTGTTTTATATGAGTTAAGAAAAAAGTTTGCTTTTTTGAGATCACTGAAATAGCTGTAATATCTATTGGATACATAACAAGAAAAATAAAACTATTTTGCAATTTCTAGATTGCTTTTTCATATGATCACTCACAAGAACGTCCAAGTAAAAGAAAATAGAAAGCAACAGAGTTGTGTTTCAAAGCAAACCTTTCAAAACATTAAACACAATAGAAACTGTCGGCGAGTAACGACCATAAATAATGTTATTTTTCAAGCTTGGAATGAAAAATATTCGGCTTCGGCTAATCGGCCGATTTTTGCCATAGGCCGAATGTTGGCCGATTACCAATTTTTGGCCGAAGGTCGAAGCCGAAGCCGATTAATCGGTCGAACTCTATTTTGTATGTTTAAAATATTTTTCAGTAACATACATATGCATCTTAATCTAAGCCTAAGCTTCACCTACCAAATAACTAACACCGATCATATAACTACTAACATTTTGAAAAATTAATAAGGGTTTTCATGAGAACTCTTAAAATTGTCATTTGTGCAATTGGGGAAATATGCGAGACAGGCAATTTGAATGAAATGTCAAAAAAATTAATTTAATAAAAATAACACAAGAAAATTTCAAGCAGTGTTTAATTTCATATATTAAATATTATGAGGCAAAAACTTGAAATTATATTATGATGTTTATACTCCAAACTCACCGTTTTTTAAGTGGCTTAATGTATTAAAACAAAAAAAATTTTGGTGCTTTTTTACCCTCTTTTTCGTATTTTTTTGCGCTTTTTACCCTTTTCGGTACAGCTTAATGTGCGTTTGCTCTTCGTAGAGATACCAACACTGATCTGGTATCTTTTTGTTATTGAATGTGGTGTTTTCTATGTGCGTTTGTGTGTAATTCCTTCATTGCACTTTTTATACTTTCCTTAACGATGTTTACATTTGTCCAAAAGTCTTGTGTAGACGAACGAGCAATGCAGCACAACGACAAGGATAAGAGGACAGTGTATCTGTCTGTCCTGCAAAGAGTAGAAAAGATATTCTTCCATTTTCATAAATTTTTGTAAAGCACAACTACAAGAAATTTAATCACCAACGAACGAACGCCTGCCTTCAACCCAAACACTGTCATCCATTCTCTCCTCACAAATACATGCATACATACATACATATGTATGTATGTACATATGGGTAATTCCAGAAAAATTTCAACCAATAAAAAATTTTTTTTGTCAAAAATTTTTGTTTTGTTTTTAATAATAAATAATAAATGTAAAAGCCTTTTAAATTTTTTAAATTTTTTTAACGAAATATGGGACTATAAGAAAATTATTTTTTCCTGAGCCCTTTTTAGCGATTATTTAAAGTAATAGGTATTATTTTGTTTTATTTTTGTAATTTACAAATTTTCTACTAACAATAATATTACGACGCATTAGCACAAAAGAAGGAAAACGGAGTTCTAATAACGAATGTTTTTTTTAATTTGCTTTCACTTATACATACCTTAATGTCGCATCCGGCGCGACGTGTCGCATTAATACGAAAAATCTTTCAGCAAATTCAAGTAAGTTGAATCAAAACAATTCACATATTCCATTTGCAATGATGGCTGATTATATAATGCAGAAGTCTATATCAACTGACACCACAGACAGTGGACCAAACACAAAAAGAACGCTAATAATGCGTCGCGTTAGCAGCAGGGTACGTATTTTCAGTACAATCAATACAATATTTTCACATTTAAATGTACTGAAAATGCGTACCCTGCTGCTAACGCGACGCTTGCCGCTCTTATTTAGGTATGAGGGTATGTGTTAGTTAGAATATTTACAACTAACTTTGGTGTTATATGTTCATTAATAATTATCACATGTAATTTGGCTTACAAACCGATACGAACTTTAGCCTGTTCAAATTATAAAAATAGAAACAAATGAAGTTCGAACAATAATAATTAAAAATTTATGGAGGACCATTATTGCAACTTGCTGTTAGTTAAAGGTAGGATTTTGTCTCTCCGATAAATAGGTTTCCATTAATACTATTAATATTATTATTAATAATAATTAATATTATTATTAATAATAATATTTAATGGATAAAAAAATAAGAAATGAAGGTTTAATAATGCTAAGTCATTTATCGGTCCCACAATATCCTGCTTTTAACTATCGGCAAGTTGTAAATAAGCATTTGTTATTGTTTAATTTTTTTTAATTAAACTTCAATCAACATTAGCAAAGTTACTGCGTTTAGTTTAGTTGGAAAAAAATTGTCGTGGTCCGCCTTATCGCGTCCGTATTTGTACATAAATACGGACGCTATTTTGAATAATCTTTATAAATCTTCATCTTCATTTCCACATTCACAAAAAAAAATTCTTCATAATTTTTCGCTGAATTATGTACATACATATGTATGTGTATATATTTCTATAAGTGCACAAAAATAACTTCTACTTTTGTCGCGTCCGTTTCTCCCTGACATTTGATTATATGTATGTATGTATCAGTTTACTATATTATTGATATCGCCACACATGTTTCATTAAATATTTAATGCTTTAAAACAATTAAGATATACTTACATACATATATTGTGGATCTTTCCATTTCTTTCTTGTTTTTTGTTCAACTAAAAGTGTACGAATGACGCGGCCTTCGCCTGGGAATTGCCCATATGTATGTATGTACATACACTAGTACATGTATTAAAGTCATCTTTAAATTTACACATAGAAGAATGCATGCTATAGAAAGCAACCCTGAATTGATGTGGTTCATAAATGGGTCTTTCGAGTTTGGTATGCCTTATCGCTTATATCAATCCCTACGGTAAGAAAATTTAAAAGAAGTCGTATAATTTTAATAAAAAATAGTGAATACATATACCTATTCCAATTGGTTGGAGATGAAAAAACTGTTCTATTTTCTCTCCCCTCTGGATCCGTACCTACATTTATACTTCTGGCTGGTTTTAATAAAATTTATAGAACTAAAAAAAAACTAATCATGGAAACCAAAAAATTGCGTACCTACTTTTATTCTTAAAATCCCTTATCTAGAAATAGTTAATTTAGATTTAAGGAAACAGCTGCGTAAGGTGTTTGCAATTCCAGTAATATTTATTTTCAATAATTTCTAATCGCTATTAACTTTAATTGTATGTCGAGAGAAGTCGAACAAACCTCTTGGTGACAGTCTCTAGAAGACTGAGTTCTTAAAATCTTAATACATGCCACATTTTATATTTACTTCTTCCACTCATCTAAAACTAATTGTAGCTGGAGCGAACTGCTATACTGCGCTTGAACAACGCTGCCAATTTATCCAGATTTACTCTGTGTTCAGCGATGAGGCTTAGTTTTTTTTTTGCTGAATGGGCTTGTTAATAAACAAAATTCCGGAATATGGGGTCAAAACACGCTGGTGGCATCATTGGCTCTTATTACTTCAAAAATTAAGCCAGAGCTCGCGTTACGGCGATCTTATGGAGATCTTAACGGCACCATGATCCATGATTTTTTGTACATATGTACTTTCAAGAAGATGGCGCTACGAGTCATGTGGTGACTGCAAGCATCGACATATTGACATCAAAAGTTGGCGATAATTTTCTTTCGAGAAATGGACCTGTCAATTGAACTCCAAGATCGTGCGATTTGTCACCTCTCGGTTATTTCCTGTGGGATCGTAGGATCGCGTGAAGTCACTGGACTATGCTGATAAACCAGCAACATTGTTCATGTCATTCGTGACATACAGCTAGCATTTATTAAATAAAACTAACTCATACTTTGTAAGGTCTGCTTCTTAGTGAATAAAAGTGAGTATATATGTATAAGTGGGTGTGTGTGTGTATGTGTGCTTGCATACAAAGGTATATGTTAGTATTTTATGTATGTATGTATATTACAACGAAAAGATATCGAATTTTCATTCTAAGAAATACTGGGAGGGTTGTAGGCGATATTAATGATAACTAGAAAGTTTGTTTGGCTGTTTCGAGTTCCAATGTGTTGTTTAGTTGGATAGAAGTGAATGGAGTGGGCTAAAATTTTGGGCGCCTTTTATCTTAGTTATATTGTCATCGTTATATGTATGTATTTTTTTCGTACAAAGTCTTTAAATGGAAAAATATGAGAAGAAGCTGCTGCAAAAGAAAATTGAGATTTTTCGAGTAGAATAAAACACAACGTCGTACAACGCAGAAGTAGAGAGGTATTAGTCTACACTGTAGAATGTGTATTTTACTGATGAATAAATATCTTCAGTTTTTGTAATTTTCATTTAACGAGTCCTTGCTACTGATGCTGCAAATACACACACATGTATATAAACAAACCTTTGTACTCGTATCTACTTTTGTATGTGTGACTGGGTGTGTATCTATTTGTGCAAAGCAGTTTTTTATATGTATTAGTGTGTAAGGCTGACATTGTTTTAAACATTATGCGATGTTGATGTTGAAGTTGCTGTTGTTGCCCTTGCCGTATGTGTGTATGTATGTATGTAGTATGTATCTGCAGTCGCATCTGTATCCTTCAGTGAGTCACAGCCATTTGCGACCTCCTCTCATACAGCACATACATACATAACTTTCACATAAATATGTATACATATATACATACATACCTAGAAACAGAACAAAACGAATATATACATATGTACATACATTCATACTCCTATCTCTTATATTCAGTATTGTATGGTTTTGGTTTCGGTTAGTCACTTCGTCGGTTACACCATTTGTTTCGTAATCGCAGCCCAATAGACCAACCGACCGTCCGTCTTTAGTATAGTCTGTCTGTCAGCAGTTAGGTGGGTGGAAGGATGTTGTTGGTGGGTGGATTGTCGGTTCGATGATTTTGCCCGTAAATGTTGCTTTTGTTCTATATCCCCTTGTAAATATGAGTGTGTGTGTGTGTCTGTGTGTATTTTATTTACCTTCCGATGGTGAATAGGTTAACTTCGCCAACTCGACTCGACTCGACTCGTAGCTGTTATCATTATTTTTTACCAATTCATGTGTATGTATAGCGCGTGTGTGTGTGTGTGTGTTTGTTTAGTCGTGTGGAAGTTGCTTATGCTGTGAGTTCATGGGTTGTGGGTGGATTGGTTGGTTAGATGTGTATTTCATTTGGATGAAAGTTTGCATTGGTAGTGGCGTTTATGGTGGTTCGTAGTCAGTCAGACTGGCATGCAAACAGTCACTTGGGTTTATATTCCATGTTCTTGTGCTTTTTAAATTGTACAAAATGTGTTTGTACGTATTTAATGTTGTACGAGTATGTGTTTTTAATAAGAAAATACCGGGTGTGACGGTTGAAAAAGGTTTCAATTTATTTAAATCAAAAATCATGTTCTCAAAATCACATTTTTCAAATTACATGTGATTTTAAAAGTAATAATGGTCATCCAGATATTTTTTCACACTTTTTTTTTAATTTTTCTATTAGGTATATCATTTGTGATATTTGATAATTTGATGATTTTAAAAACGTGTGCATGAACATTATAACTTTTAAAATCGCACGTGATTTTAAGAACATAACTTTATATTTAAAAATACATATGTATGTACATACAAATATTTGTACATATGTACATACGTGTTTATGCCGAATAGTGGGTTCGTTGAGTAAAAATGCCCTCCCTTGCTGACCCGGCCTCTGGCTTAAGGGCTTTCTACTCTGTGTCAGTGATGGGAAAGTTGGTACGATCGTACTTTTTTTGATACTATTTGACATGAAAAAGTACCGTAGTACTCCCCTAACAAATTTGATACTCTCAGGGACAACTTAGAAATGCAGTCAGAAGACGCGCGCATGCATATACTTTGCCAAGAATTAAATTGTTTTTTTTTTTGACAAATAGAACGAAGCTTTATTAGTAAAGAATTTTTAGAAAAGTGTAACCCCAATTAAATATCAACGAAAACCATATTACACTCAATGATATTTTATGTGGCACAGAAGTTGATCATTACGGAACTGCCATCGTATTCTGTAACTCGCTAAAGCTGAATCTCTATCGCTAAGAATCCATAAAATTAATTTGTCGATTTTCGGCTACGAATGCAATTTTCAAACGGGTATTGATAAATCAGGTAATGGCTTAAAAATGTAATTCGCCGAAATTTTATTGTTTTATGTCATCGACAAAAATTTAGAATTTTCTATTTGTTCAGCATTTTAGCGATCGAATTTAGCTTTAGTGAGCTATGGAATACGGGGGCAAGCTTTATGTTCCAACAGTAGTAAGTATAATCCAGGCTATACCTATTTGTATATTTGTACATATGTGTTGCTTTTTTTGTAAATGAATTTCTTATAATTTTTTGTTAATAAAATTTACCCCCTGTTTGTGCAAGACGTTTGAGTTAAAAATCTTGGCGTTTCTGTAATAGATTAAAGAAAAGTTGTACAAGTTTCCTTTAATCTATTACAAAAACGCCAAGATTTCTTACTCAAACGTCTTACACAAACAGGGGGTTAAATAAGAAATATTATAATTTTTAGTACTCTCGGTATCAAAAAAGTACTCAAAAAATTTGTTTTTGATACCGAAATGCAAATCTCATTTCCCATCACTGCTCTGTGTATATCAAAAATTGTGACTTCGATGAAAGAAAAATGCGTCTGTAGTTAATTTATGAATTTATTATTTAGTATTTCAAATCTTCTTAGCTTTATTTTTAAGATATTTGATGTACAGCAAAAAAATCTGAATGCAGATATTGATTGACGCATAATTTAATTAATAGTTGCTATTGTGGTATTTACATTGAGGGGCACTACCCTGCTACGTGAGTCAACTTGCAGGGTAGACTTGGAAGCAGGAATTTAAAATCAATTTCCCTGTTTTCTGTCTAATATTGAAAAGTTTTCTCATTTTTCTATTAGGTTTGGCAAAATACAGAATGTTTCATGGACGGCAACACTATACGGAATTAGTGAGTAAGAAGTAGTATTCGATTAACCTTCCTATACCTGCGCTAATTCTTATAACACATGTACCCGCGCACGGTCTCACAGACCGAAAGTTTGTACGAGATGAAATACTAGTTTTTTGAAACAAAACTAAAAAACAAAAGATTCTTTTTTAATTTCAATGATATAATAAAAAAATAAAATCACGCATTAAATATGTATTCACTTATTTTATTGATTTTTAGTCCTTTTATTGATTTTTAGTCCTTAACAAAATCGATAGTTTTAAAAAAATCGTTTTGTCGGTCTCACAGACCAACGCGCGGGTATAGGAAGGTTAAACATCAAAAAGGCTTTTTTAAAAACATTGATAGAGTAAATATAAAAAAATCTTTTCGATGAGATAGCTAAATAAAATGCTCAAATTGTAGCATAGAAAAAATCTTCAAACCAAAAAACCAGTCTTTAACAACCTGGATGCGTCGTAGGACAATAACTGTTTATCGAAAAAATCATTTATTGGTCTATTAATTTCTTAAAATATCAATATGATAACAAGTAAGTGTACCACAAAAAAAAATTTTTTTTTTCAAATATAAAAGTGAAAAACATGCAAAAAGCTTACAACATTATATTATAAAAAACAACGAGCTGTTGCTCGTCTTTTGTTCTCAAGGATATTTTCATTTAGTACGCAATTATTTGAGTTAAACGGATTAGTAATTTCTTAACGGCTGAATAACCGAAACGTTGTAAGCTTTTGAATATATTTATTATGTACCTCAATTTTTTGAAAAAAAATACAACCCTTATTTAATGAATTCTTTTGTAGTTTTTTCAAAATTTTTAAAAACTGCATCGTAGCAGGTTTTTATTTTCTTAAAAGTCGTAAAATTGTATAAGATAGTGAAACATATGATATATAGTATGTAATAAATTGTGTGTAACTATTTTCGAAAGCATAGCATTTAACATTTGCTTGAGCACCCTGTATAAATCAACTTTATAACGAACCAACGTTGTTGGTTGATTATAGCACTTACAGTATTTTACGTTTTTATAGTAGTTGGTTATTTTTTGTATTCCCCATTTTTTTTATTTTCTTTTTCTGTGCTGCTTTTATAAATGATGAAATTGTTAACCCAATATAAGCGAGTGGTGAAAAAAAATGAAATTCAACAAAAAATTAAATTATTGTTTAAAGCTAAAAACATGGCAACACTAGCTGCGCAAATCCAAGGATGTACTTGAAGACCAGAGTTGTAATTTTAATTATGAAAATTTCTGCTGAAAAGAGAAAATATAATTTAAATTCTACGAAAATAAAATTCAGTAAATTATGCAAGTATTTTCTGCCGTATTTTAGTAAAATATTGCAAAAAAAGAGAAATCTTTAGGTTGTAATTAACAACTGAAAGTAGTTACATAAATTATGATTCCTTAACACAAATGTAAAAATACTGCATGAGAAATGAAGATATAAAATATTGTTAATTAACGGCCCTTTTCACAATGTACAATTAAAAGCTAACAGGGACTTTAACGGCAACTTTTGTATGAAGAACTGTCAGTTAAAGTTCACGTTAACTCTTAACCATACATTGTGAAAAGGGACGTAAGTGAAATTATTCTATTTATGTGAAAGTAATAAATATGATTGATTTATTTAATAAATATTTTATCAAGTCTTAGATCCTTTTATTATAAAACTAACAATATTTATTCACAATAAGTGTAGAATATTTTCCATCTAGAAAATTAGAAGCGTTTCTGTCAATTTAAAATATAATTTTGTTCTACAATATCGAGAAATATAATGCATTTTAAATAATCGGTGCCAATTAATTTTTTTTTAATTGTTAGGGTATTGTATTTAATCTCAATGGACCCAACTGGATCTTCCTAGCCTAGGGTATTGTATAAACAATATTTATACCTCTCAAAAGATAACTTTTAAATTTGTTTCTTTTCTCTTCAAGTATAAGAGCTTAAAATCTGTTCTTTGTTATTTTTTATAAAAATTTTGAATTATTTTAGTATTATCCAATATTTTGGTGCCACATGGGTAGCATATTAATATATTTATATCCCTGAAGAATCTACCCATGTAGCAGCAAAATATTGGATAATAATATAATAATTTATAACTTTTATTAAAAATTAAAAAAAAGAAGCTCAAATATAGAAAAAGAAACAAACCATATTGAAAAATCAAATAAATGCAAAATTTTCAAGATATAATTTTTAAATATTTGAAAGAAAAATTTTGATATACATACATATAGGCTGGACGAGATGCTGATCATTTACTTACATATATTTATTATTTTAATCAGCGATAGAAAAAAATTATACAGTAGATATTACAGCACTACATAGTTCACTGCCTGAGCTCCGATATCACTAAATATAATATTAGAAAATATAATTTTAAGGTGGCCATAAGGATAAGATAGTAAAAAGAAAAGGGAATAGTTAGGACTATTCAGAACGCTACAATGAGGGAGAAGCGGATTTGTATCTGTTTTGGGACTTACCAGCTTTTCAGAGCCTTAGAAGAAACAAATAACTTCTGAGTGGTTCCTACCTGTGATCTTATCTATCAAAAAAATTTTAAATGGCTTATTCATAAAAATGTTTCTGATCTGACAACACAAGCAATGTCAGATGTGTATCCAGCATACATAGTATATATGTACATATATACATACATATATATGTATGTGTGTATGTATGATGGTTCGCGAACTACTTAATAATTTTATATATTATAATATATATAATATATTGCCAACAGTGTTGCTTAGCGTTTATTTTAGAATATTTCGCTGTAGTAAAGCGTTTGAAAAATGTCGCATGTCTTGAAAGGTCTTATAAATGGTCTTGTGCAGGTCAATAGTCGACATACAATCAGTGTTGCAAAAAATAAAGTCTTATAATAAATATAAAAAAATATCTTTAATTTTCACTGATTAGTGGAATGATCGTTGAAGAACGTCTCATTCACTTACTTTTATTAGTTCTAATTTACACTAAGCAATTCTTATTGCTAAGCTGATTAGTTTGTGGGGGATAGAGACGAGGGGAACATAAACGTTTCTTTTCCCCTCGTCTCTCTCTCTCTCTCTCCAAAAAACTAATCAGCTTAGCAATAAGACTTTAGGACTTACAGTTCTAAAAACAAAACAACTCTCAATGCAACATTGTTGTTGTTAACTTAATAGCCAATTGCCATGCCCTTCACCGTTACAATTCTTTTTATTTATTTATTTTTTTGTTGTGATGTGAACGGCGGTTGATTTGTACAAATTTTTAGAACATTTCACTCCTCTACGAGTACCTACATATATGCATGTATGCAATTTCGACCAGATGTGTTCATCCATTGCAGAATAATTTTGTTGCTGTTGTTCTTATTCTTGAAACTGTAAACGTGTGTGGATCTGTGTGTGCTCGTGTGCAAAAGTGCATGCATGTGTGTGTTTATTTTTTTATTCGAACAACTAAAATAGCAGTCTGACGAATACGTTCATGGCAAATAAATATTGAATATGTTTCATCGCATGACGCATACAATTACGATAATAAATGCTTTCATTGTTGTTGTTGTTGTTGTTGTTGTTGTATTTTTACGAATATTTTACCCGCTTGTGGTGCTTTTTTCTACTTTTTATATTGTTTATATTTTAGCTCCTCTGACTGACTGGTGTTTTATAAAATTTTTGTTCGGTAAACGCAATATTGTTGGTGTATGTTTGTTTTTACAGTCTGTACGTACCATTGTGTGCACTTCCATATGCATATACTACATACATACATATGTACGTATGTATGTAGGTAGCTGCATATGATATTTTTTGTTGTGGAGGCGCTTTGGCAGCACTAATGCCGAAAAATACTGGTCTATTATTGCACTAAAAGCAAACAATACTCCCACTGTTTCTCATCAATGTCCTACGTACTCGAATTCAGATATGGATGTGTTAATGTATGCACATAAGTACATATTTACATATGATTGGATAGATGAGTGCAATACCCATGCACATATGAACATACATATACATAATATGTACGTAATTATTAATCTTGTTGCGAGGGACCGTTTAAATGCTTTAAAACTTGTATTTGCTTCTCATACATCTTGATTTATTATTGCAATACATGCAACTGTTACAAGAACTTGCTGAACTCTCCTAGGAACAGGTGAAAATACTTAGATTAGGTTAGGTTAGGTAAGGGTGATAGTCAGAATCCTGGGGTCTACTGTGTAATTCGAAACGAAAGAAAATGATTTCGAATCTGCATGCTTATAACATGTAAATATACCCCTGGGACTCACTCAGACCGTTTTGGTCCATTGTAAGTAGAGTCTCCTTTGTGACTCTGCTTATGCAGAGTCACAAAGGATTTTGCAGGGCAAAATCATTGTGTTCGACCATTAACCTTTGATTTGTTTTTTATTTCCAGATTTGTTTCCTGTTTCTCAAAATCAAAGAAGCTGTATTTTTCTTATTTAGATGAGAGCATAACTGCCTGGTGATCACGCAATAATTTCTTGTGGTCCACCATCTATTTGTTTCATCTTCTGTCCTACGCCTGAGTTTGCAAGAATGTACGGGTGTGTACATACACATTTAAATTCCGCTGGAACCTCTATGGTTGTCCCAGTTCTAGCAAGCTTATTAGCCCTGAAAGTCTCTATGCTCCGGGATCCAGATGATCCCAATATTAAACTGCTCTGCCATCTCGCCTTAGAGATGAACGGCATTAGAGGACTGTTATTGATTCAGTGTATATGTTAATTGAAGTGACATAATATGTCGTTGAAGTGACATTCAGTTTCAACCAATCCGCAACTTATTTATAGCAAGTGATCTGGAAGTCGCTTTAAAATATGAAGACTTAATGTCCCTGAAAAGAGTCCCACTCACCCCTTCTTGTGTTTTGGAGACATCTGTATAAACATTAACACTTTTTCTTATACCTGGAGTACCATTCCTCTACAATCTTGAGGCAAATTATATGGCAATATTTTAAAATTTCGAATCGTATCGAATGCCGTAATTTGCCCCCTGGGGATCGTATGCAAATTTTATAAAGACGTTCGTGGAGTAGAGCAGGGGAGGTTTGGTCAATCATCTATCCCCAAACTTCATGGTCGAGTATTATACAGTGGCCGGTACAGTTTCCGTTCCATAGAGAAGTACATATGTACAACGAAGACGGATTGCTGTGGTTATTGATATCCCCTTCCCCACTAAATCCAATGGTAGCAGGCGCAAGAGCATTCTCAACGCATCCGAAGAGGTAGTGCGAAGAGCACTGAGAAAAACTGAAAAACACTTCAAAATTATTTCAAATACATACGTACGTACATATGTATTTATGCATATGTATGTAGTACATACATACATACATATATATACTCTAGGAAGGCCTCAATGATTACGACAGAGTGAGATTCGTAAGAGCTAGAATATCTGCCATAACAGTACATAATCATATAGTTTTTACATTCCTCACCGATACAGTATTGAAGAATTAGGAAAATACTGGACAGTTTATCTTCCGTTGCCGCTAGGCATGAGAAAATATTGATTCCTGCCAACAAACCCTAGGAGAAGGGTTTTACTGGATGGTTTTGCAATCCTTGATTGTGTATTGCTTAAGCAATACAATTGGTGAATAACACCATTGACACCATATACATTGAATTTGCCAGCAACAATATTGCTGGTGGCATTAAGAGGGATATTAGTGGTATTTACACCCACAGTGATCATAGAGTACCCCACAGAACAAAAAGCCTCATGAACTTCACTAGGAAGCACTTGAGGAATCTCTTGGCAACACTGACCGATTGACCGAACCCATGCTAAAAGTATGGGTCTCTCCTACAAAGATTACTGATCTAGTTGTAATAATGATGAAGAGGAGGAAATCATCTCGCATCTCCTATGCTTCTGCACCGCTCTGGAGGACCTCCGTCTGCGCTTCCTTGTCAGATTATCCTTCAGTAGCCTATCCAAGCTATCGGAAATAGGACTAACAAATTTGAGTCTTTATTTGGCGTGTGAACACACGATCTTTTTGGGACTCACTTTATTTTCTTCTCTAGTAACTATTGAGGGTTGGAAGTGTAACATGATTGACTGCGAAACGTTTAGAGCTTGCTTAGACAATGACGTAATGGCACGGTCATCAGAGTGAGCGGTAATGAGTATTATTATTAAGGTGTCGTATGTATGTGACATGTCGATGAAGAGGACAAGGTTAGGATGCAAAGGAAGCCCCATATTCTGATGGAATGAGAATATAGCTATACTCAGTAGCGAGTGCATATTTTTTTAAGAGAAGCAATACTCAGGTAATTAATACCTACTACTGTAACCAGGTGTTACCTTCTTTAGGAAAGGTACACAGAAAAAAATATTCGCCAATTAATTTTTTCAATTAAAAATTTAATTGAATTTATTAATTTGAGTGGAAAAATTTAATTAATACTATCAAATTGTTTATAGGTGAAAATTTAATTATTTTTTTAATTGATATTACAAATATTTTAATTAATATTACAAAATCATTCATATTCCTTTTTTATGTGTAGGGATAGTGATATATAATATAGGTGGTGAACAGGGTGACCGATGACATTTTTTAAAAAGTGGCACAAAATAGGGGGTTTATAAAAAAAAGGGGCAACATTGAAAAATACGAGAAAACTACACTAATAGCATAGACAGACGGCAGCGTTAATTTGCATTAACTGCCTTAATTCAAATTAACTTGTGAATTATCCCCATGCCAATGCGCATTTGATTTGAAGTAAATGCACTAAATGAAAGTGAATTAATACTTAATTTACCTATTTCAATATGGCAACACCGTCAACAATCAATCAAATACTGGTTGATGAGTGAATTAGATACGGACTGCTTGAAAAGGTGTGCGACTTGGCTACGAGTACATTCAGTTAATGGGGTTTGTTTTGGATAAAACAAATCATCGGTTGGTTATTGGTTTGCTGCAATAATAATGTATTTTGAAAATCCTGTACCGCAAACCAATAACTAACCGACGATTTACTTAATGCAAATACTGTCGTCTGTCAGGGTAAATTTTTAATTCACATTAGTTAGCTTTTAATGCAAATTAACGCTGTCGTCTGTCTATGCTATAAACTTCTTAATTTTAATGTATTATTATATAATTCACTTTAAAAAAAGGGGAAAAAAAGTAGCAAAGAAGTCGAAAAAATTGGCAATTTGCCACTTTTTTCGAGAGCTAAGTACGTTAATCTATTAGCGTTTCGAGGGTTGTGGTTGTGTATATAAAAATATTGTTAATATAACAATTATGATAATCAAATTTTGTACGGGTTCTTCTAAATTCGGATGCTAGAACACACACTATTAATTTTTATTTTCTACATTTCAACTTAAACAGGCGTAGCATGTGTTTTAACATCCTAACTCGCAAGAAAACATGTGAAAACGATGTGAAAGCCAGAACACGCACGATTTATATTATATTGATATACTATTTAATTGAAAATATTTTTCAGATTTCCATTTAACTTACAATTTCGTTAATTGTATTTGTAAATTGTAGGTTCAAAATCAATTAATTACTTAATTGATGTAACAAAAAAATTAATTGTATTTACAAATCTTTTTTCTGTGGCATGAAACCCAAATTTGACGCATGAAAATAAACTTTAAAAGCATAATTACTGATGGTAAATGCTATTATCGACGATTCTAACACAATGTGCATAATGCAATTCTATGTACTAGTATACATCCATAGATACATATGTACATACTATGTACATACAGTTTGTAAAAAAAATGTTTTCATTGCTGTAAAAAATCAAATATTCTTCAAAGAAACGCTTGTTTTGAAGTGAATTACAAAAATGTAAAATGTAAATGTATATGTGAATAAAGTATTCACATATTCCATTTGCAATAAAGTTTCGTATATAAGGCAGACATCTACATCAACTGACACCACACACAGTGGACCAAAACACAGAAGAACGCTGATGAGGAAGGTTTAGTGGCCTTCGAAAACGGCTGGCTGTTCCGTTCAACTATGTGTTGTTGTCAGAATATTTACAACTAACTTTGATGTTATTTCTTCATTAATAATTATCACATGTAATTTGGCTTAAAAAGCGTTACAACCAGTAGCCTATTCTATTCATAAGAATATAGTTACTATGGGTTTTATTTTCATTTTCGAGTGCTGTCAGAGACTTGTGCCAAACTTTTTGTGGTCCATTGTGATAGTAAAACATTAGCTTTGTCTCATCACAAAAAATTACGTTATCCCAGTTCTAGCTGATATGCTGTGCCAGTCCTCTAGTGCCGGAATGCTGTTTATCTACAATAATTCTTATTATTTTATTTTCAATACGCCGCATAATCTTTTTTTGTCTGCCTTGCGAATGCTTTGGTTCCAGTGTACCTTCTTTTTCAGCACAATTAATGATATAATAAACTTGTCCTGAGATTAAGAGAAAACATTTACAACACAAACAATTACTTTGCGGGATTTCCCTTTGTAATAATTGAAATATACTAATTGAATAATATTGTTGTTAACCTATTTCCCGGGCACTTTTTAAAATGAATTTCGAGCGTCACTTGTAGTAGGTAAGACAAATATTTTATGAATATACCTACCATAAAAAAAGTATTTTGCATACAATACTGTTCCTGAAATAGGGAATTTTTGTTATTTGCTGTTAAATTGAAAAAAAAAAATTTGACACCGCGTACAAGAAATGGTTCACTCTGTTGTTGTTTTTTTGTAATGAGTGATTATGTCTGTAGAACTTTGGCGCCACATTGTCGTAGACAAGTAGAGCTAACGGTATGCGCTAGACTTGGGTCGAACTCGTTCACTAGTTCAGTTTTGCCACAAACCAATTATCAAACCTATGTAATTTAAATGGGTTTGATCATTGGTTTGTGACAAAAATGAACTAGTGAACGAGTTCGACCCAAGTCTAGTATGCGCAAAAACAAAACAAAAATTAATTTATTTGTTGTTGTAATTCATGTATTAGTGTTTTGACACTGCAAGTTAAAACCTGGTTTTAACGTTAAAACCATAAACAGCTGATTTTGCATTCACACTGCCAGTTTGTTAAATTCAGGTTTTAACTCACAGACTGTCTAATAACTTTTTTTTTTTTTTTTTTTATATGCATGATTTTTATTTATTGTATCTTCATATATGAACTAACAATAAGTATTCAAATCTTAAATCTAAAAAATATAATTAGGCCCGACCAATGTCGGACATAAGCTTAGTAGTAGTTATATATAATACATATGTAAGTAGTGATAATCAAAAGGAAAAAAAATAAAAGTATTTTCAAGAAGTCCCATCTGGAGTGCTGTGAATAAGAGCCCTTGTATCCCTCTTTTTTAGGCGGATGTGTCCAGTAAAGTTCAAAATATTACGGGCAAGCGGATTAGGATGTGACTCGAGTTTTGTTAAATATTTGCCAGCGTATTTTGCAATTTCTTCAGTCACTAGTGGCATATTCAAATCACGATGTATATTTGAATTTTTGATGTACCATGGAGCCGATGTTATCATACGTAAAATTTTATTTTGCCTGCGTTGAATTTTCTCTACATTTGAAGCTGAAGCAGTGCCCCATAGTTGAATTCCGTAGCACCATATTGGCTTTAAAAGCGACTTGTATATTAAAAGTTTACAGTCTAGGCTAAGTGTTGAATTTCGACCAATCAGCCAATGTACCTGAGTTAGTTTAAGTTTCATTTGAGTTAACTTAGAATCAATGTGGTGTTTCCATGTAAGTCGTCGATCAAGGTGTATACCAAGATATTTCACATGTGAATGTTGAGAAACAACTTGATTGTTAATACGAATGGGGGAACAAGTATCTCTTCGTAAAGTAAATGTTACTTGAACACACTTTTGTTCATTTACCTTGATTCTCCATAAGTTTAACCAAAGCTCCATCTGGCTAATGTGTTCCTGGAGTTTGCGGGATGCCTCATCAGGGTTTTCATGCATACTAAGGCAGGCTGTATCGTCAGCAAATGTGGAAGTATGGATACTACTGCTCACAGGCATATCACAAGTATAAATTAAATATAAAACTGGTCCCAGTATACTCCCCTGTGGCACACCAGATGAAATTGTTTCAGGCCTACTTGTAAAGTCTCCTTCCGCAACAGTGAACTTACGGGAAATAATGTAACTTTCCAAAAGATTTAAAATGTTTATTGGTAAGTAAGTCTTCAATTTTAAAATTAGGCCTTCATGCCACACTTTATCAAATGCCTGGGAAACGTCAATAAAGAGCGCAGAACAATACTTTTTTTCCTCAAAAGTTCTTCTTATAAATTGAACCAATCTGTGAGTTTGTTCAATGGTGCTATGCTGACTTCTAAAACCAAATTGATGGTCTGGTATGCACCCACTACTAATTAGAATTGGGGACAATTTTGTTTTGAGCAGTTTTTCGAAAAGCTTTGACATTGTAGATAGTAGACTTATTGGCCTATATGACTCAGCCTTTGTTATATCTTTGCCCGGCTTTGGAATCATTTTAACCTTGGCAAGTTTCCAGTTGTGTGGATAATACTCCAGTCGTAAAATAGCATTAAATATGAATAACAGGATTCTCATTGCAATACGAGGCAAGTTCATCAGCATCTGATTACTAATTCCATCAATACCCGGAGCTTTCTTCGGGTTGAGTTCGGCAATTAATTTTTGTAAATCACGCGTCTTAAACTTTATGTGTTGAGGGGGTAGAGCGACTATATTCGGCAAATCAGCAACACCAGTACATGTGTTTGGGGTAAATACGTATTTTAAATGGTCAGCAAATATTTTACCTTTTTCAGTATCGCTTCTTGCCCAACCTCCGGTAGATGTGCGTAGAGGTGGCTTATACTCAACGGGTGTTTTAAGCTTTCTGGCAGCGCGCCACAAGGAGTAATTAGACGCCGGTGTAACATCAAGACCCTCCAGATAATTTTTAAGAGATGCAATTTTTTCAGATGCAAGCAACTCTTGGAGTCGTTTAGTGCACTCTTTAAATCTGATTTTATTTTGTGGTGATCTGTGCTGTTGCCATTCCCTTCTAGCCCTTCTTTTTTCACGTACGAGACGTTCAATGTCTGTAGAATAAATTTTATTAAACCCAATCTGCGGATGGGAGATAGTGGCATGTTCAGCAGCCTGTTTAATATTCTCGCTGAGATTGGCAATGTTCGATTCAATATCATCGGGTGTTCTAAGCGTAATGTTTTCCGTACAATGACTGCTGAGATATTTTTTGAACCCCAGCCAATTTACACGATTGATATTCTTCACATATGGGTCAGGTAAGTTACTTCTTAATGGGCTACAAATTGTGATGATCGTCGGGGAGTGATCGGACGAGAGATCAAGAGAAGCTTGAACTTGAATTAAATCCCTAGAGATATTTTTTATGACGCCAAAATCTATAACATCCGGAATTTTTTGTATGTCAGTAGGCCAATAAGTGGGCTCCCCACTCGAAATGACATCCAAGCCCATTTTTGAAATAGTGTTGAACAATGCTCGACCTCTGGGTGTAACAAGGCGCGAACCCCAGAACGTATGTTTCGCATTGTAGTCTCCAGCTGCTACAAAACAAGGTCCAAGAGATTTGTAGAAATCCTCATATTGATTCTCAGTGATTGAAAATCTGGGAGGGGAGTAAATTGATGATATAACGAAATTTGAACAAAAACTTTCAATGCCAATATTTGTTGCTTGTAGGTATTCTTCACAAATGTTATCAAGAACATAGTGCTTGAGTCTTGACTTTATTAGAATTGCTGATCCACCGCAAGCCCTTCCTCTAGGGTCCTTTGTATCATATATAGTGTAGCCATAAATTTTAAAAAGACTTCTCGAAGTCAAATGAGTCTCAGATACTAACATTATATCAATATTTTTTTCCGTGAGGAAGTGCTCAAGTTCATTTTTATGTTGGCGAATGCCGTTTGCGTTCCAGAAACATATTGTTAACGTGTTCATGGCTTATTAAGTATTGCTTGAAGCAGAGTATTCTGCATTCGCAACATTTCTTGCATCATGGTAGTCATATTTGTTGTAAAATTGTTTATAGTTTGCACAAGATTTTCAATAGTGGCTTCAAGGCGATTATAATTAAAGTTTGAGTTTGTATTTGTAGAATTATTTTGCGGTGAAACATTTTGTGTCGGAATAGAACTAGCCTTAGCAGCATCTGCATACGATACACGGGAAGTAACTGGTTGGCTCATTTGCTGAAAAGTGGCAGAGTAAACGTTTGCTGATTGAGCTGGAGCTAATTTAGGTTTTTGCACCATAGTCTTCTTTACAAAAGAGTACACACGACAACCTCTGTAGTTAGCGGTGTGATTTTCTCCACAATTACTACATTTTTTGCCACTTTGATCTTTTGGTTTATTGCAACTAGCAGTGCCGTGTAATTCGCCGCACACAACACAAACAGTAGGTAAATTGCAGTATGTTTTTGTATGGCCATATTCTTGGCAATTATGGCACTGTACAGGACCTGAACGCTTATGTGGCTCTTCAACTGTGATTTTTCGGTACAAGAGGTATTTTAAATTATAAATTGGATGCGTCTCATTTTTTTTCAATTTTATATCATTAGGTTCTAGTTCAACACGAAATAGGGGTTGGGGAATCTTTTCTCTATTTATTATATTGGACACATTTTTTACCTTGAACCCCTGGAGGACGAGTGCATCTTTTATTTCTTCGGGGACAACATAAGAATCTATGCCCTTCAATACGATCTGCATGCCTTTAGCGCTCTTAAGCTGGTATGTGTAGAAGCTTGTTTTACTTTTTTCAAATTCAGCAACCATTTTGCGAAAATCTTTTTCGTCATATATTTGGATTTTAGTTTCATCGATGTTGCCACGTTTTATTGGAACAATGTGAAATTTATTCTCACCAATGACCGAAATTAATTTTTTAATAAGGGCATTTGAATTTTTTTGTCTCAAATAGATTGGTGGCGGCTTGGATGTTTTGTTCGAGGATACCTCGGGTTTGTCGTTGTCATCTTGAAAAATTTTAAAGCGGTTTTGGCGATTAGTTGAGGCTGCGCTGTTATCCCTAGACACTTTTGGAGCAGATGAGATTTTTGAAGAATTCGGGCTTCGCCCGCGCTTTAAAATTGTAATGTATCTGTCCATTCCAACTTGTACCTTGACTTTCAAGCCGCTGTTATCTGTAGTGATAACTTTGTTAAGTGATAAACACGAGCCTGAAGGGGATGATATTACTGACTTAAATGAAGAAGTACTGGGCAACTGTAATGTTAATGCATCATTACTATTTGGCATTGGACAAAGCGAAGTTGATCGCTGACGAAAAATTGGCGTTGCCGTTAACAAAAGATTTTCATCAGATTTATTTTTTATATTTTTTTCATTCAGAGTTTCAGAACTCACAGTAAAATAAGCATTTCTGCCGTTAGAACTCACTTCAAGTTTTTCTGTATTTGAGGAATTCATACAAAGAATTCCTCAAGGGTTATTCGTTTATGTTTTTTTTTTTTATTTTCGGTATTTTTTGTTTTTGTTATTTATGATTGTTTGTTTGACTTTGAGGTATTCCTCAATATCACTTGTTTAAGTTTTTTTTTGCGGTTTTTTTGTTTTTGTTATTTTTACTATGTAAAAAATATTAGCAAAGCATAAAGCTTATTTATTAAAGACAGTATGTATGTAACTATTACGAATAATATGTACTACTAATATTTTATTTTTTTTTGTATAATATTTGTTTGTTTGGTAAGTAAGTAAAATTCCGCTATTCGACTGTTCGCTATGAAGGTACCACGAGAACTCGTCTAATAACTTTGCTCAAAATAAAAAAATCTCCTGCAGAATTGCGTGTGTTTGTTGTTGTATTTTGTTCTGCTTTTTATAACACTTATTTGACAAACTGTACAAGTGTTTTTGTTTGTATGAAAAACTAATGTGTAGTTTCCACAATGCAAGCAAGCGACTTGTCTAGAAAAAATATATGAAAAACACTCAAATTTTTGAGTGATTCCTATACAAATTTTCTAGACAAGTCACTTGCTTGCATTGTGGAAACTACACATAAGAAACTTTACAATGCGCTCTAAAATTTAAATTATTTTATATCTTGTAAATTAATATTTCAAAATTATGGAACTAGTAATACAAAGAGAAGAAGTGCTTGGAAATCAAGTTATTGTATATAAAAAATGCACAAATAAATCACAAAATACAACCTTTTATCAGTGGATCAATATGTCATATCGTTTATTTTCACTTTCCAGAGGTCAATGAAAATATTTTTGTTGTTTTCCTTCCAAAAAACTCTTATTTTTCCATAATTTCTTACTTATTGTTGCTGCTGCATCCATTTTTAAGTTGAAAATCTTTCAAGCGACATCTCTTGTTATTCACTGGCATAAACATTATCAGCTGCTACCGGTCATTTTAACTTGGCAGCACTGAATTTACCACAGCGAAAACAGGGTTTCATTTCATAAAACCAAAATAAAACCTATTCAGAAATGGTTTTAAATTGGATTTAACAAAAACAATTTGTATGGTAAAACCAGGTTTTAACAGTTGGTTTTGACATTAAAACCAACTTTTATTAAAACCAAGTCAGTGTGAAAACACTATATGAATGTAAAATAACTAGAATTTTTGGCATTGAAAACATTTTTTTGACAAACTGTATGTACATACATATGTAATGTACATAATTACATACATACATATGTATGTAAATAGTATGTGGATGTGAGTAACAGTACAATCATGCGACCAACCTGTCATTCATGTTGCAAATCGACCTTTTTCATACCTATCGATCGCAAAAGTTCCTTTTCTGCCGCAATGCTTTTTATTACGCTTTTGTAGCAAAAAGCTTACGAACAAATAGTAAAAATTTACTGTCAGTTTTCTATGGAAAAGCCATGAAACATCGTCGTCGTCGCCCAATAAAAACAACAAACTAAAATGGGGACGAAGTAAACTGCGCATCAATATAAAATTCAGTGTATGTTTATACATACATACTTACACACATATATATATCGTCACCTTAAATGCAAACGGACGTACTATAATTCATATTTTTTACAGGAGAAACAAAAAACGTTACAAAATCAATAATAATAAAGTATTCTTGAAAATTTTATTCAATATTTATACTATGTTCACAATTAGATGTTTAACGTCTCATGCGTATTTAATAGGTTAAACACCATGATTTTGAGATGTTTCACCATACATTGACTTGTTTTGTTATACTATGTTCACACTTATGTTTTTAAACGTGTTTAACGCCTCATTCGTGTTTAAGAGCTTAAACACCACGATTTTGAGATGTTTTTACCATACATTGACTTGTTTTGGTAAACATCTCAAATGAAGTGTTTTAAATTTAAACACTTCGACAAACACGTATGTAAATGGAGTATGTTCAGTGCGTTTTTCATAACTCTGGCAAGTTTGTGTTGTTATTAAATGGCGGTACGTGAACATTTTATTTGATACGCAACAATTGCTAAAAAAAAATTTAAATTATTTACAGAAACAGTTCTTGTTTAAAAATAACAAAGCAAATAAAACATAATTGCTCGAAATTTCTTACAAAAACAATAATTTTTTGACAAAACGTCCACCGTAAACATCTCAAATGCATATAATATGGACGGATGTGTTTAGTTTCTAGAAAACTCGTCTTATGCCGGCCACACACTACACAAGTTTACTGCACAAGTCTGGCACTGCAGAGTGCGTTTGTGTAGTGTATGGGGGTGGTTGTGCTATTTACGCAGTGAACTGAGTAAATATCAAAATGATTTTGATAAGTTTGAAAACTGTACAGTGAACTTGTGTAGTGTATGTTGCAAACGCTCAGTTGTGTAGTGATTTTTTAAGAGTTCACAACAAGAAATGAGCGCAGAACAAATATTCTGGAGAGAGTTCCTAGAATTATACAAAAAATCAACAGCATTATGGCGAATTAAAATAAAAAATGCACAGTTTACTTGTATAGTGTGTGTCACAAGCTAAGTTTACGCAGTGCCAGACTTCAGCACTGAACTTGTGTAGTGCATGGCCGGCATTACGAAAAATACTTAAAATTGTTTTTTTTAACTCGTTTTTGCCGGAAAAACATAAGTCTGATCATAGTGGGTATTACTTGTAGTATGGATACCTATATGTTTTCAACCATTTATGCTACTCACGTTCCTTGCGATCATTTTTGATCGCAGAGGTCTAAATATTTGCGTGAACATGTAGTTTGATAAAATGAACAATAATCAATCAAAAACTAGATTTCGAATTTTTGTGTAGCTACGTCCGTTTGCATTTAAGTTGACGATATGTACACAAGCAAAAGAGGGAAAAATAATAATTTTAGTAAAATGCCATGTAGTGTGAGTATACTGTGGAAGCGCAAACAAAACAACAGACCGCCAGTCAACCAGTCAAACTCTACGACAGCCAACATACACATGTATTAGTGATGTAACGAACGAAGGCCAATTTTTAGATACTCTCGATTGCGAATACGAATTTATGAGGAAGTATTCGCGAACATTAATCCGAACATTAAATTTAAAATTTAGAGAATTATCTAAATACATATGTATATGGCTCGATTTATACGTACAGCAGATAATAATTACACATATTGGACCAGTTAAAAAAGCGATACATAAAATAAAATTTAGGAATATCATAAGGTTACTGAATTATTATAACCACAATGCTACATACATAAAAGATTACGCGCACAAATCGCACACACAGATCATATGTGTATGGGCGGCTTAATCGAATAAAACTCTTTAAAATCATTTGAGAATTTTTACAAGTTATATGTAGGCATATGGCATTTAAGTCAAGCCATGTCTCAAAATTTAAAATTCGTATTCCAGAATATATTTAGTCTCAGATATTCTTATTCGCGAAAATCTAAAAGCTGCCATTCTTTACGACACTAGTGCGTGAGTAAATGTATCTCAGTATGAATTTACTACGTTCGTAGTTGCTGTTAGTATTGGAGAATTGTTTTGCTAATGCCACAATATGTGGTGTTGTTTTCTCGATTTCTACCCGTCAGCCATCATTGTTGCCGTCGTCGTTGTTGCTGAATACTGCTGGTTCTTAAAATAAAATTTTAGTATGGAAAAATAATGGACGTATGAACGAACGTTCCCCTCTCCACTTCTGGCATGTTGCCGTTTGCTTACGTTCAGACTGGTTGGTTGTTCGGTGGGCTCCATAGAATATGTACATACATACATACATACATACATACATACATATTTATGTATGTAAATACAAATGTGTGTAAGTGTTCTGTATAGAATCCCACTTGACCAAGACTTGCATTAATGATATCGATTTCGAATATATCTCGAACATTTATCGAGAATGACACTTAAAAATTAATCGAAAAAAGTTTACCTGTCGCTCAAAAAAACATTAGATTTCGAAGGTTCGCTAGCAATATCAAAAGTGAGGCAATATCAAATTAATTTCGATATCGCAAAAAGCCAGCAGAAAAAGTAAAAAACGCAATTTTATTTTTAAATTTATTTATTATAAATAATCTATTTTATTTACATTATTTTTTTTTAATTCTTCAACTGATGCTAGGAACACAATTGAGACGAACGACGAATTTCGTCCACGTCGACGAATTCGTCGATAAGAGTTCGCTGCGTAAATTCGTCGTGTGAAGCACAACAACGACGAATTTACGCAGCGAATTCCTCTCTTATATTTGATAAACTTGGTTGTTTTGTGTACAAATACAGAGAGTGAGAGAGAGAAAATTGTTTTTTGGTCGTTCGTCGGCGTACAAATTAGAAATAATATCTCAGAATTCGTCACGCACGACGAATTTCGTTGTACGGCGTTGTTGTGTTCATTTCATTTTATTTTTTATGACGAAAGTTCGCACCGAAAAATTCGTCGTTCGTCCCAATTGTGTTCCTAGCATTACTCTGCATTCTAATAGACTAGCAGACATCCACTACGCTATCGTCACACATTCGAGAAACTATCGAGAAAAGTTCGAACATTCGAATTTCGAAAAATTTTGTTTCGAAATTTCTTCGTTTTAGTGAACATTCGTTTATATCAAATCTCAGGTCAAGTGGGATGCTACAAACATACATACGTACATATTTCCTTCTTGAAACATTCAAGTACAAAAATATAGAATAGCTCATTGGGGGGGGGGGGAGGGGACGAATGTTGCAGTGTTGTACTCATTCGCATACTCTTATTTATTATTCTTACTATTATTTTTTATGCGTCTTTTTGCTCTGGTCTTTCTTGACATTTAAGTTCAGTTAAGTTGCGATATTTTATTTTAGTGCACAGTGATTCGCAAGACTGATCGAAAACTGAATATACATACGTATGTACATACACATGTATGTATGTACATTAGACCATATTTATATTTATTTATATTCGGTCCACCGGCAGTTTCCGATAGACTGGCTATAAAAAATTGCACTAATAGCGTGCAAACCGTCCATGTGCATTACACTTTTCACAAAAAACAACAGAATAACCTATCCTCACTATAAACACTTTTGGCACAATAACTTTTAAATGCGGCGTTTTTCGTTACATTCGGCGTTTTTCTTTACATAATTTTGCTCTAACTATGACTTAACGTGGTCCTTTAAAGGAGGAAGTAAGGGTCTGCTTTCTTACATGCAAACGAACGTTTCGATCGAACATTAGTATTGAAAACAAGAACAAATTTGAGTTGTTTGTTTGGTCGCATTTAAACATACAGGCCCTAAGTTTTTTGGAAACACTTTTTCAACGACTCTCGCTAAAAATTGGTTAGCGATAGTTATAATCAGTTTTCATTATTTTATAAGGTAAGATCTGTATATTATATAGCCCCATTACATTTGGACCAAACATGTATCATTTAATAATTTAAAGATCAAACCATAACATATTTGTTTATGATAAGCTTTGTTATGTATTTGGAAATTATCCTATAGCTCGTGATCCCTTAAATATATCTCAAGAAAACTAGACACAAATATGGATAGAATATAGCTAGATAAAAAAATCTGAATTTCACGTACGTTGATCAATCAATTAAGCTTTAATGTATTTCAGATCAATGCTGTTAGATTTTTCCTTATATTTTACCAAAGGTAGAGCTACTTACGCTCCTCAAAAGTACATAAAGAAATAAAGAAAAATTTAAATTTTCTCTAAAATACAAATAATTGATTGGTCAACGTAAGTGACATCGTACGTGACATTATGTGGACATGCCCATATGTTATGTAAATTCTCGAACAAATCAGTAGGATTCTTTTTTCGAGTTTTTCGAGTCGAGAAAATTGTTATCAATTTGTGAGAAAAATACCTCAGTTTATTGATATTTAAGTTTTCAAATGAATAACTCTGTGTAAAATAGGACAACCATTTATAATTATTTATTTTTTCTCGATGCGACAACTTCTCACAAGTACTGGTCTGCAAGTAAATACCTACATAAGTAATGCAAAAAATAGTTATTTAAACAAAATTCGGCAGTTTTCCCATCCACTGTGCTTACTTAAATCAGTTTTCATTTTATTCTGATTACAAAAATGAGAACAACAAAACAGGGAAAAAATCATTACACTGTAATACACATGTGCAAGAGTACACAATAAAGTATTGCCACAAAAGATACATTATGTAACGGAGAAATAACAAAAGGGAAGATAGATAGATACATGTTTAACTTCGTTCGCAAGTCGCAAAGTTACCAGTTTCCTGCTATCAGATCTCTGCTGTAACAGTATAATAATATAATAATAATAATAAATAATTACTCCTGACACAAAGTGTGTCTCCTTCTCATTTTATCCATTTATATCTAAACTTTAGATTATAATTTACTACGGAATCAATAACGAATTTGTAACTGAAGTACTGAGCTACTCACTTCTAACATGCAGCCAAAAACGGAACTTATGCAGTGGAAATGTGCACGACTTTACTCTGTAAATTGCTTGCATGGCCTGGCATGGCTGCCTATTTGGTTTACTTGGTTGATGAGACCGACGTTCTGTATGTGAAACTGAGGTCGGCTGTCGTAAATACTTTCGTACTCACATAAATACATATGTATCTGTGCAAGTATAGGTATATGTATGTATGTATTTATGAATGTTTTCATGTGTGTGTAAGTTCTATCGCTTATTTGTTTATATCGTCAACGTTGTCGGTAATATGGTTGCCCCAAATATTTTTCTGTAATTATTTTTAAATTTTGTAAAATTGTTACTTACATATACATACATATAAATAAATACACATAAATGTATGTAAGTACTATGTAAATGCATAAGCAACAATCGAAACCGAATACATATTGCCAGTGAAACGAAAAAGAGCTCATAGAGTTTGCTCATCACTCAGTTTGTGGCAGCAGATCTTTCGATCTGGAAGGTAGGGATGAAACGATACCACTAAAGTATCGATACTTTTACTTGATACGGTATCGGTTCAAAAGAATCGATACCTACTCAGTATCGAATAAAAAGCATCGATACTTACTTGTATCGGTCAAGTACTTCATATGATTTTAAATAGTGAAATCAAAAGTGTATACAAACAGCATACACACACACACACAAATATTACTTTGAAATATTTTCATTGGCAGGAGTAATACCCAACGGGGAAAAAAAGGAGTAAGGTCTTTATACTCCTTCTTTTGGATTTACAAGGCCTGATCGCTCCATTCCATGCTCTTATATTTTTTACAGGCGTTTTCATTGCAAGGTAGGACTTGCGCCACAAGTTCCGAAAGGCCTTGAAATTTATAGTTTTTTGCTTTTTCTTTTTTAAGAAAAACAAAACCAAACATGTTACTATTTCTCTTTCCCATTCGCATAGAAAGATATGTGGACTGTATATCTTATATTTTATACGAAAAAGTCGAGGCCTTCTATAAGATATTCTTTAGCAGTTAGATAAGATAGTAATTGAATAAAAAAAATCCAAAGCAGGCCTTTAATATGGCCTGATTTCGCGAACTTACTTTAATATATATAAACTAAATATAAATTTACATTTAATACGAGCATATCAAATTTTGTTAAATTGGCATCATTTTCAACATTGTTGCGGTAAATAAATAATTAGTATTTTTGACCGATACGAGTATTTTTTACCGATACCTACTCGGTACTCGGTAGTAAAGTATCGATACCAAAAGTACTTGGTTTCTAAGAAAAAGTATCGAGTATTTACTTGTATTTACTCGTATCGTTTCATCCCTACTGGAAGGTTCGCCTGTGATATAAAAAATTAACACATATGTATCTAAAACGAATAATTTTAGCGATACTAATAAATAGGAATTCACTAATAATTATCCTTATTCCAGTTGTCGACATCGACATCGCTTTAACACAACACCAAAAAATTGGGACTTGTGTACCCGTTGCCGAAAAAAAACTGACTCCGGTTGGCAGGTTTATGCTATTTTCCAGACGTTAGTGAACCGGAAATAGGTTGTAGCACAGCTATGACTTTGGCAATAGTTCGAGAGCGAAGCATTTGAAATTACTCTCCTTTTGTTTGTTGGTACTTTTGCTCTCAAACAAGAAACAAAATGTTTATTGTAGCTTATTTTTGTTCGACAAACACAAAATTACAATATGGGCCTGTCCCACGATGTCGATAACGTTCGACTTGTCGCACACTTACATTTGAAACAAAAAACAAATTTTAAAATTTGTTTCTGTTTTGTTTTAAAATTTTGTCGAACGTTGTCGACCGTGGAACAGGCCCTATCATTTATACCCTGTGGCTGAGTGGTAACTATGCTAGCCTCTCAGTCCACAGGTCGTGGGTTCGATTCCCGCCATAGACCTTGGGTGTTTTTCGCAGACAAGCTAATCGCTTCGCGGGCTGTATTGTGTTTGTTAAAAATAAATAATTGGTGATAAGCTAACGAAGACAATGGCGCATAGTCATAGTCAAAACAAAGTACACTTTAAGAAGTTAAAACCAGGGGGCAAATTACGGCATTCGATACGATTCGAAGTTTTAAGACATTTCCATATAAACCTTATTGAAATATTTCGTAATTTCATTCGATAACGAGTGCCGTAATTTGCCCCCTGTATTTTGTATGGTAATACTGGTTTTAACTTCTTAAAGTATACTTTGTTTTGATTAGTTTCGACACTTCTTCGCGGAATAATTTGCTATTGCGAACATTTGCAAGTACATATGTATGTTCATACTTACATATGTACATAAACAATCATTTATTCATGAAAATTATGCATCGTATGTACACATACATTGCAATCAAATTTTTCTTTAAATCTATATACAGTATTTTTCAGTTAATTGCACATAAAAATTTGCACAACTTTTTTTTCAATTAACCGGGGAACCAATTAGCCGATACCCGCTTAATTGAACAATTCGTTCAATTAATTGAACAGTTTGTTCAATTACAGAAATCACGCATAATTGGAACTACTAATGAATTAAAAGAAATCGCATATGTGCACTTTAAGTTTTTCAAAATAATTTTTTTTTACCTTAAACGAAAAAAATGCAAGTAACAGAAAAAAATTTACATACATATATTTGTATACGCAGGTATGTATTTATTATTACTTCAATTAGTAGAGATACCACCCAGTGTTTTTCACAAATGATGGATGTCAAATATGTATGTGTAAAAATGCTAGATTATTATTCAATAATAATGCAATTAACCGGGTAAAAGTAAGAGGAAATTTATTTTTGATGACATGAATTTTCAATTATCCGAGGAAATTTACATGTGTTTTCGTATGCAATATTTTTTTGCCCGATCATATGGCTCAATTAAGCGTGGAAACCAATTAACCGAAAAATACTGTATGTGTCTTAAAACATGGCAACCATGTTACACTAGTTAGTGCTACCTTACATTTTTCGTTCGCTCGGCTGTAGCTTAACTCGGTGCTTTTATTACGAGTACATACCTATTTGTTTTTTTTTTTTTTGCTGGCTTATGTTATTTTCAGAGTTTTTATATCTTTTTTGTTGATGAGTTTTTTTATACCCTACATTACGCTGTGGTGCGACAGTATTAAATGTTTCACCAAAGATTCGAAATTTCTGAAAAATCAAAAATAATATACGGTCCTGTTCTGTAAACCGAAATCGAGTAAATTTCTCGTCCTGTAGACGTGTTTAAAATCATACACGATAACTTTCTTTCAGATATAATATTTGGGAATAATAAAAAAATTTAAAAAAATATATTCCGTTGTTTTCTAAAATCGTGCGGTTTCAAATCCATCGGTTTTCAGAACAGGGCCCATAAGCTATTATTTAGGTTTTGTATACAAAAGAAAATAACTGTAAATAAAATAGTAAAACAAAGTGGAATAAAAATGAGTTCCTCCTTAAAGTGGTCTAGGGTTGTCGATTTTTTTTTTCATATGAAAGTAGACGACGTCTAGTTGCCGAATAAATAGTCCGATCTACATCTTAAAACTTTTAGGGATAGGAACATGATCCTATTTATACATTTGTATTTTTTTGTGGATATTTCGATCATATTTTTCTATAAAAAGCTATAGAAATAACAAGAGATTTTCAAAAGTGTATTTTTTTCCAGCGATAAGGCCTTGAAACCTTGTATCAGCCGCGTGTATACCCATGAAACGTGGGAATGTGTAGAGAAGTTGTTATTATCGGTCTTGATCGACCTTTTTTTTAATTCAGTTTTAATAATTGTAGTTGTTGTTATTATGGTTATCGTACATTCTCTGTTATATTCATTCAGTTAACTTCAGTTTAGTTCAGTTCGTACCTTTCCATTTCGTATTTGAACGTTCACAGATACTACATGTACGTAAATTTTTGTATAAATGTATATGTATGCATGCGTTTCTGAATGTTTGTGTGTATGTATGGCTGCCTGTATATACATAAATACACACATGCATAACTGAAATTATAAATGTACACTTTTATACGAATTTGCTCTTAGCAACCCAGAAAACACACAGCATTGGTGGTGTAGGTTTCTGTAAAACAAATATGGTAATCGGTTGACCTAGCAGGCCATCCCTGAAACTTCCCGGCAGTTTTGAAGTCCAAAATAAATTAATGTGTATCGAAAACCGATTTGACAAAAAATTACGGAGTAATAAAACGCCATATTTTCGCAACGATATATGTACTTACATACATATGTATCTCGAACCATTCGACAGATTTTGACCAATCTTCTATTTAATTGTTGGATACATTTTTTAAGTCTATGAAAATAAATGAATAGGTATCCAAAAATTAAGGCTGGAAGCTGTAGGACAGAAACTTTGGAAGTTACTACACACATACTTATATATGTACGTATGTATGTGCATCCATACCCAGCTAGCCAAGAGCTCTTTAATAGACGATGGTGTTTAATATACAACTCCTAAACGAACCTCCTGATGATGATTTGGAGATTGATATTGTATACTTTGCGTTTAACTCTCTGTTATAAATCTTGCAATGTTTAATCGACGATAGATTTGTCTAAAATATGTTTGTTCTTTTTTGTTTTCGTGTTTACTGTTTAGATTATATTTTATTAATTTGTTTTGAGTTTTGATTAAGAATCTCGCCGGTTGTTTCAAGTGTGTTTTTCTTTTTAAATGAGTTAAAGATATATTAAAGTGAAGTACATATTAAATAATTTAATTAGTTTGGTAGGTATTTTACATGAAATATTTATAAATTATTAAAGGTACGTAAATAGCTTTAAAAATAATCTAATTCTTTTCATTAATTGAATTTTGCATGGATCTGTGCCATTCAAAGTTCTTGCAGCACCATTTTGTGCACGCCAATCCATAAATTTTCCATGTATAGAGGCTGGTTGCATCGACATACATAAATAAAATATTATTTAATCAATAAATGAAGAAAAGTTTTTTATTAATAAGTACTAAAAAATTTAATTGTTTTTCTCTCTCTTATTTAGCATGCGAAATAAAAATCCAGCTGAGTATTGTAAGATTCCTCATATCGTTCCCGAATGATTAATTTACAACTCTCGCAATGAATCATATCAGATTAACATTGAGGAGCCTCATACCATTCTTCATAAGATTTGTAAGATAATCTCTAAATAAAACTCAAACGATTGCAGTTACGACTAATGAAAGCGTCTTCCGTGGCTCTTGTATATGAATCGTGTACATGTAACAGTTTTTCAGATCTTCAGGGCAGGAATGTAGCTGAAGGTGAGAAGGTAACCTTCTACGTCGGATAAATATATTGTCAGACTATGTTGGGTTCCTGGCCACAGCAGTTGAGGGAATATATCGGGAAATATCCGATGAGCTGGCAAAAATAGGGTCGGCATTAGATGAGGGAATCACGGACAGATCGGTGAAATTACAGATAGGCCATTACTATAGGGAACTCAGTAATTGGGTAGAAAGCAGGACCAACACTTCATGGCGTAGTAGGGAGGATTGTAGAGTCTGGAGGGGTATGTGGACAAAACTTGACTCATGAAGATCCAAACTGTTACTGGACATGAATAGGAAGGTGATGCGAATCTTCATAGGCGCGTTGACAGGTCACTGCTCGGTCAAAGCAAGAACCAGAATTTGGGAAACTGACACTCCAGATTTTTGTAGGATGTGCGGGATGAAGGGGAACCAAAAACCATTGAAAATATTATCTGCCACTGCCCAAAGCTGCAACGTCATAGGCTTAGATGGCTGAGCAGACGTTTCCATGAAAGCATTACTGATATCGGGAAGTGTAAACTAGAGGACATCAGGGGATTCATCATGGGAATTCGGTGGCTAAATGAAGCATAATAGGGTCACTTCTGGCAATAAATGGGTTTGGGAGGGGGGGGAGGGGTATATGTTACTTGGTCAACAGAAAGGAATCACAATGGAGCTAATTGGGTCTCCGAGTGGAGGTGCGGTGTTGCACCACCCTTCCTAACCTAACCTAACCTAACCTACAAGCTTCTCCCGTGCGAAGCTCTTCCACGATTAAAAATTCTCTGCATACGACTCCTAGGACTTCAAAACGTCCAAATGTGATAAAAATTCGATGTTCGAAAATTGAGGACCATCGGACCATATTTATAACTAGTCTGTTTCATCTACATTGGAACATACAGTCCAATATTATATGCAGGTAGGTATGCTTTTTTTTACAAATTCGTTAGTATGGAATTCTGTTTGTTGGGTGGGAAGTGTTTATTTTATTTTTTGTAATGTGCTATAACTCGTGTGCTCGTATCATACCATTGCCCTCCCCTATCCATGGTTAGTTGAGTGCTCTGATGTGCTGTGCTGTGCTGGGCTTGTTTGTATTTCGTAGTTTCTTTCGACGACGTTGTTGACTGGTAGTAATTTTGTGTTTATTTCATTCTTTTTATTTTTTTCCATTATGTTTGAATGTGTATAACCATGAATATACCATACATACATACATACATATGTATGTATGTTTGTATATATTATCTGAATGTGTATATCTAAAAGTGTACCGACTATAAGTATATATGTATATACTTACATAGATACATATTTATATATGTATATACATATGTATGTATGTGTGTACATGCATACATACATATGCTATTTTTTTTTCATTTCTATTATTTTGTGCTCGTTCAGCTGCTCTGCTGTTGTTTTTGGTGCTTTTATTTATTTATTTTTTTGTTTTCTGTTCGAGTTAAGGTTTCGAAATATAAATTCACTTTAATATTAATACTCAGTTGAGTTTTGTAGTTTTTACAAGTCTTTAATACCTCCTATTGAAAATGAATATTTGTGAAAGTTTAGGGGAAGGCACTAATTTTATGTTATGAGAAAAATATAGTTGGAGAAAATAGGTAAAGAATTTATTTGGCGATCATTGACCATACATACTAGGGATGTAACGAATGTTCGCCTTCGCTTTCGCATTCGCAAATAATTCGCTTACTTATGCTATTTGCATTCGCTTTTGCATTCGCTAAAATGTATGCGAATATTTAAAGCGAATACTAAAGACGAAAATATTGGAAATATTTTCCAGTTTTTGAAAAAGAAAAGGCAGTGTTTGAATTGCGCGAAAATATTTTCTGCTTAAGACTAGTCTGTTGGAACTTTTGAAAAATGGTAAGCACATAATTTTGTTGCGAAACAAGTGCCACTCATATTATTTCGCATTTTAAGTAAATGTTAAAGATATATTTCATGTTTTTCCCAAGATGAACAGAGTACTACTTCTGGGAAAAAATTTCAAGAACAATTCATTCCAATTTTTCTTAATCGCCCTTATTCCAGTTGTCGACATCGACGTCACTTTAACACAATACCAAAAAATTGGGGTTTGTTTACTCGATCTCGAGAACAATTTTGTACTACTGACAATCTAATTCCGTTCCCTAAGGTCTAGAAAATAGCATAAAACTACCAACAGGAGTCAGTTGTTTTCGACAACGGGTACACAAGCCCCACTTTTTTGGTATTGTGTTAAAGTGACATCGATGTCGACAACTGGAATAATGGTGAATATGTATTTTGATAGCATTTTACAGGAAATGTTGAACTTAGTACAAGGTCTTAGGGCCAAACTACGAATGGGGTGATTGCCTAATATTTTGTAAATTTATTTTTAATTATTATCTATACTTATTTTAATATGATTTCATATATTTTTCAGTTTAACAATTTTTATTTCTAATAATATAATAAATATTTGCTGAATTCAAGACTCAAGTAGATCTATGTATACAACACAACTTTATGTTCTTAGATAAATTAATTTTCATGTGATTTTGTAACGTATTGTAATATTTGCATTCGCTTTCGCATTCGCTTTCGCAAAAATTAATATGTATTATTCGTTTTCGCATTCGCATTCGCTAAACTGGCATTCGTTACGTCCCTAATACATACATACATACATATGTACATATCCATACACATATGTACATATGTATGAATGTACATTTGTACATAAAAGCGTAAGTTTCTACTTGTAATTATGTATGTAGAAATGGTTGACAGACTAAACGAAACGATACAGACAAAATATTTGCCTATCTAGAGCTTACAACCGTTATAAATTTCAAATTATTTAAAACGTTATTAAATTTGTCCAATACAAATCAAACTACGAGTATGTATGTATACTTAGATCCGTACCACACAAAAATGTATCTCATAATATCATACCTGTCAAATGTTGCATGTATACCTATAGCACAAAGTACCCTGTGCCTATAGGTATGTATGTAGATATTGTCGGTTTACAGTGTAAAGATGCTACCATGATACAATAATACAGGTAGCCGCGAATCTACAACAAATGTACAACAAATAAAACTACAATGATTATTATTGCTGTTTTGTGATGACAACTGTCAAAAAACCAAGAGAAAACAATATACCTACATGTACTTGCGTTTTCTTTTGGCTTTGCAAAGCTTGTTTGTATTATTACAGTTTTAATAGGCACTGTTCGCGTGTGTTGGTAAAACATAAACAAGATTTGGCAGATCACATCACGAAACAAACAAAACAGCTGGCGCCCCGCGGTATATACATATATGTATAATTGTATCATGGATGCTATATCATTTAACCAAATATTTTACAGGAGCGACAAAATACTGCTAACATTTTCTATTCTACATCGCTTAAAAAATTAGCCTAATAAGTACATTAAGGTTTTTCGTCATTTAGAGTTTCAAATTAAAATAAATATTTTAGCCAGTCGTTGCGGCGTATTTTTCTCTTTCGAACAGCATTAAAATGTCATATGTTACAAAATGTGGATTTAGCCCTTTTTTAAATGATACACTACTAAAAACAAAAAATTTAAATACCTACATACATATGTTGCTTTTCATAAACGAAAATAACTGAATGAGAGGAAAATTTCTTCCGCTGATCTCACTTATTTTTTATACGATTATTTTAGTTTTGTTATTTATTGAACTGATAAATAAAATTCTATTTTATTTTGGTTTGTTTAAAAATATTTTTTTTTTTTTTGAATTTTTATTATAAATAAATATGTACATTATACGAGAACCATACAACTTTGATACTATCACGATAGTATCGTCCATATATAGATAGGTTTTCTAACCTTCCTTTACCCCCTGTTTGTGTAAGACGTTTGTTTGAGTTAGAAATCTTGACGTTTTTGTAATAGATTAAAGGAAACTTGTACAACTTTTCTTTAATCTATTACAGAAACGCCAAGATTTTTAACTCAAACGTCTTACACAAACAGGGGGTTAGTCTTGAAACGATATAGCGATAAAGTTTTTTAAAATATCGAAAACTGTCGATAGTGAGACTTCGATAGTTTTCCACCTCTAATTCTTACACAAATGACTCATGCGCGAATACTTGACGGATACTTTCGTTTGCGATATTGCCATCGAAAGTGTCTTTTGTAAAACTTCGAGATCGACAACAAAAACTGAATAAATTTAAGTAAGTACAAAATTTGAGGCCGTCAGCGCAAAGTGGTGTAAACCCAGACTATTTAATTTTGTAATTTCTCCATTTAATTATTTAATTGCACTCTATTAATTCGCGAAAACGATTTTTCACCTCCATCTGCTTTTGAATACCGAAAGGTGGCTTATTCTACTTTTGTGTTGATAGTAGTAATGTAAATGCGGATTTACATCGGGCACACATGTGGCCAAAAAAGCGTAACCACTAATTACTAATGAAAAACTATTCGATTCAGACAAGTTAAGTTAAACAGTTTCATACACAACTAATAGACAATTTTGTGGAATCCAACATAATTGGAAACTGTTTAAATCAAAGAATACATGTCTGAATCAGACAGCTTTTCATTAGTAATTAGTGGTTACGCTTTTTTGGGCACATGTGTGCCAGATGTAAACTCGGCCTAAGGAATGTATGTAATGATAGGTACAGACTTAGCAACGTGTTTATGCAACCAGGCAGTTTGCATTGTCGGTCGCATAGTCTGTAGTCTTGTTTATGGTTGCATTCGAAGTTTCAAAAATATCAAAATGTTTTGATGCTTATGGGTTGCATTGTAGGTTGCAGTGTCTGTATCAAAATATTCGAAAACGTGTTGCGTAAGTAAGTTGCAAAGTCTGTACCTACCATAACACGAGAACAGCAACTAATAAAATATGGGGGTTGCACAATTTTTGCACTGATGGCTCCATTTACATTGTCCTCTTTTTTGACAACTTAAAAAATTCTAATGCAGATCATCAGGGAACCTTTAACCAAAAATTTCTTAGTACATACTTTCACTCAATATGCCACACATCAGGGAAGGAAAATGACTTCTTGGATTTTGTACCAACTGTGAAAACAAAATGTACTTTTTGGACAATGGAGCTACTATTTTTTTTACATATTTACTAATAAGAATGGAAACATAAAAAATGTGTAAAAATTCAGAAGTAAATAATAAAAAGCAGACACTTAACAAAAATGTGTATAAAAATTCAGTATAAAAAATAAAAAATAACATAAAAAATATTAAATATTGCATTCATAAGGGTACATTCGTAGATATTAGACTTGTTAGATTTCGCTTATTAATAGGCCTGTTATTTTCATGCACTATAAAATCTAAGTTATGCACCATCTAAAATAAAACACACAAAAATATTAAAGACAACATAGGCAAAATTAATATTATATTATAGTGAAACATTGGCATTTTTAAATTGTACCAAGTAACTGGCGGTAGTACCACGGTACCAACGAGGTCAAAAATGTACCATAAAAAGTACAATTGTACCATGATTTCCATCCGTGCCACACATACCAATTTCAATGTACATATTTTTAAGAAACAATGAAACCCCTTAATTCTGTTGGTGTTTGTCGACTTGGAGTACGGCTTGCTGTGGCCCACGTGTTAAATCATTAAACTTTAATGCAATATTCGACTCACTAAATTTCATGCACAATTATGCATAGGCGTAGAAAAGCCATTCTGGAAGAGACATTGCTACCCAAGAACTGCTGTCGCACGCTCTCAAATAATTAAAAATTGCATGTACCTATGTAATTATTTATTTTAATATTATGTAGTTATGAAAATTACCACTCATAATGCCTCCCGCACAAAGAAAATGTCTAGCTACCACAATGCAATTATGCATATCGTTTACTTTTCTTTGAGTTTTTCTGAGATTTATACAATAGAAGCACAAGTGAAATACCGAAGTATATTTATTTGATATAAAGTCTTTATTTATTTAATTTGAAAATTTAGTTTGTTTTTATGGTTAAGCAATTGTCTATATGCATTTCGTTCCCGCTTTTGGAACTCGTCAGTAGACTTCAACCCAAAAAATTTTTGAATTTGTGATTCTCAATATACATACGTATTATTAAGAGTCTTACTATAAACATACAAAGTTTGTCAGCTAAATTCAAAAATTTTTTGGGTTGAAGTCTACTGACGAGTTCCAAAGGCGGGAACGAAATGCATATAGACAATTGCTTAACCATAAAAACAAGCTAAGTTTTCAAATTAAATAGAAACACACGTCTATGTAACAAAATGCGAGATAAATAGTTAAAAAGCTTTCGAAAATGTTTTTCGCCACAACTTGTTCTTTATGTTTTTTTTTTTATCAGAATGGACCCAATTGGGTCTCCGCGTGGAGGTGCGGTATAGCACCATCCTTCCTAATTCAACTATGAGTTGACTTCAATGTGCGATGTTAATGCTGTATTGTATAAACCACAAAGTATACCCTGTGGTATAAACGGCCGTCTTCCGGTTTATTCTTGGATCGTTTGCTACTTATTATCATTCAACAATCGGTGAATGGTCCCATTTTGAAATGTATGTATGTAGATTCCGCCGCATCGCATCTGCCCATTGCAGATGCATTTGGAGTTCTTATGACTATAGTTAGACAAGTTCCACGGTGATTTTCTCTAGTGAGGTCAAGGTTATTTCTGTGCTTGATGATTTACTTTTCAACTGATCCCATATGACATTCAGGACTTGGTATCATCACCTCCACTAGGTTTGTCATCTGCTTTTTATATTTTTATTTTTCTAAAAATATTTTAAACTGGCTTAACTCGGTGTGCTTCGCTACCCCTACCCCATACCCGCAAAAAATAAATATATATGTATATATGGCACAGCAGGTTTTTCACAGTTTTAACAAAACATATCAATAATTGGTTAGGGATATTGGACCATGCGACGTATTTGATTTATAGCATTTTCAGTTTAAATAAACCTTTTTCAAATTAAACGAAACGCTTTTCAAATTAAACGAATCCATTTTCAAATTGAACGAAACCTTTTTCAAATTAAACGAAACCTTTTCCAAATTAAGTGAAAGTTTTGACGTCGATTAGTTTTTCTACTTCTTAAAAAACACTATTGGGCTTATCGTGGTATGGGTTTTTCGACTACATATGTATGTATGTACGTATTTGTAGTTTATTAAAGAAACCAAGCTACATTTTTCTTTAATCTATTACAAATAGATAATAACTTGATACTTGATTCCAACCGGAATAACATTCGAATAACATTTTTTCCTTTCGTCGAATATCGAACATTTTGTTTCTTTTTCCATTAAGTTGGGTAAATTGAAAACGTCAAACTCGTTTTCTGACAAACAAAAGAAAGTGCTTTCGAATTTGTATGCTATTAATATTACAATTCGAAAGCATTTCCTTTCGAGAATCCGTAAAAAATGATGGGAGGGGGCATTGCAGAGCAATTAATTTAATATGAATATACATACATAATCACCCGTATTGCGTATGTCGAGTCGAATATTTGTCTACGAGAATTTTGTCATAGAATAAAGAAAACTTGTACAAGCTTTGTTTAATCAAATACAAAATTGTCGTAGGAGAATATTCGACTCGACATACGCAATACGGGTGAATATGTACATTATGTACATAAATAAGAAATTTATTATTCGACATATTGTAATAAGTTTATTTTAATTTGAAATTTATTTGCTGGTGGTACAGCATTGTCTATATGCATTTCATTGTTGCTGTAAGAAATCAACAGTCAACCACACATTTGATCAGTCACAAACCTCTTATCTTAATAAACTTATGACAATGGTCCTAATTACGAGGGTCGTATTTCGACTACGACTACGACGATTTTGTACTAGATTCTTCTTCTTCTTCCTGTTGTGCTGACATACTATGTAGTATGTCAAAAAAGGTGACTTCGGACACTTAGTCCATGGTGTCACCTTTGTGGTGATAATTTTTTGTTGTTGTTTAGGAGCTTCCTTCGGTTGCTGCGAACGACCTATACCTTCGTATAGGAAGTAGGAGTTTCCAAGATCCACTCCTTTGTGGTGATTGTTTTTATAATTGTTTTTGTTTTTGCATGTGGTTAATGGAAACCAACGGGATATCGCGGTGATACCGTTAACCGACGCCAACCATTAATCACATGCGGTGAGACGCAAAACTCTCGAAGGCCAATAAACAACAGTGGCCTGGTTGCATTTAAGAAATAATTGCCAACGACGCGTGATGTTGACTCGCCCAGAGCTGCTTTACGAATCTTTGTACTAGATTAAAAAAAATATTGCAATATTCTTTAGTCTAGTACAAAATCGTCGAAGTCATAATACGACACTTGTAATAATATAGAATGTATAGAAAAATAAATTTCTTAAATGCTAAATTTAGATTTTGCCTTATCCAAAGGATTTCTAATTGCATAAAGGTGTAGAAAAATACAATAGATTCATATAGAATGTAAATTATTTATTTAATAAATACTTGGGCGGGGTAACTAGACCATATGCACAAGATGTTATTAACAGTATTTAAAAAAGTTTTTGTGACTGACTGTACACGACCTATACCTTCACATAGAAAGTAGCAACGTGGTTGTCAACGAAATTCCACAAAAGAATCGCAAGATTATACGGTTATTGCAGATCAGCCAACCAGTGCGAGAGAGACGAAAAATTATTGAAGGTTAAACAACACATACAAGCCTGTCCGCACTTAAGAAATAATTACGATGACGCGAGAGTTGTTCTTCAGCCCAGAGCTGCTTAACAACTGTATGCTTATTTTTATTATATGATTTTCAAAAATATTCCCCTTTATTGTGAATGGCGTCGTCGACGTCACATCAAGTCGACAGTAAAAATTGTCACTTGTCTACTCTTTGTCGACAAGTGACTTCTTTTAACATGTTCCATTAATTTACAAAACCTTAGAGATTAGTAAGAAATTGTCAATAAGATCCAATTGTTGCCGAAAAAGAGTTGACAAGTGACAATATTTACTGTCGTATTGATGGAACGTCGACGACGCCATTCACAATAAGGGGGAATATTATTTCTGAATTCTCAAATAGTTTTTTAAAGTCTGTGCAAGATAAGAGGTTTGTAACTAACTGTAAGTGTAATTTTCAGAATTCAGTTTGAAATATTTAATAAGTATCATATAACATAATTTTATTTAAAATTAATTTAAGTTGGTAGTAAATTTGAACATGAATTTGAAATAAAAAATAATGGGCCTAATTGCGAGTGTCGTATTACGGCTTCGACCCTTTGGTACTAGATAAAAGAGAAAAATATTGCATGTTCCTTAGTCTAGTACAAAATCGATATAGTCCACGTCGAAATACGTCACTCGTACCTATGTAGGTCCAATAATTTGATATTTAAATAAGTATATACATATGTATACGAATTTTTTTGAGTTAGATCTTAATTAAAATACTTTTTATTTAATTTGGAGTGTTTACATGTTTTTCAATACAAAAATAGTAGGTATGTTAGGGAATACATAGTCGACTTCGTTGTAGTATTATGATTTGTCATTTCAAAAGTATTCCTGATCATTTGATTTGGAATAGTGTAATATAATGCAACTAATAAGCTGTGATATTTAAGAATCATTAGAAGCAATAAATTCGAAATAATTGTTAAAACAAAGTTAAATAGTGTGCTCCGGAAAAACGACAAAACCACACATACAGGCCTGTTCTGCAAATCACGACAAGTCAAATCACGGTGATTTCATAAAATTAATAAAAGCTAAATCATTGCTTTTGCAAATTTCAAGATATATAGTGATGGAAGTTGGAATAAAATATTCTATTATACATGACAAAAACTTAAAATACAGTAAAAATCCACTAACAAGTCAGCTATTAATAGTTTGTTTTTGAAATCACCGTGATTTAAATCGCCGTGATTTTAAGAACAGGCCCGATAAGCACTATTTCATTATTGGAACAGACACAATTAATACCTTTGCAATAAAATTGGGACGCACTTAGAAAAATATTACATTTCCTGAAAAATAAATTATGTACAATGAGTTTTTCATTTAAAAATTTTAATACATATTGCACTTCCCTGAAACAGCAAGAGATTTCATGTTTGAAATACATACATACTCATTGCATTGCCTTTTCCAAGTCAATTTGAAGTCCAGTTTTGCCAATCCTTGCAGTAACATGGTGAAATTGCTTTAATTAAACATTTATATACAGTTTTTATAAACATTATCTTCGTTTTAATGCAAAATCAGCAAATTTCTCATTCTTGTACATGTTTACATATTTGAATTTGCCTTGATTCCAACCAAGGCGAGGCGAATTTGTTAGTATTAGGTCAGGTTGCCAGACCATTTATAATGTATTTTTATGGCTGTTGTTTATAGGAATATGTGAATAGGAACTGGGATTTGCATATGGCAATGCCATTGTATATAGAATGCAAAACAGTGCTACCGTAGTAGCTAAACGTAAAGTTTGCATTTTAAACAAATTTGTCTAAAGGTGAATTCACCCATTGTTTCGGAAGAAAATTTTTGTCTGGAGAAAATTTTTTTTACTGAGAGTTTTTTGCAAGACGATTCATCCATTTCGAACATTTTGTCTGGGAAATCAAAGCTACCATATGAAATACGTGTGTAAACGATGAGTTTTAATTTTGCAAGTGGCAGCACAGCGGCAAATGATTACAATTTGTTGTGTCACACACATCCTTTTAATTGTTTACTGCAATGGATTCCTTCAACTCCATAAATATGGATATATTTTTCTTAATTTTTCCTTATTTCTATTGTAATAAATACAAGTATACTCTGTGCTTTTATTATTTATATGACATGATGTGGCAGCTCAGTTCAACTTTGGCTAAAAAAATTAAAATAGTTGGCAGCTCAGTTCGATTTTGTCCGGACAAAAATTAAAATTAAACCAATTCAAGTAGAAAATGTTCCGAACAAAATTTTTTCTCTTCTCTCTCTCTCTCAAAAAGAGAAACGTCAAACTTCATATAAAAAAATTTTGTCCGGACAAAAATTTTGTTCCGAAACAATGGGTGAATCCAGCTTAAATCGCATTTCTATCAGCAATCGTCAAATTTCATAGCAGAGAGCATCATATTATGTGTGGACTGCAATATTAGTATTATATCAGATATTATAATATTGTTTTCATAATATATACTATTTAGAAAACAATAATATGATATCAAGTGTAAAAAAACGCACACATATGTACATAAATAGGTGAAGAGCATTTTGTGCATTAAAGTGAAAATTAATATTTTTTGATAAAAATAATGCCGAAATATTTTAATTATACACGATGTATGTATATAGTAAATGCCAACATTTTTGTGAAACACACATTACTATTACAATAAACGAAGATGTTTACTGCACGGCTGCATGATAATTATGAAATATTATGATATTTACAATAGTACGTTTTCCCCTACATAAATATTAATATTATTATAAATATATTTTTCTCCTTATTCTGCCGAATTCTCTCTCATATTATATCAGTGTTAATATCAGGTATAGACGCTATGTTAGTTCCTTTACATACATTCAAGGTATAGTAAATATTATTTACATGTACATTTTTTTGTACGAAATAATCAATTTTTCTAAATATTTTTCACATATTTGAACATAGTACTAGCTAATACAATTTATTCCATATTTTTTTATATATTTTTACAGCATTTGACGTGAATTGTTGAATGGAGTATCAGTCTTCATGACATGAAAAAATTAAAAATCCAAAACATTCGTGATAAAAATATATCAGGTGTAGACGTAGGGTGATGTAGTACTACGGAAAAATGTAACAACAATTTTTTGATGCGGCAGCAATTTTTAAGGCTCAGTTACCCGACTGTAATGTAAAGTAACTGCAATGTAGGAAACAGCTGATCGATATTTGTATATGAAAAGTAGGTTACGTTACATTACATCTCTATAACCATTTGCATTACTTTTCACATAACAATAGCGATCAGCTGTTTCCTACTGTTGCAGTTACTTTACATTACAGTCGGGTAACTGAGCCTTTAGAAATATCAAACTGGCAACATTCCTTGCGCTTGTGTGTGCTGTCAATTAAAAAAAAAGTATACACCATATCAAGGCACATTCACAAGGTACTAGCGAAAGTGCAGCTGAGCTATTTTTTTTTTTCAAATTAAAGTTCATCTGAAACTCCAAAGAGAACTTAAAAAAAATGTTAAAAAATTTCAATATGAAAAATATTTTATTAAAAAAATTCTGTGAAAATAAATTTAAAAATATAAAAAAAAACTATTAAAAAATTGTGAAAAGTGCTAAATGTTAAATATTTTGTTAGTGGTAGCTGCCGTGGAGAAATGTTTTCAAATATATGTGAATAATTTTTATTATTATTATGTTAAACAAATTCTATTTTTGAAATTTTGGATAAACTAAGAGCCATTTGTTTTTTCATTGTTTTTGTAATCCTGATATTACCTGGAAATGCATTTGCCTTGCTAGTACATACATATCGTCACCTAAAATCCAAAAGGCCGTAAATTACCAAAAAATTCAAAATAGACTTTTTGATGAATTATGATGTGATTAATCAAAATACATATTTTCTTAAAATTGCACTCACATATGTTCAAAAGTACCGATTTTATTCATTATTCAATTTGCACCTAACATATAAATAGTCTTAAATTTATGAAGTTTTTGCTTCTCCTGTAAAATAGTAAATAGTGTACTTACCGCCTTTTGGATTTTAGATGACGATATGTATGTATATAAAATGGTGGTGGTGGTACATTGGCATCTCAGTTAGAATGTAAAAATATAACATGGAATTTAAAGGAATTAAATGAAAAAAGGATTATATCAAATTTATCTCCCACTCTCAATAATCAAAAAGAATTGTCTCATCCAATATAAATTAAAAAATAAGAAGAAAAAACTAAATAAAAAATTTGGCGGTTTTCTGAGTTATTGGCCTCTCTAAAGTTAAAGTGCCGTCGGGTAGGGTTGAGGATTTTCTGCCATATACATGTCAAATAGTGGCTTCGGTGAGGAAAGATTTTCTGCCTAGGCGGCATTTGGCCGGACTTAAACATTTTATTCTCTATGAATGTATATACACCCAGAGAAAAAACAGCTTAAAATCTATAAAAACCATATTGAATTAATAAGAAACATTAACGAAAGTCTAGTCATGTTCAAATTATTTATTTCAATTTACAGTATTAATTTATTAATTTTATTTATTTTTTAGTATCTCAGTATACATTTTCTATTATATTGAAAATTATTGAATTAATATTACGCGTTCTTATTTTTAAGGTGCTGCTTTTCCCTGAGTGTATTATGTATGTCGAAAATAAACGAAATCAGATAACTGTCACACAATTCTTAGTCCGGGTTTACATCGGTGTGCCAAATGCCACACAAGCGTAAAAAAAGCGTAACCACTAATTATTAATGAAAAACTGTTTGATTCAGACATTTATTTATTAAGTTAAATAGTTCCATACATAAGTAATAGACAATTTTATAGAATCCAGCATGATTGGAAACTGTTTAAATCAATAAATACATGTCTGAATCAACAAATTTTTCATTAGTAATTAGTTGGTTACGCTTTTTTGGGCAAATGACATACAAGAAATGCCAGATGTAAACTCAGCCTTACGCATATTTAATGTCTGCCAGAAAATGGTACGAAGTCTATAAGAATTAAGTCAGACATTTGCACTAAATGTCTGGTTCAGACAAAATCAGAGCACTTTGCTGGCTGGGTGTATAGTATTCACATTAGGGACGTAACGAATGTTCGCATTCGCAAATAATTCGCTTACTTTTGCTATTTGCATTCGCTTTTGCATTCGCTAAAATGTATGCGAATATTTCAAGCGAATACTAAAGTCAAAAAAGTTTTTACTTCTTTTACGAAAATAGTTTACGATGAACGAACGTCAAAAAGACGAAAATTATTTTATGTAAAGCTTTAAGATTTTAGCAGAACACTTTTCTATCAATAAGTTCTTATAAGTATCAAAATGAAACCAAGATCCAGCGGAGTTTGGAAATATTTTTCAGTTTTGAAAACGAAAAGACAGTGTTTGATTTGCGTGAAAATATTTTCTTCTTGAGACTAGCCTGTTCAAACTTTTGAACACCATTCATTACTTCGTACAACAAATTTCAAATCCAAACAATATTAACTAGTCCTTGTTTGTTGTAAATTCCACGCGAAACAAGTGCAACTCATATTATTTCTCATAAAAACTTAAAATGTTAAAGATATATTTCATATGTTTTTCCCAAGATGAACAGAGTACTACTTCTACAAGATTTTTTCAGGACAAGTTCATTCCAAGTTTTCTTCATATGTATTTTGACAGCATTTCACATTAAATGTTGAGCAGTGTAAACTTATTTTTAATCATTATCTATACTTACTCTTGTATAAATTTATTTGCATGTGATATTTTAACGAATTGTAATATTTGAATTCGCTTTCGCAAAAATTAAACTGTATTATTCGCTCTCGCATTCGCATTCGCTAAACTGCTATTCGTTACATCCTTAATTCACATGTGTAAACACATGCATATCTATGGCTTAATATAAGAAAGGCGGAAATCGAATTTTCAATATTTTATAGGAGAAGCAAAAAACTGAAGAAGTCCTTGATTTTGAATTGTAACGTACTATGATCTTCAAGGCCGATGCAATTATACGTTGTCTCCCAGAAAACGTTAAAAACGCGATTTCGAAAAAAAATTGAGACACGCCCAGTGGTATATATAGTCATACTTATCAAGGCATATTCAGTACCAGGTTGCATTATCATCATTATTAGTTGATCGTCAACTGACTATTATACTCCATCCGGTAAACACCATACAAAGTAGCATAAAATCAATCCGAAATGTCAAATAAAAATAATCTTATAACAATTTTGAATGTATGTTGTTATAATGATACACTTTAATAGCATAGACAGACGACAGAGTTAATTTGCATTAGCTGTCTTAATTCAAATTAACTTGTGAATTATCCCCATCCCAATGTGTATTAGATTTGAAGTAAATGCACTAAATCAAGGCCTATTTATCAGGTCAACGCAACTCTACAAAAACACAGCAATACAAAAAACAACTTTATGTTTAAGTCAAGGTGCATTTATTAGGTGGCAGCACTACACCAGGTTACTAATGTCATTATACCAAGCCAAATGTCAAATTTGGATTGTGTAGGTATAAGCCTAAAAACATGCTTTTATTTGGGTATCCATAAACACCTAACAAATATTCAGTTTTGTATGGTGTTTGACATTTCTTATAACAAACATACAATCTAACGATGCTACCCTGTTTTGAAAATTAAGATGGTAATTTATAGCAACAAAGTACATGTGGTTATTGCTGTTGTAATATTTGTTGTAGAAATGCGGTTACCTGATTGATGTGCCTTGGTTTAAGTTGTCAGAAACACACACATACATGAACTAAAGTATATGAAACACGAAAACACAGAATATCATCAGGACGATTGCATTGACCTGATAAATAGGCCTTGCACTAAATGATACTACGCAGGGCAAAGTAAATTTATATAAAGTATATGCAAGTACTCAGGTGATTAATTTTTTTCTCGTGTAGTGTCAATGCATGAATGTCAAAAGTTGTTTACAATTTTCGTACGCCATTTTGTTTTGCTTTGCTTAGTTATACACAATTGTGTGCAGTGAAAAAGTTTAAATAAATTTTTACTTAAAAAGGGTGTTACAAAACATTTAAAAATAATTATATTTAATTATTAAAATAAATATGTAGCTTTTATTATACTTATTTCACGTAATAAAGGTTTATCAATTAATAAATTTACTTTGGTTTTGTCTATCCATACATTTCCTTTTTGTTGTACGCAGATCTGGGACTTGCATTAAATAACAAATGCATTGACCATTTTCCCGCACTAAACCAAATCAATACAAATGCAAATTTATTACATTAGAACTAACTTTGATAATTATAGTGCAATTTTTTGGCATTAAACTAAAATCTCTTCAAATACATTAATATTGCGCTAGCACCAAATCACATGGCGAAAAATAGAACGTAAATGTGTACGTACATAAAAACATACGTACATACATAAATATGTAAACTTTTTTCTATGTACATATCGCCACTTAAGGCAAAAATCATATCACTACCATTTTTATAATTTTTAAAGAGAAAGACAAAACTTGATTAAATTGTTCCAAGCGGTAGTATATTCCGTTTATAAAATCTCCATTTTTTAAGATATAACTTTACAATAAAATAAACGAAAACCTAAGTTCTGATCTTTCATTTGTATGCACGTACTTATACAGGTGCCTTCAATGTTCCTTTATTGTCTTTTTTATTTGTGCTATCTGATAAAAATATGATTACGTTTTATATAATTTTACTGTGTAAAATATGTGTAATTGCAATAATATTGCATTACTTCATGATGTGCTTAGTGGCAATACAAAATTAGTGCATTTTACGACATACGATTAGCTGCTAATAGAATATTAATCCATTACTTTTAAGAGATTTTATTTTAGTGCAAAAAATAGTGCATTACAAACATCAAATTTAAATTTTCACTAAAATTTTTGTTTCTCAATCAGTGCTTATGAAAAGTAATGCAAGTTGCCCAGGTCTGGTTGTAATCATCTTTTTTCGACATTCATCCATTATTTTTACACAAACAACGCGCATGTTGTTTTTGTATTTTCTTAGTTGTTGTAGACCTGCATATACTTTATATAAATATACTTTGACGCAGGGCTTATTTGCAAATAAAACTGTAAATTGTTGCCATATTATTGTTTTTATTGCGACTTACTAATTCAGAAAACTATTCACGATTAACGCACTATTTGCAAATAAAATGGAAAAGGTTGCCACGCTTACAAATGTTTCATAAGAAAAAACAATAAATTGATAAATATTGCACAAAAAACATTGATAGAAGCAAATAATAACAATTAAAACAAATAATTATTTGATATTTTGTGCATTTTACACTATTTTTTTGTCAACATAAGTAAACTTTCTATAGAAGTGCTACCAAGTTTGTGTACTTTTGCTATGCCGTATAAACAGTGAGTTAATTTATTTGCAAATAATTTCATTTGCAAATAGTGCGCGTATAAACGTAGTATGAGACTGAATTAATACAGAATTTAGCTATTTCAATATGGTAACACTGTCAACAATCAATCAAATGTTGGCAAATTGTTTTCGTTTGCAAGATCAAAATGGATTCAAAGTCAGGAAAGATAAATTATTTTAGTTGTTTTTAAAAAAATAAATAAGAAATATTAAAATCGAAACACGTTTTTTCCATTTTAAGATTTCCAAGGAAAATAATCAAAATGTGGGTTACGAAAGAAAATGGACAATTTTGCTAGCTATTTCGTCGGTTGGTTATTGGTTGGCTGCATTCATAATGTATTTTGAATATACTGTGCCGCAAACATATAACCAATCGACGATTTACTTAATGCAAATACTGTCGTTTGTCAGGGTAAATTTTTAATTCACATTAGTGAGCTTTTACTGCAAATTAACGCTGTCGTCTGTCTACGCTATAATACTCGCACAGATATAATATACTCGTCTGTTTGCACATGAACATTTTGAAGTAAACACATCACGGATGGAAATCATGGTACAATTGTATTTTTTATGGTACATTTTAGACCTCGTTGGTACCGTGGTACTACCGCGAGTTACTTGATACCATTTAAAAATGCCAATGTTTCACTACATCGACGGTTGATTTCTGGCTTGCGGCACAGTATATACAAAATACATTATGTCTGCAGCAAACCAGAAACCAACTGACGATTTGGTAACATTAATTTTACTTCTGAGTTTTTACACATATTTTAACGTTTCCGCTCTTATTAATAAATATTAAAAAAATGGTACCGCCATGGTCCAAAAAGTACATTTTGTTTTCACAGTTGGTACAAAATCCAAGAAGTCATTTTCCTTCCCTGAAACACATTCATATGTATCTAGAATGTATACACACATGTAAACTTCTACAAACATACGAAATTTTCGAATGTGTGTAACAAACATTTATATCAAAGTATACGAACATTCATAAAAACATCGTACAGGAGATGAGTAAGCGTGTGTTTAAATGGCACACACGTGTATCAATCAGCGGACATTAAACTGTTGCGACAACAATGGCTAATGTTGCTGATGTTTTTCTCTGGCTTTGTTGTATTTCAAACAATTTTGCAGGGTACGAAAACAAAAGCCAAATTGGCTAATACTTTCTCTCAGCAGCGCTCTCAGTTTTGGGGATTTGTTTTTGGAGATAAAACTTGCGTGAACATATATCTCTTGCGGATTTTTAGGGGAAAGGCACTTTTTTCGCTATGTATTTTTGGGGATAATATGTAATTTAAAATCTCAGCACAACGGAACCTTCAGAACCCAAGTGCGCCTGTTTTTCATGAAACTGGTAGCCTGCAAAAACTTTTTTTTTAGTTTTTCTTATTTATTTTTATTTTATGGATAACAAAATAACTTTTTGGAAATTTTTGGGAGGAAAAATTAAAATTGGCGGATAAAACTAGGATCCCTGCCTCTCTGGCCTGGTGAGAGAGATAATAATTTTTGCCAGGGCTGCCGAATAAAAGAAAAACTATTCCTAAATATCAAAAATATTGGGCAAGTCGTGTCGAGTCTTCTCTTTCTACAATCCGGCACGACTTACACAATCAGGATGTATATATGTATATATGTATATATAAAGATATTTTATATGTCTTTCTTAAACTAAGTTCTTAAATAAAATATTTCAAATATAACAATGGTCATTATCATTAATACTTGTATAATAGTTTTAACGTTAAAGTTCTTTATAGGGCCAAACCCACGATGTCGACAACATTCGACTTGTATCATACTTACATTCAAAACAAAAACAAATGTTAATATTTTGTTGTTGTTTCAAATCTAAGTGTGCGACAAGTCGAACGTTGTCGATACCGTCGTGGGCCAGGCTCATAATATCTATGTATGTAGTAATTCGTATTTCAATCTTGTCTTTGTTTGGGAAATTTATTGCAGAAGATTTTTTTTCTACATACAAGTTTATTTATTTTAAATGTACTATAAGTAAAATTATAGTACATCTTAACGACTAAAGCAATAATTTCTTATACTGAAACCTTCCTGCTACATCTTAGTCTGAAATTTAGAAATTTTGTTGAAAAATTATTTTTTAAATAGCTGTTTACCCAATTGGTGAAATCAAAGCACAACGTATTTTTAAATTATTTAAATTTTTAGCAAAAAAAAAAAATGCATTGGCAGCATAGTTATTAACTAAATTTATAGCTGAAAGCGTTTTATAAATTTTAAAAATGTATGCAGATATATGTATCTGTTAAAAAATTTCGGATATTTCTTTTACATTTTCAATGATAATTAATATTTGCGATAACAATTAGGGTCTCAATCCACAAGTCGGTTTTAGGAAAAATTTCAGGCCTACTTTTGGCATATGTAAGATGTTTATTCTGTCTTGTTTTTATTTAGTTTTGAGAAAAGCCTACTATTTTAATTATACTTGCTTAATTTGCATTGTCTCATATCCATAATTGTGAAAAAATTTAAAAATAATTTTGTTACTTTCGTCACTTTTTGGTTAATGAGGAAAACTTTTAAGTTAAAATTATTAATGAATTATTTATTATTCGCAATTGTTATACTTAATACATATTCTAATCAAAGAACATAAATCTAAGCAATATATAAAAAATCTATGAACTGTTTTGAAGAATATAATGACTGTAAGGTTGACAACAATAAAAAATCAAATTTTACTTGCTTCAGTAAACAGTAAACACACGCGTTTCTGTGAAGGTTTCATTTCGTCGGCGGGTTACTGATTATGTGTACCTGCAAGGTTAATGTGTCCTTTTTCAAACTCGTGCTCAGTTTTTCGATATCTTCAATATATTGGGAGACATAAAGTTCTGTCTCCCTTTTATATTTACTTTAAAAAATACACTTAAAGGTAAACCTGCTGTTATGTATGTGTCTATGGCCGGGTTTACATCTGTGTGCCATGTGCCACACAAGCGTAAAAAAAGCGTAACCACTAATTACTAATGAAAAACTGTTGGATTCAGACATGTATTTATTAAGTTAAATAGTTTCATATATAACTAATAGACAATTTTATAGAATCCAACATGATTGTAAACTGTTTAAATCAATAAATATATGTCTGAATCAAATGTGTTTTCATTAGTAATTAGTTGGTTACGTTTTTTTTTGGGCAAATGACACACAAAAACTGCCAGATGTAAACTCAGCCTATCACTTATGTTATAAAAAAATCTTTCGTGTATGCGAGTATTTACAAAACAGTTGAACAAGACATTCCCCTTTATTGCGAATGGCGTCGTCGATTGGTTTCTGGTTTGGAGCACAGTATATTCAAAATACATTATGTCTGCAACAAACCAGAAACCAACCGACGAATTGACAATATTTACTGTCGTCTTGATATTCACATTATTCATCGATTTTCTCGAAAAAAAATCAAATAAATATGTGTTCGGATTTTCATATTGAATTCGAAATTCATTGCAATATAACAATTACAATTGATTATTAGCTTTTTAGACATTTTGGCGATGAATATTTTAAGTTTAGGAATATGGCTAGCAATAGTCTGGATACCCTGTGCTTTTTTTCTATAAATATGTAAGACAGGGATGAGAAATCAGATTTACAATTGGTACTTTTGTTCAAGAAAGGTTGTAATTTTTTCAGTACTATTGTACCGAAAATTCTTTATTTAAATTTTTTTAATACATTTTTTTCTAATTAACTAAAAATACACGTAAAATTTATTTTTACATAATGTATGTGCTTAAGAAAAATTAACAATGAACATAAAGGAACTTTGAAGTTCAATTATTATATGATTAATTAATACTGTTAATCTTTAATTTCAGAAGAGACTCAAAAGACTGTCAGTTGTTGAGATCTAAATTTAAATTAACATTTAGTATATACTTTTCCATTCTTTGTTTTGATTCGATTAGAGACAGTCGAAGTAAATAGTATGTTTCTCTCTTTGGTACGAAAATACCCTTTCCACATTTGGAGATGAATTTAGAAGAGATAATGTTGCTCTGGCAATTCTTGCAATATCAGAAAACATAAATTTTTTTATTTCCAAAGCTGAAGGTCCATACCATCCGTTGTTTGCATATGCGTTGTATGCGTTTCTGTACGTTCTCTCCGATTCTATATTCAAGTTACATGCAATACGTCTTATGCGCAAGTATTTTTGTTGTTTTAATGCAAACAGAGAAAAAATTTTAATTCACCACACGAACATTTGGGTATAAAAGAGCATGATGCATGCGACGGATACAAAAGTAGAAAGTAAACCTACTTTATCAGTCCTATGCGTCTATACGTTCTTTGCGTTTTGTTCTGTAACTTACCACATAAATTACCTTGATTCTACTTTTTGGACCTTCAGCTTAAAACCTTCGAGCAAAAGGTACATATGTATGTATTATGTCGTTTTTTATGAACTTAATAACTTCTACATCAACTATAGCTTGAAACTGGTTATTTATATATTAAATATTTTTTGTGCAATTTTTGGCATGTAATAAACACCTAAAATTGAAAAAGTCAAAGTTGAACGTATGACGGATTCATTGTGCCCCGGCCTTTAGGTACTTTTAACTTTTAAATTGTGCTAAAAAAAGTACAATTGTACCAACTTTTCGATCCCTGTTGTAAGAGTTTATTAAATTTACACAGAAATCTCTTCAGAGAATCACTATGTTTAACACTTTCGAACTCGTTGGTCACGAGCGGTTAATCGAAAGAATGTGGCAAAATAAAATAACATTGGAAAAAGAAATATAAATTTGTAAAAAAAAAATCCTGCATAAGTATATAAAAGAAATTATTATTTAATATACATGAATGAAAATTATACATACGTATGTACATTAAAATAAAACAAGTGCCAAATAAAAAATAAGAATTAATGGAAATGAAAAATATTGAATAAATATTGTCAATAAGAAAATTAAATATTAGTGCTTAATAAAAGTTATTATTAATACAGCTTGTGATATTATTCCTGTGAGAAATCAGCATCAACCCCTTTTCATTGTTATTCCTTGATTTTCAAAGTAAGTAAAGTAACTTTTAACCTCCGCATAACCTTAAAATGGAAAAAACTAATAAATGAACAAAGCAAAGGCATAGTTTTTTTTTCTAAATATTCGAATTGAGATGCTCTTCGAATGCAAACGAAAGTGAATTTAATAAGACTTATTACATTGTAAACACTAACATACATAGTGCATATTATCTGCTTAGTATGTACATTTACTTTAACAATATTCTAGATACATTTTTTGTAAATACATACATACATATGTAGATACAGTGGCGGATTTATGTTTGATGTCGCCCTATGCCCCTTATATACATATATGCCGCCCTTTTTGCTCTATGAAGAAACAATTTTTAAAATTAAATATCCAATTTATAAATATTTAAATCACACTGTGCAACAATAAAAAATCTGCTCGATCCTGGCAATATAAGCTAGATAGTAGTACAATTAATTTTTATGAACCTCCAAAGATTTCGTAAATCAGTGCGCCCTCAAAAAATGGTGTTATAATTTTTTGTTCAACAGCTAATTCAGACTTAGTGATAGCGCTTTACTATATGTGGCAATAATGTAGCTAAGAGTCCACTAAATAAATCTCATTAACATTTTACGCTGAAAAATGTTAATGAGAAAATGACCTAATAGGTCATACAGACCACTTTTGAACTCGAAAATTTTCGTTTTCACAATTTTTCGACGTAATTTTTTTTTTCAAAAATCATGATTAATTCACACTTCTCTGTTGAGTTTCACTAACACTTTTTGCAAAAAAAATGCTTCTCGCACTTTATTTAATAGAGGAAAGAATGTTGTTTTTTTAAGTTTTTCAGCATAACTTAGAAGGACTAATAATTTTTCACTAACAATATTTGTTGAAGCAGAAATAAACGAAACCCTTAAAAAAAGTATAGTCTAGGAAAAAACGAAAATTTATCATCCGAATTTATTTAGAGGAGCAGTCAGTTAAACTGACTGACTGAAATTATTCGTTGTGTATAACATTTCGTTTCATGCGTTCGCTTTGACTGCGACTTTTTACATTTTCAGAAGCAGACGCAAAAGCAATTACACAAATCAGAAGTTTTTAAACGCTGCTTGTCAATACGTCCTAACTAGAGTGCGCTCTGGTTTCGTAAATAAACATGTAAAATACACTTACCAGAACTGTCGTTAAATCTCAACAATGCAAAATGGTTTACTATATAATACTAAAGTATCTGAAGAAATTTACATTGCACCTTATCGGTGCAAGGTAAGGTCAGAATTATATTCTAAAATTTTCATTGATATACGTAAAGCAAAAGTAATTCACAAAAATTATCAATTTTAAACTATTTAAAATGTTAATTCATAGGGTTCTTAAAATTTTGTCGCCCGGCCCTATATGTAAATCCATCCCTGTGTAGATACATACATATGTATATTTACGTATGGATACGTACATGTGTATGTATGTATGTAGTATCTGCAATAGCAATTCATTCCAACTTTTTAAATCTTATGGATAACTTGCATTTATTTTATAGTGTAACCCTAAATGAAACCCGCTCAAATAAAATAAAAAATTTTTGTTAATCACTTCTTTTCTTTTCATTTACCTATAAAAAAATTAAGCAATTTATTAGAGAAAAAACAAAACAAAATTTAAAAAGACATTTTTAGAATTAATTGAACTGTAGTGAATTTTTAATCAGAAATAATTTCTTAATCAGGCTTGAGTTCAGTAATTTCAATTCTTATTGAAAGAAATATTTTTATTAATTAATGTGAGTATCTAAAGAAGAGAAGAAAAATTAAACTAGACTTTATAGCTGGGGGAAATACCGATATTTTTCTGTGCAGCCACGCACTTCATCAGCACCCATGTCTATCTACTGGGGTAGAGATTATTATTAACATCACTGCTTCAGAATGCTGGAAAGCGAAGTCAACTGTAGGAAGCAAAAACAAAGTAACATAAAGCCACTACAATAATACTTATATGTATGTATGTACCGATGGTGCATCGAATAAGTAAAAATAATTAATGTGATGATCGTAAAAGATAAGTAAGAATAGTTAAACATACATAGGTAGAGTGATATAACTTCGTGCTAACCTAAATAGAAAATGGAAAAACAGAAAATGAATAGTGATACTTACAAATGTGTTTGCCAAAGGCAAATCAATAATTGTATACACAATCAATTCTCATATTCCATTTCATAGAAATTTAAGTTAAATAGCTGATGTTAATAATAATCTCTACCCCAGTAGATAGACATGGGTGCTGATGAAGTGCGTGGCTGCACAGAAAAATATCGGTATTTCCCCCAGCTATAAAGTCTAGTTTAATTTTTCTTCTCTTCTTTAGATACTCACATTAATTAATAAAAATATTTCTTTCAATAAGAATTGAAATTACTGAACTCAAGCCTGATTAAGAAATTATTTCTGATTCAAAATTTAAAAAATTAAAAAAAAAATTGTTTTTGTGTGAGCGATTGCCATAAAAGTATTGAAAATCTGCAGGGTACAACTTTATTAATTTGCGATTTCGAGTTAATAACGAATGAATTATAATTTTTTAGTGTTCCTCTTCTGTTCATTAAAAAATATCATTTTCATTATGTTATTGGAATCACTAATTATTGTTAATTAATGTCACTGACATTAAAACACTCGTAAATTAAAAAAAAAACAGGCACCAGGTCATTAGTTGAATTTATTTAAAACCAGAAGCAGTAACTGCTGTGAAATTTCAAATGTTTGATCTAAATAATTTTATTTTCTTAAATTAGAAATAAAACTGGTAAGAATTCACGAGATTTGATCTTAATACAAGTCAAACAGTTGTAAATATGTTCATTATTTTAATTTAATTTAATTTTTATTTTTTTTTACTTAAATTGAAAATATAAATAAATCCAGCATTTTCATTTTTTTATTTATTAAAAACATCGTACATACATACGATACTTGAACATATCGTTACCTTAATATAGGAAAGGGAGATTTTTACATATGTATATTGAAATTTATAATATGTATATAGGACCTTTCAATATTAAGGGTAATATGTGTGTATGCGTTTGTGTTTGATGTTAACACTGTTAAGCGTAAATAAACAAAAGCAACATTATTTTTTTATTCCATTCCTCAAGGACTCTTAAGGTCGAATACATGCACGTACTAACGTGCCATACCTTCCCGTAGCGAATTTTAAAATAAACAATGAAGTTCTCATTGTGCGATTTTGTGCAAAAGGACATTCAAGTACATTTGTCTATACATATCGTTGGTCACAAGTAGAAAGGCCCTAACTCAAATAACTGTAACTTTACAAGGGCAGGTAAGAACATAATGCTTGTAAAAGCGTTATTTTTTACATTATTGAAATACATATTTGTGACGAGGTCTATTTGTGTGAAATGCAGCGATGCCAATTTAACGCCTTTCGCGCTAGTTTTAGCGCGTTTTAACTATGCCAAACGCGCTTTTTTTCGTCTTAGCGCGTTAAATAAAAAAAGCGCTAAATTAGCGCGTTTTGATTAAAGTCAAAAATATCATTTCAGTTCAATATATTTTTACTTTTTTTGTATAAATTTAACAATTTTTTAATATCCAAAATTAAATTTTTCCTTTAAATTCGTTAATGATTCAGATGTTGCAAATAAAATTCCCTTGACTTTGGTTAGAATTAAAAACGCATTTTAATATTGTAAATGGCAAATATTTTCACAGCTAAAAATATGTACTCGTTACTCGTGACCCAAAAAATTTATGTAACTTATTAAGCATCTATTCTCTTAGACACTTCAAAAAGCATTTGAATCGAAACACTATTCGACAATTTATATATGGAAGTTGTTACAAAGTTTGACAAAACAAAATTAAAATAAAAACGATGAATTTCTAATATTTGGAATACGAGTCTGATTTTGTATTAAATGGTTTTAATTATTTAGGATATAATTTCGTAGAAGCAATATTGCAAAATCTGAAAGTTACTAAAAAAATTAATTGTATTTACTAATACATACATCGACCTTTATTAAAGTTTAATTAAGCGCGTAGGAAAATAGCGCGTTTTTACTATAAATTGTTGATAATGCTTTAACTTAGCGCGTTCTAGCGCTTTTTGAGAAGGTGTATAGCGCGTTTGTGTTATAAATAGTTGGCAACCCTGGTGAAAAATCATTGAAAAACTCAATTTCGTGAAAATACGAGTTGGGGCCTTTCTACTTGTGACCATCGATATGTAAATACATATCGTCGGCTGGTTTCTGGTTTGGACATTATGTATTTATGTATATACTGTGCCGCAAACCAGTTGCAAAATTGAACATGAACTTAAGAAGTTTTTTCATAAAACTTCACATTAAAAAACACGCTAGGACTTAATAGTGGGCTAAAACTACGTATTGCACACATTTTTAATATCAAATTTTATGCTAACTTTATGCCAATTTTTTTCTTATACATAAGGCCATTAATATCTATCTATTTATTTTATTTATTCAAATTAACTTCATATTTGTTTCACATGTCTGTTGTATGTTCTTAAGCCCTATTGCCCCATTTTACATCGCAATGTCCTAGGCCGTAGTCAATTGTACCACTCTGCACTACATTTCGACTAACTTAAAGTTGGCTTTATTTAAGTTACCTGGTAGTCAGTAAATATGCAAAGTAAATTTGTTGGTTCTCATCAAATCCGATTACTTACAGAACTTAAGAACTAATTTTGGGTCACTTCTGGATTACATTGCAGTTAGTTTTTAGTTAGTCTAAAAAAAGCTAACTAACTAAGTTAATTAATTCTGTAGTCAACTACACATTCTCCGACAGGGTAGCTATGTACATACATACATATATACAAACTTATTTGTCCATAATTGTGAAATAAATAAATATTAAAGATAGTTATAACTTAACTAATCTCATATTACGTAACGCTATTTTTGGAGATTTTAAGCATTTATACAGTGAAACTTCGATATAGCGAATTCCAAGGGGATCAGAAAATACTTCGTTATAGCCATTAATTCGCTATAAATATAATCAGAAAAACCTTGATACAACGAAATTTGAAGAAATACGAAAAAAATTCGTTATAACTATAGTTTTCTTTATTCAAATTCTATTTAACATGAGAATGCTAATAAAAGCTTATATTTCATGAGGTAAATAAAAAAAATAAAACAGCACACACATTAAGAATTCATTCTTAGAGGAACATCTAACGTATAGAAAAACGCAAAAATCTCGATTGTAAAAAATAATGATTTGGGGACTTTCTATATTAAGGTAACGATATTTTCTTTGCAAAAGTATGATTTTCAACAATCCCACAAGAAGGTACACGTTTCATCATTCCTTACAAAAATTTTATTTATTCCTTATTATATTTATTATTATAAAGTTAGATTCGTTTACCGAGTTGGGCCTGTAAATGATTTTGTAATCATTTTCATAGCGATAAAGCTTTTACTATATTCATTTGCCTGCTCCGTACGTGTGTGTGTGTGTGTTGGTAAGTGCGCGTGCGGTCATATCTACAAATGATGACCCTGCACAAAATGCGAATAGTGAAATTTTAGTGATTTACTAGTGAGATTGTCAGTAGTACTACTGACCAGGTGTTCCCCAGCCCATGTAATTATCTATTGACATTTAACATTAGCTTGTCATTGAAAATCCACCACTAGACTGTAGCAATACTGACTAAGTAGTTATTTTGGGACCACATGGAGACATTGGCACCAAAGATTCACTAGTAAATTTTAGGGTCTCTAGTCTACAATATCGATGTTTCCTCGCTCGATGTCAATAGTAAAATTGGAATGTTTTACTAGTGACATTGTCAATAGTATTACTGACTAGGTGTACCCCAGCCAAAGTAATCGCCTATTGACATATAACATAAGGTTGTCATTGAAAATGTACCAGCAAACTTTGGCACTATTCTTTTACGACCATATGGAGACATATGAACTAAAGATTCACAAGTATATTTTAGTGACCCTCGTGTACAATTTATAAGGGTTGGGGCAACAAACTTAAATACATACATACATACATATGTATTTAAGTTTTTAACATTATTGCATTGCATAATAAAAAAGAAAAACAGACTATTGACGCGTTCATTGACAATGTCACCAGAAATACACTAGAACTGTTGTCTCTAACGTATCTCTATTCGCGCATAAAAGGAAAGTTGTCGATATAGAAAAGAGTGTTGACATAGAGATATATGGTTCTAGGCTGACTAGAGGGGACTAATGCCGAGTACACACTATGGCATTTTGCGACATCGCAATAGTGTGTGCTAGTGCAAATTTTGTCAACGTTGTTTGTACTCAGCATTAAGCATTTCTTGTGTTGGCATTTTTAAAATGTGTGCAACACCGCTCACATTATATTTTTTATACGGAAAGTAATGTCACACAACGAAAAATATCGCAAATAACAAACGTTTATGCTATGTAGTACACAATATTGCGATGTCACAAAATGCCATAGTCTGTACTCGGCATAAATTTTACTAAAAAAAACACAAGATAAAATTGTATGATTAGTAACAATTTGTGCAGCTGGATAAATTTACTATTGTTTGCCTGCATATTCTTCATATAGTAACAATTTCAAACGATGGTCCTAATTACGAGTGTCGTGTTACCACTTCCACTACGACAATCTTGTACTAGACTAAAGGCTCAGTTACCCAACTGTAATTTAAAGTAACTGCAACAGTAGGAAACAGCTGATCGGTATTGTTATGCGAAAAGTAATGCAAATGTTTATAGAGATGTAATGTAACGTAACCTACTTTTCATATAAAAGTATCGATCAGCTGTTTCCTACGTTGCAGTTACTTTACATTACAGTCGGGTAACTGATCCTTAAAGAACATTGTAACATTTTTTTCTTAATCTAGTACGTAGTCGAAATACGACAGCCGTTATTAGTCTGAATAGCAATTATGTATGTAATTGGAAAAGGGAGAAATTTCTCGCGGTATTTTATTCATGATTGCCCTGATAATGTTGCTCAAATCTAATTACCAAGTTCTTCCGAAATAATAAGGAAAAAATAATTCTGCCGGACGAAAAAAACTTGTTGAAGGAACATTTTTGTAAAACTTTTTAATTCTCTAATGTTCTCTCTCTCTCTCTGTATGGATAACTTTTAGAACGTTCCTAATTTTTTGGTCTCCTCCCAGCAAAAAATTTCAAAAAAGGTAATCGGGTTTGGAATTAAGCATTTTTGGTGGAAGCTGTTCCTTACTGGATTACCAACTTAATGATTTTAACAAGGCGTGAGACTAAAATAATCGATTCTTGGGAAGTACTTACTTTTTTTATTTGGCAACTTGTTCACGTAATCTATTTAATCTAAAAAAATTATTCTCCTCATTTAGCAACTTGTACATATTTTTTTTTACATTTTAGGTAATGTGATTTGTAAGCGAGTATTGAAATTTGGTAATCAGAAAATTAAGTCTTTATATGGAAAGTAGTTCTGATGGTAATGTGTAATTTTTTGCTGGGCTTATTTTTATTTTGTAAATTTTATATTAGTTTTCCTAATTGCCGTTTTGGAGTTGGTACCAAATTAAAGTTTGAATAAAAAAAATTAAAGCAGTCAAACTTAAGTTGTATTAATTTATTATCAAGCGATTAAACCCATGCTTGACATTTATTTTTTTAATTAATTACTCGCAAATGTTAAGCACCTTCAAGAGAGTTTAACATTGTCTACATACATACATACATACATACATGTATGTATGAAATTGCATTTCACTCATTTTAAAAATTTAAAAAGTGAAATGGCGTACAACTTACTTGACCAATGTGCATGTCCTATCCAATAAGCTCATGTTTTTGCAAGCAAAAGCTTGAAAACGTTCTGACCAAACCTTTTGGAAACAAATTCTTATGCATTGTAGAGCTACAGTTTGTCAAGGAAATGTTTTAACATCGTTAAAATCCTTTTAAATTTTTACTTTTATCCTAAATATTTGTTTCCTTTTTTGCATTATGAAATTTTTTGTTATAGATTTCATTTTATTTACATTTAATTGAGCATATAGTAGTAAGTTATAACCGAAATTAAAAAGTGAGAGCATGAAAATTACATGAAAGCCAAAAAAACTCAAAAATTTCTCTGTCAAGAAAATGTTTTTACATCCTTGTATTATATAGTAAGAAAATAGGAAAGATTTTAAGGTGTACAAAAATAAATTTTTTTTGGCCCCATTGGTATTAAATCGGCTTGTAAGACGACTTCTTATGGAAAAAAAAACTTCTTTTCCAAATATTCCGCTGAAATTTCTCATATTCCCCTCGTATTACTGTTTTAAACTCCATTTACTTCTTGCAATACCCTTTGGAAATACTATTTTTCAAATAAACCCATAAATTTTGAGTAGGGTATAGATCTGGACCTTGAGATGGAGTATCCACAACTTTGCCGCAATTGAAAAGACACCATGTTCTTACCGAAAGTGCCTTGTACTTGGTGTCATTAGATTGATAACAACTGGAAACTTGCATGTTTTCCAGCAATAAACACAAATTTACTCGAGCTGTCATCCAAAAAAAAAATGCTTCAATATATTAAGACACTGCCCCGCATTCATGGTGTTCTCAATAAAGCAATTTATCCCACGTTTTACACCATATATATACATATGTACATATGTATGTATATATACCTCCAATCCATCAACCAACTTTTTTTAAGTTTTACAGATGGGTTTACGGTTTCACTTTCCAATATTTTTAAAGATTTTTTTTCCTCCATACTTTGTTAGATCCATCATTCTAGCAGAAGTTTGGTTTCGTCGCCGATAATCACAAAAGACAATTGTTGCTGTTTGGGCTAAACTCTAGAAAGCGGGGATTTCCGACTATTTATTGAAGTACAGTCGATTCTTTTGAGCAATTGCCTTTGTCTCATGTGAAACTGTGTGAGTGGTACATCCATATGTTGAAATGGGTTTTCGTTGACAGCGCGAGTAAGGTTGGCTTTATAGCTGGTAAATATGGAAGTTTTAAATTTTTATTAATGTATTGACCTCAAACATGAGGCACTTTGGGTAAGAACATGGTGTCCTTTCAATTGCGGTAAGGTTGTGGATACTCCATCTCAAGGTCCAGATCTATACCCTATTCAAAATTTATGGGTTTATTTGAAAAATAGTATTTCCAAAGGGTATTTCAAGAAGTAAATGGAGTTTAAAACAGTAATACGAGGGGAATATGAGAAATTTCAGCGGAATATTTGGAAAAGAAGTTTTTTTTTCCATAAGAAGTCGTCTTACAAGCCGATTTAATACCAATGGGGCCAAAAAAAATTTATTTTTGTACACCTTAAAATCTTTCCTATTTTCTTACTATATAATACAAGGATGTAAAAACATTTTCTTGACAGAGAAATTTTTGAGTTTTTTTGGCTTTCATGTAATTTTCATGCTCTCACTTTTTAATTTCGGTTATAACTTACTACTATATGCTCAATTAAATGTAAATAAAGTGAAATCCATGACCAAAAATTTCATAATGCAAGGAAAAATAAAAATATTTATGATAAAAATCAAAATTTATAACGATTTTAACTATGTCAAAACATTTTCTTGACATACTGTAACTCCAAGAATACCAAACCCTGCGCCCTATTCATTTTGTCATCTTGTTAGAAAACATGCACGTTAAGATAACGAGCGTTGAAAACATAAAGAGCAACCCTCGTACTATGCATATATGTATGTATGTATACATACGTTCATACTCGAATGTACGAAATTTTTTTGCACAAATACATTTATATGCACGTGTGCGCTCATTTTATTTGTTTATATTTTTGCAATTAATTAAATTCAAATTCGACTTATTTTAATAATATTTTTTTTGCTGTTGCTGCTGCTCGTGTTTGGGGCCGCTAAAATATCTTGAAGATAAGAAACGTCAGGTTTGGTGAGATGTGGTTGATGTGTTAGCATGTGTTCAATGAAAAGCTATCTATACAAATAACGACAACAAAAGCGAAATTACAAAAAAGTAAAAACAACTTGAGGCCTTTGGTTTCGTTTATCAGCACGCGAAATTCGAAGAGAAATATGTACGTACAAGCAAAAGTAGTTACGAGTACCCATAACAACTTGAAAATATCATTACAGTGAACTCGCGAAAACATGAATACTCGAATACATGAACGACTTGAAAAAATGAACACTTTAATTTTTACATTGATTACTCTAAAACGTGAACAAAGTCTGAAAGCTTTAAAACGTGAACAAGTTTTCTTAATTTTTATCGTCTTATTATTTAAATTTACTTTTAGTTTTAGAAATCCCAGAACAAATTTTTATGTTTGCTTAGATTGTTTTCAACAAATCATGCATATATGAGTACTCGTACGTACATACATATGTAAGTGGTATAGGTATTTAAGGAAAATACTTCACTAAAAATGGTAAAACAAAACACATATATTTGCTAAAGTTTATAACTGTTATTTTTTTTTAACTCTGCTTTTTTGTTCTAAAATTTTCACAAACGGAAACGTGAACAAATTTGAAAACATGAACACCCTTGGTAAACATTAGTTCACGTTTTCGCAAGTTCACTGTACATATATTCATACGAATACTTTGTATTACTGCTTTTGTTTCATTGACTATTATTATTTCATGTTAAGAAGAAATAGTATCTAACAATTGCAAAAAATAAAACAAATAATACGAGTCGATAACTTGTTTACAAATTGCACAATTGAAGCACATTTTTTCATAAACATTTTGTAAAATCGTCGCTTGGTTGTTGGTTTGCCGCAGTAATAATGTATTTTTAATATACTGTGCGGCAAACCAGTGACCACCCGACGACATGATGATGAAAACTGAAGTTCGGTGTTCAAACAAATCTTGATCGAACATTACCGTCTTATAGAATTATAATGGAAAAATGCTGCAGTAAACCAAAAAGTAGCAGTGAGCGATAAATGATTGGAAGCATCGTAATTTGATTGAACGTTCGGAAATGTATCACTGCTTTGTTGAAAAACAGGATAACTTGCTTTTTACTAAAACATAAGCCTAATTAATAAATAAAAATGGTTTTATACCTACTAATCCTTTCAAATTTTTAGGTGGGACTATCGAAGCTTATAGGTATAGAGTTTACTTACCTTCATTTTCACACGTGGCCTTATGATTTTTTGTTGTAAAAATCACGTTTTCTGAGGGCATATTTTGTTCAAATAAAATAAAATGATATTTAAAACGAATAAAACATGCATGGTGTGTTTTCTAAATGCCGTTCTTAAAACTAAAAAAATCCCATGTCATTAACATTTATAGTTCTATAAAAGTTAATGATATCAGTGTTTTTTTTTTTTAAATTACAAACTTGGAGGCATGTTTATCTACAAACTGGGTAAGGCACAAATTAAAGTAAATCATAGGCCTTCGAGAACAAGTACACTCAGGGAAAAGCTGCAACTTAAAAATAAGAACGCAACACATTAGTTCAATAATTTTCAATATAATAGAAAATGTACATATATTGAGATACTTAAAAATAAATAAAATTAATAAATTAATACTGCAAACTAATATTTTTCCATATTGAAATAAGAAATTTCAACATGACTAGACTTTCGTTAATGCTTCTTATTAATTCAATATGGTTTTTATTGATTTTCAGCTGTTTTTCCTCTGGGTGTATTGCTAGCGAAATGAAGAAAGAACTGCCAGAGATCACTAGTCGTTCAGTTTGCGGCAACAAATCTTAAAGTTTCCTTCGTGATATCATCAGCTAATCTTTTGCAATATCTTAACTTAATACTTGCTAATAATAGTTTTGATTACTCAATTCTATTTAAGATGTTAATTTTTCTAGACTCTCGTAACAAAAAATACTAAAATATAATTTACAAAATAACGAGAAATTAGCGAAGAATTTTTTTTTTATTAAACTTAACAGTTTTTATTCTCTATAGCGAAATTGTTCATTTTGTTCTTAATTTTTGGCCACTTACCGACAAGTTTAATTCGCTAACTTATCGCTTATAGTTCGTTCTTATTATATTACATTTTTTATAGTTTAGTACACATCTTGGTTCAAATCTTAAATCTTGCAAACCTTGCAAGTTCACAGCTTTATTTATAAGGAAAAACTTCATGCCAGTTAGCATAAGTAGCAAAATTGAACATGGTCTTAACGAGCTTCGCCATACAATTTTACATATAAAATCGCGCTAGTGCGTTAAAACTACAATATGCTCCGATTTTTAAGGTCGAATAATATGGAGGAACTCGTTAAAATTATGTTCAATTTTGCCTCTTATGCTAACTGGCACGAAGTTTTTCCTGATACATAAGGCTGCATGCTAACATCTTCGCTTGGAAAACTCCTCGGTTTAGTAATACTTATGCCAATGTGGTACATATATCGTTACCTTAATATAGAAATGCCCTAACTTATTATTTGTCTGAAATCGCAATTTTAGCATTTTTCGATACATTAAATGTTCTTCTATTGATATTGATACATATACGATATGTGTGATGTATGTACATATGTACATTAGAGGGGACGTTATTTTTTTTTTTTTTTGATTTCTTATATTCTCTCCCCTCAAATCGGTTCAGGCTTATGTAAAAAATACAAAAAAAAAATTCATAGCGATAAGTTGTGTTTTAGTGGGTGCGTCCGTCCCTCAAAGTTGCCTTCAAGCCTTTTTAAAATAAATAGCGTGTGTGGCACAAAACGTGTTTTTACTTTTACAATAAAGTAATATTAAGTTCCAACTTTATGAACTCATGAAAATTCACAAAAATTTAAATTCTTCTTCAAAATATGTGTCGAAAGCAGTGGTACAAATACAAAAGCAATCCATCGGGTATATTTTGAGAAAACTTCATGTAAACCTTCTTCTTTGTGGCGTATGGCCTAAACCAATTCTGAGGCGACGATATAGTAAAAAATCAAATTTTTTATATAAATTAAAATGGCTAAATTGTTGATAACGTTTAAAATACAGGCTGTAAAATATTGTCGTAAGCGACAATTTAAGTATGTAAATCATATTTGAATATTATAAAAAAAAACCTCCTGAAAACTTTAATTTTTGTCACTTACGATCAAATCGAAAATAAGGCGCGATATGCATTAATTTCCAATAAAAAATTCAATATTTTGAAGTGTCAAACACGCACGAAACACCAGCAAATGAAAAAAACCTTCTCCTGAAAACTTTAAATTCTGTCGCTTGCGATTAAATCGAAAATAAGGCTCTATATGTTGATAGTGTTGTTGATAGTCTCGTAAGCTTAAAGTTCTGAAATTAAATAAAAATATGTATTTATTTGAATATGTATATAGACAAGGCTTAACCACCAGCAAAAATAAGTTTTTATTAAAAAAATTGCGAATGACATCGTCGACGTCACATCAAGACGACATTAAAAATTGGCACTTGTCAACTCTCTGTCGACAACAATTGACTATTATTATTATGCTCTATTAATTTATAAAGCCTTAGAAAGAAATTGTCAATAGAAGCCAATTGTTGCCAGTAGACCAGTGACAATACTTACTGTAGTCATGATGTGACGTCGACGACGCCATTCACAATAAGGGGGAATATGTCAAATAATGATTTTTCAAACTATTAAATATGCACCCTTATTCCAGTTGTCTCCATCGACGTCACTTTAACACAATACCAAAAAATTGGGTCTTGTTTACTCGCTCTTGAGAACAATTTTGTGCTACTGGCAATCTATTTCTATTTCCTAAGGTCCAGAAAATAGCATAAACCTGCCAACAGGACTCAGTTGATTTCGAGAACGGGTACACATGTCCCAATTTTTTGGTATTGTGTTAAAGTGACGTCGATGTCGACAACTGAAATAAGGGTGATGGTATGTATCTCTATTGAACAGCTGCTTTGTAAACAAAAGAAAACAAACATAGACAAAGTTTGGATAGCTTAATACATTAATTTGAATGAAATGTTTTTAATGGCCTGTTTCACAATAACGAAACGAAACTTTCGACTGAAAATTTATATTGAAAACAAAAACAAATTGTCATATTTTATGTGAAAAGCATTAAAATACTCGTATTAGTCACTATTTTACATGTATCATTGCATATTAACATTTGTACACCAGGGTGTATATTAACCCTATAGGAACTCAAACCCATTTGTAAGTAACTTCAAACTGGTTTTTTAATAACCACAACTGGTTGATTAAGTGACTTTTTTCCTTGTTGCCGACTCACTATTATAACATAGGCATGTCATAGGCGGTAGGCAATTGGCCATCTCTGCATGACTTTTAAATTGACTACTAACTACTTATTTTTCAACCAATTTGTAGTTAATTAATATTATAGCAAAAAAAAAAAATATATATGTACATATATTTATATTATATATGTACATATATGTATATATTCATATATACTATATATATATATATGTAAATATATAAATACATATATGTCTATATAAATATGTATTATCATTATATTCACTAAAAATAAAAAATTCGTACATACATACATATGTATGTATGTATTTATTTTTTTCCTTTTGATTATCACTACTTATGTATTATATATAACTATTACTAAGCTTATGTCCGACGCTGGTCGGGACTAATTATATTTTTATATTTAAGATTTGAATACTTATTGTTAGTTCATATATGAAGATACAATAAATAAAAAATCATGTATTAAAAAAAAAAAAAAAATATGTATGTATATCCATACATACGAACCGCTCATAGAAAATATTATTGAAATTATTTAGTTATTTTTTTAACACAAACATTTGGCATTTGTTTTCATGGCATGCTTCTTTTTATTTATATTTATTTTCTTTTCATTTACTTATTTTGCTTTTATTTATTTCTTACGTGTGCTTCTATTCAATATGTTTGGTTGATATCTGCATGATATTTAAACCAATTTGTAGTCACTTGCAAAATAATTAATTTATAAGTTAGTGTTTTTTCTCAACTGATTATTTTATTTACTACAGGGAAGTCATTCGATATTAAACAAATTATCATGCAATTTTAATTTGTTTGTATGGAAGTTTCGCCTCCTTTCAAAATCTCGGTTATTTTCTTTTAGCAGGGATATAACAGTTTGCAAAAAAAAAAAAAAAATGGTTTCAGTCTTGTGTTATTTAGCTTTTACAGGAAACTTTGAACAAAAATGAAAAAGAATTTGTGACGTACAATAAAATTTCATTCTGAATATCTGTGAAGTTACAAAAATTTGTATTATGTGACAATTTTAAAAAATTCTAATCTACGCGACCAAGTGTATTGACGCAAGAGCAACAGGAAAATGCATCTACATAGTATTCGTATTCGAGAATATCTAAAAATTTACATTTCATTAATCATTAAATTAATAAATAAATAATTATCCTATTAATAATACGATTATAATCGTACATATTGCTTTCCTGACGAGGCTGTGGGGAAAAGATAATTATGTATCTAATAAAACAGTTCTTATCTGTGTGTACTTTTTGTTGTTGTTGTGAATGATTAACATTAAAATAGTGCCACATAAAACTAAAATAAGCGAAAAGACTAACGAAATACAGATGTACTCGTATACTAAAAGTAATTATCGTCTTACAATTAATTGCTAACACAAGTTTTCATTTTTGTTAATTTCATTTTGTTTTTACTTCCGCTATTAAATTTCCTACTATGTATCTATGTATGTATGGATGTACCTATTTGTTTTTATTTTTTATTTTATACTTCAGTATTCTTGTTTTCAAAAATAAAGCCAACATATGCCAGATTAGATACAACAAACAAAACCATTTATTATTGCTGGCCAATGACTGAGTTTTTTTTTTGTTTGTTTGTTTGTTTTTACATTTTTATATTCCAACACGTGTAAATTAATGTGCCAACTTATAATATTTTTTTTATTGCTCATAGACACACGAGCATCTATCTATCCACTTACACAACACATTGTTGCTTTGTTGCAATATAGTCATAACTCCAAAATGCTAATTTTATAAAAAAAAAACGGTATTGTTTTGCATTTACATACTTACAATTCCATGAGTATATAAAAAAGCTTTCTTCTTTCAAGTTGTGAGTGAGTGCACAAGTTTTTTTTTAATCAAATTTTTAACCATATTTTTAACACGATATGCGGAATTACTCTGCATTATTAATTTGTAGAATGCATAAATATTTTGAAATATGACTATTGTGCAATAAAGGAGCGACATGTGCACTTGAATGCTTTCGTTCGTTTTCGCTCTCAAGGTGTGTTCGTTCACAAAGTATCTATCTGTTGGCATTGAGTCATTAAATTTCCAGTAATAAATATGTAAATGTAAAATATTTCTGTATACATACATACATAAATAAAACATTTGTGTGTATGTATACATACTTATAATACCTATAGTGATCTTTCAGCTTGTATGAATTTACAATTTTAGTAATGAAATGATGTTATAGCAGTGTTGCCGGAATCGAAATTCAATTTTACTTATACGAACCTTCAAAATTATCCAAAATCGGGCCTGTTCTGCAAATCACGACGAGCCAAATCACGGTGATTTCTAAAAATTAATAAAAGCTAAATCATTACTGTTGTAAATTTTACGTTTTATAGCTTTGGAAGTTGGAAGAAAATATGCTATTATAAATGAAAAAACTTAAAACGCAATAAAATCTCATTACCAAGTCCGCTATTAATAGTTTACTTTTGAAATCACGTGATTTGAAATCACCGTGATTTTCAGAACAGGGGGGAATGTTATAAATTACACAAAACAAATTTTGTTTTTTATAATAAGTAATGCTTTTTATATACATATGTAGGTAAGAAAAAAATACGAGTATATATCGAGTGATTTTTTTACTATTTGTTTTTTGACTGTGCATTTTTTCAGTGCAAAAAAAGATTCGTACTTTGTGGCAATTCCAAAAATGCTCAATATGGTTTGCCATTTCACCATGAATACACTAACAAACGAACAACACTTTCAAATCATTGAATTTTATCATAAAAATTCGTGCTGTGTGAGAAATGTGTTTCGTTAATTGAAGCACAGCCGCGAATAACGTTGTAAAAGACAATTTTTAAAAAAGCAGTTTTTTCACAGATTACCCTTAACATAACTCTCTTGCGTTGTTCAAACATCAAACCATCCAAAATTATTCATCTGATCACCGTCAAAATACAATTACAATCAGTCAGTCAGTGGAAAACTTTGTAAGTAGCTAATAAATCATGCAAACAAAATTGTCGAAAATAATTGATAAATGTAGCAGAGATAGTTATTATTATTTTCGATACGCTAAAAAAATTTAAACGAAAAAAACAATCTTGCTTCAAAATACGTTTTTTGGCTCTCCTGAAAAATTATTATTTTGTCACTTAAAACGTTATTCGCGGCTAACCTTCAATTATGTCCATTTTATGGTCGTCATAATCGATCGACTTTTTCAAGCTGTTTTGACTAAATTTCGCACCGGTTTCACTTTTTTAACATTAATCCACCAATACGTATGCAAAGAGTGCGCACTGTAGAGAATATTGCTGTTATATCGGGCAGTGTTAATAAAGATAGCGATATGTCAACAACGAAACTTTTTCTTTTGGGCAATTCAGGTAATGCAGCGATATAAGATATAAATAAGTGATTGATAAAAAATAACGTGAACATGAATCACTTCAAGCATCTTCAGCAACTTTTTTTTATCTGATTTGTTTTTCCGGCCTCCTGTTAACAAATGAAAAAATTTTCATGCAACTAATTTTGTGCAAAGATGTTTAATGTAAATTAGGTATTTTTAATTCCAATATTTCATTTTCAACATATTTTTGGTTGGTTCAAAATAGTCCCCTCAATATTGTTTTACATGCAAAAAATATTGACACAATCGTACCAGGCGACAACTTATTCTTCATTTAAGTTTTGTTAATTTTAATTTGCTGGAAAATTTTTGTACTGAACAGTTCGAAAATAAAATAAATGGTCCCCAAATAGTTCAAGAAACTATTTTTTGTCCCTATATTCTTATCATTAATTGAACAGGCTAATTGTTCGTATCGCTTTTTAAGCCAAATTACATGTGACAATTATTAATGAACAAATAACATCAAAATTAGTTGTAAATATTCTGACAACAACACATAGTTGAACGGAACAGCCAGCCGTTTTCGAATGCCACTAAACCTTCATCATCAGCGTTCTTCTGTGTTTGGTCCACTTTGTGTGGTGTCAGTTGATGTAGATTTCTGCCCTATATACGAAACTTTATTGCAAATGGAATATGTGAATTGGTTTGATTCATCGGATTTCAATTTGCTGATGTGTTTGTTTGTTTGTTTTTGTCCCATTTTTGGATAATTACACAGAAATCGGCAATGCTGTGTTATAGAGAAGATACTCGTAGTTTGAGGGTACGTTCCGAATCAGCAATTACAAAATAATCTTTACTAATTTTTTTTTCGAAAATTTGTGTGCAATCGTAAGTGATGAACTACGAGTATAACAAGATTTAATGAGACGAATTGAAATTAGATAATAAATAATTTGAGATACTCGTACATATATGTATGTAATTTTGAATTTCACAAATAATTACAGTTTTCAATTTCTCCAAATCCTGACAAAATTTTCAAGGTCTCAAAATTTTCTTTTCACTGTCATTCCTAAGTTATAAAATTCGATTCTCAATAGCACATTAATAAACATACATATGTATGTATGTTTAGTTTATTTCAAAAATTTTGGGTTGAAGTCTACTGAAGAGCTCCTTAAGCAGGAAGGAAATTAATATAGACGGTGGTTAACTAAAAAAACAAACAAAATTTCCTAATACATACATACATATGTAACGCGGATTTTAATAAATTCGTTGGTTTCAGAAAAAATTATATCTATAGCACACGATTGCTGGGCATTTATTATCAAAGGAAATGAATTTGCTGTGGGGGAACTTGTGCAATAATCGATTTTCTTGTGGGCAGCGCACATAGTTGCATGTAGCCCATTTGCATGCATATTGTTATACCTAAGTATGTAGTTAGGAAAAATATGTTTTCCTTGAAATACATGCATACACTTATAATATTCCTGTCGGAAATTTGCTTAACTTTAAACTAAATTTAAGCTAACTATTTCGCAACTAGTACTGGCTGACACTTGGATTACTTTGCAATGTAATCAACTGGCTATTTTAACATTGCGATGTCCTAGGCGGTAGTCAATTGTCTCACTCTGCACTACTTTCAGCTAACTTAAAGTTGACTTTTTTAAATCACCTGGTAGTCAGTAAATTAAAAAAAAATTTCTGGGGTTCGAACATGTAACATCACACGTTTTGTACTCAACGCGCTACCACTCACCTAAGCTGTCATATAAAATAACAACGGCAAAATGTTAATATAAAACTGAAATGAGTTTTAAAGTAGCTGAGAATAAATTTGTTGGCTCTCATCAAATTCGATTACGTACTCAACCTAAGAATTAATTTTGGGTTTGTTCTGGATGACTTTGCAGCTAGCTTTTAGTCAGTCTAAGAAAAGTTAACTATAAGTTAACTATTTTTGTAGGCAACCACACATTCTCCGACAGGGTATTTATATTATAAATACATGCATATCCCTTAATTATGAAAGTGGCCTGAGTCATGTGCATTTTTTGCTTCCAAATATCAAATAAATTTTAGAAAAACTTCCATAGATATTAAAAAAATATTAAATAAATTCATATAAATCGAGACTAGCATAACTCTAAATTAATATGTTGCAAAATATAAAAATATTTTTTAAACTGTTCAAATGTATTCTACTAAATATGTATATCGACCAAAGAAATATATGACTTACCCTGCCCTTACACATACGAGTACTTTCATGCAAGTGCTGTATACGTATTATCAACGAAAAATTGTTCGAAATAGTCGAATCTCTTGCAATTTGCATTTCTGTTTACACATGAGAGTGAAAGTTCATTTTAAAAATGTCGCCAAGGAGTAAACTCCAAAAAATTTGTTTGATTTTAAAGCTTCAACAATTAATAAAAGCAAATGAAAAAGAAAGAAATTTATTAGTCTTATAATGTTTTTTTGGCACAATATTACATCCATTTTTATTTCTTTAAACTTTTTAATCCCAACTATAAATTTCTTTTCATTTCATTTTGTTTGTTTACAAAATAGAGTTGCCAGATTCTCAACATAGAATCATTTTTAAGGAAATAATTGGCATTAATTATTATTATCAATATTTTAATGATACAGTGGAGGCTCGAAAAAGTTAAGTCATAGAAAAGTTAAGTATATGGAAAAGTTAAGCAGCTTTAATTCACCATTGGTGACTCCAAAAAGTTAAGTAATTCTCAACTTTTCTGAGACAATTTTTTTATATATAGTTTTTTCTCTTTCTAAGATGATCTCAACTTTTGTATGTAAATCCTCAATACATATTTATATATATAGTGAGTCATATACGCCTGTATACATGCAAAAATCAAACCGTTACCCTTATATATATTTTTTTTTTTGTGAATTTTATATGCATAATGTAGTTGCTCTCATCAGTTGGTTGTAAAAGAAATTAGTCGTAGAATATAATTCTAATTGACAATTAAAAAATAAATAAACAATGTACAAATACACATATAACCTCTTGAATTTTTCGTATTACGGAAAAGTTAAGATTTCGGAAAAGTTCATCACCCCCAAAACAAACTACTTAACTTTTTTGAGCCTCCACTGTATTAGCAATCTATAAAACAAATATGTCCTTTTATTGTATTAATTTTAAGAAACTAACACACAATTTAATCGTAAACAATCGAAATTTTTTGTTTTAATTATAATGTTACGGAAATGGCCGTCGGGTTAATATAAGTGTTACCCAAGAGTATTCGAACAGGGCCAATATAAAGAAACATCCAGAAGTATTTAAATAAATAACTAAACGTACACTCGTATTCACATACAAGCACTATAGCAAACAACTATATACACATGCGTAGCACATACATACATACGTGATTAAACGTAAACAACCAACAACAACTACAAGCTTCTGCTTGTTATGAAGATAGACATAGCTACATGCATACATACATACATGCCTGACAATTCCAACTAAAAGCAGAAATAAAAATAAACAACCACTTAATGATGTATGCATATACACACGTATGTACATAGTTACCACATGAACTTAATTACGCGCTTTGTAAACAACATTGAAGATAATGATGATTCGGTCTAGACTTTGCATGAAAATTCTAGTGGTTGTTGTGCGAAGTATAAAAAGGGGTTGACGCACCCAACAGCAGTTCAGTCGCGATCAAAAGTTAGTTGGGAATAAGTCAGTTGCGAGGAAGCTCAGTTGCTAATAAGAAGTCTGTTGTTAATCAAGTGAGTTGACAATTAAGTTGTGCGCAGTCCGTGATTTGTGATACAACAGTGAGTTGATATTTGAGTCTGTGCTTTACAATACGTGAGTTGGAAATTGAAGAGACTATAGTACAGTCTATAGTGACAGTTAGAGTCTGTCGTGATTTGAGTTTATTGTGGAGTCCCTTGAGTAAAGAGTAAGGGAGCAGTGGAAGCTGATAAACGTGTGTAAGTTAAGCCAGCGAGTCCTGATTAGTGTATCAACTGTGAGAGTCTGCCATAGAGTTGTTATTGGTGTATCAACTGTGAGTGACGTCAGAGTGAGTCTTGTGTGTGACGTGCAACAGAGAAAGCAGAATTGTGTCAACACTAGCGCAGCCAGTGGTCTGAGACGTGTATATACAACAGCGAAGAAGGCGTAGTGGTAACCAGTTGTGAATATTGAAGTAAACTTTGTGTTTGTATTTAAGCTCTTGAATTGAATTTAGATTAGTGGCATTTATTAATTAATAAAGAGTGTATCATTCTTAACCCTAATTAGTACACTGGGGTCTTTTATTTATTGCAAATCTACGAATCTACGGAAAAGCGTTTTTAACAGAGAATAAAAACGTAACATTTGGTGTCAGAAGTGGGATTTGCAAATAAAAGCGGCACGTTTAAAAAAGGTTAAACGTAAAGTAAGAGTGATACGAAAAGGACAACCTCACACGTTTGAAAAGGTTAAACGTGAATAAAACCACATACGTTTGAAAAGGTTAAACGTAGCAGCAATTGGTTTTGAGGAAAATGAAATATCAAGAGCTTAAGGTGGAGCAACTCAAGGAAGAATTGAGTAAGCGGAAACTGTCGACAACTGGTGACAAGGTAATACTACAGGAGAGATTACTGCAAGAGTTTCAGCGGCGCAACATCGACATAGAGAGTTATGAGTTCGATGAAATTGAGGTATGTACTCGTACAGCAGCAAACAGTACAGACATTAGTGTAATGTTCGCTGCTATGATGAGCAAAATGGAGGCAAACTATGAAAATTCTAAAGCCAACAACGAGAGAGTTCTAGCTGAAGTTAAGGCCACAAATGAGAAACTGCTAGATAAGATGGATGCGAGATTTGTAGAAATGTCTGAGTTCATAAACAAAAGGGCACATGGTGAAGAAATGCAAGTCAGTAAATCAGACGGAGAGATTTTTGACTTGGGAAACAGTGTCAACGAAGACATTTCTGGCACAAAGGAATACGCTGACGAAAAACTGAAGGCAGAAGATGAAATCAACAGTGGTCAGTGTCAGCAAGTTAAACGTGAGCGAAGTTTGCCAGAAGTTTCCAGCGAAGTTAATAAAGATCGTGACCTAGATGATAGTCAAGCTGTTTGTGACACCGCGGAATTAGCTATTGAAGAAATGGACTCGTTTGCTCAGTGTAAAGAAACTGCTACAGTATACAAAGCGAGCAGCATAAAAGCAGTCGGGAAGAAAAATACAACTTTTATACAGAGCCTCAAGCGTGTGGTAAGGCCAACTCTAGTCGAGGGACAATCTAGCGTCGGAGCCAAAGGCCATAAATGTGGAATGGTAAGGCAAGCTCTAGCCAAGGGACAAGGCAGAGTCGGAGCCAAGGGCCATAAATGTGGAATGGTAAGGCAAGCTCTAGTTGAGAGACCAAATAGAGTCAGAGTCAAATACCACAAATGTGGAAGAAGTTGTCACCTAAAGCGTAAACCAAGGCAAGCTGTAGAGGAAATACGAAGCAGATTCAGTACCAAGGGTTGCAAGTGTCAAAGAAGGTTTCATCTCCAGCATACGGCAAGGCAAGCTGTAGTGGAAATACGAAGCAGAGTCAGTACCAAGGGCCGCAAATGTCAACAAAGTAGTAATCTCCAGCGCATAGTAACACAAGTCCCAGTTGAAAGCCGAGGAAGAACCAGAACTAAAGCCAACAAATATGGAAGAGGTAGTCGTCTCCAACGTAACTACAAGGCGTATAGAAAACGAAGAAAAAGAAAGACGATGATGTGCCTATTCGGGACGAATAGGCTTAAGTGGGCGGCAGTGTTACGGAAATGGCCGTCGGGTTAATATAAGTGTTACCCAAGAGTATTCGAACAGGGCCAATATAAAGAAACATCCAGAAGTATTTAAATAAATAACTAAACGTACACTCGTATTCACATACAAGCACTATAGCAAACAACTATATACACATGCGTAGCACATACATACATACGTGATTAAACGTAAACAACCAACAACAACTACAAGCTTCTGCTTGTTATGAAGATAGACATAGCTACATGCATACATACATACATGCCTGACAATTCCAACTAAAAGCAGAAATAAAAATAAACAACCACTTAATGATGTATGCATATACACACGTATGTACATAGTTACCACATGAACTTAATTACGCGCTTTGTAAACAACATTGAAGATAATGATGATTCGGTCTAGACTTTGCATGAAAATTCTAGTGGTTGTTGTGCGAAGTATAAAAAGGGGTTGACGCACCCAACAGCAGTTCAGTCGCGATCAAAAGTTAGTTGGGAATAAGTCAGTTGCGAGGAAGCTCAGTTGCTAATAAGAAGTCTGTTGTTAATCAAGTGAGTTGACAATTAAGTTGTGCGCAGTCCGTGATTTGTGATACAACAGTGAGTTGATATTTGAGTCTGTGCTTTACAATACGTGAGTTGGAAATTGAAGAGACTATAGTACAGTCTATAGTGACAGTTAGAGTCTGTCGTGATTTGAGTTTATTGTGGAGTCCCTTGAGTAAAGAGTAAGGGAGCAGTGGAAGCTGATAAACGTGTGTAAGTGAAGCCAGCGAGTCCTGATTAGTGTATCAACTGTGAGAGTCTGCCATAGAGTTGTTATTGGTGTATCAACTGTGAGTGACGTCAGAGTGAGTCTTGTGTGTGACGTGCAACAGAGAAAGCAGAATTGTGTCAACACTAGCGCAGCCAGTGGTCTGAGACGTGTATATACAACAGCGAAGAAGGCGTAGTGGTAACCAGTTGTGAATATTGAAGTAAACTTTGTGTTTGTATTTAAGCTCTTGAATTGAATTTAGATTAGTGGCATTTATTAATTAATAAAGAGTGTATCATTCTTAACCCTAATTAGTACACTGGGGTCTTTTATTTATTGCAAATCTACGAATCTACGGAAAAGCGTTTTTAACAGAGAATAAAAACGTAACAATAACATGATCCAGTTAATTTGATCCATTAGTTTATTTGACATTTTATTGCATGAAAGTGCCAAAATTTCACTCGTATGCAAAATTTGCTGCGAGTAGAGCTGCGATTGCGAAAAATTTGAATGTGTTAGTAAAAAAGTGTGAGTGTATTGAGTTTTTCGAACTTTTACTCTCATGTGCAAGGCGCATTTATTAGGTGGCAGCACTACACCAGGTGACTAATGTCATTATACCAAGCCAAATGTCAAATTTGGATGTAGGTATAAGCCTAAAAACATGCTTTTATTTGTGTATCCATAAACACCTAACGAATACTCAGTTTTGTATGGTGTTTGACATTTCTTATAATAAACATACAATCTGCAGATGCTACCCTGTTTTGAAAAGTAAGATGGTAATTTATAGCAACAAAGTACATGTGGTTATTGGTGTTCTAATATTTGTTGTAGAATTGCGGGTACCTGATTGATGTGCCTTGCTCATGTGTAAACTCACGGTAACCTAGGGTTTACACGCACAGGTGCGAGTTCGAAATACTCAATACACTCAAACTCTTTTACTAACCCATCTACACTTTCGGCACTTGCAGTCTACTTCCAACTCAACTGCCAGGGAATTTTACAAGACATTGACTTGGTTAACCCTGCCTTTACACATACGAGTACTCTCATGCAAGTGCTGTATACGTATTATCAACGAAAACTTGTTCGAAATACTCGAATCTCTTGCAATTTGCATTTCTGTTTACACATGAGAGTGAAAGTTCATTTTAAAAATGTCGCCAAGGAGTAAACTCTAAAAAATTTTTTTGATTTTAAAGCTTCAACAATTAGTAAAAGCAAATGAAAAAGAAAAAAAAAACGAAAGAAAAAAGTGCCGAAAAGGAAGTGTTGGGTAAAACCCTTATTAATAAAGAGATTTCTTCTCATTTCATTTTGTTTTGTTTACGAAATATAGTTGCCAAATTCTCAACATAGAATCATTTTTAAGGAAATAATTGGTATTAATTATTATTATCAATATTTTAATGATATTAACAATCTATAATACAAATATTTCCTTTTATTGTATTAATTTTAAGAAACTAGCACACAATTTAATCGAAAACAATGGAAATTTTTAGTTTTAATTATAACATGATCCAGTTAATTTGCTTAATACTGTTGACAGGGTAACTCCATTAGTTTATTTGACATTTTATTGCATGAAAGTGTCAAAATTTCACTCGTATGCAAAATTTGCTGCGAGTAGAGCTGCGAGTGCGAAAAATGTGAATGTGTTAGTAAAAAAGTGTGAGTGTATTGAGTTTTTCGAACTATTACTCTCATGTGTAAACTCACGGTTAGACCACTTTCATAATTAAGGGCACATATGTACATATTAGAGTTCGACCGATTAATCGGCCAACATTCGGCCTATGGCAAAAATCGGCCGATTAGCCGAAGCCGAATATTTTTCATTCCAAGCTTGAAAAATAAAATTATGTTTGGTCGTTGCTCGCCGACATTTTCTATTGTGTTTAACGTTTTGAAAGGGTTGCTTTGAAATACAACCCTGTTGCTTTCTATTTTCTTTTACTTGGACGTTCTTGTGAGTGATCGTATGAAAAAGCAATCTAGATATTGCAAAACAGTTTTATTTTTCTTGTTATGTATCCAATAGATATTATAGCTATTTCAGTGATCTCAAAAAAGCAAACTTTTTTCTTAATTCATATAAAACATAAGTATCATTTTTAAAATTTAAAACATTCGGCTTCGGCTTCGGCCGAAGTTTAGGATTTTAGCCGAAGTCCGAGCGATCAAGGTGTATGTTGAGGAACAAGTTGGGAACAAGTATCTCTTTCTTCATAGGGTAAATGTTACCTGAACAAATTTTTGTTCGTTTACTTTTATTCTCCATTAGTTCATTAATAGTTCACTATGGGCACTATTACGAATATTATATATTATATGTACTACGAATATTTTTTTTGTTTAGTATGTCTATATAAGAAAGACTCCTCTAGGGCATGTATTATGTACTACGAATATTTTTTTTTTGGTTTAGTATATATGTATGTATATAAGAAAGACTTGGCTGGGAAAGACAATGAATCGATATAAATGGACCGTCATAATATCGACAAAAATTGCTGTTATGAGCCCACGCTGGCTTGAAGAAATAAAAATGGGCATATACATATTTATATTCACCATTCGCCACCGTATACATACATTTGTGTATATAAAATATAATGGAAAATGTGTGGGTGTGAGTGTGACTGTTTGAAAACATGCTTTATATGTGTGTGTAAATAAAATAGCCGATTAGCATGTGTAGCCGATTAATAATCTGGCTATTTATAATCATACTCATGCGTATCATTGTAGCTCATTCATACACTCTATAAATTTTAATTCTAGTTGTTTGTGGTGCGTGCATATGTATGTATGTACATACGAGTATGTATTTGTTGGATGTTTATACCCTCTAGTCAACCTAGAACCATATGTTTCTATGTCAACACTCTTTTTTCTAGCGACAATTGCAGTAGTTGAAATGTCGACAACTTTCCTTTTATGCGCGAGTAGAGATACGTTAGAGATAACAGTTCTAATGTATTTCTGGTGACATTGTCAATGAACGCGTCAATAGTTTGTTTTTCTTTTTTATTATGCTATGCAATAATGTTAAAAACTTACGTACATATGTATGTATGTATGTATGTATTTAAGTTTGTTGTCCAACCCTTATAAAATTGAAGACGAAGGTCACTAAAATGTACTAGTGAATCTTTAGTTCAAATGTCTCCAAATCGTGCGATAACCGCCAAAATAGCTTAAGCATCATAATTTTCTAACTTCATTTTTTGACCAAAATCGATTATTTGCGATCGTAAATAGTCGATTTTCGTCAAAAAAAAACGAAGTCCAAAAAATGTGTCGCTTAAGCTATTTTAGCGGTGATGGCTCGATATGGTCGATTACATTGGCTGCGGTAAACCTATTCAGTTTTACTATTGACAATGTCACTAGTAAATTACTACAATTTTACTATTAACATCGAGCGAGCTAATATCGATATTGTAGACTAGAGCCCCTAAAATTTACTAGTGAATCTTTGGAGCCAATGTCTCCCTGTGGTCCCAAAAGAACTACTTAGTCAGTATTGCTACAGTCTAGTGGTAGATTTTCAATGACAAGCTAATGTTAAATGTCAATAGATAATTACATTGGCTGGGGTACATCTGGTCAGTAGTACTACTGACAATGTCACTAGCAAATCACTACAATTTCAATATTCACATTTTCTGCAGGGTAGTTATATGCAGTTTAAAATTAATGCGAGTGTTTGCATATGAGCGTGTTTTTTTATTTTTAGCTTTTTCATACATATATACATACATATGTATGTGTGATTTGTAATTCATATGTACATATGTATGTATGTGTATGACTTCGTGTAAATGATTATTTTGCAGCTCAAAATAGGTACATATGTATATGCATGTATTCGTATTGTAATTGAAGGTTTGATTGCGAAACTTTCCCTGAAGGAAATGTCGATGGTGAAAATGTACTGAGTCGCTTTTGACTTTGTCACCAGTACTACTCTCTAATTAATCCCCATACAATACTTTGTGCTATAGACATTTAGCATGTGCTTGTCATTGAAAATCTACTAGTAACACTAAAACAATTGACTAGGTAGTGAATACATAGTTCTTATGGGAACATGGAGACATACCAACCAGACATTTAGTGGTACATTTTTATACCTTACGTACATACAATTATATGAATATTGACAAGTTGTTGCAAAAGCCACCAGAAATAGACCACATTTGTTGTCTCTCTTTCTTTTATACTGACGAATAGAAAAGAAATTGTAGACAATGTACCTACTACTAGAAATTTAGTGTTGACATAGAGACATTTGGCCCCAGTCTGACTGCAGGGTTGTTACTGCATACTTGCATGCTCTTAGTGACGTTATGCACACACGTGTACAGTTAAATATACTAAGTGAATGCTCATATAACATGCAAAGAGTGCAAGTATGTACATACTCGTATGTATGTATGTATATATCGCACACTAAATCATAAAGAGTCACAACTCAAAAAATTTCAGATGCTGAGTAGTTGCAAACAACTTTTGATACTGTACAAATAACGCAAGTATGTGACATAAAATCAAGCATATTTTATATTATTCAAGAAGACTGCATTGCAAAAGAAATTGTTGAGGTCGTTATAGATTTCTTCAATTATAAAAAAGCAAAACCATTTTTATAATTTTGAGTTGTGACTCTTTATGATTTAGTGTGCGATATGTACTTGAGGTATACACACAGAACTAAAACAACAAATTGTAGAAGTAATGCAGCTGCGTTCTCACTGAATTGAGTAAAGCAACGGACTGAAAAAAAAAGAAAAAATAAAAGTCCTTTAAAAATAACACGGCTGAAAAGTGCTAGTAATAAAAGGTCAATGCAAGCATGCCTGCAGACAGGGTGACCGATGACATTTTTCAAAAAGTGGGACCAAAAGAGGATTTATAAAAAAAGGGGCAAAATAAAAAAAACCAGAAAACTTTTACCCCCATATTTATAAATAAATAAAATGAATTTGAAATCCATTTTAGGAAAATTTTGTATAAAAAATTTGAAATAAAATACCTACATTTCAAATTCATTTAAAATTTTATGAATATGGGGGTTAATTTTTAATGTATTTTTATATAATTCACTTAAAAAAAAAGGGGGAAAAAAGTGGCAAGGCAGTCGAAAAAGTGGCAATTTGCCACTTTAGTCGGTCAAACGGTCACGCTGCCTGCAGACTGTAATGGCGACTACACACTATGGCATTTTGTGACATCGCAATAGTGTTTACTAGTGACAACGTTTGTTATTTACGAAAATTTTCGTTGTGTTCGTCATTGCTTTGCAAAAAAAATATAGGTATAAGTACATACATATGTATGTATGTAAGCATATAATGTGAACGGCATTGCAGACATTTTTAAAATGCAACCACAAAATGACGAACACAACAGCAAATAAGCTAAAAGCTTAAGATAAAACCAAAAGCAAATTTAGGAGTAATGACAAATTTAAGTAATGCATTAGCTGCTAGAGCTCCTTAACAAAGGAAAAGTTAGTTAACAAGTTTTTCGGTTCTTGAAAATAGAGTTAGGCTACAGAGATACTTTAATTAGAAGAGAGTAGCGCTTGCTGTTCAAATTTTTTTTTGTTGACTGTACCAGAGAAACATGGCGTCTTAAAAAGTCGGCGGCAGCCGGCTTGAGCCGGCTGACACTTACAGCCGCTTTTTATAAGTTTGAAAAAAAATTCAAGCACCATATAATTTCTAAGATTTAGCACTAATTTGCAACTACAAAAACAATTAGCCGACTGCAATTTTGAGCCGATGTTAGCCGAATGCATCGGAGGCGGCTTGATTTTACATTGAAAGTCAGCGGCGGCTCTTGAGCCGGCTTTGAGCCGATCGGCTTGTTTCTCTGGACTGTACATTGTTCCACAATGTTGAGAGCGATTAATCATAATTTTTACTATCTGGGTATTTTTAATACCCAGAAAAACAGAAACAGAAGAACATTAAATTTGTGGGCTCATGTTGCCAATATTTACACTTGGATAATTTAAAATTTTTTAGTTTGCGTTTGTTTAACAACAAATACTCATGTGGTTGACCGTAGGGGGAGGAGAGGCAGTTAAAGAAGTTAAAACATCTTTTTTATAGTTAAAATCAGTGTTATGCATAAAAAAAACCACGAAACGATTTGAGCCTTCAAACCAATAAACACACTCATGTACATACACATTATAGGTCTGCACAGATATAACTGTTTGCACCAGTTTTACGTATGTTGGTTCTAGTATGTACAGATACTATATGTTATTCAGAGTTACTATGCATATGGGCATTTCTCCGAGAAATTACAATTTTTTGTCGCGTGCGACAGCAAGAAGTTAAGCTTGTATTTCTTAACAACGTGACTCGAGTTTTCTTAAAATTTTACCTAACGTAGAACTGCTGACGGCCTACACAAATATATAAAAAAGTAAACAAAAAGTTTCGTTTTCTTTGAAAAAAAAAAACAAGCATAGATGATTGGTGTCGCACGCTACAAAAAGTTGACATTCCTGTGGAAATGCCCATATGTATTTGCTTACCAGCACTAACAGATGTGAAGATTTACTAGATTTTTGCAGTTTTTCGAGGAATTCAATACTATCCGAGTTTTTGCGTAATTTAGTATTTTTTATTCATTTTAAAATCTACATACCTATCGCTCATTTACTCAAATAACACGAAAACTCAAAAAATTGAATTTCTTAGTTAATGATGCAGAATTACTCATATCGTTATTCATATTCAGCCCAATTCTAAATACCTATTCCCCGCTAAATAATTCCCACGGAATTAATAATTTTCTAAAAATAAAATGAAGTCAGCTATTCTGTTTCCAGTTGTTTTATTTTAACTGAAAGCTTGCAAATGAGATGCTATTCAGAATAAAATTCAACTCAACTCTTGTAAATTGAGTAGCTTAAACTCGTTTTCTGGCAAACACATTTTTTTTTGAGCTATGACGTTGTTTTAGTAAATGAGCGATATGTTTCCGGAAAGCATTTTACTGACATATACATATTTAGACTTATCCATTTTTGTACGCCAATTTACATACATATTTAGACTTATCCATTTTTGTGCGCCAACTTTTGAGTTAATGAGAGCGGGAGTAGAAGATATTAACCCCCATATGCAAAAAAAATTAACGTGTGCTTCAAGTGTACGTTAAAACCGGTTTTTGTATGGAAATTTTGTTTTAACGTACACTTAAAGCACATAACTCGAATCACCATTATCCCAAAAAAAAACTTCGACTTACGGAGACTTCGAGTTACAGAATTGTATGTGGTTTGTTCTTTCAACGCTACTGCCAATCAAACTAGTTCGAGTTAGAGAAAATTCGAGTTAGAGAAGTTCGAGTTAGGGAAGTTCGACTGTATTACGTTTTTATCTCTCGAAAATTTCTGTTTGTATTATTTGACTTCGTTTTTAAATTCGCTTGTTTCAATCTATGTAATTCTCTGAAAACAAAAAAAAATTAGTTTACTGTAATAACCTTTCGAAATTCCTCGAAAAGGTATGTTTATTTGGCAATAGCTACAACTACAATTATTAATTAAAATTCCATTTTTAATATTTTGTTTGTTACATCACTTTGCATTTCATGTGATAATATTTTCAGTTAACTGGTGGCAGACTTTTGTATATAACTGTAAAAATATGCATGCAATATATTAACTGCTTTATTCAAAAGAAACAATTTGGTCTTACCCTACGTCTATACCTGATATACATATTTTTATCATGACAGAAGTCAAACTTTATATTGAAAAATAATTTTTTTATGTTACTTGTACCTCTTTTTGCTATATGGAATTTGAGATTTATCATGATAAAAAATATATCAGGTGTAGACGTGGGGTTATAAATCAAAAATATTTTTTCCATAGAAAAATTTGTTTTTTTATACACGTATCCAAATTTCAAGTTTGCTTAAAATAATATGTATATGGCAACTCTTATGCTCATTCATCACATGAATTATGCTATGTTTAGACGACACCTGTTTCGTGCTCTATTCATGCTTCACACCCCAATCATGACCGAATCAACTTGCTTCGCCATACAAAATTATGAGAGCGAATCAAGTAGATTCAATACGAATCTACTTGCGAAGCACGTAAAATTGGTATCTTCTCTAACTTTTATCGCAGTAATCGCCACTTTATCTGAACTAGCTGTCAAAACAAAATAAGTATATGTGTATGTGTGTGTTTGTAAACAAATGAAAACAAGCCAAAAAAACATAGATGTGAGTTTAATATAAATAAATTTAATTAAGTTATGAATAATATAAAAAGGGAAAATAAGAAGAAAATATAGAGATGCCTTCAAAAACAAGATTTTGCTTGAATCGAATTTATGTAAGTATGTATGCATGTATACACGTGCGTATGATACGTATGAATGTGTGAATATACATAAAAAAAATGCCACGCGAACAGTGATGCCAACTTTTTCAGAGCAAAAATCACTGTGTGTTCATAAAAAAGCACTAAATGCAATATACATATTTTTTATTTATATTTTTATATTTATCTATTTATTTTCAATACAGAGAAAGCCCACATGGCTAATTATATATGTATTGAATGAGTAGAAATTAAAAATTTAAGTTAACTACAATCTTAAATATAGTACATTTCATAGGTTTTTGTAATAATTTCAATTATATCGAGCCATATTTCGATTTTGCTTATAAGTAGAACATGACTAGGAAAATAATTGAAGTTCATTTCGCAAGACACTGCAATTATGGTGTATTAAAAAAAACAATTAGATTTTAGGTGTTTAATCTGAATTAATTTTTACATGAACATAGTTCAGTATGTTACATTCTGTAGCTCATTTCTGTATTTCTCGCATCGTAAAATTTCCCGCATGAAACAAGGGAATCGTGGAAGCAGTGTAAATTGAAACACATAATGGATTTTCTGTATCGTTACTTTGCGAGAACTAACTGTCATTTAAACAAATTTCCAGCAATTATTGGAACGATGTGAGAAAAAGTGTTTCTGTAACAATATTTTGTGAATATTTTCTCGCAATTCTCGGATTTTAAATTGTACAAAAACATGTGAATTTTTGAATTTGTGTGTGAAAATATGAAAAATAAACTAGTTGAAAAGATATGCAACGAATTGTTGAACTAAAATTATTATTAACGATTCGATATGATTATATTTATTTAGAATTCTTTTTTGGAATTTTCTATAATAGAGACAGTTGCTAGAAAAAACTTATTTCAAGCATTTTACATTCACTTTATATTCATGTTCATTATTCAATTTTATTTTTCTTGAAAATTATTATTTTTTTGTTATTGAAATAAAATTTTGTGACTTTTGTTTTCATTTGACACTCGATTACTGGAAATATTCCAGTAAAAACAGATTCAGTGTTGTCTGTTTTCACATTCAAATACAGAAACACTTTTTTTCACAAATCGAGAAACGATGGAATTTTGTGTTTCACACTTCATGTGAGAAATTTTACGATGCGAGAATTACAGAAACGAGTTACTGAACAACATAAGCCTTTTCCTTTTAGACCGTATTTTATATGAATGAAACAATTTGATTTATAAAATCATTATTGTATTTTTAACTTACTTTTAAAAAAGTTATAAGTGCTAAAAGTTATTTCTATTTCAACATTTGAACATGGTAATGTTAATAGTCTTAGAGAAAATATTGGCAGTATTAGAAATGGATTATGATTATTTGAATTTCTATAATTATAAACTTCAATCCAAAATTAATCAGTTCTGAGAAAATTTGTCCATTTATGTATCCTTAAATGTCTGCTACTTCGTTCTATTTCTTCAATTTCGCCATCCCAGCAAAAATTACCGCTTCCCAGAAGAATTTTTGTAAGCCAGCTAGAAGCAATGCATTCAGTTTCCAAAAAGCCATTCATGTTTTGCTTTACTAATTCATTTTACAGAAGTAGTAATGTGTAGTTTTTATGTATTCAGATGCAAAAGTTACTGGTTTACATTTTTTTTACTTTTGTCCACTTTGTTAGAGAGCCTTACGTTAGTACTTTTCAGAAGCATTTTTGAAAGCTTTCGTTATCAAGAAAGCAATACATTGCTTCCCTCAGTGGTTAGTAATTAGATTATTGTTGTAATTAAGTTATTTTATAACTGTAATTTCTAGAAATATATTCTTTTTTCTCACTATGAAAGATAACGTTTTTCTTCCTTCGTATTTCACCCAGCTGAATTAACATTCTGCAAAGGAAACTTTGCATGTCTAAAAGGGGTGAAAGCAGATAGTTTTTGAAAAGTGAAAATTTCTTATTTGCTGTTTCTTATAAACCACCACACTTTCACAAATTAATATTTAGTAGATATGTAAAACGCACTAAAATCAAAGGTGAAAAGCACCAATTTAGTGCCTTTTTTAAGCAACAATTTGAAAAATTCCGCACTATTATAAATTGAAAAACTATAAATCTAGTACGAAAAGCACTAAATTGGCACGCTGCACACGAAGCACGAATGCATAGTCTAAACAGCATGATTCATAGCATTAGTGTGTTTGTGTGTGGATAATAGTGTTATTGGCCTGTCACACACGAGACTAATTTTTATGCCGCACAATTTTTGTTTTTTTAAGAACACACGAGACTAATTCATCCGACATAAAAATGTATACGCATACATAGCTTTGTGTGTGTTAGTGTTTTTTGTATGCATTTGATATTTGCTGTTTTTTTAAGTTATGTGTGGATTGGTTTTGTGCTGGTGATGCGGGGATGTAGCTGGTTTAAAAATTATGCCAAACACGAAACCCCTCTCTTTGACTCTCTCACCAACAAACTGGCATGTTATGCCAGCACAATTGTTCTCGTGTGTGAAAGGCCATTGAATCACTCCATCATCATTTAGGCCATTTCCTCCACGTGTAGACGATTGTTTATTTATTACTTTGCCTTGAATTGCTATAAAAAGTACATATGTATGTGTTCACTTCAGCGCACACAAACTTGGATAATAAATTAGCACTTATAACCAAAGGTCTAAATTTATTATTTCACACAAATTGAAGTAAAAAATGTAGTTGCTGATATACAAAGAGAAGTTTTACTAGGTATGCAGTATTTAAAGAGACCTCCCACAGGGGGTCTACTTTGTAATTTGAAGCGAAAGAAAATGCCATCGAATTAGGTACATACATGTTATTAACATACAAATTCGAAAGCATTTTCTTTTCTTTCGAATTACAACAGAGTAGGCCCCAGGTATCGTTCGTAATTAAAAAAAAACAGTTCCCAATCTTACGTGTAATTTATAAGTATGTAAAATTGAGAATTATCTAATATCGCTTGCTTGTAAAATCTTTTACTAAAATATTTTACATATTTTAAAACTGACATACATACATATGTACATATCGTCACCTAAAATCCAAAAGGCCGTAGCAAAAAAAAAAAATCAAAATAGACTTATTGATTTATTATGTTGTGATTAACCAAAATAATTCTTTCCTTCAAATCTTACTCACATACTATGAGCGTCAAAACTGAGTAAACACCTGTGATTTTTTTTGTTTTCTTTATAGAAATGGAATAACACATTATAAATATTCAATTCCTTTGTAAAAAAAAAATTATTTATTCATTATTTATAATGTTAAAACATAAAAAATGGTTTAAATTAAATCAAAAATTCTTTTTTTTATAGCTTATAGCAAAAAAGTCAATAAATATCGCGTCAAAAGTTAGTATACGCCTGTATCTATACTAAACATAAACGTTTAAATCCCATGTTTTTTAAAAATCAATATTTTGTTTGGCCACCTTCAGCCTTTTTTACACAATTTATTCTATTTGGCATAGATTCTACCAACCTTGTGGTATATTCCGAAGGAATTTTTGACCATTCTTCTTTTAGCGCTTCCTTTAGACTTTCTTTGCTATGGATGTTTCTTGTACGGATCTTGCGGTCCAAATAATCCCACAAATTCTCAATAGGATTGAGGTCTGGGGACTGCGGTGGGTGACAAAGTTGACTTGGCGTTCGATATATGAGCCATTCCTTCGCCAAACGGGATGTATGCTTGGGATCATTGTCTTGTTGAAAGATCCAATGTCCAGGCAAATTCAATTTGGTGACGCTTGGCGGAACATTCTTTGATAAAATCTATATATAGCCTTGAGCATTCATTGTCGTTTCAACGAAGTCAAGCTGCCCAACACCAGATGCCGCGAAGCATCCCCAAACCATAACCGATCCGCCACCATGCTTCACAGTACTTTGTATATTTTGTTCCGCTAACTCCTGGTTCTTTTTTCTCCAAATTTTCCGATGTTTTTCGCCACCAAAAATTTCGAACTTACTCTCATCAGTGAAGAGAACTGTTCCAAAAGTGGAAATCTTGTTTTCCGTACTTCTCAGCGTAATCCATACGTTTCTTTTTATTTACTTTTGATATAAAAGGTTTTTTCCTAGGACGGCGGCCATAAAATCCATATTTATGCAATATGCGCCTTATGGTACTCCCGCTTACAGTTTTTTCGGACTCTGCACCAGGGCTGTCAGATATGGCGATTTCTCGCCAAACGTGGCGATTTTTCTACTTGTTTGGCGTCTAAATTTTTGGTTTGGCGACGTGGCGATTTTTCTGGCGATAAATAAATTTGTTGGCGATTTTTGTGGCTATTTTTTGAACAAAATTGAAACTCAAAATTTTTGTAATTCAGCAAAATTACTTTGTTGAAGGAGTAGTTTAAAAAAATAAATCCCACAAAAACTCGTTTGCAAGAAATAAAATCGGCTGGATTTTTATGATTTTTCTTATATTAATTAATTCAATTTGAATTTTGATGAGAAAAACTTGTAACAAATAATTTTTGGCGACTTTAGTTCTACTTTTGGCGATTTTCTGCTAATATTTTATACAATTATTTTGGAAAAATTTATAATAAAAAAATTTTATATAAAATCAAATTTATTATCAAATATTTATTAAGAAAAACTACACAAAATTGATTTTGGCGACTTTTGGCGATTTTTAAAATCAATTTGGTGAAATAGGCCAGAAAAAATCTGACAACCCTGCTCTGCACTGATGTCTTTGACAATTTGTACCGCGCTAGAATAGGGATTTTTTTTAACTGTGGCAGCAATCTTTCTCTCTTCTCTTAAATTCAGCTTTCTTGGACGACCTGAGCGCTTAAAATTATCTATTTTCTTAAAGTTTTTCAGTTTATCCACAATTTTTTTTATAGAAGTGTGGTGTCTTCCTACAATTTTACCGATTTCACGAAACGATTTGCCATTTTCTCTTAAATCAAGTATAATTTTTCGGGTTTCTAATGAGATTTCAGTTCTCATCTTTTTAAAACTCAAAAGACACTTTCACGACAAATGCTAATAACAAATTAAATCGTTAAAACAATTGTTTTGTTATTTTGAACAAAAACTAACGGATTTTTCAAAATAACAAACAGAGAAAGCAAATGTATACTTACTTATGGAGCACAAATTTTTTTGATTTTAGTGCCAAACTGTTGTAAAAAAATATTTGTTGTACTTTTTGGAATTTTTCTTTTTGGTCGTTCAATGGCAATAAAATAACATTTTAATTATGATTAGAAGAGTCATTATAATAACGATATTATTATTGTAATAAGGAAATTTATAAAATTGTCACTAATGTTGACTCACTTTTGAAACTCATAGTATGTTCGGCATTGATGGAATTAGGAACAAGATGCTGATGAACTTGCCTCATACTGCAATAAGAAACCTGCTATTTATTTTTAATGCAATTTTACGAATGCAGTATTTTCCACATAACTGGAAACTCGCCAAGATCAAAATGATTCCAAAGCCGGGCAAAGATCTTACCAAGGCTGAGTCATACAGACCTATAAGCTGCTCATGATTCAATTTTCCAAAATTTTAATTGATAATGGGTGCATCCCGTACCATCAATTTGGTTTTAGAAGTCAGCATAGATAGCACCATTGAACAAACGCATAGATGTATTGTTTCAAGTTGTAAGAAGAACATTTGAAGAAAATAAGTATTGTTCTGTCCTTTTTTTTGATGTTTCTCAGGTATTTGATAAAAAGTATGGCGCGAAGCGCTTTTTTTAAAATTAAAGACATATCTGCCAATAAATATACAAAAGCTTTTGGAAAGTTATATTATTGTTAGGAAGCAGGGTGGCCGATGACATTTTTCAAAAAGTGGCACCAAATAGGGGATATATAAAAAAAGGGGCAACATTAAAAAAATAAATTCAGTAAAGTGCGACTTTGGCTCGCGCACGAAGGGTTCCGTACGTTGGGCTTTGAGCATTTTTTTAATATGGAGTTTTTTTTTGCATTTTTTACGTTTTTTCAGCTGAAATTATTTTTTTTGTTTTTCTCGTTTTGGCGATTTTTTCAGTTTTTAGAGATTTTTTTCATTTTGGCGATTTTTTTTTAATTTTGGCGAATTTTTTTTCCATTTTGGCGAGATTTTTTCATTTTGGCGATTTTCTTAATTTTGGCGATTTAATTTCGTTTTAGAATTTTTTTTTAATTTGGCGATTTTTTATTTGCTCTTACGGTTTCCAAGATACAGCAATTACATACTCAAAATTGCATTAACTGATGGAACACCCTTTAATTTATTTTTTTTTAAATTTTAGTGTTAATTTTTGTAGTCTGTATAAAAATAAACTAACCTTACAAATTTCAAGTGTATATACACTTGTATGTATATTAACATTTTTCGTTGCTCGTTTTGGAACACACTTTAATTTTTAACTCTCATGTATTTGTTGTTGTAGCGGCCAAAGGTCTACACATTTCAAATTCATTTTAAATTTTATGAATATGGGGGTTATTGTTAGATCATTTTTGAAGATACAATAAGTAAATATAAGGTTTTTTTGCTTCTCCTGTAAAAAAGTAAAAAGTGTACTTATGGCCGTTTGGATTTTAGGTGACGATATATACATATGTATGTATACATAGTACAAACTTTATTGCTTGATAATATTAGTTTCGTATGTAAGAACATACTTATGTCATCCGTATTCAATCAATTAAAGATCATCGGGGCCGTGAAATTAATTATAAAACGACACGCTTGACTGCGAACACGGCTGTGAGACAATCCATTTTGTACCCATAATAAAACACCCGCATCATTTGTGATTATAAGCAAAGAGTTAGTTAGCATGACAATATAATAGTAAGATTATGGACGGATGGGGAAAATAATACGTATAGCATTTTAAGCATTCTGATTCACCTTTAAAATTTGTCCAATTTTTGAAAAGAATTTTGATTTTTATTTCATGTTTTTCAATTTTATTTTTAACAAAATATATTTGATGTTGAAATTATTTTGTTGCAATTTTTTTTAAAATTTCGTTTCGTAAGGTTTTTTTCCAGCTCAGCTGTGTTATCGTTACGACCTGTAAGTGAATTTACCTTGCCCAATTTGAAGGTTTTTTTCCTCTTAAAGTCTTATTAACATTTCTGTTTATTGTTTTATGATTATTATTATTTGAATTTCGTGTTTTATATGTGACACGCATGATTTGGAATGTTATAATATTGACATGAAGAATAGTGTTATGAAAAAAACACAATTCTACTATGTATGCAGTTTTGTTGTATTTATTTTTGTTACAGACTTTATATCTCGGAAACCATAATTAATTTCGCAAAACCTGTTTTGGATTCAGAAAGTGGATACTCAAAATATATATACCCCATACCTAACTCATTTTTTAAAAAAATGGTCGGTGGGTCAAACCAATAATGGGCTGACGATATACATACATATGTAACTATGTACTTATGTATGTATGTATGCACAAACATAATAAAACGGATAGTTCTTGTATTGCGATTAGTTTTAAAGATTGTGACGATTTTGATGATATTGTTTTTAGAAACAATTCTGTGGCAATAAAAAAAGTGCTTAAGTCATATTTTATTGTTTTGCAGTAGATCACTTTTAAATATTAAAGTCGATTTTCAGAAATTTGTTTCTTTTACAGTTAAATTGGGAACTTCGGTGTTCACTGAAATTTTCTTTAGAAAATCATCATTCTACACTCTACAAATAATAGATTCAGTTTGAAATATATGTATGTATGTATGTACCAAAGTATAAACTAAATTAAGCTATTATTCAGTATGAGATTATAAGTCGAAAAAAGATAAGCAGCAAGTCATTGCGCTATAACTTCCTGAAAAATCGCACTAAATAATGGAGATTAAAGGAATGCCATTAACTAAAAAATCAGCTTATCTCGACTTAAGCACTTTTTCCTTTTTGCCACAGAATTGTCTAACAACACTATATATTGTGCAAGGAAGTCCGGGATTTACTTAGTTTTTTCTATTTGTTTACGTACTTGTGTTTAAAAAAAAAATTTTGTTTGCCTTTGTCTTTATAACGAATTTTCTGCCCTCGTATCCAATGCCGTCCATTTGCACAATGGTCACATTGACAGTGAGTAATTAAAAGTACACTTATCCCTCGATTTACACGATACTTTTTTTACACGATTTCACTTTTACATGATTATTTTGGTTTTCGTGTAAATTGAGAGATTTATGAAATACCTCGATTTACGCAATTTTTTATGTGTTTTATAGAATATTTTATGAATTAAATTAATATTGTTTTTGTTTTTATGAATAGCATTTATTTTGTTTAATGAATAAAGGTTTATTTTTATGTCTTTTCATTAAACGCTTCTCTGATATTTTAAAAACTAAGTTGAAATAGGTACATACATATTTTTTAATAAAATAAATTTTTTACGCGATTCTGCCTTTATTTTCGATTTACACGATTTTTCATACAAAAATTTAAAATTTCGATTTACACGACTTTCTCAGGAACGTATCTATCGTGTAAATCGAGGGATAGGTGTACATGAGTAGATACATACATACAAATGTATAAGTATGTACATCAGCGCAAGTGCTAATACTCATATGGCGATAACAAAAAAAAAATAAAAAAATAAAACAAAAATCCACACGTGCCGAACAGTTCTTTAGATTTTTTTTGTAATTTTTTTTTATATTTCACGTTGTCTGAGGCAGGGATGACATTGAGAATTTTAAAATTGTACCAACAACTTTAAACAATTGTACATTTTTGACCTTAATTGTACTAAAAGATTTTTTTAGATCAAATTATTTTATTTGTATATGCATACATAGTACATATCGTCACCTAAAATCCAAAAGGACGTAACAACCAAAAAATTCAAAATAGACTTTTTGATTTATTATGATGTGATTAACCAAAATATGTATGTATATGTATCATTCCTTACAATTTTACTCACATATGTTCAAAAATACCAAAAATAGAATTTTCGAGTTAATAATGCAGAATTAATCTTCATATCGTTCTTCATATTATGTAAGAATTTCATACGAATATCTTGTTTACTCAACTCTTGAGAGAACAATAAAATTTTCTATTTCCATTAAGTCATGTTTAAATTGAAAACTTCAAACTCGTTTTCTGGCAAACCGGTTTTTTTTGAGTTATGACGTTGTTTGAGTGAGCGATATGTACATAAGCCTTATGTTTCGTTTACAAACAATAGCGTTTGATAAGTGATTTTTTATAAAATATTCTAAAGCATTCGTCTATTCCATTTTGACGTAAATAGAACTTTTTTTTTTGTATAACCAAAAACATATGCACTCACAGTGACGGACTGTAGTTTATTCAAAAAGCATTCCGTACCGACACTTTTAAATGAATAAATATTTAGAATTCTACGAAATTTTATTACATTACATTTACATTAATTTAGGTTTTCTGAGAACCCAGAAATAGCTTATACTTAAACCTTTGTTAGATTTTAATATTTCAATGTCAGCAAGACTTCTAAATTGAAAAATATTGATACTCGTTTTTCAAAAATCACGTGCCATTTGACGAAACAAAAAAGTTAATCGTTCTAAAATCATATGAGTTCAAGCACCTTCTATCTGTATTTCCATATTTATGGAATTGATAATTTTCAGAATATACACATGTATGTATATCAAAAATAAAAACGTAATTTAATAAACGGGAGTAGTAAATATAGAAATGAAATGAAAACTACGCTATGGAAGACCGATTTTGCTATCTTGGTAGCATGATGTCAGCCGATGGCGGCACTAAGATATATATGTATATAGAAAATACGATCAGTAAGGCCAGAGCAGCATTTGGAATCCTATCGACGATCTGGTGAAACAACAACATAAGCCTCCGCACTAAGCTACGGATATTCGAATCCATCGCAAAACCAATTTTACTCTTTGGTTAGACTACATGGAAGGTTTCCGTTAACTTTACCAGACACTTGCAAATTGAAATTAGAATGCTTAAAATCCGTATCAAAATCATTTGGAGTAAAATAATACCCACTATTATAGATTACTTAAATATACCACAACTCGTTACTAAGTCTTCCACGTTGTTGTAGCAAAACTCCCAATTGGCCTTTTGTTACCCACAAGACTTATTCTGCTGTTGCTCACTGTTTATACAACACTACAGACTGACTGCCCTTACTTAATTACTTCTTATCGCTCTATTCCAGCGCACGAGGTCTTTACTTTGAACGATGTTGACTCGACTAACTTCTGATTAACACTGACTCATTCTCACACAGTCTGCCTCTTTTTATAGTACAGGAACCGGTTTCTAGAATGTTCGCCCTTTGCTCATAGGTGGCGTAATGACATGTTTGTACTTAGTAGCGCCAAATGGCGTTATTGCATAACGATTTGGCTGCTATGCATGTTGCTATCTGTATTGTCATTTACTATTGGTAGTCAGACGATCAAACAGTCTTCTAGCACAATCGGGAAAATTCATGTTGCTGTTTCTAGGCGTTTGTAGATAATTCGATTGGTCGTCATTTTGAATATCAGAGTACTTTGTAACGACTTTTATGCTGGTAATATATGTGTTAGCACTTTTATGTGTACTAGATATACCAAAACGGACGACACAATCGTCCGTATTCTAAACAGAGACAAAATCTCTTTCCCTCATACCTAAATAAGAGCGGCAAGCGTTGCGTTAGCAGCAGGGTACGCATTTTCAATACAATTTAATTCTGAAAATATTGTTTTATTGTACTGAAAATACGTACCCTGCTTCTATCGCGACGCTTGCCGCTCTTATTTAGGGATGAGCGTTTATTAAACCTAATTCAATTTATTGAACTCTCTTCCTATAAGTTTTATGGCTTTCATACAATAACAGATAAGAAAAAAATTGGAATAGCAAGAAAAATACTACACAAATATATACACACACACTGTGTGCTAACAAATGCGTGTGTACTATGTTTGCATGTAGTAGTATCAACTTTAAACGCTTATAACTCCCAAAATACTAAACCGATTTCAATAAAATATAGATTCTGCACATATGTGCAGAAATTCCTTTAAAATGATATAAATCTTTTCAAAATCGGTGCAGTAGTTCCGGCGTAAAAGGGATTACAAAAAACGTGTTCGCCTATTAATTATATAGAATAGATGTGCATACATGTGTAGCTAAGTATACAATTATTGTTGTTGCTATAGTGCTTGCATGTGAATACGCGTGTACGTTTAGTTCTTTAGTTAAATACTTCTGGATACTTCTTTCGCGTAACACTTACATTAACCCTGTTCGAATATTTCTGCGTAACAATACGTTCATTTACTTCTTGGTGGGACAATCATCTTGTACTTCTATAACCCTTATGGGGAATAAGAGACGAAAATTCTGTTCGCGTGAAATATTTCGCATGAAAAAAATGGTGTATAAAATTAGAAAATAGTACAGTGGCACAATAACAACGCAAAAATTTGGCGATTACAATTTTATGGAAAGAGGGAACACATTTTACGTGAAATTTTATTCCCGATAGGGGTGAATAGCTATTTAAAAATTATATGAATACCTATTAGTGCCAAAATATTGCTGGAATGAAGGACCCGATTATGGTTTACAACAGTTGTTATTTTAATGTTGTATTTTTCAAATTGCGATTACGGTTTACAACATGTGTTCTTATGTGTTGTTAGAACTGTGAAAAACTGACAACTGCTCATTAGGTGTTGTCTTATTGTCGTATAAGAAAATTTTGTAGGTATACATACGTAAATGTTTTTGCATAGTGTTTACAACTGCAATTTAAAATATTTCTTAGAAAAATAAAAAGCGGGTGGATGTGATGACACGCTTGGAAAGAAATTTATACAAAAAATTTAAATTAAATAAAAAATCGTATAAATTGAAAAAGACAAAATTTGATCTCTAAACTCTAATTGACAAAAAGAGAATGCAGGAGATGTGACGAGCATAACACATCTTTTTAACATATTTGGTCCAACGTGTTAAGAATTTATTGCAACTATGTACATGTAAATTTTTTTTGTAATACTTCAACTTCTTAAATTTTCCTAATTTTGTTTGTTTGTTTATTTAATATATTTGCATGAATTAAAAGCAATGAATATAATTAAAACAATACAAAATATTTACTTCTTTAAAAATGTATGTAAGTACATACTAATCTATTTCATAACCATCATAAAAAAATTTACCGACTTTAACATCCATTATTATAATTTTTTCTTCTAACATACATTGTATTAAGGGATTTTTTTAATTGTTTTTCTTTTGAACTTCATCTTTTTGGCACACAGCTTTGCATATTTATGTACATATCTACTACAATTAAAATACAACTGTGTGACATACACAACACCTAGATGTTGTAAATCATAATCGCAAAAAGGATTAATGTTGTGTTGTAGCCGCAACAAGACAACATTTTTGTGTTGTAAACCATAATCGGGGCAGAAGTCTTCACGTCGACTGCAGCTATTAGAAGAATGTCGGCTTATTTTATTTCTCTTATGAATTGAGTCAATTTCAAGTGGAATCGTGCATTTCGAAATTTTAAATGTGGCATATACAACCGTTTGAAAATATGTATGAAAATGCGGAGGGAAATTACTAAAACTGGGGAGATTCATTCAATTGGTGTAGAATTTGAGTTTGAATAGTACCAAAAAAGTACAATTGTACCAACTTTGCCAACACTCGTCTGAGGTAGATGTGCAGACGCATACATATGTTTGTATAAAAGTACATTAAGTATATACATAAGTAAGTAAATATGTACATCAGAACGTACATATTTATAAACATATAAAATATAGAAAGGCCCTAACTCATTATTTTTTTTTTTAATCGGGGTTTTTTTTTGTATATTTCGATAGAAAAATATTTAACATAGATACCGACAAATGCAAAAATCTGGATTTCCAAAAAATTATGAGTTAGGGCCTTTCCCTATTCAGGTAACAATATGTACATATGTATGTATGTACGAGTATATAAATTGTGTCTACAAACAAAACTCGTTAACAATTAAACGAATGAATATATGTATGTATGTATGTATGTGCCCTTGCGTGTCTTGATAACTTTTAAAACTTTGGGGGAAAAGAATTAAAGAAGACTAACTAAATGTCTACAGAATGCACGCGCAAATCAAAAATGCGCGCTGAAAATACATACATATGTACTTATTTGAAAACTTAACCCATAAGTGCCAATGTTGGCGTGTTGGGCCACTTAAACATTTATATGTGTATACATATGTATGTATGTATGTACAACTTTTACTCTGGCATCAAATTCTCTAAGTGCCTCGATAACTTTAAGTTATTGTTAACAGTTTATTTTTTACCTGAAGGCGCGACGCAAAAAAGGGTATTGTGTTTATCAGCCTATGTACATACATACATATTTACATATGTATGTATGTGTGTTCCTTTGCGGCACTATATAAACCGAACGCGACTGATTTTGATCATTCTTAACATCAATCGATTTGTCTTAATCCTGGGAGTTTCACTAAACGTATGACAGCAGTCAAAACTCAATATTTCGCCCATCTTGTAAATACGAAAAAGAAATAAAAAGTTGGCGAACTAGGTACATATGTATGTACATACTAGGGATGCCAATCGGGATCGATTTTTGGAAATCCCGGGATTCGGGATTTTGTAATCCCGAGATCCCGAAAATCCCGGGATTTTCGGGATCTCGGAATTTTCGGGATCCCGGGATTTTTCGGGATGACGGGATTTTCGAGATTTCGGGATCGAATTTTTTTCGTAAAATAAATTATATTTTTAAATAAATATTACTTTAATAACAATTTAATGCATTTTAAAAGGTTTTATGTTCATAATTTATCATTCCACAATTGTCTTTAAAGTGAACAATTTTCTAATACGAGTACGAAATAAAAATCAAAAGAATTTTTTTCATCTATTTTTAAGTTGATTATTCACATTTGATGTTAGAGAATTTATAGTGAAAACAATAACTTAATATATTGTTAATTATATTGTTTTCAATATAAATGTTTTACTATAATCTAAACCAAGACGAATGTATCTGTGGACTTTTAGCACTACCGCTTAAGTTGACTTACGAAAATTTTTAGATTCACTTTCATTTTTGTTACATACATATGCATGTATGTATACCAAGCATTATATAGTTTTTTATCGATTTCGTTACGACTATGACAACGATAATAAAGCTGAAGATGTCGAAAAATTAAAAGAAATGTATACACTATTCTAATCAAATTCGATTAATTACGTCTAACGATCACATTTTTATAGGCAGATACATTAAAAGTTTGCCTGAGCACTTAAACAGTATTTTTGCTCTACTGAAAAATTTTAAATTCATACATAGGTTGTTTTCTACAAGTTCAACAGATACATATGTTCGCCAAGAAAAGTATGGTTTATTAGTGTCCTGGCCTTTTACTCTGCAACTCTAATAAAACTATATATGATTCGAAATCATTCAGTTGGTCGTTTTTGACTAAAACTATTTATCAAACCCATGTCATTAAAATGGGTTTGATCTTAGGTTTGTGTCAAAAACTACCTAAATTGTCTAAGTAAAAAAGGAAATAATTTTGAACTGCAATGTAAAAACATACACACACACTCGAGCAGTTTTTTAGACAAAACACTCCGCATTATTCTGTAAATATTTTTCGCTTTTACGTCAACCCGACAACAAAAAGTTTTCACTTGCCTTGTATCAAAGAATATAAATTGTGAAGAATATAAATGATGATTTATGATTCCAAAGCTAAAATGTTTATTTTTTTTCAAAATAATTCTAAAATGTACATGTATTCTAGCACCTTTGATGAAAATAACCGTAAGAAAGTAGTTTATTTATTTTGCACTTGTTGTTAATTTATAAGAAATATGTCACGAATAGTCATTAAATTGTTAAAACTGTACGTATAAAATTGTATGGGACTTTTAAATATTATAAAAAATGCCATAAAATCAACAAAAATTTGAATTTATAAAATTTTTTATATAAAAATTGCTAAGAAATCCCGAAAATGAAATCCCGGGATTGAATTTTATAAATCCCGGGATTCGGGATTTGCTAAATCCCGAAAAACCCGGGATTTTCGGGTTCGGGATTTCCCGTTTGGCATCCCTAGTACATACATATATCAATATGGGTATCATTCGATAGGTATTTTAAAATCATGTTTAGGTCTCTCTAATGATTTTTAATTTAAACTGAATTCACCCCTTGATTCCGAACAAATTTTTGTCCGGACAAAAATTAAATCTTTTAGAAATGTAACTATTTTCTTGTTTTATTTATAGATTCCTTACGAAATTCCAATTTAAACTTGACTGAAACAAAATAAAAATAAATATCTCACGCTATGGCACCGACTATATGTTCAGGCAAAAAACATCAAACACGTACTATTGCGACGACCACCAATATTCGACGGCATGGTCAAGGCTCCCATGAACTGAATCAGGCACTTTCGAATATTGTCAATTTTGGTAAGTACCGTAAACAAATTTTGTTAAATTTTTGTAATAACAAAAATTAAACATACATACATGAAATACCGAAGTACCTATGTATGTATGTATATTTATTTGACATAAAGTCTTTATATATGTATGTAACTTGATAATTTTGTTTGTTTTTATGGTTAAGCATTGTCCATATGCATTTGGTTCCCGCTTACTTCAATAAAAAAAAAAATTCATCAGAGTTTCTAAAGAAGAGAAGAAAAAATCAAACTAGACTTTATTAGCTGGAAACAAATAACTATTTTAACATTGAGATGTCCTAGGCGGCAGCCAACTATCCCACTCTGCACTACTTTTCAACTAACTTAAATTTGATTTTATTTAGGTCACCTGGTAGTCAGTAAATTAACAAAAAATTTTGCTGGGCTTCGAACTACATATGTATTATCATACGTTGTATAGCAACGCGCTACTGCCCAGCTAGGGCACCATCTAAAATAATTATATTAAAATGTTAATATAAAATTGAAATGAGTTTGAAAGTAGCTGAGATTAAATTTATTGGCTCTCACGAAATCCGATTAAATACTCAACTTAATAATTAATTAAGGCTTAAGAATTAAATCAAAACAAGTTTTGGGTCAGTTCTGGATGACATTGTAGTTAGCTTTTAGTTAGTCTACGAAAAGTTATCTATAAGTTGATTATTTTTGTAGTCAATACATGCTACGACAAGATAGTTACGTTTTGAGACAGTCATATGTATTACTAGTTGTAACGAGACTGTAGCAAAAGTGATAGATTCGTACTAGTAAAAAATGTGTGTAAGCTTTAAGCTTAAATTAGACGTGACATAGCCATAACGCCATAGCCATAACCAAACCAAAATTCAATTGGTTTCTATGGTGAGAGTTATGGCGAGTCTCTCTCACTCCTACTCTCACTCTCGCCATAGAAATCAATTGAATTTTGGTTTGGCTATGGCTATGGTGTTATGGCTATGTCACGTCTAATTTAAGCTTAACACTAAAGGCTCAATCAGACGTGCCATAACCATAACCATAGAAAACAGCCGTTCGAACCAAACTAATGGGCAACACTGTATTTGATTATAGGTGACTCGCCATAAAAGCTAAATTAGACGTGACATAGCCATAACGCCATAGCCATAACCAAACCAAAATTCAATTAGTTTCTATGGTGAGAGTTATGGGTTAAGCGTAACCACTAATTACTAAGGAAAAACTGTTTGATTCAGACATGTATTTATTGATATAAACAGTTTCTATTGTCTATTAGATATGTATGAAACTGTTTAACTTAATAAATATGTACGTGTCTGAATCAAACAGATTTTCATTAGTAAGTAGTGGTTACGCTTTTTTGGGCACATGGCACACATGTAATGCCAGATGTAAACTCAGCCCAAGAAAAAAATTTATGAATTACACTTTTCTGCAAAAAAGAAAAAAGGAAAGATCCCTGACACCATTTCATCTGGTTCTTATGTAAATTGACCTCCTAAATCCGAATATGAACTCTGTTTTCCCCCATCACCCACCACTTTCGAGGGACCACAGATATCAATGATTTTATGGCCCTGAATTGAATTAAGATTTTATAAAAAATTATTTTAGCTGTTAAATTTTTCCATAGCTCTGCACTACAATTTTTATCCAAATTCATTGCATCTCTAGTGATCGTAAAGTCAATATTTCAGTGTTGTGCGCGAGCGCTTGGTGTTCTTATATTGTCTAAATTAAGTAAAACAGTTGTCGTTTTTATCGTTGTGAATTGTAATTAAGTAAGAAATTTATTTTACAATTGAACAATAAAAATAAATACAGCTTCATAAAACTGCTTATAAACTCTACTTTGATTGCCAAGTTGGCGATAAAAACAAACATTGGGCATTTTTTGCACTACTTGTTACAGTAGCTTGACCAAATGGTTTAAAGGGACCTGCAAATCAATACCATTTGCTGTGCCCATGGTTTGGCTCGAACCTAGTTGTCATCTCATCGATTGTTACTATTGTATGACTTTCATGAATGGGATCTTTGGAAAAATTAAGCACACTATTTAATATCCGAACATTCCTTCAGAGTATCCTATAAACGGGAGTAAAAACCTCTTCTCAGAGGAACAGACAGTCAACCATCAAATTATTTTTTTTCGGAAGACGAAAGTTTAGTGTTCTGTACTGATTAAAATGAATTGAAGGAACTGAAGCTAAAATCAAAAGAGGAGTGTTCGTCGGACCCCAAATCAGACAACTTTTCCAAGTCTCAACGTTTATTGAACTCCTGAATCTAAAAGAAAAACGAGCTTGGCTTGCATTCCAAAACGTGTTTGTGAACTTTTTGGGTAACAGAAAAAGTGGTGACTATGTCGATCATGTTGAGGATTTGCCTTCAGCATATAAGGCTATGGGGTGTAACATGTGTCTTAAAGTGCACTTCCTGCACTCACATCTGTACTTTTTTCCTGAAAATTTAGGAGCAGTTTCTAATGAATATGGGAACGATTTCTCAGTTTGAGAAAAGATTTTCCGGAAAGTCGAATGCTAGCATGTTCGCAGAATACTGCTGGTCAATAGTACGAAAAATTTCAACTTCAGGGTACAAGAGAAACACAAGCGTCAAATGAAGGTGAAATATGAATTCTTTGGATCCGAAATATTTTGAAAAAAAAATTGTGAAAAATGTATAAAAAGTATTGTTCAATAAATTTATAGTTTTTAAATTACATAGTCCTAATTTACACTAAGTAAGTCTTATTGCTAAGCTGATTAGTTTGTAGGAGAGAGAGAAGGGGAGAACATAAAAGTTTATTTCCCCTCGTCTCTCTTTCCTAAAAAACTAATCAGCTTAGCAATAAGACTTGCTGAGTGTAAATTAGGACTTAGGAAATTTATTATTCGACATATTGTGGGAAAAGGAGTAACCCCATGGTTAGGAGGGCATTTTACATAAGAATCAGCTGAAGCGGTCTCAGGGCCGATTTTCATGCAGAACAGTGTTTTCGATAGGATTGAAGAAACACAATTTATATTTTTTTATAAAAAAGTTTAATTAAGAAATTATGTTGTTCCTACTTCAACCAACGCCAGCCTAATTTTGTTAATTTTTAATAATAATAAATAAATAAATAATAAATTTGAATGACTCTTCCTATAGTCCGATTAACTTATTCACAAAAATGAATCACGACTTCCGTAAACATAAAACCCTTGAATCTGATATTTTTACTGTCAAATAATCACAACCAAATTCCCTATATTCCATAATTTAACTGTAAAACAAAACACAAAAATGTTTAGCATTGACTCAAAATAGGTGAAGGTTATATGAAAAAAAAATTAGTTCCTATAATCAAATGATCACAACCTAATTCCCTATATTTCATAATTTAACTGTAAAACAAAACACAAAAATGTTTAGCATTGACTCAAAATAGGTGAAGGTTATATGAAAAAACAAATTAGTTCCTATAAACAACGGAAAATATTGAATGTGACCGAAAATCTGTATTAATGTGTATTTCGCTTTTTTTTAAATGAATGAAAGAATCCGTTAAAAATAAAATTGCTTACACAATTTTTCATACAAAAATTTTTTTTAAATAGGTATGTATGTATATTTGAAGTAAATTTAATTTTTTTTATGAATATTAATATATTTGTCAGTTCGTTATTGGTTTGCTGCAGACATAATGTATTTTGAATATACTGTGCCGTAAACCAATAACCAACCGAAGATATATCGATGGCTTAATGTAAGAAAGGCGGAACTCGAATTATCGATATTTTATTGGAGAAGCAAAAAACTGAAGAAAAACTCAAGCATTTACATACATACATGCATAAATAATTTTTCAAGTGACCATAAGTCCTTGATTTTTAACTGTAACCTACTAAAATCTTCAAGGAGGATGCAATTATATGTTGTCTGGCAGAAATGTTAAAAACGCGATTTCGAAAAAAATTGAGATACGCCTTTTTATATTAAGCCATCGATATATGTACATATAAGCAATAGAATTTAAAATTTTTATATGTATATTCAAAATGACTTCAATAAATGCAGTACGCCACTGTAATTATTTTGTGAGCGTATGTACCTAGTATGTGTCAAAATGGAGTAAACGAAAGCATTAGAATATGTTTTATAAAAACCAATTTTTGAACGTTGATTGTTTACAAACGAAACATACATACATACATATGTACATAAGTGAGAAAAGGCTTATAAAAGGCAAATAAAGCAAAAATATATATATCGTTACCTTAATATAGAAAGGCTTTAACTCATTAATTTTTTTATTAGATTTTTTTTGTATATTTCGATAGAAGAACATCTAATGTATCGAAAAATCTCAATTTAAAAAAAAAAGTAATGAATTAGGGCCTTTTAATAGTAAGGTAACGATATGTATGTACATAAAGCACACATAACCCAGATTGATTTAAAATGTGATATAAAAACACGTGCATATACATATGTCGAAATTATACATACTTACATATCAGTGATCGGCAATGAACCTTTGTTTCGCTATTCATACTGACTCATGAAATTTTAAATATACTCGTGTGTATGTATGTAAGTGAGTAGACATCATTTAAACCACTGATCATCGAAAGGCCGCCCGTGGGCACTTTGTTATGCTCTTTTTTACACGTACATTTGTACAAGCATGCAATTTGCTCTCTTTTACGTTACATATGCATGTGTTTGCTTATCATTGATTTAAACTCAACTACTCTGATCTACGCATACTCACGATGACATTGATTTATAAATAAGTATAGGTTGAACTAAATATGAATGCGACGTCGACATCATACTCACAGTCATAACCCAGCGGCGAAAATGTCGATTACAGAAGCGATGATTCGATGCACACATGTAAGACAGTAATGCACACCACCTCATATACGTACCTAGTATACATTTTCAAATGCATTGCCGCATTTGTGGAGTGAATGCCTTTCACTTGCACACAAAGTAAGCGAGCAACGGAAGTGTTCATCCAATCAACATAACAGCTCAGTATTGCCTAACATACATTGTAAGTTGGCAGTTCAAATACAATCTAGCTTACTTTCGTGCACTTTGTAAGCTAGCATTCATTCAACACAAAGTATGACAGACATCATTAAAGAGATGTAATGTGGTATGCAGCGGTCGCCGCTGGGAAATCACCTCAGTTTGATTTATAATTTCAGGAAAATACTTATACTACTCATATCGATTCAGCTCACTCAACTCATGTTTATTTAAAGTTTTAGTCATTAAACAGTTTGCAAGTAGTATACAATAGTAGTAAATAGCGTTGTTTTTCAATTCGTGCAAAAAAAAAAAAAAGCAACAGAGAAACACATAACCTCATAATGAGAACTTTAATGTTTGTATGCGAAGTTCGCATTGTGAATCATACCTACTTATTTTGCATCGTTCATAGGTCCTAGTTTACACTATTCAAGTCCTATTTGCTGATTAGTTTGTTAGGAGAGAGAAACGGGGGGAAAATAAGCAGCGTTGTCAACTTTAAAATTTTAAAAAGCACTGAAATCAGGAAAAAAAGCGCGTAATTTAAGTAAAAAAGCACTAAATTTAAAATTTTTTCATTTTATTAAAAAAATTTTTCTACATATACATATCGCACACTAAATCATAAAGAGTCACAACTCAAAAAATTTCCGATGCTTAGTAGTTGCAAACAACTGTTGATACTGTACAAATGACGCAAGTATGTGACACAAAAACAAGCACAACGGTATTTTGTATCCTTCAAGAAGATTGTATAGCAAAAGAAATTGTTGAGGTCGTTATAGATTTCTTCAATTAACTGGTTTGTAAAACAGACAATGCACTTTTATAATTTTGAGTTGTGAATCTCTTTGATTTAGTGTGCGATATGCAAGTATATAAAAAAATAAAGGAATCGGTTGACCTTGCATTTCATTCCTAAAACGTCAAATTAGAGGCATCCGATTCACATTTTAATTCTATAGGAATCAGTGTATTCTGAAATCAATTTTTACGAAGACTTTTGAAGTTATTATAAAAAATTTTTTTTATATTTTTTCGTTAAGGAACAAACGAATCACTCGATTTTAGTCAAGTTGGCAGTAATCGACAAGTATTTATGAGGTTAAGAGCTGATTACACAGTGCAGCACTAAAATCTTGAACCAATTGAGACCCCCAAAATCTGAAACCTTATGATAGTAGAAGAAAAACCCTAGCTGGGTTTTGAATTATTAGCTAAGGTTTTCTTTTAATTCATTTTTGAAGTTTTCGACTGGGGGGTAGATTTTAGTACAATTTTCAAAAAACATGTACTGGTTCTTAAGTCTATATCTTGTGAACTATTCGAAATATTGCTTGTATTTCTTCTGCAAATTTTTAGCTCTTAATCAGATCTAAAAATTTTACCTTGAGATAAAATAAAAAAAAAACAACAAATTACTCAAAACAGCAAAACTGTCAAAACACGTAAAATTTCGTAATAGATTTTTATTGTTGGTGTTGGGAAAATATAAGGACACTTCAAATATTTTAAAATAGATACTTAGAAAAATTTATAATTTTGAACATAAGGAGTGAAAAATAAGGACACTTAAATTTTTTTAAATATACATACATTCATATGTATATTGAACACTAGTCGTCGCTTTCGGACGGTGTTTACATGGTACATGTACTAAAATCTTCCTCCCAGTCGAAAACTTCAAAAATGAATTAAAAAAAAGCCTTAGCTAATAATTCAAAACCCAGTTAGGGTTTTCTTCTACCATCATAAGCTTTCAGATTTTGGGCGTCTCAATTGGTTCAAGATTTTGAAGCTGAAAAATGTGCTACTGTGTTATTTTTGAACTCTATGGGCTTAATAGTTTATTTTTTTTTAAATCAAGGCTTACCAAATTTGGTTGTTATTAAAATTAAAATTAATTTAATTATGCTGTAAAAACATTCTTTCAGCTGCAGCTGAACTATGTGACAAAGGCAATAAATTTTGAACGAAATGATAAAAGGTGTCAAAGGTATTGTGCAGCAAACGCAATATAAATAACAAAGTTATATATAAAAAAAGTAATTTGCAAGTTTATCAAGTTACATATGTATATACAAAAATATTCATAGCAAAAAAGTAATCGAAATTAAAAAAATATTGGACATTGGGAAATTTTTTTACAAATTTTGGTTATAATTAACCAAAAATGGCAGCTCTATTCACAGCAAAATTTTCTCGTTTCAGGCCGATTTTTATATAAAGCAAAGTGTTAACCAAGTGTAAGGACATTCTGTTACGTAGTTTAGACTAAGCTACACTCATGGAGGTAAAAGCTCGTTTAACTTCTTCGCTTAAATATGGCAGTGACAGAAGCTTGATGGTAATGCAATTCCTAATAATGCCACAAACGAGTTCATTTTAACTGAATCGCTACTAGATTTTACTTCTGCCCAAAACTCGATAGTGGACTCAATACTTGTATTATGTCTTCTTCCTTGTTGTGTGGCAAAACACTGCTTACATTAATTATACTTCAAATGTTAAGGTTTGAGGGTAATATGACGCTTATTTTTTCAACCAAGTCTTGTACAATCTTATTAGAATTTTTTTAAATGCTCTATTTAACTTCAGAGCTTATGTTTTTTCAATGATAGACTTCCTCGACGAAGAAATAGGTAAGAAAATTTCTCTTTGAATTTTTGGTTCAGTGCCACCGTTCGAAACGAAAAGCACCGAAAATGAATTTAAAAAAGCACTGAGCACCAACTTCAACATTTTTCGTGTCGAAAATTTCAAAAAGCACACAAACTGAAAATAAACGTTTGTGTTCCCCTCGTCTCTCTCTCTCTCTCCCCCTCAAACTAATTAGCTTAGCAAGAAGACTTGCATAGTGTAAACTAGGTCTAGGCATGGAGTTAAGGAGAGTCGAAATCAACAACATCATAAATGTTGCTAAAGGCCGTTTCACACTATAATACAAGTATTAATACTTTTGACGAAAATGCATCCCTAATCTAATTTCTGTTTCAAAAATTTCAAAAGACAATAACAACTCAACATGTCAGAGTTGCATTTTCCACAAAAGTATTAATACTTGTATTATAGTGTGAAACAGCCTTTAGTAGGAGTTGATGCGCACTACAAACTTTCGAGTGAATATGTTTCATAGACAACATTGCAATAAGTATGAGTGCGCATAAGTACAAGAAATTATAAGTCATGATTCAACTCTGCACACTTTTTCACTACTCATTGCTGTTCTCTGACACGCATGTAAATTCACGACTTTTTCTGCTGTTTGCAAGTTTCTATAGGAATCGTTTGTGCTCAATTATATAATTTTAAATTCAAGTAGATGCGGCGCAGCCCACAGTGCAGCTGTACCTTTTCATACGAAAGAAAATACATTTTTGAAATCGGTTGAAAATTGACGTACTTAGTAGAAAATAAAAAAAAAATAAAACCTGCTCAAAACTTAGCGATTTGTAATGTTAGTTTTTATATAGCGAAAAAGAATTTTTTCCCTTACAATGGATATATGCCAATTATTGAACGAAGATTCTGTTTCCTTTTATAAAAATAATAAGTATATTTAAATGAAATTATTTTTTTATATTTACAAGCTTTTTAATAACTGGCGGCCCTATGTATAAGCAAAAATTGGCATGAAGTTAGCATAAGTGATGAAATTTAATTAGGTGTTAACGAGTACCTCCATACAATTTGACATTAAAAATGGTCGCATTACCTAATTTTAGCCCACCTCTAAGTCCTAGCATGATTTTTAATGTGAAGTTTCATGGCAAAACTCTCTTTAAGATCATGTTCAATTTTGCCACTTATGCTAACTTCGTGCCAGTTTTTGCTTATACGTACATAAGGCCGTGGGTTATTAAAATTATTTAAACATATCGCTCATTTACTCAAAGAACGTCATAACTCAAAAAATCTAATATTTGAAAATAATGCAGAATTAAAAACTTCATGCAAATATTTTGTTTACTCAACTCTTGAAAGCAAAATAAAATTTTCTTTTTCCATTAAGTTGTGTGTAAATTGAAATGTTTAAACTCTTTTTCTGGTAAACTAGCTTTTTTTTTTCAGTTATGACGTTGTTGAGCGATATGTTTACTTAATTTTTATTGCCGAATTGAAAAAGAATTTTATGTCGTTAAATCGCGTTATTGATGTCACCTGTCGCCGGAGTGTGCGAGCTCAAAATCACGTTATTTCACATTGAACGATTTATTGACAAGAGCAAGAATTCCATTAATTTTAATTACTTACACGTTTCAGTTTTTGCGGCATGTGTTTAAGCATTTGCAAAAAAAAAAAAAAGAAAATAAAAAAAAAAAAACACAAAAAATCAATGAGCTTGTTCGTTATGCAAATCCGCCTTAAAAGTACAAAATAAAGAAAACACAAAATTAAGAATATGTACACTTGTACGAGTATCTACAATTAAATAGTTGCATGTAAAAATACATTTTAATTTAAAATGAATGTTATTCTTGGACAGGTGCCATTTTTACATACATATACCTATACATATATATTTATTTATATACATATGTATTTATATATTTATATGTATATAATTCAATCAAACGAGGTTGTGAAGAACAAAGTGTGTAAATAATTAGTTATCACCAGGGAAACCGCAAATATGCAGTTGCATGTTTTTTCTTGTATGTCTTATTAATGCGGGAATAATATATTTATCCGCTTCAGAGCTTTTTATGAATTTTGGCATCGATTTGTTAGTGCATATTTTTTGCATATTTTACCCTTTAAAGCATGTTTTTACATATATCAGTCTTACAGGCATATTTTTTTTAGCATATTTTCTAATTTTTAGAGCATATTTTACGCTGTTAGGGCTTATTTTTCTACTTAATAGAATTTTTTTTGTTTTAATATGCTTTCAAGCTTATTTGTTGATCAAAATTTTTATTTTTATTTTTCGCCACTTAAATCTCATTTAAAATGTTCTGTGAATGTAGTGTATAAATTTTTCTTATATATTACGCAGTTATTACGGACGTCAGTTTCAATGAAAAAATTTAGATTTTGCTAATTGTAACGGACTCTGTCCCGAGTAGAGGTTGAAGGAACATTGTCAATATATAAAAGTTTATTTAGATGTGACAAGCAATGATTTTTATTTCAAAATCTAGGTCAATATTTTGTTGTTTATTGCAATAAAAATTATAAATATGTATGTAAAAATCTGGTCTTATTTATCCAAAATACAGGTCCAAAGCCTTAATTCGGATATCGTGATATCTTTTGAAATTGAAGTTAAATTTTTACGAGAGTATCCAAAATAAATTAATTTGTATTACTTGCCTTATGCCCTAATTCAGTAAGAAGATTTAGGACGTTTTTGATTGAAAATGCTTCTGAGTTCTTGTCTTTGAAGTCTCTCAATTATTTTCTTCAAAAATGGTTGTTGTCTTTGACAATGAAAAATATAAATATTATTGCCATGTTTTTAAAACATAAAAATCCAATTAAATTATTATGCAACAGTTTGAAAAATATATGAAAAAATATGCGTTGGATATAATGTTTAGAACAAAATTACAAAGCAAATACACGAACCTTCTAGCATAGACAATAAATTATATTTGTTTTAAAGAATCAAAACTGCTTCTTTTTTTCGTCCATAGACAAGACGATACATTCGTCGAACAGAATTAGGGCATTAGTCAAAATTTGTATGGCAATTTTGTTTTAACGTGCACTTTAAACCAAAATCATTTTTTTAATACATCATTTCTGGGTGACCGATGAAATTTTTCAAAAAGTACAACCAAATAGGGGATTTATCAAAAAAGAGGAAACATTAAAAAAAAACGAGACAACTATATTATGCCCTAATTCTGTTCGACGAATGTATCGTCTTGTCTATGGACGAAAAAAAGAAGCAGTTTTGATTCTTTAAAACGATTATTATTTATTGTCTATGCTAGAAGGTTCGTGTATTTGCTTTATGATTTTGTTCTAAACATTATATCCAACACATATTTTTTCATATATTTTTCAAACTATTGTATAATAATTTAATTGAATTTTTATGTTTTAAAAACATGGCAATAATATTTATATTTTTCATTGTCAAAGACAACAACCGTTTTTGAAAAAAATAATTTAGAGACTTCAAAGACATGAAGTCAGAAGCATTTTCAAACAAAAACGTCATAAATCTTCTTACTGAATTAGGGCATTAAACTTTTTAATTTATTTTATAATTTACTCTAAAATAACAAAAATTAAAAATTTTAAGGACCCCCGATATATCTAGAAAAGATTTGGCATCTTCTAAACGGCTATACCGTTTTTCTTCAAAAATGCTTAAGAAGCATCTCGATCAAATCACCTTTCAAACAGAGAAAACTAAATTAAAATCGGTCTAACCGTTTGGGCTGTACGTGGACACGGAAACAGATACACAGACACACACTACAAACGGGGGTTAAAAAGGGGGACAAGGCAGTCGAAAAAGTGGCAATTGGCCATTTTAGTCGGTCAAACGGTCACACTGCAGCAGTTAATCTTTGTTAATTTTTTTATTGTTTCCTTTTTTTAACCCCCTGACAAAAAAAAAGGGGAGTTATAAGTTAGTAGTGTGTATCTGTCCGTGTCCACGTACAGACCAAACGGCTGGACCGATTTTTATTTAGTTTTTTCTGTGTGAAAGGTGACTTGATCGAGAGGGTTCTTAGCTATCCTTGAAGAAAATCGGTCCAGCCGTTCAGAAGATATCACATCTTTTCTAGATATATATATAGGGGATTTTTAAAATTTTTAATTATTGTTATTTGTTTATTTTACTTTTGTGTTGAATTAAAATTTTCGTTCACAAAAACCAATTTATTTTATTTTTAAGAGCATATTTTTTGAATTCTTAGTGCATATTTCCAAGTTTTTAGTGCATATTGAATGCGCATAAAACACTTTTTTTAGAGCATATTTCTGGTTTCCCTGGTTATCACGAATGCTATTAATTTAAAATTTCAAGTAAAATTAATAAAAATAATAATAATTCATATTAAATAGTGTCTGAGTCATAATTAGTTTTTCTTTTATTCATTTTGTTAATTTTTTTAATCATAAATGTTAAATCGCTGCAGACGAACGAATACAGCGTTTTTAATTGTTTATTTTATTTTTAATTTTTTTTTGTTCTAAAAAAGAACAAATGAAACGAGTAGTTTTGCTTACTCATCAACACTCTTGTTTTGGGTCACGTTTTCACTCATGCATGATATGGGTTCCCCTTGATTATTTGTTTATATTTCGTTACATACAACTGTCGCCAACCTCAACAGTCAGTCATTTGCGAGCGAAATGTGCTAGAGAACACATTTGTCGCATTTTTCATTTAGCTTTTAATATTTTTATGATCAGACCGAGTCATATTTCTTAGATTAATCGAATGAATGTATGTATTATTATGAAATCAGCTTTTGAAAAATATTCAATTACATATTCATCTACACTTGAAAGTTTTTTTGCTAATGCCCTAAATTATTTACTTATTTTCTTGCTCATTTCAGTTGGTAAAAGTTCTCTGAATCCCAAAGTTACCCCTGCCTTAAGAATACAAAACTCCCACAATCAAACAGAAAGAAACTCCAGGACCACCGGTAACCATCGCACCACAAACACAGAAGCTAGTTCAAACTACAATCATTTACAACAACATACAAATGATGATACATCAGCATCGAATAACCATCGTCAACAAAATTCTTCTCAGTCCGACAATACAACACGTTCAGATACAGAAAACTTATTTGATTTAAGAATGGCCAATGCAATTTTAAGTAACGACTCAATAGCAACATATGACAGCAATACCACAAATACATCATCATCATCATCATCATTATCAGAAGCAATCTCGTTACCATCAATCGAAAAAAAAATGTCATCGCCAACTTCAGAATGCCAACAAAGTTTATTCCACCGATTCTCAGCAGTAAGAAATGACCGTGGAGGAAGTGGTGGCAAAAACAGTGAGAATGAAGCAACACATTCGCACGAAAATGAAAATAGGAATGCATTGAATTCAAATATAAAAATAAAAATAAGTGAAATGCATCCCAACAATAGGAAAAAATATTACTTTTCTTGCAATGATTTCGATTCGGACGAAGATGAGTTGGATTATACACGAGAGTTTGATAGCGACATGAGCACTGTTGGCAGTGATAATGACATGGAAACAGATGAATCGGATTCCATGACTAGTTTTGATACGGAGAAAAGTGCAGAACTTAAAAAAGGCAATCATCCCCTCTTGAGAGACGGACTTATAGCCGCCGAGCAACTATATAACAGTAGCAGCAATAAAAAATCTTCTACCAACACACCCAACAGAGACGGTTTACTATCCATAGCTATAAAAACTATAAAATTGGTTAAACGCAATCAGTTGCTGCAGCAAAGACTTATGCAATTGCAGCAGGAAACTTCAGAATTCATACAGTCTGTTCTAGCCAATCCGGAGAACCAACATTTCCGCGAAAATACCAAGCAAAAGGTTTAGAAAATTGATTATATTGAAAAATGTACGTATATACTACATACATATTGCCCATTTATTTAAAGAACGTCATAACTCAAAAAATATAATTTTTGAGTTAATCATGCAGAATTACTTCTCCATATCGTTTTCATATTGTGTAAAAATTTCATGCAAATATCTTGTATTGTACAAACTTGTTTTTTTTTGAGCTATGACCTTCTTTGAGTACATTAGCGATATGTACAAACTATTTTTTAAACAGCAAGCAACAAGCAAGAAAAAAGTGTGAGAAAATAAACATACACACTCACCTTTTTGCAGCAACATTGCAAAAAGAATCTAAAGAAAGAAGCTAAACATTGTGGCGGAACAAGTTTCTTTTAAGCACATAATATAAAATTTAATATATACGAAAGCTTTTTTTTTCTTTTTTTTTTGAAATATTGAAAACGTTTAAAAGTATTTAAATAACAAGCATACAATTCATAAACTTGCGCCAAAAGTGCAGTTAAACAAGTCAACCCATTTAACACAATTTTTAAAGCATACTCTTAGGATGTTGAAAACTTTTTTTTTATGAAAATTTTACAAACATACATAAAAATGCATGCATTTGTATTTATTTATATTTTAAGTAACATCCATTGTGATAAAAAAATAAAAACAAAAAGTAAGAAGAAAGAAACTAAATTGTTCGTCAGTTTAAATGCAAACCCATGTAACTGCAGTGCAACTAAATTTTATTTTATTCCAATGTCGCTGTTCGTTTTATGATAAAATCTAAAAAAAAAAAATACTTGAGAACGTTGGTTTTAATATAATTTATAATAGTAATTTGAACAAAGTTTTGAGATACTTAAGCAGTTAATACATACATACATAGCCCTCATTTACTCAAACAATGCCATAACTCAGAAAATGAGTTTACTTTTTTAAATTTACAAACAATTCAATGGAAAAGAAAATTTTGTTTTGCTCTCAAGAGCTGAGTTAACAAGATATTTGTATGAAATATGAATCATTAACTCAAAAATTCCATTGTTTTTGAGTTATAACATTGTTTGATTAAATGAGCGATATGTACATAGCAAAAGTCTGTTACATTGTGGTTTTTTCGCCTGACTTTCACGTTCTTTTTAAAAGTTTCTAAATTTTTGCAACACAAACACAAGTCTATGCATCATAAATACGTGACTGCTTTTCTGTACAGTTAGCCTGTAAATTAAAAAAAAAATATGCCTTCCTCCCGGAAAAAGTTGCCATCAGGGCCGTCATAACGATCCTATAGTTGTCGGAATTGTATTTGAAAAGTATAAATAATAAAATTATACAAAAACAAAAAGTTATGAAATAAACTTGCAAAGTATACAAAAAAAAACAACTATTAAGAATAAGAAAAAAAAACTTTAAATAAAAATCCAAACATGCAACAACAGCTTCGGCCAAATTATGGCATTCGAAATCGAAAGAAATTTAAATATTTTCCATTTACACTATAGAAATATGTATTTTGAAATTTCGTTCGATATCAATTTGCTCAATTTGCTATTTGATCCGAACTTGGACTCTATTTACATTCAAAACCTAACCCAAGACGGTTTCATGATACCACGTACCAATATTGGCCTGCAATTCCGACAAAAAGTTTGGATTCTATGACAGCCCTGAATGTGAATTGCGTGCAAGTGAATGGCTACTAACAGCGGTTAAGAAAATACCCGCAATATACCAATACCTGTATTCAGTAACTTTTTGGGAATCGAAAATCGTTGTATATATCGATATATTTATTCGTTTGCGGTAACGATAATGTGATTCCGTAATTTCTTTTATGCAGCATCTCCACATACAAAATCTCAAAATAAGGGAAAATCATAAAGAAACCTTAAAGAAAAACTAAATGAATTTGAGCTTGTGATTTTACTTTTTTTACTTCAACCCATGGCGAATATTTTTAAAATATATTACTGGATAGCAAATTCGATAAATTTTCGTTGTATTTATTATAGGGATATGATTATCGTAATAAAAGTTACTGAATCCAGGTACAGGTACATAAAAGGAAATTGTAGAAGCTATACTGGAATTCTGCTCTTACATACATACATACATACATACATACATATGTACATGTTAGTGATGCACGAATATTCGTATTCGTATTCGAATTGTCGAATATTTGGCAATTTTTAGATATTCGTATCCGTATTCGTATTCGCCTGAATTTGGCATATTTTTCCAAAGAAATTAAATAAATAAATTCATAAATCCTAAACGAAATTTAAATAAATGGCTAAAAATATTAGTTTGTACAAATCCATTAAATTTTTTATAGAAATTTGTGCTTTGTATCATTTTCAAATATTATTTTATGACGATCATAAAATGTTGGGTAGTTTTTATTAACTTTAATGTACTCCAACAGGAGTATGCAGTCCTTTTTCACAAAATTTTTTTAATATTTCATATTGCAGTCGTAAATAGAACACCAATTTAATGTCTATAAATTTCACATACAATATTCGTATTCGTATTCGCGAATATCGTTTCAAATATTCGTATTCGTATCTCGAATAAGTTCAATAGAATATCTCTTTGGATATCTCTTATAAATGAATCTTAATACCTTGTTTTAAATAATTTTTGTTGAATTATAGTCAGTTACATGGCTTCAACACTTAAGCTAACGACATAACGCATATACATATACATGCATACATATCTATTCCAGCCGTATAGAAAAACTGCAAAATTTCTCAAGAAAATATTTTGTAAAACAAATACATATGCATGTTACATACTCGTATGTACTCAGCAAAAAATTTCTTACCAAATCATCAAAAAAATAATTTGAAAAAATTTAAAATACTACTTACAAATGTTCGTGGTGTCACAAAAGCAATCCGTTTTTTTAAATATGAAAATTTTTAATTCTAAAATTGAAAATCGGTTTCAATTGCTCAGATCACATTATTAAGTTTGAATACATTAAAATTTTTATAAAAGATGATTGTTACATACACACTTAATGTCCGTTATTGAATTTAAAAGTAATAAAAACACACTGAAATTGATAAAAAAAAAAAATAATTAGCTGTGACAAAAGAGAGTTCAGATGTGGGAACGCCACCCACAAAATGTCCTTTTTCCATGCGTATGTAAGCGAAATTTTATTGCAGAATTTTGGTTGTTACATTTGAAAAAAAAAGACATTAAATGATCAAACAGAATAAGTCTGCAACTTCAGGAAAAATCGCTGTCAAATTAACAAAGCCCGTAATAAAATCTACGGCAGTAACTTCAAATTCTCTCTAATATTTGTTTTATTTTCTTTTCTGGTTATTTTTCTTTGTAGTTTTGTATGAAATTTACTGAAAGTATGGTAGCATTCTTGAGAGAATATTTATTTATATGTGAGAGCATAAGAAAAAACATTCTCAAAATAGATTCCATCTCTCGACTGCTTTCTAGGTCTACTTTTTTGTGTCAATTTGTATGGAAAATGTGTTTATGCCGCAATTCTGTTTGATCATTAATTCAAGACACATATATATAAAAAAAAATTTTAATTTAACTGCCAGTTTATGGAAGCCATGTAAAAATTCTCGCTTGTCTATTTATATTGAAAACAAAAACAAATTTTGAGTGCTTTGTTTTTGTTTTCAATATAAACAGCCAAGCGAGAATTTTTACATGGCTTCCATAAACTGGCAGTAAATCTTTTTCTGTTGCTTGGCATTAATACACTCAATATACATAATTCATGGAGTACGCACATACTTGCATAATAAAATTTATGTTTATGGGTCTGATATCCTCCCTATACGAAATGATTGAATGATAAAACACAAATGAACTGATATCGTATAAATTTTAAACTTCTTAGATGCATATATATATATATATATATATATTGATTATTTATATTTATATAATAAGTTCTTAATTTAATATACATAATTAGAAACATAAAACGAGTTGAATTAAATATTAGGATCGTTGCATACACACGTTGAATATACATATATGTATATGTATATATCTATGTACATTAGGCATATAGATAACTCCTTTTGCAAATATTAAAATGAAACCAAAAACACAGTCGAAAAGGCCGATTAAATTAAAATTGTGTTTGATCGCTCTCGCCAAAAAAGTTCACAAGAGAATTTAAATTTTTATTTTATTTTACATCAAGTTCAAGATTGGGCAAATACATAAATTTCAGTTTATTAATATACTTTTAAGATTTAAAAATTCGATTGTCCGAAAGATTTTTTCTTCCAAAACGTTTCGAATTTTTCTTTTTCGAAAATACCCCTTATTTGACTAGCGCGTATTTGCTGGGTTCAAAATTTGATTATATGCCTAGTGTACATAATAAAAAAAACATAAAAGTTTTTATTGCCTTTTTGCTATTTATAGACGAAAAAAAAACTTAAAAGCAATTTATACACATATTCATGCTATTACTTAGTTCCCTTAAAAAATTTTTTTTTAAATTATATTATATAAATTTGTGTGTAGGAACCCTTATACTTGAAAAATATGTCTGATACTTTTTAGAAAAACATACTCTATTAACAAAACAGTTTTAAAATTTAAAAATATGTACTGGCTTTTTGTAGCGGATGTTAAGAAAATATTTGAAATATATAGTTATAAATGATGATAACCATTGTCCTATTAATTTTACAAACCTTATTTGCAAACATACATATATTGAAATAATAATAATAATAATAATAATAATAATAATAATAATAATAATATATATATTTAGTTTATTACTTTAGTATTAATAATAAAGATATTAAATATATGCAATACATATACATACATACATACATACATACATACATACATAAATATGTATACATATTTACAATATATTTATAAATTAGTAATAACGATCATCTTCTTTAATCACGATAATCATTTTTAATTTAAAACGCTAATAAAAAAAATTAAGAAAAATGTATTTCTTATACACTGATGATTGATTTATAATTCTATTATAGATGGCAAATGAACTTTAGTTGCGTTGCCAAAAGTATAATACGGATGTTTTAGTTTTCTCAGTAAAAAAGTGTTGCAACTAAAACAATTAACAGGTCTAAATTAAATTAAATCAACTGATTATTCAGGAAGGCGGAGATATGCTTTAAAGCTAAAAAACAAATAGTTAACAATTATTTTAAGCAATAACACGTACTCACAGTAGAGTAATTCTTAAATGCCACATGGTGCATTTTATAATTCCTTCCCTTAATCAAAACATAATTCCGCTGAAATATTTATCTTTATGATAAGTAACTTTTTTTTTTTTTTTTTTTTTTTAGGTAGGACCAGCACTCAGGGGATAACCCCTACTCATGCAATGCATTGTGCTAGAACTAGGAAAATAGGTTTTGGAGAGGAGGATAGAGGGAGTAGTGTCTGTGGACATTCGATTTAAACTTTCCCACGTTGAAAGTGACAGGAAACACTTCCGCAGGTAGATTATTCCACATACGAATAGTACGGCTAAAAAAGCAATTCTCTCTGTAATGCGTAGTGCGATTTATTGGCCAATCGACCACAAAAGGATGTGCCCTGAATGAAGCTCGTGTTGTGCGTAAAAATGTACGGGTTTCAGGAACAAGTTCCCTAATTTCATTAGAACACATTCCATTGTAGTAGCGATAGAACAATGAAATGCACCCCACATTGCGTCGTTGCTCCAATGAGTCAATAGAGTTGGATACCCTACTGTCACCAATGAGCTTCTTCGCACTCTCCTGTACGTGGTCGAGCAACCCCAAAATAGACTTTGAAGCGCCGGCCCATACATGAGAGTTGTATTCCATCTTCGGTCGGATATAAGTAGTATAAATAGTAAGAAGATCAGATGGAGTGAAGTATTGCTTGCACCGTTTTAAAAATCCTAGGCACTTTAATGCTTCTTTTGAGACCTGAAAAATGTGTTCAGTCCAACGAACATCACACTGAATTTTCATGCCAAGAACATCAAGAGCTTCCGATTCCTTAATATTTATACCACCCATAGTTACAGAGGCAGCAGCATTAACGGTCATGCGTCTGTGAGTAATCGTACAGCATTGGGTCTTACGGGCGTTAAAATCGACCCTATTCGCATGACCCCATTCAGAAATTTTTTCTAAATCGTAGTTTAATGTCTCATTCATTGTTTGTCGCATAGCCTCAACCTCCGGAAGGCTAGGTCTATTGCTGAATGAGAAAGAATGGCAAATGTTGCTGTCGTCCGCGAAAGAATAAATAGGGTTGAAAGTTTTACAAAAAAGGTCATTTAGAAAGATTAGGAATAGAGTTGGTGAAAGAACAGAACCTTGCGGTACCCCTGAATTTAACTTGAACTCATTTGATGAGATCCCATCTATAACAACTCTTATAGTGCGATCCTTGAGGAAACTCGATAAGAATCGAGAGAAGTTATCACCGACACCAAGGGCAATACATTTTGACAAAAGTGCACCATGCCACACTCTATCAAACGCCTTGGAGATATCTAGAGCCACCACCTTACTTTCGCCAAAATGGTGGATTGAATTACACCATTTCTCCGAGAGGAGGGCAAGTAGGTCTCCCGTAGAGCGGCCTCTACGAAATCCATACTGCCGGTCGTTGAGTAAGCTGTTGGAATCCAGATACCTTACAAGATGGAAATTCACCATACTTTCCATCACTTTGGAAAGTGCAGAACATATTGCAATTGGGCGATAATTTTCAGGGTTATTTGCTTCTCCTTTTTTAGGGATTGGCGTAACATTAAGCACTTTGTCTGAAACATTTTTTTAGCACTTACATGCTTATATTTTGCAGCTTTGCTTACATTTTATTTTCAGTTGTAAATCTATTTTCGATAACATTTTGGCAACTCGAGAAAGCTGCCATACATAATACAAATTTTAATTTCAGTTGCTTTACTAACTGGCAACGCAACTGAAGTTCGGTTGGCATCCATAATCGCGCAATTAATTACACTGTGCTTGTTCAAAAATGTAACAAGTGGGAGACATGATGGGTAAACTTAGTTCGAGTACGCTGAATCCAATGGTGCTAATACCCCTTTTAGACACGCAAAGTTTACTTTGCAAAGTCTTAATTCAGCTGTGTGATAAACAAAGAGAGGAATACTATCTCTTTCTTTCATTCTCCCAGCTGAATTAAGACTTTGCAAAGTAAACTTTCCATGTTTTTTAAATATTAAACAAAAATGCAAAAAAAAAAAAAAGAATTATGTAAAAAAATTGCCATTTTTTACAAAAAAAATTTTAAATAAAATTTCCAAATCTTTTTTGAAAAAAAATTTCCTTAAGACGCAGTTCATCAATAAATGTCTTTTCAAACTGGGAAAAATAGCGATTTTTAGGTGCTTTTAACCAAGTTTTCTATCTTAATTTTTTTTAAAACAAGAGCTAACCTAAAAAAATGTTTAACACCATTGGATTCAGCGCACTCGGTTAACCCACTGGATCCCCGGCCTGTTACAAAAAAGTTTCGAGTTCGAGCATAGTGTTGTTAAAAATTTTTTGGTTGCTTAAGAGCATTTAATTCTTTTATTTTAATTTAGTTATTACGACCAACAACAGAATCTTTAAACACAGTAGAAGCCAATTCACAAAGTATTTTAAAGTGATAAGCACATAATAAAGTGCTACTTAAGGCCTAATTGTCATAAAAGTTAACTACAAAGAAAGGAAACAAAATTATAAAAATTATAATTAAAGAAGAAAAATTAAAAAAAAATTAAAATGAAATATTTAAAATAAAATCTAGCGTTGATTTATTAAACATAAAAACAGCTGACTAAATAGCAGACTGAAAATGCATATGTAAGTAATAAATTTCTGTAATTGGGTGATTCAAACGGTAGTCTTAAATGTCATAGTGTTATAATGTTTTAAAATTTTTGTTTGAAAGCAAAAACAATTCTATAATAATAATTTGAGACATTATGATACTAAGACACTTAAAACTACCGTGTAAATCCCCCAAAATGTATTTATGACAGTCATAAAATTTTAAGCAATACAATAAATATGACGTTTTGTGAATTGGCTATATCTTTTTAGAAAAAATCTAATATCTTTGGAAGACTTTCAATAAAGTTGTATACATACATACATATATACTTACATACATACACACATACATACGTATCGAACCCCAGCAGAGAAAATAACGTAACTGACCTATTTTTCGAAATTGTCTTTTTGATGCAAAGTTTCTAAAAGGAATTTCCTTTGTAATATTTATTTTATAAGCCTTTTAAAAATCAAAAATTTTTATTCAGAAAAAGTTCCTCAAATAAATTTAAGGACATAAAAAAAACTCGTGATAAAAATGGCATTCCTGCATGCTTTCATTACAAATAGCGTCGGCTTAACCATTGCAAAACTGTAAAAGATTTATTAAATGGAACAGATATTAAACATGAATAATAAACTTATGTATATTTCAACTTAAAGCATTTTCTTTTTTTGGAAAAAGTGAACTATCTTTTCCTTATTCTAGTTATCATTTAAGAAACTATCGAAACTATGTATCACAAAAATTATATTATTATTATAACTTATACATTACCAACTAGAATGTCGATTTATCTTGGCAAGTCATTAGCATAAAGTCATAGAACTAAAAACCTAGAACTATTAAAAATTGCTTGTAATTATATATTTTCATATTGCTTATGAAAATCACCAGTTTTTGTTGTTAAAAATCTGTTTTTAATACGTCTAATCAACTCGAACTTTATATATAATTTACATATTAAATTTTGATTCAAGAGAAATCAAAGATATTAGAGAAAATGTAAAGAAAATTCTCTCGAAAATTACTTTTCTGTACTTTTTGTTATTTTTTTTGGGCGGTTAAGGTTCGATATGTACATATACATATGTTCATGTATACATTGTCTACACATGCATTCAAAATTTAACTATTCTATTACATTTTAATATACATACGTACATACAAACATATTTTTAATATAAAAATAAACATTTTAATGCGAGGAAAAATATAACAATTCTCCTAATAAAATTAAACTAAAAATAAATTGAGTTTTTACTAAAATTAAAATAATTTTGCAGTTAATAAAAAAAATGCAATTTCAATTAATGTGGTAAGTATTCAAGCACAAGGCACTTGTGGTTAAATTGACAACTCTTAGGGCCAAATTCACAGTAATTATTAGTATAACTATTGTTTAATTAATACGTCATATTCACAGTGCATTGTTTAACTAAAGTTCTTAATATGAGCAAAGAATGGCAACCCTATCATACAATTAAGTTTCACTATTGCCAGCTCTGCTATGGTATATGGTTTCTGTTTATATTTGTTATATTATTTCTTAAAAATTGATAAAACAGTGCACGCTCGTCTAACTTTACCGTGTAAGATGTTGAATTAGTGCTGAAATTGGTTCGGAAAAACCAAAATATAATAGAAAATAAAATAAAAAGAATGTGTTACAGCTAAATACAAGGAAGATGCTTGATATCGTTTGTGTGAAATGTGTATAAATATTTTCACAATACAACAATACCAATAAAGTTTACAACAAATCAGCTGTTGTCTAACTATTTGTTAAACAATGACATTTGGCGGTTTAACTAATGGTAAATAAAGAGCTGTGAATCAAATATTGTTGGTTAACTACAAGTAATGAATGTAAATTTGGGCCTTAATCCATTATTGAAAAACGTAATGGGCGGCTAAAGCCGTGCTTGGTTAACTCAAACCTAAGTTTAACTAATTAATAAGAAACTAGCTCTTCCAATCTTTTAAAATACATATAGGGCTAGTTTCTTACTAATTAGTTGAACTTAGTTTAACATACGTTTGAATTAACCAAGATACAAATTTAAACGTGGTTTAACCGCCCATGCTGTTTTTCAGTAAGTGATTAAGACTTGTCAATTTAGCTAGAGATGCCATACTTTGTTTTCAATCTAGATGAAAATATTATATGTACTAAGTAGGGCAACACTTAAAAAGCGATGTGACAGTTCTTTAAATTTATTAAAAAAAAAACTTCAATAACTGCTTTCTTAATTTTTGGAGACGATAAAAAAATAAACCAAAATAAATCATCAAATTTTAAATCCAAAGAAATAGACTTTCTTGCCGATTAATTCTTTTTTAAACGAAATCTTTGAAAGATTTCCAATTCATTATATGTACATAAAAATGATTTGGACGTGTTCTTATTTCTCTTATTTTTCTATCCAAGTTATTATAGGTTTCATAATCACTAAAATGTTCGTCGTCATAAGAAACATCCATTTTACTCATGTATGAATGTATTTACATATTTATTAAACTTGTTAATAAAATTATTTTTTTCCAGTTGCTTAATATTTATTTCTATCACTTGACAGTTGTAACTTGATTATTTACTAAATAATCTTTATTTGAAAAAAAAAGTTAAGTTTAAACTACAGTTAACTGACAAGTAACTAGCAAAACAAAAAAAAACAAATAACATATTCGGCCCTGTTCTGTAAATCGTATCGATTTGAAATCGTACGTGTTTAAAATCATATACCATAATTTTGTTTCAGATATTTTATTTTAGGCACCATATAATAAAAAAAATCTGAAATTTTTTTCTATTATCCGATTAAGTTTTTTTAAATCGTGCGATTTTAAACCGAATCGATTTACAGAACAGGGCCAATTATTAATTGCATAGAAAATATGAGTGCATACTTTAAGGCTTTTACTTTCTCAGGTTTTTAAGTTGGCAAAAATATTTATGAACGGCCCTGTCCAACGATGTCACTAGAAATTCTTCAATAGGCGGCATTTCTCCTAATGTTGAGTACACATCAGGAATTTTTTCTGTTGTCATTTTGTGGTGTTATTTTCAAAATGTGTGCAACGCCGTTCACATTATGTTTTTTATATGGAAAGCCATGCCATGCAACGAAAAATATCGGAAATTACCAACGTTGCCAATAGTACATACTATTGCGATGTCACAAAATGCCATAGCGTGTACTCGGCACAAGTCTGCAACCAGCTATCCAACAAAATGTGAGTGTGTTCATAAATGCATCACTGCTCTGCATCATACGAGCAAACTTTAATTTAAAATGCAATACAATTTCGCTGATAATATTTTTTTAGTAGTACCCATGTTTCAAGCAAATATTTTTAATTTTTTTGTGCTTCATCTACTTCAGTGAAGCAGTTTAGGACATTTGAATTTCCATTTGCAGCGCAGTGACGCATTTACGAATACTCCCTGTATGACGAAATTCGAAAGACTTAAGACAGCAACACACTATTAGGGAATTTTTCGAATTTTTAAGTTTTTTTTTGCATTTACATATCTCTGAAAAGCGTGCCTGAAAATGGCCGTTTGAACCTTCACACACGATTTCCACCCGGTCAATTCGAAAATCACGATTGAATTTTGATTCGACCGAATTTTCATACTATCCAAGATTGGGTCTTAAGTCTATTCTGCGCATAAAGTTACAACCTGATCATCAAAAGACTTAAGACACATACATGAAAATGGGAAAATTCAAAGAAAATGAACCTCAAGTTGAATCTTTTTATACCCTTTACCAAAAATGGAAAAGGGTATATATAGGTTTGTCATTCCGTGTGTAATTTCCATAATTTTAATTTGCGACCAAAAAAATATATATATTCTGGGTCCTTATGAATAGCGATGACGAATAAGCGATGTCCGTCTGTCCGTCCGTCCGTCCGTCCGTCCGGTGTACGTGAAATCCGTTTTCCGAAGCTCCCAGAAAAGCTAGAGACTTCGTTCTTGAACTGATGTATCAGAAATGGTCCAACTTAGATTGGTATTGAAATTCAGCAAAATCGGGCGGACGATTGCAGAGCTGGAAAACGTAAACTATATTTTGCCATATAAAAGTAACTACCGAAAACAAATTTTTATTTTTTTTTTAATAAATAAATTTATTTTACACTTCAGTACGACTAAAATTGGTATTTTAAATTAAAAAAAATATACAAAAAAATTAAAAAGACGTTTCCAGGGTTGGAAAACTTTAACTTTTTGTGTTATGTAAAATTACCTATGTCTAAAACTATATTAGTATTTTCTCGAGAACCGTAAGAGCTACAAACCTGAAATTTGGACAGAGTGTGTAGACCTTTAGCCGCTACAACAACAAATACATGAGAATTGGAAATTAAAGGGTGTTCCAAAACGAGCAACGAAAAATTCTAAAATCCCATGTAATATACATACAATTATATGTATATACACTTGAAATTTGTAAGGTTAGTGTATTTTTATACAGACTACAAAAATTAACACTAAAATTTCAAAAAATTTAAATTAAAGGGTGTTCCATCAGTTAATGCAATTTTGACTATGCAATTTTCACAACTTGCTGTATCTTGGAAACCGTAAGAGCAAAACTCTTGAAATTTTCAAAAACGGTAAAACTAAAAAATCAAGGAATTATAAAATCGCCAAACCGAAAAAAATCGCGAAAAACAAAAAAAAATCGCCAAAACGAAAAACACCCAAAAAACATGAAAAAATCGCCAAAATTAAAAAAAACCCCAAAACAGGAAAAAACGACAAAATGAAAAAAATCGCCAAAATGAAAAAACCCAAAAAAGAGAAAAAAATCGCCTAAATAAAAAAATCCCCAAAGCAGGAAAAAACGCCATAATGAAAAAAAACCCAAAAACAGAAAAAAATCGCCATATTAAAAAAAATTTCTAGGACTAAAATAAATCGCGAAAAACCGGAAAAATTGCTTAAATAAAAAAAATCGCCAAAATGAAAGAAAATCGCCAAAATGAAAAAAAATCGCAAAAATTAAAAAAAAAATCGTCAAAATGAAAAAAATCTACAAAATGAAGAAAATCCCAATAACAGAAAAAAATCACCAAAATAAAAAAAAACCTCCAAAAACAGAAAAAAATCGCCAAAACGAGAAAAAAGCGACAAAACTGAAAAAATCGTTTAAACTGAAAAAAAAACTTCAAAAAAGCAAACTTCGTGCGCGATTCAAAGTCGCACTTTACTGAAGTTTTTAATATTAAAGGAATTAAATGAAACTAATAAGCAGATTTTGTAAAAAATTTTGTTTCTAAACGTTTCAAATTTGTATGAAAAATAACGAAAATTCTTATCAAAAAATATTTTTTCCATACAAATTTCAAAACGAAAAAGTCGTTTGAATTTACAAAATCTGACCTTAAGTTTTTCCTTATTTCGTTTTTGCTTTTTTCACTTAACATATTTTATGTATTTTTTTTTATGTACGTACGTTGGTAAAGGGTAGATAAGATTCGGCACAGCCGAATATAGCACTCTTACTTGTTTTATTTTCACATTCAACATTGATATGCCATTTTTAAATTGCTTTAAAAATGTCCAAATTGAAGTACATATTTCCAATGTTAATTCAGAATTTTCTTAAGAAAATAATTGCTTTCTGCCGCTTTAAGGAAGATATCACGTAAATACGATAGTACAAATATATCGCTATTGATAGTTTAACCTGCCTGAATCTGAAAAGATTAAAAAAAATTGATTTGAAGGCTTCTTTTCCTGATTCCCCTATTTTTATGTATGTGTCTTAAGTCTTTTAATATTAATGTTGTATGCGAACGAAAGACTTAAGACTCAAACTCGAAATATATAAAAATTCGGTAGACTGAATATTTAATGGTGATTTTCGGATTGAGCGAAGATTGAAGCTTTGCCAATCTGTCATAATCGTATTTGCGAGAACTTTTGGTGTAAAATTCCGAACGTAAATTAATTCGTAATGGATATATACTCGTACATAAGCATGTACAAAAGTAATTTTTTTGGTCTACGTATGTATTAATGTACATATGTATGTATGTATGTGTGAAAATGAAGTTTTGAGAAAAAGGCATTTAAAAAATTTTAAATTCGTTTTAGGAAAATTTTGTATGAAAAATTTTAAATAAAATACATTTCAAATTCGTTTAAAATTTTATGAATAAGGGGGTTAATGTTTTTCTAATTTTTATCGATTTTGACACACTAGGTCCCTTTTCTCGGAGAAGGCCACATATATATTTTATGACTTGCGAAGAGTATATAAAATTCGGTATAGCCGAATATCGCACTCTTACTTGCTTTTCTATAGTGTAAAGGCCTTATTTATAAAAATTATTAAGGCTTTATACAGGCTTAGGAAGACAAATTTTGTACTAAAATCTGTTTTATAAACCATTTATAAATAATAATGTTAATCTATGATGTGTGTGCGTGTGTGTGTGTGTGTTGTTTTGTTAAAATAGTTCAAATAAATACAGTAATTTCCGTTTAATTCGTAGATTAAATAAACAACTTACGACCAATTTATTTTAATGCATGTACATATCGTTGGTCCCAAGTAGAAATAATTTAATTTTACAAATAATTTAATTTTACAAAAGAAGGTAAAAATATAATAGAAACTGTGCAACTGCTTTTTACAACTACTAGTAAAAGCGTTATTTTTTACACTATTGCAATACATTTTTGTGACAAAAGGTGTATTTGTGTGAAATGTATTGGAATCACTGAAAAACGCAGCATCGAAAAAATTCGAGTTAGGGCCTTTCTACTTGAGATCATCGATATGTAGATATTTAATACATATGTACATACATACTTGCGAGACAAGTCATTTCTCCATTTCATTTCAGAACACGGACGGCATTATTATTTTTTAGTTCATGTTGTCTAGAGGCGTACGATCAATAGCCCCTTCCAACGATGCCCCATTTCCCAAATTATTATAATTACTCAGTTGAGAAGAAAATAACCACATATGTAAATATTTACTACACTTTGCTTCGAAGTAGTCTTGTAATAATAATTACTTATGTATGTACGTATGTAGGCATATTAAATTTATTAACATTGCAAACACGACTACAATGCTTGTGCATTTTCAGTTTCAGGTTCAGTCTTAATTTATTTAATTTATTTTTATAAATTTTTCACCCACCACTCTAACACTACGACCACACGAGCAATTTGATTTATCTTAACACAAGCAATAACGCCGGCAGAGCGATGACGTCAAATTGCTGGTGTTCAACAATGTATTTAGATGTGGTGAACACGTATATTTAAATATATTTTGGTTTTATGCATATAAACACTTAAATGATCAATAAATAGATATTTTTCTAATTGTAAATTGAACTTTTATTTGTTTTATGTAGTTAAAACGTTTTTTTTTTTACTTTTTTGTTGAAAAAAATTATTATTATTTCATTTTGACAGCATGTGTTTAGAGATTATTGCTCAGCAATGTATTTTGACATTTGTTGCTGAATATATATTTGAACACATATTGATACGGTCCACACGCTAATATCTTATGTCGGCAACCGAATTTGACAGTTGCCACGGCAATAATTGCCAAGATTATTGCTCGTGTGGTCGGCATGTAAGATAAATAATTTTATTCAAAGCAATCAAAATTTATTTATGTAAAAGAAATAGTGCAAATCATGTCTAGTTGAGTTTTAATACTATTGTTTTTGTATAAGAAAAAAAAAACTGAAATAAAATAAGCGAATAGTCTGCCTTTGACCTAAAAACCAATATTTATTTAATTGCTAAATATGATTTTTTTTTTCTTCCAAAATAACTAAATTATGAGAGTATATTAAAGAAACTATGCATTAAACACATAGACCACAGCAGGCCACACAACAGCAGGAGTACAAATGCTGCTGATTACTATCATTGTCATGTAGTCAGTCAGCTCTTTAATTATTTTGACAGAGACGGAAACATCATAAGCACATGAGCGTATCCACCTAACAGTTCAATGGGTGTGAGTAGGGGTCACAGTGGGAATTTAGTCGGGGGCAGTCAGTGCTCAAGCAACTCAGAGGAGGGCGTAATGAGCCCCTCATATACTCCTGAATCTGCACTTGCATAAACACCTGATATTGTAGTATAAATATATACCTATGTATTTCACAAACCATTATGTATTTACCTATCGTTACCTTAAGATAGGAATGCCCTAACTCATTATTTTTTTTTTGAAATCGGGATTTTTGTATATTTCGATAGAAGAACATCTAATAATGTATCGAAAAATGCTGCCTGGATCGGTGCCATTTCACACTATGCATTTTTAAGGCCACTCTTGCTTTGACAATTTTCTTTTAAGCCCCCTACGGAAAGTTACGCATATTTACATTAAGCCTGAGAGTACGAAAAAGGCTAAGAGAAATGTCTAAAATACCCCCGAATTTTAATTTTTTTTTCGTGCCTTTTGCTTGCACAGGCAAGCAGGAAAGACACAGTGTAAATTGCGTTCTAGTGAGTAGAGTGCTAGCCTATCAGTGTGGAGGTTGTGGGTTCGATTCCCACATACGTTCCTCATGATATACGTATGGTTACGTGATATAGTCGTACATACATATGAAACAAAATGATGATGATGTTGATGCTTTTACACTGGTCTTTGTTCTTCTTTTCTTTATTTTTTAACGGACTCTATACTTTATATAACTTCCTGTTTCCACAACACGCACGGAAACTTTATATGAAAAACACTTATTTATTTTAGCGATTTCTATAAACATTTTCTAAAAGAGTGCCCTGACTGACTTGCAGAAACAGAGTAACAACAGCTGCATTGGTGCAGCTAGAAATTTTTTTCTAGGGGGGGGGGGAATTATGAGTGGTGATTTTCATGAGCAATATTAAAATAAATAATTGCATACATTTTTTAATAATTTTAAGGGGGTGGGGACAACAAGTTTTTTTACGTTACATACATACATACACACAGCAAGTTTTGTGAAGAATTCACAAATATTCATCAAGGGCAACACTAAAGTGATTTATCGATCAATCTTAAAGCAGATAACAAAAGCACGACTCTTCACAAAACACTTTTTCTTTTGAATGCACAGTTGGACAACACTTGCTGATATAAGCTAATAACTGGGTATTACGAGTGCAAGGGGAGATACATCCTTCAGTTCAAGGAGGAAAATTCAGTTGGCACAGTAGCTGTAATAACTGAAAGTGTATAACCGCCATAAACTGCCCTTCATTTTCAGTCATTCTCTGCCGCACTGCGTCTATTAAATGAAATTTAAAAATTTATCGATTTTAACAAATTTGTAGTTCAGCGTAGCAAAATTTTAGTTGTGAAACAGAGATATGCAAAAAATTCACAGCAAGCGATTAAATCTTAGTCTGCATTTCAAATTTCATCATAATTTCAAAAATAATTTCTATTCATTATTGATTATTTATTCATAAAAACATTCGTTTGAATACAAAATGTGTGTATGTATGTATGTATGTATGTATGTATGTACATGTGTATAGTATGCACTAATATTATGTACATATTTTTAACGTTTGCATGTTGTTGTTGACTTGAACTTGAAAATCTTCAACGGAGTTCAGCACATTTGTGCTGTTTGTCACATAAACGAAAATTAGGGCTAAAGTTCAAAACATTTATATAATTTTTTTTTTATTGCAAAACAATTATGCTTAGGAACACAACTGGGACGAACGACGAATTTTTGGGTGCGAACTTTCGTCATAAAGAATAAAACACATTTGTGCATATAAAAATGGACACAACATCGATGTAGTACCAGCGTGACCGTTTGACCGACTAAATTGGCAAATTGCCACTTTTTTGACTTTTTTTAAGTGAATTATCCAATAATACATTAAAAATAAGAATTTTAGTGCAGTTGTTTCGTTTTTTTAATATTGCCCCTTTTCTTTTTGATAAATCCCCTATTTGGTGTCACTTTTTGAAAAATGTCATCGGTCACCCTGCGTAGCACGAAATTCGTAATGCGTGATGCATTAAACACATTTACCACAGCAGACTACACGAACACACGACTTCAAATGCCGCTAGCAGCATTTGTCGCCTCGTAGCCAGCTACTTAATTATTTTGGAGACGGCAGCAGCACCATCTGCAGCTGATATTCAAGTACAAATACATAGTTCAGTATTGCCACTTTCTTATATTTTGCATTTATAAAAATTAATTACTCTTTTAAAATGTAATTATTTCACGTAAAAGTACAAAAATGAATCAATTTATTCTTTACATAAATTTTTGGATATTGTTTCTTGTAAATAATATGAAATGATTATACGATATCATTCATTCAGCATTTTGTATTACACTGGTAACACTGCATTTGCTCATTGTAGCCAAAGAAATATAAGTCGGTAGCTTGCTGTGGTGAATGTGTTTAATGCATGACGAGCTCTGAGATAGATTTATTTCTATTTTGTACGCCGACGAACGACGGAAAACCAATTTTATCAATTATTGTGCTTGACACGACGAATTTACGCAACATATTCTTATCGAGGAATTCGTCGACGTGGACGAAATTCGTCGTTCGTCCCAGTTGTGTACCTATCATTATATGTATGCAAGTACATACAGATATGTATGTATGTATGAAGATGGGTGCCGCTCACATGATTAGCGTAATCATGAGTGAATCATGCGTGTTGCCAGAATAATGTCTATTTCTATTAGGAGCACTGTAGCGCTATTCTGAATAATCATTACCCAGAAATGCTTTACTTATTAGCTGTTTCTTATTTTAAAAAAATGTTAGTCCGCGATTTTTGGAACAAGCTGCATTATTCAGTTTGTGTTTGACAGCCATTGATAGTAGACTATCGCGTGAGTTGAAAATAAAATGGAAGAAAGTTAAATTCGTGTGCTCATCAATCATTATTTTGCGCGGAAAAAACCTCAAAGCTCAAACTAAAGCTAAGCTTTATAAATTCTATGGGGACTCTTTTCCATCAACTACAGTGGTAAAAAGTAGTTTATAGAACTTCTTTGTGGGCTTAAAGCACGGAAGATGCCAAAAATTCTGGATACCCAGTTGAAGTCTATACATCCGAAACAATTGAAAATATACACGATATTGTATTGGACGATCGGAGTTTGAAAGTGAGTGAGATGGTACAAGCCATAGCGATCTCATATGGCTCAGTGGCTTAAATTTTGAATGATCATTTTGTATGAGAAAACTTTTCGTAAGATCCTCGCCACGTTTGCTCACAATCGTGTGTAAGCTTCGCAAGACGAGCGAAGTAAGGAGGATGAGTCTTTGCGCCGTGTCGTAAGTATGTACAAAACGTGGATCCACCACAACACACCAAAAACCAAACAGCAGTCAAAACAGTGGATTTCTAGGAGTGAATTGGAGCCAAAGAAAGCCAAGGTGGGTTTGTCAGCTAATCAACTAATGGCGAATTTTTTTTTGGGATAAACACCGGATAATTTACATTGAATACTTTCAAAAGGGCAAAACAATTAAATGTGAATACTAGCCAACTTATTAGGTCGATTTAATGAGAACAAAAATGTGTTCCACCAGGTCAATGCAATGATGCATACGTGTGCAGTTTCTATGGCAAAACCCCCGTGACTAATTCTTGTTCCCAAACGTGAAGAAATGGCTTCGTGAAAAGATACTTGAGTCCAACGATGACATCTTCTCACAAGCAAATACTTATTTTTATAACCTCGATAGATCTTAGTTTAAAGTGAAAAAAAAATTGGAGAAACTTTGGACAAAGTGTATAAAACTCGCAGCTTACTTCGAAAATTCGAAATTCTCTCTTTTTTTATACTTTATAACATTGCCGCTCAAAGTGAGCGACTTTAATCTACTTTTTATACGATTTAATACACATATACAAATACATCCCTCTCAGTGGCCAGCACTGGCTTCCCAGTTGACCAAGACTTTCGTTATTGATATTGTTACGTTTTTATTCTCTTTAAAAACGCTTTTCCGTAGATTCGAAGATTTGCAATAAATAAAAGACCCCACCGTACTAATTAGGGTTAAGAATGATACAATCTTTATTTACTATAAATACCACTAATCCATGATACAATTATAACAGGTACATGCACAAGCCCAGCCTCTTACTGTATACATTGCAGATAAATGTCAAACTTTGTTTACAAGCTGCAAAAATGTTAGTGTATGTGTGTGAATAAAATATTTATAGTGCTGCCAATGAATTTAAACAAGGCTGTGTCTGCAATCACACATTGAAGAAAATTACACTACACATCTTTTGTGTAGGTTAAAATTAAAAGAAAAATAAATAAAAATAGAATCCAAAGTATAGTTACACACAGATTATAGAAAAATTTAATTCCATGGCCTACACATGTGAGTAGAAATTACATACTATTTAACTACACACAGATTGGCAACACTGAATCATGCAGGAATGCCGCATCTGCAATTGTACTTTAGTTACCCTGTAATTGCTACTTTTATAAACAAAAGACATTTGTATCTGACAATTTTTCGTTTGTTTATACCAACAAAATACATGTGTTTTTTGGTGTTGGAATTTTGTTGTAGTCGTGCATGTACATACCTAGTATAATTGTATCATGCACTAATCTAAATCTAATTCAAGAGCTTAAATAAAAATACAAAGATTACTCAAATATTCTCAACTGGTTACCACTACTCCTTCCTCGCTGTTGTATACGCACGTCTTAGCCCACTGGCTGCGCTAGTGTTGACACAATTTCGCTTTCTCTGTTGCTCGTCACACACAAGACTCACTCTGCCGACACTTCCAGTTGATACACCAATAACAACTCTATGGCAGACTCTCTCAGTTGATACACTAATCAGGACTCGCTGGCTTCACTTACACACGTTTATCAGCTTCCACTGCTCCCTTACTCTTTACTCAAGGGACTCCACAATAAACTCAAGTCACGACAGACTTTAACTCCACTATAGATGCTGCACTATAGTCTCTCTCTTCAATCTCCACAATAAACTCAAGTCACGACAGACTTTAACTCCACTATAGATGCTGTACTATAGTCTCTTCAATCTCCGACTCACGTATTGTAAAGCACAGACTCAAATATCAACTCACTGTTGTATCACAGATCGCGGACTGCGCACATCTTAATTGTCAACTCACTTGATTAACAACAGACTTCTTATTAGCAACTGCACTTATTCGCAACAGAGGTTCTTCGCAACTGAGCTTCTTCGCAACTGACTTGTTCACAACTAACTTTTGATCGCAACTGCACTGCTGTTGGATGCGTCACCCCTTTTTATACTTCGCACAACAACCTCCAGAATTTTCATGCAAAGTCTAGACCGAATCATCATTATCTCCAATGTTGTTTACAAAGCGCGTAATTAAGTTCATGTGGTAACTAAATATGTACATACGTGTGTATATGCATACATCATTAAGTGGTTGTTTACTTTTATTTCTGCCTTTCGCTAGAATTGCCAGGCATGTATGTATGTATGCATGTAGCTATGTCTATCTTCATAACAAGCAGAAGCTTGTAGTTGTTGTTGGTTGTTTACATTTAATCACGTATGTATGTATGTGCTACGCATGTGTATATAGCTGTTTGCTATAGTGCTTGTATGTGAATACGAGTGTACGTTTAGTTATCTATTTAAATACTTCTGGATGTTTCTTTATATTGGCCCTGTTCGAATATTCTTGCGTAACACTTATAAAGGGTGTTTTTTATTGAGGTATAGAACTTTAAGTTGGCATCACTTTTTTAACTGGCGGCCATTTTGTCAGCTGTCAAGTGATTAATATTTAGTTTGGTTTGCCATTTCATCATGAACAGGTTGACAAAAGAATAACTCTTGCAAATCGTGCAAATTTATTTCGAAAATAATGGTTCAGTTCGCGAAGTTTACCGCAAGCTCCGTCCATTTTATGGTCGACATAATCGTCCATCAGAGCAATTAATTCGGTTAACCATGGATCGTTTTCGCACTACGTTTACTCTATGTGATAATACGCATCCGCAGAGACGTCGAACAGTGCGCACCGAAGAAACAATTGCCGCTGTAGAGCAAAGTGTTGAAGAGGACCCGAATGAATCGATTCGCCACCGTGCACAGCAATTGGAGCTTTGTCCATCAACTTTATGGAAGATTTTGAAGATTTTGAATGTGGATGAGTTGTGGTTCCAACAAGACGGCGCTACATGCCACACAGCGCACGTCACAATCGATTTATTGAAGGAAACATTCGATGAGCGCATAATTTCGCGGAATGGACCTGTCAATTGGCCACCAAGATCGTGTGATTTGACACCATTGGATTATTTTCTTTGGGGATATGTGAAGTCGCTCGTCTACGCCAACAAACCAGAAACGTTAGGGGACTTGGAAGCCAACATTCGTGGCGTTATTGCCAACATACGGCCCCATATGCTCGAAAAAGTAGTTGAAAATTGGACCTGTAGAATTGGCTTTATTCGAGCCAGCCGCGGCGGCCACATGCCCGAAATCATATTTAAACATTAATGGCATAAAATTATCCTTCCAATAAAGCCAAATTGATGGACATTAAAACGATTTTCTTGTGTTTTATTTCAATTCGAAGTTCTATACCTCTAAAAAAAAAACACCCTTTATTAACCCGACGGCCATTTCCGTAACAATATCAATTTCGAATATATCTCGAACATTTATCGTATAAAACTATCGAGAGTGACACTCAAAAATGAAACGAAAAAATTTCACCTGTCGCTCAGTTTTGTCCCAAAAAAACATTCGATTTCGAAGTTTCGCTAGCAATATCAAAAGTGAGAGAATATCAAACTAATTTCGATATCGCAAAAGTTTAATTTAATTTTTCTTAATACCTTAAGTTATACGCTTTAGGATTTAAACATGGTACCTGGTGCCATTCCAATAGACTAGCACACATCCACTAGGCTATCGTGGCAAATTTTTTTCTGTTCAATTATTGCACATACATACATATGTATGTAAGTATATGTTCTTATTTTATTTTTGAATTTACAGTGCTGTCATGGCTCGAACTTGGTACCTCTAGACTAACAGACTAGCACACATCTATTCGGCTACCGTCACACATTCGAAAAACTAACGACAGAAGTTCGAAGTACTAAGCTTTAGCGAACATTCGAATTTTCGAATAAATACCGAAGAATTTTGTTTCGAAATTTCTTCGCTTTAGTGAGCATTCATTTATATCGAATCTCAGGTCAAGTGGGTTAGAATAACAGGATTTTATTCTTGGGAAAAATTAATTATTTCCGGGAATAATTAGAACAGTTCGACAGATGGGATTTACGTGTTTCATTTTCCAAATATATTTATTCAGAAATAATTGACCATCAGTAGTGTTTATGCGTGACTCCCGCCAAACTCATGAAGGATGCCCATCTCTAATATGAAGTTAATAGATGCTGTGTAGTAGCAGCAGAGTGTGACTTGTCGTATTAACACATTAACAGCAGGCGGCAGCTTGTTAAATCATTGATACCATTTCCATTTAATTGTCAATGAGCAGTCATAGAAAACACACGCATGCGTCGTTAATAAAATTTGACCGACGGTTTTAATAAGAGATATGTAATTATATAAAACTATAAAAGCGTGAGAAAAGCACTAAATCGAAAATAATATTGAAAATAAATAGTTGTGAACAGGATATTTATTTTAGTATTTTTGAAGCATTAAGTAAATTTATTTATTAGCCAAATGCTTCAAATGCATAAATATAATAATCATCTTGCGAATTTGATTTGCCTAAATAAGCTGCATACTAACTGTTTTCAACTTAATAAACACTTGTGACTATTGTTTAATTATTTATGATTTTAGCGCTTAATGTGATTTGGTATATATACATACATACATACATACATACATACGTACACATTAAGGTATGTGTTTGAGTGTTTAAATTTTTATAAAACAAATTTAAAAAAAAATTGTGTTAATAAAATTAAAAAAAAGCACGCATTAAAAAAAATTTTAATGCAGATATCGAGCCATAAGTACAAAAAAGTCGCAACCAACAAAAACTAAACTATAAAGGAGATGGTAAAGGAAAGTGTTTGTTTGTTTTTTGTAAGCTGTATTTGATACAAAGTTTATTCTTATTCGGTTCCTATAAACTAAATTAACCCAGATTCTACGTTACAAATTATTTTCGAATCAATTTCCAGTTTCGATGTCACTATAGAGAAAGAGGGTATTTTGAATTGAAAAAAATAATATAAATAAAACTAAGTTCAATACAGCCTAAATGACAGTTTAAAATATAATACATATATATATATATATATATATATATATATATTATATTATGTCCTATGGTTCCTATTGGAGCAAAGAGCCACAAAATATAATATGAATGCATGTAATTACGAATTTGGAAAAACTACGTTTTCAACTATTAAGCTTACGTATGTTCACATATTAAATGGAGAAGTATATATGTACATGCATGTGTACAGTAGTTTCCGTTTAATTGATTTACCCGCTTATTCAAACTCAAAAAGCAGACAATTGCGTTAGTAAATTAATTATTAAAGTATCGCATAGATGATTTTTTTTTACAAAATTTAATTCAATCGTAAAGCAGGTATTTTTGAAAAATCAACTAAGCGGAAATTACTGTATAAACTTTTGAAAGCGTGTGTCTATTTTCTTTTGACATATCAGGAATGTACCAATAAAAGCCATTTTCGGAAAAGTCTAGTAGTGCGTTATTTGTAAAAAAGCAAAATAATAACAAACACACACATGACTATATTCTATTTATTCAATAAATAATTTCGAGTGAATTGTATATAATGCAAATTTCATTTTCGTACATATGTACATTGTATATATGTATGAAATCTAACCATGACGAATGAAATAAAACAGCATATTTAATAAAAAATACACAGCTTTAGCAATTCAAATTATTTTCACCTTGACGCTTTGCTATTTGTTAAACAAAAAAATAAATTTTAAACGCAGAATTAGTTTTTACTTTCTGTTCTGTTACGAATCAGCTAACTCTCTTTTGTTCAATTTAAATATTATACACAAGTCGTTAGTTGGTCTGTTTCGGTTCAACCTGTGAAAATAAAAAATTTATTACCCTGCGTCTACACCCGATATATTTTTTATCATAACAAAAGTCAAACTTTTTATTGAAAAATAATTTTTTTTTATGTTAGCTCCTTTTTCTACATGGAATTTGACGTTTGTCATGATAAATATATATCTGGTGTAGACGTGGGCTTAAGTAATTGTAAGTGACAGCAAAATAAAAGCAAAATATTTTGAAATAAAACGTCATTGTGCTTTTAAAAGTTACAAAATTTTTTTTTATTGTATGAAATGAAAATCATAATTTTTTTTATTGAGTTATAACAATGGACGACGAAAAGTGCATTACTTTTTCTTTGTTGGTCAAAAACAGCTGATAGCTTATTACAGAAAAAGTAAGTATTAAAATTTAACAGCAGAACTTTACAGCACAGAACAGCAACAGAAAGTAAAGACTAATGAGGCTTTCGTTTTTACTTTCTGTTCTGTTACAAAACAGCTGACTCTTCTTTGTTTACAGAAATCTTATACAAGTCGTTACTTTTTCTGTTCCGTTCTGCTCTGTTTTAGTTTAACCTGTGAAAATAAAAAAATTGTAATGACAGTAAACTATATAAATTTTTTTTGATATAAACTGTGATTGTGCTGTTAGCATTTAAAAAATTTTAATACATTCACAACATAAAATTATATTGAAACATAACAGTGGACGATACAAAAAACTTACTAATATTTCTTTGTTGGTCAGTAACAGCTGATAAGTTAGAAATTACAGAAAAAGTAACTATTCAAATTTAGCAATATTGCACTTTTCCAATACTAGGTTTGTTCATTTACTAAAACTTTTTACGAATTTATAACAATTCAAGGCAAATTCATGGGTAAAGTTAATACTACAACAAAGTACAAACAATTAAAACAATATGGTATTTTGTTTTTGCCTTGGTAGGCTCGTCTGTCAACAGCAGCTGATTCAATATATTAAAGCAGAGACATATGCCATGATGGCTCACAGCCGGCTGAGGCGAGCCGTTGGCTTAAGTCACCTGAAAAACAGCCGCCGATTCTCCATGTACAATATTTATCATATATACTAGAATTATTTAATTTATTTTTTATCTTAAATTTGATTTTCATGTTATTTGTTGTCAGCTTCCGCCCACGATTTGCTCAAGAATAGCCGCCGCCGAAAAAATTGCTTGGCTCAGGTCTCTGTATATAAACAACTTTTGACCCATGAGCAGTGTTGCCAGAATTTCCAAGGATAAAATCTGCAAAATTCAACAATTTTTCACGAAAAAATCTGCATTTTATTTTTAAAATCTTCAAAAAATCTTCAAAGCAATTTATTAAACAACTTTTTTTATATTTTATTAAAAAAAATTACATAAATATGGATGTACATGTGGAACATACTATATATTTTTATAGAATGACTATCAAAATATGTTATTAAGAATTACGTACACAAGCGTAATAGCACAAAATAGGTAATATTCGTAAATATTATTTTGGGTTACAAAACGTTTAACAAAGAAAAATCTGTTTTGTAAAGCTTTCGTAAACTAAAACTATTTTTTATGAATACGGCAGAATAAACTTACCTAGGGTTTACACGTGCAGGTGCAAGTTCGAAAAACTCAATACACTCAAACTCTTTTACTAACACATCTACACTTTCGGCACTTGCAGTCAACTTCCAACTCAACTGCCAAGGAATTTTACAAGACAGTGACTTGGTGAACTTGTAGCAATTAAATGGAAAGTTAGCTAACAGAGTTGCCCTATTAATACTTTAGCACAAATTAACTGGATTTCAGCGTAATGTTATATGAGTTTTTACTCATTTTAAATACATTTAAAAGCTAATTTAATAATTTTTTTCTTAAATATTCATAAATCAAGCAGTTAATTAATTTTTTAGACATAAATAGCATTGAAACAATTCGAATAAAGTTCAATACTATCTGGTTCCCTTAAAATTAAACTTTTTTATGTTATGGACAACTCTGCACTAAAAGGTAAACATGCAAGTTGCAAGACAGTCGGCCTTTTGTGCGAAATTTTCGTTGATAATACGTACACAGAGCTTGCATGCAAGGTACTTGCATGTATAAACGCAGTGTTAAAAGCTTCAAGCAAAAATCTTTACAAGCTAACATCTTCGATTTTGAATAAATTTTTAATTTCTCATTACCTTTTTACAATTAGCTGCCGCACTGGTTGAAAAGTCTAATGATGAGGAAAAGCCGCCAATTTTCCACACGCAAAGTTTACTTTGCAAAGTCTTGAAGAGAAAATAATATATTATCTACGTTTCCCAAGTTCAAAAATTTTAACTCTCTAAACTATGAGTCGTTCTCACATAAAATAAACAAGAAGTAGTAGCAGTATTAGGAAAAATTTAAAAAAATTGCACTATAATTGGAGTTGAAAAATCTGCGTTTTTAGCCCAAAAATTTTCAAATCTGGATTTCGTGTTTTTGGAGGGTAAAAACTGCAAAATCCAGATAAATCTGCATTTGTGGCAACCGTGCCCATGAGCCAACAGTTATATGAATTCGCCTTGAATTAGGCAAAAAAAAAAGTAGATCAGCTGTGTTTTCAATGCTACCTGTTATGAATTTGCCTTGTAACCAAGGTTGGCAAACGGTATCGTAAAAATACCGATACCGATTCAAATACCGCTATAATTAGATACCGGTATCGGTAACGTTTCGGTTAGAAAATACCGGTATCCAGACTACCGTTTACGTCTATACCGGTACGTACCGGTATACCGATTCCGGCCAAAAATAAATGATAATTGAGTCTTAGTTGCCAAATTTTTATTATGTATTACAACTTTTTTCACCATGAGACATTTTGGTTTTTATTTCAACCATTGCATTCGTTTTGCTTTATTATTCCAGAAGCCAACCAATCCCATTTGTCAGCCAATATTATTGCCATGTTTATTAAACATAGAATCTCAAGAAAAAAGAGCAAAGCCAGAACTAAAAATATTTAAAATGTTTTGTAATAGATACTATGGTTTCAAAAAACATAGCATAGATAAGAACCTTTGTTTTTCTAGCATTTATTCGAAGACAACTAAAATTAGTTTTTATTCAGAATACTAAAAGTTAAGTTGTTTTAGTTTCAATCCAACTTAGTTGACCTGTAAATCGTAATATGGGCAAAAATTGCAAAAATATATATCAATTAACTTTCTTTCTTTGGCTTAGAGAAAAAACTTCTAAACTTTTATATTTGAAGTTAAAGATTCCTCTCTTGAGGTGAGAAATTGTACAGGGTGTTTTTTAGAGGTATAGAACTTCGAATTGAAATAAAACACAAGAAAATCGTTTTAATGTCCATCAATTTGGCTTTATTGGAAGAATAATTTTATGCCATTAATGTTTAAATATGATTTCGGGCATGTGGCCGCCGCGGCTGGCTCGAATAAAGCCAATTCTACAGGTCCAATTTTCAACCACTTTTTCGAGCATATGGGGCCGTATGTTGGCAATAACGCCACGAATGTTGGCTGCCAAGTCCCCTAACGTTTCTGGTTTGTTGGCGTAGACGAGCGACTTCACATATCCCCAAAGAAAATAATCCAATGGTGTCAAATCACACGATATTGGTGGCCAATTGACAGGTCCATTCCGCGAAATTATGCGCTCATCGAATGTTTCCTTCAATAAATCGATTGTGACGTGCGCTGTGTGGCATGTAGCGCCGTCTTGTTGGAACCACAACTCATCCACATTCAAAATCTTCCATAAAGTTGATGGACAAAGCTCCAATTGCTGTGCACGGTGGCGAATCGATTCATTCGGGTCCTCTTCAACACTTTGCTCTACAGCGGCAATTGTTTCTTCGGTGCGCACTGTTCGACGTCTCTGCGGATGCGTATTATCACATAGAGTAAACGTAGTGCGAAAACGATCCATGGTTAACCGAATTAATTGCTCTGATGGACGATTATGTCGACCATAAAATGGACGGAGCTTGCGGTAAACTTCGCGAACTGAACCATTATTTTCGAAATAAATTTGCACGATTTGCAAGCGTTGTTTTTTTGTCAACCTGTTATGATGAAATGGCAAACCAAACTAAATATTAATCACTTGACAGCTGACAAAATGGCCGCCAGTTAAAAAAGTGATGCCAACTTAAAGTTCTATACCTCAATAAAAAACACCCATTACAAGAAGATTAATTTCTTTGTTTTTAAGTTGGCTGAAAGAATATTGTATATTCTTTGAATTGAAATATTCCAATGTTCGGTTCGTCTGAATTTGGCGAGAAAGTTATAAACAATATGGGTCCAGTACAAAAATATTGCCTAAGAACGTGTCCAAAGTATAAAAGTGTCGAAAAAAAACCAAAAAAATTATATTTGGTGAAAAATACACATATATTTGAAATTTACTGAAACAAGATATACATATGTACATATATGGTTCAAAAGGCCTTAGTCTCTTCTTTCTGTATCCGTTTCTAAATTTAAAATCGGTTGATATTTAACTTAGTTAGAAGTTGATAAGTGCCTACGGGTACGAAAAAGCGGGTTTTTACCCGTAAAGGCTGGAACTCTGTTCGAAGTTGAGAAAAATTTTCAGTGCAATTGGTTACTTCGCGTGAAAAAAAGCACTGCTCATGTTGTTTCGCAGCTAAACTAAAATGACACCAGATTAATTTTGCATGGAAAGACATGCTTTTCCGTGTTTTTCACACCAAGAACAGAGTACTACTCTTGCGAATTTATTTAGCAAATATTTCATGGCAAATACATACTTTTATATGTAGTTTGACAGCATTTCGCACGAAATTGTGAACAGAGTACCAGGCTTAACTCAAAATTTTGGAGATGTCTGGAAAATTTGTATACTCGACAATACCTAGCAGAAAAATAGTAACACTTCGCAGGTATTTCGATTTCATTAAAATTTGTCACACAGTATAATTTATCAGAATAGACTTTATCTATGTAAAGTTTGAACTGCAGTCTCCTTGTTTCACTTTTTTAATAAATTATTGTTTAGTAATAAAAAAAAAGTTTTTTTGCTATGTCCACTGCCTGAAATAATAAATTTGTCAGTAATATCGGTATACCGGTATTATAAACTCGATAACGATAACGATAAATACTTGTTCAGAAAATATACTTGCGTTTCGTAATGATTCCGTAACTACATATCGTTGGAAAGTCGTAACAACAATTTCATATACAAATCAGTACGATTTCGATAATATTTCAATTCCCAGCTCGGAAGATTTTGTAGACCAGCCGTTGCGAGTTCTTTAGGAATTCGAAGGCAGTTGGTTTAGTGGGTATTTTCACAAATACATACACACTCCTATGTACATACAGACATATGTATGTGAGTAGGTGGTGGGTGAGTTGATTTATAACCAAAGAAAACTGAAAAAAACTGAGATAAATGAAAAATTCTATTTTGTAAAATCTTAAAGTCATTTTTGTTACAAGTGAATCTGTTAAGTTTATTCTATCAACGTCTATAGTTATTAAAATTTATATGCAAAAGGCGTTTCAAATCTTAAAAACAATTCTCCCTTTCCATCATGCTGATCAATAAGCAAATATGTAAGTCAAGTCGTTAATTTTGAATGCGGTATTTAATTAGAATATGTAATTACCTACACACATACATGTGTGCTTATACAAATACATTTACATGTACATATGTACATACATATGTATATATGTATGTATGTATATAGTATGTATATACATTTTGCTATGCATTAAGGTGGATCAAATTGTAGAAGGGCAAAAATGGGATCTGATTTTATATTTTTGATTACTGCTCTTTTTTTTCAACAATGAAACAGTCACTACCAAACACTGAAATATGGGAAACAACTTTTATCCATTTTGTTTAAAATGTTTAATTTGTAACTCTGTAGATATTAGGCACCAAGTTGATCTGACGCACTACAGTGGGATTTGCGGTCTATTATTATTTGCAGTTTTTGTGAATAAATCTGCTTTTGTTTTGCCATGAAGGTCTCTTAAGATTTATTTAAGCTTGACATTTCAATTATTTGGCTGTGAATATCAATATACACAAATACGCGTATATTTACCACTGTTACTTACGAGTATTACAAAAAAAAAAAAAAAGATTTTCAACAATAGTATTAACTTTTTACTTTTCAATGATACTCCTATTGAAGTTATAGTTTTAATGTTTGATTGTAGCGCCACAAAAAATCAACATGTGTGCCTTTAATTATGAAAGTGACCTAAGTCATAAGCATTTTTGCTCGAAATATTAAATAAATTTTTAAAAATTTTCAATAAATAGTTAATAAATATTAAATAAATTAATATAAATCAAGACTAGTACAACTCTAAAATGAAATAATGGATAATAGAAAAATATTTTTTAATTTCTTCAAATGTAATTTACTTAGACCACTTTCATAATTAAGGGCAAATATTGCACTTAATCAACAAGAGGGTATTAACTCAAAATTTTAAAAATTTAACTTTTTGCAAGAAATCAACTAACAACATCTCTATATATCTATTCAACGTAGTCCGATTACTCTTTTGTTGATAAAATTTGTTTTACTTTATGATTTTAATGCGAAATGTGACTGTTTTTATGATAAAATTGCTAAATTGTTTTTGGGAGTTGGACTCTTTTCAAAACATAAATATTCTTGCCCAATAATTGCAAGATTTTAAAATAAAAATAATGTAAATATATTTTGAAATGGAATTTTCTTACTATGATTTTCAAGTTCTCTTAAAATTTTTGCGTCTCTAGTGAAAATTTTAAAATTTTGAGTTAATACTCTTTTGTTGATTAAGTGCGATATGATTCTTATGAAAATCAACATAAACACATTTATTTTCAAATATAACAGCTCATGTGTGAAATATCCAACAGATAGGGAAATTAATTGCAAAATGGAACTTCAATTAAAGAGATGATTATATATGAGTAACAAAGTCAATTTGTCTAAACTTTAATAACTAAAAACCAATTAATGAAATGTACGGAATTATTAAGTTGTAACAAAAAAGGAAAAATAATTAAATATTTCAATTTTATGATAAGAATATTCTTAAAAAAGCGGGTTACATAAAATTTTTAAAATATTTTACCGGTTTTTAGTGTTAAGCAGAAACAAAATTGCTGGTTACATGATCGAAATATCTATCTACCTTAAGTATTCACATATCAAGAATTTACACAAAAATGTTAGCCAATTTAATTTTAACTTCCTGAAATTGTATTAGAAACAACATTATCGACAAGGTCACATTTTATTGTATTCTCAAGTAGAGTACAAAAATAGTTATAAGTGATTACGATGAAATATTTTAATAAAATAATGATCATTTATTTAAATTGTTTTGACGAAATATCAACAAAATGTTACGAATTTTAGAATTAAATGACCAAAGGCTGGAATGTGAGTAATGAGCATGATTGGGGGCAAAAGTTTTTGCTCATACATCCAGAGAAAAAGTGACACAATATGTGCTCAAACTGATCACATTCGTTGTCAAAAGTGTTTGTTAAAATTGTACACCCAGTTGTCAATTTCACAATGAAGTATTAACAATGAATATGTACTAGTTGACAACCAACGTTATCAATAACTAAAAGTTGACAACGTACTGTTGTCAGGTCGCACATGTCCGTGTACAATTTGGCAACTAGAGTTGTAAAAAAAAATTTTTAAAATAAGGGGTGTTAGACTGAACACAGGCGTCGTTGATCTTGCAACGACTTTTTCCCCTACGCTTCCGCATGTAAAGAGATAACTTGTTGCCATATGTGTGATGTACATATGTATTTGGGAAGGCCGGGCAGTGATGAATTTTTGGGATAGTTAGTTCTTATTCAGATTAGTTAGTTTATATGTCTCGCCTTTACTTTAAAAACATCATAACTCAAAAAACTGTTTTTACAGAAAAGGAGTTTACAAGTTTTCAATTTTAGGGATAAAGAAAAATTTTATTTTTCTCTCATGATTTGAGTATTCAAGATATTTGTCTGAAATTTTTACACAATTGGAATAACGACGTGAGCAATAATTCAGCATTATTAACTCAAAATTCATATTTTTTGAGTTATGATATTGTTCAAGTAAATGAGCAAAGTAAACATTTATTTCCTATAAATATTTGGGATATTCAAATGGTAGTCTTAGGTCTCATAGTGTTTTAAAATTTTAGTTTGAAAGAAAAAGCAAATACAATTATATCAAAATAATTTAAAGCATTTTGACACTGTGACACTTAAGACTATCGTTTGAATCCCCCAAATATTTATAAAAAAAGAAGAGAGGTGTCTTAGGACAGCCGGTTATAGCTATGCTGCTTAGCTATATTCATGTGCTAAATTAAAATGCAATAAAATTATATTATATGATGATGTCAAATTCGCCGCAAATATTTCAAAACGTTTCCATTTATTTCCCATTATTTTCTTTTCTACATATTATTATAAATAAGTTCTATTTCAGGTATAAATCGGTTAACGTTATAAATTCGTCAAACTAACAACATCAATAGATTAAAACTATTTCTTATATTTATTAATGATCATAAATCTAATGCATGTGGCAATCGTCGCGGATTGAAATAATCGACCTAACTGACATTTTTAGCAAAATGAATTAAGTCCACTACTAGACTTTATAAGTCATAGTACACCTTGTACTTATAAGAATGCATGTACATATAAAAAAATTATAAAAGCTATTCTCCTGTAAAATTTTAAAAATGTTAGTTAGGTCAGTTAGTTAAAACAGCGACGATATTTGGCATTTGATTTATGATCATTATTGAATATATGTGCATACATACATATATGTATGTATATTTATGTATCCATAAATTTTTCACTATTATTTGTAATAAAACAGAAGCTTATTTTGAAGTTTTGCTTGTGCACGCACAGTGGCCCGAAGTCAAATTTTTGTTGGCAAAATCTCATTTGCAAATGAGATTCTTTCACGATGTTTGACATAACTCAAGGAACAGAAATAAGCACTTGACATAAAAATAAATTTAGTATATTAACTCTTGCGTCAATGTAATTGACGTTCTGTTTATAAAAAGAAGAAAAATAAAATTAATTAAAAATAAGTTCAGGTGCAAAATACGACACTCGATATCGAGCAAAATTCGAAAAATATTTTAATAGAATTTACATGGAAATATTTTAAAATTGCGATAGTAGTCGCATGGCGAAATTTGCCACCAAATCTTTTGGGAAAGGTGAATAAAAAAAATTTAGAAATCGGTTGACCTTCCCTGAAGCTTCCTGCAAGTGATAAAGTAAAAAATAAATAGTGAACATTGAAAATCGATTTGACAAAAAGTGGTAAGAAAATACAAAAATTTTTTGGAAAATTTTCGGCAGCGAACTTTTGAAGTTGCATATTTTTAAAAAACGATTTCTTCCAAATTTTACATCAACGATATTACTCGAACAAATCACCCGATTTTAGTTAAATTAGCTGCAATCGAATCGGCTTTTAGAGGTTAAGAGATAAATAGATTTTGAACCAGAGCTGTTAAATTTCGATTACGATTAGTAATCAATTAGATTACATTTTAAAAAGAATCGTAATGATTATATAATTGCATTGAAAAGAATTGCTGATAAATAATTGATTACGATTACTGATAATCGAAAAGTAATCTGAATTACTTAAAATTACTAAAAGTAATCAAAAAGAATCAAAAGTAGTCAAAAATAATCCGATTACTTCTAAGGATTAGTTTTGATTCTCTTTGATTATTTGTTAAATATCAAAAGTAATCTTTGAAAGTAGTCGGATTACTTTTTGATTACTTTTGATTCTTTTTGATTATTTTTAGCAATTTTAAGGAATTCAGATTACTTTTCCATTATTAGTAATCTTAATCATGATTACTAAGTACGAAACTGAATATAATCGTAATTTAATCATTACTTCACCTTTAAAAAAAGTAATCAAATTAGTAATCATTACGATTAGTAATCATTACTTAACAGGTATGTTTTGAACTTGATAGTTTTAGTAGTTTAAAACTTTTTAAAAAACAGAGTAATAATTTTTTATAATTTGACAAAATAATTAAACTTATAAACAAAATTAGTTTATAAGTAAAATAAAAAAAAAAAAATTGCGCCTGAAAAATGCAATTCGTACCATTGTGCAGTGTTGCAATTGTTATTTTATTAAAGAGGCGATGTGAACCTTCACCAAAACAATATAGTTATTTATGATTTATTTATTATTATTAAGAAATAGCGTGTATAATTGATTGATTTGCAAAAAGTATATATTTATAATGCTTGTCCTTGGTTACCGTTCACTGCAAACTGTGATCGTATAAGTTGATCATTGTTTTTGTAATTTACTTGAGTAAAATAAGAATTAATTATTTTCAATCGTCCTAACGATATTCGTGCGTTAGATTTGTATACCCAAGAAATAATTTGCACATGCACTATAAGTTTAATAAATCTGTTGGATGTATAAAAGGCGTACCTCGAATTTCACAAAATGCTCCCCATACTATAAGAGATCCACCAACAATATATCTTCTAGAGAAATTGAGGGTGGCTTCCTTAGATCTCTCCCATTTCCCCGATTTCCCTAAGGAAATCTAATTGCTATTTAAAAGAACCCTTTTAGATACGTAAAGTTTAACTTGCAAAGTCTTAATTCAGCTAAGTTAATTCAGAAAGACAGAAAGAGAAATTATTCCTCTCTCTCTCTGTCTTTCTCTCAGTTGAATTAACACTTTGCAAAGTAAACTTTGCGAGTCTAAAGGGGTCAAACATTACATAACAGAATAGAAAATAGAAAATTCACCCATGGTGTTTTATATTTTAAAAACAAGGACAACATTTTTTGCCCTCTCAAGGAGCAGGAGATAAATTTCATGTTAATTATATAATAGGTAATTTCCTAACTGATGCCGCTGAATAAGTTTTCTAGCTTAAAAAAAATTCACCTCGACAGAACAGGCAATGCGATTAATTTGCAAAACTGTGACTCATATTTTGCGGAAGGATTAAAAGGATTCGTGTAGAGTGCTTTAGTTTTACTCTATGCACATTTAAAATTATTGAAAAAATTATTGAATATATTAACTGTACAGAAATCGCTAATATGAGTATATGGGGGGATTGGCTTTTAAAACATAAATTTTCATTATTTTTTTTGCTACAAGTAAAACTTCTAAACTGAACTAGATTCAGTCAATACAAAACTTTTTTAAGTGCAACTTTTAGATCCAGTTTTTTTTAAAGAGGAGTATATAATAACTCGTTCAAGAAAAGTAACTGAACTTGCAATTTTAATAAATTCTTTAAAGCCAAGGCAAGCCACTTTAAGGCAGCAGCAACTTGTTGACAGTTCCAAAGTTGTGCGTGAATCTTTACAAGAAAAACAGCAGCAGCAACAAAAAATAATATTAAAATTTTTATCCGCATACAAATAAAATAAAATATAGAATTGCAATGCATTCGTCTGACTGATTTACTGTCTGTGCGTTCTTGGCGTTCATTGCAGTCTTGTCTCTTGAATTGTCTCGCAAGCTGAGATTGAAAGTGAATTTTAATTTGCACTGAAAAATCTTAGAGTTATTTTTTTTTTCTTTCAAGAATATGCTAATTTTATTCAATGATTACTTAGAAGTTTTTTCGTTTCTGAAATTTACATGTTAGTGCTAATTAAAAATAATATTATGAAATTTATTTAATTTTAGATTCTTCAGCTCAAACTTAAGATGTGTGCAGTATGTTGTCGCACGTGAGAGTTTGCGCATTAATTGTGCATTTTGTGTCAATCGTAAATATCAGCTGGGGACAACATTTTGTGGACTTGGCACGAGATATAGAAACAATATTATTAAATACGCGATTGCCTGATACTGAAGATTTTTTGCCGGAATATGATTTCATAGTAATTGGTGCAGGATCTGGTGGCTGTGTGGTGGCGAATCGTTTAAGCGGAATTCGTAATGCTACAGTTCTGCTTTTGGAGGCTGGTGACCAAGAAACTTTTCTCAGTGATGTGCCCCTTACAGCAGCTCTCACTCAAATGACACGTTACAATTGGGGTTACAAGCCGGATCCAACGCCGAACGCTTGTCAAGGCTTGAAAGGTGGTGTGTGCAATTGGCCCAAGGGTAGAGGTATGGGTGGAACTAGTCTTATAAATTTCATGCTCTACACCCGAGGCCATCCTAAGGACTACGATCATTGGTCTCAGCTGGGCAACAAGGGTTGGAGTTATGCTGAGGTGCTGCCTTATTTTAAAAAATCGGAGCACATAGATATTGAGGAATTAAGGAAATCCAAATATCATGGCAGCAAAGGACCTCTGAATGTCGGTTACACAGACTATAAATCGAAATTATTGAAAGCCTTTTTAAAGTCCAGCAAGGAGATGGGCTACAATATAACCGATCCCAATGGTGAACATTTGTTGGGTTTCAGTCGTTCCCAAGCAAATATGAAAAATGGTCGCAGATGTAGCAGTAGTAAGGCATTCATACGGCCCGTTGCCCAACGCCCGAACTTGCATCTTTCCATGAAATCATGGGTAACCAAGATTTTAATAGAGCCCTGCTGTGCTCCATCTCAAAAGCTTAAGGCTCGTGCAGTAGAGTTTATAAAATATCATCGCAAATTCCAAATACGTGCCAAAAAGGAAATTATACTGTCGGCTGGTTCGATAGCCTCCCCGCAACTGCTGATGCTTTCAGGCGTGGGGCCCAAAGAAAATCTCAGAGAGCACAACATAACTGTACTGAAGGAACTCAATGTGGGCTACAATCTTCAAGATCATGTAACACTAAATGGTCTAGTATTTACCACCAATTACAGCACTGTTAACGATCGCAGACTTATGAATCCCACAGATATTTTGCAATACGTTTTGGAAGGTAAAGGACCATATACTATACCAGGGGGAGCCCAGGCGTTTGCATTTATTAGAACACCTTCCTCTCCCTATGACAAAGACTATTCTGATGTGGAAATCGTGTTGGGGGCAGGATCTCTAAGCGGTGACCATATGGGTTCTATGAGAGATTTATTGGGCATACCCGATGAATTCTATCAAACTGTTTTCAAGGGACTACACGATAAAGTAATTTAGATTAATTTATAATTTATGGAAAACCTTTTTTAATTTTTTGAATTTTTTTTTTGCAATTTTCAGGAAACTTTTGGCTTGGTGCCGGTGCTGTTAAGACCCAGAAGTAAAGGGCGCATTTCTTTGAGTAGCAATAATCCTTTTCATTGGCCGAAAATGGAACCGAATTTCATGCAAGATCCTGATGATATAAGAGCCATGATAGAAGGTGTTAAATTGGTAGTTATATAATGACTTCTGTCTTAACTTTATAAATTTTAGTTGAACTCATTACAGACTTTAAAAATATCTGAAACTGACGCGATGCGCAGCATTGGCACTCAGTTCAATCGAAATCCATTTTTAGGTTGTGAACATCTAGAATTTGCCTCCGATGAATATTGGAAGTGTTGTTTAAGGCTGTACGGCTCTAGTTTGCAACATCAAGCGGGCACTTGTAAAATGGGTCCCAGCTCGGATGGAGAAGCTGTAGTAGATCCCCAGCTAAGGGTACATGGCATAGACAATCTTCGTGTAGTCGATGCCTCTATTATGCCCACTATACCAGCTGGTCACACAAATGCCATTGTAATTATGATCGGCGAAAAGGCTGCCGATATGATTAAGGACAGTTGGCGAATGAAATTAAATTAGTTGTAAGCTTTTGCAATTTTCTTTTAAGTTAAAATTTTTAATTTAATTACATATGTTTATATCTATTTATTTAACTTTTGGCTTACAACGAATTGAGATAAAATATAATAGTTATTTTTTTTTAATAAAATTGCAAAGTATTGAATTGACCGAATACATATGTATATCGGTAAGTGTAAAGGCATGCATGGTCCTCATGAACAACTATTTGAGGGAATATCCATTAAATAAATTATGATATTTTTTCCTAATACTATATGTAGTAAATACATAAGCATTATTCGAGTTCTATTATAGAATTTTTTCTTAAAAAAAAAAAAAAAAAAAACATAAGGTTCATTTGAGACATATTCACCCGTAATGCGTATTTCAAGTCGAATATTCGACTACGACATTTTTGTATTTGATTAAACAAACATTTTACAAATTTTCTTTATTCTATGACAAAATTCTCGTAGACGAATATTCGACTCGACATACGCAATACGGGTGATTTAGATTTAATTGAACTGTAGTGAATTTTAATCAGAAATAATTTTTAATTAGGCTTAAGTTCAGTAAGTTCAATTCTTATTGAATGAAATATTTTTATTAATTAATGTGAGTTTCTAAGGAAGAGGAGAAAAGTTCAACTAGACTTTATTAACATATTTTTCTGTGCAGCCGCGCACTTCATCAGCACCCACTGGGGTAGAGATTATTATTAACATCAGATATTTAATGTAAATTTTCAATGAAATGGAATATGAGAAATGATTGTGTATACAATTATTGATTTACCTTTGGTAAATACATTTGTAAGTATCACTATTCATTTTCTGTTTTCGAATTTTCTATTTAGGTTAGCACGAAGTTATATCACTCTACCGAAGTTTTGTTTTTCTAATACTTTGATAGAGCAAGGCCACCTTTGGTTGCCTTTCATTGCATTTAAATTGCACAAAACTATCAAGGTTCTTCTTATATTAATTTTCAAGATATCTCAAAATAAATATATTCGCTTTATGAGAGGTGTCGCCACACCCAAAAGTATAATTCGGAGTTTTTTCTTGTTTCACAATGCACATTATCGTATAAATAGCTTTGGTCACACACAATTCGAAGGCTCTTGCTGAATTAGCGCCAAAATATTCCAAAATAATTTTTTTATATGGAAGTTGCCACGCCCACCATCTTTATTCCGACTCTTTTCTTTAGAGTAATTCATAAAATCAATGGAATAACTCTTACAAAATCTCATGTGTTTTACCGTATTTGAATCCAAGATACATATTTACATATTTCAAAATTAATACTTGCTACATATGGATAGTGGAAATTTTATTTTTTTTTAAATTATAATAATAGCTACATTAGTTCCATAAATATCCTAAAATAAAAATTTCCTATGCATATAAGGAAAATGCCACGCCCACTTAAAACATTCAAAATATATAGCCTATTGTTCCATCAGAAATAAGCATTCAGACCTTCAGTAATAAACAGACAGACATTTACTTTGCATGTAAATATGGCATATGTTGCAAAACAGTTGGCGAATCTCAAAATATTTTTTTATTGTATATTTTTTTATTTTGTTGTGACGTCAAATTGTAACATGATCTGATAGGCAGGGTCAGACATACTTTTTGAATATTTTAGCACGTCTAACTATCAGATCGGTCATCGTTTAATTAATGTATCTATCTATGTATTGGCTGCTTTGAAAATCTACAGCAACTGAAAAAATTATAACCAAATTTCAAGCAAAGTAAAAAATAATTAGCAAGTTGTTCCGTTCTACTATGTGTGTGTCAGAATATTCACAATTAACTTTATTGTTATTTGTTCATTGATAATTGTCACATGTAATTTGGCTTACAAAGCGATACGAACTTTGGCCTAATCAAAACATAAATCGTCGGGTGGTTATTGGTTTGCCGCAGTAATAATGTAGTGCGGCAAACGAGTAACCACCCGACAAAATATAGAAACAAATGAAGTTCGAACAATAATAATCAGGGACAGGGGTTTCATGCAAATGCATGTTTTTTCCTTTAACCCTGATAATAGCAAGAACGAAATATCTTTACGAAACAATGAATTTGTGTAAAAATGCCATGCATATTTTGCTGAAAATGCATATTTTTGCATAATTTGGCCATAAATGCATATTTTTGTCTCATATTTTGGTACAAACGCATGATTTGGTGTGATATTTTCTCAAAAATGTAAATTTCAAAAAATATTTTTGACAAATTATTAATGCACAACAGTTTTTTGGACAATTTGTTCGCTTGAACACGAACACGAACACGAACACGAACCTACAAATTTTAATGGAAATTGGAAATTAGATGATTTCAAGAGAAAATTGCCTGCTGTTAAGGCCGAAAATAGTGAAACAATCGTTATATCATATTTAACCTTGTGTAGAAATATAATGTAAAAGGCACCTTTTGAAAAAAAAATATTTTTATATCTTTATATACATACATACATATATATGTATATCTTTGTATGTAAATTGAAAACTTTTCTTTAGAATAAAATTTTTTAAAATATGTGCATATTTTATTGTTTTAAGTGCATATTTTGAGTTTTTGATGGCATATTTTAGGTGCCTAAAACACCTTTTTTAAATGCATGAAGTCCTTGTCCCTGATAATAATAAAACTAAGTTAAAATAAACATTTCGCATAATATTTCACAAATCTGACTACAACAACAGAATCGTTTTAGTTTCGTCACATAACATTTCCAAGCAAATGTCAAATAGATAAAATCCTTAAAGTATACTCTTCAACTTTTGTCAGTTCGTCGATAAAAACTATCATCTCTATTTCTGTTAAGAATGATTTATGCACTTACTCAGTGGTTCTTATCTTCGCTAAACATTTCCCAAGAGTGCTACCAAGTTGCGTATCATATTGGACATTTTATAACGCAGTAGCACTGAAATAAACTCAACATGTGTATTAGCCAAGACACAAACCATTTTCGCTTTAATGTTCAGGCCTGTTAAAATCTTAGCACTCAAAATTTATTAACAGACAAGAGCAATATTGCAAATTTAAAAGCCTGCAATGCAATTCCATTGTAGTCGCAGAGAGCAACAAAGTACAACTATCAAATAATAATATAATAATATTTTTCGAAAACGAAATGTTTCTTAAACTTATGCTTTTGAAAATGCAAACAATCCCATACCAGCCAAAGTATAAAAACGGAAACAAAAACTATCTATGTACAATACTTTAGCAGTCCAGAGTTTTTGGATATGTACGTGTACAAAATGCCATAAATATGTTAAATGAAACTACATAGATGTCAAATTATCGTTCAATCGCCCGCTCAGGCTGTGAATACTGATACTGAATAACATTTGGGTTGATTGCTATAAGAACTTTATTGCAACTCGTTATCGGAAATATCTTTAAAATGCATTGAAAATTAATAAATTTCTTGATTTTTCTTCAAAAATAACAGGCTGTTAGAAATGTTCAAAGTTTTTGAAGATTGGCAACCAGCGACAGCCGTTAGCCAAATCAATTTGTCGTACAGCGCATGCCCCAACAAAGTCAAATGTAATCACATGAAATTTCGAGCAACTGTATTGTGTCGTAAGAATAAAACGAGATAATTACAAATGCCACTTGAAAGTTCAGTCATTTTGCGGCATTTGAATCGTACACAACGGGCAATAGCGTCAGTATGAAGAAAATTAATTGAAACTAAAGTAGAAATAAGAAATAAATGAACGTATTCGGGGGCAAAAAATAAATAAAGTTCATAAATAATATGGAGAAATGTGTTACGGGAACAAATTAAGTCCGGTTTGAAGATAGCAATTGTAATTAAAATTATTGAATGTTAAACACAAGCAACTTGCAATTGTTTTTAGCACATATACATGTATGTATACATACATACATATGTATGTATTTGTATGTCCATGTAACTGAGAAAGGAATAATTCTTCATAGCTTTATGTGTCTGTAAAAGTAATTAAAAAAAAAAAATGATGTTTGTTCATACCAAACAGTTGTAATTCAATGCTCTACTTCAAAAAGAAAATTTGTTTCGGTTTCTTTCTTTTTGTGTGATCCTGCTGGGTGCGTACCAAGAGCAATACAAGTAAAAAAAACGAAAAAAAAAATTAATAATAATCATAATTACAGCAAGAACAACAGCACACTTGGGGTGTTTGCCTCCAGTACTTTTTTAGTCCCTTTACCATTGCTTTAGTTCTTTTGTACTTATTTCTTTCTTTTTTACCTGCAAGTTCCAATTAAATATTTTTCTAAAATGTGCGTGTACATTATTTGGAAATTTTTTCCTTGTTTTTTTTTTGTGTGTGTGTTTTTTTTCTTCTTTTTTTCTATTGAAGTTGGAGATGGATGGCGAATGATTTCGTTTGTTTGACTAAAACAACTAAAACGAATTTAAAGTTGTTGATTCTAGTAGCAGGAAAGTAGAAAGTACTTTGTATGTATGTGTGTATGTGTGTGTGCGAAAAAGGAATAAATGAGCTTAGTGGGTCGTTGGACAGTGGGCAGAATTAACGCGTTTTTTTTCTAGAAGCATATCAAATAAAATCCTAAATGGCTTGTCAAGTTGATGAACATGCATAAATACATATACAGATAAATGGGTTATATCGCATTTGTTTCTCTAAGGGGGGTCAACTTAAAATTTTTAAATATTAATTATTGCAAGAAAACGATATACAGTGGTCATATCTACGCATTGTAAAAATCTTATATCATTTCCACGGCTCTTTCACTAAAGTAAAAAAAAATAAGCTAAAGTTGTATCCACCTTTGTGTTGTAAGAGTACATATCGCTCATGCACTCAAGCAACGTCGTAAGTCAAAAAAACCAGTTTGCCACAAAATTTTTAGTTTGCTTTCAAGAGTTGAGGAAACAAGATATTTGTATGAAATTTTTACACATTACGAATAACGTTATGAGGATTAATTCTGAATCATTAACTTATTATTAGTTATTTACTGAGAATTTGAAATTTTTGAGCTAACCCCTTTTAGAGAAACAATTGCGATATAATTCTATATATCTAGTGTTGAGATCGCTGGAGAGCGACGAAATAAGTCTTAGATAATTTTCAATAACATATTTTCAAAGAAATTAAATATTAAATTATTTATTGCAGCAATCAAGAGCAATATAAAAAAAATTCAGACCTGTTTGATGAACTCAAACTGACCTCTCTTGGGTAAACATTTTACTACAAACAGAAGCTCCATAGGAACCAAAAAACTTCATAGCTAAATTATTCAGAATATATCTTTATATACTTATGCCTCGTTGGCTTTCAAATACGGCCCGTATTTAAAAAGATGAATTTAGGTATTCTTTTCTGTTTGGCCTTTAAATGTACATCACAAACTTTATTATGTCATCAACCAACAAACAATTCTAAGAGAGTAAGATTATTTCGTGATCTTAAGAATTGGTGTAGTATGAGCGTAGAAGACCCATGATGCCAAAAATTAAGGGGCACATTTTTGCATTTGATACCGAAAGAATTTAAAAATATTTTTATTTAAACTCTATTGAAATGTTTTTAAATTTCGCTCGATACCAAATGCTGTGTCTTTTCTTTAGTTAATTAAATTTTTTTTGTATATTTATCGCCATATTTATAAAATTTAAAATGAGTTTAAAATGTATTTTATTTCAAATTTTTCATAAAAAATTTTTTAAAATAGAAATTTTCTTTTTTACGATAATCTGATAGTGCTCAAACCCACTGTGCTTATCGAAATTTACTGCCTGTCCCACGATCTCACCAGAATTCGTTCGATCGAATGCTTGTATTGAAAACAACAACAAATTTTCCAGTGTTATTGTTGTTTGTAATACAAGTTGTCGATCGAACGATTTTGTTAATAATCAAAACTTTTAACTTCAGAAATTTTTAAATTTTCCTTGCGATTTACTGTTATGTCGCCTTGAAAAGAAATATACATACATATACTTGTATTTTGCTCTACTGTGCATTGCTGTATAAATGGTATAGGTGATTTAATTTTTATATGTAGGTTTTAGCTTAAAAGTACTTAGCTTGAGGGACTTCTCCGGTACTATGAACAAAAAGAAAAAAACTGAAGCAACGAAATATTGGAATAATATAGATAAGTGCAGGTGGCCACCACTTCAAATATAAAATTAATTTGGCCTTGCACACTTCTGTACATACATATGTACATTTATAACTATGCCTACCCTGTGGGAAACCAAGTTAACTTTAAACTAACTTTAAGCTAACTACTTCGCAACTAGTGCTGACTGACACTTGAGTTTGATGTCCTAGGCGGTAGTCAATTGTCTCACTCTGCATTACTTTTCAACTAACTTAAAATTGGCTTTATTTAAGTCACCTGGTAGTCAGTAAATATGCAAAAGATGTTGCTGGGCACGAACTATGTAACACACGTTGTATAGCCAAACGCGTTACCACCCAGCTAAGATGTCATCTAAAATAATAACAGCAAAATGGTAAATTCGATTGGAATGCGTTTCAAAGTAGCTGAAACTTAAGTATTAATTTTGGGTCAATTCTGGATGATATTGTAGTTAGCTTTTAGTAAGTCTACGAAAAATTAACTATAAGTTAATTATTTTTGTAGTCAACCATACATTCTCCGACAGGGTACTTGTATGTATTTATGCATGTACATGTATACATACATACATATTTATGTGAGTGGTCATCACACACAATATATAAAACTAATTTGATTGAAATATAAAAAACTTCAGGTTTTTTTTGGGTGTTGTCACTTGCTCCACATTACGACAATACGAGTAGAAATACACAGGGACCAACATCTTAAACGAGGAAAAGAATGATATACATATGTACATTAGAGTGGCCGTTATTTGTATGGAGGATTTTTTTTTTTGTTGATTTCTTTTATTCTCACCCCTTAAATCGGTTCAGTTTTATGTAAAAAAAATACAAAAAAATTTTATAGCGATAAGTTTTGTTTTAGGGGGTGCGTCCGGCCCTCAAGCCCATATATTCAATGTATTTTTTTTTTTAGTTTTTTTATGACTATACTTAAATAAATAATTTAATAGATATAAATTGTAAACGCTTAGTTAAATAATTTCCATATAAATGCACTTTCGGTATATATAATTTTTGGTATTTGGTTGGTTATTTTCTTCTTTAGTTGCTAAAATATTAATTTTAGCAAAAAACTTTCTTTGAGACTAATGTTGTAGACTAAAAGAGCTAAAATATTGTCATACATCATTTTCTTGTAACATATTTTTTTAAAAAGATAGTCATATGCAAAAAATTTCATTGCAAAATAGGCTTGAATGTCAAGTTTGAGGGGCGGACGCACCCCCTAAAACACAACTTATCGCCATGAAATTTTTTGTATTGTTTTTACATAAAACTGAACCGATTTAGGGGGTGAGAATAAAAAATTCAAAAAATTTCAGATGCTGTACTGATACTGTACAAATGACGCAATTATGTGACATAAAACAAACATAACGATATTTTATATTCTTCGAGAAGATTGTATTGCAAAAGAAATTGTTGAGGTCGTTATAGATTTCTTCAATTAACTGGTTTATAAAAAAGCAAAAGCACTTTTATAAATTTGAGTTGTGACTCTTTATGATTTAGTGTGCGATATGTTTACTCTGTTAGGAATGTATGCAAATTTCAAACTATTGTATTTAAAATCCATTTAAAACTGAAGCCATTGATAGAAGGAATAGCGCAAAAAAACATCAAGAGTGAGTAAAAAAATTTTAAGCTTAATATGCAAACTCAGAGCAGACCAATTACACAATAAAAAATTAACTCTTTCCAGTTCCATATGAGAGCATTGCATCTTATGAATATATATTAATTTGAGCTTTCATTACAAAACATATTTTAACAAATTGTAATATGATGCATCAATACAATTCACGTATTCCATTTGCAATGAAAAATGTGTATGTAAGGCTGATGTTTGCATTAACCGACACCACACACACACATGAATGTTGATTATGACGGTGTAGCGGCTGTCGAAAACAACATGTTGTGTTCCATTATGCTAATATTTTTCGCCATATAATTACCAATTTCTGTAATTAAATTCTTCCTTACATATTATACTATATCAAATAAATTTTGGCTTCATTCAATAAATTGTACAAAGTAATTTCTGAATTGAATTTGAATTTTTATCAAAAAGTCCTAATACATTGTTCTTTGTTATGTTGCTAATAAATCTAAACAAAACCTAAGCTTCATCATATTAACAAAAAAACTAAAATACTCGAACCAGTTAGTGAGTACAATTATAATAGTCTATTATGAGAAATTCAAATTGTAGGAGGTAGTTGCAGGCAAGTGTGGTGGAAACAATGTTGCATACATACGAGGGCGGTTCGGAAACTTCTTAGCCTAGCACAAAACGCGCGGTATAAACAGAAAAAAGTTAAGTGTTTTGGAAACTTCCATCTCTGCTATGAACACATGTTAAATTTTGTTTCGATCTGGCAACTCCTTCATATAGAAACAGGTGTTCACAAAAGACGCATCCGCGATTTTTTAACAATGGAAAAATTAGAAATGCGTGGTGTCATTAAATATTTATATAAAAAAGGTTTATAGGGACAAGAAATTCATAATGATATGGTGAATGTGTTAGGTGAAAGTGCTCCTTCATATGCAAAAGTAAAAAATTGGGTTGCTGAATTTAAACGTGGTCGTACAAGCATTGAAGATGAACCACGTAGTGGACGTCAAAAAACAGCAACAACAACAGAAATTGTAGCCAAAGTGCATGATATGGTATTAAATGATCGACGAATAAAAGTGCGTGAAATAGCTAATATCATGGGCATCTCAAATGATCGAGTCCATTTAATTTTGCATGAAGAACTACAGATGAAAAAGCTTTCTGCAAGATGGGTGCCGCATTTGTTAACAGTCGACCAAAAACGCATAAGAATGAACATTTCTCAAGCTTGTTTGGATCGTTTTAAGCGAAATAAAATGGATTTTAAGCGTCGTTTCATAACTGTTGATGGGACATGGATCCACCACTATACTCCAGAGACAAAAGAACAATCCAAACAATGGACTGAAGCTGGAGGAAGTGCCCCAAAGAAGGCAAAAACAATTCAATCTGCTAGTAAGGTTATGGCAACGGTTTTTTGGGACTTCAAAGGTATTTTATTGATTGACTATCTGCAAAAGGGTAAAACAATAAATTCAGAGTACTATTGCAACCTTTTGGATCAATTAAATGTACAAATTCGAGAAAAACGTCCTGGCTTACAACACAAAAAAATAATTTTTCATCAAGCAACGCACCAGCGCACAAGAGTGTTTTAACAATGGCTAAAATCAACGAATTAAAGTACGAGTTGCTTGACCACCCACCTTATTCTCCTGATTTGGCTCCCAGTGACTTTTACCTGTTCCCAAATCTAAAAAAATTCCTTGCTGGCAAGCGTTTTACCTCAAATGAAGATGCAATTACAGTTGTAAACCACTATTTTGAAGACCTTGAGGAAAACTATTTTAATCAAAAGCGTTGGACTAAATGTATTGAAGTTTCAGGAGATTATATTGAAACATAAAAATATTTTTGAAAAACTAACTATTTTCTTTCATTGATAGGCTAAGAAGTTTCCGAACCGCCCTCGTATTGTTAACAGAACCACTACTGCCGTCGTCCCTTATTCAGTCAGCTGCTAGTAGACGGTTCGTTTTCTGCAACATGACGTTGACGTTCATAGTTTCGAATCATTTTAACCTAGTTTTCCTCCACTAGTGGTTTATTTTCACAGTTTTTCCATTGTATTTTAATAAAAACTTTGCATTCACATTTGTAAACTTGTAACGTTGTTGCTTACAAACAATGGGAAGGAAGGTCGGCTACACGAACTTTTAATTACGCTGAACCCAAAAAAAAGGGAACCAAACACAAGCACCTGCACAATGACTACAAAATTGCGAGAAACAAATGATAACAAATAATTTTAATTTATAATTATTAAATGTACGATATTCGCGCTTTATGAAAATATTAATTAAGTCTAAGTGATAATTGTAAATAATATTGCATTTTTTTTTGTCTTAAATTAATATTAAATAAAATACTATTTTTACATGGAATCAATTTTACAACAAAACTCAAAATAACATACGACATTTTAGCTAAAGTAAATTTATGTGCGTGCCATTAAATGATATAAAAAATTTCAATTAAATTTTTTTAAAAGTTCTATAGCAAATGGGAAATATATAAAAAGCAGAAATATAAATTTAGAAAAACACATTTCATATCAAGCAACAGAAAACAAGACATAAACAAAAAGAAAAAAAAGTAACAATAGTCGCCTGCAACCAACAACCTGCCAACACACCCTTTAGATACAACAACACGGTCCTTAACAACCACTACATAACGAACAACCACAACAACAATCAACGAAAATCTCAATACTCGAAGCATACTGTAAGTACTGAAGTGTAATTTTGTGTTTCCCTCTTCAATTCAAGAATTTATGGTCGTTTTTTTTTTGTTGGTGCTTGTGTAACTATGTGTAATTTTCTGTTTTATTAAATTTTTGTATTTTTTCTTAGTAGCCGGAATAAAAAAATATAAAAAATAAATGACAGTAGGCGAAATACTTGACATGTGCTTTTAATAAGCCACTAAAAATTCCTTCCATGCAGCTACACTTACGATAAATCTGGCGGAGTGAACCACTTTGTAGTAGAATAAATTTGTATGTACATATATAAATTTATGTACGAGTATTTAATTTAATTCGTTTATTAAATTTATATGTACTAGCAAATTAAGTCGTAATTCATATAAAGAAAATTTTTATTTCGCTTCAGTTGCAGTAGATTGATTGAATTCGATTTATTTTATATTGATGAAGTTCTGACGAAATTAGAAGTTATTAGCAGGATCTAGATAACATGTCTAGATCTCGTACGCCAATTCTTATCAAATCAGAACACTTAATTTACTGAACACTGCTATTAACAGCTTTCAAACACACAATGTTAAATAATTCACTGCTAGAATACCACGATGTTAACTTTGCTGTTCTTTACCAAAACTATACGTTTAGCTGATTCATCACTTTTTTTTTACTTTACATACATTTTCCAGAAGAATGTATGTTAGCAACAGCCAGAATGTTACAGAATATTTAATAGAATCTCAATACCACATAGTTCGTGTTTCATTTCTCAATAAGCAGATGGTATAAAATTATAGCTGTTGTTGTGCTCTGAATGTTTAATGCAACAACAACCTGTCCTACGATGTCACACCAACTATAGATTGTCGGACGACAGTTTTACGTTTTTGACGTAAAATATCTATTTGCTGTGAAATGACTACATTGGAATCTCCCTTAACGGACACTTCCTATAGGCGGACGCCCCGTTTAGACGGACACTTTTGGATGGTCCCGGCAGCGCTCCATTTAAATGTTTAGTTTTCTCTTGACGGGACAGTCCCCTTGTACGGACACATTTCAATGGTCCCTTTAGTGTCCGCTCAATCTCTCCCACTGTATATTGCTACACTTAAGGTACGGTCACACTTGACAAACATTTGCCCAAAAAAGCGTAACCAATATATAATAATGAGAAATCTTTTGATTCAGATTTTTATTCTATAACTTTGCCTATTTGTTAAATACGAAACTAATTAACTTAATAAACACATGTCCGAAGCCAAAAATTTTGCATTAGTATTTACTGGTTACGCTTTTTTGGGCAAATGTTTGTCAAGTGTGAACGTAGCTTTAGTATTCTGGAAATTAAATGATAAAAATTTTGAAATGCAGCTATGTGACATTGCAAATTGGTACAACTGACAGAAATTAAGTAAACTCAAAACATTTGATTTCCACAATTGAAAAATTGTGAAAAATATAATATAAATCAGTAAAGCGTTTTTTTTTTGCAATAAAATATGGAGCAGCAGCCGGTTTCTCGCAGACATTTGCGAAATAATAGCAATGTTCTGGATGTGTATGTACATAAATACTTGTGGGTACTTGGCTCAGACGACATTTGACATTTTGACTTTTGTGCTCGCATGAAATTTCACAGTGAGGCGCAAATATGTATGATAATTATTACGTTGTCAATCGACTTGACCTGCTGATATATATTTTATTTTAATTTCTATAGCTTGCAAGCAGATGTGGTGTTTGGTGACGTCAATGTGTAGCAGAGAATTATTTTGAAAAGCGGAATGCGCCATTTTTATTTTTTGATTCTGCCCACCTTTGTAAATACAATATATACTTGGTGTATTCAAATGGTATTCATAAATTAATACGTTTCATAGTAATAAAACGAAAAAATATCGTTTTAGCACCTTTGTACATTGCTTACTCTCTCTCTTTCTCTCCCTCCCTCTCTCAATTCCTTTGGTAAACTCTCACGCGTTTCTGCATGTAGATATGACAAACAGGGCTGCCAGAAGTTTTGCGAAGAAAATCATCATTTGTCGGAAAGAAAATCATATTTTGAAGAAAAAATCATCACAAGTCCAATTTTTTTTTCAAATAAAAAAAGTAACAATTGACATATTTACAATGGACAAACAAAACTATTCGACGTACACCAATTTTATTTTGTTTTCATCAATAAAAAGCTATTTTCTATCTTATTTTACAAAAAGAATTAAGAAAGCATTTTCAAATTGAATTCAATAAAAAAATGGGATCATTAAAGTAACTTATTTAAAAATTGCATTAAATGAAAAACTAGTTAAGAAATTCAAACAAAATAAGTATTCGACATTGCCAATGTTCTTATCATATAAGGTATGTACAGGAGTGATGCATTTTGGCTTTTTTGGTTTAGGGCCAAATCAACGATTTAAAAGGGCCAAAATACCTTTGATAGGGCCAAATGTACTCGACTATAATCTTTTATTTTAAATAAAAGCAAAAGTATGTATTAATAATATGTGATTTATTTTGTTTAGAGCAAAAGCAGAACTTAGCGACAAAAGTTAAAATTTTTAAGGTATTTTTTGTTAAATTAAAGTAAATACATATTTCATATGTATGTGTGTTGCTTAAAAAACTAAATTTTAGTTAAAAAACATTACTTAAGTAATTCTCATTTTATTAAACATAATCTCTAAATTTTTAGTCCAATAGTTCCTCAATTTAACCCTGTCTAGAAGCATTTTTTTGTGTTAAGTTTTAAAATATCTTCATCATAACAATTATTAGAACTAGATTTCATTAATTTTTTTTAATTATATTAAATATGACACAGTATTTTTTACATGACGATGATTTCTTCTATTATGGCCTGTTTTACAATATCGAAAGAAAACTCTCGACTGAAAATTTATATTGAAAACAAAAGCGAATTTTCAAATTTGATTGTTGATTTCAATATAAATTTTCAGTCCTGCTGAGAATTGGTAAATAGAAAGAATTCCTTGAATAATTCTCTATATATTTGTATACAAAGGTTTACATAAACGATTTTTAATGCTAGAAATGCTTTTGCAAAATTTACTTCTACATAAATCTTTGAGCTTTTGAAAAAGTTTAATAGCAAGTGGTGTAATACTATTGGTTTCCCCACTCAAAACATGATCTGGCGCAGATTTCGGAAACCAGTTTAAATAAAAATCTCCAAAAATAAAAGTAGTTTTTAAAACGAAAAAAAAACTCAACTAAAAAGTGTACTCAAAGGTTGGAATTTTGAGCTGAAAGGGCCAAAATATCCTAGAGAGTACCACAGGGCCATCAAACATTCAAAAGTGCCACAAATGGCCCAATTGTGCCACATTTTGCATCACTGATGTACAGTTGTTTTATACTCTAAAATTTAGAGGCAAGTTGATTTTCCTTATCGACGAATGACTTCTTTTAAACGATTTGGTATACATTTGGTGCAAGATTTGAATATATTCCGGACCGATTTTTCGTCACTTCTCTAACATGACTTTTTTTGTAAAGTGACGTTTTCTTATTCTTTTTTTTTTCAATTGACCCCAGAAGAGGAGGAAGAAATGTGCTCTCTGCCCCTTACCAAACTGTTTCCATGAAGACGAATATTTTCGCTGGAACAAAAATGTTTTCTTTATAGGTGTAGCTCTTGATAAACATTCTCGACCAACAAAGAAAATTGAACATACATATGTATGTATTGAAAGTAAAAATCATAATGTGCATAATTAAAAATCATCATTCGAAAACAAAAATCTTAAAATCATATTTTGGTCCAAAAATCATCAAAAATATGATAAAATCATCATTCTGGCAGCACTGATGACAAACAATAAACATAGCTGAGCCGAAAATATTTTTTTTCTTAAAATGTTAGGACATTATGACACTTAGGACACTTAAGACACTGGTGTGAATACCCCAACTGTATTAGTGCCAAGTATATGTACAGTTTTCCCTCTCACCTTAAGTACATTCAAAATGTAGTTAATTTTACGAAAATATTTGTTATTTTTACTCTACGAAATGCTTGGTGTATTTTTCCAATATGCTTTATGGTAATTTTGTATTTTTGCAAAAAAACATTCGTAAATTTATAAAAAACAATGGCGCATATTCATAGGCAAAACCAATATTAGCATACAAAATACTGGTTTTAAATTCTTAAAGTATACTTTGTTTGAACTATGAATATGCTTCAATGATTTCCTTTTTTACATTACAAAAATAGTTTTGTCAAATAATCTACAGAAAAACGTATAGTATTAGGTTAAATTTCAATGACCAGGATACTTTTTCAAATGCAACATTTTAGCCTTACAAGAGCTCCAGAGCAAAAGTACATAGAATGAATTTAAACAAAAAATGCACTAGATATTGTATCATTCAAAGCACGTAAGGGTTGCACACAGTTTAGAAAACTGAAGCTTAAATTATTATGGGCGTGCTCACATTCAATAAAAAAAATCAAGCTTAAGCTACGTTTCATTCTTCATTCATTCGCAAGCGTATGAATATTAAAAATATCTCCAATTAAGTACAGTGTGCATACATTTTACAATAATAGCATGCACATAATTTATTTGGTTGTAGTTTTTATATTCAACAAACTCAAGTTGAAAAATTTTGCAATGCAAACATTTTACTCAAACGTCACTTGCTATTCAAAGTGAAATTTTAATTTTGGCTAAGCACTTGACAAATTTTGTATTTCTTTATAAATTACAACTTCATGAGTTGCTGCAATATGAATACATATGTACATACATACACACACATACACACACATTCATAAGTGGATATTTATATACCCAGCTAGCCAAGAGTTGTTTGATGGACGATGGTGTTTAATATACAACTCCTAAACGAATCTTCTGCTGATTGTTTGGAGAGTGATGTTGTAGCATTTCTGTTTAACTCTCTCTTATAAATCTTGCAATGTTTAGTCAAGGATACATTAATCTAAAATATGTTTGTTCTTTTTTATTTTCATATTTACTGTCATAGATTGTAATTTTTTCTTAATTTCTTCGCTTTCTTCGGTTGTTTCAAGTGAGTTTCTATTTTTTTTATAATAATTAAAGATAAATTAAAGTGAAGTACATATTAAATTAATGTATAATGTAATGTGTATTTTACATGAGATATTTATTAAATTATTGGATGTACGAAAATAGCTTTTAAAGTAATTGAACTCTTTTAATAAATTGCATTTGTCATAGATCTTTGCCATTCAAAGTTCTTGCAGCACCATTTTGTGCACGCTAAAGATAGAAGCGATAGACGATTATAAAAGCTAAGTTCAACAAAGTACCCCATACACGATTCAATTCAATTTTCAATTGAGTCGGTTGTTGTCCAAATCAGAGCGTGTATGGCTCTGACAATTGATTAGTTTGGCAGTTGTCGAGTTGGTTGAAAAAAAATTAAAAGATTTTGATTTTTCATTTTGACTGGTAAATCTTTCAATTCGATTGTGCTATGTGTGTTCGAGTCTCTTGATTAGCTGTCAAAATTTATGTTTGTAGCTTTATTTTGTATAGAAAAAATTATGTATTTTGGAAATTGTATTAAATTTCATTGAATTTTAAATAAAAAGTATAAAAATTAATGAACGAATGCAATAGAAGTTTTAATTTTTTAAATATTTAATTGTGAAAAAATATAAATTTGACAGCTGAATGAAAATCTTTCAATTCAGTTTATGAAGTGTGTGGTCAAGAATCAATTGAATTGAAAGACTCGATTGACAATTGAATTGAAACGTGTATGGGGTGCTTTAGGACTGGTTGCATCTATATACAGTGAAACTTCGATATAGCGAATTCCAATGGGATCCGAAAATACTTCGTTATAGCCATTAATTCGCTATAAATATAATCAGAAAAACCTTGATACAACGAAATTTGAAGAAATACGATAAAAATTCGTTATAACTATAGTTTTCTTTATTCAAATTCTATTTAACATGAAAATGCTAATAAAAGCTTATATTTCATGAGGTTAATAAAAAATAAAACTAGCACACACATTAAGAATTCATTCCTTTTATAACTGGACTTTATCATTTTGCTATACATAATTTTATTCTTCGTTGTATATACATTTAGACTTCGCGGTTTTTATAACGGGACTTTACCATTTAGGATTTATTCTGATTTCGTTATATTGAGGCATTTGAAGGAATATTTCGCTATATACAGGCTTTTTTGCTCAGAATTTGTTCGTTAAAGCTTTAGTGCATTTTTGTATGAAAAACTTTGCAATAAAGAGGTTTTCGCAAGGGACTTAATAAAACATACGTTATATTAAGTTTTTCGTTATAAAGAAGTTCGTTATAACAAAGTTTCACTGTACATATGTGCATAAAAAAGTTTTTAATCAATTAATGAAGAAAAGTTTTTTAGTAATAAGTACTAAAAAATTTAATTGTTTTTTTTTTCATATTTAACTTGCAAACTAAAAAGCATACTGAGTATTGCACGATACCCCAAATCATTATCGAAGGATTCTTTTATAACTCTCCCAATTAACGTTGAAGAGCCTCATGCGATTCTCAATGTTCTTCAAAAAAGAGTGGTAACATAATCTCTAGATAAATCTCAAATGATTGCATCTAATACTAATAAAAGCGCCTTCTGTGGCTCTGGTACACGAATCGTCTTCGGTAACAGTTTCTCGCGTGCGAATTATCTTCCACGATTAAAATATGAGCTTGTCTGCGATTGAAAATGCTCTGCATAGAATTCACAATAGACTCTTCTGCGATTGAAAAGGCTAGCTGGGTAGGAATGTGTATTGAAATATCTTTGTGTAGTTTTAAGGGTCGTTGTATTTTGTGTGATTGCATGCGATACAGAAAAAGTTTATTTCACAAATTTAGCTCCTGAATGTATGGAATGAAGAAGAAAAAAAAATTATAAGGCGTAAGGCAATAAACAATAATGGCAACAGTGTCTATGGAAAACCCGCAGAAAAATATAAATAAAACGTGTAAAAACACATTTGCATGCCAAAACCATAACTGACATGACAATAACAAACAGAATATGAAAAGGAACTTTACATTTGCATAAAAAGTAAACTATGACATACATACAGACACACACATATATACACACACATATATACATACATCACACATACATGTATACCATGCAAAGAGAGACACATTAGCACAAATGTTGCAACATGTATTGTGGTAAGCAAACAAATTAGTCATACACAGAGAGAAAATATTCAAGTTGGCTTGGAAAGCAGATCAAATGGGCTTATGCTCGTAGTTGGCTGATGTATTTCGACTTCGAGTACGACGATTTTGTAATAAAGTAAAAAACAAGGCAATAGTCTTTAATCTAGGACCAAAGGGTCGGTGTACGAGGCATATGTCTTATTGTAAATGTAATTTTTATTTAAAATTAATATTTCACTGTGCAAATTTCTTTAAGTGCAGCTGAACTGTATGTATGTATGCGTATGAGTAAATATTGTGTATGGTAATTTATGTCTTTTTGCATCTGGCCGTGTAGTTAACCAACAACGTGCAGATGCATTAACATGTGTTTGTTTGTGGGAGTTTCTTTGTACTTTGGAGCCTGCCGCCTGCTGATCAAGCATAAAACGTTAATGTATAATAGTTTGATGTTTTTCCTGAAACTGTTACATTGTTTTGGTTAACCTCATTTGTTGTTATTGCTCGTTGTTATTGATGTCATTTCACTCTGTTGTTGTAGACGTTTGCACATAACAATGATGTCAACTCAACAGAAGTGACCGGTTCAGCACAAATGACGACTACGCAGCAAAAAAAAAAACAAACGTTCTTGTTGTACAAAAGTGCTTTTTAATATTTTTATAAAATACAAACACCAAAAAAAACTAAAGTAGATTGTCAATACCTGAAAATATTTTATGAATTAATATTCAGTTTCTAGGTATTATTAGAAAAATTTGAAATGGCATAAACAGCAAAAAAAAAAATTGTCTAACAACTGTGACGTGATGCGAAAAAATCTATTAATTCTTTTAGATACATATATTGTCCTTGTCTTGCATTTAGAAAAGTGGGTTACACCACTAATATTTGCAAAAGTGGGCGTGATTACGCCCCTGAAAATATAAAATTGACACTACAGGGCTATTCAAAGTCAGTCGCAAAAATAGTGATAAGTAAATGTATAAATATTTAAATATAAAATTTGCTAACCTGATTGGCACCGACTTCGAAAATCACTATAGGTGATTTAAAAATTTAAAAATCTTTTATTTTTAAGTTTTTGAGCGCTTACTTTAGAAGTCGATTAAATATTTTTAGAAGAAAAGAAATTAAAGTTAACATCACCATAATGTAGGCGTTGTTGTTGTAATGACCAATTGCTACAAAGTGAAGTTTGTCATGAAATCAAACGCCCAAAGGATGTAATTAAACACTATTGTATGTAGTATGTGTGTATGTATGTATGTATACGTGTAAACATTCACAAACATTTTAAACAGTGAATATACCCTGTCGGAGAATGTGTGGTTGACCACAAAATTAGTTAACTTAACTTAGACTGACTAAAAGCTAACTGCTATGTCATCCAGAACAAATCCAGAATTAATTCTTAAGGTGAGTACGTAATCGAACTTGGTGGGAGCCAAAAAATTTATTCTCAGCTACTTTGAAACACATTTCAGTTTTATATTAACATTTTGCTGTTATTATTTTAGATGGTACCTTAGGCGCGTTAAGTACACAACGTGCGATGATACATGTTCGAACCCCAGAAAAATTTTTAAATTTACTGCCTGCCAGGTGACTTAACAAAATTAAATTTAACTTAGTTGAAAAGTAATGCAGAGTGAGACAATTGAAGCATAGCCGCGAATAACGTTGTAAAAGACAATTTTTAAAAAACCAGTTTTTTCACAGATTCCCATTAACATAACTCTCTTGCGTTGTTCAAATATAAAACCATTCATTCATTCTTATCGCCGTCAAAATACAATTACAAATAGGTCAGTCAGTGCAAAACTTTGTAAGTAACTAATAAAAATCATGCAAACGAAATTATCGAAAATAGTTGATAAATGTAGCAGAGATACAAAAAGAAAAGCTAATGCTAGTTATCATTATTTTCAATAAGCTAAAAAAATTTTAACGAAAAAAGCAATCTTGCTTCAAAATACGTTTATTGGCTCTGCTGAAAAATTATTATTTTGTCACTTAAAACGTTATTCGCGGCTAACCTTCAATTAAAACAGTCAGTGGATTACATTGAAAAGTAATCCAAGTGTCAGTTAGTACTAGTTGCGAAATAGTTAGCTTAAAGTTAGTTTAAAGCTAACGGAATTTCCGACAGGGTACATACAGACATACATACATAAGTACATTAGAGCGACTCAACTTGTATGGAAGAGAAAAAAGTGATTTTGTTACCCCTCTGAAAATAAAGCTTGATATGTTTTATAATGATTCCCAAAATATTTTGGTTTTAGCATTGACCATCCGTGAGCTGGACCATTTTTAAAAAAGGCATTTTTTTCAGTTTTTCGAATTTTTTTGTACTTTGCTCCAAGACGAAATACATACATATATAAAATTTGGTATCGTCGAAAATATTAACATTATTTTAAAACAGATTCAATTTGAAAAGCAAAACATTATTTCCAATTAAGTAGAATTTGTATGAAAACCCGAAACGAAAATATGTATTTAGTTAAATATCTCAATTAGTAGGTCACAAGTGGTCAAGTTTTATATACCATTTGATGCTGCTTAAAAAACTCTTTTCGATGATACCAAATTTTATTTATGTCGAATTGGAGCAAAGTACAAAAAAATTCGAGAGACTGAAAAAAATACCTTTTTTAAAAATGGTCCAGCTGACGGATGGTCAACGCAAGAACCAAAATATTTTGGGAATCATCATGAAACATATCAAGCTTTATTTTTTCAGAGGGGTAACAAAATCAATTTTTTTGAGTCGCTCTAATGTGCATACACATATTAATAGGTGTGTTTTATTCGAAACATATACCCTGCAGGAGAATAGGTGTCAATTGTCTAAAAGCTGCTAGTATAATTACTAGAACAGCAAGAACTAGTGCGAAAAGGGTTAAAGTTGTTGTATAAAATTACTAGTTCTGATGAGTACTAGTATATGAAGTAGTTCCAAGGTACCACATTGCAAAATAAATTTTGACTGTCTAACACAGCACTTGCACTGTACGAAAATTGGTATTATACAATTATTAAAGTTTTAGGTTCACCTATAAATAATTATAACCAAATAATTACAATTAACCTATTGTATTTTTGAATTTTGATAAATAATTGAGAATTTTAGCTAGCAGTTGTCACTGGGTAACAAAGGAATAAAACCACAAATTTTATAGAATTTTTCTTTGCAAAAGAACTGGTAATTAACTAGTCCTAAACTAGTACCAATGGCACTAGTAATTTTCTAAACACACTCACTGCTAATTTGAGCATTAACATTTTATAGGAAAGTTTACGGTTGGGAACTAGTGGTGGTGGCTTCTGTACTAGTAAAATACCAGTTGGACACTAGTTCGATCTCCTGCAGGCTACCTACTTAATTTTTAAGCAGCTATAGCTATAGCTACTTAATAAGTTTATACACACTTAAATTTGTTCTGAATATTTATATAAACTTCGAATAAAACATACCTAATATTCATGTTTGTGCATAAAATCGTGTGTATATGAATTCGAATATTACCCAGCAGACATGTAGATTTAACATCAAATTGAAACTAGATTGATATTAAACTTCTTCACAAATATTTGTAAATCAGAGCTGGATGAAAAAAAGAGAATGAATTGCTACAAATTTCAAAAGAAAAAAATCTATGATTTTGACATGACTGGTGTCGTGGTTGCTGGGATGCTTGTCCTTTTGTGTGAACTCATGCGTGTGATATAATTAAATGAGTTTGAGAAAATTGAAATGACATTTCACGCAATCATCAAGTTTTTAAATGTATGTCATTATTTTCATTTTAGTGGACTTTATTGCTTAATAGTGTACGACTACTTAAACATAATTTTAAATTGTGTATTTAATAAAGTTTATCTTTTTCATTTGGAAAACTTTTCTTACATAGACAAAAATTTTACCTTCTCCAATAGAAATTTGCAGAAGTACCCATTTGGGTATCCGAATCCAGATGTAACGCAGAAGTATGCGTATTCCCACAAGATTCGTGATGAACATATGTATATATCATTGGTTTGCTGCAATCATAATATATTCTGCCGCAAACCAATAACCAACCGACGATACATATATATGTTTTTTAATTTCCTCGTAAGAACTTTGATCTCCTGCAGTATTTAGACAATTTGCTGATTTTAACAATAAACTTGCTTATCGTTACCTTAATATAGAAAGGCCCTAACTCATTATTTTTTATTATTTTATTTTTGCATTTTTCGCCACATTAAATGTTCTTCTTTCGGAATATACAAAAAATTCGATATAAAAAAATTATGAGTTAGGGCCTTTCTATATTAAGGTAACGTTATGCTCTTGAAATATTTCCTAACAAAATTATTAGAGGTGGCTATGAAAAATTTAGAGTGCAATATTATTTAACCAAAAATGTTTATGACGCACTATGTAAGTACTCGTATGTACGAGCATGTACGAAGTTTGTTTGAATGTGTTAAATATTTTTTATAATCAAACCTATAATTAGGTGCTCGAGTTTGACTCTTTTTATTTTTAACAAGCTGGGACCCCTACTGGTAAAGCTAATTCGAGTATGCTGAATTAATAGTGGTGCTAGTTAATTGCTTTCGAAGTTAGGGCTCATATTCGCGATTTTTGTGATTTAAAATTTCAATAGTAAAGTAGCATAAAACTACTACTTTTGGGATCATTTTTGAATATACTCGTAAATTATTTTCTTTAATAATTAATTTAAGAAGCTGAAATTTTTTTTCGCATATCTTATTTCACAACTTTTTTGCATTTTGTTGTCGACTATTTTGGTATTTTTTTTAGCTACATTGTCAACAGAGCGTCTACATTTAATATTTACTTTTTAATGAGAAAAAAACATTTTCCCAAATACACACTCTCGGTGATGACAGCTGAGTGAATAATTTGTCGGAGACATAGTACCGATAGTGTAGACTAGAATTATTTGAATGACCTAGTGAGTTTATGCTGCCAATGTCTACATCTGGAGGGCAAATTACGGCATTCGATATCGAAAAAATTTTCCTATCAACTGTGTTTGCACCCTGGTCCCAAAAGAACTAACTATCTAATCAATAGTACCAAAGTCAGTAGCAGCTTTCAAATGACACGCGCATGTTAAATGTCTATAACAAAGAACATTCTCTGGGGTATAATCCATCAGTAGTATTGGCGAGAAAGTTAATAGTGAATCATTACTGTGTTCCTAATTTATTAATACCTACAAGGTACATATGCCTATACTTATGCGAGTGTGTGCATGTGTGCATAAACCCATTTTGCGTAGAAGAAGCATGTTTAGACTCGTGTGAAATTGATTGCATATTTATGTATTTAGAAAGCTTTATGTGTCACAATAAGTGACATTTGACAATGCCATTGGTAGCACAAACAGCGTTACAGAATATGTCGTATTTTGATGAGTGTATTTTTATACGATTAATCTATCTTATCGAGCCATAACCGCCAAAAAAGCTTAAGCGGCATATTTTTTGAACTTCGATTTTGGAAGAAAATATATTATCTACGATCGTAAGTAATCGATTTTAGTACAAAAAATTAAGCTCGAAAATTATGTCGCTTAAGCTTTTTTGGCAGTTAGGGCACGTTATGTTACTGCATTGCATCCCTCAGATTATAAAGGGCATCAATTTGTACCACGTCGTTTTTGAAAATATATTTTTCTAAAGAGTTTGATTGATTTTTATTACATATGAATTATTGCTCAGATATAAATTAATAAAGTTATCAAGACGAAAAAAGTTCTTCACATCACATTGTATATTGAGGATTTAATGCCAGAGGTAAAGAATTCTTTATGACATTTTCACAACAAAGCATGATTCATATCTTTTTTTTTTATCATAAACCTATTCATGTGAAGATTACTACTGCAATATTCTTCTACATCGAGTGCATAAATGAACAAAGTCTTTTGTGGCTCTCAGTGCATCATTTCATACATGTGTATGTATTGTATGTACGTGCATACATACATATGTAAGTACATATTTCATTATTTTGCTCGAGTGATTTAGTTTTGCAGCTTTTCTTTGGAGGATACGATTGTACATAATATAGAGTGTATATAAGAGTTATAAAATTTTGACTGCAATTCAAATGAAAATGATTATTTGTAGTTATTATTGCTATTGAACAGGTGATATGTTACACACTTACCGAAACGAAAATAATTTTTTTGCTATTTAAGAAAATTAATGCTGCTATTTTTGTGTATAAGAACTCGCAAACACTGGAACGTTAGTTAATGTACTTCTCTTATTAAGTTGGAGTGAAAAACCACATGTTAGCGAGTTCGAAATTCTCTTAATTATACGTACTTATCGATACTATAGTAATAGTAACAACTAGTTATATTGTTACGCAAATACACTGTTGACTTCCCTAATACAAATCGCTCACTTACTCAAACAACGTCATAACTAAGTAAATTCAGTAAAGTGCCACTTTGACTCGCGCACGAAGGGTTCCGTACGTTCGGTTTCGAGAATTTATTCAATGTGGCGTTTTTGGCATTTTTTCAGTTTAAATGATTTTTTTTTTAGATTACTCACTTTTTTTTCAATTTGGCGATTTTTTTCCATTTTTGCGATTTTTTTTTTCATTTTGGCGATTTTTCCGGTTTTTCGCGATTTATTTTTTTAGTTTTAGATTTTTTTTATTTGGTGCTTTTTTTTGTTTTGGTGATTTTTTTTTGTTTTTGGCGATTTTTTTCGGTTTGGCGATTTTATAATTTTGGGAGTTTTTAGTTTTACTGTTTTGAAAATTTCAAGAGCTTGGGTCGTACGGTTTCTAAGATACAGCAAGTTGTCCAAATTACATAGTCAATATTACATTAACTGATAGAACACCCTTTAATTTAGATTTTTTTTAATGTTAGTGTTAATTGTTGTAGTCCGTATAAAAATACACTAACTTTAAAAATTTCAAGTGTATTGTAAATTGTTTGTATATTAGATGGGATTTTAAGACTTTTCGTTGCTCGTTTTAGAACACCCTTTAATATTTAGTTCTCGTGTATTTATTGCTGTAGCGGTCAAAGGTCTACACACTCTGTACAAATTTCAGGTCCGTAGCTCTTACGGTTCTCGAGAAAATAACCTGTGACAGACAGAGAGACAGACGGACAGACGCACAGACAGCACACAGACGCAATAGGGTTCCTTTTCACCTTTGGTCTACGGAACCCTAAAAAAACCAGTTTGCCAGAAAACGAGTTTGAAGTTTTCAATTTACACACAACTTAATTGAAAAAAGAAAATTTAGTTTTTCTCTCAAACGTTGACTAACGTCCCTTTTCACAATGTATGGTTAATAATTAACGTGAACTCTAACTGCAAGTTCTTTATACAAAACTTCCCGTTAAAGTCCATGTTATCTTTTAACCGTACATTGTGAAAAGGTACGTAAATATGATATTTTTACGAAATTTTTACACAATATGAAGAGCGATTGGAGGATTAATTATGTATCATTAACTCAAAAATTCCATTTTTTGTGTTATGACGTTCTTGGATTAAACATTCAATAACAACACTATGCTACAAAAGTTGAGAAAAAAAATATTCAGGGATTCTAATGTACCAATTCTGTTTTGTTGGAGTCCGTGGATGACGAAAATATCGTTGGTTTTTTTAGGTCACTTCATAAAGTGATTTTATAACGGTAAATGTAGTGAAAAACGGGGTTTCTTAGCTTTTCAGTTTTAAACAGTTGTAACTTCTTTGTTTCCCAACGGATTTCTTTTAACTTTTCGTTGGTTAAAAGGCTCGAATATTATCTTTCAATAAAGATATATTTTTTGTAAATCGACTAAGAAATGGCTAAGTTACAGTCGTTGAAGTGTACAAAAAATCCATTAAAAAGTATTCTTTTGTAACTCATAAGCAACTTATAGCCTGAGGAAAACAAAATAATACTTTTTTAATTGGTTTTTTGTACACTTCAACGACTGTAACTTAGCCATTTCTTTGTCGATTTACAAAAAATATATCTTTATTGAAAGATAATATTCAATTCTTTTCACCAACGAAAAGTTAAAAGAAATCCGTTGGGAAACAAAGAAGTTACAACTGAAAATCTAAGAAACCCCGTTTTTCACTACATTTACCGTTATAAAATCACTTTATGAAGTGACCAAAAAAAAAACCAACGGTATTTTCGTCATCCATGGACTCCAACAAAATAGAATTGGTACATTAGAATCCCTGAATATTTTTTGTGTATCACAGTGCAATTAAAGCAAGCCAGATACATACATAGAAAAAAATTAATTTCAAATTCATTGAATCAGTAAATATTTTGTACGAATTCTTGATATAATTTTAAAAATTTTTTTCAAATACCATTCTATTCTTTTACATCTTTGACTGATCCTCATTATTACGTCATTATTTTAATATCTTCATTCGTTCTACATAATATGTATATGGGCATTTGCACAGGAATGTCAACTTTTTGTAGCGTGCGACGCCAGGCAAATATGCTTGTTTTTTTCAAAGAATATGAAACTTGTTTTTACTTATTTATATATTTGTGTAGGCCGTCAGCAGCTCTACGTTAGGTAAAATTTAAAAAAAAAATCGAGTCACGTTGTTCCAAAATACAAGGTTAATTGCTTGCTGTCGCACGCGACAAAAAAGTGGAATTTCTCGGAGAAATGCCCATATGTATATAATATGTATGAATATTTTTGTGTGCGGCTGTATGGCCAGACATCTGTTTGTTGTTTCTTGATTTTCCAGTTAACTGTTTATGTTTATTTTAATTTAAGTTGATTTCTAATACTATCTCTAAATTGTATATACATACATACATACATACATACATATATACATACAATTTCTAAACATTGAGATCATTGAAAAAAGTCCCAGCACACATATGTAAATACATTTAATTGAAAACCAATAATACCGCAATATTTTTAGGGATTACTTTAAGTACATATGGATTGAAGTAAGAGAAGCAAAGATTATTCAGTAAATTACTACTTTGATTCGCACACAAAAGGTTCCGTACGGCGCGCAGAGCAGTACTTGAGGCAAAAAGCTGGCCATTACTTTTTTTAGTTTGTATTGCTGGTGAAAGAATATTCATTTCCCCTAGATCAATGAAACTTGGCAGAAATATCTCTTATAGTCCTAGGCTGCTAAACTATGAAAATCAGAGGAACTAGTCCTACCTCTGACAAATGAAATTTTTGTCTTAACTTTTCCCATACTTTTGTTTAGCAAGCACAACTTTCGCCGACGCTGTGCGGCGCTTGTTTCTTTTTGGCGATTTTTTCGGTTTTCTGCTATTTTTTTAGTATTGATGCTTTTTTAGTTTTGGTGGTTTTGGCGATTTTTTTTCACAGTATGTAGTACATGTTTTTAGTTTTAGCGATTTTTTTAGTTATGGCGATATTTCGTTTTGTCGATTTTTTCGGTTTTGGCGATCTTTGGGTATTTTTTGTGTGCATTTTAGCGATTTATTTTATATGTAGTGATATTTTTCATTTAAGCGCTTTTTTCGTTTGGGCGATTTATCGTTTCGGCATTTTTTTAATTTTGGGACTTTTCAGTTTTAGCGTTTTTGAAAATTTTAAGAGTTTGCAGCAGGTTGTCAAAATTATATAGTCATAATTACATTAACTATTAGAAAAGCCTTTAATTTTGATTTTTTAAATTTCAGTTTTTAATTGGTGTAGTCTGCACAAAAATAAAGGATAAGTTCGTAAATGCATCATTGCGCTGCAAATGGAAATTTAAATGTTCTAAACTGGTCCACTGTAGTAGATAACGCACAAATAAATGTCAAATATGGTGTAAAAACATGATTACTACTAAAACAAATTATCAGCGAACTTGTATTGCATATTAAATAAAAGTTCAAGTGTCTATAGGATTTTAATACTTTTCGTTGCTCGCTTTAGAACACCCAATACTTTTTAACTGTCGTATATTTGCTGCTAAAATATTACATATTCTGTGGAAATTTAAGGTCCTTAGTTCGTATGGTTCTCGCGAAAACAGCCTGTGACGGACAGCGTATCGAAAACAATACGGTTCCTTTTCACCTTTGGTGTACGGAAGCCTAATAATGGGAGCCATCAAATATTCCTCTCTCGCCCTTTTAAACTCAAAAGTTGCTTAACAATAATTGCTGTGTGTGAACAAAATTTAAGCTTTTGTTTTACTTAACAGATAACGGCACACTAACACATAACGCATACTAAAATGAATGGAGTGAGACGAATGAGAGAAAATAGATGTGTTTGATGGCAAAGTTGGTACAATTGCACCGTTTTTGGTACTATTCAAACTCGAAAAGTACAATACATGATTCATTTAGTACATTTAAGGAATCTCCTCAGTTGCCCTCCGCATTTCTTTTCAAACGGTTGTAAATGCGGATTAAGTTGTATATTTTAAATTTCAACTTAAACAGGTGTAATCATGTGCTTTAACACCACAACTTACAATAAAATTTGTGAAAACGATTCGATAGCCAGATAAAAAAAAAAATCTTTTAGTACAAGGTAAAAAATGTAAAATTTTTGAAAGTTGTTGGGTACAATTTTAAAATTCTCAATGCCGTCCCTGGTGTTTGCATAATAAACAAATCAACACAATATTATTGTGATTATTGGAATGAAATTTAGATTTCGGTTTATTTTCAATTCCAAATGGAATTTTTCATTTAAATTGTTATTTTTGATTTCATTAGACTTATTGTTTATATCAAACTCAATTGTTTACGAATGTAATTGCATGAAGGCATGTGTGTGTGTGTGTGTGTGTTTGTATGCGTTCGTGTGTGTGTGTGTGTGTTTGTGTGCTTTATACCGCTAAGAAAAAACAATTTGTTTTGCTTTCCAAATTTTTTTTGAATATTTAGTTTGCAATTTTTTTAGAGTTGCTGTTCATGTCAAACAAGATTTGCAATCTAAATGAAAACAATTTTGAAATGAACAGTTCATTGTTTGTATATAAAATGAGTCAATAATTTTTATAAATAAATAGAGACCATTTTGATGGGAAAATAATTTTTGTTTTTAAATAATGTGTAAAATATATAATTTTAAAGTGCAGCAATATTGAGCTGAGGACATGTTAACAGGCTCTATTATTAAAAAGTGGCATGGAATGGGAACAGAGTTCTTAGTAAAATACAATAGCTAGAGAACTTTGAAATATTTCTTATCACCAAATTTATATAAATCTGCATTGTTACAAATTTCTTGTATGTAATTAGAAGGATTAGAAAAATATATATATATATATATATATATATATATATATATATATGTATATATATATATAATATGAATGTACTTCTAAATATGGTTTACAACTACAACTTTTTAAAATTTTTAGTTCCTGTTCCGCAGTAAATTGTTTACCATTTTCTTCTGATTATTTATCACAATTTACCTAAAATTTTTTTATACATTTGCAGCGAATTGAATTTAATATAAACAATTTCTATCTTAAACATTAACTAGTCCAACTTTGTTTACAATTTATGTAATTGCTTGATTTAATTAATTTCTTCCTAGAACATTTTTGGTATGCAATGTTACCAAAGAATATAAATAATTAATTTTTGTTAAAGTTTTGGAGAAATTTTCTTTCTAAGAACTTAACAATTGTACATTAAATAATTATTATTCTATTTCACAATAAAATAAAATCCAAAATACTTACTTTGAAGTTACTTAATTTAAGATGAAAGACGCAACAACATTATTTCGTGGGCAGTTTAAAATGGGAATAATAATAATCTACATGCATATATAATATAAAATGCAAACTAAGTTTAAACCCCCAATTTCATAAAATTTAAAATGAAGTTAAAATTAATTTCAAATTAATTTTATTTTTTATGACTATTGCGGAAAATGTGTAGTAGCATTTCACCAAACAACAGCAATAACAATAAACTAACAGCATTATAACAAAATATCCAATACCTCTTCACAGAACGTCGATTAAAGTTTCAGTCAATAGAAATGAATTACAAAATTAATGTGAACATTCAGGATTTGCTCTCTTCACAAGAATATAAACGATCGGGAATGGGAGTTTGAATGTTTAAAACTTGTAAACACTTTTCAATACATTTAGGTCCAAATTCGTTATTAAACAATTCCTCAAAAAAAAAAAAAAAAAGAATTTTAAGTTTTATTACTATTGTTCGAACTTGTCTTGTTTCTATGTTTATGATTTGATTAAGTTAAAGTTGGTATCACTTTGCAAGCCAAATTACATGTGATAATTATTAATGAACAAATAACATATTCTGATAAACACTTAAGGCCATAACTCACTATCCTACACAATTGCACGATCTACGAAATACAATACAACCCTGATCTGATGCAGTGTTATTGTCTTTTGAAAAATTTCATAGACTCCACCATAGCAGGGTTGTATATTTTCAAAAATCTGACGATTGTGTGGGATAGTGTATCACGGCCTTTAGTAGAACGGAACAACCAGATATTTTACACCCTCATCATCATATTTCTTTTGTTTTCGTTCCACTGTGCGTGGTGTCAGTTAATGTAAATTTCAGCTTTATATACTCAGCCTTTTATTGCAAATGGAATATGTGAATTCTTTTGAATCACCATATTACAATTTGCTGAAAGCTATTTTTGTAATGAAAGCTCAATTTTACCATCTCTAAAGTTACAACAGTCTTACCAAAAAAAAAAAAGAATAGAATTTTAACTTGTTAAACCTTTTTAATTGTCACTGGAAGTGAATTAATATTTATTTGTAAAAAATTTCAAATCAAAATTATTCAGCAAAAGAAAAGTTAAAAAAATGCATACATATATAATGATATACATACATATATAACAACATCATGTCATCAATATTTCACAGCATAATTTTTTTAGCATTTTCTAATGACTTTGATGGCTTCCATTAATTTTGGTTCCAACAATAGTATTCAACATCAGAAAAACATTTTGGGGTCCTGATACTCGTAGTATATCATTTGGAAATACGCCTGCATTACTCGTGTTCATTGACTTGACTGACATAACGACACTTAATTATTTGAACATGATATTAAACAAATGACAAGCGCTTAAAACAAAAATAATGGCAATACGATGAAGTTTTTGGCAAAATGAATCGAATGTAATATGAAACCAGAGACTTGTCATGCCAATCAAGATACTGCTCATGATGATCATCATCATGGCAATGACAAGGTTGTGGGGTGGGCAAGCGGAAATACAAGATTGTAATAAATATAAGGAAAATGATTTTCTGATTTTCCACTTGGTCACGCTGAAAAGCAACAGGAGAATAGCATTTCAAATTTTATATTATTCATAGATATTCATGCTTTCACACGTACACAAATATTCGTATAGATTCACATAGATATTTTTACTTCAAGGAAAAGAATTTAGCATTTAAATGAAAAATCCAATAAAAGTAAATATGCCCGTCTAGATATATTAACATGTATTTTTAATAATTTCTATTATTTTATTGGATTGAGTTTATATTCAACTTTAAGCCACATAAACTCTAATTACAATTTATATTTGATTTTTTATTGTTTTTTATAAAAACGAAACTCAATCCAAATTGGTATTGCAATGCTTTAAGCTTTCTAAAATCGTTGGAAATACAAACTTGGCTGTTGGTTAAAACAAATTTAATTTGGAAGTAAGAGTATACCATTACAACAAACGAAAAAAGTAGTCCTTAAATGCAATATTTGTTTTTGCATAATTATTTCCAGGAATCTCGACATCATAAAACATTAAAAAAACTTTACAACAAGTACAAAAAATATTAGATTAATATTGATAGCAAATTCTAAGTCCCAGTTCAGACTTGCAATTTTTATTCCAGCAATTCTTGCATATGTGGGAGAGTGTTAAAATAGCAATATATATGTACATTTTATATTCCTCTCTCGCTCTCTTTCATTACAAAATAAAAAGTTGCTGCAACAAAAATTTCAATTCCGGGCAGGGCTAAGCAACTAATTACAAACATACAGACATATGTACATGTATAGAGATTTTGTTTAATGTGCAATGATTATTTTATTTTTAAAAGTATCTGGATTAAAAATTAAATTATGAATTTTCTGGATTTTAGAAAATCACTTTATAAATGGAAGTTATTCCAAGACATTTTAATAATAATAAAAAAACACTTTATTTCGTTCAATGAAAACAGCGTCATGGGAATAAATTTTTTGGTGAAATTAAATTATTGAAAAGAAAATTAGAACTGACATGTTACTGTGGAAAAAGGATTAGAAATGCGTATGACACTTGCATCGAATGATAAATAAGTCCGTCATAAATCTGATTTTAAGAATCACTTGTTTTAGTGTGGCTTAAAGAGTTTGTGAGTGTGTATGTACGCGTACTCAAATGGATGACTGTATTTTCAAATATATTTGAGTTAAAAAGGCTTTAGGGCACTCTAGCATATTTTTTTATTTAAGGCTTTTCCTCATCATTTCTAAGACCCGCCAAGAAAATAAACCATAAATACAAAATGAACAAAACACCTGCATAAAAATATTAAAACATAATATTTTCAGAACGTTTTTATATTATTTTTTTAGCTGTTACTCGTACTCTTATATACATAAATGCATATTATAACTGAAGGGCATATCTGTGTTATTTAAAATGCAAAAGAATGTTTCTAGATTGCCAAAGTCCTGGCAAAGGAAAAAAATAAGCAGCCGATGAAAATTGCAACTTTAATGTTTTCCATAATTTAAAACTTATCTTATAGTAGTAGGCACTAATTGCCTGAGTGTTACTTCTCTTAAAAAAAATTACAAAAATTGTGGCCATACTACAGCCAAACGGCAGGACCGTTTGAAATAATTTTTTGGAATCAAACTTCGGAAGCATCTCTCTTAATTTCCCCAGAGTTTGCAATACATACTGAATATCACGAACAAAATTTTAAAGATCCCATTAATAGTTCAAACACAAAATAATAGAAAAAAGTCAATAATCTTTTCACTCTCACTCACGTACTCTCACGCGTGACAACTTTTGACTAACATTCATAATATAGTCACCTTCGACATAATTTTAAATACATATTTTCAATTTTCAAAAACTGTTAATTTCTTATTATGCAAACTTTTAAGCTTTTTAAAATCACCCACAAAACCCTTGATAAAGTGAATGTAAATCAAAATTGTAAATTTCCTTTCCTTTTACATTAAAGCAAAAAAAAAATCAATTATTTTTCACTCACGCTCACGCGTAACAATTTTTAAAGACTCCTTTTTTAGAACTTTTAATTTGGTATAAGCATACATTAACTTTTTTTTTAAATTAGATTTAAGAAAAAAATTGCTTTTGATTTCTTCCCCGCGCAGTAAATATTTCATTCTAGTTACCCAGAAAAATAGGGTTTTATAAAAATAATCCCAAATAATTGCAACTGAAATATTTCAAGTTCGGAAGATAGTCCTAGAGAATGATTATTTTTTTAAAGTAAAAATTAAAGAAGACTTTATAGTTCTATTACATTACCTTAAGGTTACTTCAATACTACAGATTTAAGCGAAGTAATAAGCGAATTCACCGAATACATTAAAAAAGATTCACAATTTCGATATTATCTTCCATTTATTAAATTTTAGAGTTTATGAAACCTAAATTGTTCACTGTATTCACTGCTTACAGTCCCTACTTGTGTTAACTCGTTTAGAAACTTCTTGCGGAGAAATGGAAACTCAGACTTTTAATTTGTTATTATTTAAGTATGTACTAGTAAAAATAATTGCAAATTTTCAGTATTAAGCTTTTTTGTTTTCCCAAAAAATAGGGGAAAATTTCCCATAGTGCAGTTGCTGAAGATGAGGCATTTTTCTGTGCCTCCATCTCTCTGGATCGAGAGTAGTTGATAACATCAGCTATTTAACATGAATTTTTAATGAAATGGAATATGAGAAGTCGTTTTAATTGTGTATACAGTTATTGATTCACCGGCGGTAAATGCATTTGTTAGTATTTTTCCATCTTCATTTATGTACAGATCAGCCAGAGTGATGTCTCTATTTGAGATTGTTTAACTATAATTGCTTATCTTATTTTTAAAAACCACATTAATAAATAAAGTATTTCTGAATCTTATTTAACATTAAACAAATGTTACCATTTCAAACAGAATGACAAACTGAAAACAGAATATCTTACATTTAAAATTGTGATATAACTTCATTATCATACTCGTTCGTATTCATCTGCTTTTAGTTTTTGTTTTTAGGAAAACATCATGTGTGACTTTAACATTATTTATGCAGGAGTTCATGAGAGTGTTGGAGTAGTTGGATTGTTTTACAAAATCAAATCATATTGAGAAGGGGGTAAATTCGTGCTCATGGTGGATAAATATTAAATTTTTGCTTACTTTTTGTTTTATGAAATAAAAAGTTTTCCTTTTAAAGCCAACATCATCAGATGTGCTGTTGACTCTTACATACGAGTACATACATATATGCAACACATATTCTCTTCTGCTTTTTACATGTGCCTGTACATAGAAAAGTGTGAATATCATATATTTTTATTTTTTTCAGTCATGTACATTAATAAATAAGTATGTATATATGTACATATATCTGCTTGCATATGTATATACTGGTTACTCTGGTACTACTGGTACATTTCATTTTTTCCATTCACAATGGCAACCTCATGATTTTTTGTTGCATGTAAGCAAATATGCCTTAAAGTTATAGATAAAAAAATAAAATGAAATAAAATAAATCTGTATGTATTTTGTTACAAGTGAAAAATACTTAGCCCGTTCGAAATTAAAGAACTTTTAAATATATTCGCATGCCAGAACTTAACATTTATTGACGAGTTTATCTGGATAAGTTAATTATAGATTATAAGAAAACTATTTAAAATTTAGTAACTCTTTTGAAATGTACCGTCATTTTCGTAACACAATCACTATAATTATTTTATTATTTCTTAGCAATGCTCTAGGATTTTTCCTTTTATTTTTCTTTTTAAGCCAATCCTGTATTTAAGCTAACAAAAGAAAAAAAGTATTCAAATTGGTCATGCGAGACTAACAAATGGGGACTTATGTTATATATAGATCGATAGATAGATAAATAGATACATATAGATAGATAGATAGATAGATAGATAGATAGATAGATAGATAGATAGATAGATAGATAGATAGATAGATAGATAGATATATAGATAGACAGAATCTACCCACCCTGGTGAAATGCAGAAATAGTCCTGGGGTGGTGCTCGAGGAATTATGGTATGGTAGATATATGATAGCGCACTATCATTACGTCGAAAATGGGGGAAGGCACAGGGGCTGGTGTCTATATTTTGGGAACGAACATTCGTAGTTCTTTCAGACTGCCGAATGAATGCAGCGTTTTCCAGACTGAGATCTTGGCGGTCCTCATTGAAACGGAGCTGGTGGCCAGGAATGTATCTGAAAGTGAGATGCTAACCTTTTACGTCAACAGCCAGGCAGCGCTAAAAGCTTTGAAGGGACACAATGACACATCGAAACTTGTTAGTGACTGTAGGAAAGCCCTCAACTTGCTTCTGGTTAAATATAGTTTCAGACCACAGCAGTGTTGAGGAAAATGAAATTGCCGATGAGCTGGCAATAATAGGGTAGGCATTAAATGAGGGAATGTCAGGCAAATCGGTGAAATTACCGATAGGTCATTAATATAGTAAACTCTGCAATTGGGTAGAAAGCAGGACAAATAGTTCATGGTGAAGTAGGGAGGATTGTAGAGTCTCGAGGGGTATATGGCCAAAACTTAAATAACGAATATCCAAACTGCTACTGGATATGACAGGTCACTACTTGGCCAGCATTTGGGAAACTTGTATTCCAGATTTGTGTAGGATGTGCGGGGATAAAGAGGGAGCAGAAAGCATTGAACATATTATCTGTCACTGCCTGAAGCTGCAACATCATATACATAGATGGCTGAGCAGACGTTTCCATGAAAGCATTACTGGTATCAGGAAGTGTAAACTACAGGAAATCAGGGGCTTCATCATGGGAATCCAGTGGCTCAATGACGGATAATAGGATCACTTCTGGCAACAAAAAGGGGGGGCGTAAATATTACTTTTTTTTGGGCAACAGAAGGGAATCACATTGGACCCGAGTGGAGGTTCGATATAGAACCACCCTTCCTAACCTAAGCTATCAAACAAAAAATAAAGATAGATAGATAGATAGATAGATAGATAGATAGATAGATAGATAGATAGATAGATAGATAGATAGATAGATAGATAGATAGGTAGATAGTTATAAATGAATATTTTCATAACATCTAAAGTTCAATTCAAAACCAAAATTATAAGAGCAAAATAGCTTCAGGGATGCTTAAAATTGGTTTGAGGAAGAAATCTTACAACACACACTACAACGGAAAAAGTTATTAATGCACTTCAGTAAAATAAATAATACTAGAAAGAAATTCATTAAAAAAATTTATGCTAACATATCTGAACTCCCAAAAACATGTTTAACAATGAAAAATTAGAACAAAAAAATCTTTCTGCACAAGTACTTCTCTCCACAAATAACAATTTTTTTTTTTAAATATTTGCAGTGCTTATTTATGGACGGTGGGCATACACAACTTATTATACTATACACTCCTATTTTACGAGTATGATTCTAATTTTTACCTTTAGAATATATTGCTTTTAGCAGCTTATAAATATTTACATTTGTACGAATAATATAGTTCTCCACTGCTCCCCACTTGGTGTCAATATTCAAACAAAATTTGGCAAACGATTTCGGCTTGGCTCTTGTTTGATCAAAAAAAAAAAGTAAAAATCCATTACAGTGTACTTAACTTAAAATCTAAATAATAAAAGGAGAAGAGAAAATAATTTCAAAGACAAGCTTGGATATACTTAAATTTTTTATATGCCTTTTTCCATATTCAAAAGTGTTCATTAAACAGAAATATATTTACATTTACATTTCTGTTTTGTTTTTTAATGTATTTTCTCTCTTCTTCTTTCGTATAAATGCGGCAAAATCATTTTTGCTGAATATTAAATTCTTAACATTGGGACTGGGAGACCCTTCAGAAAATATGGGGAAGCAGGACACAACAGTTTTGTTTACTTTTACTAAAGAAATGTTGCTTTGTTCTTGTGGGTTTCGTTTTTGTTCTCTTCATACATACGTACATATGTACATGAATACATACGTATAAACATAAATTCATGTGTATATATGTATGTATATGAGCGCAATTTTTTTGTGACTCTTGATTTAATCGTCCAGATGATTGTTGAAGTAAAATTACATTTTGCTCTTGCAAATGACTACTGTGTCCTTGACTCCTTTGGACTAGTGAATAATCGGTTACGCATTTTGGCGAGCATTAGAAGATTGTTAAATTCAATGATATCATTTGACTCTTCCGCATGATATTTTTGCGAATCATTTTGATGCTTTTTGGACGAGTATTTTTTGTGTTACTCCAGCAGACTCATATTTTACTGTTGTAAATTTCTTTTTTAAGGCGGTTGTTGGACGAGTGAATAAAATCAGTGTATTTAATGTTACTTCAAAATCGCCATTTGCGCATTATGGCGATAGTTAGGCGAATTTAAGTGTAACATATGTTCACGGTAGTTTAACAAGAAAAAGTTTTTTTTTACTTAACGAAACTTAAGTAAATAAATTTCTACTGAGATTTTTTTGATATATATATTTTAGACTCCATGTTGTCAACGACGCTGCCGAAAGAGGCGTAGAATTAATAGAATATTATAGCAGTGCGTTATGCCGCGACGAAGAAGAAAAAATACTTTTACTTTAAGTCGTTGTCCAAAATAGAAAAATGTATCCAACACATGCCAAAAATAAATTAGTTATTTGACAAAGAATTCTTTTTTTTTTTTGTATGGGGACCACCTTAATGGTTGAAGATAGACGATAAGTATGTTCAGAGAAAATCTTTGTATTGAAAAAATATTGGAGGTCGGTCATACAATTGACTTCGATAGGAACGCGCCAGGGGCAATTAGAGCCCTACGATTAAATGTTATAAAAATTTCTCCTTTGTATGGGAGCCCCCTTAAGGGGAGGAGTTAGACGGTCAGTGTGCTTAAAAAAGATGTTGGGCGGAGAAAATTAATGTGTGCTCGCTATACATTTGACCCTTGTAGCGGTGACTCCGGGAAAGTTATATGATTATTTGTATTTTTTTTTTTTTTTTGATATGACCCTCAACTTTGAGCACGAAGCGGAGACCTTTGCCCCCATCTGACCGCCACCATTTTTTGGCTCGAATATTTTTTTTCAATGAACATTCTTCATACATATGTATGTGGCGTCAGCGTGAGCTTTACTGTATTTTTTAATATTTATTTGTTTTGTTCATCCTTTGTTTAATTTTATTATGTACAATAGGTTTTAGCGACAATGCAATCATATTGCATTACTTCATTAGTGGTAATGCAAAATCAGTGCAATTTTTACGTGTGATTTAGTGCCAATGCAATATTAATGCATTACCTTGAAGTGATTCAATGCAAAAACTAGTGCATTAAAAATATGAAATTTAATGCTAATGCAATATAAGTGCATTACTTTGAGGATATTTTAATTCAATGCAAAAAATAGTACATTAAAAATATCAAATTTAATGTCAATGCAATATTAATGCATTACTTTGAAGAAATTTTAGTTTAATTCAAAATATAGTGCACTAAAAGCATATGATTTAGTGCTAATGTAATAAATTTGCATTTGCATTGATTTGGTTTAATGTAGGAAAATGCTCAATGCATTACCTTATTTAATGCAAATTTCCCAGGTCTGAAGCATTTTAGGATCAATTACAGTTGTTCTTGTCGATCGTTTCAGGACTCTTCAGCTCGTTGTACTGAACTTGTGCGATTGGAGTACGACTCGTGCGTGTATAGAAAAAAATATCCTGCAATAAACAGCTTTAATTGAAAGTAAAACTGAAAATCAATTGAAAATATAATTGAGTCAATTAAACTTTGTACTTAATTAATTTTTAAACAAAATAATAATTGACTTAAATAAATTTTTAATTGATATTGATGGCAGGAATATCTTTTATGTGTGATATCGAATCAAACAATAAGTCTGAATCAAACAGTTTTTCATTAGTATTCAGTGCTTACGCCTTTTTAGGCAAATGTTTTTGCCAAGTCTGAACGTACCTTTAGACTACTTTCAAACTCATGGGTACATATCGTCACCTTAAATGCAAACGGACGTAACTGCACAAAAATTCGAAATCGAGTGTTTATCAAATTACATGCTCACGCAAATATTTAGAACTCTGCAATAAAAAATGACGACTTTATTAAAGAAATTCAAACGGACGTAATTTCGAATGCATATATTTCTTATTGCAAAGAACGTAACTAACATAAAAGCCTAAATATATATAAAAAGGAAATAAATGGTTAAAAACATAGTATATGTATGTATCCATAATAAAAGTAAATTACGAAGAACATTTTCAAGAACACTTTATTATTATTGATTTTGAAACGTTTTGTTTTTTGTTTCTCCTGTAAAAAATATAAAAGTGTAGTTACGTCCGTTTGCATTTAAGGTGGCGATATGTATGTACGCATATATACATACATACACATGTATACATGTATATATTTATGTATTATTGTTAATTTATGCTGCACATATGTATGTATGTGTGCCTTTCCTTTTAGTGAAAAGTTGTTTGCTTTTGATGTTGCACTGGTATTTGTAATTGTTTTTTTTTCTTGTGTTGCTGCGTTTATTGTTTTTCCCAGAGTTTTTGTGTTTGCACTATTTTTTAAGTTTACTGCTATTCCACCCCTAAGACATGTTCAAGTGAAATATGTTAAAGAAAACTGTTAAAATTTCAGTTTTCCTTCGTTTGCTCTTCGTTTTGTTGCAACAGTTGTTGGGTATAACATGTTTTGGTTTATGTGACACAAATAATGTGACAACAAGGAAATAATGATACGTTAAAGATTTTGAAAGAAAAAGAATGCGAGAAAGCTATAGAATTCTATTTTAATTCATTAAATATTTATTACACATTGCTTGCATTTAAAACTTTTCTTTTTTTTTTTGGTTAAAGAAATGAAAGTAACATGAAATTTATATCGAAAAACTTTTGCTATCAGCTGCTGCTTCTTGAAAATTTTAACTATGTATCACAATGTTGTTTTGTAGCTCACAAAAATATGTATTTCATTACACTAGTTTCTAAAACAAATCGCTTTTACTTTGCATGTTTTATTTGTCTTTCCTATTAAGAACGAGAATAAGCAATGGTAGGATTGATAAGGAAATAACTCACGGAGTTTTCACTTCAGCTTAATAAAGAGTTAAGGAAACAGGCAGCACTTTTCCTTTTATATCGAAAGTAAAGCAAGATATAATTTTCAAGGAATTGGCCAGCAAAGATGCAGATCAAATGTTCACTGAGAATTATAAAGACATAAATGCCCGAAAAAATTAAATTAAATGTTAGTATGTGTGTTCATTTATGTATGTAGGTGTGTGCGTTTGTATGTTTTGATAAATTGTGTTTGAGTTTGCTTATTTTATGTAATGATTGCGCTGTTCTTCAATTTGTTGTACCTGAGTAGACATAAATAACAAACTACATAAGTAAAGTTATGTGAAGGACGATGAGGAGGGTATTACAAAAAGACAATAAATAAGTTATACTGGATACTTATGCATTAAACACATTCACCACAGCAAACACATTCAAAGCAGCAAGGCAACAGGGCGACAGGTTGTTGTCTATGCTGATTTTGTCGTTGTACTCCAATTAAACTAATTTCTATTTCTTTGACTACAATGAGCAAATGCAGTGTTGCCAGCATAATACAAAATGTTGAATGAATGATATTGTACAATTATGAAATTCATATTATTTACCAGAAACAATATCCAAAAATTTATGTAAAGAATAAATTGATTCATTTTTGTACTTTTACGTGAAATAATTACATTTTAAAAGAGTAATTCATTTTTATAAATGCAAAATATAAGAAAGTGGCAATACTGAACTATATATTTGTACTTTAATATCAGGTACAGATGGTGCTGCTGCCGTCACCAAAATAATTAAGTAGCTGGCTACGAGGCGACAAATGCTGCTAGCGGCATTTGAAGTCGTGTGTTTGTGTAGCCTGCTGTGCTGAATGTGTTTAATGCATTAAGATAAATAAACTTTCAAAATTAGGCCCCTTATGGAAAAAATTAATATGTACTTCAAAAGTACTTTAGTAAAAATTGTTTATTGAAATTTTGTTTTAACCTGCACTTCAAAGTCAATTTATTTTATTGCAGTAAGACTTTAGCAATTGTTATCAGACATACGCATATATATATATACTTACATTGAAGTTGTTACTCCCACAAGAACTCTTCACATAGTCGATTAAAGCTTATTTTAACAAAAATTATTATTATATCCCAGAAAAAAAAAAACATCGGAACTAGTTCCAAAGGCTTACCACTTTCATTGCATACAAATCACTATAGGTACTGAATTTAACGTTCTATTTTTATCAAAACTTGTTCTAGACAACCTTTTAAGCACATACCATTCAGTTATTTGGATCACTTCCATCCTATGACAACCATGTGTTTAAGTCATTCATGATGATTCACCAGAAATATAACTAATTGGATCTGAGTTCATCAGTGATGTAGCCAATGATTTGTATTGTAATTTTTTGCTGGGATTCTAAACAAGTTACACAATTAAAATTTTATGTAGAATAATAAATTTATAGAATTGGTTTCTCGATTATTCGAATAAATGTTCAGATATTCAAAAATATTAAATGCATACTTTAATAGTTGAGTTAAGGAAACTCTAGAAGCTTTCAGTCAAACAGTAGCATTTTAAAATATGTCACAAAAAGCGAAACAAAATGTATGTAATTACTTTGTTTTCACGCTTATTTTATAATAATTATAGTAAATCGATGCAAAAAGTCATTAAATTATGTATAAAATATTAGAAATATTGAAGACTTTAATATAAACGCATCCAATGTTTAATATTTTTTGAAAGAAATATCTGTACTTGCTATTTTATCAAAAATATCAATATTATTGTGCAAGCTAAAAAAAACCCAGTTAAATGTTGTCTTTAGGATATTATTAAAAGAAATTGGAAAAATAGCCTCAAATATATTCGTATTAAAGTCCTGCACAAGACTATTTATAAGACCTTTCAAGACATGCGACATTTTTTAAACGCTTTACTACAGCGAAATATTCTAAAACAAACGCTAAAAAACACTGTTGGCAAGACAAAGAACTCAAAAAAAATATTGCCAACAGTGTTGTTTAGCATTTATTTTAGAATATTTCGCTGTAGTAAAGCGTTTGAAAAATGTCGCATGTCTTGAAAGGTCTTATAAATGGTATTGTGCAGGCCAATAATTCGTATTGACAAACTTATTTACCATTTACTCTTTCTACTACAAATACGTATGAGTAATATACAATTCCTTATCATTATTACTCATACGTACTTATATGCAAAAGAGTCCTTTTCTATATCTTTGATATACATACATACATTATTTTGTAATTTAATTAGAGAAGAGCGCGTGTCGAATTTCGAATACAAAGATGTCCAACACGTACGAAATATCGCACGCGAAAATTTTTCCCAACACGACACGAAAATAAATGCCCGCGAAATAAATTTAAATAGCAAAAAATAATTTTTTTCAGTTCAAATACATATTTTTGTTTGATTTTAACGTTTCATGCAAGATTTAAGTGTATGTATGTATGTTCAATGTTATATTTTTATTTTTATTTACATACTTATCAAGATTTGCTCTCAACAAACTTGTGCGGCGTTCGCTTAAGATTAATCCAAAAGTGGAGAATACTATCCTCCTAGGCGTGGCATTTACAGGTACAATTCGTATTGTTATGGTATTGAAAATCACAACATTTAAAATTTTTTTTCTTTTCTAGAAATGCATGCATATATATTTTGCACCTAAAATCGTTTTATGTTTTTCCGTGCCAATTTTTCTCAATACAACACGAGCCGACCACGCTCGAAAACAGATTTTCTGTTACGAAAAAAAAAACGCTAAGCGCACCCATCTCTAATTTGAACCAAAAGTTGAGAAGACATCTTAATACTAGTTTTTGGCGCTCACTATACCTAGATGACTGTCAATTTCTTTTGACCTGCTGGAATAAAAGTTTGCTAAAATTTTTTTGTGCACCTCCAGCGCTGTAAGCAGGAAATAATATGTATGCACAGTGCAATATATTAGAAAACAAGTAGTAACAAAAGGAAAAGGACGCACGTATGTGTGCGTGCGTGTGTATATAATCAAAAGTTTACACATATATGTTACACTGTTTTAAATTTAAAAAGTTTTTTTTCCTTTCTTGCCTTGTCTCAATATTTATTTGTTTTTACTCGCTCAACAGTTCTAATGCTGCACTGCAGTAACGACCCGGTTGTTAGTTGTTATTTGTTTTTTTTTTCTTGCTTCTAAATGTTTTTGTGTTTTCACTTACCGATAAAAGAAACTAAACAAAATATTTCTACTCTTGCAAAGAAATACTTGGTTGACTTTGTTATCCGTTCGCTAATTACATAAACAAGTTGATACCCAGCAGGCAATGTTTGAACAAGTGGTCGGTCGTCCGTTGTAGCTGAAATGAACTAAAAAAATATGTAATTGCAACATGGTCCTGTGTAATGTAAGAATGAACCATATCATTTTCACACAAGCGTATTAAATCCCGAGCGTGTACATGACAAGTGCTCGGAATTTAACGATTATCATCATTCTTCTATGCGTTACAAGCAAACGGGAAAACTCAGCGGACCTTATTACTTCAGGCTTTATTAAATGCCTGCTTAGGAATTTTTTTGATTCAATTACTATTTTTATCTAACTGCTAAAGAATGCCTTATAGAAGGCATTGACTTCTTCGCATAAAAGATAAGATATACATTACACACTCCCTTCTATCAGAAGAGGGAAGATAAGGAGTAAAATTGTTTTTCACCAAAGCAAAAGTACAAAATCCCATTTATTTGACGGCCTTTCAGAATGTCTTGCGAAGGAAGTGAGAGAGGAGAGCAAGGCCTAGCCAGCACTAACGCAGCTTGTAGAAAAATATGGGTATGGAATGGATATTCCACAGGCCTTGTACATCCAAAAGAAGGATTATATAGGCCTTCTAGAAGGCATCCTTACTCCTTCTTTTTCTCCGCTGGGAATGTTTATGTGTTGGTTTTTCTTGTTTCTTTTAGACCTAATTTAAGATTTTTTTTTGTTGTTCTTGTGTACTGATGTTATTTTTGTTTAAACTGCTGTTACAGCTTGGGAATCATATGAATAAAATTTATTTGTTGGTTTAATACAAAAAGTTCTTTTCTCTTGGTGTCTGTCTGTATAAACAATATGTATTTAATTATCTTACTTTGTTTGCATTTCAAAAACAAAAACATTTTACTGCATTGACATTTAAATGATGTGGAAACAAAATATTTATTTTGTATGTAATTGTATTTGTTCGCATGTATGTATGTGTGTTTTTGCAAATGATGTCAACACAAATTTATTTGAAAGAAATTTTAGTGCATTTTTTCATAATTAATATTTTATAATGAATAAAATTAATATAATAAACAATTTAATATATATAACAAAAAATTTTCTAATTAATATAATCAAGTTTCCAAGTACTCGACAAGACTTTTAATTTTTGTTGCAGCAATTCTTGAGCTTACTGGTGAACGTGGTGAGAGGATTGGTGGTTATGGGTTTTGGGGGGGGGGAGTTTACATAGTTTCATGTGTTTTGCAAACCTTTTTATTTTCGAAGTTCTTACTTGTTAGTTTCAGGTTGGTACGTGCATTTGACATTTTATTTTATTTCCTCAGTTACATGAAAAACACATAATATAATAAATAAATGGTGAATAGAATTGTTAATTTTTCAGGGAAATTTGTGCTGTAATTCAACTTTTTTAATATATAATTGCTAAACTAGAATTTAACAATGTGAACACTAATGCAATTAGACGGAAATGTACTGATTTTTGGTATTAAAACGTTAAAAGTAAAAACTGCATTATTCGGATTAAAAGGAAGAAATAAATACATATGGGCAATTCGACAGAATATCACGAAATTAAGCTTGTATTTGAGATCAATGCGGCTATATTTTTCCTTATATTTTAGCGAAGGCAGAGCTACTTATGCTCCTCAAAAGTACATAAAGAAGTAAAGACCAATTTTAATTTTCACTGAAATACAACTTTAATTGATTGGTCAACGTACGTGACATTCTGTGGAATGACCCATATATAAAGTATAGAAATATTCATTATATATATAGATACATAAGTATTTATGTATACAATACATTTATTGCTGTCCGTAATTTAATCCCAAATAGTTAATATAAGTAACTCAGTAAATAACAATAAAAGGTTTCGAAAATTTCTATTACCATACGTGCATTAACTCCCCAGTGTAAGTATTTAGAAATAAATAGTGTCTGCTAAAGGCCAAGGGAACAATTGAGCAAAATTAAAGAACAAAAAGCAAATGAAGAAATAACTTAACACATAAATTTGTTTGTATCTGCATGTTTTAACGGTTTCTTTTAAATGGCTTAATAAATTTGGTTCGTGTATACATGACTATTTTTATTGGCATAAAGATCATCCTAAAGTTTTGTATGTTTTATACGAATTAGTGATTTAGGGAGCTATTTAAGAGTTAAAATTGCTGTTACCCTCTAGTAGCTCCTTGTTAGTTGTTAAAATAAGTACGTGCCTAGTAGGAGATTTACTCGAGGTATTCTTTAATGGAACAGAATAAGCAGAAAAGGATAATGATGTGACATTACGTAAACATCAAAAGATCATATGTGTACATAAATATATCTGTAGCAATAAGGAAAAAGTGCTTAAGTCATGTTTTACTGTTTTGCAGAAAAGCACAAGCCGATTTTCAGAAATTTATTATTTTTACATTTAAATTGGAAAATTCTCTGTTAGTCTTTATTTTTTAAGCAAACATTATTCTACATTAATTGAGATTTTGACTAGGGATACTTTCAAATATGCAGATTACGGACGTACTATTAACCCAAAATAAGCTTATCTCGACTTAAGCACTTTTTCCTTTTTGCCACAGATACAATGATTTTTTTGTTTGCTATTAAGAGTTGTATTTTACGATCAGGAGTACTTTGGTAAAATAAATTCAAGCAGCTCGAAAACTCGTTTGAGCATAAGATAATAATGCAAGGTGGCTCAAAGGTATCGGCTTTTTGGCTGCCATTTTTGCAGTTGGCGCCTATAATTACTGAGCTTTGACATTTGTGATGCATATATAGTAAATTATTTGTTGTTATTGTTGTAAAATGAGCAAGGAATTATTGCTGCCGCTTATTTGACAAATACACAGTCTATTGTTTTAACACAACATAAATCTTTTGGTCGTTTTCCTCCTCATCGTGTTTGATCGTGCCAACTGGGTTCACTACAAATGTCACAAGAAGTGACCAGCCTCGTATTGTTCGCTTAACCGAGAACGTCTTTGCTGTTACCAAGGACTCAAAGAAGTCAAAGAGCGTAATTTCAAGGGTTAGTTAAAAAACAAAAGCTGAAGCTTAAAGTGCATAAGACTCTACATCTCTGAGGAAAATATAAATATCACATAGAAAATGGAGCTTTTGTAATGAAGCGTCAAAATTTAACATTGTGAGAGAAAACGGAAAAGATAAGCAGAATATATCTGAACATTTTGGGTAATTAAATCATATTTACCTTAAGTTATTTTGAAAATGTAATAAAGCTAACTGTGAAACCATTAAGTTTAGGTGTTTTAATCAGAAATAATCGGGCTTAAGTTCAGTAATTTCAATTCTTATTGAATGAAATGTCTTTATTAATTTATGTGAGTTTCTAAAGAAGAGAAGAAAAATTAAACTAGACTTTATTAGCTGGGGGAAATACCGATATTTTTCTGTGCACCCACGCACTTCATCAGCACTCCTGTAGGGTATATAAGTATTTTTTAAAGTGTTTTGATTAAATTTTTTACCAAAAGTATTTGTGAAAGTGCTTTTGTTTTTAATGCTTTTATTGGAAGTGCAAAAAAATGGATTTTCCCAGTTTAAGTAGGCAAAAAGTTAATAATCGGACTCAAGTAAACAGATGAGCGTTATTTACGAATTAGTAAAGCCTCACGCATACAAACGTCATGATTTGTTACGCATGAGTCATGCACTAGTAACGTGAGAGTCACGCATGAGTCACGTGTGAGTCACGCATGAATCACAAAATAAAGAACGTGTGTGATGTTAGCTTACTTTAAAAAAAAACAATTTTTGGTTGATTCCGAAGTCGCTCAATGGAAGGCAATTCATCGGGAGCGTGCGTGAATAATGAATCATGAATTTTTGCACTGTTTACATGCATTTTGTTTCTGCTTCGGTATTTCTTGTATAAAAAATATGTTTAGTAATTAATTAATAATTACTTTGTATCGGGTGTACACGCCTCACCCTTCCTATACCCTTTTGTTGGAACAGTTTATTCTAAGAACAACACAAATAAAATTTAGTTAGCGTCACTATTGTAGTTGTGGATATATGAATTGATCCGCGAAAAAAGGCCTTTGGGCCCACTGTGAAATATGGAATATAGTTCTCAAACATTGACGAAGCGACAATGCATACACTAAGGCACCAGCAGACGATTTTTGCAAGGAATTTTTGTGAAATATTTTTAAAATATTTCTATAGAGTGTATAAAATGTTCAGGATTAACTTACTACCATACTATAAGAAAAATATAAATCTGTATTAAAAATCATGATGAGCGACTAAGTCCATTACCACTTGTGTAAGTGGTTCTGTTGACAAACAAAATTAGCGTTCCTAAAGTACAGACAATCCAAGTCATAAAAAGCCATTGCATCCTCTCGGAATGATTGTTTGGTATAGCGTTTGCAGTAAAACGAACGCGATTTTGCATCAAATCGGGACACTGACATTTGAGCGATATACATTCATCCCATTAAAAAAAAAATGGAACTAATTTTCTTTATATCGTATTCTTCTTCAGAAGGTCATACAAACAATCATTAAAGTTGGCTCAATCTTAATTTTAATGCTTGTTGAACGACTATTTGCCACATGCATGTTTGCACATGAAGCAAATAGGCAATAGCAACAAAAGTGTTTCAAATGCAGCAGCCTCTTGGCAGAAGATCTAAATTTTTCTCGTATATTTTAACTCAACCATAAACATTTTTAATGCTTTCGTTCATGTGCTCGTAAGTGAGATTCAAGATATTATTCTGATGGGCTTTATTTCTGTTTATAATGATGTGTGTAATTTATTCTAATTATATTTTAATGGCTGCTGCTGGCAAATTTTATTTACACATAAAACTATAATTTTTTCATCTAATATAATTTTCCTTCTTTCCGCTGTTAACACATGTGTGTTGGAAATCACCAAACCATATAAATATGTCAGTCTACTTCTAGAATGGGCGAACGAACGCAACTTTTTCAAAAAGAAAAAGAAAATAAATGGTTTGCCTTTAAATAATAGCATTTTAAGTACTTATATATGAAATAAATTAAAATATTAACCTTAGCAAAATAAAACCAAAATAGATAAAAAATTTCTTAACGCTTAGTGTTGCGTTTTATAAAATAATGACTTAAGTACGAGTAATTTCATTATTTCCACGAGATGTTTCTTGTACAGTCTCGTTCATACGAGAATATGTGAGACATCGTTGATCTTGACCAACTATTCGAGTTTGAAATTGTTTTTATTCAAATATACGAATGATTAGTAATGGAAAAATAAGAAAATAAAAAAAAATTGGTTATTGAGTTCTTGTTGTAACTATGATATTCGTAGAGCTTCTCATTTACTTAAATGAAAGTTTAACATAATAATAATATAGTTGAAACTTAATATAAAATTAAAAAAATTAAAAAAAAACCACAAAAGAATACGATTATTATACAGCATATCAAGCCTTATTTTCGATTTAATCGTAAGCGACAAAAAATTAATTTTTCAGGAGAATTTCACAGCCCGTATCATAAAGACTACAAAGTTTGTTATGTTACAGATTGGGAAAAATTTTTGTATTAAAAAATTTTTAAAATCGGCATCACCAATAGACCTAATGTAAGATTAGATCATCACGATTGGCAGCTTAAACAAGCCACCAATATTAATATTTTTTGTTCTTTGACCCACCGCCTGTTTATATTATTATTATTTTTTTCGTAGAAAATAAAACTTTCTCTTATGGATGAGAATGATTTTTAAGTAAATTTTCAAATCAATCATTTTCCAATTATATTTTTGAGCCACTGGATTCATTTTTTGTTGCTTATTTATTGTTTTTTCGTTCGGAAATATTTTGTGTGGAATATTTTCTGCAACACATTAAAAAAAAAACAATATTTGCATACACATCATCGAGATATTAAAAAAAAAGAGAGCTGCCTTAGGACACCCGGTTATAGCTATGCTCCTTAGCTACGAGTATATAAAACAAACTTAATGTGTTAAATAACAATGCAATAACAATATATTATATGATGATCAAATTAATGTATTGTTTGTGGCCGGTGGCGGCTGTTAGCCGGTTTACAGCTGATCAGCTGTATTCTCTGGCTTGTTTTTATGTGCAAAAATAAAACAAACAAAAATTGAGCAATTGTTTTAGTTTCACTCACTTCAAAGTACGCAACAAAACAAAATCAAACAAATTGTTTCCTTTATTTTCGTACTCCGCTTTTAAGTATAAAGAAATCAAAATAAAAATAAATTTATAACTGTAATAGTGTCGATTATTTTTGTTACAAAAATCACATCCTAACTCCTGTATCGCGCAATAAATAGCATAGCTATAAAAATGTTTGTGTTGATGTGTGTTGATAGGAAAATTGCTTTAAGAATAAACAAGAAATAATTCAAGACGATTTATTTATGGTTGGGGAAATTGGATTAAATTGCTTCTTGTTGTTGCTGTTGTTAACAATATTGTTGTTGCTTGTAAGACACATAAAAAGTATTTGATTTTTTATTTAAATTGCAAGGGTTAAAAAACTGAAAGAAAGAACCCCTGGAAAATAAACAACCAGATCCTAGATTATATGATGGACGTTTTTTAAGACAGGCTAAGATTTGGATGGTCCGTCTTCACTACATTTGAAAACATTTTAATTTTGGGTTTCTTTTGTATTGTTTGTCTTATCAAAAATTCAATGGTGTCGAGTGGGTGGTTGTATGGATTCGTATTCGTATTTGTTTTTGTTTTCTTTTTCATTGAATACTTAATTGGCTAAAAAGATGACGATTATCCTTGAGCCTCTTAAGTAAAGCTGACTGAAGGCAAGTTGAATTTTTAATAAATTTTGTTTTGCAAGGATTGATTTATATATTTCGTTTGGATAAAATTTTTATTAAAAGAAAAATCAAGAAAATGCTTTAAAATTATTTCACTAAAATGAAAGTTGTTCACAATATCATCATTAATCAAAAGATTTGGCTTTAATCTTCTTTTGCGAGAGTGTTTTAAATTTCATACAGCCTTATGTTTTTTGGTAAAGTTTGATGAACTTCTGTAATATTTAGCCTTAAGCTAAAAGAGTTTTATTATATGATTTATTATATTATTGCAATTAAAATTATAAAAAATTTTTAACTTTAAAGTTTTATTTTATATTTTTATTGCGTTTTCGTAGTTGGTTTGTCCAAAAATTACATTCTTTTGGTTACATTTGCAACAAAATGTCAAGTAAGAAGTTGCTGCTACTTTGGTTTGAAAATTTTTTTAGCTTAATTTCTACACAGAGAAAACAGATTCGTTGAGACAACCGAATTTGTTGCCAATCGAATTTTGGCGGTTGTACCAACTATCATATAATTCTGGTATGATGACTGCAATTTGATTGTGGTACCCTATATTTTAATTATAACCCTTAACCAAATAGTTGCAGCAACAGAAAAAATTGGTTATCAGTATGGATTTTGAAATAAAAGTTATTCTTGCTACCGAAAATATGGTTAGTATAACTAAAACAATATCATAATTTAAGAAATTTATTGTTTAACATATTGCAATAAGTATATTTTAATTCAAATTTATTTATTTGGTGAAGCATGTCTATATGCATTTCTTCAACCACACATTTTAAACAGCCACAAACCTGTTATCTTATGCACAGACTTTCAAAAACCATTTGAGAATTCATAAATCATAATATCTTTGAAAGACAAAAAAGTTAATTTTTAATTTGCTGCTACGAGTAAAAACTCAACCTATGATATGTAACTCAACCTCTAGTTAGTTGCAGCAACCGATAATAAGTATTTATTTTAATCAATCAGTTAATTAGGCATGACAAAAGCATACGGTCGGTTGATGCAACCAATCTAAGAATTGTCAGAATCATATCTTTATTACAATTATGCCTTTATGGCAATAAACATGGATTGTTTTTTGGATTAATAGAAAACTGATTGCGTGAACTGAAATATAGTTTAGGCGAATGATATTTTATTAGACTAACCATTTTCCAACCACTCTTTTTTCTGGGTGTACTTTTGACTGCAAACGATTTTTACAAAATTCTGCTATTTAGTTTCAACAGCACTTTAATTGCTTTTTATTTTATTTTTGTGCTACGAGAACGTGTTTGAGCTTGCGGTTGAAATCTTTTTGTAATGGTCAATTACTAAAGTTTTTCTTCATTTGAAACTCTTAATTTCTTCATTTCTTCATTTTCATTTGAAATAGAGAGGCAGACGCGTATTTTTTTTTTTTTGTGGGAGGAAACTCTTTCTTGGTTTGTGAATGACATTGTAAGTGAATAAAAATTAACAACATCAACTTACTAAGGAGCTTGGTACGCAGAGAAAAAACTATGTTTTTTTTTTTAAATTAAGTTTTATAAGTTTGAAAATTTCTTAAAAACTTGCGTAGACAATTAAAATGCAAGGACACTAGTCATAAAAAGCGAGCATCTTGAAACAAATTTTCTAATTTACTACGACAAGCAAACAATAAATGCAAATGAATACACACAGACAAGATTTCACTTAAGCATTGGCGTAGCTGTACATTTTTTCTAAGTTTGGGGGGGGGGGCATTATTACACCCCCCGGGTTGGCCTTTATACGCCTATGCTCTCACGCATACAAGCTGCGTTTGACTTTTGCAATGTTTATTGTGGCAATTGCTTCCGTTGTTGTTTTTGTCATTACTTTGTATGTATGTATTTCCTCCTTTTTTTCTTTACATACATACATACATAATTACGTACATATGTATGTAAGTTTATGTTTGTATCGGTATGAAATTGCATACATATTTTCATTCATTGTGGACATGTTTATTTTCAAATAAACCTAATCATGAATAAAATTTTATAATAAGAAAAAAAAAGTTGTAATTGTGGAACTAAAGAAAAGTTGTTTGTTTTTTTTTTATCCACAAAACAGTGTTTTTATTTTTATTAATACGAGTACATACTCTATATAAAACTCGTTTATTATTAAAATGTCATTCTTTACGACTATTTTTTTTTAAATATTTTTTACAAAATACTTACCCTTCCAAGTTGTGTTAGTAAGCTCAATTATTTGTAATTGTAATGGGTGCTTACACTTATTCTAAAAGGTGCTGCTCCACTTTTTTTTTCACTTATTTCATTATAAGAAATAAAGGGGAGGCCAACTGTCTTAGAGTTCTAACTATTTCCCCATTAATTCTGCCTAAAGCTGATATAATTCGCGGTTGAGTGGTTTTAAATTAGTAAATTTTATTTGCAGTCATAACAAAATATGTTTCAAACATATAATTAAGTTTTCTGCCTGCTTTAATAAAAGTATAACCAGAAGAAAAAGTTGCCCAAAATTTCTGACACTTCCAAACGAGAGTTCAACTTGTTTTCTGTTTTCTGTTTCCTTTTTCAATTTATTTCCTTTCGTCGTCGTTACAGTAAAAACATCAAGTACAAATTATTTTTTGTTCTAATGGCTGTAAAATGCAAAAAAAAAAAAAATAAATAAAAATTATTATTGCTTTGATTATTTATGTGCAAGTGAGTATTTTATTTAATTTTACGGTCGGTTGAACAAATTAATTTGTTATAAAAAAAAAGTTGTTTGCGTGTCATGTAAAATATAATAAAAATTGTTTTTACATTTATGCAAATTAATGAATTTTTAATGCTGCGCAAACTATTATTTAACGTTTGCACTTAGTGCCCATAAAATGTTGGAAAAAGTATACAATCAATTTAATTTAAATTTTTTTTCAGAGCAAAAAAGATTCGATTAGGTGATTTCTGCTGCTGTAGTTTTTCCCTTTGACAATTAAATAAAAAATAACATTTCGTACAATCAATTCAGCAAAATTTTAATCAATTCAGCTGCTGAGAGAATGAATCAAAAGTGTTTTGAATGCATAATATTTTGAAACATAATATTTTTCCAATCTTGTATTCAGCAATATAATCTGCTCATGATTTTGGTCTTAAAAGTAAGTTTGTATTAGGGTTTATACAATAGTTTGTATTAGTTAAAAATAATTTGCAATAAATGCGCACTTCAGCTACATTGCTAAATTTATATAATATAATATTTGCCTTTTTACATTTCATACAAAGCATTTTTAATTTTTCAGCAAACATGATATGTCAATTCAGCAAGCCAAAAGCATTCATATTTTATCATTTATACGAGAAAAGTGATCTTCAACAGCACAAATTATTCACATACATATGCATTTATCTTTGTATCATTCTAACTTTATTTTGCTGTAGAACTGAAATATACAATTAGGCAATTCAAACGGCAGTCATATAGGTCACGGTTTCATGTTTTAAAATTTTTGTTTAAAAGAAAAATCAAAAGCAAAAATAACTAAGTATATTAAAAGAATTTAAAGCATTATGACAATATGACCTTTATGACTACCATTTGAATTCCCCAAATGCATGCGTATGTATGTATGTATGTGTATACCCTACAAGAAATGAATAACTGAAACTAACACAAACAAAATTATTTCACTAACACATTTGCATCAATTTTACATTGAATTCAATAATGGCAGTCAATTGACTAGTCATATGATAGGAAGTGCTGATGGATTTATTTATTAGTTATAGTTGTTCCCATCTAGCTAATCCCTGCAGGAAATGGAACTGACACAAGACTAGTCACGTAACCGGTCCCCAAGTTCTAACACTTCCTATGAAGCGGACCAGTCACTTTTACATGGGGATGGCCTAGGATGGGGTTAATTGATACTTTGTATGCACCTTGTGACTTGTCACTGAACTATCCCATAGGGACCTATTCGATGTATAATAATATAAATATAAATTATTTATAAATGTAATTTCGACATTTAACTGTAACAATTAACGCTTATAAATTTTTTTATTGTTACAAATGCAATGCCATATTATTTTTAATCTGAAAATTTTTTGAGATTCGAACCGACAACCTCGTGCATGACAGGCTGGCACACTACCCACTCGACCACAGGGCCACTCATATTTCAAAAGTATAAATACCATTTAAACTTAGGTTAATATCTAAGTATAGTTACGGGACTGATCCCAAAGTCACATTGAAGGGAGCAATTAACGTTATATTTACACTATTTGATAGGTCCTGTGTTCGACCAAATCGAACATGTTCAGTGCAGTTTACTACAATACTAGACCGAGTCCGAATTAAATTGGCTCAAGATCAAGACGATACACCACGAAAATGGTCAATATGCCACCATTTAAACGATATGACATTTTTCACCATACACTACTACGTACTTTTGATAACACCCACATTATCTCCAGTTATAGGACGAGTACATTTGGATCAATTGTCACCAAATTTTCTGCAGGGTTATGTTACAGTGAAACATCTAATGTACATATGCCAAAACTTTTAAAATATATAGTTTTATTTAAAAAAAAATACAATTCATTCTGTCTGTGAAAATTATAATTTAGAAGTGTTAAAAGTCTTATGTACATATAAAAAAATAAATATATATATGTATATATATTTAAGGCAGCTTGTAGGGAATGTCCAATGCAGCAGGATTTGGTTAGACAAATTGAAAAATGGCAGCGAACGCAGCGGATGTAGTCTGAATAATATGGCCGCCATCCACTGTCAAAGTGCGAAAGTGAATTTTAAGGCTTTAAATTCGTTATTATTGAAACTGTAAACATTTACACCAAAAAGGTTTCAAAATCAGAGAACATGCTCTGGTTCTAGTTCGACTTATAAACAATATTTTTTTTTTAACAATGAAAATATGTCGTCGATCAATTTATGTAAATTTGCTCACAAACACATTAATTCAATAACACTCTTAGTAATTTAAATCAGTTCGACATAATGTCATGTTTTTTTATACTTTGTGAATAATCATATTGGTGGTATGAGAACTTATTTACCACCAGTTTTGAAGAAGTTTTAAGCTTTTTTTTTAAATTTTAATAATGATTGTTTAAAGAAATTTCAGTAACTTGAATAAAACTTTTATGCCCAAACATAACCATAATGAAGAGATTCTCTTTGAAAAAAAAAATTTGAAATATAAAATATTATTTTTAACAAAATATACGAGTACAAAGCCTGAGATATTTCGTATCAGATTTCCATGTGGATTAACTTCATTATTTGCATGTTAAATTGTTGGGCAACTGTGGTGGGGAAGTAGCTTGTAATTCCATAGAATAATTCATCTATTTCAATAATATTATTTCCCTAAATTATTCACTTAAGCTTAAGCAGTGCAGATACTAAACAGTCTGTGCACGTTTCAACACTGAAGTTAATGTATTTTCTTCACACTTCAGTAGAAGCGGTGAATCTTTTGTTATCCCTATTTCTTTATGCTTTAAATTCCTTGCTTCCCCACTTCATAGGCGGATTAGCCTTAAAGCTGGGCAATTTACAATAAAGTTAATACACTTGCCGCTACACTTGATTGATATAAATCGTTACGTACTTTGAAAGAATCTTAGAGAAATATTTATCTCGCCGTATTAAACTTGTTATCCAGTGATTTAGTAGTTGTTGCTGTTGTTGTTTTTTTCTTCGAAGTAAATTGTTACAGTTTTCTTACACTCGTATTTCATTCGCTTAAAAGTTAGAGAATTTATTTCAATTTGTTGTTGGGCGGCAGACAGACTTTTTTGTTCTTTTTCATTTAATTGAATAACATTCTTTTAATTTGTAAAATTCGCTTCCTTCAGATAAGGTGTTATTCGTTGGTTGTTCGTCATTTAGTCAACTTCCTTCAGCTGAAAAAACCACATTTTAAATTTATTTACTTTTCTTTGCTTGGCTTATTTTTATAAATAATTTTATTTTTATAAAGAAATTTTTCTTTATTACACCTCCTTTCTCTTCATCTTCTAAAAGAGCAACTGGCAATAAGACAGAGAAGCTAAAATTAAATAAAAAAGGAAAAAGTTTAAAGTAAAATAAAAGCTCGTCCGCCGTCGTGGAAAGGAAATGATGTTGTCACCAGCAAAAGAAGTCTCATTTCCGTTTAAGAATTGTTGATGATTGTTTTGGCTTTTATTTATTTTTTTTTGTTGCTTCGGTAGTAAAAACATAAATTACATAAATACTCGTACTAAAACAAAAATACGAATCGTCAGGATTATTTGGTATTATTTCCATTGATTTCTTTAAAGGAAGGGGTAAGTATTAGTTGCATTAGCACTTTTTTTCCTCTCTCTTAAGTTCCTATTGTTGTTGTTGCTTACAATAAAATCATTGAGTTTAAGCATTTGATTTTATTTTACAAACGTGCGTTGTTTTCTAAACGGATATTGTCAAGTATTTCTGTTAGAGTACGTGCATAACACTGCACACACTAATATTTTTTTTTTATGGATTAGTAACATGTCACAGCGGATGTGACTTTTGCATATACACACATATCTGACATTAGGCTGTTAGTGTACGAAATCGGTAAGACATTAATATTGAACTCGCTTTTGGCATCAGTTTACTGTGAGATTAATTAAAATAAACTAGAGATTTTTAGCTAAGCTGTCGTTTAAAATTCACGCTATTAGGAATACATTTGTAAGATAGTAATCAAAAATTACATTGGAAGTTATTATCTAGTGAATTCTAGATATACCTGCTCAGATACGTATTTTCTTCACTCTCTTTCTCCTAACTGAAAAAAATATATAAATAATTAATTTAAAATTTAGTTGAGTCAATCAATCAGTTTAGTTTAAAAATTTAATTGATTAAAAGTTTTGTTAAACCTTGTATTTAGTCAATTAAACTTGTGTTTAAAAATTTAATTTCTAAGAAACTTTAATTGACTTTTAATTAAATTTTTAATTTTTAATTTATTATTTGTTTTTTCTTTTCCTTTTCAGTTAAAGGTATTGGTAGGAAAAAATTTGTTTCGAATAAAATTATAAATGTACATATATAAATTTCTCTATGGCAAAATCTACTGACGGTGGAGTACGTGGTGACTAGAGATCGACCGAAGGCGTTTTTTTTGGCCGAAGCCGAAGCCGAAGCCGAACTTCGGCTAAAATCCTAAACTTCGGCTAAAATCGAAGCCGAAGCCGAATGTTTTAAATTTTAAAAATGATACTTGTTTTATATGAATTAAGAAAAAAGTTTGCTTTTTTGAAATCACTGAAATAGCTGTAATATCTATTGGATACTTAACAAGAAAAATAAAACTATTTTGCAATTTCTAGATTGCTTTTTCATATGATCATTCACAAGAACGTCCAAGTAAAAGAAAATAGAAAGCAACAGAGTTGTATTTCAAAGCAACCCTTTCAAAACGTTAAACACAACAGAAACTGTCGGCGAGCAACGACCAAAAATAATGTTATTTTCCAAGCTTGGAATGAAAAATATTCAGCTTCGGCTAATCGGCCGATTTTTGCCGTAGGCCGAATGTTGGCCGATTACCAATTTTTGGCCGAAGGCCGAAGCCGAAGCCGATTAATCGGTCGAACTCTAGTGGTGACACAGAAAATACGTTATTTTCCCAATTTGTTCAATATAATTTTTTTCGCCTTCTTTAGTAGTTTGATGCCAAGTTAAAAAAAATGCAAATTGGGCCAAGTTGGAAAAATTTTAATTCAATACGCTCACTTCCCAGTGTTTCAGTACGTTACGCATGAACATAAGTTTGCATAACTTCCCTACAAAAATAGTGTCAGCCCATAGACTGGTCATTTGATAGCAAGTAATGCAGGATATATTCATAAATGTAAAACAAAGTTTTTATCACATTATTAAGGGCAAAATGGAAAATGTGATGGAAACTTTTGTGTACGTGCGATGTTGCATCTCAATCTAACGACTATATAATATATAGTCGCACTGCTCACTCCACTGCTGTTTACTAATCAATGATTGCTTAAATATTAGTGAAGTTTAACTGATCATAATTGAATAATACATCCCCCACAATTGAGCAGTCATACATGATTGATATACTGACAATAAATATACTTTTATTATTATACCCTTTACCAAAAATGGAAAAGGGTATATATAGGTTTGTCATTCCGTGTGTAATTTCCATAATATTCATATGCGACCCATAAAATATATATATTCTGGGTCCTTATGAATAGCGAATACGAATAAGCGATGTCCGTCTGTCCGTCCGTCCGTCTGGTGTACGTAAAATCGGTTTTCCGAAGCTCCCAGAAAAGCTAGAGATTTCGTTCTTGGACTGGTGTATCAGAAATGGTCCAACTTAGATTGGTATTAAAAATCAGAGCAGACGGTTTCAGAGCTGGAAAACTTAAGCTTGAGTTTGCCATGTAAAACTAACTAGATAACACAAATTTTTTGATTTTTTGTTAAATAAACTTATTTTATATTTCAGAACGAATAAAATTAGTATTTCAAATTTAAAAAAATAAAAAAAAAAAAAATAAATAAAAAGACGTTTCCAGGGTTGGAAAACTTTAAGTTTTTTTATTATATAAAAGTAACTTACTAAGGCCAATTTTTAGTTTCTTTTAATACATAAACTTATTTTGTACTTTAGTAAGCAAAAAATTGGTATTTCAAATTTAAAAAAAATTGAAAAGACGTTTCCCGGGTTGGAAAACTTAAATTTTTTTTTTTTTTATATCAAAGTAACTTACTAAAATTAATTTTAATTTTTTTTAATAAATAAAATTATTTTACACTTCCGTAAGAATAAAATTGGTATGTAAAATTAAAAAAAATAAAAAAATTAAAAAGACGTTTCCAGGGTTGGAAACCTTAACTTTTTTGTTATATAAAAGTAATTTACTAAACTAATTTTTCCTTTTTTTCTATAAATTAAACGTATCTTATATTCTTAAAAGAAAGAGATTGGTGTAAAAGATTAGAAAAATAATAAATGGCGATTCCAGGGTTGGGAAACTTACACTTTTTGTGATATATACAAGCAACTAGGTCTAATTAATTTTTTTCTTTTTCTTTATAAATTGTATATATTGTACGTTTTGGAAATCAAAATTTGATGTAGGCAATTATAAAAATAAAAACAACAGCTCCAGAGCTGGAAACTTTTAACTTTTTTTCTGGATATTAAAGTAACTAAATAAAACGATTTTTTCCTTTTTTTCTTTATATATATATTTTTTTAATAACTACTAGATTGGTATAAGGAGTCAGAAAACATCTAAAAGGATGATTCCAGGGTTGGAAAACTAACTTTTTTGTTTATAAAAGTAACTAAGACAAACTATATTTTTTTTGTTAAACCGTAAGAGCTGCGGACCTGAAATTTGGACAGACTGTGTAGACCTTTGGTCGCTACAACAACAAATACACGAGAATCAAAAATTAAAGGGCGTTTCAAAACCAGCAACAAAAAATGTTAAAATTCCATGTAATATACATACAATTGTATATACACTTGAATTTTGTAAAGCTAGTGTATTTTTATACAGACTACAAAAATTAACACTAAAATTTAAAAAATCGAAATTAAAGGGTGTTCTATCAGCTAATGTAATTTTGACTATGCAATTTGGATAACTTGTTGTATCTAAGAAACCGTAAGAAATTTAAATTTTCAAAAACGGTAAAACTAAAAAATTCCAAAACTATAAAATCGCCAAGCCGAAAAAAGTCGCCAAAAACAAAAAAAAAAATCGCCATCTTAAAAAAAATTTCAAAAACTAAAATAAATCGTGAAAAACCGGAAAAATCGCTAGAATAAGAAAATTCGCCAAAATGGGGAAAAACGCCAACAACCGAAAAAAATCGTTAAAACAAGAAAAAAGCGACAAATGTAAAAAAAATCTTTTAAACTGAAAAAATGTCAAATTAAACAAAAATGCTGAAAAATTAATGTACGGAACCCTTCGTGCACGAGTCAAAGTCACACCTTACTGAATTTATTTGATATTAAAGTAACTAAATAAAACTAATATTTTCCTTATTTAATTTTTTCTTTGTTCACTTAACATATTTTATAAATTTTTTAAAGAACAAGATTGGTATAACGACCAAAAAAAAATTTAAAAGGATAATTCCAGGGTTGAGAAAAGTATAGTTTTTTTGTTACATAAAACTTATTAAATAAAGCTAGTTATTTCTTTGTTAATTAAATATATTCTATATTTTAGAAAGATATAAATTTGAACTCGTATCAAAACCAGAAAAATTTAAATTATTCCAGGGTTGGAAGTTGAAAAAAAGTTTGGGTAAACAAATAACCAAAAATATTTTTTTTCAGTTAAAAATGTTTCACGTTTTAGGAAGATCTTTACTCAAACAAATTCTTAGTCGAAAAAAACCGAGAGTAACTCACTAAAAAATTGCACTCTAACAAAAAATTATAAATTTTATCACAAAACAAATATGTATGTATGTACCTATGTATTTATCTGTATACTATACATACATACGTTGGTAAAGGGTATATAAGATTCGACACAGCCAAATATATCACTCTTACTTGTTTTTGTTCTACTTAAGACAAACTTTTTTGGTTTGTTACTATTAAGTATATTTTTTTATTTAATTTTTGCCACAGGCCAATGACTATTAATTTTAGTTAATTTAATTATTATTTTTCGAACAGTGTATTTGTATTTTTGAAAAGTGTACCAAACACAGAAGAACGTTGATGAGGAAGGTTTAGTGGCCTTCGAAAACGGCTGGCTGTTGTGTCCAACTATGTGTTGTTGTCAGAATAATTACAACTAACTTTGATGTTATTTGTTCATTAATAATTGTCACATTTAATTTGGCGTAAAAAGCGTTCTATTCATAAGAATAAAGAAACAAATACAGTTCGAAAAATAATTAAATTAACTAAAATATATGTATACATATATAATTTTTTAAAAGATTAGATGAATTTGTATAAGACTCATTTATTAAAATTTTTTTACATTATTTTTTAGTTCGAAACTATAATAAAAAAAACAAAATTCCAAAAAACGGCACCCCATAACGCGACAAATATATCGAGCCATAACCGCCAAAAATGCTTAAGCGACATATTTTCATAACTTCGTTTTTTTTTGACGAAAATTGATTACTTACGACGTTCGCAGAAAATTAACTTAAACAATTTAGAATTTACATACAATTCAATGAAAATATTACAAAATGTGTACAAGAATTTTTTATACAAGATGGAGTACGATATAAGGAATTATTCATATTTTTTTTTAAATCTGTGTATGTTGCAATATATCCCATTTATATGTATGTTTGCATGCAAATAATATTATGCATGTGAATCATTTATCATTCCTCACATGATTTGGTGTCAAACTTTAAAAATTATTTCAAATTTCAAATTATTTGAATTACACAAGCATAAGTATGCATTTATGTACAATTTGCAGGTACATATCAGAAAGACCCTAACTCATTATTTTTTTTTTTAAATCGATATTTTTGCATTTTTCGGTACATTAGATGTTCTTCTATCGAAATATACAAAAACCTCGATTTCAAAAAAATAATGAGTTAGGGCCTTTCTACATTAAGGCAACGATATGTTTGTATGCACATATGTACATATGTATGTATATTTTGTGAAGAAAATTTTTAGTCACATTTGCATATGTGTAGCTATTTAACAACAACAAAGTATCCAACTATTTTTCCAACATGTAGTTTGTAAACGTTGCTGTCTGCTAATAAATGTACATATCGCACTTGTTCCTCTAGAGGGGACCAACTGAAAACTTTGCAATTTTCACTTTTTGGTGCTTTGTAAACATCTTACATCATATTCTCTACTCTATAGCCAAAAAAAAAACGTTATATCCCTCTTTATGACACATTTTTTTTTTAGGATTTCTCAAATCTTGATTTGGCTCCCTTTGCGATATGTGCATATATTCACATGAACATTCATACCAAATTATATAATTTTATTGTTTATCTCTTTCTGATTAATGATTGCTATGACGTTTGCAACGATTCAAAAAGGAATGAACAAAAATGATAATTAAACATAACTGTTACAACATCAAAAACAAAAGAAATAGTTGAAATGTTAATAGTTACGATAATATTGATGATGATGATGATGATGATGATGATGATAATACTAAATAAATATGTCAACATATGTTACAAACAATATACATACACACTTAAACGCACACTTATGGAATTGTAAACGGTATTTGCATGTGAGTAACTGCACAAACAACCCAGCAAAACATTACTCATTACCATCAGAACTACTTGCCATTTAATGACTTACTTTTCAGATTGCCAAATTTCATTACTCTCTAAAAATCACATTACATAAAAATTAAACAAATTATGTAAAAATTGATTTAATAGATTATGCGAATATTTTGCCAAATAAAAAAAAAGCAAGTACTTCTCAAGAATCGATTATTTTAGTCTCACGCCTTGTTGGTAATCCACTAGGGAAGAGCATCCACCTAAAATGCTTAATTCCAAACCCGTATACCTTTTTTGAAATTTTTTGCTGGGAACTAAATAAAAAACAATAACTAACGGCTGTTGCAGTTTTTTCCTCTCATTTGGCAAATTTGACATTTTATTAGTTCTTACAGTTTTTCCCACCAGGACATTATTTATGGGCAACATTTGATAAAACATGATGTTAATTTTTGATATGATTTTAATGGTAGTTAAGTCATCAAGTAAAACTAATTCGAGGGGTTTTATATTTAAAATTTTTTTTTGCTTCAGGAAGCTTTCCTAAAAAAAATTATTTTATATATCGTTACCTTAGTCGGAAAAAGTGCTAAGTCCACTTTTCGTCGAAATTGAGATTTTGATGTAGCTTGGTAGTATAATTCAAAATACATCATTTACAAGCAAAACTAATACCATTATTTTGTTTTTTCTTGCTGGAATGCAATGGTGGGAAAATATGCCAAGTCCAAAAAAAAAATTTTAAAAGTAAGAAAATATGCCAAGTCCAGTTGAAAGTAACAAATTTTTTTTAATAAAGTCTTTTCTATTCAAGTTGGAATATAAAGAGTTACAGCAATTTGGCAATAGCAATAATAACGAATTTATGATAAGCAATACACTTTGCATATCATATAATTCGTTATGCAGGGTGTGCCAAAAGTTACCATGGGGTTTTAAAGTTTAATAACTTTTTCGTTTATTAATTTTTTTATATTTTTTTTTTCTCAGATTATATAATATACAAAATGGAAATTTTTTACACTAAGTATGAAAAGAAATATCTCTTAAATGACCACTGTTTTCAGCTTCACACTGATGGGCTCATCATGAGCATTTTCCATAACATCTTTCAAAATTTGTAGCTGTAGCGTTCGAACTTCTGGGAACCCATTGTTAATTATAAATTTTGTTAGATACATATTTGCCATGGACTCTGCTGAGCAAAATAAAAAACATATTTAAGGAAAATATGCTAATCCCTACTAAAATAATGAAATTTCAAAGAGCAAATGTGCTAAGTCCAAACAAATCCTATAAGTCCGCAAATGATTTATTTTAAAATCTTACGACTACTGGTAATTTAAGAGGATGGACTAAAGAAAAAAACTGCATTTATAGATTTTCAAAAAGTCTACTAAAGAAAAACTTAGACAGTTTTTTGTCTCTCCTGAATAATTTGGAAAATAGTACTTAGCACTTTTTCCGACTAAGGTAACGATATATGTTTTAATCAGGCTAAAGTTCGTATCACTCTCTCAGCTAAATTACATGTGATAATTTTTAAGGAATAAATAACATCGAAGTTAATTGTAAATGTTCTGACAAACACTAGCAGAACGGAACAACTAGCTCTTTTCGAAGGTCACTGCACCTTCATCATCAGCGTTCTTTGTGTTTGGTCCAGTTTTCAGTGCAAATGGAATATGTGAATGGTCTTGATTCATCGTATTACAATTTGCTGAAAGCTTTTTTTTTTGTAATGAAAGCTCTATTTTACCATGTTTAAATTAACAACAGTTAATTTGCTTATTTTTAGTTAATTTTAATTATTTTTCGAACTGTATTTGTTTCTATATTCTTATGAATTGAATAGGCTAATGTTCGTAACGCTTTTTAAGCCAAATTACATGTGATAATTATTAATGAACAAATAACATCAAAGTTAGTTGTAAATATTCTGACAACAACACATAGTTGAACGGAACAGCCAGCCGTTTTCGAAGGCCACTAAACCTTCCTCATCAGCGTTCTTCTGTGTTTATTTTGCTTGCTTATTTTTGTTCTACTTAAGACAAACTTTTCTGGTTTGTTGTTATATATATATGGACACGAGCCCATAGCTATTAATTTTAATTAGTTTAATTATTGTTGTTCGAATTTTCTTTATATCTTTATTTATGATGTGATTAGGCTAAAATTATTTATTTATTTATTTATTTATTAAATGTTACAAATTATATCATAACTTAATTTAAACGAAAATAGTAACAAAGACTTTTACTCGTTGTAGTGAAACAGACCAGGGTCTACGGTGGGAGTCGAACCCACAACCTCCACACTGATAGGATAGCACACTACTCACTAGCCTACCGAGGCACCCAAGGCTAAAGTTCGTACAGCCCTGTGAGACAAAATATTTGTAACAAAAATCATACAAGAACTTTTGATGGAAATAAAAAGTACAATTGCTCAGTTCACAGCCTATTGTGGGAGTCGTAGTTCGTACATGAGTTGTTGGTAATTTCAATAAAAACTTTGCTAATAAGCAAATATTTAAATAGAAATTACCAACAACATTTGCACTACGACTCCTACAATAGGTTGTGAATCAAGCAAATTAAAATGGATTAATTAAATGGATTAAAAACCATTTTGTTGGGACATTCTCTTGACTCTGGTAACACTGTTTGTGTGTGTGTGGAATATTGTTCTGCTACACAATTGTGAAATAAATTTCAGCCAGAACATTTATTCCATTGTTATCTGATGCTCAGGCCCTTCAATATCCTTTTAAATAAATATGAACCAATAAAATAAATATGAAATTTTATTGAATGAGATGGATGGCTGCAGGTTGGCAACCAGATTGAAACAGGTGTACTTGTTCATTTTACAGATAATATTGTTCATGTTTAAGTATTATTAACGTTCTATAAATACATACGTACATCCACGTAAGCGTACACATAACATGACTTAATAAAAGAAATAACACATAAAAAAACTCATTGTATTGCAATAAAAATAAATAAACTTCATACTTATAATATGGTTATGACTTTTTTTTATAAAAATAAAACAACGTATGTGACATGTACAAAAGTATGTACGAGTATGTATGTCATAGCAAGAGATAAAAGGAAAAGCACACACAATTATAATACGAATACAAAAACTGTAGGCTAATTTGCATATGGAAGGATAAAAAGTTAAATGAGTTTATTAAAAATAAAATATGCAAATAAGAATATAAAATTTGTTTATACTTAAGAGACAGTTTTTCTAGGGAAAGAAAGTTCCTTTAACATAACTAATAATAATGATATGAAATGAGAAAAAAGTTGTATGTTATTATGTACATACATATGTATATTTTTTTAACTAATTAAAATATTTGTTAAGTTAATTACTTGTTTGTTAATAAAAAAACTTAAGTTTCCACAAGGAAAGAAAATTTGTATAGGAATCACTCAAACATTTTAGTCTTTTTTACCCGACTGTGCAACGCAAAGGAGGATATTGTTTTTATCATTCTATGTATGTATGTATGTGTGTTCCTTTGCAGCACTATATAAACCGAACGCGTGGTCCGTTTCATTTTAATCGGGGAAGTGTCACTAAGGATATGTCTGTTGTCAAATTTCAATATGGCGGCCATTTTGTAAATTCGAATTAATTAAAATTCGGCAAACTATATCAAAATGGGTATCATTCGACAGGTATTTTGAAATCATCTTTAGGTTTCTTTTATGATTTCTCATTTCGAATAATGGTTCAAAGTTGGTCGCAGTCGGGTTTTTTATTTTTTTTATAAATACTTGGAAAATATTTTTTCTAGATAAGTCGCTTGCTTGCATAGTGAAAAGTACACGTAAGTGTCAAATATTGGAAGTCCTGCAACTATCAAAATGACACAATAGATGAAATTTTTAAAACTAACTTTGTTAAAGTTAGATGAAAGAAACATTTTCATATAAAAAAATTTAGCAAATTAATATTATTTTTGAAAAAAATACACTTATACCATTCTCAAAATAATCAATACACTAGGGGCAGTGTGATTGTCTAATAATATTGGGATCGAGGGTTCGGTAGTCTGCTTTGTTACAAGGAGTAAAGCTGCTATAGCCAATAAATTAATTTATAAAATTTATTTGTAAAACAGAAAATCGATATTGTATTTGTATGATACTCGTCACATGCCATGAAGTTAATATGTATTACCTAAATGTCTACATCCATATCCTTTTAATCATAATCAATTTTTATTCATTCATTTATGCAGACTTCCTTTGAAACAGCCGGATATATAAAAGGAAATCTGTACTAACCGAAGTTTCCTACTTTGTTTACAACAAATAATCATCTCATATATTTGAATGTGCAAAGTGTGCAAATTCAAATGTGTGTGACTATGTGTGTATGTGTGTGTTTGTGTGTGCGTGAGTAGGTGTTGGTATTTGATTGCTTGTTTGCTAAGAAATATTTAACTTTTAATATGTATGTATTTTCATTAAATTCTGAAAGAATCTTCTCTATGAGCATCAAGTTACGGTTCACGTTCAACAAAACATTGTCTCTAATTAAATTTGTTTGCTGAAGCAATCAATGAAAAATAATATGCTGTTTAACACAACTTGGCTTTATTATTGCATAAACAATTTAAGAGATTAAAGGCTTAAATATCTTTTAGTTAAATATCTCAATAGCATTTTAGAAGCTACACCTCCTTTTAGCCAAAGCTTAAAAAAAACAAGGAAGTTTTCAATTCCGCTGCATTTCCTTTTATATGTGCTACTTCATAGCTACGTAGGTTTTTTTGAGACGATGTAGCTTCCAATTGGTCCCATTAACAAAAAGACAGGGGAGCAACACGCCCACCAAACTTTTTTTTCTTTGATTTTATGTATTTTTACTTATCTCGTGCTTAAAAAAGTGGGCGGGCCATGGCCATTAACATATAATATGATATTTCACGTGCTGTTAAAGGCTTTCTATTATCATACAAGTGGGCGGGGCTTCTCCCATTAATGATGACTTTGCTTGGAGGCAGCGAAAAAGCATTTCAGTTGACTTGTAAATATGTCTAAATTAAATTTAAAAGCTTTTTGGCAATAATTTGTAGTATCAGTAGAAAATTCAGTTGGGATAGCAATACTACACATACGAGTAAAATAAGCAGAAAAATATATTAATTAAGGATTCTTTTTTTTTTTTGCAAATTCAGAAGAGTTGCATTCTCTTGAGGACAACAAGTAGAAAACTTTCCCAAGATTTATTTGTGGTCTATACTTAAACAAAAAGACGCACTGCAGCAGTTTTAATTAAATATGTTTTTGAATAAGTTTAATGCCATCACACATATTGTATTGCGTTTAGTTTTCCTTTTATCAATTCCGCTATACCCTTAGCAATTAATCTTCAATATCAAAGCCATTACAAATCCCCACAAATGATGGCAAATTAGATTTTTCCAACAGAAAATTGTATTTACTTCGCTTTTGTTTAATTTCTCTACTCCATTCTTGTTTTCCGCTCCACAAGTATGGCAAATAGTTTTTTTTTGCCATGTCATTGAACATGGAAATGCATACGTGACCTTTTTTTCCTCTACTTCCTATCTCTCTCTCTCTCTCTCTTTCACTCAATTGCTTCTTTTATGCAACACATAATATGACACACTGAATTTGAAATTACTGAGGACCAGTGGCTGTCCAGAGCGGTTTTGCATTTACTTGAAACGAAAATTAAATTTCTAAATGCACTTGGTTTTGTTTGTTGCATTGAAACTTCATGCAGATCTTGCATACGAATGTATGTACTCGTGCACTCAATTTCCTCGCATATGTACCATCAAGGAAGAAAAAAATATTTACAATTTTATCTAACATAAAATGTGGGATGTGTTGTGAATAAATTTCTTTTATTTTAACTAATTTAAAAAAAATACTGATTTAATGAATTATGGCTGATTCGTTAAGAGGAAAAGCGAAAGCTTAGCTGAACTTTAAGCACATACAAAAAGTTCATTACAATATGTTCATTCTATTGACTTAACAACAACAACAACATTGTGATGAACATTTTGCATTCTTCAGTTAAGTACTTATTCTGCCCCACAATATGGGAAATGATGAAACACTCCGTTTTCTATTTATACGAATAATTTATAAAAAACTTTAATTTAACAACAGCATTTTCTCGTAATCTCAAGAGATATTTTTCTATTGTTAAAAATTGTTAACTCTCAAAAGTTGTCTTTTGTAATGCTTGAGCTGAATGAAATGGGGTCATATTTGTGAATTTTCCCAAATAAAACAAAAAAATAAATTTACGGACGGGGGGGGGGGGGGGTGTTGAAGCCAATTTACTTCATTCAGATGTCGGTCGACCTGCATGAGAAAAGCCAATATTAAAATAATGTTTTTAAAATGCCAGCAAGCAGTTTTCTCTTGAATGACAACAATAACAGTGCAGATATGGGTATTCACCCATAAAAGAATCAAACACACACATACACAAGTGTTTGTTACTTGTTGATGAGGCATTTTAATAAACAACTTTTAATTTTGCTGAACTTTAAGCTTTTTTGTGGTTGTGTTGCCTTTTTTGTTTATAAGCAAACAATAGGGCAACCAACCAAACGTCCGTTTAATTGTGCCATCACCCCGAGCCACACACAGCAAGTTTGTTTGAACTCAATTCGATTTTGTTATCAACATGCCAAAATGTTTTTAATGAAACTTTCCAGCAAAGAGAAAACAACAAAAATATTAAAAATTTCTCATTAAGCAGGTGTTTTTCATTTTGGAGTTAAAGTTGTTCCCCCTTTTCCTCAGGCTCAAATGTTTATGTTAGTTAATCAACTGCTGCTGCTGCTGCATCAGCGAACGAAATGAAACGATTTTATGTCATACTAAAATAAAGCACGTTTATAAAACTTTTCCTTTGGTTATTATAATGGACCTATCAATCATTTTGATGGAAAATGCTGTGTAAATAAAAATTTGGCCTTAACATTGCATAGCATAAGATGTCATAATATAACATAACATAACATGACAAAACATAACATAATATATCTCTCCGATGTTGTTTGCTATTGTAGTTTTTCTGGCACAATATAAGTTATTTTAAATCTTTGAGTTAGTGAAACGTGAGGAATTTTAACAACGTGCGTTCTTTTTATTTAAAAACTCCAGAATATTTTAAAAACATTAATTATCAGATTTTTTTGCTCTAATTTAAAATTTAACAAAAATGTTTAAATTTTCAGGTCTTCTTTAATATAAAAAATTTTATTTATAGTTTATATTATTTTTGATATTTAGCTGAATCGTTGGTTGGCTCCTTAAGGAAAACATATATATGTGACATTCTCTGAGAAAAGGGACGTAGTGTGCAAAAAAGTAAGTTGTGAGAAAAACGCATTTAAAAAACAAGTAAGAGTGCTATATTCGGCTGTGCCGAATCTTATATACCCTTTACCAACGTACGTACATATATATATATATAGTATACAGACACATACATACATATTTGTTTTGTGAAAAAATTTATCATTTTTTTAAAGTTTCCACCTTTGGAGCTGTAATTTTCTTTCAGAAGCATAAAATATATTCAATTTATAAAGAAAAAGAAAAAAATTGTTAGACCTATTTAATTTTACATAACACAAAAAGTGTGAGTTTTCCAACCCTGGAGTCATAATTTTGGATTTTTTTGATTATTGATACCAATCTAGTTCTTTAAAAAATACATAAAATATGTTAAGTGAAAAAAGCAAAAACGAAATAAGGAAAAACTTAAGGTCAGATTTTGTAAATTCAAACGATTTTTTCGTTTTGAAATTTGTATGGAAAAAATATCTTTTGAATTTTCGTTATTTTTCATACAAATTTGAAACGTTTAGAAACAAAATTTTTTACAAAATCTGCTTATTAGTTTCATTTAATTCCTTTAATATTAAAAACTTCAGTAAAGTGCGACTTTGAATCGCGCACGAAGTTTGCTTTTTTGAAGTTTTTTTTTTCAGTTTAAACGATTTTTTCAGTTTTGTCGCTTTTTTCTCGTTTTGGCGATTTTTTTCTGTTTTTGGAGGTTTTTTTTATTTTGGTGATTTTTTTCTGTTATTAGGATTTTCTTCATTTTGTAGATTTTTCTCATTTTGACGATTTTTTTTTTAATTTCTGCGATTTTTTTCTGTTTTCGGGTTTTTTCTATTTAGGAGTTTTTTTCTTTTTTTTTCATTTTGGCGACTTTTTTCTGTTTTTGGGTTTTTTTTTCGTTTTGGCAATTTTTTTCATTTTGGCGATTTTTTTTCATTTTGGCGATTTTCTTTCATTTTGGCGATTTTTTTTTATTTAAGCAATTTTTCCGGTTTTTCGCGATTTATTTTAGTCCTAGAAATTTTTTTTAATATGGCGATTTTTTTCTGTTTTGGGTTTTTTTTTCATTATGGAGTTTTTTCCTGCTTTGGGGTTTTTTTATTTAGGCGATTTTTTTTTCTCTTTTTTGGGGTTTTTTCATCTTGGCGATTTTTTTTAATTTTGTCGTTTTTTTCCTGTTTTGGGTTTTTTTTTCATTTTGGCGATTTTTTCATGTTTTTTTGTGGTATTTTTCGTTTTGGCGATTTTTTTTTGTTTTTCGCGATTTTTTTCGGTTTGGCGATTTTATAATTTTTTGATTTTTTAGTTTTACCGTTTTTGAAAATTTCAAGAGTTTTGCTTTTACGGTTTCCAAGATACAGCAAGTTGTCAAAATTGCATAGTCAAAATTGCATTAACTGATGGAACACCTTTTAATTTAAATTTTTTGAAATTTTAGTGTTAATTTTTGTAGTCTGTATAAAAATACACTAACCTTACAAATTTCAAGTGTATATACATATAATTGTATGTATATTACATGGGATTTTAGAATTTTTCGTTGCTCGTTTTGGAACACCCTTTAATTTCCAATTCTCATGTATTTGTTGTAGCGGCCAAAGGTCTACACACTGTGTCCAAATTTCAGGTCTGTAGCTCTTATGGTTCTCGAGAAAATACTAATATAGTTTTAGACATAGTTAATTTTACATAACACAAAAAGTTAAAGTTTTCCAACCCTGGAAACGTCTTTTTAATATTTTTTATATTTTTTTTATTTAAAATACCAATTTTAGTCTTACTGAAGTGTAAAATAAATTTATTTATTAAAAAAAAATAAAAATTTGTTTTCGGTAGTTACTTTTATATGGCAAAATATAGTTTACGTTTTCCAGCTCTGCAATCGTCTGCCCGATTTTGCTGAATTTCAATACCAATCTAAGTTGGACCATTTCTGATACATCAGTCCAAGAACGAAGTCTCTAGCTTTTCTGGGAGCTTCGGAAAACCGATTTCACGTACACCGGACGGACGGACGGACGGACAGACGGACATCGCTTATTCGTCATCGCTATTCATAAGGACCCAGAATATATATATTTTTTTGGTCACAAATTAAAATTATGGAAATTACACACGGAATGACAAACCTATATATGTATACCCTTTTCCATTTTTGGTAAAGGGTATAATAAAGTTTTAGGGTCGTATGAAAAAAAACTTTACAAAGCTTTACCAAGCAATGTTAGGTAAAGTTGTATTCTAAAAAAATTATTATATCAAAATTCTAAAGTAGGCACCTACCTACTTTTGTTAAGGCTACTTTAACTTGATATTTCCAAAATGTGTATTTTGTACCTCAAATATTTCTGTTAATATAGCACATATTGATTCATGTTACATCTGAAAATGAAGCTAGAACTGTTAGCTCTTATCTTAAATTTATTATTTCTGTCATGTTATGGAAAATATCACAAAATTATCCAACTGATTCGAAATACATAGTGATGTACATTCAAACAAAACGAATCGAATTCAAATACTCATTTCGTTCGAATAAAATAAATTGTGATAATTTTTTTTTGTTCATCATATTTTTTTTACTTCCTAAAAATGTTTATCTGTTTTCCTGCCATGCCAGAAGCTCATATTTTTGAAATTAGGTTGAGTTACTTCAAGATAATAAAAATTTATTTAATAAAATAAAAAATTATTTGAATACTCGAATGAAATTATATTCGATGTTGTACATCATAAGCTGTGAAATGGTTGTTGAATACGGTGGTATTACCAGTATTTATTGTTAAACCACAAAATAATTAAAGTTGTCTTTTGCATACAATTTCTTAACAAAGCAATGTTAGCCTTAAAGTGCTTGATAACTACTATGAACTTTAAAGCTCAAGTAAAATATTTTCTTTGCATAAGGGGGATAATGTTTTTCTCATTTTTTTTTATCGATTTTGACACACACTCGTTTTTTGACACACTAGCTCATTTTTCTTGGAGAAGGTCACATATGTATATATAATATAGTTAACGAAATTTAAAAAATCAATAAAATTATAAAGAAAGCTCGACAAAATATCGGAAATAATATAAATTATAAATAAAATTTTTATATTCAAGAAGACCTAAAGCTTGAAATATTTGAATCATTATTGGAACATTTAAAATTTAAAGAAATATTATATTTGCTCCATCTTTGATGCAAATGGCAGCATCGAGTCTGCTTGATATTCCGATACTTGATATTTGTTTTAAGAGAAGTAATACTCAGGCGTTCGGAGCATACGATGGCCAACAATAAAGAAATAAATATGTGAACTTTAGCTATTAAGCATTTTGGATATAATGGAACTTATGAGATGCCTAGTGTTATTGAAAAGTCCAATCAATGGATTGTATAAAAATTTTCACCTTCCTAAGGGAACAAAGATATATTTAAAATCGTTTTCCAGTAAATTTATTGGTTTCATTAGACGTGGAAACACGACCCCTTCTCTTGCTAAACGATCTATATTTTGTGCAAGTGTTGAATTTTCAACTTTTAGCATTTTGCAGGGTAAGTCGTAGTTCACTAACAACGGCTGGAGTACATTTTCTAGCATCATTTTCTTGCACTTCAAGTGCAAAAAGAAAGACAAATTAACATTTTATTTATTAATAATATGCCATTAATGGTAAAGACATCAATCATACGCACGTCCATAAATTTTAATTTAATTAAAACATCTTTGTAAGCGTTTGATAATGAAAATGGACAAAACTAAATGTGTATTACAATTAGAAGTTTAATTTTTGTATGTAAAAACGAGTACTTTTAAGCGAAATGAACGGATGTGCATTTACTTGCAGAGAGGGGGCAATGCCGTTGATAATGAAAAACCATGTCGACACGATTACGCTTGCAGGACCATGTTCTTTTCATGAAATTTTCCATCTTGAATTGGCGCACTTCTGGCTATATATCCTTGACAAGTTCACGAGTTTCATTGGCATAGGCCTTGTCTTTCACCCAAGACCCAAGGAAAACATTCTAAGGCTGTCCAATCTCAAGGATTCGTTGTCCAATTGTGATCGCATCTTCGAGAAACCACACGGTAAGGAAACTTTGCAGCAAAACAGTGATGGTTTCGTTACTTGTGTGGCACGTAGTGTCTTTTAGGTTAAAACAAACATCGTCCACATTAATATTTGAAAATTCCGGCCATACAAAATCGCTTGGTTTTCCTCAACACTATGGGGTATAATAGCGATATTCTGGGTTGTTATTGAGCGATTTGCAATACTACAGCTAAAGTGTTTTCCACCAATTTCACAATTGCTGGCCGAGAAGATGCTTCACAACGACTGTGCCCCCGAAATTTTTACAATTTTTGTAGTGAATTTTAATAATTTCAATGCGTTTTTGAAGCCGCATATGGTTACGTTTTTATTAATGGTTTCGTTTTTCCGTATCGCCTGTTATGTAAAAAGAAACATCTTATTGGAACACTTTTTATTATTTATAAGCATACAAACAGAGTAAAGTTTTTATAAACCAACAAACAACAAGTTAAAAATTTCTGCCACCTTTCCATCGAGATTGTTGTAAAAGTTGGACCAAATATATTATTTGTTATAAACTTTGAAACTCCTTCGAACTACTTACTTAAGCCCTATTTCAATAAGAAGATTTAGGACGTTTTTGTTTGAAAATGCGCCTGAGTTCTTGTCTTTGAATTCTCTACATTATTTTCTTCAAAAATGGTTGTTGTCTTTGATAATGAAAAATATAAATATTGGCGCGTAGTCATAGTCAAAACAAAGAATGTACACTTTATAAAGTTAAAACCAGTATTACCATACTAAATACTGATTTTAATTTCTTAAAGTGTACATTATTTTGACTATGACTACGCGCCATTATTGCCATGTTTTTAAAACATAAGAATTCAATTAAAGTATTATACCACCACTTAAGAATTCTTAGTGGTGAGTATCAATATACTATACTATTTTGCACATGCTACGATGCAAGACCATTTGCACAAGATTGTGAATTGGGCTAATATTTTGAAAAATACATGAAAAAATACGTGATATAATGTTTGGAACAAAATCATACAGCAAATACACGAACCTTCTAGCATAGACAATAAAAAATAATTGTTTTAAAGAATCAAAACTGCTTCTTTTTTTCGTCCATTAGGGCATTAGTTCTATGCTTATTTTTCAAATTATTATGAACGAGTATAACAAATATTTTGTACGCAACAGTTCTTGTAATATAATAAATGAATTTTCAATAGTTATAAAAATATTTAATTAATTTTAGAATCTTTCAAAAATGATGTTTTAATTTGTTTGTTTGTTTTTTGTACTTTAAAAATCTGAAAGTTTCTTAAATGCTTTAAATTTAGAATAAAAAAATAAAAACCAATACAAAAAGTTTTGCTTTCCTCGCTCACCCACACTTCCCCCAGCCACCATTTTATACGAAAGAGCTGCTGACTAACAGTTGTAGCAATTCGTGCACTTTCCTTTCAGCATTTTCAGTTTACGTTGTTGCCTTTTTGCTGGTTGTGTGAAGTGCCCTCAACGAATACTTTTCTATCTTTCTAAGCATATCAATTTATATTTTTTTTCTATTGAGCTGTTGTTGTTGTTGTTCTGCTTGTTTATTTGTTTGTTTTCAAGTGTTTTCCAGCAAAAAAGGAAATTCGTTTAACCCTCTTTATTCTCTGTCTGTCTGCTGTTCATTCCACTTAGTTTCTAGTTTATGTATTAAATATTTTCCCAATAAATGTATGTGTGTGTATGTGTGTGTGCTTGAACATCTATCTTTTACTTGTATCTATAGATCATAATACGTAAAGTATACTCTTTCATTTATTGAGTGATTGTCAAACGAAGCACTTGTATTTTATGCATGTGCGTATGTTGATATCTGTCTATAGTTGTTCACTTGTCTGTCTATAGTTCACTTGAGTACTTGAGCGCAACTCATTTTATTCATTGCGTATGTATGCACAAGGACTTGGATAAAAAATGCACACGTACGGTTGCCTTAATATGTGAATCGAACATGTTCGCAATCGTGCAAGCAAGGGACCGTAAACCATGGCAAGCATATTAATACGAAGAGTACAAATATGTATTTTGAAAAACCAACAAACAAAACAAGAATTTTAAAAATTAAATTTATAATAGAAAGTTTACATGCTAATAAAAACTAATACTCTAATATATTCGGCCGCAACGTACATACGAATGGAATATATGTATATACAGGTTTTTTTTTTAAGTAAGCAATGTATTAACACTCAGGTGGGGAAGGCAGAGATGAAGGCTAGGTTAGGTTAGGAAGGGTGGTGCTGTACCGCACCTCCACTTGGAGACCGAATTGGGTCCATTGTGATTCCCTTCTATTGCCCATTAATAGTAATATTTACCCTCCCATTTATAGCCAGAAGTGGCCCTATTATCCATCATTAAGCCACCGAATTCTCATGATGAATCCCCTGATGTCCTCTAGTTTACACTTCCCGATATCAGTAATGCTTTCATGGAAACGTCTGCTCAGCAATCTAAGCCTATGACGTTGCAGCTTTGGGCAGTGACAGATAATATGTTCAATGGTTTCTGGTTCCTCCTTATCCCCACACATCCTACAAAAATCTGCAGTGCCAATTTCCCAAATGCTGGTTCTTGCTCTGACCGAGCAGTGACCTGTCAACGCGCCTATCATGATTCGCATTGCCTTCCTATTCAAGTTTAGTAGCAGTTTGCATCTTTCTGAGTCAAGTTTTGGCCAAAAACTCCTCGAGACTCTAAGTGCCTATTCACATTATGCCTTTTTAGCCTGCCTTCTTTCGACAATTTTCTTTTAAAACCCCTACGAAAAGTCAAGCACATTTACATTAAGACTTTTTTCTTCATGACTTTTTGACATTTGTATACACTCTTAGTGCTGAGAGTACGAAAAAACAAAGAGAAATGTCAAAAATCCCCTCGAATTTTCATTTCGTGCCTTTTGTTTTACTCCGCATGCTTCTCAACACCTCTCACCAACGAACTGAAAAAGCCTGCCTACAAATGCAAGCAGAAAAGGCACAGTGTAAACTGCGTCTAAGGAAGAGATAAAAGAAAGCTTCATTCTCTTTCAAACCCTGCTTTTGCGCACGTTTTTAATAATGCTGCGTGGCAGGGCCTCTGGTGTCAATTAGGCGTATTAAATTTCGGCTGTGCTTAGTTGCCATTTTGTTGGTTATTTTACTTTGCCGATGATTTTGCTATACAATGCCGACGAAGGAACGTGGTCTGATGTTAGGATTAGGATTATTATCCGCTAAAGTTAGAGTAATTCAGTGAACATTGTCTATGCTTTCATCACTTGAACTTTCTTACAACAACTGTTACAAAGGAACACTAATGCACATCAGAAAAATGCTTGGTGTTGTTATTTTTTAATGACTGTCGGAACCAGGATCTTCTGTTTTGTACTCAACGTGCTAACTGCCTTTTTCGTTTGAACGAAAAATGGTTGATTTATTTTTACTCTTTTGATATTTTGCGACTAAGGAGTTTAAAGATTTTTATTTTTAAATTGGCAAAAGTTGAATATTTTATTCTGCACTCTGATTTATGGAATGTTTTACATTTGCCAAATCTTGTATTTTTAAAATAAATGTTGAAAAATTAATAAGTTCGGACTTTAACAGAGATCCGGCCTTTTCGATAGCACTTTATTCATCCCCATCTAAAATAACTTGAATGCACATTTACATAAATACATATGTATATCTGTGGTTTCTCAAGAAGTTTTAAAAAATGTATGTGCACCAATATCTCATTGGGTGTTTATGAAAGAAATACACTGGAGAAAACTTTCGATCGATTTGCCAAAATTTATTGAGTAAATTACAGCCGATTCGACAAATATCAACTCCCCATTGGCAGACCCTTTATTATATTTTTTTGCTGACACGTGTCAGTGATAGTTTGAGTTTGTAAGAAATTCTACCTCTTTTTATTGCTCAAGTGCGTTCAAAAGAAGTGAAAAAGATTTAAGAAGACATATTGCTGTTCTCACTGAAATGTGTGTGTATGCGTGTGTGTGGGTGTGTATTTTTACACTCGTAAACATTTATTCGATGTAGTAGTCCTTCTCGCATGCAGTTGGTATGAATTGAATAGGAACTTATGTATGATTCTTAGTTTAATCGATAAGAAAGAAGCAGACACATCTGACAAACATGCATACACTACGAACAATTTTATTTCGCATAAACTTATTGAATATGAAAGAATTGCGAAAGAAAAAATAAAACCATTCAACTTCATACCATTTTTATATTAAATTTTTAACGTAAATAAAACTCAAATATCGTTATCTGAAATAAAAAACCAGTTAATTGATGAAGACATCAAAATAAAAGTTTTATGTACAAATTTCAAAACTTATGGCTGCACAAAAGTTTTAAACTGGTATTTGGAAAAAGAAATTCACGGCAAACAAAAAACAAACAAAAAATCAAAGTGTAGTTACACGACTTCTCGCTTAAGCTGACGATATAATTTGTGTGTTTGTTTTTTTTTTTGCTTTTCTCGCATGAATGTTTGCAATAAAAGAAAACTATTTACACGACTAATTAAAAAAGAAAATATAATAAAAGAAAACTTACTTGCTTCTACACTCATTTGTGTTATTAAAAGTATTTTGTTGTACACATTGGGTTTTTATATTCTTTTGTTGAAACGTTAAAATGAAAAAGTTTTCTTTTTCATGGGGATAAAAAATTGCGAAACATGAAACATCATTCTTTGGCACACCTTCTCATGCACAATCAATAGTAAAATGTTAATGCAAGAGAATAAAAAATAAAGTTGGAAGTTTTCAGTTTGTGTGTTACCGGCTCAAGATGAAAACTTTTCTTCACATCTTCATCATCTTCTGTTTAATAAAACTTTTACCAAAGTGTATTAAACACAAAAAGTTGTAGAGAACATGTAGAAGTAGAAGTAATCTATTTGATTCATAAATTTTTTTTACACATTCATTGAGGCTGATTTTTGAAGCATTTATTAAAGCTATGCTATTTATGGTGCGATAGAGGAGTTAGAGCGTGATTTTTGTAACAAAAATAGTCGACATTATTACAGCTAAAAATTTATTTTTGTTACTTTACTTAGGAAAATAAACGAAACAAATTGTTTGATTTTGTTTTGTTTCGTTCTTCGAAGTGGGTGAAACAAAAAAAAAAAGAACACAGCCGATGGGCTGCAAGCAATACATTAATTTAATCGTACTCCACTGGGAAAGAAAATAATGGGAAATAAATGAAAACGTTTTGGAATATTTGCGGCGAATTTGACATCATAGTATAATATAATTTTATTACATTGTTATTTAACACATTAGCTTTGTCTTATTAGGCTAAACAGCATAGCTATAACCAAGTGCCTTAAGACACCTCTCTTCTTTTTTGGTCTCAGCAATAAAATTCTTAGCACTGAAAAAAGTGAAAACTGTTCAATAATTTCAATTGTTGAAAGAAATAAGCTGATAAAGCAATAGGCTTTCTAGTCCTTCAAGATACAAAAAGATCATAAGTCAAACGCAATAACTGCTGGGCTCGACGGAGGTGTAAGCCAAAAATAAGAGAGTTTTATCGTAATTTAAGATTTCAGGATTTTGTTCTAAAAATTCAGATGAATCCAAATGATTATAAAGTGATTTCAAACTCTCTTACAAATTGAAGTTCATGTCGGAATAAATGCTTTACGAAAGTTTATTACAATTTGTCGTTACTTTCAAATTACTCTACATTATAACAAATTTCAAAGTATGAGAATATGAAATTATAATGAAATATAATTAAATTAATTTATAAATTAAAGCATTTTTATAAGACATAAAGTAATTAACACTTCAAACATTCTGAAAGAGCTTTTGAACTCAAGGTTTAAACATTTTTAATTTTCTTTTATCAATTATAATTTTATTTTTTATTTAAATTGTTTTTTGTTTCAAATGTGCTAAAAGAAAACAAACCACTTACAGAATGTTAACTTGCTTACACACACATTCAAAAAGAAAAGATGTTACTCATCTATATTTATCATACTCATTCACCCAAAAGAAAGATATAAAAAATGAAAGCGATACTTATTTATAAATGAGTTGGCTGCACCGAATAAGAATATGTAAGAATATGTATTTCTTTAACTGCAAACATATCGATGGCTTAATATTAGAAAGTCAAAACTCGAATTTTAGATGTTTTACAGGGGAACGGAAGAAACTGAATAAAAGCTAAATCTTTTATTTTTCATTATTGCTTACTGCGTTTTTGAAGGAGGATGTAATTCTACGCTGGCTACCAGAAAACGTTAAGAACGAGAATTGGAAAAAAGTTGATATATGTCCTTTTTATATTAAGCCATCGATATGTGCATATGTATGATGATTGTATGCGTGTATGTACATAAATATGTGCATATTTTTCTTTGATGAAAACGTCTCATATTCACACAGAAAACATCTGCAGTGCAACAACCACATGATACCTTGACTGAGATTCAAACCGCACAACCACAGGTGTTACAAATACAACACAGACTCACACTCACACTCTAAAGTCGCCTGGCATAAAGTAAATCTGTTACATGTCAATATGTCAGATTTAATGCAGTAAACCCTAATGCATGTGTAAATATGCACACACCGCCATACACAAAAGCACAGGCACACATACATACACACATATTAACATACATACATGCATATACATGCTTACTCATACCAAAACAAAAATACGCCCGTAGACAAATACAAGTGCAAAGAGAGCGAGATAAATTAAAATAAATTTATAAAAAAGATGCACATACGTAAAATGTAGAACAATGGCTTTAGAAACACACACATACACACACACACACAAATATGATGACACACATTTTTAAAAAGACAAATTATTTATATGAAACTGGAGTTAGTACACATTCACATCCACTGATGCACACAGCTGTTTATATACAAGACTGTTGTGAACTTAGTGTGAAGCATATGCTTGGGCTGAGATAGTGACTTGGTAGGTTGATAATATTACACTGGAAACTGCTAAAAATTCATTTGGCCCCAGGGATCACTAAGAAACTATCACATACACACATATACATTTATTTCTAAATACACTGCGAGTCCCTTAAATAAGGAATGTAATTTGAGCAATTTTGAAGGAACAATTTTCTGGCAAAAAAAAAAAAGTTTAATAATCATGGAAGAGATGAATGCAACTTTTATTTCCACTACTTAAGAAAGGAAGAAATATTTATGCAAAGAAGACACTACAGGGAAAGGGGAGTTGTTGGAAAATATGAATGGAGCTCGTTGCACATAATAAACACGTGTCTGAATCGAAAAATGTTTCATTAGTGTTTAGTGGTTACGCTTTTTTGGGCAAATGTAATTTAATAAAAAAGAAATTATATAAGAAATACCTAAGTATATTTATTTGACATAAAGTCTTTATTTTAATTTGATTTTTCGCTTGCAACAAAAGAGAAATTGTTAATTTTAATGCAATTCCTTATTTGTATATAACATTTGTGGTTTAAGAAGACTTATCCTTTTCTACTTTAATATTAAATAACAATTATTTTATATCCATATCAATCAAATGTCAAAGAGAAATTTTAATTTAATACTAAAGATAAAATTACGATGAGCTGACCTCATTAAACTCAGAAGGAAGACAGCTGGCATGAGAGGCGGTTTATTTCATCATTTACCATTTTGTAAATAATTTTTAATATTTTATTTGGTGCAATTTTGCTGCAGTAGACTAAGCTGGTGCTCTATAGAATATTATAGCGTGGAATATTAATTTAAGAATTATATTTTTATTTTGTATGTTGAGTTTAGAGTTTCTATTAATTAATGGATACAATAGTCTTGTTAGTATATTTAATTTGTACGGACTTGAATTTCAGTTTATGATCTAATGCAATTTTTAAGCAATTTTACTTAATAATGTTTGTTTCAGCGCCTATATTTCTGTGGCAAAAAGGAAAAAGTGCTTAAGTCGAGATAAACTAATTTTGAGTTGATGGTACCTCCGTAATCTGCATATGTGAAAGTACCCCTGGTCAAAATCTTAATTAATTTGTCTGATATTTCAGGAAGTTATAGCAAAATTACTTGCAACTTAACTTTTTTAGACTTCTAATCTCATTTGGAATAAAAGCTTAATTTAGTTTATACTTTGGCATATTTCAGCTTAAATGTATTATTTACAGTGAGTAGAACGATGTTTGCTTAAAAAAATAAAGGTTAACAGAGAATTTCCCAATTTAACTGTAAAAGAAATAAATTTCTGAAAATCGACTTGAACGCTTAAAAGTGGTCTCCTGCAAAACAGTAAAATATGACTTAAGCACTTTTTCCTTATTGCCACAGATTTATTAAATTTTTAAGTTTGTCTGACATTATTTTGAGTTGCCAATCTGTCTAAATCATGCTATTGATAACTATTTCGAAACTGTAGTAAGTTGCCACATATCACATCATTGCCAGTCGTCAAGGCAACTGAAGTCTGCTGAATAAATAATTGAGCCACTAATATTTTATAATTAAATAAAAAACAATTTTTTTTTAAATTAATAAAATTCATTAATAATAAGAAAAACTGATGATTTCTATATACGCAATGCTTACAAAAAAAAAAAAAAAAAATAAGCAAGATTTTAAAATTCATTAATAATTTTCATCATATTCATAATAAGCTTATGGAGCTTAAAAGTCTAAAATTTTGTAATACCCCAATGTCTGGCTTACGAGATATATTGGTTTAAAATTTCTAAAAGTAAAGTCCTTATTTAAGTGACTCGCAGTGTACATATAAATAAAGAAGAAAAGTATTTACACTAAAACCACATGAACATACACAAATATAAAAAAACACAAAAAATAATCACCTCAAAACACACACACACACACACACACACACACACACACATTCTCACATTTTCATAGGGGACAACTTTCATTGGAAAATGCATGGAAAACCTTAAAAGAAAATTTGGTACGCGTACTCTAGGAATAGTGTCATTATAGGGCTGTCAGTCAAGATTAGGAACATAATTTTACTGCAAAAGCCGGAATCTTCAAGAAGAGTCAGTCCCAAAATTTCGTAATAAGAAATATTGCGTGGCGAAAAAACATTTGTAGTTCATGCAAACCGGCATGCCATTCGTAAATTAAGAAAAGTATTCTTAAGAAAAAAGTGGTCAAGTCATATTTTACAGTTTTGCAAGAGAGCATTTTTAAGCGTTCAAGTCGATTTTCAGAAATGTATTTCTCTTACAGTTAAATTCCGAAATTCTCTATTAATCTTTATTTTTTTTAAGCAAACATCGTTCTACACACTGTAAATAATACATTTAAGTTGAAATAGGCCAAAGTATAAACTAAATTAAAATATTATTCCAAATGAGATTAGAAGTCTAAAAAAGATAAGTCGCAAGTTATAGTGCTATAACTTCCTGGAAAATCACAAAAATTAATTGAGATTTTGACCAGGAGTACTTTCAAATATACATATTACGTAGGTACAATTAACTCAAAATCAGCCTATCTCGACTTATGTACTTTTTCCTTTTTGCCATAGATATTTATAATGAGCAGCCTATTTAACGTTTCAATATTGCACAGCGGGATATGTAAAAAAGGTAAATAGTTAATTCTGCAGTTTTAAGCTGTGCTAAATGAATGAATGAAATTACCCAGCAAAAAATTACACATTACCATCAGAACTACTTGCCATATAATGACTTACTTTTCTTATTACCAAATTTCATTACTCGCTTGCAAATCACACTACCTAAAATTTAAAAAAATTATGTACAAGTTGCTAAATGAGGAGAATAATTTTTTTAGATTAAATAGATTAAAAAAAGTAAGTACTTCTCAATAATCGATTATTTTAGTCTCACGCCTTGTTAAAATCATTAAGTTGGTTATCCAGTAAGGAACAGCTTCCACCAAAAATGCTTAATTCCAAACCCGATTACCTTTTTTGAAATTTTTTGCTGGGTAATTCCCAACTGAGGTACCTCTAGGAATACTAAAATGAAATAAGTTCCAACTAAAATGAAATGAATCCCAACTATTAATAAATTCAGTAAAGTGCGACTTTGATTCACACACGAAGCGTTCGGATAGGGTACGGAAACTACATTTGTAATGCTTTACGAACTTGAGCCGATATAATCGAATGTCTTAAAAAAATGTTTAGTACTTCTTTCCGGTTTTAAGCGAATTTGTTTGTTTTTTCGCTTTTTTCGCTTTTGGGATTTTTTTGGGGTTTTTTAGTTTAAGCGTTTTTTTCGATTCGCCAATTTTTTCAGTTTTTGGCAATTTATTCAAGCGTAAGTGATTTTTTTTTCAGTTTTGGCGCATCTTTTAGTTTTTGGCGATTTTTTCGGTTTTTGATGATTTTTTTATTTGTGGCGATTTTTCTAATTTTGTCATATTTTAGTTTTAGCGTTTTTGAAAATTTCAAGAGTCTGCCTCTTTCGGTTTCCAAGATGTAGCAAGTTGTCAAAATTATCTTTACAATATACTCCTTTAATTTTGTTTTTTTTTTAAATTTCAGTGTTAATTGGTGTGTGCAGTCTGTATAAAAGTACACTAACTCTGAAAATTTCAAGTGTCTATTATTACATTAGGATTTCAACATGTTTCGTTGCTCGCTTTAGAGCACCCTTTTATTTTTAACTGTCACATATATTTGTTGTTGTAGCGGCCAAAATTTTAACTTTTCTGTAGTAAGTTCTTTGAGAAAACAGCTTATGACAGACGGACATAGTAGCGAAAACAATAGGGGTTCTTTTCAATTTTAATGTACGGAACTACTGCATTCAACGTTCTCGAATTAGGTTTACCCACCGGGTCCCTCACTGGTTACAAAAATAAATGTTCCCACTCGTTCCCACAGTATTATCAATGGCAATTTTTTGAATTATGTGATTGCTAATAAAATAAGGAAGCAACCATAGAATACAAACATAAAAACATTTCCAATCCATGTGTGGGAATAAAGCAGCAATGGCACAATCTGATACTGGGAACTCTGTATAATAACACATGACACTCCTACTGCAAACAAACGTACTTTACATCCCCACACATATACTTGCACAATGAGATAAAGTTAAAAATGTAGTTTCTTTATAAATTTTATTTACCAAATCTCAAGATTCCACCACCAAGAGAATGAGAAGGATAAAATAAAAACTAGACAACATTTAAGAATGTTGTCTATTTATTTTATTAGTCTTGTCATCACACAAATGTAGACGTGAGAACATTTTAATATTAAAGATTCTCAAAAGACGAAAAATGTCAAGTATTTTTGTAAATAAATTTGTAAATAAAAAACAAAAATACTTTAAACCTTTTAATCATTTGCTTCAATGTTGTGTCTGTGTGCTTTAAATGAATGCCCAAACATTTTAATTAAAATTAAAATAAAAGTTATTTCGCCTCAAGAATGAGGTCGATATATTAAAATTAATTGTGGTCAGCCTTTGAGAAGGGTAAAAAAGTTACACGGTAGAAACTTTAACATTGATCCTTAAAAATGCTGCAGTTAAGCTCAATATGTGGTACACTGTTGGAGCCCAGCAGGAGAATGGAATATAATGAATGAGGGCCTTATTCATAAAAAATAATTTTGATTCACAAAACGTTTAACAAACGAGTTTCACTATAAAATGTAATTCGTAAACCTTTTGAAAACCAAAATAATTTTCTATGATTATGCCATTACCGCATAATGTTGGGCTATTTAAAGCGAGTGTCCTCTTGGCTAGTCAACAACATACTAGTCTAGCAGCCGGAGGAACGCAGGTTCAAGTCCTGTCACAGACTCGGGGTGTTTTTGCTGACAAGCCAAAAAAGCTTTGCAGCTTGTATTTGTTAAAAAAGTTGAATTGATTAGTTTAGTTTTTTTTTTATAGCTATGCTATTTATTACTCAATACAGGGGTTACGACGTGATATTTGTAACAAAAATAATCAACACTATTACAGTTATATATTTGTTTTCGTTTTGATTTCTTTGTACTTAAAAGCGGAGTACGAAAATAAACGAAAGAAATTGATTGTTTTGTTTTTTGTTTCGCTCTTTGATGTGAGTGAACCAAAAACAAAACAAAAACAATGAGAACGATTGCTCAATTTGTTTTAATTTTGTTTTTGCACATGAGCATAAACCAGAGAATACAGCCGAATGACTGCAAGTCGGCTAACAGCCGTCATCGGCCACAAACAATACATTAATTTGATCGTGCGCCGCTAGAAAAGAAAATAATGGGAAATAAATAGAAAAGTTTTAAAATATTTGCAGAGAATTTTACATCACCGTATAATATAATTTTATTGCATTGTTATTTCACACATAAAATTTGTTTTATATAACTAAGCAGGATAGCTATAAACGTGTGTCCTAAGACACCTCTCTTCTGTTTTTTCTCTTAATTTTTCAATACTAAGCGGTATTTGTGTACTTAATGCTGGTACATTTGTAAAATTAGTTATTTTAATTCCCCTCATATCCAATGGCAGTAGTGCTCGACGTTCGACGACAGCCACTAATACCAACACATTTCATAAATACCCTCTAGTCAGCCTAGAACCATTTATCTCTATGTCAACACTCTTTTCTCTTGCGACAATTGCACTAGTTGAAATGTCGACAACTTTCCTTTTATGCGCGAGTAGAGATACGTTAGAGACAACAGTTATAGTGTACTTTTGGTGACATTGTCAATGAAAGTGTCAATAGTATGTATTTATTTTTATACCCTTTACCAACAAAAATGGTAAAAGGGTATATATAGGTTTGTCATTCCGTTTGTAATTTCTATAATATCAATAAGCGACACATAAAATATATATATTCTGGATCCTTATGCATAGGGAAGACGAATAAGCGATGTCCGTCTGTCCGTCTGTCCGTCTGTCCGTCTGTCCGTCTGTCCGTCTGTCTGTACGTGAAATCGGTTTTCCGAAGCTCCCAGAAAAGCTAGAGACTTCGTTCTTGGACTGGTGTGTCAGAAATTTTCCAAAATAGATTGGTATTGAAATTCAGCAAAATCGACCAGACGATTGCAGAGCTGGAAAACGTAAACTTCATTTTGCCATATAAAACTAACTACCGAAAACAAATTTTTATTTTTTTTAATAAATGAACTTATTTTACACTTCAGTACGACTAAAATTGGAATTTTAAATTAAAAAAATATAAAAAATTTAAAAAGACGTTTCCAGGGTTGGAAAACTTTAACTTTTTGTGTTATGTAAAATTAACTATGTTTAAAACTATATTAGTATTTTCTCGAGAACCGTAAGAGCTAGAGACCTGAAATTTGGACACAGTGTGTAGACCTTTGGCCGCTGCAACAACAAATACATGAGAATTGGAAATTAAAGGGTGTTCCAAAACGAGCAACGAAAAATGTTAAAATCCCATGTAATATACATACAATTGTATGTATATACACTTGAAATTTGTGAGGTTAGTGTATTTTTATACAGACTACAAAAATTAACACTAAAATTTCAAAAAATTTAAAATAAATGGTGTTGCATCAGTTAATGCAATTTTGACTATGCAATTTTGACAACTTGCTGTATCTTGGAAACCGTAAGAGCAAAACTCTTGAAATTTTCAAAAACGGTAAAACTAAAAAATCAAAAAATTATAAAATCGCCAAACCGAAAAAAATCGCCAAAAACAAAAAAAAATCGCCAAAACGAAAAAAAGCACCAAATTACAAAAAAATGTCTAAGACTAAAATAAGTCGCGAATAACCGGAAAAATTGCTTAAATGAAAAAATCGCTAAAATGAAAGAAAATCACCAAAAAAAAAAATCGCCAAAATGAAAAAAAAATCGCAAAAATGAAAAAAAATCGCCAAAAAGAAAACAACCCAAAAAAAAAACAAAAAAAAATCGCCAAAATGAAAAAAACCCCAAAAACAGGGAAAAATCGGCAAAATGAAAAAAACCCAAAACCGGAAAAAATCGCCAAAATGAAAAAAATCGCCAAAATGAAAAAAAATCGCCAAAATGAAAAAAAATCTCCAAAATGAAAAAAAGCCGGAAAAACAGAAAAAAAATCGCCAAAATGAAAAAAACGCCAAAATGAAAAAAATCGCCAAAAACAGAAAAAATCGCCAAAATTAAAAAAAATCGCCGAAATTAAAAAAAAATCGCCAAAAATGAAAAAAAAAAACCCAAAAACAGGGAAAAATCGCCAAAATTAAAAAAAAACCCAAAACATGAAAAATCGCCAAAATGAAAAAAAATCGCCAACATGAAAAAAATCTAAAATGATAAAAAGCCCGAAAAACAGAAAAAAAATCGCCAAAATGAAAAAAACGCCAAAATGAAAAAAAATCGCCTAAACGAAAAAAACCCCAAAATAGAAAAATAATCGCAAAAATGAATAAAAAATCGCCAAAATGAAAAAAATCTCCAAAATGAAAATAAACCCCCAAAAACAGAAAAAAATCGCCAAAATGAAAAAAATCGCCAAAATGAAAAAAAAATCGCCAAAATGAAAAAAAAATCGCCAAAACGAAAAAAGCCCCAAAAAACAGAAAAAAATCGCCAAAATGAAAAAAACCCTAAAAACAGGAAAAAATCGCCAAAATGAAAAAAATCGCCAAAATGATAAAAATCTCCAAAATAAAAAAAGCCCCAAAATAGAAAAAAATCGCCAAAATGAAAAAAATCGCCAAAATGGAAAAAGAATCGCTAAAATGAGAAAAAAGCGACAAAACTGAAAAAAACGTTTAAACTGAAAAAAAACTTCAAAAAAGCCACATTAAAAAATGCTGAGAACCGAATGTACGGAACCCTTCGTGCGCGAGTCAAAGTCGCACTTTACTGAATTTTTTAATATTAAAGGAATTAAATGAAACTAAGGTTTTTCTTATTATAACCTTTAAAAAAATGGTAAAAGGGTATATATAGGTTTGTCATTCCGTTTGTAATTATTATAGAAATCGATGTTGACAGGAGTGAATGTAAAATATATCTTAACCACAGAGTGTAGAGTAAAATATTCAACTATTGCTAATATCGAAAATAAAATAATTGAATCAAATTCTTTAATCGAAAAATACTGAAAGGTCACTTACTATTAATTGCTTTAGAGAAAAAAAATATCAGAAAACAAATATGTATGTATGTATCTGTATACTATATATATATGTATATACATATGTACGTACGTTGGTAAAGGGTATATAAGATTCGGCACAGCCGAATATATCACTCTTACTTGTTAATTATGCTATGCAATAATGTTAAAAACTTACGTACATATGTGTGTATGTATGTATTTAAGTTTGTTGCCCCAACCCTTATAAAATTGTAGACGAGGGTCACTAAAATGTACTGGTGAATCTTTAGTTCAAATGTCTCCATATGGTTGTAAAAGAATAGTGCTAAAGTCTGCTGGTAAATTTTCAATGACATCCCTATGATATATGTCAATAGGCGATTACATTGGCTGTGGTACACCTATTCATTTGTAGTATTGACAATGTCACTAGTAAATCACTACAATTTTACTATTGACATCGAGCGATGAAATGCCGATTTTGTAGACTAGAGCCCCTAAAATTTACTAGTGAATCTTTGGTTCCAATGTCTCCATGTGGGTCCCAAAAGGACTACTTAGTTAGTAGTGCTACAGTCTAGTGGTGGATTGGCTGGGGTAAATCACTACAATTTCACTATTCGCATTTTCTGCAGTGTATATATGTATGTGTGTATATATGCATGCGTGTATCTGCACGAACTTAAATTATTTGCTAGCGTTTTTGAGTGAATATCTTCTGCACTTTAGCTTTCTGTTTTTTTTTTGTTTGATGGCTTCGCGTCATCATTGTCATTTGAGGTTATTTTAATTGTCTTTAATTGCCTGACTCACAGATAGATTTTAATGAAAATGATGAGAGAAAATATTTGATTTTTATTTTATACAAATGAAACACGTGCACACAATCTTTGTGTTATTCCTATGCGAATGTCAGTTCCAAATGGCCTTAAGTAATAAAATAAAGAACAAAAGCATAACAATAATAATTAAAATAATGGTAATGGGAGGAACAATTAATAAATATGAAGGGTAAATTGTATCAAAAACGATTACACAACTGCAAAAATGTAGTGATTAAATAATTAAATATTATAATTTGCCAATTTTAATAATATTTTAAAGTAAAAAGTAAAGTAAATAACACTTCATTAACTTTTAATACAAATTGATAATTTATTCAGTTTTTTTCCAGTAATCTATGAAACCTTAAACATCAACTATTCTAAGAAGTAAATGCTTTTTGTAATCCTTAACTAAAAATTCTAGTGAGTTTTAAATATTAAAGCAGCTGAAATTTTCTTTTCATCATTTAGTAGCAAATGTGTATGTAAATGTAATTGTATAAAAATGTATTCAAAATATTCGTTTTTTTTTTGTTTTAAAATATTTAACAGCAAAAAGTTATTTAACTTGAATACATAAAACAACAAAAATATTTCATTAAATCGGGCATTAATATTTAAGCAACGTATTTACATGCAAAACTACAAGTAAGTACCTTACAATGATGATGATGATGATGATGATGATGATGATGATGGTGATGATGATAATGATGATGATGGCGATGATGATGATGATGATGCAAAATATTATCATCACCATTATCATACATTTAATGAAATAAGTTTTTCCTTTTTCCTTTTTGTTAAGCCAACTATTACTTAACTTTGCTGAAAGTATGATTGTAAGCTTGTACAAAAATATCGTGCATTTACTTCAATAACACCATAACTCTAAGGTTTAGACTTTTGCGTTAATAATACAGAATTAATCTTAATAGAGATATTCAAATTAAAAACTTACATGTTTCCACTTTTTCCGCCAGGCAAAGTTTTCTGAATAATTTTCTTCATAAATTTTTAAAAATAATTATGAAATATGAAATTTTTTGAAATCATATAAATTCACAAGAAGTTTTTTACGAAGTTTATAAATGTTTAAATATGACTTGAGCACTTTTTCCTTATTGCCACAGACTGCACAAATGACTGAATACTGAGAAAAATGTGCATTAACCACAAATTGTAAAGCAACGCACACACATTCATAGACATATCGCTCGTTAACTCGAACAACGTGATAACTCAAAAAAATTAAGTTGCCAAAAAACGAGTTTAAGGTTTTCAATTTACAATCAACTTAATGGCCAAAAAATTAGTTTTCTTTCAATAATTGAGAAACAAGATATTTGTATGAAATTTTTACACAATATGAAGAACGAAATAAACATTAATTCTGCATCATTAACTCAAAAATTAAATTTTTTCAGCTAAGGCCTTCTTTGTGTAAATGAGCGATATGAAGATATTTTTTTTAATCAAAATCTTACAACTAGGTTACAGCATCATCCCACACGACCATTTACACTCCTAATTTTTGGCTATTCCAGCAGATTATGACACGTGAGAACTGTCAGGAATCTTTTGATTCTGGCTTAGGCAGAAGCGGGAGATTACGTTTTGACAACTTTCCACTGCGAAAGTTGGGATGTATTTATAGATTGCAATAAGCTTTGAGTTATCTCCAAATGCAGTTGTAACTCCCTTCATAGTTTTCCTCTTCCTTAAGTCAAATGAAAATGACACATTTGAGTAAAACTTTAATCAAAATGATTACGAAATTGTTGCATCTTGTCCTGCAAACAAGAAGTTTACTAACTTTTTAAATTCCACACACAAAGAATAACGTTACCTTAATATGGAAAGGCCCTTACTTAATATATTTTTGAAATTGAGATTTTTAAATTTTTTGATACATTAGATGTTTTTCTATCGAAATATAAAAAAAAAAGTTAAAAAAATAATGAGTTAGGGCCTTTCTATATTAAGGTAACGTTATGCTCTTGAAATATTTCCTAACAATATTATTAGAGGTGGCTGCAAAAAATTTAGAGTGCAATATGATTTAATGATGACGCATTAGATGTTCTTCTATCGAAATATACAGGAAAACACGATTTAAAAAAATATTGAGTTAGTGCCTTTCTATACTAAAGCAACGATATGCACTTACTTTTACTAACGCTTAATAACAGAATCTTACTGGAAGTTGTAGTATATGTGAAATGTTTATTATATTACTTAAATTGCATTGCATTGGGTATATCCAGGGCTTTACAAATTTAATGAATTCCATGAATAATAAAATGCAGTAACAAGAACATCAACTGCGAGACCATTGAAATAAGCAACGTCTTAAAGTTCACACCCAAAAAACACTAAGTTCTTGGCTAAGAAATAAAAATATTTAAGTTTTCAGCAAAACGATTTTACCAAGGGAAGCATTTAAAAGTCCAAATACATACACATCTAAACTGATAAATATGTGTGCGTATACGTATTTAGTTCCATACTGCTGCCTATGGTATGCATTTTAAATTTTATGCAAATACAATTTTTCAATGCACTTAATATGAAATTAGTCCTTTAAGCCTCTGACTTATTCTCATTACTACACCCAGAAAAAAGATTGGTTGAAAAATGGTTAGCCAATAAAATATCATTTGCATAAACTATATTTCAGTTCACGCTATCAATTTTCTATTACGAGTAATACTAAAAACAATCCATGTTCTTTGCCATAAGGGCATAATTGTAATAAAGATATGATTCTGACAATTCTTAAAGTGATTGCATCAACCGAGCCTATGCTTTTGTCATGACTAATTAACTGTTTGGTTAACACAACCGAATAAAATATTATGAATTGAATTTTACTACCAACTTTAGGTATTGGCAACTAAAAAATTGTCGTTCTATATTAATGTTAAAATAAACACTTTCTACCAGTTGCTGCAACTAACTAGAGGTTGAGTTTACTATCATAGTTTATACTCGTTGCAGCAAATTAAAAATTAACTTTTGTGACTTTCAAATATACATATTATGATTTATGAATTCTCAAATGGTTTTTGAAAGTCTGTGCATAAGATAACATGCTTGTGGCTGTTCAAAATGTGTGGTTGAAATAAATAAATTTCAATTAAAAATAACTTATGACAATATTTTAAATAATAAATTTCTTAAATTGTATATTTTTATTTGCGCTTATTGCTTATTTTATTTCAGCAAGGGATGTCAATTTTTCTTTCACAGGCACCAATTATGATATTGTTTCAGTTATACTAACCACATTTTCGGTAGCAAGAATAACTTTTTTTCAAATTCAATACTGTTAACCAACTTTTTCTGTTGCTGCAACTATTTGTTTAAGGGTTATAATTAAAATATAGTGGTACCACAAGCAAATTGGAGTTGTTATACCATAATTCTATGATAGTTGGTGCAACGGCCAAAATTCGATTGGCAACAAATTCGGTTGTCTCAACGAATCTGTTTTCTCTGTGTACGAAACTCTTAACAAATTCACATGTACATACTCATACATACACACAATCTTTTAAAATGTTTAAATATGCAACTAACTATTTCTGTTTGAAAAGTGCGTACGTACGTTTTGCAAGTTCCTCGGAACAAGTTTTTATAATGAAAACCCCAAAAGATGTAAGTTTAACAAAAGGACGAGCAAACGACAAACAACAAGGACATATAAGTTAAAGGAAGGACAAAAAGAAGAAAAATAAAAATAACTATCCACTCCTTTTACATTTATTTTTCGTGTCGTCTCCATTCCCATGAATTTTAAATTTTAAAAGAAGATGAACGAGCATTAAATTTATAGCATGAACTTGGAACGAAACATGCATACAAATAAATAAATGAGCAAGCATTTATTCTTCAGGGATACGTGACACATGGATGGATGCAAATGTAGTTAGACATGTACAGACAAATTTATTACAACCAGTCGTAAATAAATAAGTATGTCAAGAAAGTGTTTTAGAATGTGTGTATGTTACTAGATTCGTAATTCAATTCAAGTTTTAAATAAATATTATTTTTTTTTTAACTTCTTTTACAAATAAAACTATTGCCCCGCCCCTATTTGATGGCACTCAAACAGAGTTTCTGAACTAGAGTTAGGCAATTCCGTAATGGATTAAACGCTTCACTAGAAAGCTCGGTGTTATTTCACTTTGCATGATAAAATAATGCAATTGTTATGGAAGTTACGAGATAATATAAATTTGAAGTCATCAGGGAATCGCTGGAAACAAAGAGGCGGATAGGCTGGTGGGAATGGAGTTATCACGTCCAACATTTCACTGAAACGTGACAAACCTTTTAAAAAAACTCAAAAACGAAGTAAAACAATGGGCTATAGAACAATACATCACAGACTGGCAGAACTCTAATGTTGGAAGAGTGACCCCTGCTAAATTCCCTCATTCAGACTCAATCACAATTTTTGCAACTAAAGCTATTTGTAATTTTATTTATTTATTTATTAAATGCTATAAATATAATTACAAATTATATCATAACTTAATTTAAACGAGAACAATAACAAACACTTGTTGTATTGAAACACACCAGGGTCTATGGTGGGAATCGAACCCACAACTTCAACACTGATAGCCTAGCACACTACTCACTAGCCTACCGAAGCATCCATTTTGATTTATACAACTAATCTATAGTTTTAAATTTATATAAAGGGGGGTGGCCGCTAGACTAACTTCGGTAGCCACGTAAACGAATTAATATTTTAAACCGTCATTTATTTATTTTTGAAAGTAATACATATTGTTAATTTACTCAAATAACGTGAAAACTAAAAAAAAGAAAGATGAAAGGACACCCGGTTGTAGCTATGCTACCTAGCTATGTATATAAGACAAACTTAATGTGTTAAATAACAATGCTATAGAAATATATGATGTGATGATGTCAAATTCGTCGCAAATATTTCAAAAAGTTTCCATTTTTTCCATTATTTTCTTTTCTAGCGGCACACTATTAAATTAATGCATTGTTTGTGGCTGGCGGCGGCTGTTAGCCGGCTTACAGCCAATTGGCTACGTTCTCTGGCTTGTGCTCATGTGCAAAAATAATACAAAAAAAAAATTTAGCAATCGTTATCATTGTTTTTGTTTCACTCACTTCAAAGCACGAAACAAAACATAATCAAACATTTTGTTTTTAAGTAGAAAGAAATCAAAACAAAAATAAATTTATAACTGTAATAGTGTCGACTATTTTTGTTATCGCATCATTAAGAGCATAGCTCCAAAAAAAACAACAATTTGCAAGAAAACGAGTTTGAAGTTGTCAATTTACACACAATGTAAGGGAAAACTAAAGTTTTACTTTTTCTCAAGAGTTGAGTGAACAAGATATGTTTATATATTTTTTACACAATATGAAGGAGAGACGATATATATGGGATTAATCTAATTTTAAAGTGAATCAGTTTAAATTGTAAACTGAAAATGAAAAATTTTTTTATTTCGTAAATTATTCTCTTAAATTTATCTGTTAATCTAATTTTGAAGTGGGTCAGTTTAATGTACGAGCTTTTATGAAAGAGCTTTGTGATTTCACACTGTTGACAGACAAGTTGCAGCAAAAACAACCCAGCAAACCCGAAATCAAACCTTTGAATTAATGAAAAATTGAAGTTAGAATATACGCTTTTCTCAGTTTGAGAAGAATATTTTTTTTAAATTATTTTCAAATCAGTTTCAAACGTTTGTCCTTGCTTCGTAGTCTATTTCGTTACTTCGTATTCTTACGAGTCGTTGTAGTCAATACTTAAATTTGTTATATATACTAAAGTCCTGCACAATACCATTTATAAGAACTTTCAAGACATGACGGATTTTTCAAATGCTTTACTACAGCGAAGTCTTCTAAAACAAACGCTAAACAACACTGTTTGCAAGAATTTGTTTCAGTTATTGCAAGTATAGGAGTAAAGAAGAAAATACTTCGTGACTGAAAAATTTGTGATGCTTGCTTCTTTCTACGCATTGGCGCGTATACAAGCGTCATGCATGTACATACGCACACACGTTGTGTGTATGCCCTTTTGTTTTTCTACGCACACACAAACGCACACATGCATTGACATTAGTTGTGTGCGCTTGCAAAAAAAGAAACCTCCCTTAAACACATAATAGCTTACCATATACATATTACACACACTCTCAAACGTACAATATGGAAAATAACAAGCATACACGTATCAACACTACTTTGTTGATTGTTTGTTCATAACAAGAAGTCTTCACGACATTGCTTGTTAGCACTCATATACACATACACCAATGTATCTATCGTGCTTTGCTTATAATACGACAGCATTTATTATTGGTTTAGTATAATACAGCCACGAAGATACATTAAAAAAACAAGACGTATTTACATTTCAAGACTATTTACGCAGGTCTTTAATATATACATAAGTATCTCGGTCTGTTTTAACTAATAATCATTTATTTGAGCTGGTGCAAACTTCCATAACAGATCATCAATCAAACTTCAAGCGGCTAACTGCTACAATTGACATTAGTCGTAAGGCATCAGCAAGCCAATCTTATTTCCAAACAGTTTCTATACAATAGTTTATATAGTTTTCTTATCAGTTTTTCATATTTTGTCTAGATTTGCAACAAGAAATGAAGTAAATAAATTTTTTTTTAAATACTTAATAATAACTATTAATTTATTCTATAAAAATTGTTGTGCACAAAAGCCACTCCAATCAACTTTGCCTCATTATGGCCACCTCTGATATCGAGCCATAACCTCCAAAAAAGCTTAAGCTTCATAAAATATTATAGTTTTTGGTTAACTTCGTTTTATGATGGAACAATTATGTCGCTTAAGCTTTTTTGACGGTTTGGGTGCATGTGTGTGTGTGTGTGTGTGTTTGTTTTTCAACACATTTACAAACAAGCTTATGTGTATCTAAAAATAATGTAGGTCTGTTAATCCCTTTAATATTAATTTAAAATATTATTCCTTTGAATAAAATGGATATGTGCTTGTAAATATGTTTAATTTAAAATTATCCTAATTAAAATACTAAAACAAAATATAAATACATAATACTCTTGATAATATTGAGAATTAAAGTATCATTAATTATCGTACTTACATTTGCATGAAGGGATTTTTTTCATTTAATATTTAAGCAGCATATTAAAGTTTGGTAAACTTTTAGCTTTTATGACAAGCAAAACTAATGAATTTATACTATAGAAATTGGAAAGAGGGAATGAGTTTTTAGTTCCTTAATATCATTTTACGAAACAATTTTGTTAGCATTAATCACATCGATGCTTGATAATATTTATTAAATATGTTAGTACTTCTTTGTTGTATACCGTATCATTCCATCAAAAGTAATTTTCTTTTTGCCTTAAAATACGGGAAAATTTAAACTAAAAGAAAAAGTAGCGAATACATCTGAGTCATTTTTTATATTATTACTATTAGTGGAACGATTTTTAATTATATTAATAGAAATGACTTTAGTCAGGTTCAAGTTCGAATATGATAAAGAAATTAAACATTAAATATCACGCAAAGGCAGAGGCACGAAATATGTTCAGCAGGCAACACTCGGTTTGATTATGTTATTGTATTAACTAAACACATTGATCACAGCAGGCTACAATGCTCATATAATTATTTTGAAAGCGAGAGCAACGTAATAAGCAGCTGATATTGTAGTATATACATATGTATGTACATATCGTCACCTAAAATCCAAAAGGCCGTAAAAACCAGAAAATTCAAAATATACTTTTTGATTGATTATGATGTGATTCACGAAAATACATCTTTCCTTAAAATATTGCTCACATATGTCCAAAAATACCGATTTTATTCGTTATTTAATTTGTTTTTTTGCTTCTCCTGTAAAAAAGTAAAAAATGTACTTACTGCCTTTTGGATTTCAGGTGACGATAGGTATACAAATTTCAGTGGTGCTACTTTAAAATATTTCATTTTTATATAAATAAAATTACTTATTTAAGATATACGAGTAAGTACTTAAATGACGAAAAGTATAAAAATGAATCATTATTATTTCTTTAGGTGAATTTTTAGACCTTCTTTCAGTTATATAATATATCCTATAATTTTAAGCTATGTATCATTCATTTCACATTTCACAACATTTGCTTATTATCGCTTACAAAACTAGAAATTAGCCTCAGTTGGCGACAGCGATACAAGTGTACGTTTAGCGTGTAGTTTTCATATACACAAACTTGTGTTTTCTCTTATTGACAGGTTGTAGTCGGTAGCCTGCTGTGCCTTATGTGTTTCATGCTTGAAAGTAAAATCAACTAAAACTAATAAGCACAATAAAGATTAATGACGTATGTTATAAAATAGGAGATATATAGAGCGAGTAAAAGTTCGTGCTAGTGGAATATAGGAAATGAATTTTTGAAATAAATTATATACCCAGCGAGTTAAATGAAACGTAATAAGTGCAAGGTTATGGCTTCGTTTGTCAAACCGTATAGTGCTGTTGCGTATCAGCTGACAAAATCCATTATATAAAATGAACTTGCTGATGCTTATTAAAAATGTATGGCACCATTTGCTAAGTAAATATCCAAACTTAAACGATACGACTGCTTCAAAAGTAAAACTTTGCGACTTAACTAACGAAGTCTTTAAAGACTCATACTGACATCGCCGCTTACTTTGTAAGCGAGAGCGCATCACTTACGCATCTTATGACACATGAGTGGCGAAATAAATACCACTGACTGCTACTAATTGTTATTTATTTTACCGATTAAGTAATCTATATTTTTACTACTGGTTACATATTAACAAATTCTGGTATGCGGACTTGATGAGTCTTCAAATTTAATTTATAAAGTCTTCATAGCAAATTATGGCAGTGATATAACTGAACATGTATTAAAAACAGTGGTAAAATTTATGTCCATTATATACGTGCACACGGCAACGCTTTATCAATAATTGTGCATAGAATGAGAACCATTTCTCATATTCCATTTCATTACAAATTCCTGCTAAAAAGGGGTCTTCGTAACTAATTCCTGATCCAGCATACATTGTACATGGCTGCTGGTGAAGTACGAGCTAGCATATCTAATTTTTCTAACTAGTCTAATTTAAATTTAAATTTAAATTTTCTGGTCTACTTTCAGAAAACCACATTAATTAGTAAAAACAAAACATTTTCGACCTGTTGCAGTCAGGTTTATAATTAGTGTTTTATTTTTGGGAATTATTACAATTTAAGTTTAATATTTATTAACGTACTAATAATACCAAATTATTATTTTACTTATTCAGAAAAATGATTTTTCATTAAAAATACATTGAAATTGATGATTGAGGGATCATTTGTTTTATCATTGGTTTAAATGAATACGGCTGTAAAACTTTGGGAAAGTTGATAGAATTTCAGTAAAGTTGCTCTTTTTTATTTGTTTTTTTTTTTCTTACATTTTCTTCTATTATATTCTTTGACATTTAAACAGCATATACCATGGAAGTACTTATAAAATATGTGTTTTTCTTATATATATATTCTATTACATTTTAGTCGCTGTTTAGTTAATTTCTATCCCTTCATTAATTTATGCTGCTTTAAGCGGCTTAAGGACTTAAATTCATTGCTCATACACTGCATACCTCCTCCTCATCCTACTCCTTTTTTATTTGGTACTTCTTGAGTTTTCTTCATTGTTTTCCTTTATTACGCTTAATAGTTGTAATCCAACTTTTAACAGTTAAATAAACCCTGCGAAATTATTAAAATTAAAATACATAATATCGCAAGGATAAGAGTGCATAGAATACACCCACACACACACACACACACACCCAAACACCCAAACACACATACACACACACACACTCACGAACACTTTCATAAGAAGCAACTCAACTATTTTATAAGTTTTACCAAGTAATAAAATAATAAAAACTTTTGAAAATTCAACATTTTAAAAGTATTTACCAAATTGGATTGATGTCCTTGTGACGTATGAGTGTTAAATTAATTTTTTTTTAGTTTCTATGTTACGTAACTATAAAGCGTATAAGTAATAGGAAATTTAGATACTTTCCGCTCATTCTTTCTTACAGCCAAACATAATATTTTCACTCATTTAATTTAGATTTGGGTGTTACTGCTCAGTCAACATTCTATTCATATACGTCCTTCTTTTCAACATTTTTCTTTTTTACTTTTAGCAAAAATTATAGTTTGTCTGAAATGAAATTGTACCTACCATAAATTTTATTTACACAAAAAAAAAAAACAGTAAGATTTTTGAGTTTTCAGTAGTAGCAGCTGACTGTTACACTTTGTAAAGAATTTTCAATTACACTCGGCCTACAAAGACAAGATAAACCGTGATATATAATTAAAATAAAACGGACAGCTCTTACATACAGTATCACATTCTACAACCCCAATAAGAAAAAAAGCTCTAACATGTATAATCACTAAGACGTCTTGTATAAACTGGCTGTATGTCTCATTAATTTTCCCAAATTTCCCTTTACGATATGTGTTGAAAGTTTTGGCAAATACTCCTTCCCCTAATTTGTTTCGATTGTTTGTGCTAATAAATAAATTTTTGGCAAATGTTTTATATCAAAGCCTGAAAGCAATTACTATAATTTTGGGCATTAATTGCAAATTATACAACAATCACATTCATGCCTGTCGTGGTGAGTAATTTTAACTTTTTCCATTTACATTCATCCATCAAATTTACAAGTAAATATGAATTTGAAATATGTATGTATGTATGTATGTATGTATCTACCAGCTGATGTTTTGTGAATATTTCACGTGCAGACACAGTTAAGGTACGTTCACACTTGACAAACATTCGGCCAAAATAGCTTAACCGCCATGAAAAACATTTGATTTAGAAACGTGTTTATTAAGTCAAGACCATGTTATATAATACAAGCATACAAATCATTAGTTACAGCATTGATGAACTCAGCTACTTGGAGTTCTATTTCTGGTGAAACACCAATAGATTTAACTCATGGTTTCGTTTAACTGAAGTGATTCCAATAATTGATTGGTATGATTATTAAAAGATTGTCTTTTATGTTAACAACAGCCCTAGAATATTAAATTCAGTATCTGTAGTGATTGCTATGCTTAATAAGCTTGTGCCAGTATCAAAAGGGCTTTCATTAGTTTTTACTGGTTATGGTTTGCCAAGTGTGAATACACCTTAACATATATAAATAAGTGGCAGTGAATTTATTTGTCCGTCTTCTAACTTGCGAACACAATATACACACCGAGATTGCCGCACATCTAACAAGTGATAAAAGCGAATACATGTGCCTTTCAGAAGTCCTTCAAGAAAGATGTACTCCTTTTTTTGGATGTACAAGGACTGATCACTAATTACTTTGTAGGCCTTTCAATCTCGCTTCTTTCAAAGGAGATTCTGAAAGACCTTCAAATTGATGGCTTTTGCTTTAGCAAAAGAAAACAAAGCCGAGAACTTCTAATTCATTCTTTTGCAGTTAGAAAAGTTATACTTTAATAAAAAAAAACTCCCTTAGCAGGCCTTCAATAAGGCCGGAAGCAAGAATGTCTTCAGAGTTTTCCCGCTGTGTACATTTATATGCACAGGCAATTTAACAGCAAGTAATAAATAATAAGCACATGAGTATGTATATAAGTGTGTGGGAAAGTGTGTTAGTTCATTCCTGTGTATGTGTGTATGTGTGTGCATACGTCTTGTCGCTTCTAACCACTAAATGTGCGAAAGAATACAGGTGAAATTTCTGACATCCATACCCACATACTCATTTACACTTACGAACAACACATGATTTAAGTAACGATTGTTCTCGGTAAAAGTTTCATCATTTAGCAGCAGCTGCTGCAAACGATGTGTAAATTTTGTAAATCAAATAATAAAGTTTCAAAGTCTTCTTTCCATACGTACTTGTACTTTTTTAAGAGCAGTTAATTAGTCTTTTTGTGTAAACTTAACGAATAAGTATGCCTCGTTTTGATTATTCAATGGTTGTTCAAATTTTATTAAAAGTATAAGCGTTAGTTGAGAAGTGTAAGAACACATTTAGGTCTAAAACTCTTAACAACTTTACTATTTGAGCTTACAGGTTGCGAACCTCATCGTTTATTTTAAACAACGTAAAAGTTTAAAATTTTATTTTTGATACATACATATATACATATATAGGTACATACATACATAGATATGTAATAATGTAATTTACACTTTTTTTACAGAAACACTTTAAATCAACAAGCATACAAAATTGTAAAATCTTTGTTCCAAATTATGTGTAAGAACGTAAACAATAATGGCCCTATGTATAAGCAAAAATTGGCATGAAGTTAGCATAAGTGACGAATTTGAATTAGGTGTTAACCAGTTCCTCCATACAATTTGACATTCAAATTGTCGCATTACCTAATTTTAACCCACCCCTAAGTCCTAGCATGATTTTTAATGTGAAGTTTCATGGAAAAACTCTTTAAGATCATGTTCAATTTTCCCACTTATGCTAACTTCATGCTAATTTTTGCTTATACATAGGGCCATAAATAGCTATTGCCAGAAAGCAACACTGAGATACATCACAAAATGTAAGTCAAACGAAAAGCAAGCAAAGCGTTCTATTTACCCAAATTGTTTTGTTATCCCTCATGCTTTTTTCGTAGATATTCTGATTGTGATGCGTTCTGTAAACATTCTGCAAGTACACACTCAGCTTATCCACAAGCGATATGCATCATTTTATCCCATCAGTGGATAATCTGGACATTTTAGAAAATAAATTAATTAATAAAATTAAGAAGCAAGAAATCTGTTACAATTTGTATGGAACTGAAATTTTTCGTTCATATTTTCATCTGCTTAAAGTCCATAAAGTTTCAATATATCGAAGTTTATCGATAAATTTTTCGAATTTTCTAAAATTAAAAAATTATATAATAAAAGAGGCTGAATAATAATAATAATTATAATAATAATAATAATAGGCTTATTTCCGATTTTGTGCTGTCAGTATAGCGGCCAAAGCAATATATTGTTCTTAATAAGACAAATGCTGAAACTTTTGTGGGACCAATTCCAAACTTCTATTAAAAACACAAGGTTTTCGACTTGCAAAAAAATAATTTAATTTTTTTCATTGATTTATATGATATGTAATAGGCCATTCAGGCTGACGCCAAATTAAGAACTTTCATGATTTCGGTCGAAATCACGTTCAAATTGAGTAATTTCACATATATTTTGACATTTTCTTAATTTCGATGAAATTAATAAGAAATTACAATATACAAATTTGATTTTGTACTAAAACTACTTTTTTTTCAAACATGAGTAAATTTACAACTGTGAGAAACAGCAATTAAAAGAAATAAAAAATTTTAAATTCAATGTGAGCTTCAAAGAAGGTTGAAAATTATAAGATTTATGAAGATTTTTGAAAGAAAAAAATTGTATAAGTGTTACAAAGAATTTATTCAGCTGAAAAAAGTACTTCAATGTCTGCCGCAGTGAATAAGATGTTTGTGAATTCAACTCAAATGTCATTCAGTACCTGTATAAACACTTCTCAGTTCGTTCGTAATTTGAGCTTAGAATTACTTAATTTCGTGTCAGCCTTAATGGGATATAACCATTTTTTCAATCAGGACAAATTTATTGTTCACATTTAAGAATTTGAGTACGTATGAGTAACACTTTATTATTCATCAGTATTACTCATACGTGCATATGTACATAATATTGTCAATAACACTATGTGTAATTTTTTAAGTCATGGAAATATAACCACATACGGACGGACACCTCTACGTGATAAAAGACCAAAAAAAAATACCCGTTTTGCGTCATGATATGCCCTTTTTTTATGGGCCCCAAAGATTTGGGGCATCGGTTTCATTTTTGCATTTTCTCAGGCTCATATCTTGCAAACTATTCCGAATTTTGATTTACTTTCTGAAATAAAGTTGTAGCTCTTGTCATATATAACAAAAACTGTGAACATATAAAATCAAAACAACTTCATCTTCAAGTACAAAATCGCAAGAAATTTAAAAAAATTAAATTTTTTACCTTTTTTCCCTGTTCAGGTCCATAGGTAGCAAACCGTTCAAAATTCAAAGAAACAACCAAGTACAAATATGTACCTAAGATCTTAGTTAATAACTTTTTAGAATATATGAACTTTGTAGGAATGATTTTTAACACCGCTTAGGTAGCGGCAAAAGTGAAAAATTTGCAAACAATTGAAATTAAACAATTTTTGGGACCATATGGACATGTTATAAATATATCATTTAATAGGTATTTAAAGTGTATTTAAAATTTTTTTATAATATATCAATCATATATAGAGAAATAAAATTGATTTTGGTATTAAAAATATTCATGGCCTGTTGCACAATAACGAAAGGAAACTTACGACTTACGATTTATATTGAAAACAAAAACAAATTTTCATATTTCATTGTTGTTCTCAATATAAATTTTCAGTCGAAAGTTTTCTTTCGTTATTGTGAAATAGGCCATCAAAATTTGTTATTCATGTCATCTTTATTTTGATTTAATTTTTTTTTTAAATGCCTTGGCAGATACTTATATGCATTTTTATTGTAAAAAAAAACTAAATATCCTCTAATTAATAATAATAAGTCTTCGAGTCTTGTTTGAAACCTATTCTGTATAAATACTCAAGAAACAAATTTACTTCTCTGAAAACATTTTAAGAAATTTAAAGAAACAATTAACACTCTATTTTTGAAGTAAAAAATTAATTTTTTTGCTAAATTTTAAAACCTTGATTTAAGACGTTTGTCATAACTAAACAAATAGGGATTAATATAAAATTTTAACTCCTTTAAACTTTATAAATGCTTAGTTTTAATTATTTACTGAAGTATTTTTTGTAATGACAAATTAAATTAAGGCACAACCAAAAAAATATATATATTATATATTTCTCGAAGCAATCTTTGTTTTTACCAAGTAGAGTTTCACTTTACATATTGCATTATCCTCTGGATTGACTACTGCAATTGTTGTGGCATACTCTTTGTGCACCATTTGAAAATTCAGACCAATGATCGTAGACATTAAATTTAATATCGTCATAAAAATCTTTAGAAAGCTCAAACTTTTCAACATTCCCAAGAAATTCAAAAGGAGACTCTAACACCGTACCTAACTACTCCATTTTGAGGATCTTTGCCACACATATTTCAGGCAACCATAACAGATTTTGTATCCTTCCAGTTACGTGTCTTTGTCTAAGGAAAATTTAATGCTTTTTGTATTTGGTTGATCATATGGTGTAACGAGCTTCCAAGTGGAATTGTTGTAAAAATACCTTTCGAAATATATATGACTGTTCTTTGGTATATTTTTAATTAGTCTTAATACTAAGATTATTCATGTCCAAGACCAGTAGCTTATCAACCAGAACACCTCTCAGTAAATGAAATTATTTGTTGAAAAATAAAAATATATAAATTTTTTTTTTCAAATTTACCATACATATAAACCTTCATTTGAGGCAAGCATTTAGAAAAAAATTAATACTAAGGTTTTTTTTGTTTTTTTTTTGTATTTGCAATCACTTAACTTGCCCCATTTTCAAAATGAGTGGCTCGTATACATTCATTTAGTAAATTGTATCATGATTGAGAACTTTTCCATCATATTCCAAATTACAGGACACAAATTGGTCATTCATATTGTTGAGATGACTGCTGCTATAAGTAATTCCCTTAATACAAGGCAAAACAAAAATAAATAAGGAAAAACTAAACAAAAACATCACAAATCAGGATGGAAGATGTTGTAAAAAAAATAAACAATAGCTCTTGCAACAGCAGTGACAAACTCGACCAACAAAAAAAAAAAAAGAAATGAGTTGATTGAATAAAAAGAAAAGGATGTTAACAGAGAGATAATTTAATTACACTTATAAATTTTATTGTTGCCTTTAATAATAAAGGCAGGATAAAATTCTGTTGAAAGTCTCCATAATTGTAAGAATTTGTTTATTTACTGATTTTAAATAAATTTACAAAACACATGCATAAATATTTCAGAGTACTGGGCGATTACACAGAATCGTGTAAAGTGCGTTGCTATTTTAGCAAAATCTAGTATTTATGAGATTTCGGACAAAATCTAGTAAATTTTCCATACAAAACAAAATCTACTTTGGCTCTAGATTTGATCAAAATCTAACTTGGCGATACAATTGTGTTTTGTTTTTTTTTTCAAATTTATACTAAAAAGTCAGGCTGTGTACATAAAAAGGTGTGTGAATTGACTACATTGCATTAGTTTGGTTGTAGTTTTGGAAAATGTTCAGTTAATGTGTTTTGTTTTGGATACAATTCTTGATAAATATGAAAAGAAAACTTGGTGTAAACGGTATAGATTTTCGTAAAGATTTTAATTGAAATCTGCCTGATTTTGTGCAGGTGTAAATTCCTTACAAAGCTTTTTGTATAAAATTAATAAGAAAAACATATTTATTTTGTATCGAGTCGTTCGAAAGTATTTGTAAATAAAACTGTTAATTAATTTTAAATGTGCTTCTTATCCTTATAAAGGAGTCTTTCTGTAAGCAAGCACCAGGCAAGATAGCAGCCTTATTAAGCGGTTTAATTAAACTATTTACTGGGTTGTGCAAACAAATTTAAGTGCATTTCGTTTAAGAATAATATAATGTTCAAAAGCAAAAACAATCTGGCTGAAAACTGTGATTAAAAAATAAATAAATTGATTTGCCTTTATAAAAGAAAATTTTATCATATACATATGTTTAAGTTTTATAAAACAGGAATAAAACATGTTATTAAAATGTGCTTAATTAAAAATTTTAATAATTAAAAGGTGTTTCTTATATTTTGTACTTGATAAACGTAGGTATGGCCCAACTAGGCATGTAACCTCCTTCACAATTTTCAAATACATATTTTCAATAATTTTTTTTTTTAATTAAAATTAATTTAATTAATTAATAAATAAATACTTATTTTCAATTTTTGCAAATTGATACTTTAAATTAAAAAACTTTCTATTATTTGCAGGCTACTGTTGCAAATATTGCAGATGTAGCAAATATCAAATGTATGCTATATTCTGCAATACCAAAACATCAGATCATATTAAATTGAAATTTCCTATACTAATTCATACATGCCAGGTACCCCTACTTAATTCTAAACCTTCTTGGTATAAATGACTATCACACTTGTAAATGCACTTTCTGTGCGAGTGCAAACGAAAACAATAAGGGGTTTCGCGATGGATAGTGCAAAGTTTGCAAACGATAGAAATGACTACAGATATGCACACATTTGTACAATAAAACATTTCCTTCATTTTATTTCGTTTGCACTGAAAATACCTTGAGCAGAAATAGTAATGCATATTCGCTCAGTTGCAAAACGACGACTTTTGACATTTCAACTCAACATATTTTTATTTGTAAAAAATATAGAAAACAATTTTATGATTTTCATGGGGGATTCAATCGGTAGTCATGAAGGGAATATTGTCATAATGTTTTAAATTATTTAAATATATGCTCAATTCATATTCTATTGTATGAGTCGTAGTTTGTACAAACGTTGTTGGTAATTTCTATGTAAACATTTGTTTATAAACAATGGCGCATAGTCATAATTCAAAACAAAGTATATTTTAAGAGCTGAGAACCAGTATTTTGTATGGAAATTCTGGTTTTAATTTTTTTAAAATTTACTTTGTATTGACTATGACTACGCGCCAATGTTTTTTATTGAAATTACCAACAATTTTTGACGAACTACGACTGCTACAATAGGTTGTCAATTTAGCAATAATAGTTTTTGCTTTCAAACAAATTTTTTTAGAGAATTATGACAATATGATCTTTATGACTACAGCTTGAATCCCCCTAATATGCACTATAAAGCAAATAAATAACAGGTGAGGGCAGTAGTACCAGAATTTTAGATGAGTTGCCAGAGTTTTTTAAAGCAAATTAAGCGCAAGAACTGTATAAATACGCACAGCATATATGACCATAATTATGGAAACTAAGTCATATATTTATTGTTTCGAGATATTTAGTGGATTGCATTTGAATAAATCAAAAACTATTCTTGTTTCGATTAATATAAATTTATTTAATATTTATTAAATATTAATGGAAGGTTTTTTTTAAGATTTATTCAATATTTCGAAGCAAAAATGCGTATGAGTTAGACCAGTTTCATAATTACAAAATGCAAAATTTGCACAATCATCATCGCAAAAAGCCTTAATATGCTTTATACAAACACTCCCTAAGTCCACTAAAAGAGATTATATATAAAATTGTTTACGTTATGCCGGCCATATACTACACAAGTTCAGTGCTCAAATCTGGCACTGCGTAAACTAAGCTTGTGACACACACTATACAAGTAAACTGTGCATTTTTTATTTTAATTCGCAATAATGCTGGTGATTATTTGTATATTTCTAGGAACTCTGTCCAGAATATTTGTTCTGCACCCATTTCTTGCTGTGAACTCTTAAAAAATCACGAAACAACTGAGCGTTTGCAACATACACTACGCAAGTTCACTGTACAGTTTTCAAACTTGAGCAAATATCAAAATCATTTTGATATTTACTCAGTTCACTGCGTAAATAGCACAACCACCCCCATACACTACATAAACGCACTGTACAGTGCCAGACTTGTGCAGTGAACTTGTGTTGTGTATGGCCGTCATTATATTTTTAACAGATGTTTACGGACCACCACCATGACGTCCTTGTTTTTCGTTGATTTATCATGACATTTTTCCTTTCCTTTGGGTCAGCAGCGTTCGTCAAAGTGAGCGAAATTTGGTGTTCAAGTAAGAACTTTCAACAAATCGAATACAATCTTTACACACAGACAAAAATTATAGTTCTTTACTTAACACTTTTAATCGAAAAAGAAAACAAATATTAAAAAAAATTAATTAAATCAATTAAAGTTTTTAGCTAATTAAACGAAATTTCTCCAATCATCAGCTTTAATTAAAAACATACAAGCATTCAATTAAAAATTTAACAGAGACAATTAAACTTTTGTTTAAGATTTTAATTGATTAAAAGTTTCATTAAAAATTTAATGGAGTTAATACAATTTTTAAGCAAAATTTAATTAACTTAACTAAGTTTTTAATTGAGCTTTTGTATATTTTTTTTTTAATTAAAATGATAAGAAAAATGTGAAACAATAAACAGAACAGAGAAAGTAGGCTGAAGAAAGAATATTGGTAGTCAATATTTTTTTTTGGGGTAGATTGCTGAAAAAAAGTTTGGCTGTCTCTGCCTTAGACACTTCTTCTTCTACTCATTTATTGTTTGCTACCAAATGTTGCAATAAGGAGTTTGATGTAAATTTACTTTTATTTCTCTCCTACAAAAAAAGTAAGTGAATGCTAATAATAATGATTTTTATATTCATTGTGGTCCTTTATGGAGCTGCGTGCTCCGGGCTTCCTTTCTCTTTAATGTTATTTTAATTATAATTGTTGCATAAACTGTTGTTATTGTTAATTATATTCTTACTTTTATTGTGCTATAAATTTTAACATAACAATAATGCTGTGTTATTAAATTAAGTGTATTTTTTTTAATAAACTGAACATTTTGGGACGACATAAAAAGCAAAATAAAACAACAAACCTTTAATTTGAGTTTCGTTAGATTCCTTTTACTTTAATTTAAGTTAAATATTTTTTCTCAACCAAATAGAAACATTAAAGTGACTTACAGAGAAAATTAAGAAAATCATTTTTAATAAATAAAGAAAAATTTTGGGGTTGGACTTTTTTTTGGTATTTGTACAATGAATTAATGTGTTTTACTTTGGCCGAAAACACATAAATTTTTCACACAAATGTCATAAATTATTGATGAACAGAAGCAAATGTGATTCGTCTTCTATGCGTCTCTGTGAACCATAAATTTATTTTGTTGCCATCAAATTTGTAAAACACTGGGGAATTATAAGATCATAAAAATCTGTCGAAAATCAATGCGAATGAACATTTGGTTTGGGGCTGCAGACATCATCGAATGTGGCAGAAGCAAATATTTACACGCGACCATAAAAAGAAGGAAAACTAAACGTACGAGGGTGGCGTCAACACAAAGAAAACAGAAAAGATTTCTGTGTTTTTATATATAATCTTATTTTAACTGAATACACTTCTTCCAGCGATATTCAATAACTTTGATGGTTTCTTAGAAAAGACTTCACCTCTACATTATTAGCAAATATTTTAACCACTTAAAAAAATTTTCATTCCAGTCCACTGCTTTGACTGTCTCTTTATATCAGATGTAAGCGGTTTATTCATTTCTGATCCTTGGTTATAAATCGACGCAAAAGCTCGGTTTTATTACGGTGACACATAAAGCATGTTTTCAAAGTTTTACTGTTAACACATATACACATTGTATATATATGGGAATTTCTCCGAAAATGTGTGTGACAGCAAGCAATTAACTTGTATTTCTGAACAACGTGACTCAATTTGTCTTAAAGTTTTACCTAACGTATATCTGCTCACGACAAACACAAATATATAAAGAAGTAAAAAAAGTTTAGTCTTTTTCAGAGAAGACAAGCATATTTGCTTGGTGTCGCACGCTACAAAAAGTTGACATTCCTGTGGAAATTCCCATATGTATATACAAATTTATGTATACGGTTGCGAATGATGAATAAATATCCCAAGTATCATTCGTTTATTGTTTTATGCGACTAAACGTTCATAGTCTGAACATACTCCGACTATATGACAGAGAGTCAATGGGTAGTATGAATAAAAAGAGTATTTGCTTTTTACTTAAAACTTTGTTTTAAAACCACAAATATGTATGTGGCTTTTGTTTTTTTAATAAATTTTTTAAGTAAAAAGCAAATACTTTTTTTTATTCATAATACCCAATGTTTTAGTGTTTTTTAGTTTTTCGCTCTTGCGTGCTCGAATCGGCTGTATTCATAGCTGCTTGAGAGAAAATATGTGAGCTATGAATTATTTGTGATAAAATTATGATTATGCGCAGTTACTAAAATTAAAACTATTTACTTAAGTATATCTTTTTGAGTACTCATTGTCATTCTCTGCCATTTATACGTTAGGTTGGCTAGTTTTGGGACCGTCCTCGTAAAAAGCTTTTATTACTCTCATTGAAAGATATAAAGATTTGTATGTATTTGTATGCCTGAATTTGACTTATTCCACAAGGCTACAAATGTATGTATGTATGTGTTGATTTTTCGGATTCAGTTGAGGGTAAAAATTATTACTCTGATATTGTATTTTTTTTTTTTGCCAAATTATATTTTTGGCTTTAGTTTTAATTTTTTTTAAGGTTGTATAGCATAAGGGCTTTAAGTTGCTTTTATATTTTGTTATAAAAAGAAATTTTATGAGGTTATTTTTTTGTGCTTCACTCTTTAGGAAAATATGAGAAGTTCACGCGAATTTCTTGAACTGTTTTCCTTTGTTTTAGTTTACTTTCCACTTTTCTCTTTGTTTTATTAAATATACATACATATGTACATATATAATATAAAATAAAATAATTCTGCCAAAAAAACGACTTCCATGCAAAAATCTGACAGAACATTTTCGAAGAAGAAAGTGTATGGGACCAAATTGGATGTAAACTGTTTCAAACAAAAACAAAATTTTTGGAAAATCTGTTGGTTATGAAGATGTACGTGAAATATAAAAATAAATTTTAATGAGCGTGCCTCAGCCTATTTTTTTAAATGCAATATTGTGTATTTTTTCAGAGATCAGGGTGTGTGGTAAGTTTTGTAGAAATCAGCAAAGAAAAATCACTTAATATAAAATATTAAATTTTAATGGGCGTGACTCCGCCCATTTTTTTAAATGCAAGGTTGTGTTTATTTTAGAGCTCAAAGTGTGTGGTAAGTTTCGTAGAAATCGGTTACGTATAACCACATGATATATGATAATAAATTTTAATGGGCTTATCTCCGCCCATTTCTTCAACTTTAAAATTGTGAGATTACTAAAACAAAATTTGTTTGCTAGGTTTCGCAGCAATTGAATAAGTACAATATCATAAAATCAAATTAAAAAATTTTGGGTGTTTCCCGCCCACTTTTTTTACAATGAAATCGATTGGAAGGCAAAAAAGACTTTTTACAATCGGTCTAAAATCTACAGAGTTATGAAATAGCGATGTCAAAAAAAAAAAAATACAAACAAATTGGTACACTCCTCCTTTTTTTAAAATCGGTTAAGTATGAATAACACCAGCAGTTCCAGATTTTAATGAAATTTTTTCCTAATTTCTAACAACTGAGTTTTGCTTTTCTTAGTTAGTCAAAAATTTAATTTTAGATCGCCGTATTTTATCAAATGATTATAAAATAATCAACGTGGATACAATTTTTCACCGCAGCACGTTTTCCACTTCTATTATGGGCCTTAATAATCTTTAAAACTTTTGTCGCTTCGACTTCAAATTGTATAATCGAATAAAACTCTGTTAAGATTTTAGAGTTGAGAATATAAATAGGGACTGAATGAAATGGTTTTGATTAAAGGCCTAGCTAACCAGTGTTAAGATGTATCCGAATCTTGTATTCACCAAGAAATGCACGCTAATTCCAGCTAATTATTTTCACACAGACTTGAAATTATATCATGCCAGCATTTGGGGCTTTTTCTATTCAACTCATAACGTGATGCAGTCTGGATGGGTGAGTAGGACAGAATTATTTCCTTTCATCATCCCACTTGTTCGGTATTAAGTCAACCTGAAAATATTTTTTCTTCGAATGCCGCATTCCAATAATTTTACAAGGTCCTGGGAATGCAATGATAATCTCTCTTTTATTAGCAAGAAAGGGGTCAGTGACGTTGTAGGTGTTAAACCATTTGCTGCTATTACTTATACGTCACGACCACTTCTACAGAGATCATTATACGGAAGTTTTAATCTTCTGGCATATTGTGCTTATGTGACAATGCCCTATTAGTACTGCCACTAGTACGTGGAGTTAATCGGGATTCTTTCCAATATGGCGGAAGATTTGCACAAGGTAACTTTGATGTAGAGCAGGTAACTTTGGTTGATAATCATATCTGCGCAATTGTGAAAGTTTCAACTTTATTTTTGATTTGCAATGTATCAAGGGAGTCCTCATAAAGTAGAACTCAAAAAATTTAATTTTGGACATAATGATGCCGAATTAATCATTATACCGTGTAAAAATTTCATACTATATCATTTTTACCCAAATCTTGAGAGAAAAATATAGTTTTCGTCTTCTATTAAGTTTTGTGTAAATTCAAAGTTTTAAACTCGTTTTTTCTAGCGAACTAGTTTTTTTTAATTATGTCTTTGTTTTAGTAAATGAGCGATATATTCGGGATTCTTTTGGATGGGATAGTCGAATAAGCTACGTCCGTCTGTCTGTACGTAAAATCGATTTTCCGAAGCCTTCAGAAAAGCTAAGCTGATGTGTCAGAATTTGTCCAAAATAGTTTGGTATTTAAAATCAGCAAAATCAAAATGATGGTTCCAGGGCTGGAAAATTTAAAATATATTTGGTATATAAATATATAAACTACACTAAGGGGAAAAACGTGTTAAAAGCAAGATTTTACGCTTGAAATCAAATAATTTTAATCTTAATAGTCTGTTACATGCGAAAATTCTTGATTCAAGAATAAAATCTTAATCTTTTTAAGATCATATTTAAGATTGTAATCTTGAATAAAATCTCATTTTGAGATCGGATTCAAGATTTTGTTAAGATCTTCAATTAAGAATTTAAGAATACGATATAAAAATTAAGATTACGTTCTTTATTTAAAGAATGCGTTCCTAAAGCATTTTCTTGATTTTTAGAATTCATTCTAAAAATTAAGAATTTTGATTTAACTTTGAGAACGTCAATCTAACTGACAAAAATTCGAAGATTGAAATCTGAAGATTTCAGCAATCTAAATTCAAGAATTTAAATATTAAATTTAGATCGAAATTTTTCTCTTAGTGTATGAACTTATTATGTCTGTATATACTCCGTACATACATGAGTGAAGTGTATTTAAAATACGTCGCATTAATTTAGGAATTCAATCAGCGATCATTTTCCTTCCCGCTAGAGATTCGCACTTTCTCTCTGTTTGTATTAAATTTTCTTAAAAACTTTCTTTGTAATATTTCTCGAGCAATCAAAATATTTCCAGAAAAAACAGCTTTCGTTATTTATAAAGTTAAACAAAATAAAAAACTCGTAGTAATAATTAAGATGAATTATGTCTTTATAATACGGCTAGGCTTGCCCCAGACGGGCTTGATTTGGCTGGATTCTTTATATAAAAAAATTTTAATCACATGCTTCTAAAGAAAAAGAAATTAAAAAGGAGTTCTAAGAAGAAAAACTTTGGTTTTTATGCGTAAATTCTTAAGATTAACTTTCTTTCATTTATACATGTCTTTGCATGGCACTTACATAACCGTTCTCCATTTATTTTCTTTGCAGATTAAAATAATCGCTAATTATGTGTAAAGTGTCGATTTGTGATTATAAGCCCCCAAAAAATGTGTGCTTATTAAATTGAATGGAAGGAACAGTGTCTTTTGGGGCAACATGATTTTAACAATTTCCTAAAATCATTAAATCATGCGTGCCGCCGTAGTTAATGTAGCAGCAGCAGCATCATTGTCGTCGTTAAATCATTTTAAGTATTCAAGTGGTTTTTGCCATACCACAACAACAACAAAAATTACAGTTACAGAAGGAAGAAAACATAAAGACAGCCCATTAAAAACAAGAATCACGCCAAAAAAACAAGGGCACATTAGTACCAGCAAACGTAACAGTTGATGTCGCAGTGACAATAGTCGCATGTAGAAACAATAAACAGCCACTAATAAACAGCAACAGCAACAGCAACAGCAACAACAACAACAACAACAGCTACAACGTTTAAAGAACGAAGAAAGCAAAAGAGCTTACAGAAAGGAAAAGGGCAAAGTCATCACCATCATTACCATCGTTATCAGCAACATCAAGAACATCCTCGACATTATCGTCATCACCGTCGTAATTGCCTCCACTAGTATTAGAATTAACATTTTTTAGTTCAACTTAGAAAAAAGTAAAATATATCTACATATTTTAAGCAAAAGCAAAAAAGAAAAAAGAAAAGAAGGAGGAAGCACAAGCACAGTTAAAGCAACAATTTCAGCCATTTGGTGTAGGCAAAATTGTTTGTACGTCTTGAAATAGCGACAGCAACAACAATATGCTGCTGCCGTTGATGCCTTTGCCATTTAACTTTTGGTCTTCAACCATTAAAGGACTTGTATGTGTCATATTGATGACAACCATAACAAATGGCGGTGGTAAGTCTTAACACACCATAGACATCATTCACTTACACACACTCACACACACACACGCACACACACACACGTTAAAAATCATATAAGCACTTTGAATGATAATTTTGTCGAGGATTAAAATCGGTTTTACCAAGTATGCATATAGAATCTACATTGTAGCTGCAGACACATCTATACCCTGCCAACATTTTCTATCGCGGAAGTGACGCTAAGAAGTTGAAACTCATCGTCTGCGTTACCATTTTCTCATCGTAGAAGCGTCTTCCGTATTGAGAAGTTGTACCCCCGGAAGTAACTTCAAGAAGAGACTTCTGCGTTACTTCAAGAAGACACTTCTGCGTTACTTCAAGAAGTCACTTCTGCGTTACTTCAAGAAGTCACTTCATAGTGACGATATATATTTTTTATTATTTTATTCGCCTCTCTTTTGCTTTTGATTTTTTTTTGCCTTTACAGATAATTCACTCATATTGACTCTGGGATAATTATCAAATTAACAATTATGTAAAAACTACAACAATAACAATAACAATAACAAAACAAAGTCACACTTTATCACTGACCAACCGCAGCAAAAACAAAAAAAAACTAATCTCGATGATGTCGAAAACTTCTTTTTTGCATTATTTTAATTTTTTAATTTTATTTCGCGGTCACTGCGATTTTTCCAGAAGTGCATAGTGTTGTTTTTATTTATTATATCCATAACGGCACATGCCATTTTCGGCTGGTGTTGTAAATAACAAACTATCTTCCAAACGTCGCCTGGATGATTAAAAGACGACTGCAATGTAAATTGTTATTGTGAAATTCAAACTATCTTCCAATTAACGTCTGGAAGTGAGTAAGACGTTACGCCTTTGACGATGGACGATGAAAGAAACTTCCAAATGTTGGAAGGTTAGGCATACAATACACACACACATACTTACATACATTCATACATACATACATAGATACATACTGAAGTACGTTATGTAAATGTGTATGTCAGAAAACAGGCCGAAAAGTCCTTTAAAAAATATATTTATTAGCTCCAATTCGCAAGTCTCAGATTTTCTGTAAATTGAATGTTTAACGGCCTGGCCTACGATGTCACGAGAAATCGTTCGATCGACAACTTGTATTGCAACCAACAACAAATTTTCTAAATTTATTGTTGTTTGCAATACTAATTGTAGATCGATCGATTTCTGGTGACATCGTGGGCCAGGCCGTAAGTATTTTTTTCTTAGCAATCTTCGGACTGGCCTCGTATGTGTTAAAGTTGTAGTTGCTAGTACACATGTGGGGGTTATTGTTTAAGTTGTTGTATGTGATAATTGTTGCCTCCCATTTTTCTTTTCAACAGTTTTCGCCATTGATTGCTTCAAGTGTGTTTCATATAATGGCGCCAACAAGGCTTGCGATGATCCTTTTCACAATAATTACTCAACCGGCATATTGGAATCACCATGCATGGGCGGACGCAAAGGTAGAGATGGACTATTTCCAGCTACAGCGTGCATTAAAATTGCTGGTTACTATGGTAAGTACACGCAAAGCAAAAAGTGCAGTTGTTATCTTTTTTGCTTATGAAAATGAACACCGACACACTATTTGTTGTTATTGATTTCAATTTTCGATGAGTTTTAGAGTAGATTTGGATCTATTAGATGCAATTGACGATATAAGGCATTTGTAGTTTTTGTTACACGAATATGATTTAGGAAAGAGTTTATTTGCTCATCTGATAAACTCTTTTATTTTCTTGGCAAAATATATTTACAGTAAAATTTTGTTATAACAAAATCCCGTGGACCTGATATTTTCATTTTCTATAGGCGATGTCGATAGAAAACGTTCGATAGACAATTTGTAATGAAAACAACAATAAAATAATACAATTTCTTTTTGTTTTCAATTTAAGTAATCGATCGAACGTTTTCTGTCGACATCGTGGAACAGCCCGAAAGATAAATATTTTGATTAAATTTTAAAAGCAATTCAAAATAAAAAGAACAGCTAAAAATAGCAGAGAATAACTTGAATGTTTTTGTTTGCTAAAAGTGCATAAATTTCACTGCAGTTTTACTTCAAAAGAAGTTTATTGTAAGTGAAAATTCGTTACCAAAGATACGATGTCGACAACGTTCGATTTGTCGCATACTTACATACATACATTTGCAACAGCAACAAAATATTAAAATTTGTTTTTGCTTTGAATGTAAGTGTGCGGCAAGTCGAACACTGTAGACATCCTGGCACTGGCCTTAAGTATAAAATATGTATGCTTTATTTCCAATAAAAAAAATAAATTTTTTTTATCGTCAAACACTCAACACCAAACTAATTTATTGATAGCATATTGCCCTAATTCAGTAAGAAGATTTAGGACGTTTTTGTTTGAAAATACCTTTGAGTTTTTGTTTTTGAATTCTCTAAATTATTTTCTTCAAAAATGGTTGTTGTCTTTGATAATGAAATATAAAAATATTATTATCATCTTTTTAAAACATAAAAATTAAATTAAAGTATTGTGCAATAGTTTGGAAAATATATGAAAAAATATGTGTTGGATATAATGTTTGGATCAAAATCACAAAGCAAATACACGAACCTTCTAGCATAGACAATAAAAAATAATTATTTTAAAGAATCACTGCGGGTTTTTTTCGTCCATAGACAAGACGATACAATCGTCCAACAGAATTAGGGCATATGAATCTCTTAACTTTAAAGTTCCTAAGTTTTACAAAAATATGTATTTATTTGAATATAAAAAAAATGTTTTGCTATTCAATTTTATTTCGCGTGCGTCTTTGATACGTATTGGACATCTTAGTACTCGTGTTCGGGTCTTGCCATGTGGGAAAATTCGATACGCCCCCATATCTAGTCATTAAGTGTAAATTCTAGTCTTAACTGAACTTTAAACACTTAAAACCTAATAAGCCTTTATGCAAAATATGTTGCAATGTAATTTGTGGAATACCCTGCACTATGGGCTACAGCAGCAATATTCTTAGTTACTCTTGAGCGATGAGCACGAGTATTAGAACTCGCATCACAAAGTTTGAAAGTTGCAATTTTGGGAATTATAACAGCAAAATTTTCAAAAGTTGTTGAATAAATTTTAATAGTACCAATGTGTTATATATCGTTAAATTTGTATAGCTATGCTATTTGTGGCACGATACAGGAGTAAGGACGTGATTTGTATAACAAAAATATACAGTTATAAATCTATTTTTGTTTATATTTCCTTGTTTTTAAAAGCAGAGTACGAAAATAAACGAAACAAATTGTTTGATTTTGTTTTGTTTCATTCTTTGAAGTGAATGAAACAAAAACAAAACAAAAACATTGAGAACGATTGCTCAATTTGTTGTTTTTGCACATGAACACAAACCAGAGAACATAGTCAAATCGCTGTAAGCCGTCTAATAGCCGCTATAAAAGAAAATAATGCGAAACGTTTTAAAATATTTGCGGCGAATTTGACATCATCATATAATATAATTTTATTGCATTGTTATTTAACACATTTAGTTTGTTTTATATAGCTAAGCAGCATAGCTATAACCGGTTGCCCTAAGACACCACTCTCTTTTTTAGGGTTCCGTACACCAAAGGTGAAAATGATCCCTATTGTTTTCGCTACGCTGACCGTCTGTCCGTCTGTCTGTCACAGGATATTTTCTCGAGAACCGTAAGAGTTACGGACCTGAAATTTGCACACGGTGTATGTACGGAACCATTCGTGCGCGAGTGAAAGTCGCACTTTACTGAATTTATTTATTAATAGCGAAGTTCACACTTGACACCTGCCGGGCTATTCACAATATTTTTTTATTTAAACCCCCTATACATTTATAATACACAATTTGTTAATTTAATATTCTACTGCTAATGGATTTATTTTTTGGTGTAGATGACACAGGTGAAACAATAACTGTTAGAGGCTGTGCTTTAGATAGCGGAACTTTAACCACAGATACGGAAATCATACGTATGTCACATTGTGGTAAATTCTACTATGATGGCAGGTAAGTGGAAAGAAACAATTGATTCAATTAAATTCAATTACAGCACTTTTTCCATTTAGATATGTACATGGTTGCCTGCAAAGCTGCAGTGATGCTGATGCCTGCAATACCGCCTCTCCATCTCTGCACACATCAAATTACTCATCTTTTAGATTGCAATACATTTTCATATCGATAGTTGTACTATTAACGAATCAAAATTTATTAAATAACAGGTAGCATCAGTATACTCTCCAATCATATCATTATATATAGTTAAAAGTATGTATTTAAATTTTAAAATTAAACATAAACTACAAATCATGTTAAGAATTTATATATTTTCTTAAGCTGTAAATATGAAAAGCATTTAAAGCAAAACTAAAGAAAAATTGGAAAATAATATCATATGGATTATAACTAACTAATGTCTTTATAAAACATATTAAAAAGAAATTTCACACATTTTACACCATAAATCTATTGCAATCTACTCCATTTGTCGTACACGTATTGAAAGAAAAGAAAAAATTACACAAAATTTATTGGATTCTTTAAGGATTTTAATACTTTTACTTACATATATGCACTCGTATACTAAAAATGGAATTTGTAAAAAAAGATTATGTGAATTATCCTCGAAATTTTTTTTAAATTTTTTATATTTTAAGCCAATCACCCATAAAATATGTAGATATTTATTGATTCACTGCATTTGTAGTTAGAAATAATTTTATAAAAAAATAACTTAGCAAACACAAGAAAAGTATATTTAAGGAGCAAATTGAAAGAAAAACAAAATTTCCTCTGGCAAGTAACTTAGTCATTATACATACTCTTCAATAAATTTTAACTATTTTTATTTTCTTTAGTTTTTAGTTTTGCTTAAGCTCTTCCAAGAGAATTAGTATTATTATTAGTATTATTTTGCTCGCAAGGACTCTTTTTTTTTGCAATAAGTTACATGAACGCTTTTTTTATTTGTTTGTTATTTGGAAAAGCAAATCAGATCAAAAATATTTCAAGTGATTCATGACACGTCATTTTTAACCGACTTTAAAAAAAGCAGGAGGTTAACAATTCGTCTCTATTTTTTTTTGAGGTGTTACTTCATAACTCGTTACATATTGGACCGATTGTAAACATTTTTTTGTTGTAAACAAGTGGGCGGGGACACGCCTATAGTTTTTTTTTTAATTTTACTATATTCTACTTATTAGATTGCGGCGAAAACTATCAAACACTTTCATATTTTGGTTCTTGTATTTACACAATTTGAAAGTTAAAAAAATGGGCGTGGTTACGCCCATTAAAATGTATTATATTTCACGCGGTTCTACTTAACCGATTTTTACCAAACTTACCACACACCTTGAGCTCTAAAATAGACACAATCCTCCTTTAAAAAAAATGGGCGTGACTCTGCCCATTAAAATTTAATATTTTATTTTAAGTGGTTTTCCTTTACCGATTTTTACAGGACTTAACACGCACCCCGAGCTCTGAAAAACACACCAATCTATAATTTCATATTTCACGTACTTCTTCTTATCTTCTCCTATCAGATCTTTACATTGAAGTCGGTTTTTTTTGGCATAAAGAATTATTTATCAATCTTTTCTATAGTTTCGTGCAACAAATTGCATGAAGAAATGAATAATGTAAATTGGCAATAAGTAAACTTTTTTTATCATGAAAATTTTCAATTGTCCTTGAGTTTGATTTTTAATATCGATATCGCAACACTAAAACAATTCTGTGGCAAAAAGGAAAAAGTGCTTTAGTCGATATAAGTACATTTCGAGTTAATGACATCCCTTAAATCTTCATATTTCAAAGTACCTCTGAGAAAAATTTCAATTATTTTGTATTATTTTTCTGGAAGTCACACGGTGAAGAACGATGTTTTCCTTAGTAAAATAAAAGCAAAAGCCTAATTTCCCAATTTAACTGCAAAAGAAGTAAATTTGTGAAAATCGGCTTGAAAGTTTAAAAGTGCTCTCCTGCAAAACAGTAAAATATGACTTAAGCACTTTTTCCTTATTGCAACAGAATTTTAATGTCTTTTATTTAAAATTGTTCATATAAAAATTTCCTAATATGAATATGAGGGTAAAACTTTAACTAATTCCGTATTATGATAAATATTTATGTTACTAGTCGCTAAAATGATTATTAAAATCGGAGGACGAAATAATTGACGTAATTATTAGTGATGCAATTAAAAACTAATTATTTGCGCCATAAAACCCGAAGACGATTTCAAAAGTTTTGTATAAAATTAAGTTGCTCCCCATAAAAAAAATCTTGCATATATTCCTTTTTAATCTTAGTTTAGTTAGGAAAGTTAGGCGTTTCGTACAAGTAATAAACTCCAAAACGAACAAATTCTATTGATTTTTACAGCAATAATGCATTATAAAGTAAATAAATCTAAACAAAAAAGTATAAGTAAATGAGAAGAACATAACAAGGTAAATATAAAAGGACCAAGTTTAATATATACAATACATACACTCGTACATAGAATATATAAAGAAAAAAAAAAAACAAAAAACTACAACTTAAAATCAAATTAAGGTGTGATAATAAAAGGAATTTTTATTTAGACAAAACAACCTACTAAATCAGCAAAAAAAAAAAAAACAAAAATGTTAATAACTAAAACCAAAAGTAAATATTTAAACATTCTTCATTTAAAAACAAAAATGAGCTTGTTGTCAAGGTTTCCTTTATATAAACTAACAAAAAATTAAAATATTTAATATATGTATACACGACTTAGTAAAATACTTGGGCTTAAAGCAAAAATTAACGTTGCTATCGACAGACATTAAACACAAATTATTATATTAAAAACTAACCATAAATGCTAACTTAATAATATGTAATAATAAGCTTGCATAGTCCGCAAAATTAAAAAAAAATATATATATAAAATTATTAACATAAATCAAAATCAAGAGCATAAAAACAAAGTTCTCAAAAGAAACAGGGCGTACGAAATTGACTTGATTATTAGTTATTTAAAGAAATGCTTGAATTTTCAATTGTAACATAAAAACTGTTAAAAAAATATATAAATTCGCAATTGTCTTTAAAGAAAATTTCTAATCTTTAAGCTGAGTCGCTAAGAGCAAATAAATAATATGAGCTATCAAATTTTCTATAAAAAGAAAAACAAAAAATCGCATGAAATATATTTAAAAAAAATTATTTCTTAAACATGTACATTTAATTTTTGCATTTAAGAGCATTTGCTTAAAAAAATAATAAGAAAAGTAAATCAAAAGTTTTAACAAAAGAATGAAAGAAGCATTATGAAATAAATTATCACTTAAAAGAAATCTGTTACATAACAATCAGTAATAATGGAACGCATATTGTTTTATTTAAACATCTACAGTAGATCCTTCAAATAATCTTGATTTTCTTTTATAAACTTTTCGGCCACATCTTGAGGTACAGCCACTTGTTTGTAGTTGTCCAAGCCGATTTCATCTTCCCTTCTGGAAACGTAAAATGAAAATTATAAGTAATTATAATTTATAAAATAACCAATTCTATTAGAAGAAACTATTTACTTTATCAATATATCTACAACATTTTCACAAGCCAATAGACTTTCCTTGTCTTTGCCGACTTTAGCTTCCCATTTGTGATATTCTCGAAGAATTTCGTAGGCACCTTTCTGTCTTAAGTGCTCTCGTGACTTTTTAGTCGAACACAATTGAAGTAAAGATTCCAATAGCATTTTGCGCAAATCAGGATCTTCCTCTCGGGTCTTGGTTTCGGGTAAGTACTAGTGAAATAGAAAAAAATACAAATTATTTTTCGATATATATGAAATTTATTTGCTGGTGGTTCAGCGATGTCTATATGCATTTCATTGTTGCTGTAACAAATCGTCAGTAGACTTCAACCACACATTTTGAACAGTCACAAACCTCTTATCTTATATATAGACTTTCAAAAACTATTTGAGAAGTTGTATTATTTGACTTACATGTATGAATACGAAGTACATATGTACACACATATGTATACTCGTAAAAAACTAATGAAGTGTAAATTCACATAACATTTTTTACTGATGATTTGGCAAAGCACCAATGAAATATGTATAGACAATATAATATTAATTTTATTAAGCTTAAGGTCTCTTCATTTTATATTTTGATATTTTACCACAATTTCCTGAAGAAGCCACACAAAGGAGTGGCGAAATATCGATATAAAAATTTTAATATAAAATCAAGAGACCTTAAGCTTAATAAAATTAGAGAATCTTATAATTAAAAAGAGGTCAAACAATTAGAAGAATTATATATAGACAATGTTTAACCACCAGCAAATAAATTTCAATTAAAAAAACTTATGACAAAATGGCAAACAATAAATTTTTTAAATTTTCAAATACATTTTATTTAAAGATAGCCATAAAATTTGTTACTATTTTTTTTTAAAGAACAAACACAACCCGCAAAGCGATTAGCTTGTCTGCGGAAAACACCCAGGGTCTATGGTGGGAATCGAACCCACGACCTCTGGACTGAGAGGCTAGCATCGTACCACTCAGCCACAGAAGCACCCAATATTAATTATTTTTCTTATTTGATTTTGTAATAAAATCTTTATTCTTTGGGCTAATTGTAAAAGCAAAAGGACTTTTATAATTTTGAGTGTGCGATATATTGTACAGAGCAGATTGCACGGGTTTAATCATATCACTCTACACTTTTACTTAATATCCACTAAAATTTTCTTAAAATTATTACGGTATGAAAATTAATTTAAACGATATTTTTACTTGAGGTTCATTCATTGCCTTCAAGGTTTTAAGCTGCCACTCCACTTCCTATTTGAAAATATTTTTGGAGTTGTTAATTTAGGGATTTCTTTCCCAAATACAAAACGAGATAGATGGCAGCGCTATTTTTCTTCTTGATTCTTTTTTTAATGAAAAATTTCTTCTTCTTATTATTATTTTGTTTTCATCAGTATTAAACGCGCCATGAACACGTTAGTTAAGTGGAAATTTTATTTTTTGTGTTTCTTTTAATTTATAAGTTTTTATGCTTTGCAATTGTGTTCTATATATTAATATGTGATAATAGTGCTTTGGTTAAATTTTGCAACCTTTGGAAATTGGTTCATAAGTCATCTAACAAAAATGGGGGGGCAGCAGGTAAGGTAAGTCCACAGTCATATATGTGCATACACGCAAAATAAGATATACCCTAGAGCTATAGTATCAACTTACTTGCAACTCCAATGGCAAAATTTCATTTTCTTCATCCGTAAATTCTTCTGGACCACAAAGTGGATACAAGATGGCACAAAGAATGTCATCGGTTTCCCTTAAGAGAATGTCATGGTACACGGGATCAAAGCAAATATTCTTCAAAATACCAATAGTACCACCGCGTCGCACATTTGAACCCTCATAAGACACAAAGGGAAGAATCTTGTCCAATAGGTTGTATTTATTCTGGCAAAATAACTCACGGCCCCTACTAGTTTGAGTTAAATTACAGAAAATGGGTGCCAAGTAGTGCAATTTTGCTTTCTTTTTATTGTAGTCCAACTTTGTGAATGCTTTTGCTAAATTTAACAAGCTTTTAGGATCTTTTTCCAAGTCATTTAAGATTTCATGAGCCAGGGACTCCACACGAGTTAAATTACTTAAAACCATACACCAAGGATCGGCTAACTCGGAATTTTCATCGGTGATTTCCTTAACGGCAGCAGACACTGCCCCAAATTTCTAGAAATGGCAATACGTGTTATTAAAGAGACTTCATTGTGAAAAAAATATGAAATTACTGGTTGCGCTTCTTTAGCAGCTTGAGAAATCTTTACTGCTCCCTGCTCGTCGGCGGTTAAATTGATAAGGCATAATACAGCATCTTTTGAAATGGCCAAAGTTTTATCTGTAGTTAAATTCAGCAAGGCTATACTTATATCGTCCAATGATAAAATAGCTTCTTTTCCTTCTGCGGAACCTGTTAGTCCTGTAGCCAATATTTTATTTAATTTTTGTTTGTCTTACTCCGTGTATCATATTTACCCAGCAAATGTGTCAGTGCGACCGACTTCAAATCCAATCTCTGTGTTGGTTGAAGAAATTGCACAAATTCTGGTAAACTTTCCATTTCTTTATTTAAAAAAAAAATATAACAAATATTTAAAAAATAGTTTATTCTGCTTTCTTTTGTTTACTTTATTACATACTGCGGTCAAACAGCTGTTTCGTAACTACACGTGCGATGGTTTCGCAGGACTGCCACACTGTTTGTTTGTGTTTCTTTCCAAAACGTTCCCATAGTTTGAGATAATAAATACTGTATTGGTTTAAAAAAGACCGTTAATATTTGGATGTATTAAACAGCGTAATTCAATGAGACTAAATTTTTTTAATGAAATACATTAACTCAGTAAAAACTAAAAGACATTAAAATAGTTGCAAAAAATTATTCTTGAATACATTTACAGAAAACAAAGTGTTTGTAATTTTGGTTTTTCGTTGTGAAATACTTAATTTTATTACAAAAATTAATATAGAACGCACCAAATTCTTTATTTTAATAATTTTATGCGAAATTTACAAAAAAATATTAGCATGCGACTTGAAGTCGACAGTCAATTACCGGTTTCAAATAATGTTATTTAAAAATTTTCGGCGCAGAGAATAAATAGTTGTTTGTGATTTGAAATAACTTAAGGAACAATTATTTTCAGGCCTGGTTTTTTGTTGTTTTCCCACACAGAAGATTCTAAATAAAATATATACTACATACATATTTACTTATAACGTTCGCAGCACTAAGAACTTGCGAACAAATTTTAATTTTAGTATTTTCATAACTTATCTGAGAAAAAAGGTGGATCGTGGTGATTATAGGTCGGCCGTAGTTCCCAAGGTATAAATTTCTATTCAATATGAAATGACTTGATTTTTAGACTTACATACAATGTTATTCATGAAAGCCCTTGTGTTGTGGTATGGTCACGGTGACTGTCAGATAAATAAAATAGTTCAATAAACAAGTTAGATGCATATGTATGTATAACTATACCGTTAGTGATTAAATTTACCAGCTACTCAAATATCGTTTGCATTTGCGATTCCAGTACAATATGTATGCTAGTACCGTGAAAAAATATGTACATATGTATGTATTTATGTACGTCATAACTTCAAAAATGATAAAGCAAAAATAATTATTGCAAACTTTTTTTTTGATTAATTTATTTAAAGCGATTTATTTTTACTCAAGTATGTATGTATGTATTTCTGCACTGTATATGTACATATATGTATGTATGTACATATGTACGTACGTATAAGTGAATTTATAACGGTTTATTGTTTAAAAATGTTATATTAAGGTTTTAAGAGTAACTTGTTAGTGTTTTGCATATGTGTATGTATATATGTACCCTGCAGTCAGACTGGGGCCAAATGTCTCTATGTCAACACTAAAATTGTAGTAGTAGGTACATTGTCTACAATTTCTCTTCTATGCGTCAGTATAAAAGAAAGAGAGAAAACAGATGTGGTGTATTTCTGGTGGCTTTTGCAACAACTTGTCAATATTCATACAATTGTATGTACGTAAGGTATAGAAATTTACCACTAAATGTCTGGTTGATATGTCTCCATGTTTCCATAAGAACTATGTAGTCACTACCTAGTCAATTGTTTTAGTGTTACTAGTAGATTTTCAATGACAAGCACGTGCTAAATGTCTATAGCACAATGTATTGTATGGGGATTAATTAGAGAGTAGTACTGGTGACAAAGTCAAAAGCGACTCAGCACATTTTCACCATCGACATTTCCTTCAGGGTATGTAAATGCACATATCTACATACCCTGCAAAAAATGCGAATAGTGAAATTGTAGTGATTTACTAGTGACATTATCAGTAGTACTACTGACCAGGTGTACCCCAGCCAATGTAATTATCTATTGACATTTAACATTAGCTTGTCATTGAAAATCTACCACTAGACTGTAGCAATACTGATGAAGTAGTTCTTCTGGGACTACATGGAGACATTGGCACCAAAGATTCACTAGTAAATTTTAGGGGCTCTAGTCTACAATATCTATATTTCGTCACTCGATGTCAATAGTAAAATTGTAGTGATTTACTAGTGACATTGTCAATAGTACAACTGAATAGGTGTACCGCAGCCAATGTAATTGACATATAACATAAGGTTGTCATTGAAAATCTACCATTAGACTTTAGCACTCTTCTTGTACGACCATATGGAGACATTTGAACTAAATATTCACTAGTACATTATACTGACCCTCGTCTACAATTTTATAAGGGTTGGGGCAACAAACTTAAATACATACATACATACATACAAACATACATATGTACGTAAGTTTTTAACATTATTGAATAGCATAATAAAAAAAGAAAAACAAACTATTGACGCGTTCATTGACAATGTCACCAGAAATACACTAAAACTGTTGTCTCTAACGTATCTCTACTCGCGCATAAAATAAAAGATGTCCAGATTTCAACTAGTGCAATTGTCGCTAGAGAAAAGAGTGTTGACATAGAGACATATGGTTCTAGGCTGACTAGAGGGTACATGTATATTGCACATATGCACATACCAAACATATGTATGTATGTATGTCAGTATTAAATATTTTAAATATTATTAAAATTCTGTATGAGGAAGAAATGCCAAAATTGATGTGAACGTATATAAATATATTTGTTACTGTTGATAAAAAAATATTAATAATATTACATATTAATTGGAAAGCTTGCCAATTCGATACAATTTTCTTTTTTGTAAAGCGGACAGGGAAATAAAACTTTTTTGCTATGTTTTTTTTTCAATAGATATGTATTTATTAGTTCTATTATAAATATTCATCCTTATTCCAGTTGTCGACATCGACGTCACTTTAACACAGTACGAAAAATTTGGGACTAGTGTACCCGTTGTCGAAAACAACTGACTCCTCTTGGCAGGTTTATGCTATTTTCTAGGCCTTAGGGAACGGAAATAGACTGTCAGTAGCACAAAATTGTTTTCGAAAGCGAGTAAACTAGCCCCAATTTTTTGGTATTGTGTTAAAGTGACGTCGATGTCGACAACTGGAATAAGGGTGATTATTATTAATATTAACCAATAAATTTGTGTATTGTAGAATAAATTTAATTTTGAAATTTATTTTATGTTGACTTTTTGGATGTAGAATTTCTATTTTTGTTAAAAATAACATTTTAAATACATTTTGATACATATCATTACACAGGTTTTTTTTTTAAAATTTTAACAAGATTCGTTATAACCACAGATGTTATAACCAAGTTTTGTTATAAACAAAACAAAATAAGTAAGTTTGGCATTCGGCAACACACTCACTTCAGCTGTTAACACCACCTGGTTGTAGGTTCGACTTGGTTAGCTATGTACAAGGCAGTTCAGTGAGGCATCATCACAAGCCCAGCTGGGTTGTATTTAGAAGACAGAAAAAGGTAAAATTTTGAATAAAGTATGTGTGAGTGTGTATGATTTTCCATAAAATCACACACAAAATTGTTGGCACTATTCATTTTGATGCTACCAACAAAATGCGTGTGTGTTTTTGGTGATGTAATTTTGTTGCTGCTGGTACCACCTGCCTTTAATGGGTAGACTGGCTTGACACACGGCAATTTTAATTGAGGAACTTTTGAGTGTATGTAAAAGAGAGGAGAAGGCAATGAAGTTGCTCAACTGTGTGAATGCAGTCCTACTGAGTTTTTGTTTATGTTTTTGGTGAAATGAAATGATTTTTATTTTGGTATTTGGAATGATTTCAGTTTTTTTTTTAAATTCGCTTGCTTGTATCTTTTGACTGAATTATTTTGATAATTTGCTAAAATTTGTACTTTTAAATTTTTGAATATAATGGGGCCTAATTACGAGTGTTGTATTAAGACTAGATTAAAGAAAATTTTTTACTATGTTCTTTAGTCTAATACCAAATCGTCGTATTCGTAGTCTAAATACGACACTCGTAATAAGGCACATTATGTGAATATCGCACCTGTAAATTATTTAGATTTTTCGGAATGATGACTGTTAGCATCGATAAATCACTTCTACTTATATATATGTATGTATGTATGTATTTACATATCGTTACCTTAATATAGAAACGCCCTAACTCATTATTTTTTTCAAATCGGGTTTTATGCATATTTCCATAGATTAGGGAGCATTAAAAAAGAGATAAAAAAAGTATTTATGGATTTTATTTCAGTGTTGCTTAAGATAAGACCGGTACATATATTTAAATACCTGATTACAAATAAAGCACTCGGCTTCATCAGACTGATTTCAAGAAAATAAAAAATAATCATTACAAGCTCATCTGTCAAGTATGCAAAACGTCTCGATTTGGAAAAAATAATCGGTTAGGGATTTTCTATATTTAGGTAACGATATACATATATGCATACGGAAATACTCGTATCGTTTGATATCATTGCAGACATTATAAATTGTGAACTGGATAAAAATAGGAAATATGATTTAATAAATTACGTCTGTTTTTTGTTGACCTTCCAAAAAAAAAATTCCACATAATCACGCATGTATGTATGTCTTTCTATGTGTATGTTCCGGGCTTTTATATAATTTCAATGTTCTTCCGGGAATTTCTCTCTAGAACTACTATCCCTTTATTATTATTATTATTAAAAAAAATGCCTAAACCTAAATCACAATTGAAATCTATTAAGTTATTCTAATGCTCTAGCTGACTTTAAACACATCTAAACCAATTTCAAATATTCTTATTCTTACAATTGTGTCAACAAAATCAATTGGCATAAATTGCCAAACAAGTCAGGTTTTTCTTTCGATAATCATGATTCCGTATTATGTTCTAAAGCATTAAAGACTTAAGAAATCTAATATTTTATTTAAAATTCACTTGGCACACGTTCGAAGACGTTATTAAATAATCGTTTTATGTTTCATTCTTTTTCAATTGTTAAGCGCTACAAATCATTAGCATATAGTAATTCTGTTCGGAATGTTAAATACGCTTGCGTGCGCGCATTTCTTGCTGTTTGTGTGTAAACTTCATCTTTAATATAAATTTAATAATATGTGCAGCTTTTCAGTTTTCTTTCTTCGCATACCAAATGGGAGGTGAGACAAAAAAAAACTGGGACATCTTAATAGTTACTCCCAGTGTGACCAGATTTTAAAATAATATTAAGCTAAATCACGTTTGAAAAAAAGCTAAAATAAGTTAAAAAGTTACATTTTAGGCTAGAAAATAAAGCTAAACTTTTTTCCACTTCTTTGATCACTTTTCAATAGTTTCTTATTGCTAAACTAACGTTAAATATTACACAAACATATTTTTTTATTATACATATAGAATATTTGCTTAATGAAATTATTTATTAATTATTATATTTTAGATTCAATGAAGAACAAAACAAAAACTTCCCCAAAATAATCTTAAAAAGTTTTTAAAAATGTAAAAACATTTATACTAAAATACGAAAGCTTTTTAAGTGAATTAATGCTATTGCAGGTAAAGCATGGGATCACACTATCTGCACAATGTACCGAGTTTCGTCAGATCAGTGAAATAAAGTCATAAGTAAAGGTAAGAAATCGCAAAATACGCAGGTAAATATTTAACAAAACTCGAGTCACATCCTAATCCGCTTGCTCGTAATATCTTGAACTTTACTGGACATATCCGCCTAAAAAAGATGGACACAAGGGCTCTAATAGTCAGCACCCCAAATGATACTTCTTGAAAATATTTATTGTGCTTAATACGAAATTTATTTATTATTAGTTACTAGCACTAAGTTTATGTCCGATACTGGTAGGGCCTAATAATTATATATAGATTTAAGATTTGAATACTTATTGTTAGTTCATATTTTGAAGATACAATAAATAAATATATGTGTGTAAAAAAAAAAAAAGAAAAAATATAAGTAAAGATTTTGCTCTAATTTATCGACTACTTGAAATACAAGGACACAATTGCGCCACACTGCATTGGTAATAAGCCCATATAGACTTATTCCAGAATTAAGTGAGTAATAATGCCATTTTGGCTTATTACTTATGACTTTATTGAGGTGGCCCGACGAAAATCGGTACATAGTGTTATCCAGGCTTAAGGCTATTTCAGGTTTTTGTTTTAAGTTAATTGATGCCGCTGAATGAACGTTCAACTCAAGTCAAATAATTTTATACCCAAAAAACTCAAAAAGTGTTTTGGCCACTAATATGAATTTAACTTTTTCCATTGGAATTCTAACCATTCTGCCATTATCTTCTATTTTTCTTCTTTCCATTTCTGTTATAAAATTGTCGTATAATTTACATTTTGCATTTTTGTAAACTATTTTACAATGCTAAAAAATTATAATTTTTATGAGTTGTTTATGTTTTTAATATATTTTTAGAGAACACGCAATTTAGACTAAAAAAAGGCTAAAAGAGCTAAATGAGTTTTTAAAAAAAGCTAAAAAATAAGCTAAGAGCTAAATGAAAATTTTAAGGCTAAATCTGAAACAAATAAGCTAAATTTAGCTCAAAATAAGCTAATATGGTCACGCTGGTTACTCCCATATGTGAAACACGGAAATTTGCAGTTTCTCTTATGTGGAATTATGAGAATGAAAACATTAATGCAATTTTAGGGGACTTTATTCTTTTGGTTAAATTTGCATTTTGAATAACAAAGTACCTACGAGCGCTTAAGTTTCTATCTCTGATGCTTGTTTGGATTCTTATCGAAATCGCAGAAAGGATCTTTATGACTTTTTAAGCATTAATAAATTTCAGTAAAACAATACTTAAGTGTCTGTTGAGTTAAAAATGTTTTGGGGTTCTCAATTCTGCTTCAAAATATGTTATGAGGCCGTATTATTGTTACTACAAGTATTACATAAGTATGTAATTAAATATCAGTTATAATGTTTAAAGAATGATGGCTCGATTATGGATGTCAATGGAACTTTAGCTGAGTTGGCAGTTGCCAAATGTTATTACGACGTATGTAACGAGTAACTGCCAGCTAAGTCCCGGTTCACACACTTCAACTTTTGTTGATCAACTCGTAATTCAGCTATAAGAAAAATAGAGATATTTATATTTCCTTCTCCGTCTATCTTACAGCTGAATCACGAGTTGATTAATAAAAGTTGAAGTGTGTGAACCGGCACTTAGTCATGTTTTAGTCCCGGTTCACAAGTTTCAACTTTTGTTGCTCAACTCGTAATTCAGCTGTAAGAAAGACGGAGACGGAAGTACATATGTATATCTCTTTCTTTCTTACAGCTGAATTACGAGTTGAGCAACAAAAGTTGAAACGTGTGAACCGGGACTCAAGGCCGGGGCAAAATGAATCTGTCATGCGTTAAACTTTGCCTTTTTCAACTGACAGCTAAGTTAAAATATATGGTTTCTTATGAGGTCGGTTGCATTCAGTCAACTTTTAACTTTTTGCGCACGTTGAGTAGTTTGACAGATATTGGTTGGTTTTTTGGTATGTTCTGATTTAAATTTTTGTGTTCTGTGGCACCAAAAATAAAATTTAAATTTAATAAATAAAATGGAGAATCGACCTATAGAAGCTGTTCAAATGCTTCCGTTAATAAAGTACTCATTGTGTCAACCTTCTCCGTCGTTGCGTTAATGTCAGTTGAAAAAGGCGAAGTTTAACGTATGACGGATTCATTGTGCCCGGCCTTTAGACACAGCAGTGTTTCTTGAAGCAAGACTGCATTTATGGTGAGAGAGAGAGAGAGAGAGAGATGAAAGAAGAAGTAGAGGGGTACAGACTTGTTTGTACCGAAAAATTACTTCAATTGTCTTTTGTTATTTCATGCAAAAAAGACAGTCTTTGTGTAAGTCCCGGTTTACACACTTCAACTTTTGTTGATAAACTCTTAATTCAGCTGTAAAAAAGACGGAGAAGGAAATGCTAATATTATATTTTTTTACAGCTGAATTACGAGTTTATCGACAAAAGTTGAGTGTGTGAACCGGGACTAAACGAACTAGTAGTTTTAAGAGAGAATTAAAAAGGCTTGCTTCAAGAAAAGTACCGATTTTAGACACCGAAAGTTTACTTTGCAAAGTCTTAATTCAGTTCGGAGAAAGACAGAAAGAGATAATAGGACTTCGCAAAGTAAAGCTTGCGTGTCTAAAAGGGGTAAAACGGATGTGTCTCTACATGACTTAGCATTTTCTTATCACTTATATTTCTTATATTTTGAAGACTTGTTTACATTATTTTTTGCTGCCAATCTGTCATAATCATATTTTCGAAAACTTTTTATAAATAGCAGAAAGTTGCCACACACGTATAATACTAATTTGAATTTCAGTTGCTTTGCCAGTTGACAAGGCAACTGAAGTTCGCTTGCCCCTCCATAATCGAGCCATAAATAATTCTGTAATGCTAAATTGGCATCTTTAAAAGTGACACTTGTAGTAAGATATTCTTGCTAATCCAAATTACCATTTCTGTAAGTTACAGCGCTATGACGCAGACATAACTTGCGAATTTTTTCTTTTGAATTATGTCTGCATATTTTATTTTTTTTATATCTTTTTTTATTAACAAATACTGACTTTTTCTTAAATTGATACTTTTATAATTTTTTCTTTCATCCCCAGTTCTCATCATAGTTGACATGTGTTGAAAAAATCACAAATTTTTTGCCAAGATAACAAGTCTGACAAAAAAGTGCTAAAATGTAACGAGATATTGATCTTAAGGAAGAGTATCATGTCTAAGACAAAACTGAACATCTGTTAAGATCACTAGATATTCATAATTATTTCCGTTTTTTTGCAAAAAAAAAAAAAAGATGTGTTTGTCATGTCGGAAAGTATCACACAGCAACTGAGTACACACTACTGTTGCTTACTTTATTCTTAGTTGCAAATAATAAATGCTCAGTGATCAGTGAAATTATCTTCCGAGTCCTTTTTTAATTTTTTGTTTGTTATGTTTATCTGTAAATTTACTGGCCGCTGCTTAGCAGGAGATCATGTTGCGGCAAGAAAATGAGTTTGTCATAAAAGAAGAAATTCACTTGAGAAGGAATCGATATTTAAATGATTTTTATGGAAATAGAATTTTATGAAAAAAAAAACCGAGCCCAGAAACACATTCGCTTGCAAAATATATTTGTAATGAAAGACTTAATACTATTTTTGATTTGATGAGGCTAAGGTTCGTATATAAATATGTAATGCAAATAGAATATGTGAATTGTTTTAATTCATCATTTTACTAATTGTTTTTTTTTTTTTTTGGTAATGAAAGCTCAAATTTGAAATCACTAATATACGAGTACAACAGTCTTGCCATGTTTTTTTTAGCTTAGGTTGCCTTTTATTACTTTAATTAGTTGGCTTTCGTCTATAATTATTAAAGTGATTTAAGTCCGGGTTTACATCGGTGTGCCAAATGCCACACAACTGCAAAAAAAGCGTAACCACTAATTACTAATGAAAAACTGTTTGATTCAGACATGTATTTATTAAGTTAAATAGTTCCATACATAACTAATAGACAATTTTATAGAATCCAACATGATTGGAAACTGTTTAAATCAATAAATACATGTCTGAATCAAACAGTTTTTCATTAGTAATTAGTGGTTACGCTTTTTTTTTGCAAATGACACACCAGAAATGCTAGATGTAAACTCAGCCTAACGTCCCTTTTCACAATGTATGGTTAAGAGTTAACGTGAACTTTAACTGACAGTTCTTCATACAAAACTTGCAGTTAAGGTCTCTGTTATCTTTTAACCATACATTGGGAAAAGGTACGTAAGTCATATAAATTTGCTTGCGCAATATTAAATAAACTAACAAATATTAAATAAGTTTTTATTAATTCAAATTAATACAACACCAAACTAAAATGTTGCATAATATAAAAACATTTTAAAATATATTCAAATGTAAGCAATCCATTAAATATCACCAACCAAAATATGTATATACGACCTATATCATTTTCATAATTATGGGCATATTTGTAGATATATTATTAGCTATTGTTTTGTGTTTTAATTTTATTTATACGATAATAATTAGGAATTAGTAAACTTTTGATTAAAATGTTCAGCCTTTTAACAAAAATGACAAAAATGCTTTTTGTAATTGATATCTCTTTTATCTTGACATATTGAACTCCAAAAAAAAGGAAGAACAGAGCAGTTTCATGTCATAATGATTAAGAAAAAAAGAAAAAATATATAAAATACATCCATTAAACATCAGTTTCATTTAACACTTCATGTGTGGAGTAATTTAACATAAATACCACAACGTTCTGTCTGCTGACTGACTGACTGGTTGGCCATTCCTAATTAAACACATTCAGCCTTAACATCATCATCATCATCATCATCATCTTTAACATCATGATTTTGCTAAAGATGACGTTGTTTAAGGTTATTAACAGTAATTTGATACCAGCAAGAGGTAGACGACCGCTTCCATATCTTTTTTTTTGGGTTTACAAATAAACAGCTGATTGTCTGATTGTATGGCTTAAATGATGGTGTGTGGCGTGGCGCAAGGTTGTAAGTGAGTATGTAAGTGAGCCGTGTATTATGTCGTACTGTCTTGTAATAATATGGTCTTTTAGTTACGTTCACATTTTTGGTTTAAATTTTTTTTTTAATTACACCGTGCTACGAAATAAACCAAAAGAAGAAAGGAAACTGCATATGATCAGACCACACTTAACATCTGCACTTACTGCCGCTTTATATCACACATCCACCATACAAAATTATATTTTGTTCGTTTTTTTAAGAAAGGAAGAAAACTACTATACTTTTTGTGTATAGGCAAAAAAGCCTATTCATATAAGCAATCAATCAATATTAATCAATCGTAACTGTTTAAATTATTACAGAGAATTGATCCATGTATACCTTATATGAATCTGCCTTGCATATAATTTAGACTCGCACCAATTCGATCTGAACAATTCATACTTGGGATGTCAAAAAATGTAGTGAAAAATATATGTAGACATGCAAAGGATATTCAAATTACAAGGAGGGAAAGCAGTCACCTGGGCTGTTGACAACACCTGATATTAACTAATTTTCCTTGAGCAAAACAAGTTGTTTTGAACAAAACATTTCGAAATGTTTCTATTGTATAGCAAGTGTTTGCGAATTTTCGAAATTAATTTGAAGTTTATTTTAAAATTTTAACTCAATATTAATTTATATAATTTCATTTAATGTTTAGTAACATATTTATTATTATTATTTAAAATTTATGAAAAAAAAAGTAGCAAAACACATTCAGTTGACAAACGGAAGTCACTTTATTAAAATTTACCAAATACTTTTAATGGATGATCCGATATTGAATAAGTAATCATCGAACAAGCACAGTGTTGCACAAATCACTTGAAAAATGTGTAGGAAAGAAAACCAAGAGAAAAAACGGGTTATGCGAAAAACCAGATTTTTTGCCCAAAACTCGTATATGAAAATAGTCTATTAGTATTCTGTTTTGCCTGAAAGTTTAGTAATGCCAATGTAATTGAACATCAGTTAGTCTCGAAATGTTTACCAATAATTTCATAAGACAAAATAAGGAAGCAATTAAATTTTATACAAATAAAATATCACAATGCAATAATATCAAATACAACAACTTGCAGCTTCTAATTATAATCCATAGTCGCATAACTAATGGCTCGATTATGAATGACAACGGAACTTTACTTGTCAACATTTTATTACGTATGGCAACTGAGAACTAACAGTTGTTAATGTCAGCTGTTAAATTATAATAATTTTGACAACCACAAATTTTAAGTTGCTGCATAGTTTTTAAAACAAAAGGGATAAATAAAAAAATTGAAATAAAATAAAACAAACTGATTCTTCTTTGGGAAGGCGAACATGAGCTTTAATGCTAAAAAAATTTTTTTAGTTAAAAGTTACAATAAACATTATCATTTACTCACAGTAGAGGCGGTACATTTTGCACTTCCTTCTCTTCATCGAAAAATAATTACACTGAACCAAACGTCTTTATGATAACTAATTTCTTAAGCACTTTTACTAAATAATTTTCTTTTTAGCACTAACATATCGTTAATTTAATATAGAAAGGCCTCAAATAATTTTTTATTTGAAATCAATTTTTTTTTGTATATTTCTAATTTTTCGAAGAATTCGAAAATCTCGACTTCAAAAAAATAATGAGTTAGGACCTTTCCTTGACATCAGTTGACAGACTGATGACATCTTATAGTTATATTTTCTATAATTTTTAGGCTAATGTACAAAGTTGCCATACATAATACTAGTTTTAAGTCAATTGCGTTGCCAACTGGCATCTCATCTGTAGTTGGATGCCATCCATATAAGCATGAGATCATGTATTAATATTTGTGCAAATTTTTACACGTTGTTTCGTCCTTAAAGGAAATTACTATTAATTAAAAATCACAGTATTAAGCATACGATTATTATGCAACAAATACAAATAATCAGTTATTATTGCAAGTCCAATTACCTTTCTTCAATTACAATTACATTTAATTCAAAATGTAATTAACAACCTGAAGTGTTAATTGTTGATAAATTATTTTCTCCTTACATTATAAGAACAACTGATTATAAAGTTTTGGTTGTTGTTGACCTGCAGTAAAATATTGAAAATAAACTTTCTTTAGAAAATTCTTCTAAAAATACATATTCTCAATCCTCAAACTGCCAGTAACCCATTGAAATGATTGAGAATTTCAAGACTTTAACTTTTATAACACACATTTATCACATAGATATTATATTATACGAGCGAGTATTACAATATGCTCATGAATTCTTCACTTTCATTTGATGTTATTAAAATATAAATAAACAAACACACCCGTTTATTTTGTACACTTTTTCTGCTTTATAGCACATAAATCATAAATATTTTAGTTTGCAAAATAAAACTGTAACTACATAATTTTAATAGCACCCCATTCCCCAGGAGGTGTGTCTCAACTTGCATTATTTTACTCTACACTGTTTTATTAACATGAACACAACAGTGCTGGTGACAAACTGAATTTATTTACGAGCTCATAGAAAGAATCCTTGAATCCAACGGAAACTACGCTGCAACCAACACGAAGAACATTCAGTCTTACTTGCACTTATGCATAAAAATTTAAACGAAAAAACAAAAAACTTAAATACGATTAAAAAAGTATTGCATCTGTGAATATTGGGCAGTTACAGAGAAATAACAAAAAACCTTAAAGGCACAAAGTCCTAACCTGGTTACCTACTAAAAAAGAAACAAACGTACCAAAGAAAAATACTCATTGAATAAAAAAGCACAGACATCCTTTTCGGGAGAAAAACGGAAGTTAAGGAAGAGAAAATAAGAGAGAATAACAAAATAAGCCGGCTAAAAAAATAACTGTTTACACAAAACTGTCTTTGGGTGTGAGCATATGTGTGTGTGTGTGTGTGTGTGTGTGTGTGTGTTAGAGATTGCAACTCCTACATGTTTGTTTCGAGAAATATAAATATGTAAACAGTACGAGTTAATATTTACAGAATTTTCAAACACGTGACTGACTTCTTGCTCAAAACTAATGAATATTAATATGCACGCACTATGGATCCGTACGTTGCGAAATAATCGCTAAAAGTTTTTATGAGCAACTCCAATTTTCTTTAGACAACAATTTAATTTCGGACAAGCAGCAACATCAGGTTCAGATTTTTTCAACTTGGAGAAGTTTAGCAATAAATGGGCCATGGTTATGATGGTTCTAGATGTCAAAAGTTTTCTATATAATATTAAAGTTCTGATAAATTAATTTTTTAACCAAAATTACTCGTATTATTGACTCAATTAAACTCTACGCCACAAAACATAATCGTCTATTATTAACCATTTCAGCAACTTTTTTTATTTGCTTTGGGTTTTTCTCTTATGGAAAACTTTTTTCTGTGTTGGCGATATTTTACGTCTTGTCGATTTTTAAATTTTTGGTGAATTTTTCTTTTTAGCGATTTTTGCATGTTGGTTTTTTCCATATTGTGTTTTTTTTTCGTTCTGGCTATTGAAAACTTATTTTTTGCTAATGTCAACTTTATTTGAAAGTGGAAAGTTAATAATAAACTTCATTTAGGAGTTTAATGAAAATAAAGAAAAATAAGAGCTCCACAAAAAAGCATAACATTATTAAGGACAATGTCGTAACTTGGCGATAAGGTTCCCGATATTTAATCCGTACTGAATGATAAAGTGACTTTTGATTTTTTTCATTATTGCAACCGTACGATAAAACAAATAATATATTTTTTGTATTGTGACAAAATTGCTGTGGGTGCATTTTTTTGATTGTTAAAAATATTTAGTGGCAACGACTTGCCTTTTTATATTTGCTGAACTAAAATTTTCTATTCTTATGTTTCTTGTGTCATATTCTGTTAAAATTACAAATAATATAAATTTATATATTTCTGATATAAACTTATTGCTGAATTTACCATATCTCCATCAGAGACAATATGGCAACATTAAAGTTCGTTTTAAAATTTACCACGAGACCAAACCTGCCATGAGCTCATCGCTCGCTTTTAGGTTTAAGTTAATTTGTGATAAAAACTCGTAAATCTAAATGAATTTGAAATGCAAGCATTGGGAGGGGTGGGGAGGGGGGCATTAATTCAGGTGATTTCTATGAATAATATTAAAATAGATAAGTACAGGCAATTTTTAATGCTTTTGGAGGGGAGGGGGCATTGCACTCTTAAGAATTGCTTTTGACCCCGCCCCCCAAAAAGGATTAAAAATTGCCTGTAATTATCTATTTTAATATTACTCGTGAAAATCACATGTAGTAGTGTCCCCCCCCCATTAATGGCTTTTCTACGCATATGAATGCAAGCAAAGGATGCGTATTACCCTTAAATAAAATTTGCATTATTTCACAATTCTGCTCGGTGTCATTTAATTGCTCATTGAGAACAAACGTTTGAGGATAAATTCATTCTTTAACTCCTTTTATTTACAAAATAAAATCTCCTTTAGAAACTTCTGCCCCATAGTGACATTCTTTCACTTCTTCTTTTTGTATTCGAACGTTGCTAATGTGATGATGATGTGAATCCTTGTTGTGTTTATGTTTGATATACCGCCGCAAACATGTTGCAACAAGGAAAATCGTGCTCGCCGTAAACCGAAGGGACCCTACTTGTAGTGAAAGTATGCGAACGAAACAACGAAATAAGTGAACAGCCAGCAGCAAATGGGCTGAGACAATTTTCCTTTCATTATCGTTTGTTGCTACCATAATCTCATATATGTATATGAGGGCAACTTCTATGGGTTCGATTGTTAGTTGTTAAACGCATTTCGGCCAACAAACTTTAAACTTGTTGCGGAGTTCTGTGTCTTATAAATAATATTACATATGTACATACATACTTAGTTATAAAAGTGGAAGTTGTTGAAGTAATGAAATTTTTAATCGAACAAAATATAAATTAAAAATATCGAAAGCAACAAAATTAATGAAATTAAAATTAAAGCAAAAAAAAAGTAAAAGAAAACTGAAATAAATTTAGCATAAAACTCAAAAAGGTATTGTTTAATTTTAAATCTCTATTTTTTTTTTTTTTAATATTTGCCTCATCTAAAATCGATATTGATTGCATTTGTTTTGTTTTGTTTTGTTTTATAAACTTTAAAGTTGCATTAAGCGTTTTTGTGTGCATGTGCGCCCGTATGTGAGACTGGTGTCGTGTAGTGAGTGCATTTGGGATTTGTTTGTAATAAACGTTGCCAAACATTAATTCATGTGGAGTGTATTTCGTTGCCATTTCTGCCTGCCGCGTGCCTTTAGAAAAAACATGTATTGTTCCCTAATCGTGTTGGTAATGGTTGTTTGAATAGTTATTTTGTTAACATAATTAATTGGCAAATGGGTTCATGTGGATTTTTCTACTACAATACAAATTAAATTTAGTGACAGACAGTATTTGACTGTTAGTTAATTGGTGACAGCACTAACTATTGTGGATGTTTGCGTAAGGCACTCGTGTTGGGTTTTCTTTGTTGTATCCTTAAATGATTTTCTTGTTACAGCTTAAGTTTTTCAACAGCAACATAGGCATAACTCAAAAAAACAGTTTTGCAAAAAAAAATATTTAAAGTTTTCAATTTACATACAACTCAATCATGATATAAAAATATTTACGTCCCTTTTCACAATGTATGGTTAAGAGTTAACGTGAACTTTAACTGACAGTTCTTCATACAAAACTTGCAGTTAAAGTCTCTGTTATCTTTTAACCATACATTGTGAAAAGGTACGTTATTAGCAGGGAAACCAGAAATATGCTCTAAAAAAAGTGTTTTATGCGCATTCAATATGCACTAAAAACTTGAAAATATGCACAAAAAACTCAAAAAATATGCTTTTAAAATAAAATAAATTGGTTTATTTTAAATGAAAATATATTTTTAATTGAGAAATTCAACAACATTTGCATATAAAATAAGCAAAAAAGCAAACAATAAAAAATTAACAAAGAATAACTGCCGAATTGAATCAAAATTGCCATACATATTTTGACTAAAGCAAATAATACAAATTATTATTTTTTTTGATAATCTCGTAAAAATTTAACTTCAAGTTCAAACGAGATCACGATATCAGAATTAAAACTCTGAAACTATATTTTCGATAAATAAGACAAGATTTGTATGTATAATATTTATTGCAATAAACAACAATCTAGGTCAATATAGATTTTCAAATAAAATCGTTGCATGCCACATCTAAATAAACTTTTATATATTGACAATGTTCCTTCAACGTCTACTCGGGGTAGAGTCCGTCACAAATAGAAAAAGCGATTTTTTTATTGAAACTAACGTCCGTAATAACTACGAAAATTTATACACTACATGGAACATTAAAAATGAGACTTAGATGGCGAAAAATAAAAATAAAAATTTTGTGCAACACTTAAGCTTGTAAGAAAATTAAAATAAAAATTTTTATTTATTTTATTTTATTTATTTAATTTGAAAATATGCCCTAAAAGCGTAAATTATGCTCTAAAAATTAGAAAATATGCTAAAAAAATATGCGTGTTAGAGTGATAAATGCAAAAACATGCTTTAAAGGGTAAAATATGCCAAAGTATGCTTTAAAGGGCAAAATATGCAAAAATATGCACTAACAAATCAATGCCAAAATTAATAAAAAGTTCTGAAACGGATAAATATCTTGTCCCCGCATGAGAACGTCGCACAAGAAAAAACATGCAATTGCATATTTGCGGTTTCCCTGGTTATTAGTAAGAAATTTTTTACGGAAGATCGAATAAGACAATGAATTTCTCCGCATTATTAACTCCAAAAACGTATTTTTTTTAGAGATGGCAGTATTGCCATAAAGGAGCAATATGTAAAATTTCTTTAAAATTTTACTGTTCCGAAAAGGAAGGATATCTATGAATACATTAGAGTAGCGCTGAAAATTCAACTTTTGGTTTTCATTAAAGCCCAGGCGAAACATTATTACACTTAGTGTAAAAATAATGTTGTGAAAATTTGGGCTAAAGCGGACAACTCTAAGCCCTGCCCCACTGAGGTCGAAGTTCTTTCAAAAATTTAGAAAGGTCCAATTATAAATATTCTTGTATTATATCCTAAGCTCTTTTTTAATAAGCCCTTGTGAGTCATGTGTGTCAAAATGACACTTATTTTTCAATAGATATTTCAAAGTTATTTTTTCCAGTCATTTTGAAAATTCTTATTAATTAAAATTTTAAAAATATTCAATGACCGAAAACATTAACTTTTGGAGCAAACTAACACAATCAAAAATATTTTCCAAAATTTAAAGCTGTAAAGTTTTTGATTAGGTCATTGTTGACCAAAAGCGTGGAGGGATTAATATTTTCCTTCATTAAGTATTTTTTCAAATGGTTTTACAAAATAACTTTAAAATTTTTCAAACAAATATGTATACATATACATATCTTAAAAAAATTTTTGTGTTTGACCCACATGGCAGCAAAGGGTTTATTTTTATGTACAACAAATTTTGAATACCGTTTGGCACTATCAATTATTTCTTCAAACTTGAATTTTGACCCAATGGATCATGGGTTGGAGTAGATTGATTTAGCTCAAATTTTCATGATTTATGTTTTGGACTAAGTGTTACTAGAATTTGCCTGAGCTTTTACGAAAATCCAATGCTTATATATTTCATACGCTCTAATGCCTCTTTAATGTACATACATATCGTTTATTTGTTTTGAAAATGTCATAACTCAAAAAATTCGACTTTAGCCAAAAAATAACTTGAGAGAAAAATAAATTTTTCGTTTTCTGGGTTTTCCGTAAAACTAGTTTCTGGAGTTATGACGTTCTTGAAGTACATGAGCGGATATATAGTGTTATTTTCTTCAAATATTAAGTCCTTATTAGTTGTTGATGTAACAAAGTCCTAAGGAAGGCATGTGACATTTTGTTGTCCTCTCTTTTGTACAAATAACAGAATAAATGCGTTGTTTCTTTCAAACACAGCAATAGTTAATAAATCATCATTTCATTTAATTGTTAAAAATTAAAAATTACATGAAATGTTCGTTAAATTTAAGTGAAAAATTACACTGTGCAACAGTGCAAAATCCTCAAGGTCTTGACAGTCTAAGTTCGATAGTACTACCAAAGGGTAATAAAATCCTATATGTTCCCAGTTTGGCAATTTTGATGACCAATTTTTTTATGGCCCTCCAAAGATTTCGAAAATCAGTGCGCACTCAAAAAATGGGTCTTGTTAAGATTTCGTGATAGCTCTTAACTATATATGGCAATAATGTAGCTAAGAGTCTACCGCATAAATCTTGTAAACATCTTATGCCAAAAAAATAATTTCTTAGTGCACTTTTTTGTTGCAAAAATTAAGCTGTTGGCCAAAAACTGAAGACACCATTTTTTGAGGGCGCACTGATTTTCGAAATCTTTGGAGGCCCACGAAAAAAAATTGGATACCAAAATCGAAAATAGCAGTATGTATATACTGTCCAGTCCGTGTATTTTTCCACAAGTCTTAATTTTTTGCATAACTAGTGTAATTAGACAGGTTTGTACATAAGTGAATTTTTATTTATTACCAAAATATTATTAATTATTTTATTAAAATTTTAGTTAATTTTGCTTACATAATATAATTTTTTTCTTGGAAATGAAAATGGCGTTTATTACTATTTAACTATTATCTCCTTCCTTGTTCATATTTGCCGAAAGGAAATGAAAATAAAATAAAATAAAAATGGAAGTGGTTACATTAAAAATTAATTTCTCAAGAGTTTTCCTGGGAAAAGTATCATTTGTAAAATATTTTTGTTCATATTATTTATATTTGTAAATTAAAATAGTTTTGAAAATGCCCAACTAAATAATAGAAATTTTACTTAACACTTTGTCTTATAAATTATCCTGCTTCTTGCACTTGACGTGACATTGTGGACACAAGAAGTAAACGATGACGCTATTTCTCATTGAAATATGTGACTTAATTATATTTGTATGTTTAAATACAATTTAAATAAATACACCATATTATCTCTTTCTTGCACTTTCTAAGCAAGAAATAGTTAAAATTTAATTTTATACGCATATTTTTTTTTTCCAAAAATGTTTGCAAATAGTTCGCTTGCATGAAAATATTTTTAGTTTAAATTTGCGCTGCGAATGTCATTGTCAAATGATAGTGCAATAAAATAAAAAACAAACAAACAAACAAACGCTCATCTACTGCAACAACGTCATAACTCAAAAATGTGGTTTTACAGAATAACGAATTTAAAGTTTTCAATTTACAAAAGAATAGTTAATTTTTCTCTTAGCAACACGATATTTCTGTAAAATCTTCACACAATATGAACAATGATATGAAGACTAATTTTGTATTAAAAGCTTAAAAATTTTACATTTTTAGTTATAGCGTTATTGCAGTAAACGAAGTGTTTTGTGTCTAGATGATTTTTAATTAGAAAATTAAACTGGCTAAAAAATAGAACAAAATCTTAAAGTGCCGGAATTGTTTGCAATTCTTTTATTAACTAAATTTTTTATAATTCTATGCAAGGAAAAGAAAAAATTCGAACTGACTACTCCAGCAGTCTCGAATATGAATTAACAAACAGAGAAAAATGCCTCATTCATTCAACACCTTGTGATTTCTTACTGTTCAAGTGATTTATAAAAACAAAATTTATTTATTTAAAGATTTCTTGTTAATAATAATGATGTTGATGAACATATTTTTTAGAAGCCAAGAAAAATGAAAGACTACATAACAATTTAATACATTTAAAGTTTTCATAAATGTATGTATGTGTGTAAAAATCTCTAAACACACACATCCACCCACATGCCCATACTCACCTGCAAATCTGTTTATCTTGTTATGTGAGCAGCTTCATTCTCCCCATCATATAACATTTCCGGTACACACATACTTGCACAAGCACACACTAGCTGCATGTGTATGTGTGTATGTGTGATTCATATCCGTGTTTATTATTAAATTTTACTTCAAGCATTTCTGTTATTTCTAATAATTTTTTTCTATTACTTCGGGTACATATTTTTTTTCTAATTGACTAATGAATTTTAATGATGACTTTCTTGCAATTTTCTCCACCTGCTATTTTTTTATTTTATACATTGTGTATTTTTGTAAGGGAAGCCAAAAGTACACATTTCGTGAAAGCAGATACGAAACACTTGATTCAAGTTCCTAAATCTACACTTTAGCCATTTTTATTATATCTATGATTTGATTTGAGTAAAAATAAAGAGTCTCAAGTAAGACAAGTAGACTTGAGTCGAACTCGTTCACTAGTTCATTTTGACACAAACCTATGATCAAGCCAATGTAATCTAAATGGGTTTGATCATTGGTTTGTGGCAAAAATGAACTAGTGAACGAGTTCGAGCCAAGTCTAAAGACAAGCATGCATGTGTGATTGGCGTGCATTCGATGTGTGTCGGATAGTCCTCTATTATCCAATCCCATCCAGATCAATCAAGTATTCGCATTGAAAAACAGTCTACTATTTTTAACTAAGATCATCAATCCTGTCTTTTTAATCGACTTCGAAAAAGCAGGAGGTTATCAGTATGTCTGTATTTTTTTTATTCACAATACTTCACAACTGCGGAAATTTTTGACTAATTTAAAAAATCCTGTTTTTGTCTGAGAGGATGATGTAGATTCCATTTAGTTAAAAAATTGGGTGGAGACAAGCCCGCTAAATTGTTTATATTGATTTTATGTACTTTTACTTACACAATTGCTACGAAGCCTAGTCGACATTTAAGGCTCTTGTCATGACAATCATGAACTTAAAACATGGGCGGAACTCCGCCCATTCACCATTTAATATTATCCTACTTATTATAAATGACGCCGCCGATGTCACATCAAGACGACAGTAAAAATTTAAACTTTTCTACTCTTTATCGGCAACAATTGGCTCTTATTGACAATATCTTACTAATCTCTAAGGTTTTTGTAAATCTATGCAGCATGTTAATAATAGTCAATTGCTGTCGACAAAGAGTATACAAGTGACAAATTTTACTGTCGTCTTGATATGAGGTCGACGACGCCATTCACAATAAGGGGGATACTCCTTGCACGTGATTCTATTCAACCCACTCTTCTGAAACTTTGCGCACACCCAGACCTCTGAAAATTACAGAATCCTGCATTTAAAAAGTATACGGGCCACGCCCATGAAGTTTTCTGTTAAATTTAATATGTGCATTTCCACAGAGTAGTACACTTTTTGTGACGTTACATTACTTGGTGACATAGCTTGTTGTTCAAAGAAAAACGAATGTTTCTCGACATTTAGTAAAAGATAGGACCAAATCGGACAACTAGGCTGTAAATTATAAGCTTAATTGCTGGGGTACGCAACGTGACAGTTACGTACGTGACTGTGGAAATGCCCATATACGTCTATTTGGATTACAAAAAACTTGATAATATAGTTTTGGCTGTTATAACTAATGACATAATTTTTTGATTAAAAAAGTGGGCGGGACTAAGCCTATTAAAACTTAACAATTTCTTTACGAAACTTGGAACACACCTTGAGCTCGGAAAGTGACGTCATGTTGAATTTGTAAAAGTGGGTGCGGGCATGATTAAGCCCCCGAACATTTAACAATGCCACTAAAAAAATTAAAATAAAACTTTTTAAAATAAAGTCTATTCTTTTAAAAAATTTTTCAAATATTTTATTATTGTCCAATATTTCTCTGCCACTTGGCTAGCTTCTTCAGGGATATACATATCGTTACCTTAATATAGAAAGGCCCTAACTCATTATTTTTTTGAAATATACTTTTTTTATACATTTACTTGGCTAGCTTTTTCAGGGATATATATATATCGTTACCTTAATGTAGAAAAGCCCTAACTCATTATTTTTTTGAGATAGACTTTTTTTATTAAATAAACTATATCGATAAATGGAAAATTCTCGATTTCAAAAAATAACGAGTTAGGGCCTTTCTATATTAAACGATATGTATATTAATATATTTTAATTTAAAATTTTTTAAAAAGACAGGATCTTTAGCCCAAATATAAAAAGAAATAAATTATATTGCAAGATTAAATAAATGCAAATTGTTCAAGGAATTCTTTTTAAAATACTAGAAGGAAACGCATTGTTTTTTACGATAATTTGGCGCTAAGAAATAGATGGATCCTGTTAAATTTTTTTCCATATGCTTGTAATTGTAGTAAATAAAAGTGACATAATATTGTAATTTATTACTCTCTTTACTTACATATGTTTTTAATAAATATTTTTTTTCTTCTTTATTGAACTGTTTTTTCTTTTAATATCGTCATATCTATGACGTATTATTGGGGAGGCCTTAAGCGTGCACATGTATGTACTTAATTGGTCCATTATTTCTTAATAGTTTACAAACTTTTTTTGTAATGGCATGAAGTCAGTTGAATGCAACTGAAGGTAAATAAATGTAATAAATAGTTCCGAGGAGGCATGAAGAAATAGAAATAAGAAAATAAGAAAAGTTATAAGTAATATTGCCGTAAGCGGAGCGGCAGATATCTTGCAAACAAGGGTGGGGTTGCGATAACAATGGCATGTAGTTTCTAATTAAATCGATTGAAAACGATTAAGGTGTAGCTTCAAGGTCTATCGTAGTTTCTTGTAGACTGGAGCACGCGCAAATTTAGTGATAATCTGCTAAAACTTTCATAGATGTAGTTGCTCTTTAAGGAATATTATTTCTTAAAGGATATCTTTTTACTTGTCAGTGTTGCAATTTAAATGACTGTTGCAAAATGTGGTATAAATTGGTAAAACTGTGTTTTTGTGAACCACCTTAGATGTATTTGTGCTTTAATTTTGGTAGTCAATAAAAACTGGTACGCAACCCTGGTCTAATGAGTTGCTATTGCCTTTTGGAAATTTTAATAAGCCCCATTAGATCAGGATTGCATTTTCTCAAAAGTCGTTTGACCATTTAGGAAAGTGAGTACCAGCCTTAAATAAGGGTTTGAATTCGATTTACTTATTTGGCGGCTAAATTTATGTGTTAATGCGTTTTCTTGAACATTGTCGAGTGAAACATTTTCCGCGAAACATTTAAATTCTTTCGTAAGCTTTCGGAGCAAAAATTTCATTGTATGGGCGGGTACAAACCTGCTCAATGTATAACTTAATTTTTCTATACATACTTACACACAGAAAAATTTCAACTTAAAATCTACGTAAACTAGGTTAATCTAATCTTTTTTGGCACTGATTTTGCTTCATATATGTTTCATGTTAATCTAACATGATTTGTAGTAATTTTCAAACAAAATTTTTCCTTTTGAAATAACTTTATTTCACGTTGATTTATCAAAATGAAGAATTATGTTGAATCAAAGTTATTTCAAATTGGAGCAACATGAATTTAATTTAATGTAGTATGGTTGACATAGACATCAGAAAAGTTTTTATTTGTATATAAATTGGCTTCCCCGGCCAAGATTTGAACTCAGAACTCATCGTGTGGTAGTCAACGTGCTTACCCCTGCAGCTATCCTCCGACAGCAAGACTAGTACACTGCCTACCAGACAGCAGCAGTTTGTTGGCTGTTTACAAACATCAAAATAACAACAACAATACACAAACAACTCACACAACAAAGCACAAAAGTGTATTGCAGCTATTAACAAAGCAAATAAACACCAACACACTCAAACAACATATTATTTCTTGTAAATTTAATGTGTTTTTAATGAATTTAATGAATCAAACTTTTTGCATGGTGATTTTACATTGGTATTTTTTCTGTGTGTATGTATGTATTTCAATTACACAGGGGGGCAAAAAGGCATTAAAATTTGTGAATGAATTGTATAAAATTGACAACCAAACATTCTTAATTTTTCGATAATTTTTGTTCTCAAACATAAAACAAAACTTTACCAGAAGAAGGTGTAAAGAAAAAAAACCAAACGTTGTCAAAGAAAGAGCGAAACTTTGTGAAATTTGAGAAACAAAACACAAAAATGAAAAAACATTCTCGAATCGGGAAACAAATTAGTCAAATCAAGAACGAAATAGTATTCCCAAAACCAAAGCGACTTGTTGTTGTAAACGTTTTTGTTCGAGGCCATTTAACTTATCTTTGTGTACATAATTCTCAATAATATTTTGAGAATTTTTCTATAAGCGTACGAAGTTTTGTTTAATTTTTTTTTCAATTAAAATAGTTTTTTGAAGCAGAAAGAAAATGCACATAGACGTGCTTAAATTCTTGCTGTTAATGCATTATAAATTTAACGTGAGATAAAAATACTTTGATATTTTTATATATAAGAACGAAGTGATCTCCAAATAATAAACATTTTGCTAAAAGAACGAACCAATTTTTTACCCTGAAGAATAGCATAAAGAAACGCAAACTGCATTTTTATACTTTATTGATTTTTATTTTATTAAATATTTGTAATGGTTTTTAAAAATAATTGATTTTGATCAGCGTGGATCCCCTTTCACGCTAAGAGAGGCATATGTGGCAGCTTAACAATATTTTGGACAATGAATTTAATAATACAAGACGTGTAAATTAGTAAGAAAATCAAAGATATAATAAAGTTTATTTCATATTGACAAATCTTAACATAAGTTCGTTATTAAAACATAGTGACCATGACATGAGTAAAAATTTATTAAATTAAAATTTAGTTCATCAAAGTAAAGGCTAATTATATTAGGCACCTTAAAAGAAAATTTCTTTTAATATAAGAAACACGTTGCTGAAACATCTGACTAGGAGTCCCCCTTCCAAGAAATAATTTTGGTTTACTGTTATTATTAATTTTTTTTATGGTAAAAAATAACAACACACTGCCTCGTACGAAATCTAGGCTATACAAATATGTATTCGATTATGTAGGGGTATGTATGTGCGTGAGTGTGTGTGTGTGTTTGTCTATGTATGTATGGATATGTTATGGCATTCTGCACGTGTCTATAAAACGTATGATTTATTTAAATTTATTTTTATGTGTACATACTATATAATTTAAGAATAATGGTTTTAACCTAATTATGACTTGAAAGGTTTATGGGAAACTCAATATTTTGTTTACTTTGTTACGTTAAATAATCGTTTGTGCTCCATAGACTAAAATATGATTATAGCCTTCATAAAGCAATAACACGAATGTCGTCTCACTTTAGCATTTTTTGAAATAAAATGCTTCATCCTATTCTAAATATTCTTTCTAATGGCAAACTGCTGGTACCAATTTCTTAAAATATTTTTCATAAAAATACAATAAATATTAAGAAATGCTGCACTACCAACTGATAAGTAAGACTGAAATAAATAAAAATAAGATACCTGTGAGAAGTCAGCCTCAGGATTCGGGTTGATTTTTTTATCAGTAAGGGCGTGCATTGCCCATAGGAAGCATATGCATATTTAGATATGAATTTCATCAAGCAGTTAACAAAAAAAGAATAGAGGTGTCTTAGGACACCCGGTTATAGCTATGCTGCTTAGCTATATAAAACAAACTTAAGGTGTTAAATAACAATGCAATAAAATTATATGATATGATGATGTCAAATTCGTCGCAAATATTTCAAAACCTTTCCATTTATTTCCCACTATTTTCTTTTCTAGCGGGGCACGATTAAATTAATGTATTATTTGTGGCCGGTGGCGGCTGTTAGCCGTCTTACAGCAGATTGACTGCGTTTTTTGGTTTGTGCTCATGTGCAAAAACAAATTAAGCAATCGTTCTCATTGTTTTTGTTTTGTTTCAAAGAACGAAAGAAAAACAAAATCAAACAATTTGTTTCCTTTATTTTCGAAATCGAAGAAATCAAAATAAAAATATTTTAACTGTAATAGTGTCGATTATTTTTGTTACGAAAATCATGTTTGAGCTCCTACATCACGCCATAAATAGCATAGCTATAATAAAAAAGTAAAAATATGTATATAACCATTGTATAAGATAACAAAAGGCTCACCGCGTGTGGCGAATTCCGTCCGACGCCATTATTCTGTGTATTTTCATATACACAAATGTTTCTCATTTTTGGCGACAAATATTCGCGCCTAAAAATTCATCGTTCGTACCAGTTATGTTTCTAGCATAATTTATGTAAATCAGGCCCACCTAATGAATAAAAAAGCTATCCAAATATCATAAAGGATATCTTTGCAAAATGAATAACAGCAACAAGTGAATTGGAAGATATAACACTTAAAAAAATGACACTGTATATGAAAATAAAATTAAGTGATAAATACGAACAAAGATTGAACAAAATGTGAACAGGATTAAGCATGCTGGAACTAAATATGCGATTCTTTATTCAATTTAGGTAAAAAAAGCGCTCAAAAATATTTAATTTTAACACATTTACCAACAAACGTCTACATTAAAAAAAAATCTATTTGTGACCTGCTCCACGAAAAGGGACCTATGCGCCGAAAAGAAGTTATTGAGAAAAACGAGTTTAATAAAAGCGCCTGATCATCTGGCGATGTATTTCGACTCTATGGTACTTTGTACGATGTTCACTATGCAATGTTGCCTCTATGAAAATTATTTTTGTAATTTTGTACCTTTGATATTGAACTTTTTTTAAATTTCAAATATTATATATATTATCTGTTTCTTTACAGGTGATTTGTAAAAAAAAGCTAAAAGACATAGAAACTTGCGGTTCGCGGCATTTGAAAGAGCGTTTTTTCCTATAAGAATCACTGAAAAAGTAAAAAAAAAATTTTTCGGCGCAGAGGCCCTTTTCGTGGAGCAGGGGCCCGCTTCTCAAAAATACAAATTACAAATCTACAAGTAAAATACACACAAAACAGCAACACTTTTACAAATTTTTTTGTTGTTTTGTGTGTATTTTACTTGTAGATTTGTAATTTGTATTTTTGAGAAACGGGCCCCAGGTCACATTTATGTATTTAAAACAGAATTCAAAACGAAATTATTTCTAAAAATTTTTAATTTGTTCTTCACACAAGAGAATTCGTAGTAATGTTTGTTATGCATTTAAATTTTATATTAATTTTTGTTTGTTTGCCATTTATTTTAATATTTTTTATATAACAACTTATTTTTTCTAATTAAAGCAAATACTAAAATATTCACCCTTATTGCAGTTGTCAACATCGACATCACGTCAATACAATACCAAAAAAAAAAATTGGATCTTATCTACTCGTTCTCGAGAACTATTTTGTGCTACTGACAGTCTATTGCTGTTTTCTAAGGTCTAGAAAATAGCATGAGCCTGTCAATAGCAGTCAGTTGTTCTCAAGAAATACCCAGTTTTTGGTATTGCATTTAAGTGACATCGATGTTGACAACTGGAATAAGGGTGACTAATATTACTATCACTTCAACATTAGTTATTCCAAAAGATGCCACACAAAGGAGTAGCGAAATATTGAAGAAAAAAAATAAATATTAAATTTTTGTTTATGGCGACCTTGCGACTAACAATTAAATACTAAAATAAATATAAAAAGGTCAAAAACATAGAATACTCGTTAAAAACAAAAAATTATGTATAAAAAAATTTGGCTGTACATTTTTACTACGCTTTGGTTTTTCTGGAGTCATGGAAAAGTAAATACCCTTCATTGTGGGCATTAAACTATGTATGATTATTATTTTTAATAGTGATAAACTAAAGGTAAATGACTTTAAGGAAAAGTATCAACAAATAATTATTCTTGTTTTTTTTTTGTTTTAATAATATTCATAACAAACTGAATACATTTCTTTTGAAAAAAACTGCTCCTGAAATTATATGTTTTTACTTCTCCATCAAATATCTAACTTGTTTATTAGTCCATAGACTTCTAATTACTTAATTAGTTGTATTATGAATATTATTGAAAGGAAAATATGTAAGTATAAGAATAATTGTTTGTTATGATTTTTCCTTAATGTCATTTACCTTTAGTTTGTCACTATTAAGAATAATAATCATACATAGTTTAATGCCAACAATGAAGGGCATTTACTTATCCATGACTCCAGAAAAACTAAAACGTAGTAAAAATGTACAGTCAAATTTGTTAATAGCATAATTTTTTGTTATTTATTCTATGTTTTTGACCTTTTTATATTTATTTTAGTATTTAATTGTTAACCACAAGGTCGCTATAAACAACATCAATTTTATATTTATTTATTATTATTTTTCAATATTTCGCTACTGTAGCATTTTCAGGAATATATAATGTCGAATTGACAGTAAGAATAATATTTTAATATTTGCAGTAGTTATAAAAAATTATTTGTCATATAAAAAATATAAAATAAATGCCATCACAAACGTTACTATGCATCCTCTGATGTGATAAATCAATTTAAAAATTTGTAGAAATAAATTCGTTTTGAATATGGTTTTAAGAACCTACTACCAGGCTAGACTTGCAATTTTTGTTACGGCAAGAGAGGAATACAAAAGGTATGAATTTCTATTTCAACACTCTCACAGTCCTCGTCCATGTTTGCAATTTTTGTTGCAGCAATTCTTGAGTTAATTGGTGAGAGGAGTGAGAAGATTGGGGAGGGGTACACAGTTTCATGTGGTTGGCAATTCTCTTTTGTTTTGAAATTCGCAGTTGTTAATTTGTTGGTGTACTTGAGGTTTTATTTTATTTTATTTGTTCAGTTGTATGAAAAACACAAAATGCAACAAAAAGTAAAAATAATTGTTAATTTTTCTGGCAAATTTGTTGTGAAATAAAATTTTTTAATACTTAATTGGAAAACTAGAATTTCCTAATGTGGACACTTATGCAATTTCAAAGCAGAATTATAAAAAATTGCAGCAACAAAAATTGCAAGTCTGGACCAGGAAATATATCTTCGGCGTACGGCTAATAAATCACTTCAAGTGTTTCTCTATTTTTGGTTTAAAACGCATCAAATTGGGCGTTTAAACTACGAATACAGGCCATATGGTTTTTTTTACTTACAGACCACATGTTTTGCATTAAAGGAGCACTAAAATTTTTTCCAAGCCTCTACTTTTTCTTCAGATCATTTTCGACTTGTTTTCTTACACTCTATTATTGTTTTATACTCTTCCACTTCGCCAGGCATATGTATATGTATATAATTTTTGAAATTTGCAACCTTTAATTAAAATTTCTTAACTTTTTTGGCCTTTTGATTGTACAAAGAATTGATAGCCTACTGCAAAACAGCTGTCTTTTGACATTTATTCTAGTGCTGCCATAATATTATTTTTTAAACTACACATAAGGTATGGTACACTGATTTACTCCTGTTGAGTTTAAACTACATATATTTATATATTTATATTTGAGTTTAGTTTAACTAAAACAGCGTTTAAACTTTGACTGATTTATTAGCCCTTAGAGTGTAAACCTGCTAACTCACTTCCAGCAAATTTTACAGGAGAGACAAAATACAAAATTAACGGTTTCTAAACAAAGCTTAAGAAAATTATTCCAATACATTAATACCATAATTCTGTTCGACGAAAAAAAGCCGCAGTTGTGATTCTTTTAAACAATTACCCCCATATTCATATAATTTAAAGTGAATTGGAAATGTATTTTTTTATGAATATGGGGGTTATTATTTATTGTCTATGCTAGAAGGTTCGTGTATTCGCTTCATGATTATGTTCCCAACATTATATCCAAAACATATATTTTTCATATATTTTTCAAACTATTGTATAATACTTTAATTGAATTTTTATGTTTTAAAAAAATGATAATAATATTTTTATTTTTCATTATCAAAGACAACAACCATTTTTGAAGAAAATAATTGGGAGAATTCAAAAACAAGAACTCAAAAGTATTTTCTATCAAAAACGTTATAAATCTTCTTACTGAATTAAGGCATAAGTTTCTTCGACATATAGATAGGGTTTCTAATTTCCCGGACTTTTTCAATTCCCGGGTATTCCCGGGAATTTCAAAAACATATGAATTCAATTAAATGACGTCAATAAAAAATATAATTTTATGATAAAATATACACCATACAAAAAAGTAATATGAATAATTTTGTAATATCAATTAATATATTTGTAATATCAATTAAAAAATTAATTAAATTTTCACCTATAAGCAATTTGATAATATTAATTAAGATTTTCCACTTAAATTAATTAATGCAATTAAAAATGTAATTGAATCAATTAAATTCTTAATTGGAAACATTAATTGGTGAATCCTTTTTTCTGTGAACATTCAAATTAAAAACAAAACAACTTTATTCGTTAATTTCATGAACAACAATATTTAAAAAGCACAACAAAAAAAAAATCATATGCTTTTAGTTATATCATGGATGGAAATTCCATCTACATCTTAAGTTGAAAATATTTCGTAACGCTTCAAGTTATTGGATTCACCTCGGAAGCCTTTATTACATTTGTTTCCATGCTTATACATATTATCATCGTTACAGAGTTGTAATTTTAAGTAATAAAACAACGAACAGCAATGTAAAAAAAGCCAATTCCAAAAACCGATATATGAAATTCCCGAAAATTCCCGTTGAAAATTTCCCGGGACTTGCAAAAAAATAATTCCCGGGTATTCCCGGGATTTTTTTCCCGCGTAGAAACTCTACATATAGAGCTTCAAATTAAAATAAATATTTTAGCGAGTCGATAAGGCGCCTCCTTCTCTTTCGAACGGCCCTAAAAGGTCATATGTTATAAAAAATGGATTTAGCAGGTTTACACTCTAAGCCTATGATATTTGTGTCTGTGCTAAAATTAAATAATTTGGAACCTTGTTTTTAAAATAAATTGAATTAAAAATCTTTCATTTAGGTCCAGCATGCTTGAGTTTATTCTCACTTCGTTCAATTATTTGCTCGTACTCGTATTTATCATTTCATTTTATTTCCATATCTTCTAATTCACTTGTTTGCTACTGTTATTAATTTTTCAATGATATCCTGTATGATATCTGTACGAAGAGACGACATTTATATAGCTTTTTTATTCATTAGGTTGGCCTGATTTACATTAATTATGCTGAAAACATAACTGGTACGAACGATGAATTTTTAGGCGCGAATATTTGTCGCCAAAAATTAAATCTTACTGTATATGAAAATCCACACAAACATGGCATCGGACGGAATTGGATTTACATATTTCTATTTCTTATGCAGGACCATTGTTACAACATGAGGTGGTTGTGTATGAGATTGAAAAGTGTGTAGATGGGGTGGTTGTATGAAGTTGTGTTTCGGCTGCAATAATTTAAATACGTTTATGTCGAAAATTAACTAGTGAACGAGTTGGACCCGTCTTCTTTATGCATACCATGCATTCTACGCGTTTTGCTCTGTAATTTGTAACATACAATTACATTGATTCTGGAATGGATGGTACACCATTTCCTTTTTATAACAGCTGTTATTTTTTCGTCGTTATTCCAGTTCAATTGGCAAATTGACATAGCGAATTTTCGTGGAAAAATTCGTGGTGTTAAGCGAACTTCGTTCGTGTTCGTTTCAGTTGTGTTGGTAGTGTTTTACATTTATAATAGTTTTATTTCCAGTCTTTGTCTACACGAAATAATAAAAATATTTTTTATATTAATTTGAAGTTTTCATGAATTATAGATATAGTTAATAATATACATACATAAGTATATAAATAATGACAGTATATATTTTTTTATTACTTTTTAAAATATTCTTAAAAAAAAGACGAAAAGGAAAACAATTTTTGATAATTATTTCGGTAGAGGATTTCTTTTTCAAACCTCAATGAATAATTTTACCATAAAAATTGTTTAAAATATAATTAATTTTTATTTTATTACTTTATGTTTATTTTATTAATATTATTTTATTTTGCTTAAATAGTCAACGTCGAGCGACAATTTTTGTTTAAATCAAGCCTATTGTAAATATTTTAGGTGCGAAAAGCAAACACTGTTAATTTTATTTACAATCGAATGAATATAATCGAAATCATTGTTGTCATGCGAATTTTAATAGAAACTAAAACTAGCGTAATTAAAAAATTTTCAAAGATGCTTTTCACACTTTTGTGACATTTGTGTATTAAAGTTTATTAACCGACTTAAGGTGTTAATTTTTTTAAAAGGTTAATAAAATATGTCCAACAATCAAGGTTGCCACATTCGATTATAAAACGCACACAAAAACCGATTGCATCTAATAGATAATTTCGCATTATAATGAAAAAATTATTAATTCTTGGGATCTTCTTTCTAGCCCTAAATAAGTGTTAATTTCTAATCATGTGGCAACCCCAGCGGAGATTTTTGATTTGACAAAAATATTTGAATAACAAATTTAGACGGCAAACATGTTTCAAACCAGATTTTAGCTTTAAGCCAATAAGTGTTATTATTTAAAACATTGCATTCTGCTTAACTTTTAACTTTTTTTAACTTAAAGTTTTATTGAAGCAGATCTTTGAATGCTTCTTTTTTATTTGCTAAAAGAATCTTAATGGCAAATTCTTAAAAACAACATATTTGTGACATGTTGAAATCACTTTCTTTATACTATTATACATACATATGTACATTAGGGGTATAACCAATTTTTTCGCATAGTACCATAAGGTCAACCATGTCCTAGTTACCACGAAAATCATAATCTTTTGTAATTTTTCTCAAAAAAAAAATCCACGCACCAATTGGTTTTTCTAGGCAGGTGTATAAAAAATTTGGAACAATTAAAAGCACGGACTTGAACTAACAAAAATATTATTTTATATAATCTAAAATTATTTCGAGGCCTTCTTAATGCAATATTGAATATTCATAATTTTATACGGTGTTTTTTTTATTTATTTATTGTTTTAAATAAACATACTCGTATTATTAATTTTTCTTAACCAAAAAGAAAATTATACATTTTCTAAACTCCATAGTGGTTGGTGTGTGAAGTTTTTTGACCTTAGCGAAAAAATAAATATACGTTCCCTTATAGTTTTTTGTGCTCTATCGATCGGACTGTGCTATGCCAATTTTGATATTTTAAAATATTGTTAAAAAGTTATATCCCTAATGTACATTTAATTCATATTTTTTTATATAAAAAACCACACAAATAAGCGTTTGATTTTTGTTCTTTTTGGTTTCTTTTATAATTTACAGAATTAACTTTTGATTTGTTTTAAGTTTCTTTTGTATTTTTTTGTTGTTAATTTTATATATTTTTGAAATTTGCACTTTTGCTCGGTAGAATATTTATGCTTGATATGGCGGAACTTTTCATTTATCATTTATAATAAGCAAACTCATTTCAGTTCGGTTGTCTGACACTCAACCCAACTTTAACATTGGCATTGTCATTCACAACTTAGATAACGGTTAAGTTTGTGATATGATCTTCACGTAAATATTTGTTGTGTTTGGCAATACAAAAAAATAATTGCGTGCCCCAGTAGCCTAGTGGGTAGTGTGCTAGGCTACTGGGCTAGGGGTCGTGGGTTCGATTCCCACCAAAGATTTTGGTGTACTTCACTACAACGGAAAAGCGGGTCTTCGTTACTATGCCCGTTGAAATAAGTTACTATATAATTTGTAATTGTATTTGTAAACTTTAATGCCCTAATTCAGTAAGAAGATTTAGGACGTTTTTGTTTGAAAATACCTTTGAGTTTTTGTTTTTGAATTCTCTAAATTATTTTCTTCAAAAATGGTTGTTGTCTTTGATAATGAAATATAAAAATATTATTATCATCTTTTTAAAACATAAAAATTAAATTAAAGTATTGTGCAATAGTTTGGAAAATATATGAAAAAATATGTGTTCGATATAATGTTTGGAACAAAATCATAAAGCAAATACACGAACCTTCTAGTGTAGACAGTAAATAATAATTGTTTTACAATACAATCGTCGAACAGAATTAGGGCATTAATAAATAAATACCATTTGGTTTGTGTTAAACTTGACGGGCAGGGGGAGGGGGGCTGTACTATAATTTTGCAACCCATTGTAGAACGATAAAAGTAACAGTGCAAATTAGTTAGAATACGTCTAATTGCTATTGGCATTATGACATTTTCCCACTTCAACTTTAAGATACCTTTGTGATAAGTACAAAATCGTTGAAATACATATGTTAAAGTTTTGACAGTTGGACCGACCATCGCCAAAAGTCTTTAATTGAGTATAAAATATAATGGCATAAGATGAGCCCATGAAAATCGATTTTTAAATTCAATTCCAACCAATCGATAAAATGCCAAATGGCAATTTAAACAAAAACGTATCTGAAATGTGAGATTTTTATTACGAGTATGAAAATGAAAATATCATTTATTTTTTAATTAAATCAAAAACTCTTGCTCGCTTTTACAACATTGTCGGACATTATCAAGAAATAGTTTTTTTTAGTGTGTAGTACGACTGAGTTTGTGCAATATTTATTTACGAGTATTTGTGTGCCATAAACGTAAATATAGAAATGGTAATAAAAGCTGCTCGTGTCTTTGCAACGAAGAACAATGAACTATCATCACAAATTCAATGCCAACTACAAGCCACCCTGGACAATAGCAGGGGCAGCGACTAACACCATCAGCTGTTCCTGCTACAACAATCATATAATCCTTTTCCTACAACTTTGCGTTGCATAAAAATTAAAATAGAAAATTAGTTTTCAGTAACAAGAGGGAGGTAAGCAGGCACCAACAAACTGCATGCAAATGTTTATTCAATGTTTTTATTGCCAGGATTTTAAGTTGTAACTAAGTAAAGCAGGAATGTAAAGTTTATTGGCCTGCAAATAAGAAAATCTTCATTTAAATAACTGCCAATGTAGTACGAGTAAGCAAGCCAGCGAGGTTCAAGGCAAATCAAGTAGAGTAGAGGAGTTTCTATCTGAATGCATGAGCACGAGCAAATGCTTTACAAGAAGTTTAATTTCTGCTTGTTCTTTTCATCACTAAAATAAATTCACTGTTCAAACATGTATAAGTATATGTGTGTGTATGTATGTACGTGGAAAAAGGATATTTGCTTTCCACTCATCCCGTCACTTGGTAACAGCATAAGTTTTGGGAAAAGGAAAATAAAGGGAGGGAAATGAAATAAAACTATGCATCTGAATAGTAGTAAGGAAAGCTGTAATTGTGCTTTTGCATAATTAAGGCCAATAATTAATATATTTATTTTATTATTAAGACTTAATTAAGTGATAGCAAGTTTAGATTTCAAATGAAAATTGTATTTTAAACATCAATTACACTTTGCATTGTGACCGCTTTCCATTAGAAAGCTTGTGTTGTAACCGACAATTATGATGAGCTCTGACATGAATAAACAAAATTTTATATTATACATCGTTAGATTAATATAGAAAAGCCCTAACTCATTATTTTTTTGAAATCGAAAAGTTTGTATATTTCGATAGAAGAACTCTAATGTATGGCACACAAGATCCATTAGTTGTCGCAGTGCCGATCTTTGGAGCAGATCTTACTCTTTTTTTTTATTCTATTCTAAAGTATTGAAAAATGTAAAAATATCGAAATCAAAAAAATAATGAGTTAGGGCCTTTCTACATATAATAAGGTAACGATATACATACATATAAAATCAGAAAATAAGTAATGCCCTAATTCAGTAAGAAGATTTAGGACGTTTTTGTTTGAAAATACTTTTGAGTTCTTGTTTTTGAATTCTCTAAATTATTTTCTTCAAAAATGGTTGTTGTCTTTGATAATGAAATATAAAAATATTATTATCATCTTCTTAAGACATAAAAATTAAATTAAAGTATTGTGCAATAGTTTGGAAAATATATGAAAAAATATGTGTTCGATATAATGTTTGGAACAAAATCATAAAGCAAATACACGAACCTTCTAGCATTGACAATAAATAATCATTGTTTTAAAGAATCACAACTGCGGCTTTTTTTCGTCCACAAACAAGCCGATACAATCGTCGAACAGAATTGGGGCATAAGTTACACAAACTCTTAAATTCTTCTTTTTATTGATATGGTAAAATTAGCCAAAACTCATCTAGTCACACATTTTCATCCGTCTATGTTCAAAAATATTGAATTTGGTAACAAAAGACAAAAGACCTTTGAGAACTAAATAAATTAAATCTTGAATTTTTTTTGCTTTTCCTATAAAATAATTTATATGTAACTTTCGCCATCAGAAAAAAGTTTGATTATACAAAGGGTGTATATATCAATACCTTAATATAGAAACGCCCCAACTCATTATAATTTTAAAATGAATTTTTTGCGTTTATCGATAGATTAGAGGTTCATGTATGGAAATATAATAAGAAACTAAATTCGAAAGAAAAAATAATGACTTAGGGCTTTTCTGTATTAAGGTAACGATATGTACATATAGTATACACAAATATGTAAATAGAAAGAATTGCTTGTTTTGAAATGTCAAGCCCATACACCGCAAAAATAACTTTGAAACCCAAAGGATTTCAACAGCAACTTTCGCCTAAAGCTTCTTTTACACAAATTATATACAAATAAAAGTTTGAAATATTATTTTTAAAACTTTATTTCCAAGTGCGTGGCAATAGGTTTGCCCTAAGACCTTATAGTTATAAGTTTTTAACTGATTATAATTCTGTTAACGTTTCATGATTAACTTGCATAACTTCTCTGGAAACTTTATTTTCTCTGTTAGTTGCAAACAAAATTAACATTATGTTTTCCTAACTAATCGACCGAGTGAATCTAATTGCCTTTCAAAATCACGCCCGTTTGATTAGGTGTTGCTTACAGGAGCTTGCAAATACACTACGGGAAAGCAAACCAATACCAAACTTGCCATGCAACTGTTTCCTAAGGGGCAGGGATTGGTTCTGTGCGTTTCGATTGTAAAGGGTCAATTGTCATAGCTTAGAAACTCTGTGAGAGGTCTCAGATTCAAGGTTCAATCAGACGTGTCATACCATAAAGCCACAGCCATAATCATTGCCATAACCATAAATATATTTGCTTCCCCTATTAGTGCTGCCATAACCAAAAACAGCTGTTTATTTGTTCATTAATTTTAAAAGTTCAACAACAAATATATGTAACCAGCAAACAGCTGTTTATTTGTACGACAAAAAACGAAAATTAAATTTTTTTCTATATTTGTAATTATGGCTACTATGACGTTATGGCGAGCCATCTGTAATCAAATACAATGTTGCCCATAAATTTGGTTCGATCAGCTGTTTTGTGTGGTTATGGCACGTTTAATTGAATTTTTAGCTTTCTTTTTAACGCCGGGCATTTTAAATGTTATTTTGTTGTTAAATTTATTTTCTTTTATTGGCAGCTGACCTTGACGTTCAAATATTTAATTCGAACTTAATTCCGAATGTTGCCGAAACCAGTAATTTGTAGAATGCCAAATAGCCATCTACTCGTTTTTGAAAAGTTCTCGATTCGGTTTACAGAATGAACCCGTATCAAGTTTTCGGGCTAATGTTTGTTGGGTGCGACCAAATTTGTTTCATTGTATTCCCTTATGGGCGCGTGTGTGCAAATGTTTATTGGAATGCGTGTGTGTATGTTCGGGATTTTCTGAGGCTTTTAATAAATAATAATAGAGTTTTTAAACTTCTTCTTGTTTTTTCTTCCCTAAACATTTTTGGGTTGAAAGCTGTTTCCGTGTATGTGTTAGCTGGTAAAATTTCTTAAGCATATAAAAAATAAATCACATACAATAAAAAAAAAAGATCCAGACACGGTAGCGCCAATTTTTGGTTGGATGGTTTTGGTGCGTTTTATTATAGATACGACCTAGTTAAATGAGAAGGAAACAACGTGCGTGTGTGTGTTTTCATACATATTTATTTCTATTGTATCTTACATTAGCAACAAGAAAAATTTAGATGAAAAGCACAATTATTGTGTCCTTTATTTAATAAAATTATAAATTTATTTTATTATTGAAGTTGTGGTTTCTTGCGTTTTGTTTGAAGTTGCTTCATAGAATACGAGTAAACAGATGATGATTGATGAATGAAATCATTTTTTAAAATGTGGGTAAAGTGGTGAAAATGGAATAGCATGACTTGTATTTGAAACAAGACTTGAGGGCAAAACGAAATGGAACTTGCATTTGCAGATTGATTTACTTATAGTATATGTACATATGTATCTGCTTTGTTATTACCCCATACTTAAGTAATACGATTTTGTAGCAATAGCCAGTGTGTTAGTGGCTGCACACCGTTTCTTTAGGCCTGAATAAGTCTTAAAAACTCTGTGACTTATACATATATTTGTGATTTTTTTCTATAAAAGCAAGACCTGCTTGCCAATTTAGCCGACTAAAGTTAACTGAAAGACACATCGCTCATTTACTTTAATAGTGTTATAACTGGAAAAAATGCCTTTTCTAAATTAATGAGGCTGAATACTTCGGCATTTTGTATCATATCTTATGTAAAACTTTTTTATAAATTGCTTGCACCGCTATCTCCTGAGAGACGAATACTTTTTCATGTCTTCATTAAGTTGTATGCAAATTTAAAATTTTAAACTTCTTTTCTGCAAAAAAGTTTTTTGTTTCTTTTAAATGACAGTTAGGTATATGCCCTGTAACAATTTGTTTTTTGTACATAAATCAACTCATAAATATTGTTGCGAATTGTTAAAATTAGCATCAGCATTCATTTCAATCATACAAAATTACATATTATTTTTTTTATTAGATAAGTTTATACAAACATTTTTATGTATGTATGTACATAAAAATGTACAAACCCATAAAACAGTGAGAGCCCTTACCAAACTGAACAATTTTGCTTGTAAATATTTGCAGCCATTGTGGCATTCTGGGTCCGTTTATAGGACTTCTGATAGTACGAGTATACATATTTAAATTTTCGGGTAATAAAAATATATATCGCATTTGTTTTGTTTAACAACAGCTTATTTTTATTATTGTTTGCTCTTTATTTTATTTAATTTTTATTTTTGATATGAAATCATATTCATAGATACAAATATTGAAGTCGTTTCCTTGAAATTTGCAATGAATTTTGTAATAAAATTCTTCATTTAACAAAAACTAAATGAGTTGAATGAACGTTTGTTTGTTGGCGCTTTAAAGCTTTACAAATTAAACACAATTTAAGATTCTTTTTGTTTTTTGTTTATATATGTATATACAATATACAAAAAGGTTTTAAATTTATTCACATATTTACATACAAGTCGAATTTTCTGCTTTAGTGTTCTTTTTTTTTGTATTAATTTCAGAGCTTTTTAATTTGACTCAAATATTCGTAGTTAAATAATAAAACTGAATATTAATAGATTTTTCTATTACAACAGCTGTTTTTAAGGTCTTGATATAAAATAACATACGACTAATGCAATAATATTAACCGCTTCACTTCAATAGACTTCAGTTTTTAGTTGACGACTTGCCCATATTAAGGTAGTCGTTTTTTTTTTAATATATTCAATAGAATAAATTAGGAGCTAACAATTTTTCACATAAACTTTTTTCTCTTAAATTTTCCCATTTTTTCCCCATATATTCCAATATTACGGACATAAGTTGAATTAAACTATTTGTTCGAGTTTTAGGTCTGTTGGTATTTATAAATTACAGATTTCCATTTATACTTGAATGCCCTTAGTTTTCTTATCAATGATTTCAGTAGACCGTAAACAAAGCACACGTTTCAAACTGTTTATAGTCTCCCTTTTAGCCCATTACCAGCGCGCGTGTATGTCCAAGGGTGCCAGATTTCTTTAAGATTTACTTAATGCTTAATTTTAACGCAAGTGAGCTGAGCACCTTGTTCTTCCGCAAGTTTATATTTTTATGTCTAGATGGACAAAAATTAATAGGTCTTGCTTTCATTGAAATAAATTTTAAAACAAGTCAATCTTCTTGATAACTACTGTGAGAGCCAGAATATGAGTTCATTATCATTTGACTTTACATTTAATAATTTTGGCTGTTAACTCACTATTTTATATATATCCTACCTTAAATCTTTAAGTTGCCTCAAAATGAGATTGTGGAGTTACCAGACAATTTTTCTTCTTTGGCAATGGAAGTTTCTAATGTCTGTTTTCACGAAGAAGAATTAATATGTTAATATCTAAATCGTTATTATTGTTAATGGTAACTATGAATTTTCTTAAAGTTGTAGGGTGTAAATCGCACCAAACAGTATTTGTTTTGGACTAGTTTCAATTTATATGCTGCAATTTTGTTTATTAGCAAACTTAACAGACTCAACAGCTTCATCTCTGAACGTACGATGTCGTCTATATGTTGCGCTTATTGATGACTGATTTTCATTGTTCAAGCTTCAATCTATTCATGATAATTTGTCAAATAATACTGATCATAAGTGTCAAAAAGTGACACAGTGAAAGTATGACAGTTAATATTAAAACAGAATAACGTCCCTTTTCACAATGTATGGTTAAGAGTTAACGTGAACTTTAACTGACAGTTCTTCATACAAAACTTGCAGTTAAAGTCTCTGTTATTTTTTAACCATACATTGTGAAAAGGTACGTAAGTCCGCAACATCAGGAAAAATCGCTCTCAAATTAACAAAGTCCGTAATAAAATGTGTGATAGAGAGAGGGAGGAGTACCATCTCTTTCTGTCTTTCTGCCAGCTGGATTAAGACTTTGCAAAGTAAACTTTCCGTGTGTAAAATAGGTATAGGTTTGCTTACAAAATGTATGAAATTTATTGAAAGTATGGTAGCACGGTTGAGAGCATATTTACTTATATGTGAGATTCTATCTCTCGACTGCTTTTTGGGCCTGCATTTTTGTGTAAATTTGTATGGAAAATGTGTTTATGCCGCAATTCTGTTTTATCATTTAACCATTTCATAAGTTCTGTCAGGGTTAAAAAAATACCCTCTAAAACAATTACAGTGGAATCTCCCTTAACGGACACTTCCTATAGGCGGACACCCCCTTTAGACGGACACTTATTACAGGTCCCGGCAGCGCTCCATTTAAATGTTTAGTTTTCTCTTGACCGGACAGTCCCCTTGTACGGACACATTTCAATGGTCCCTTCAGTGTCCGCTCAAGAGAGATTCCACTGTATATATGAAAAAATAATAGTTGTTGTGTTTTATATTTTATTAAAGTATCTTTGTCTAAATTATTTGTCGATTTTTTATCATCAATTTCATCTGGCAACAATTTTGTAAGATTTTTCGTCGTTAAGCGTTAAATACTTGTTTGAAAAGCGAAATGATTAAAATGTACAAAAACAGGCACATTTTTTTTATTGAACACAAATAATTTCATAATAGAGAGGTGCAAAAAAATTTTAAATTAATTGAATAAATGAAAAAGCTTTTAAGTATGATTGATAAGATTAAATACTTAAAAAAAAATCTTAATCGTTTTTTTTTTTGTGTGCGCACTGTACAAAAAACTAAAGAAGTAGCAAAATCACAACACATTGTAAATTTTTTATGCAAATAAATTGATTTTCTAAAAGGCAAAACTGCCTTTGTCTTTGAAGAAAGAAAGAAAAAATTCAACACAAGATACGTTTTATATACTATACTTTCATAAATATTGAAAGATGTGGCGCGTGGCTAAAGAAAAAAATGTTCTGCTCTGCTATAGAGCGTAATTTAATCAAACAAGATCACATGACAGGATCGCCAGCAGAGGCAGCAGAATAATCTGACATTTTGTTAAACAAACTCCGAAAAGAAAAAAAATGTTATTGTGAAAAAGTTTTAATAGAAGTGATATTTAAGATGGACCAAATATTTACCCACAAAAAAAAAAATTTTACTTTTTTGGTTGTACGAGTATGTATCACAAAAAAACAAAGCAAAACCTTTTATCTCTTACAACGATAGGTAGATGTGTTTGTTGCCTTTGCTCCATCTAAGAAGTTGTTTATTTTTCTTGCCTGCCTTATATTATTTTTCCTTATTTATTCCATGTACACTAGTTTATTGTTATAAAGAGTTTTGAAATTGATATTGTTTTGCTATTTTGTATTAGTTTTTCTAAGGAGAACAAAGAATTTTGCAATCTGGGTCATTCTGTGCATAAGTACGTATGTAAGTACCAAAATGTGTGCATAAATAAATAAATAAATAGGTAGGTATGCATATATTTATAGTAAATGAATATGTATACTCGTATCTGCAAAGTATTGGATTGATGTACATACAGTTTGTCAAGAAAATGTTTTGACATAGTTAAAATCGTTATACATTTTGATTTTTATCATAAATATTTTTATTTTTCTTTGCATTATGAAATTTTTGGTTATGGATTTCATTTTATTTACATTTAAGTGAACAAATAGTAGTAAGTTATACGCAAAATTAAAAAGTGAGAGCATAAAAATTACATGAAAGCTAAAAAAACTCAAAAATTTCTCTGTCAAGAAAATGTTTTTACATCCTTGTATTATATAGTAAGAAAATAGGAAAGATTTTAAGGTGTACAAAAATAATTTTTTTTGGCTCCATTGGTATTAAATCGGCATGTAAGACGACTTCTCATGGAAAAAAATTTTCTTTTCCAAATATTCCGCCGAAATTTCTCATATTCCCCTCGTATTACTGTTTTAAACTCCATTTACTTCTTGAAATACCCTTTGGAAATACTATTTTTCAAATAAACCCATACATCTTGAGATGGAGTATCCACAACCTTACCGCAATTGAAAGGACACCATGTTCTTATCCAAAGTGCCTCATGTTTGAGGTCAATACATTAATAAAAATTCACATGAGACAAAGGCAATTGCTCAAAAGAATCGACTGTACTTCAATAAATGGTCGGAAATCCCCGCTTTCTAGAGTTTAGCCCAAACAGCAACAATTGTCTTTTGTGATAACGTATACTTACAAGCTTGATGGCTTCTACGATAATGTGATTTTCGGCGACGAAACCAAACTTCTGCTTTATTAGAATGATGGATCTAACAAAGTATGGAGGAAAAAAAATCTTTAAAAATATTGGAAAGTGAGACCGTAAACCCATCTGTAAAACTTAAAAAAGGTTGGTTGATGGATTGGAGGTATATATACATACATATGTACATATGTATATATATGGTGTAAAACGTGGGATACATTTCCTTTATTGAGAACACCATGAATGCGGGGCAGTGCCTTAATATATTGAAGCATTTTTTTGGATGACAGCTCGAGTAAATTTGGGTTTATTGCTGGAAAACATGCAAGTTTCCAGTTGTTATCAATCTAATGATACCAAACACGAGGCACTTTCGGTAAGAACATGGTGTCTTTTCAATTGCGGCAAAGCTGTGGATACTCCATCTCAAGGTCCAGATCTATGCCCTATTCAAAATTTATGGATTTATTTGAAAAATAGTATTTCCAAAGGTTATTTCAAGAACTAAATGGAGTTTAAAACAGTGATACGAGGGGAACATGAGAAATTTCAGCGGAATATTTGGAAAAGAAAATTTTTTTCTATGAGAAGTCGTTATACAAGCCGATTTAATACCAAAGGAGCCAAAAAAAAATTATTTTTGTACACCTTAAAATCTTTCCTATTTTCTTACTATATAATACAAGGATGTAAAAACATTTTCTTCACAGAGACATTTGAGTTTTTTTGACTTTCATGTAATTTTTATGCTCTCACTTTTTAATTTTGCTTATAACTTACTACTATATGCTCACTTAAATGTAAATCTATAACAAAAAATTTCATAAGGCAAAAACGGAAAGAAATATTTACGATAAAAGTAAAAATTTAAAAGGATTTTAACGATGTCAAAACATTTCCTTGACAGACTGTATGTATGTATGTAGGTGCGTATATATGTACATACATTATGAGTATATTAATGGTTACTCAGTAATCACTACTTCTTTGTAGTTTGAATTAAATTTTCTGCTTCTGCTCTGAGCTTGTAACAAAAACTTATGCTTTACATTATCAAATGTCATAAATTTTTTCCCATTTATACCACAAATAATTGGGAAATGGGGGTGGGGGGCAGGTGTTTTCGTTCTTCGCAACTATAGGTATAATTTTATTTATAATCGTTTCCACAAAGTGTTTAAATAAGATTTTTTATTTTTATTTTTATCTTTAGCAAATATTAAATTAATTTAACCTTTTGTTTGCTTGCAGCTGCAAGTAGTGTTGTGTTTTTGAAACGAATTTGTGAATGAGTTAATGCCCTGAAGTTTTTTAACCCTTCTTCCAATAACTTGTCAATACTTGTACTCGTAATAGTTGTAGTTTAACGTGTTCTAGAAAAACTTGGTCAACAGAACAACAACAGCAAAATACATATATATGTATGTATGTGTAAATATGTTCTGCTTAAAGATGCATATGCTTGTACTCGTTAATATAAACAAGTAAGAGTGCTATATTCGGCTGTGCCGAATCTTATATACCCTTTACCAACGTACGTACATATATATAGTATACAGACACATACATACATATTTGTTTTGTGAAAAATTTATCATTTTTTTAAAGTTTCCATCTTTGGAGCTGTAATTTTCTTTCAGAAGCATAAAATATATTCAATTTATAAAGAAAAAGAAAAAAATTGTTAGACCTATTTAATTTTACATAACACAAAAAGTGTGAGTTTTCCAACCCTGGAGTCATAATTTTGGATTTTTTTGTTCTTTAAAAAATACATAAAATATGTTAAGTGAAAAAAGCAAAAACGAAATAAGGAAAAACTTAAGGTCAGATTTTGTAAATTCAAACGATTTTTTCGTTTTGAAATTTGTATGGAAAAAATATTTTTTGAAAAGAATTTTCGTTATTTTTCATACAAATTTGAAGCGTTTAGAAACAAAATTTTTTACAAAATCTGCTTATTAGTTTCATTTAATTCCTTTAATATTAAAAACTTCAGTAAAGTGCGACTTTGAATCGCGCACGGCTTTTTTGAAGTTTTTTCTTCAGTTTAAACGATTTTTCAGTTTTGTCGCTTTTTTCTCGTTTTGGCGATTTTTTTCTGTTTTTGGAGGTTTTTTTTATTTTGGTGATTTTTTTCTGTTATTGGGACTTTCTTCATTTTGTAGATTTTTCTCATTTTGACGATTTTTTTTTCATTTTTGCGATTTTTTTCTGTTTTTGGGTTTTTTCTATTTAGGATTTTTTTTCTTTTTTTTTCATTTTGGCTACTTTTTTCTGTTTTTTGGGTTTTTTTTCGTTTTGGCGATTTTTTTCATTTTGGCGATTTTTTTTCATTTTGGCGATTTTCTTTCATTTTGGCGATTTTTTTTTATTTAAGCAATTTTTCCGGTTTTTCGCGATTTATTTTAGTCCTAGAAATTTTTTTTATATGGCGATTTTTTTCTGTTTTTGGGTTTTTTTCATTATGGCGTTTTTTCCTGCTTTGGGGTTTTTTTATTTAGGCGATTTTGTTCTCTTTTTTGGGGTTTTTTCATCTTGGCGATTTTTTTTTTCATTTTGTCGTTTTTTTCCTGTTTTGGGTTTTTTTTCATTTTGGCGATTTTTTCATGTTTTTTTTGGGGTATTTTTCGTTTTGGCGATTTTTTTGTTTTTCGCGATTTTTTTCCGTTTGGCGATTTTATAATTCCTTGATTTTTTAGTTTTACCGTTTTTGAAAATTTCAAGAGTTTTGCTTTTACGGTTTCCAAGATACAGCAAGTTGTCAAAATTGCATAGTCAAAATTGCATTAACTGATGGAACACCCTTTAATTTAAATTTTTTGAAATTTTAGTGTTAATTTTTGTAGTCTGTATAAAAATACACTAACCTTACAAATTTCAAGTGTATATACATATAATTGTATGTATATTACATGGGATTTTAGAATTTTTCGTTGCTCGTTTTGGAACACCCTTTAATTTCCAATTCTCATGTATTTGTTGTTGTAGCGGCCAAAAGTCTACACACTGTGTCCAAATTTCAGGTCTGTAGCTCTTACGGTTCTCGAGAAAATACTAATATAGTTTTAGACATAGTTAATTTTACATAACACAAAAAGTTAAAGTTTTCCAACCCTGGAAACTTCTTTTTAATTTTTTTTATATTTTTTTTTATTTAAAATACCAATTTTAGTCGTACTGAAGTGTAAAATAAATTTATTTATTAAAAAAAAATAAAAATTTGTTTTCGGTAGTTACTTTTATATGGCAAAATATAGTTTACGTTTTCCAGCTCTGCAATCGTCTGCCCGATTTTGCTGAATTTCAATACCAATCTAAGTTGGACCATTTCTGATACATCAGTCCAAGAACGAAGTCTCTAGCTTTTCTGGGAGCTTCGGAAAACCGATTTCACGTACACCGGACGGACAGACGGACGGACGGACGGACGGACGGACAGACGGACATCGCTTATTCGGCATCGCTATTCATAAGGACCCAGAATATATATATTTTTTTGGTCGCAAATTAAAATTATGGAAATTACACACGGAATGACAAACCTATATATACCCTTTTCCATTTTTGGTAAAGGGTATAAAAAGCATACTTATGCACATTTCTATCTGTTATATCTTATTAGTGATGTAGCGAATATATTTGTATGCGTATTTCTCAATATTCGACTATTTCATGACATTCCTATTCGTATTCGTCATATCCATTATACGTATTTATTTAAATAAAGAAATGCAAATCTTTCGAGTTTTTTTTTCAGGAATAATTAATTTGTACACAAAACAAAGAACAGCTGTTTGGATAATTCTTTCAAGTAAAATATTTTACCAGTGAGAATTTGCAACTATTTGTTTGTCTCTCAATTTTTTACTCTCTTTTGGTGCACTATCTTTGCAAACTTTTTGAGTTAATAAATATTTTCCAGTAACAATGGTTACAAATTCATAAAAAGTTTTAGTAAATGAACACACCTAATGTAAAACCAATGACACTTTAAATATTAAATAAGAAAAAACTAATTATTTTATTAATCTTACTTTATAATCTTAATATATATAAAAATCAAAAACACGTTTATTTTCCCCAACAGATTTTCGCCTTCCACCCCACAAAATATTTGTAAAAGACCGGCGCCTGTTTTTATATATATTCTACCCCGGTAAATGCTACGCCCCTTTCAGAAATAGTGATTCGTCCGACAGATGGCGCCATATTTAGTTTTTTTTTGTGATTTTGCACCGTAACTCAAGAACTACTGCACCGATTTAGACCAAACTTTGTATTCATGCTCTATGGGGCGTGAGGAGCGTTTATGTGTAGTTTGAAGTTCGTCAGGCAGATGGCGCAATATTTAGTTTATTCGTGGGCAAAATCCAATTTTCATATTGTACCACCAATGCCATATACAACACTAATGTTTGCTTAGGGCCAGCAACGCGGACCGGGGTCAGCTAGTCTATATATGTAACTATTTGTCGACGTCACGTCAAAGCCATACTAAGAAAAATTGGCGCTTGTCTGTTTGTTGTCCAAAACAACTGACTGCTATTGTCAAACTCTGTCAATAGCTTAAATTTATTCTCGAGAGCGAGTAGACAAGCGCCAACTTTTTGGTATGTTATTGACGTGACGTCAACATATAGTTACATGATAAGGATTCACTTAGTCCTAATTTACACTCAGCAAGTCTTATTGCTAAGCTGATTAGTTTTTTAGAAAAAGAAACGTTTTGTGTTCCCCTCGTCTCTTTCTCTCCAACGAACTAATCAGCTTAGCAATAAGACTGCTTAGTGTAAATTAGGACTTACTAATATTATAAATTTTAAAGTGAGTTTGGTTGTTTGTCTGTTTGCTACGCTTTCACGCCCAAATTGGCTTTTAAAAATTAATTCACCAATGGAATGATGTATTACCAGCGTCAAGTATATTTTATATATATATAAATATATTTTTTTTATCCGGTTCGGAACCGGTTTTCCTTATTTGGTACGGACTTTTTCCGAAAAATAGATTTTGGGCTGGTAAGGGCTATTTTTGATTCAAGTTTGATTGTTTAACCAGTTTTAAGACCGATTTCTATGTATTCTTTAAACAGGGGGTCTACTCTGTAACTCGAAACGAAAGAATACATTTTCGAATTTGTATCTTACGATGTATATTCGACAGCCTTTTCTTTCGTTTCGAATTACAGAGTAGACATCCAAATCAACGCGAGCGAAGCCGCGGGTAAAAGCTAATAATTTTAATAATTTACATTAAAGCACCAAATATGCGATTGCCATTTATATTTTGTAACATTTTAAAAGTAATCGAACGACCTCTACTAAAATGTTGGCATAACTTTTACATAATAATAGTATTGACGCTAGCAGATGTTTCAAAATAAACTTTAAATATAAAATTTTGCATTCGGATTCGTATTCGTATTGACATTCATCACATCACTAGTACATAAACATATACTATATATCGTCACCTAAAATCCAAAAGGCCGTAACAACCAAAAAATTCAAAATGGAGTTTTTGACTGATTATGATGTGATTAACCAAAATACATCTTTCCTTAAAATTTTACTACCATTTGTGCAAAAATATCGATTTTATTCATTATTCAATTTGGCATCTAATAAATAAATAGTCTTAAGTTTATGAGGTTTTTTGCTTCTCCTGTAAAAAAGTAAAAAGTCTACTTGCGGCCTTTTGGATTTTAGGTGCCGATATGTATGTTCACGTATATACTCATACATAAATTCACGCAGGAATACATAAAGTGATAAGTTCGGTTTTGAGAGCAAGTGTTATGGCAAATTGGGTTTGGGCTAATGGTGTTTCCTTCCCCTGATAAAATTAATGACACATTATGTTTAATAGCCGGCCAACAGAGATTTACTAATTGTTTTAAAATAAAGATATTAAAATAAAAATTGCATTGCAACTTGTAGTCACAACTTGGAAAGCGTACATAACGCTCATTTACTCAAAAAACGTCATAACTAAAAAAAATTTAAAACTTCAAACTCGTTTGCTGGCAAACTGGTTTTTTTGAGTACATGACGAGCCATATGTGGTAATTTGTGTGTCTGCAACAGCTGATTTGAGTGTTGCTTTATGAATTAGATAAAAATAGCTCTAAACTTGCTGATGGTAGCCTATTTATGCAGTCATATAAACTAATCTTAGATTTATTCTTAAAGAAAAATTCAAAAACTCATTCCTTCAATTTGAGTGTGTCTAGTAATGAAGCCCACTGTATCAATAAGCCTAACTGCTACATTTCGAACGATGATAATCCACAAGACATTACAGGAACACGACTGCTTGGTTATATTAAAATAAAGTGAGACGTATGTAAAAGTAAGATTTTGAGTTGTGATTACAGTTTTAAAGATGCACGTATATTGCAAATTCAGAAACACAAAAACCGAGGAAAAAGAAATTAATCAATTCTAAAGCTAAAAAGAGGAAAAATTGGTATTATGCCTTCTTGTATTGCTTAAAGTTGCATTTGAAAAGAAAATTTTATTAGTTATTTTCGAAATATACAATAATTCGCCTACTTAACACTAGAGGCGCTGCAACGATGCTATACAAATTAACAAAACGCACAATACGTCGTTTGGTTGCTGGTTTGCTGCAGACATAGTGTATTTTGAATATACTGTGCCGCAAACCAGAAACCAACCGACAAATAGCTGAATTAAGCTCCTCTTCTCTCACTTTAAAATTTGTACTTGCACTTTCACTTTCCCACTCTCAGCTATTCCAAAGAGACTTGTTATTTGGACTCAGCTGAGCTGATGATTTACTTTCTCTTCTCAGCAACATGACGAAACTAACCTAACAATTATTTGGTCCTGTGAAAATTGTAGTTTTCCGTTATTTCCGACTAGAAGTGAAAAAAATAATAATTATCAAAAAGCTGAATATTAAAGCATACATTTTTAATTAACAGAAACTGAAATGCTAGTGCGCAAAAAGTTGGGAATATATTCCAAAATTGGTTTAAATATATGTACATAAGTACATACATATGAACACATGTATGTATGTACAATAAAGCTAAAGGTTCCAACTGTTGCCGGCAAGTGGAAACCGCAATTCTTCTCAAACTACGAACCAACATAAGTACTTGTGACTGTAGTGAGTATATCGATGGTCTCAAGTAGAAAGGACCTAACTAAAATAATTGTAACTTTACAGGAGAAGGTAAAACATATGTAATAGAAACTGTAATATTCACAATGTAATTTTTTTACACTATTGCAATATATTTTTGTGTGAAATGTATTGGAATCAGTGAAAAACTCAATTTTGTAAAAAACACGAGTTGAGGCCTTTCTACCTGACTCCATCGATATGTAAATATACAAGTATACATACATACTTACATACATCCATATAGGATGCGTGAAGGTGAAACCATTATCAGAAAATTGACATATGTTACAAATTTGTCACATATTAAATATTTAATATCTAAGTCATCAATCATGATTGTTGTACAATGTACATATTGCATACGGTATCACGAAATTACTTTATCCCAAACCCCTTACAACAACAAAAACAAATATAAAAAGAAAAACCTCATGCACTTGAGGCAGATACTTTTTCAAATGGCAACAGTCTTTCTAATTAGACAGTCTCTAAATCAAATTACTTTTTGTATTATTTTTTTCTTTTTGTAAATAATGTATGTATGTATGTATGTACTCGTATGTACATATGTATATTAGGGCGGGTCGATTTGTATGGAGGTAAAAAAATCGCTCAAATTACAAGGAAAATCGTATTCTAGGGATCAAAATAAGAAACTTTTTCCGAAGGAACCATACCTCTAAAATGTATTTTGATGTTCCGACTTTTGATCCGAAGGGTCAAATTTTCTTGAAGGGTAAAATTTTTAAAAATTTCACTTCACTTCACGTCAAAATGCATGACCGACCCCCACTAGTTTTGGAGGGCCGACCCACCTATGCCAGTGGCACACCCCCTGGAACCACCCCTGGGGTTTTCACCATACAAAAATTTGTGATTTTTTTAAATACATATTTGTATGGCGAACCCCCAGGGGTGGTTCCAGGTGATGTGCCACTGGCATTAGTGGGGGTCGGTCATACATTTTGACTCGATTGAGGAACTCTAAATGGGTCAAAGTGAGATTTTTCAAAATTTGACCCTTCCAAAAAATTTGACCCTTCGGAACATCAAAATACATTTTAGAGGTATGGTTCCTTCGGCAAAGTTTCTTAGTTTGATCCCTAGAATACTATTTTCCTTGTAATTTGTGCGATTTTTAAATCGACACGCCCTAATGCATATTGAATTAAATTAAAAGCTGCATAAAAATGAAACATTTGAAATAGTTTTTTTTATCGATTATATTTTTTTAATTTTATTATATTTTCATGTTTTTAATAAATGAAAATGAAACTAAATTTTGTAGTGTTATATTGTTAATATTTACTATATATCAAAATTAATAAAACTTAATTCAATTGTCGGCCATCGGAACATAAAGATACACATGGAAAAAAAGGAAATAAAGAGGAGGAACGTTAATCTATTTAGTTCACACAATCTCTCAGTTGTATCCCACATTTGACACATTTATTTGGATTGCGTCAGTTTTTCTCGTTTTTTTTTTGTTGGTTGGTTTGATTGTCGGTTTCTTTTTTCTTCTCTTCAATTTTTTATATTATTTCTTGCAAACAGAACGTTTTTTAAGTTTTCTTTTTTTTTAATAAAATATCTGCAATTTTTTTCATCCGGGTGTTGCTTGAGGGTGGAAGTAAAAATAAAATAAAATGTGTGATTTTTCTTTACTCGGGCAAATGGAAGATTTTAAAGAGCTTTCAGTGCAAACTCTAATATTTCAAAAGCATTAAAGAAGATAAAGTGTGCATTATCCTTAAGTATATTTAATGTTTGTATGTGTCTTGATATTTTTAGAACTGGCAAAGATGGATATGAAGGAAAAATTTCTGTAATTTTGAAAGGAGTTTAACAGTGTAACATGACGTAATATATAAATGGGAGTATAATAATATACATATGTATGTATATATAATTTTAATAGGAGTTTAAGTGCAATATATAAATGCATTTGCAGTTTGGTCATATATGTATAGACTATTTATGAAAACCACACAGAATTAAATATTTAATATACGATTTAGTGTAGTGAAGATTGTTAACTGTGTTACAGCTCGCTTTATTTTCCTGGGCCTAGCTGCGCAACATCATTTACGGCCTTATGTATAATCAATAATTCTTTCTGCCAAAAATCCGACTTCAGTGCAAAGATCTGATAGAAGAAGATAAAAAGAAGTACGTGAAGTATACAATTAAATTTTAATGGGCGTGCTTCCGCCCATTTTTAAATGCAAGATTGTGTGTTTTTCAAGGATTAGGGTGTGTGTTAAGTTTTGTATAAATCGGTAAAGTAGAACCACGTAAAATCAAATATTAAGTTTTAATGGGCGTGACTCCGCCCATTTTTTAAATAAAAGATTTTGTGTATTTAAAAGCTCAATTTGTGTGGTAAAAATCGATTAAGTAGAACCTCGTGAAATATTATAATAAATTTTAATGGGCGTAACTCCGCCCATTTTTTTAAACTTTCAAATTGTGTAATTACAAAAACCAAAGGTGTTTTCTAAGTGTCGCAGCAATCGAATAAGTAGAATATCATAAAATTATAAAAAAAATTGTGCGCGTGTCCACTATTTTTACAATGGGACCAACGGGAAGCTATACCCTCTCAGACAAAACCTTTTTTACAATCGGTCTAAAATGTACCGAGTTATGAAGAAACACTCCTATAAAAAAATTGAGACGAATCGTTAACCTCCCTCTTTTTTTTTGAAGTCGGTTAAAAACTGGCATGAAGTTAGCATAAGTGACAACATTGAACTGGAGTGTTGATGAGTTCCTCTATCCAATTTGACATTAAAAATCACCGCATAATGTAGTTTTAACACACGATTACATTCTAGCATGATTTTTAATGTAAGATTGTATAGCAAAACACGTTAAGACCATGTCCAGTTTTGCCACTTATGCTAACTTTATGCCAATTTTTGATTATACATAAAACCGTTAGTTACCAGTCAAATTACCAGTAATTTCACCGCTAGTGATGGCAGATATATCTATTAGTTTATTAAATGCAAAATTAAAAACTTGATGAAATCTTTTGTGTAGGTGTGATTTCAGCGTTGCCCTTGGCAAAATTTTCTTCTCACGGTATTTTTTCTAAAAAATCCCCAAAAATTCCTCAAAATTCACTTGTAGACTTATTATATTGTTTCATGACCATATAAACAATTAAATAACATAAAATTTATGAAAAAAAAAAAACAATTGCTCAATTCACAAGCCTTGTTCTATCGCTTAAAGTTGTGTTTGAAAAGAAAATTTCAAGCAAATTTCTCAAAACTGAAATTTTTGCAAATAATATTTTTTGAGGGATTTTGTTTGAAATTGTTTATTTAAAATGACTTACATATATTCAAATGAAAGTTAAATAAATCGGTATTTACTTGTGCATTCAAGAACTTTCAATAAACGTTCTAAAAAGAATCCTTCAAATGTTATTGCAATGGCAGCGCCGGCAGTAAAAATTCAATAAAAAATTTTTGCAAATATGTTAGTTAAAAATGTTGTTTTTTGTTTTAGTTTCAGTCATTAATTTCTTCTAATAATAACTTATTGATTAGCTAATGAATAAGCTAAATTTTATTATTATTATTTCTTTTTTGTTTAATCCGAATTTCATAATATGTACGTATGTACGTACATATGTATGTTTGGTTAAAATAAAATCTCTTACTCAAGCGCAACGTTGGAAATTGGTTGAATTTAATGGCGACGATAATGTCGGAAGTGCACCGGAATGATGAAAAGCAAAGAAATCGGATTCCATATGATGTGAAAGCTAAATGACAGTTAAAATAAAATTAATTTGAAATAAACAATTTTGTGGACATACATACATACATATCGTCACCTTAAATGCAAACGGACGTAACTACACAAAAATTCGAAATCGAGTTTTTGATTGATTATGGTTCATTTTATCAAGCCACATGTTCACGCAAATATTTAAACATATGCAAACAAAAATGGCGATTTTATTAAAGAAATTCAAACGGACGTAATTACGAATGCATCTATTTTGTATTGGATCGAACATAACTAACATAAAATCTTAAATATATATAAAAAGGAGATAAATTGTTAAAAACATATACGAGTAACTATCCATGCTACAAGTAAGTTTCGAAGAAAATTAAAAAAAAAACTTATAGCGTATATCCCACCTGCGAAAGAAAACGTTAAAGTTTATATTGAAAACAAAAAGAAATTTTCATATTTTATTGTTGTTTTCAATATAAATTTTAAGTCGAACGTTTTCTTTTGCAGGTGAGAAATAGGCCATTAATTATTATTTATTTTGAAACGTTTTTTGTTTCGGTTGTATCAAAATATAAAAGTGTAGTTATGTCCGTTTGCATTTTAGGTGACGATATGTATGTAAATATAACGTGATACATATCATGCCATAGCCGCCATAAAAGCTTAAGCTATCTTATTTTCGAACTGAAGTTTTTGACCACAATCGATCATTTTCGTAAAATGCAAAAAAATGGGTCAGTTAAGCTTTTTTCTTGCTGGGTTATGGCTCGATATTATACTATAAATTTGCTTCTTCATCCATTTCAATGGTAAAAAAACTGGTTTACTGAAGCCCTAGAAACACGGATGATGGCGATCGTTCTGGACGACCAGTTGAGTTCCCTACACTTGAACAAATTTAAAAGTTCACTATATTGCTGTTGGTTGATCGTAGATTAAAAGTGAGAGAGATTTTGGAAGCCATGACCCACTGGTTTAAATTTTGAATGATCACTTGAGTATGAAAAATATTTCCGCCAGACCACTAACGCAATTGTTTGACAACTGCGCAGTAGTGTTTGGCATTGCAATATAAACCATTTTTGGCGTCGTTTCGTAACCGTGAACGAAACTTGGATCCACTTCATGACATCAGAGAACCAACAGAAGTCACATCAGTGGGTTTCTCAGGCTGGCTCTTCTCTCCAAAGAAGACCAAAGTGGGCTTGTCAGCCAATAAAGTCATGGCTACTCTTTCGTTTTTTGCATTAAGGCTAACTTCAAAAAAGTAAAAAAATCTTTGGCGAATATTTTTCGAACTTATTGGGTCCATTTAATAAGAATTAAAAAAAGTTCTTTTTCACACATGTGCAGCAGTTTTCATGACAAAAATCCATGAATTGTGCTACAAATTGCTTTCACATCCGCCGTATTAGCCGGACTTAAGCCAGAGTGAATACATCTTGTTGAAAAGATGGCTGGGCGGAAAGATACTTGACTCCAACAATGAAATCATCTTATTAACAAATACCCTTTGTGATGACTTCGACAAAACTTTTTTTTTTTTGAAAGGAATAACTAAATTGCGTGCTCTAACCGCCAAGAAAGCTTAAGTGCCATTTCACACTTTACCTTTTTATCCTGCCTGGTTTTTTGACAATTAAATACGCTATGAATGCTGATAGTACGGAAAGAGCAAAAATCCCCTCGAATTTTCATTACGTGCCTTTTGCTTTACCCCTGCAAACTTCTCACCCACAAAGCACAGGCAATCAGAAAAAGCACAGTGTAAATTACGTCTAAGCGACAGAATTTTCGAGCTTCATTTTTTACGAAAACAGATCATATAGTTAAAAATATGTCCCTTAAGCTTTTTTGGCGGTTATGGCTCGATTAGAGAAACTTTGGACAAAAAGTGTGCAGCTCTAAGAAAACTGCGTTGAAGAATAAAATAATTCTTGTATCCAAAAACCTGTGTTTCGTTCACGGACTTATTGACCCACCCTCGTACTTATAGATTTAGTTTGTATTGTCATACTTGAGTCTGGAATGAATGAATGAAATGGAATTCGCTCAAGTGACAAGTCCTCCTCAATGCGTAGCTGAATGAAATGAGTGTTTAAAATTAAAGAACAACTTTCAATTAATTAACTGCATTCTATTTATTATGCGAACTTGTTAAGTTAGTGTTTATTTATTGATAAAGAATTTTATTGCTAATTTTATTTGTCGTACTTTTCTTTTTTTTTTCAACACATCCATTGTGTGTTGTGGGGGTTTTAGTTTTGTAAATATTTCTTTCACGTTCCACTGGTCATGTTTGTGCTACACAAGATTGTAAGTAATTATTTTTTTCAAAAATTTCAAAAATGTTTTTCATATCTGTTTCAATGGGAACAACAACAACAACAACACTTTCTTATACATGACTGGCAAATAAGTTGTACTGAAAAGTATTAAAATGCATTATGAGGCAAGTTTCTGTTGCCTTGCTTTTTGTGCAGTTTTACATATGTATAACGCACTTTTAGAGAGTCACATAAAATTAATTCAATTGCATATTTTAAATTTTCATAAATGTAAAATACATATTTAATTGCATTCATAAGCACAAACGAGCACACTTAAAATTTGTGAATTACATTTATTTAAAATGGCAATGGTATTTCTTTTTTTTTTTTTTTTGTAGAAGAAATATGTTTGAAATAAATCGAGCCTTGCTTGGAGATTTCAGCAGACTAACAGCTTTTAATATATCAGGCTTGAAAAAGGGCAGAACTTTAGGTTGATAAATTAATGTGTTAAATGCGTTATTTAGCTGCTATATGCAAGTCACACCTACCAGCAGGTCTGATTGTGTTCAATAAAACTTTGCTCCAGTTCCCTACAAATAAAAACTTGTTTCAAATAATTAGAAAATTGGAAATTACATCTCTAATATGGATAATTTCCAGTGTAGCCATCAGTGTTGCCAGCTTTTGCCGCCACACTAGTGATCAACATTAAACTAAAAATACTAATTATAAATTGTTTTGTATTTAATATAAAATCTAAAATTTTCAACAAAAATTCCACTTGTCATGTTTACTAATGAACTTGTGTTGATTTACCTGTTTTTTGCAAAAACTGCAGTTCAATTTAGTGGCGCTCATAATAATGATCGTATTACTAAAATGCAGTTGAAATAACATGAATTTAATAAAAAAAAAACACTTGTAATTGAATAAATGTTGCGATTATATTTCAAAATTATTCTTGTTTTATTCAATGAACTTTATTTAACAAAGAAATAATTAATTAAATTTCAAGGAATGCAAAAAAAGTTTTTTTTTGGAAAGGCTAGCAAAATTTTGCTAAAAACTTTTTGTGAAAACTCAGCAAATGAATTTTTATTTAAATTTTTATAAAAAAAAAACAATTTATTGTCAACTACTTTTGCATCATTTTTGACGTGTGCGATTTATTGATAAAACTTTTTCATTTGCCTAAAAATAAATTAAAAATGAAACTCAATGCCATGAAGCACTCACTTATTCTATTCGATTGTCTTCTTTCTAAACTGGCAATTGACACGAAAACAACATTCCAACTGTCTTGTAAAAGAAAGGCTAAAAATTTACTTAAACTTGAAATGACTGTCGTTATCGTTGGATGGGATTACAAAAAAAAAAAATATATATATATATTTAACTAAAGACTTTTACTATATGTTCATATGTAAAAATGTATGAAAATCATTTGTTATCTTTTCTAATTAAAACAAAGCGACTGAAAAATGATGTCAACAAAATACGACACGAAAGAAAAATAATTAAAAATAAAACAAACTTTTAAAAGAAATTTCTTTTTAAGCGGAGTCGTTGAACTAAACAAATGTGATGGGAATACTTCCAGAGAATACTGATAACAACAAGTAGGGCCTAATTTTAAAATCGCATCGCTAAAATGATATTTACATGCGATCAGTTTCCGACACTCGCGAATAGCAAACAATTTGCGATTCGCGGGAGAGGGCAATTCTGTAAATTGCAAATTCCAAGAGTTTTGGCGAGTTTAAGGCTTAAGAGTAAACTGAAGTGATTGAACTGATGTATATATTTAGCCTTAATCAAACTTCAAGGCCAGACCTCGTTCGCATACACCAAGTTTTCTTGTTCAAGTTTTAATTTTGTTTACTTCTATTTTTCTTTCTCAGTATAAAATCAAAACTTGTTGCGTGTGAACCATGTGAAACATTTACATAAGGAGTAAATGAAATTAATAGGCAGATTTGGTAAAAATTTTCGTTTCTCAACGTTTCGAATTTGCATGAAAAAAGCGAAAATTTGTTTCAAAAAATATTTTTTTAAAACAAGTTTTAAAATGAAAAAATCGTTTGTATTTACAAAATCTACCCATAAATATATTTTCTCTTGATTTTAATAAAAAATTTAAAATGTTTTTAAAAGGAAAATTAAACTTATAAAGCGTTCTTTTGGTTTGTTAGTTTTAAATTTCCATTGCGCTTAGACGAGAAAGTACTTGCATGTAAGTTCTGTGTATTTATTATCAACGAAAACTTCGCAAAAATACCCGACCGTCTTGCAATTTGCATATTTAGTTTTCAGTGCGGAGTTCTCTTTAAGATTAAAAAGTTTAGTTTGAAGAGAACCAGATATTATTGAACTTTGTTTGTATTGTTTCAATGATATTTATGTCTCAAACATTCATTAACTGCTTGATTTACGAATATTTAGGAAGAACATATCAAATTAGCTTTTAAATGTACTTAAAATAAGTAAAAACTTAAATGACATTACACTCCAACCCAGTTATTTTGTACTATAGTGTGTATAGGGCAACACTGTTAACTAACTTTTCATTTGCTTGCTGCAAGTGAAAACAAGTCACTGTCTTGTAAAATGACTTGGCAGTTGAGTTGGAAGTAGACTGCAAGTGCCGAAAGTTTGAGTGCTTTGAGTTTTTCGAACTTGCACTTGCACGTGTAAACCCACTGACGATTTTGGCAAACAGTTGATCTAAAGCAATACGGCAAGGCGCAAGCGGAATATGTGTGCAAGATATTAAAAATATTACAAAAAGACAGACACATTTTAAAGTTCATTTATCTTAGATTTAATTTGTTTTGAAACTCGCATTAAGTAACACGTAAAATGCTCATCAATATTTGTTTCTCACTCGCGTCTTCCCAAGTCCTTGCAAGCCTCTACTGTTGTGTATATAAGTATGCGTTTTCAAATATTTATTAAATACGTTTTTCGCACTTATTAATTAGTTTTTTAAAATATTGTATTAGAAATAGAGACGTACCAAAAGCAAGTGAGTGTCCCGAAATCGCAAGTAATCACGCGTGATAATGTATAATTTATTTGCTTGGTTATGTGGGCGCGTTAAGAAAATGTTAACAAGATTGATTTCTGATGAGAAGCTTTTTAAAAATTCCAATAAAAATATAATATAAGATAAGAGGTTTGTGACTGTTCAAAATGTGTGGTTGAAGTCTACTGATGATTTGTTACAGCAACAATGAAATGCATATAGACAAAGCTGAACCATCAGCAAATAAATTTCAAATTAAAATAAACTTCTGACAATATGTTGAATAATAAATTTTTTTAATAATTATAACTCGAATAAGAAGAGAGTAGACGGTTCTAATATCTTTTTAAAAAATCCAATAGAGATGGCAACAATTTTTGGTAATAAGGAAGAAAACATGACTAATGTTGTTGGTAGGGCCAGGGCATATGGGGTTTTCGATTGATGTATTGCCAACTTATCTTCTTCTTAAAAAAATATCTAACGACCAGCCAGTCCCACGATGTTTACATAAAACTTTCGATCGACAATTTGTATTGAAAACAAGAAAATAACAAAATTCTTGAAAATATGGTTTTCTTCGAATATTACATACATATCGAGCCATAACCGCCAAATAAGCTTAAGCGGCATAATTTTTGAGCTTCGTTTTTGGATGAAAATATATTGTCTGGGATCGTAAATAATCGATTTTTGTAAAAAAAATTTAGCTCGAAAATTATGACGCTTAAGGTTCAACTAGAGGTGCCATAACCATAACCATAACCATAACCATAGCCATAACCATAACCATAACCATAACCATAACCATAACCATAACCATAACCATAGCCATAACCATAACCATAACCATAACCATAACCATAACCATAACCATAACCATAACCATAACCATAACCATAACCATAACCATAACCATAACCATAGCCATAACCATAACCATAACCATAACCATAACCATAACCATAACCATAACCATAGAAAACAGCTGTTCGAACCAAACTTATGGGCAAGACTGTATTTGATTATAGGTGACTCGCCATAACGCCATAGCCATAGCCATTACCATAGAAACCAATTGAATTTTGGTTTGGTTATGGCTATGTCACGTCTAATTTAAGCTTTAAGCTTTTTTTTTTGGCAGTTATGGCACGATATGTGCATACACACGTTAGCCACGCATAATAGATTTTCTAATGGACGGATAGTATTTAAACGTGAGTGCATGATTCCATCTCTAATTTGAATGTTCAACAGATAAATTCTTAAAAACATAAATCATTTGGAATTGTGTAATATTTAATGTCTAGTTTGTTGAAAATTTTTTGTTTATTTCAGAAATATTCCCATAAAAAACCAAAATAAATAAACGGAAATTTACTTAATAGTTAAAAAAAAAGACAAAAATAAAATTTGTATTTAATAAACACATAAATATTTGTTATACTCGTAATTATACAAAATATTACACTGACCTAATAAAAATGTTATTGAGCTTGAGAGGAGTGCGGTGAAATACAAATTCAATACAACAAATTTTAAATTACAAATCAATTAATATGCAAAAATGTATTTTTGTCGCTTGCTGGTGTGTGTGTGTATGTGTGTGTGTGTGTGTGTGTGTGTGTGTGTGTGTTTGTGCGAATGAATACAATTAGCATGATTATGCTAATAATTGCCCAATCCTGCAAATTTAATTAATTAAGGCCACTGTTACACGAGTATTGAAGAAGAAAATTTTATTATAGAAATTAAAGAAAAAATCAGAAAAAAGAAACTGAAGCTATTTTTAGTTTTTGCTTGTGACTATAAATAAATACGCAGCAGCACATAACAAATATTTGCTATGATTCGGTCAACTTTTACTCGCCATTGTATTTTTTATTTTTTATTTTTGGGTCAGTTACGAATTTAAGTGAAATGCGTTAAATGCACGTACATATTGAGCTTAAGTACGTACGTACATGTGTGCGTTAAAAATAATTGCATTTCACGATATGAAAGACAAAATTGAGTTAAAGTAATATCACATTCATATCCATGTGACGTTTATGACGATTTATTTAATAAGTCCCAGTCCAGACTTGCAATTTTTGTTGCAGCAATTTTTTATTTTTTGGTACAAAAGAGCGAGAGAGGAATACGAAAAGTATATATTTCTATTTCAACACTCTCACACATATTCAAGAATTGCTGCAACAAAAATTGCAAGTCTGGACCGGCACTAAGTGTAATAATGCATTGCATTTGCTCCATTAAATCAATTTAAACCTGATTAAGTCGCTTTAGTTGTTCGTTTGTTTGTTTGTAATTTGTTCAATTGCATTTTACTTCATCATTTCGTTTATTTTATTTTTATTTTCTTTTTTTCATTAAATATTTCTTTATATTAATTAGACATTTCTTATCAATATTCATTATTCTCTTTTTTCTTTCTATTTATTTATAAATAAATTGCATAAATTGAAATCGTTTAGGCGATTATAATTGTTAATTCATTTGATAGTTAATTACTATTACCTATATATACTCGTATTAAAGTAAATATTGAAGGAAGAAAAAAACAGAAAGCAATTTATATTGGCTTTTTTGCACAATTGTAGCGTGATCCAAGTTAAAGTGCTATTGCAGATATGTAACTAGAATCTTGTTTTAGATTTTCGCTGCTTTATGGATATTTTGATAATTTTGTCTTAAGAGTTAAAGAATTGCATCTAGACCCTGAACGTTAGACTTCAAATTCTGGTTTTAAATAATTTAAAGCAGTGATGTCAAAAATAACACTATAGTTGTATGTGTGAGAAAAGTTGTCTCATTCGTATCTGAAGTACATAGAAAAAAATAAATATTTGGAACAAATGCAGTTTAGTAAAACAGCTAAAAATAAATAAAAAGGAGCGTATGTAATAGAAAATTAAAAAATAAGAAAAAAAATTAACGGCCTGGCCCACGATGTCACTAGAAATCGTTCGATCGACAACTTGTATTGCAAACAACAATAACTTTAGAAAAATTGTTGTTGTTTGCAATACAAGTTGTCGATCGAACGATTTCTCGTGACATCGTGGGCCAGGCCGTAAATAAAAAAGTTTACGGCGACCCATATTTTCCGAGTTATGGGACTCTGAACTTTTCATAGCAAATTGTGAAGAATCTCCAAAAAAATTTTTTTTCAATATGTTATCTGATAGAAAATTGAAAAATAAGAGAAAAAAATTGTCTGCGACCCATATTTCACGAGTTATTGGTCTTTGAAATTTTTATAGAAAACGCAGTTTAGTAATTATGCTCAAAATATATCAAAATATCTTTTTAATACATCCCAGTAAAAAAAATTGGAAGTCATTCTAAAGGAACTACATTTTCATTGCTTCCAAAAAATCGATATTTTTAATTTGCCGATAGTTAGCAGAAAACCAAGTAGAAGTTTATTTTAGTTATACATAACCTTGTAATTCCTCAATAGTTTTAGAAATTACTCACCAGAATTTTTAAAAAATCGATTTTTTTGAAGAAACTTATGAACTAATTTTGGTCTAAAAATTTGAAGTTATTTGCTTAAATTTACATGAAAATACTGTTTCACGTTTAAATTCCTATAAAAAGAAACTAATTGTTAAAATAAGTAACTATTAACCATTTTTCCTAGATGAAAATATTATCATAGAATACAAAAAAGGAAATTTTTCTTAAAATCGCTTCCAATTCGGTGACCAGGCATCGAAAATGAGATCTTCTTGCAATGACAACCCTATGTAAAAATCATTAGATCGGATCGAAATTTGCACTACTTCCAGATCTCAAACTCTACATTTTCATGACTTTTTTGGAGTGTCTTTTTTTACTGGGATATTAATTTCTTTCATTAAACATTTTGTAACATAAAACAAATTCAATGTCGCAAAAAGCATTGGTGATCATAGAATATATTTCGCATACCACTTTTTTTCTTTCACTGTATCTACTTGTAAAGAATCTAATACACCCGGTACGCATGTGTTATCGTCGCTGTTTCATTGACGACTAAATGAAAGAGAATAAGAATGTGTGTGTTTTAGCTACCACAATTGTGTGAAACTGAAAATTTGTGTGAAACATCAATGATTTAAACAGCGATGCCAATTTAGCGCCTTTCGCGCTAGTTTTAGCGCGTTTTAACTATGCCAAACGCGCTTTTTTCGTCTTAGCGCGTTTAATAAAAAAAAGCGCTAAATTAGCGCGTTTTGATTAAAGTCAAAAATATCATTTCAGTTCAATATCTTTTTAATTTTTTGTATAAATTTAACATTTGTCTAATATCCAAAATTTAACTTTTTGTTTAAATTCGTTAATGATTCAGATGTTGCAAATAAAATTCCCTTGACTGTGGTTAAAATTAAAAACGCGTTTTAATATTCACCCTTATCGTGAATAAAAGTTCAGGTGAAAAGAGTTCCCTTTCCCTAAAATTGCGATCGCCAATGTTTGCGTTGTTGTTGTGTCAATATACTATTTTCTAACTTTGTTCGCAATTTTTTTGTTCACGGGAAATATTTCACGTACTCGTGACTCAAAAAATGTATATAACCCCAGTAAAAAAAATTGGAAGTCATTCTAAAGGAAGTACATTTTCATTGCTTCCAAAAAATCGATATTTTTAATTTGCCGATAGTTAGCAGAAAACCAAGTAGAAGTTTATTTTAGTCATACAAAACCTTGTAATTCCTCAATAGTTTTAGAAATTACTCACCAGAATTTTTAAAAAATCGATTTTTTTGAAGAAACTTATGAACTAATTTTGGTCTAAAAATTTGAAGTTATTTGCTTAAATTTACATGAAAATACTGTTTCACGTTTAAATTCCTATAAAAAGAAACTAATTGTTAAAATATGTAACTATTAGCCATTTTTCCTAGATGAAAATATTATCATAGAACACAAAAAAGCACATTTTTCTTAAAATCGCTTCCAATTCGGTGACCAGGAAGCGAAAAAGAGAACTTCTTGCAATGACAACCCTATGTAAAAATCATTAGATCGGATCGAAATTTGCACTACTTCCAGATCGCAAACTCTACATTTTCATGACTTTTTTGGAGTGTCTTTTTTTACTGGGATATTAATTTCTTTCATTAAACATTTTGTAACATAAAACAAATTCAATGTCGCAAAAAGCATTGGTGATCATAGAATATATTTCGCATACCACTTTTTTTCTTTCACTGTATCTACTTGTAAAGAATCTAATACACCCGGTACGCATGTGTTATCGTCGCTGTTTCAGTCAATGACTAAATGAAAGAGAATAAGAATGTGTGTGATTTTAGCTAACACAATTGTGTGAAACTGAAAATTTGTGTGAAACATCAATGATTTAAACAGCGATGCCAATTTAGCGCCTTTCGCGCTAGTTTTAGCGCGTTTTAACTATGCCAAACGCGCTTTTTTCGTCTTAGCGCGTTTAATAAAAAAAAGCGCTAAATTAGCTCGTTTTGATTAAAGTCAAAAATATCATTTCAGTTCAATATCTTTTTAATTTTTTGTATAAATTTAACATTTGTCTAATATCCAAAATTTAACTTTTTGTTTAAATTCGTTAATGATTCAGATGTTGCAAATAAAATTCCCTTGACTGTGGTTAGAATTAAAAACGCGTTTTAATATTCACCCTTATCGTGAATAAAAGTTCAGGTGAAAAGAGTTCCCTTTCCCTAAAATTGCGATCGCCAATGTTTGCGTTGTTGTTGTGTCAATATACTATTTTCTAACTTTGTTCGCCATTTTTTTGTTCACGGGAAATATTTCACGTACTCGTAACTCAAAAAATGTATATAACTTATTAAGCATCTATTCTCCTTGTACTTCAAAAAGCATTTGAATCGCAACACTATTCGACAATTTATATAAGTTGTTACAAAGTTTGACAAATAAAACTAAAATAAAAACTAAAAATTTTAAATATTTGGAAGGCGAGACCGATTCTGTATTAAATGATTTTAGTTATTTATGATATAATTTCGAAGAAGCAATATTGCATAATCTGAAAAAGAGTTACTAAAAAATTAATTGTACTCGTATTTACTAATACACACATCGCCCTTTATTAAAATTTAATTTAGCGCGTATGAAAATAGCGCGTTTTGACTATAAGTTGTTGATAATGCTGTAACTTAGCGCGTTCTAGGGCGTTTTGAGAAGGGGTATAGCGCGTTTGGGCTAGTTGGAATCGCTGGATTTAAAGGTTAGTTTAGGAAGGGTGGTGTTGCAACTAGAGATGGGCGCTTGTAGTGTTTTTTTTTTCGTGACATGAAATTACGTGCGTGTTCGGATCGTTTCGTGTTGTGAAAAATTGACACGAAAAACACGAAACAAATTTTAGATGTAAAATATCTATGAATAAATGTCCAGTAGAGAAAAAATTTTATATTTTGTAACGTCAAACACACAACACCAACATATTTGTTGATATTGTAGGGGCGTCTGAAGCTTAAAGTTCTGGACGTAAACCGATGGTATCAGCTGTGGTGGCAGATAGTATCAGCTGGCAGTGCCAACTTGGTGCCATATTTTGAAAAGTGAGTCTTGAAAAATTCAGTTAAATTTTCTTATCTTCAATACCATACCAATAATATTTCGTGCATGTTGTGTGCAGTACCGTGTTGACGAAATTTTTCGCGTGCGTGTTTTGTACGTGTTAAGTATCTTGGTATTTGTGTTCGTGTCATGTCGTGTTGGAGAAATTCGACACACGCCCATCTCTAGTTGCAACACAGCTGCTCTCGGGGACCCAGTTGTATCCATTGTGATGGGTTGGAAATAGAAAAACGAATTACGGTTTATAACTGAACCCCACTGTATATATAGTATGTTTCCACCGGCCTGATTTAGACAAATCATGATGACTTGTGCAAATAATGTTAATTTATACATGATTTGCCATACATTTTGCATATGGATAAAACACCTCAAAAGTGGTTGATTTATTTTTTATTTTTTATTTATTTATTTTTTTAAAGAGAAGTAACACTCAGGCAATTAATGCCTACTACTATTACTAGGTGTTACCTTCTTTAGGAAAGGGATAGTGAGAGAGAAGACAGGTGGTGAAGGAAGAGATAGAAGAAAGCTTCATTCTTTTACAACTCTGCTTTTTCGCACGTTTTTAATAATGCAGTGTTGCAGCGCCTCTCTGATGTTAAATGAGGCGTATTAACTTTTTGAAGCTGTGTCTTGTAGCTATTTTATTTTATTGATTATTTTACTTCGCCGATAATTTTGCTACACAACGAAGGAGGGCGCTCCGATGTTACATTAGGATTAGTATCTGCTGAAGTCGGTATAGTTCAGTGACCAGTGACTATGCCTTCATCACTTGAACTTTCCTACAACAACTGACACAAAGGCACAATAATGCACATCAGAAAAATGCGTGGTGTTGTTATTTAATGACTGTCGGATACAGGGATTGAACCCAGGACCTTCGGTTTTGTAGTCAACGTGCTAACTACTTCAGCCAACGTAGCCTCATTATTAAGATTTATTTTAAATAATGTCGAAAATAATACTTTTCGAACTCGATTTATGTATGCAACCCTGCATTGCTTTTAAAATTACAAACTCCATTCCTGGGTCATCCATCAATAGTGATTGACAATTTCGAAAAAATTACATTAAGGAATATTTAATAAATTGAAAAATTCACATGCATATGCCCACCTTATCATGTACGTGCATAAATTGAATACGAAAATTCGAACATCGAATCACTCACAAGCTCGGGTGGAAACACTTTGAAGTGATTTACTTAAACCTACTTGATTTGAAGTCGGTGGAAACATGCTATTAGTTGAAATTTTTATCATCTATAAGAAGTAAATAAAATTTTGCTAACTACTGTTGAACTTAATTTAATAATCAGTGATTTAAAAATAATGAATAGAAAAATAAGGTAAGGTAACAGGACAAAAGTTTGAAAAACTTAGTGAATTAAATAAAAGCATCCCTTAAGTCGCCCAGACAAGACACAATTAGAAGATGCTGCCAGAAGTGCGCACGTATAAGGACGGCTAAGTAGTAATAATTATATTAGCCCAATACAATGATTAATCATAATTTATATATCTTGCAGGTTTGGATACACTAAAACGAATACGCGATACACTTGAACATCTGCAAACAAAATAGTATGAAAAAGGCATTCAAGGGATTGGATTAATTACGGAGCTTTTATCGCATGCGCAATACATCAATATAAGCATCCACCCTTTCGTAATTGTAAAACAAATATTGGGGGTATTCGATGTTTGATGCAAATGGTCTTGCATAAGTGTAAATGCAACAAAAAAATACACACCTAATAAAAAGAAAAGCTAGGATATATTGCATTTAAATTTAAAAATATATATTTTTTTGTTTATTAAAAAACAACGTTTGTATTGTTTTAATTTTTGCGCCAATAGCATGAGCTATTAAATCAGCTGTGAAATCGTTGCTTTTTTAGGTTGGGAATATCAATATATTTGAGCTTGAATAATTTGTGAAATCAAAAAAGTTAAGTCAAATTAAGTTGTCTTTAAGTTGATTAATTGCAGTTGCAATTCAACTTAGTGGACTTGTAAACCGTAATAGAGGCATAGGCACATACCGTGCCGTAACTGCCAAAACCGCTTAAGCGACATACATTTCGAACTTAAATTTTTGACCATAATCGATTATTTGTGATCCTAAATAATCTATTTTCGTAAAAAAAAACAAAGTTCAAAAAATGTGTAGCTTTAGATGTTTTAGCGGTTATGGCTCGATATAAGCTTAAATTAGACGTGACATAGCAATAGTGCCATAGCCATAACCAAACCAAAATTCAATTGGTTTCTATGGTGAGAGTTATGGCGTTATGGCGAGTCACCTATAATCAAATACAGTGTTGCCCATTAGTTTGGTTGGAACGGCTGTTTTCTATTGTTATGGTTATGGCACGTCTGATTGAGCATACAAATCTGTAGCGAAAATTAATTACATCTGGCAACAGTGATTACGATACACATGCATGTATTCATGTCCTTGTTACTCGTGTTTTGTAGAAAGTTTAACTTTGTTGCACAGTGTTTTTTTTTTGAGTAGCATACACATGCCATGCATTTATTGAAGATTTTAGTCTGTCTGTTCCATTTGTTAATACTCGTAGTTCATTTCTTCAGTTGAAAAAGGTGTAGTAATACTTCATGTTTGCGAAAATAAGAAAAGAAAATGTTACTCGTATTATTCAAGGTCGTCAAAGTAATTCCGTTTGTAAGAAAACACTTGGGTTATTTTTTGCCAGCATCTCATAGATTTAAATTATGCTGATTTAATGCGAGTTGTGGTTATGAAAAGGGGAGAAAGATGCAAGTCAATAAGATAATAAAAAAAAAATTGAAGTGAATTACAACAAAAAAAAAAAAAAAAACTAGCAAATAACCAGTAATAGTAAACGGTGCTAGATTTTAATATAACAAACTACAAGACAATATAAAACGTTACAGCACTAAACACAATACTCAGTCGTATGATTTAAAAAAAAAAAAAGAATGCAAATGCTTTTGTATAATTTAATATGCACAAACAGAACTCAATTCAATATTTTTAGCTTTGAAAAGAACAGTGTAATTCACTTAAGATAGAATAGGAGAGCGAACAATAACTTGGAACTCTTTTACAATGACTGGCAATTGTTAATAATTCACCTATAGGAGGAATCAATGTCAGGGCTTTTAGTAATATTTTATATATGTACATACATTTAAATGTACATATTCTTTACATTTAGTCCATGATTTTATGCCGGATACAATACATACACTGATGTTAGAAGAAAATAACTACGAGTATAAAAAGCATTACACAACTTGTTAAAAGAGCAAGGTATACATGACAATTTCGTGATTTTAATCGTCGACGAAGTAAAATAACTAATAAAATGGCTTCGTAGCGCAAAGTAATGCGCATACTTAACACCAAAGGCGCTGCAACAGTGCTATAAAAAATAACAAAACGCCTTATTTCAGCCTGATAGTTTAATATTTTACCATCTATCCTGTCTTCACTTTCCCTCTCCCTTTCCCTTTCCCTTTCCCTTTCCCTTTCCCTTTCCGAAACAAGCTAACACACATATATGTGCCCTTAATTATGAAAGTGGTCTAAGTCATATATTCCTTTGGTCGAGATATTTAGTAAATTGCATTTGAACAAATGAAAATATATTTTTATATTGTGCAACATTTTAATTTAGAGTTGTTATAGTCTGAATTAATGTACGTTTATTTAACATTTGCTAAATAGTTATTGAATTTTTTTTCAAGATTAATTTAATATTTAGAAACAAAAATGTGACTTAGACGACTTTCATAATTAAGGGCACATATGTATATGAATCAATATTTTTTCTATTTTTATGATTTGATTACACTAAACTTCGTATCGCTCTGTAAATCAAATTACATGTGATAACTATTAATGGACAAATAACACCAAAGTTAATTGTAAATATTCTGACAAACACCAGCAGAACGGAACAACACGCTATTTTCGCAGGTCGCAACACCTTCATCATTAGCATTCTTTGTGTTTGGTATCAGTTGATGTAGATTTCAGTATAAATGGAATTATATGAATAAATAAAGTTCGATATCATTAGCTAAAATGCAAAAAGGTGTATTTAGCATAAAAGAATTCAAAATCGAGTTTTTGCTTAATTATTATGAATGTCCTTAAACTACATGTCTTGACAAAATTTTACACTTATATATGTGATCAAAAATTACCCATCTATTAACGAAAAACAAGGGGATGTAACTACGAGTTTGTTAAGTTTATTTTAGTGTTTGCTTCTCCTTTAAAATTATATTTATGTTAGTTACGACTCTTTCCATTTGGGCTAACCATATGTACATACATACATACACATGTAGTTAAGATGTGTTATAAAATTAAAATATCTAAATGTTTACTTTTTTAATAAGGGGTGCAATATTATTATTATTCAATTGATTACAGAATTAATCAACAAAGTTTTGACACTTCGTTTCGTCATTTTAACAAAAACTTTTAACAATCCTGAAACACATATTGGGTTTGACTTTAAAGTCAGCTAAACAAGCAGATTGCTCACATTCAGAAAATGCAATTATGAATTTTGCACAATTGCGCAGTTGAGGTGAATCCCTTTAGTAAAAAACGTTTGCAAGAATATATGTATTTGTATCTAATGTACACACACTGAAATAGCTACTGACCCCTGTCGGTGTAAGATTTATAACACTGTCCAAAGTTCCTTCAACCGACGACGTCAGCCATTTGTCCACGTTAGAGTTGTTGAGTAGAAACTTTTACACAATTGTATATATTTTTTCAAATTAATCATACATTTATTAATAAAAAAAATTGCATTGCATTTACTGTTAACGAGCTTCGAACGTGTTCTATTACTTTATTCGCTTTTCATATAAATATATATTTTTACTAGTTTTATTTTATAGTATCATTCCATTTAAATAATAATTTTTTTTTTCAACATGTTGGCAAAAGTTCAATAAACCTTTAGTGATTTAAGTGTGCACGAGTAATTGTTGTAAAAATATTTCATATGCATAAATTTGGCTATTGATTCGTAAAATTTATATTTATTGCTTATTGGGGCTAAAGTTCGTATTTGGAGGAAGCATAATTTTACGTAATAACTTTTAAGGTTTAAGCGACAAATAACAACACAGACTAACAAACACTAGCAGAACAGAACATCATGGTGTTTTTGAAGGCCGCTACAATTTCATCACCAGCGTTCTTATGTTTGGTCCAGCCTTTTATTTTGGTCTTCCAGTGTAAATAGAATATGTGAATTATTTTGATTCATCGTACTACAATTTGCTGAAAGCTCTTTTTTTTAATGAAAAGCTAAAATTTACCACCTCTTATTTGTAACAGTCTTACCATTGTTGATTGTTTTTTACTAATTATGCAAATGCCTTTTAAGTTGTTTATTTTTTTTGGTTTGATACTTTAAGGGCCATTATTACAATTTAAAATTAGTTAAAAGTAGGATTTTGTCGGACATATAAAATGCTATTCATTATTATAAATTATATTTAACTTACCAGGAAGGATACATTTGCCTTTAACTTAGCGCTCACTTTAGGTTAAGCTAAAATTGTACTGATGAAAAACTTTTTATACGTCCGATAAAATCCTACCTTTAACTAACTTTAAGTTGTAATAATGGCCCTAATTATATACATATATTTCCTTATTTTGCTACATAAACAAATATGTATACTTAAAGTATCAAACCAAAGAAGTTTGTCTATAAGCCAATTAACTGTCATAGAAAATAGACATGCCGAAATTGGCTTTGAGAAATTCATACTTGGGATATTCACAAAAAAATGTAATGAAACATTTGTGATGACATCTAAGGGATATTTAAATTATAAGTTACCAAAATAATCAGCTGAACAGTTATATGTTTAATTTAAACGATTTTATTTTGTTAAAAAAATTCGCCTTGTTTTCTATTTTTGACCCTGAGGGGTCTACGAAACCGCTATGTTTTGTCTTGCGATTTTATGGAATCGCTGTCAAGGCAAATCCATATCTGCGAGCAAGTTACGTCATTCGATATAAAAAAAATTTTCATACAATTCCAATTGTGTTCTATGGAATTTCGATTGATATCGAATGCCGTAAATTGCCTCCAAGCGTTCTCAACTAACCGGGTGATTCTTTTCGTCGCTTGTTAAGTCCTAGTTTACACTATGCAAGTGTTATTGCTAAGGTGATTAGTTTGTTAGTAGAGAGAGAGAAAAGAAACATTTCTGTTCCCCTCGTCTCTTTCTCCCTCAAACTAATCAGCTTAGCAATAAGATTTGCATAGTGTGAACAAAGACTAAGTGATGCCAATATACATTTTTAAGTATTGTTTTTGACATTCCAAGTACACAGAAAAAAATATGCAAGAATTATTTTCAACAAACAATGTTATTGAATAAAATTTTTAAATTCAATAATATTTGTCATTAACTTGAATATTATGTTTATCAATACCGCGCATTTTAAAATATCATTTAATTTAATTTGTTTGTGTTGGTGTTTATCTTGCTTGTTGGTTGACCCAACGTGGTCATGTGCTATTGTTGTTGTTTATTTTGATTGCTCGGCTTGTATACGTGTGAATTACAACAAGTAGCCGAAAAACGTCGTGGCTTGTTTTTTTTCTCAACAAAGTTATTTTTAGATTATATCATAACGCAATGCGCAAATGTAGAAGAAACATAAGAAATCATGAATACACTCATTATTTGCGTATATAAAGCGATTTGCTCTTTAGCTGAGTGGTAAGTATTTTAAACTATTAGTCAAGAGACTCCCGGTTCGACTCATCCCAAACACATTTAGTTTTAATCGCAGCCAAGCAAAAACAAACCAAAAGCGGTTAAAAAAATGCGACATTCATCCACACACACACACACACACTAAAACAAATATCACTGAAAATAAAATTTCAGCCAAAAATTTTTTTCTTTGATTCATTAAATCGCTTTATTGACTTTATATCCAATAAACATGCTTACAATTTTATTTATCAATATTGTAAAAATCGTCATCACAGAAAATTTAAAAGATTTTTTTATTGAATCGAAGATTTTCGTATTCAAATATGAAAATAATTTTTTTCTGTGTATGAGTTTAAGAAAAAAAATTTTAAAGCGAATTGAGGCGAATCTACGAGTAAATACTATTACAAATAATTTTCATATGTCTGAGATGTCAACACACATTTTTTGACATCCCAAGTATAAAATTTTCAAAGCGAATTGAGGCGAATGTACCTTATGTGAAAATGTCTTGATAGCTGTCACCTGTTAATTCAATTCGTCTTGAAATATTGTTGGTTCATACCAAGGCGAATCCATACTAGGTGGTCGCAAGGGATCAGCTTACCAATTTCGGCGCTTGTAATTTGAATATACGTTGGATGTCAAAACAAATTTTTCAGTACATTTTTTGACATTTAAAGTATAAATTTCTCAAAGCGAATTCAGCTGAGTATACCTTATATGAATATGCCTTAGTGCATACCAAAATTGTGAAATTCAAAAAAAAAAAATTAAATGTATGTACATTTATTTCACAATATTATTGAAATGAAAAAAAAAAACTCAATTCTAAACTTAGTTCGCGCCAAAACGTAAAATTTCCATGCTGTTCATATCATGAATTGGAAGAAAACGCAATAAATCCAAACTAGTTATCAAAATAACTTAACGCAACAGATATTAAAAGCATTAATCCCAAAAATTATGGACCCGCTCATATGTTCTATTTTCAACTGAACTCAGATAAAAATAAAACAATTTTATATTAGAAACGACATTTTACTTTCAGCTATTGAAATACGGCGATAACTTAGACTGTTTCAGAAATGATATATAATATTTTTTTTTGAAAATACTTTTTTATGATGTTGAAAACATATTTTTCGAAAACAAATAAGAAATAAATTTATTAAAAAAATGTAATTTATGTTTACGCTTAATTTTATATGAAGCTCGTGCATTGAATTCCATGGTTTTATTATAGTTTTTATGATTGTTCGGTATATAAATAAGCATTTTGCCGACATTACAAATATTTAACAGGTTATGTACATATAAATAAATGTATGTATATATAAATATTTATATGTATAATTTAATGAAATAATATTTTTAATATCATTGTAATTAAATCTTAAATTGCTTTTTTAGTAAACCCCGACCAAATTGATTTTTGTATTTCAGAAAATTTTTGTTAGCATAACAGCTTAATATGCTTATTGTATGTAGTATCTTTACCAGTATTTTATTCTTATAGAAATCATTATAACTACATAGTGACATTGTATCAAGAAGTTATTTAGATACTTAATATTTTTTTTTTTTATAAAATCGAGCGTTTATTTTTAATTTCCTAAATGCGGACTGATTGAAATATGTAAATCATTTATGTGTTACAGATTATAAAAAAAAAAACAAATACACGATACGATACGATCATTAAAATTTAATTTGCTTTCAAAACATGTTGTTCACTACAAAATTCATACATCAAATAAATTTAAATACGATTACATCCCTTAAGATTCAAAGCGGACTTTAATCTTATTTTAAAAACACTTAAACTAAGAGCATTATATTTATTATATGAGCCGTTCACTTTGCAAGTGTGGTAAGTCAACTTTTGCAAATTAATTGCCATTAAAAAATCACAAGAAGTGTAAGCTACAAAAACTAGTTTGTTAATTTTTCAAAAAAACGAACTTACCTCACTTTCAAAATAATGGGCCCATACATATATTTATGTATAACAAGAAAGTTTATAAATGCTCACACAAGAAAAACACGTTTGGCAGGGGTGGCTGGCTGGCCATTCGCACAAAAATTATGCGAATATGCAAATAATTTTTTACAATTCGATTTGTTACGAATAAATATATACATATATTATTATTCTTAATCCGAATATTAATGCGAATAATGGTTGGATTAAGGAGCAAATGCTTTTAAGTTGTTGTTCTATTATTTAAATAGAAAAAGTGATAGATAAACTTTAAGGATTTTAAATTACCAATTCTGAATACATAAAACTCATTTGTACGCATTTCGATTTTAGCTTTCGCCATCCATTGTTTGTCTTGTTACTTAATTTGTATTGCAACAAAACCTATTGCCTAAGCCGCATTAGTTGACAACACAATAAACAATAAGAAAATTTCTGTTTAATACACACGATACGAACGAAAACGTCAACCGAAACAAATTTGATACTAGCAAATGGTACAATTTTAGCTGAAGTTTTTTACTGTTCGTTTAAATACATCAAATGAATTGCACAGTGGGATGATTTCGTGCAAAAATTATAAAAAGTGGTCCTACATCATTGAAAGTTAGCACCGAGCATTATAAAAACAACAAAAACAGCAAAAAACAAGACTTTCACATCTTTCATTTTATTGCAATAACAACTTGGGTGCAAGTGGGGCTACACAGAAAAAAATGATTTTAATATTTGAAAACGAAAACCGCTGATTCAATAAAAAAATCTTTCGCATTTTCTGTGATGACGATTTTTACAATATTGATAAATAAAATTGTAAGCATGTTTATTGGATATAAAGTCAATAAAGCGATTTAATGAATCAAAGAAAAAAATTGTTGGCTGAAATTTTATTTTCAGTGATATTTGTTTTAGTGTGTTGTATGTGTGGATGACCCCTTTTGGTTTGTTTTTGCTTGGCTGCGATTAAAACTAAATGTGTTTGGGATGAGTCGAACCCGGAGTCTCTTGACTAATAGTTTAACATACTTACCACTCAGCTAAAGAGCAAATCGCTTTATATACGCAAATAATGAGTGTATTCATGATTTCTTATGTTTCTTCTACATTTGCGCATTGCGTTATGATATAATCTAAAAATAACTTTGTTGAGAAAAAAAACAAGCCACGACGTTTTTCGGCTACTTGTTGTAATTCACACGTATACAAGCCGAGCAATCAAAATAAACAACAACAATAGCATATGACCACGTTGGGTCAACCAACAAGCAAGATAAACACCAACACAAACAAATTAAATTAAATGATATTTTAAAATGCGCGGTATTGATAAACATAATATTCAAGTTAATGACAAATATAATTGAATTTAAAAATTTTATTCAATAACATTGTTTGTTGAAAATAATACTTGCATATTTTTTTCTGTGTACATAACTCTTATTTTCAATTGAAAACCAAAAATTAATAAATTTTTATGTAAATTTATCTTCTTAAAGATTTATTTATCGCCACAATTTTTATTTTAATTTATGTAGAAAATCTGTATTTTTCAAATGTACAGCGAAAGAATTTTGCTTCATAAGTCTAATGAAACAATTTCATTAAAATTTTTTTACAAATCTAATGATAATTTCACAAGTCCAATGAAAATTTCATGAATATTGTGAAAGAATTTCATTGGAATTGCATCGTTGGTATTTTGGTTTCGGAAGAATATATTTTTTAATGGATTTATGACAACAATGTTTTCTAATTATTACGAAACCCCTTTATATTTAAGTTATTTCATTCTTTTCATGAAATTATTTTATTGTTTAATGCACTGCATTAATTACACTGTTAAATAAATGTGATGAAGTTTTCAATAAAATAATTTTAACGAAACTGGTTTCATTAATCCAACGAAGCGTGACGTTGATTGAATTTTAATGAATTTTTCATTAGATTAATGTCAAAATTTATAGAATTTATGCCGAACATTCTTTCAGTGTATTAAAGATAAGTAATTTTCTTCATAAAGAAAATACAATTTAAAACACAATTTTTTCGAAAAAACCACAAATGCACATTGCATTTAAACATGTCTCTGCAAAACTGTATCATTCGATTTTAAAAATTAAGTGGTTGAAAAATAGGGATTTTCATATCAAAATCCCACTGTGCATTGCTTAGAATTTATATGTCTGTTTCACAGTGTGTATTATTGTATATTAACAATTTTGCATAGACCAGAATTTCTTATCCAACTGCGCTGTGAATAAAAGTTAAAAAAAATAACAATAAATGCAGTCATGTGTGCATCATGTGGTTTAAGTGTGTTGCACATGGAAACTTACTAAAGTTAAGGGTTTCCCTTAAAAATTTAAACTACAAATAAAAGCAGTTTGGATAAACTTGCAAGTATACATACATTTGGAGTAAATACGAGTCCATACAATACGCTAAATTTTGTTAACGATATATTTAAAAATTTGCTATCGTCAATGGAATCTGCACCCATAGAAATAAAATTTAATAGATATATACGAGTAATTATAAGATACTCTTATTTGACTTGTTATTGATGTGTATGAATGGCTCTAGATCTATCCAACAATACCTGTAATTAACACTGCCCACAACTATATACTTTTAAGTTCAATATATCTGTCTGTCTGCCTGCCTGCCTGTTTGTCCGACTGTCTCTCTGCATATCCCTCTGACTTGCACTCGGTTGTTTTTTTTTCAGAAGCATTTGTATTGCCTTTTGATTCTATTCCGCCTACATTAACTTTATTTATATGTCAAGATAATCCTTCGAGAGAGCAAATAATGTTTAAAGCAAAAACTTTCATTAAAAAAATAGAAATGAGCGTTTTAAAATTTCCATGTGTTCCCAAAATTTTTTTCCCGACTATAAAATTTACCAAATTTCTACATTTAATCGATTTTGTCATCATAAGCATTTGCATTGGTAATTGGTTCCAATTTGTAAAATAAATTATTAATTTTATTTAAATTCACTTTAAATTTTGTTTATTAAGTATATATTTTTCTTTAGAATTTAAAATAAGAATGCATTTTATTTTGGCAAAAGTACAAAAAGTTGTTTTCGCTGCTGCAAAATGTTCCTTGTTCAGGCAGAATCTCAGTTGTCTTGCGTGTGTGTGATTTCGCCAGAGAACAGCAATGAGTGGTGAAAAAGTGAGTAGAGTTGAATTATGACTTATAATTTCTTGTACTTATGCGCACTCATACTTATTGCAATGTTGTCTATGAATCATATTCACTCGAAAGTTTGAAGTGCGCATCGAACTCATACTTAGCAACATTTATGACGTTGTTGATTTCGACTCTCCTTAACTCAATGCCTATGGATGATTCGAAATACTACTTGCAAACTGTTTAATGACTAAACTTTTAAATAAACATGCATGCATCAGCTGAGTGAGCTGAATCAATGTGAGTGGTATAAGTGAAATTAGAAATCAAACTGAGGTGATTTATGAGTGTGAGTGCTGTATGACTATGATGTTGACGTCGCATTCATATTTATTTACACCTATACTTATAAATCAATGTCAACGTGAGTATGCGTAAATCAGAGTAGTTGAGTTTAAATGATGCCTACTCAATTATTTTTAAAATTTCATGAGTCAGTATGAACAGCGAAAAAATGATTCATTGCCGATCACTGCTCTGTATTAATGAATATTAATGAATGAAAATATAGTTTTTAGTATGATTCGCTGCTTATTACATATTTTTTTGGATTTGTTTCATATTATTTGGTTTAATAATAATAAACTTAGGGATTTCGCTGGAATACCAAGTTTCGTTTGTATATTTTGTAGCTTGTACATAAATATAATTAAATTTTGTCTTAAGTCGACTTATGCTGTTATTGCTTTTAACCAGAGATATATAAACTATATTACATGATTTTTCGCTTAAACTTATAATAAACAAATCCAGCAGGCTCTCTATATGAAATGAAATTCCAAAATATTTTAGTGGAGTTTATATGGACAAATTAAAATTTTTTTATCGCTATCGACTGCCATTAATTGCCTGCAGAACTCTTTAGTGATTTCTGATTTTAATGTTTATTTTTGTGCCTCAAAAGCTATCTTGAGCTAATCGCAAATAAAATTTATATTTAGAGGACACCCTGCAGCTAATTTGGATTGTTCAGTACAAATACTTTGAAATTATACAAAATTCATGAAATAATTATTGCCTTGCAATTTCCCTAACATCAGTGCTCTTTTTTTTCTCTAACAGTAAAGGGAAAATATAATGGAAACTTTGAAAAGTAAAAATTAAATTTATTTGTATAATGGTATGTAGAGTTTGAAGGAAAAACAAGATCAATTTCAGAGAATTTTAGTTCACACAAAAGTATCTACTTGCTTGTTATTTTAACGTTCCAACAAATAAATTTGTAAATATGAGATTTAAGAGACTTCTAGCAAAGTTCAAAGCAGCTGCTATTGTGATAGCATATATTTTTTTTAGCATTTACAATAGAAAGCGAACTTATTTATTCTTTCCAGAAAAATTTTAATCGCTGAAGTTGTTAGAGTTATCAGCTTCGAATTTAAATAGACTCAAAATTTAAAAAGTTAAAGGAAACTCAAAATAAATTTAGCCTTTACTTGAAAATAAAATTAAACTAAAGAAAGTCTTAAGCTGAAACTAAGCTAAAACATAAATTTCCTGCCTGAAAAAGAGCAAAGTGGCTGAATTTGCAGTCGGAAACGTAAATAATCTGGCAACGCTGGTTACGAACCTTTTATTTCGACTAACCACACACACGAATATTTTAATTGAGCATCTTTTTAGTTCATGTGCTAGGAAAGAAAATAATGGTGGCTTCTCTCTTCATTATTTCTCTTTACCATAAGCTGAAAACTTCCGCAACTAAAATTGCAGTGTGTGAACCCAGTCTCAGAACAAATAAATTTCTTGCGTGCTTCTTAAACTTTTGCAATTTGAATATTCCGAACAGCCTAAAGATTTCAATGAGAATAATTTTCACTTTCATTCCCGTTATCGCGCTAGTGACAGGCGTTTCAATATACTTACATACTAGAGACCTGCGTAAATAGTCTTGAAATGTAAATACGTATTGTTTTTTAAATGTATTCTCGTGGCTGTAGAATGCTAAACCAATATTAAATGCTGTCGTATTATAAGCAAAGCACGATAGATGCATTGGTGTATGTGTAAATGAGTGCTAGCAAGCAATGTCGTGAAGACTTCTTGTTATGAACAAACAATCAACAAAGTAGTGTTGATACGTGTATGCTTGTTATTTTCCATATTGTAAGTTTGAGTGTGTGTGTAATATGTATATGATAAGCTATTATGTCAATGCATGTGTGCGTTTGTGTGTGCGCAGAAAAATAAAAGAGCATACACAACGCGCGTGTGTATGTACATGCATGACGCTTGTATACGCGCCCATGCGTAGAAAGAAGCAAGCATCACAAATTTTTCAGTCACGAAATATTTTCTTCTTTATTCCTATACCTGCAAAAGCTGAAACAAATTATTGCAAACAGTATTGTTTAGCGTTTGTTTTAGAAGATTTATCTGTAGTAAAGCATTTGAAAACTCCCTCATGTCTTGAAAGTTCTTATAAATGGTCTTGTGCAGGACTTTATTACATACACAGGTGAAAACTTTTGTAGTTGAACTTATGCTGAACATTTTGTGTACGAACTAGAGATGGGCGCGTGTTGTTTTTTATTTTTCGTGACACGAACACGCACGACTCGTGTGGTTTCGTGTTGAGCAAAATTGACACGAAAAACACGAAACGATTTTACATGTAAGATATGTATGAATGAATTTCCAGTATAGAAAAGGATGTTGTTAACAGTATTTTAAAAAAGTTTTTTTACTGACTGTACACGACCAATGCCTTCACATAGGAAGTAGCAACAAAAAACCGCAAGATTATACGGTTATCCGTGGCAGATCAGTCAACTAGTGCGAGCGAGACGAAAAACTCTCGAAGGCCAAACATCACACACTAGCCTGACCGCACTTAAGAAATAATTACGATGGCGCGAGGATGTTCTCCGACACCAGCATATTTCTTGATATTTAATGGGCTTCTGAACCTTAAAGTTCTGTAGTGGCAGATAGTATCAGCTGGCCAATACCATATCTATAATATTTCGTGCTTGTTGTGCAGTATCGTATTAACGAAATTATTCGCGTGCGTCTTGGTATTCGTGTTCGTATCGTGTCGTATTGGAAAAATTCGACACGCGTCCATCTCTACTACGAACTAATGAAACAAAACTTTGATCAAACTAATTTTGCTATTTCTGGAAGCACGTACAGACATTGTATAGCATTTTACCTATAAATAACAAATAATTGGCTAAGAGATTCGGCCAACAAATTGACAACATCAATAAAAAAACACTTAATTGCCATTATTGCATTGCAAACACTTAAGAAGAGTTTATTTCTAACCGTAGCATAATTAAATATGTATGTATGTACGAGTATCTTAATGGAAAATAAATTCAAATCCTTGACTTTTTGTTAACAACAAATTGCTGCTCAAATGTTATTCGTGCTGTCGTTTAATCAATAACTCAAATAAATTCAATTCAAATTGTTCCCTTGATTTAATTTATTTGTAATTTCCTCTATTTGTGGTGGAAAATTTGTTCGAATGTTAAAAGAACTACAAAATAAAGCGACAAAAATAACATTGTCCACAAAACTTTCTTATGAATTTTTAAAGCGAAGAACAAACAGTTTAATTATATAAAATTTATCGTTAAATAAGACACGTGCTTACACTTGGAAACATAACTAACCGGACTTTTGCATTGTTTCAGAATTTTAATTTTTATTTTATTTTTGATAAAACGATTTCTTTTTATTACACCCCTTTTAGACACGCAAAGTTTACCTTGCAAATTCTTAATTAAGCTGGTAGAAAGGCAGAACGAGAAAGTATTGCGTATCTAAAAGGGGGTTTATGGGGCAATTAGACGTACCAAAACCATGTAAAACAGCTGTTCGCACCAAGTTTATTGGCAACACTGTATTAAATTATTGCTGACAGCAGGCCCTAAAAGAAAAAAAAAAGTTATAGATAGTTCCCAAAAAACCAAACAACTAATAAAAAAATATGCATATGGCAAACGAAGTTATCAAGTCTGTACTATGATGCATGTTTAATGTCTGTCTACCATAGTAGTCTACAACAAATAAAATAAACGCCATTAAATGTATCCACAAGGGCGTTTTAATTGTTATTTAGCTACTGGCACATTTACAATGATCTTATTACACGCAATACACATTATGACTTTACCTTTTTCCTGACTATAAGTTCATGGCTTTAAAATAGTGATGGCCATTCTATCAATTTCCCATTCTCGAGAGCATACGCAATTTTTTTTTTTAACCATCAACACATCCCAGCAAGCATTTTGTATCACAATCGAATCTTTTCCGAGTCAGCTTGACGGGAAAAATAACCGCATATGAGCTCATTTTTCGAAAATGGTACCCTACAGATGAGTCATACCAAAGAATCATTTATTATAAGATTTTCTGATTCATTTTTGAGCAATTTTCTGGTAGTTTTAAATCATTAAATAATATTTTTGCGAATTCTTTGTATTTTCAAGAAATCATTATTTGATCATATAGATGAATCATAAGTGAATCCTTTTTCAGTCACCCAAGTGATAAATCAGTTTTTAATCATAAAAAGTGATCTGAGGAGAATCATATAAGAGATTTCTGCAAAGAATGATCACTCAAATGCTAGCTGGGATGTACACTGTGTGTGAGACGTACATACCCAAACCCAGAACGCAAATACGCAAAGTTTGCTTTGCAAAGTCTTAATTCAGCTGGGAGATAGACAGAAAGAGAAAGTCTTTCTCCCTCTAACTTTCACACAGCTGAATTAAGACTTGGCAAAGTAAACCTTGCGTGTCTAAAAGGGGCGATAGTGTGTGTTTGGCCACCACTGCTTCAAAGTTTTTTTTTTAGCAAACAGTGAACAGCAGGAAGCTTGCGTGTTGTCTTGAATTTGGGTTCGCATTTTAAAGGGGATTTTTGACACTTGTGTCCATAACTATAAAAATGGCCTATGTCATATATTTTTGCTTCGAAATATGAAATAAATATTTAAAAAAAACTTAATTAAGTGTAAAACAAATGCTAAAAATGTTTCCAGTAGTCAATACTATACCTTAATATAGAAATCGCCTAACTCATTATTTTTTTAAGTCGAGTTTTTTGTATATATCAATAGAAAAGCATCTAATTTATTGAAAAATGGAAGCAAATAATGAGTTAGGGCCTTTCTATATTAAGGTAAATAAATTAAAATGTGACACAATATAAAAATATATTGAATTAATTTAAATGTTATCTACAAAAACTTAAGCAAATCTTATTTGGAGTCTTACAATATTGTCAGTTAAATGTCCTACAAAATTTCTGACAACCGTGTGAACTGAAAATTTGTATAGCTGACAACGTGGTTGGAAAAAGATTGTCAGTGTACTGCAAGACTACCAGCTGACTATAAATAGTCAGACACCTGGCAATTGTGGGAACACATTTTGTTGCTATCCCCAAATTACTGTCAGTTATTTGCCAGACTTTTTATTGTTGCCATTTTATTATGGTCCTATGTTTCTTGTAGGAATTTCAAGATGTGCCAGAACTTTATGCATTTGACAATGGCATCACTGTCAGAGAATTTTTTCTATTGTCAATACTGTGCACACAGCTGTTTTAAAAGAAAAATTCAGAAATATAATAAAATATATGCAGCAAAAATCCTTGCAGTATATTCTTAATGGGCCATAATAATTTATATTTTAATTGTTTATAATGGACACAAGCACAGTCAATTGATAATTGACAATTTGTGTCAAATGATTGAGGTCTGGCAACGGCTGTCTACATATCTGACACATTTTTGCACATGACAACCGACTGAACTGACAATTTTTTTACTGACAATGTTCATAGAGAAAATTAACTGTCAGACAATTATCTGGCAATAAATTGTAAACTTTTCTGACAAATTTAGTACAACCGTGTGAACTTACAATCTAATTGTTGTGATCTGAGAATATTACAAGATCTGGCAATCGTCTGTACAGAGCTGCTTAACGAATACTTTGTTTCTTATAAGTTTTTCCAGTTGACAAAAATTTTATACAAATGCTACTTGTGCACACCTCTATTGAAATTGTAACTAACTAAAAAGTATGAAAAATAAATACGTCAAAAATAAAGTTTGAACAAATGCAAACGTAATGGCGGCATTAGTTTTTAATCTAGGGAAGACTTAAGTACTTTTGTTGTGGCAATAACTTTTGGTTTTTCTGATACCACTAATAATAATAAATTAAAAAAAAAATTAATTGCAATGAATTGCATTTTGGTAAAGTCTACAAAATATCTTATCTGCTCAAATGAGGCCGCTGCTAACTAGAGGAATCAATTGCTAAGTTTTGCCAGTTGTTTTATAAAATAAAAATTTTCTTTTTTTTATACCCTTTACCAACAAAAATGGTAAAAGGGTATATATAGGTTTGTCATTCCGTTTGTAATTTCTATAATATCAATAAGCGACCCATAAAATATATATATTCTGGATCCTTATGCATAGGGAAGACGAATAAGCGATGTCCGTCTGTCCGTCTGTCCGTCTGTCCGTCTGTCCGTCTGTCTGTACGTGAAATCGGTTTTCCGAAGCTCCCAGAAAAGCTAGAGACTTCGTTCTTGGACTGGTGTGTCAGAAATTTTCCAAAATAGATTGGTATTGAAATTCAGCAAAATCGAGCAGACGATTGCAGAGCTGGGAAACTTAAACTTAATTTTGCCATATAAAAGTAACTACCGAAACAAATTTTTATTTTTTTTTAATAAATGAACTTATTTTACACTTCAGTACGACTAAAATTGGAATTTTAAATTAAAAAAATAAAAAAAAAATAAAAAGACGTTTCCAGGGTTGGAAAACTTTAACTTTTTGTGTTATGTAACATTAACTATGTCTAAAACTATATTAGTATTTTCTCGAGAACCGTAAGAGCTGCAAACCTGAAATTTGGACACAGTGTGAAGACCCTTGGCCGCTACAACAACAAATACATGAGAATTGGAAATTAAAGGGTGTTCCAAAACGAGCAACGAAAAATTTTAAAATCCCATGTAATATACATATAATTGTATGTATGTATGTATATACACTTGAAATTTGTAAAGTTAGTGCATTTTTATACAGACTACAATTAACACTAAAATTTAAAAAAATTTAATTAAAGGGTGTACCATCAGTTAATGTAATTTCGACTATGTAATTTTGATAAATTGCTGTATCTTGGAAACCGTAAGAGTAAAACTCTTGAAATTTTCAAAAACGGTAAAAGTAAAAAAATAAAAAATTATAAAATCGTCAAACCAAAAAAAATCGCCAAAAACAAAAAAAAAAATCGCCAAAATGAAAAAAAGCACCAAATCCAAAAAAATTTCTAAGACTAAAATAAATCGCAAAAAAACGGAAAAATTGCTAAAATTAAAACAAAAATCGCCAAAATGAAAGAAAATCGCCAAAATGAAAAAAAATCGCCAAAATTAAAAAAATCACCAAAACGAAGAAAAACCCTAAAAAACAGAAAAAATCGCCAAAATGAAAAAAAATCGCCAAAATGAAAAAAACGCCAAAAACGAAAAAAACCCCAAAAAACAGAAAAAAATCGCCAAAATGAAAAAATAATCGCCAAAACGAAAAAAAGCACCAAATTAAAAAAAATATCTAAGACTAAAATAAATCGTAAAAAAACGGAAAAATTGCTAAAATGAAAACAAAACTCGCCAAAATGAAAGAAAATCACCAAAATGAAAAAATCGACAAAATGAAAAAAAATCACCAAAACGAAAAAAAACCTAAAAAACAGAAAAAAATCGCCAAAATTAAAACAAAAATCGCCAAAATGAAAAAAATCGCCAAAATGAAAAAAAATCGCCAAAATGAAAAAAATCGCCAAAACGAAGAAATTCCCAAAAGCAGAAAAAATCGCCAAATTGAAAAAAACCTCCAAAAACAGAAAAAAATCGCCAAAACGAGAAAAAAGCGACAAAACTGAAAAAATCGTTTTAACTGAAAAAAACTTCAAAAAAGCAAAAAAGCCTACCTTTTGTGCGCGATTCAAAGTCGCACTTTACTGAATTTTTTAATATTAAAGGAATTAAATGAAACTAAGTTTTTCCTTATTTCGTTTTTGCTTTGTTCACTTAACATATTTTATGTATTTTTTACAGAACTAGATTGGTATCAATAATCAGGAAAATCCAAAATTATGACTCCAGGGTTGGAAAACTCACACTTTTTGTGTTATGTAAAATTAAATAGGTCTAAAATTTTTTTCTTTTTTTTTATAAATTGAATATATTTTATGCTTCTGAAAGAAAAGTTTGGCGTATGAAATTTGAAAAATGAAAATTACAGCTCCAAAGATGGAAACTTTAAAAAAATGATAAATTTTTTCACAAAACAAATATGTATGTATGTGTCTGTATACTATATATATGTACATACGTTGGTAAAGGGTATATAAGATTCGGCACAGTCGAATATAGCACTCTTACTTGTTTTTGTTAAACTTGAAATTTTCTCTGTACTTTTGACCTATAATATGTTTATTATTTTTGTATTTTTCTTTAGTCTAAAAACGAAATACACTTCTGGGAAAACAAGATATCCATCAAAGGGGATTAATAAAGACAGACACACGCTCATTTTATGATACTGTGGGCGTTGGTTTATGAAATGTGTGCTAATTACCAAAACAATTAACATGTGGTTGATTAAAAATTTATTTACTTTTGTCATCATTTTAACTACAAACTATTTATTTATGTACATATTTATTTTACAAACTAATTTTGGCTTTAGCCATTGGATATAGTATGAATGTAAATTAAGTAAGCAAAAAATGTAAAATAAGTATTTGACTTTTAATATAAATCGTCTTACATTATATTTCATATTTTTTTTTTTGGTTTATTGAACCTTGCAACACATTGCCGTCTCGTGGTCATTGTCCATTTACTTTGCTAACGTCGTGCATTAGAAGCATTTTCAAAGTGGGGCGAATGAACTCTAAAATGCAATCCCAGCAAGTGCACAAATAAAAATACAGAAAAGGAAATCGATTTAATATAAATTTCCTTTTCAATGAATATTCTTTATTAAATTTTCTTAAATTTCAAACACAAGTAGAGTTCGAGCGATTAATCGGCTTCGGCTTCGGCCTTCGGCCAAAAATTGGTAATCGGCCAACATTCGGCCTATGGCAAAAATCGGCCGAAGCCGAATATTTTTCATTCCAAGCTTGAAAAATAACATTATTTTTGGCCGTTGCTCGCCGACAGTTTCTATTGTGTTGAACGTTTTGAAAGGGTTGCTTTGAAATACAACCCTGTTGCTTTCTATTTTCTTTTACTTGGAGTGATCATATGAAAAAGCAATCTAGAAATTGCAAAATAGTTTTATTTTTCTTGTTATGGATCTAATAGATATTACAGCTATTTCAGTGATCTCAAAAAAGCAAACTTTTTTCTTAATTCATATAAAACAAGTATCATTTTTAAAATTTAAAACATTCGGCTTCGGCTTCGGTTTTGGCCGAAGTTTAGGATTTTAGCCGAAGTTCGGCTTCGGCTTCGGCCCAAAAAAAACGCCTTCGGTCGATCTCTAAACACAAGATACTGCACTATGGAACAAAAACTACCAACTTTTAATATACAATAGAAACTTGATAATTCAGACAATTAGAAACCAATCAGTCATCATACAGCATACTCGTATGTAAATATACCCAAAATAAAACAAAATAATTTTTGGAATTTTTACTGAAAATATAAAAAATATTTTCGCAACTATAGCATTTTCATTTCACTTGGCTTACTTAGCTTGCGAGCAATATTTTATGAGACTTTTATATCAAACTACTCGTATAATCGCCTGGTTGTCGAAATTCGACTTATATATAAATAATCCATGTTTTGTATCTGCGTAAATATATATTTTTTATGGACTAAAAGGTATTTTGCTTTAGATATGCTCTCACTAACTATATATTTTTGCATAAGATAACCTAAATCCCAGAAGTTCCACGATCACTATTACGGCAACAGCTAAAATGTTTACTTTCTGCCGAAGTTTTACCAATTATTTTAAAACTACCGGAAGTTTTGGTTGCATAAACAGTCACTTTTGTGTTCGGATCCATATATTGTATGCTTCTGTGTATATCTGAGGTGCCAAAAGTAGCACCAGAGTGCCGAATCGGCATGAATCGGCTTCTTATACAAATGGATGCACATGCGCAAATACATTTCTCTCGGTGGTCATCTATGGCGTATATACAACTGATGTGATTTTTAAGGGACACCCTTTGATAACCAAAGGCTGTTTTAACTTTAAAGGTTCAAATCCGGCAGAAGGTTCGATTTCTGTTTGATATTCAGACCTGCCGCTGTGTAATACTCATGTTGTTGGTGTTTCCGTGGTGCTGTTCGGATAACTTTTGGAATTTTGGGGATTTTTAGGCGAAAATATGTATTGTGCGTGTGTAAAGAAAAATAATTTTTCTAGCGAATATGTTTCATCAGTATTGGTGAGCAATAAGATATTTAAAGATAATACTCTTAGCCTAATCTGATAGAAATACGAATAATATTGCGAAATAAATTCAGAGAAGCGCAACCATCCAATCAATGCTAGTTATAATACTACATCGAGCCTTGTTCGAGTAACTCCTTCCACCAGAAGAAGAAGATTGAACGTAGTTTTAATAAAGGCCAATTTTCGTAACCAATTCTTGTGTAAAATTATTGAAAATCTGGTCGAACAATAAGTAAACGGATTTTGAACTAATAACTTAAAGGTATTGCCCGGATTACAGAGCGTATGACGTTCGTTAGTCCAAACTTCAATGTGTTTGAAATATCGAGATTGTACAGTACATACTTATATATATCGCTCATTTTCTACAACAATGTCATAACTTGTTTTACGGAAAACGAACAAGAAGCATGTTTTTTTTCAATACAGTGAAACCTCTCCTAACGGACACCTCCCATAACCGGACAAGTTTTGTAGAACCAAAATTAAAATAAAATAATGTGTTCCACTCTCATAAGCGAACACCTCTAATAACCGGACAAAGATACGGTGACGGTGAGTGTCCGGTTATGAGAGGTTTTACTGTAGTTGAGTTAACAAAATAATTTTGCGGTCGTGAGAGATTTGTTGCGGGAACAGATTTATGAAAAAACAAACCATTTTGATCATTTTGAATTGTGACACTTTATGCTTTAGTGTGCGATATGATTTTAGCACTTATATTAGTGTGTTCATCTTCTTTCCTAGAAGAAACTTGCAACGAAAGAGTAAGGCAGACATTTACAAAATTACTCTTCCAGATAAGAAAAAGTAAATGAGTAATAATTTGTCTCCTTGAAAGCTTTTTGAGTTAATGAACGAACACTTTCCAGCAGTGATGCCACCTTTTTTGTCTCTAAAACCATATCAAAATTTAAAAAAGCACTAAAAAGCGTATTATTAAGATCTAAAAGTCCTAGTTTACACTTTGCAAGTCTTATTGCTAAGGTTATTAGTTTGTGGGCAGGAGAGACGAGGGGAACAGATACATTTCTTTTCTCTATCTCTCTTTCGTAACAAACTAATCAGCTAAGCAATAAGACTTGCATAGTGTAAACTAGGACGTAGCGTAAAAAGTACTAACGAGATAAATGACTGCAGATCCACACGAGTGAAGTTTAATAATGTTTAATATTTTCTAAGCTATTCTCTATTTAATGAAATATATCTGACTAAAAAGGTATTATTATGCTTTATATTGAAAAAATAAATGCACCAAATTTTTATTAAAGTAATTTTAAGAAATACATACATTTCTTAAAAGCACTACTTACTGGTTTTTCTTAGTTTGGCACTAACGCTCAAAGCATGGCGTTTTGAGTTTTCAGAAAGCACTAAAATTAGTGCCAAAAGCACCGCGTTAGCATCGCTGCTTTCCAGTAACAGTTGTTACAAATTCCCAACAAATTTTTGTAAATAAACAAACCAATTATTTTACAGTTTCAATTTTTTAAATTTATTTATTTTATTTCATTTTTATTATACCCCAGCAAAAAACTTTGCCTACTAGTATGCAAAAAAGTGTATGTACTCCTCAGTCGTAAGTACTTACAATTTGACTGAATAACCCATTATTTTTGTTTGAGAAGTTCAAAAAGTATACGGTACCCTATACTTTTTGCCTACAAACATGCAAAAGTTAATATATTACTGATTGCCTAAAAGTACTCAAAATTTAATGGGTTATTTTTTGCTTACAAATATGCAAAATTTTATAGATTAATTTTTGCTTAGACTTATTCTAAATTAATTTGCTAGTTTTTCTAATTAAAATTATTTTCACGATCAATAAATTTTTCTCTAGATATATTTCCTTATTAATTGGAAAGCACTACAATAAGTACTTTCACGTAATGATATAAATAAGTTCTTATTTTATTTATTACAGGGCAGTCATTATTATGCACATAAAATAATTACATAAATAAGCATCAGTCATTACTTTGTAAGCAACTAAAAGAGTACTACCCATTACAAAATTTCGAAAATTTTTTGCTGGGTCTCTTTCGGTTAGAAGGGAATCATTTAAATCGAGTGTCTATAAAAATTTGATAACCATCAAGTGGATTTCATATTAATTATTTCCCAAAAACTTTTTTAACGACCCTCTCAAATATTGCAATAAAAGAAAAAAATTGCTGACACACACTCTTTTGTGGTCACTGTAACAGAAACTTTTACGTAACGCTTTCATTAACACCAGAATTACGTCTGAAACTTTTCGGTCGTAAAAGTTAAAATCTTTTTCCGTTGTTTTTCGCTTTACACACTGGGAAAGAATTCCCTTTTCTGGAAACGAATTAAATTAAAAAAAAAAATACATGTACACATGTGCTACATATTAAAGTCCTGCACAAGACTATTTATAAGACCTTTCAAGACATGCGACATTTTTTAAACGCTTTACTACAGCGAAATATTCTAAAACAAACGATAAAAAACACTGTTGGCAAGACAAAGAACTCAAAAAAAATATTGCCAACAGTGTTGTTTAGCGTTTATTTTAGAATATTTCGCTGTAGTAAAGCGTTTGAAAAATGTCGCATGTCTTGAAAGGTCTTATAAATGGTCTTGTGCAGGCCAATACTACATATACATATGTATGCATGTATATACATATGTATGTATATATGTATGTATTTAATAAAATGACGTCAAACTATTTAAATAATTTTAACTCAAACATAAACAAATTTAGAATATTTAAATAAAGAAATAAAGAAAAGTAAAACTCATCGCACTTGCTTAAAATTAACTAACTGCTAACAAATCATTAAGACTCAGTTAATCAAATGACGTTTACAAAAAAAAGTAAATCAGTAGTATAAAGAAAAAAAAAATTAATAAAATGACCTCCAGCATTTAATTACAAACCCAGAGGTTACCTAACATTACGGCCCACTACTGCCCCTGCTGCTGTATTTTTCCATCAACATGTTTTAAAAATAACTTTCAAACAAGTTCTTATACTAGAACGCGGCGTATATCTAAATGATCAACAAATTTGCTGCTGCTGCTGCTGCTGCTGTTGTTGTTGTTCTCATTGTTTTCTTGATTTAAATAAAGATTTTGGTTTATTCCGAAAACTCGTTATTCGGAGGGAATTCCCTTACAATAACAAAAAAAAAAATTATAAGATTATTTTTAATTAAACCTGTTTTTGTAGTTCGTTTTGTTTGTTTACTTTTCGATTGGACTAGTGCCAAAGAACTCTGAATTAAGTAGATCAATATACTAAAATAAAATTTTTCCTAGACTTTGGATCGACAGCAACCAAAACGATTAACGCCGTCCGGAACAGGCGGCGGTTCCTGCCATAAATTAAAAATGATTCGTTACTATAACACGTGAAGTTGTCATGTCGTGGAATATTTTTGCACGCATACACTAGTCGACGAATTTCAATATTTTTTGTTGCTTTAAAAAAAATGGAAAAAGCAAACTTTAACCCCCATATGCTTGAAGTGTACGTTAAAATCGGGTTTTCTATGAACATTTTCTTTTAATGTACACTTCAAGCATACGTTACTTATTTTTTTTTTTTGCATAAGGGGGTAAGAGTTTAAAACCAGTATTTTGTATAATAATACTTTGTTTTGTCTATGAATATATGTACATACGTCATTATTATTACTTTTAATGTGTATCAAATTAATTGAAATAAAAACTTGGTATATGGCGTTTTTTGAGCCCGATACAACTTACGAAAGGGTTAACTGTCAAAACAGCTGTCGTATTATATTAATTTTTGGACATTTCATCGAGTGGTTACCCGACGATCAGTATACTGTGGCAAAGCATCATGCATATTAAAAATGTATGTACTTTGAAAATCAATCATAAATTCGCGGAGTGAAACAACTCCACAACAGACCCTTCAGACTCCATTACATCTACAAGAATTCAGCTTGTGGTGCGGATTACACACTGGTGGCATTATTGTTTCTTATTTCTTCAAAAGTGAAACCGGAGCTCGCGTTACGGTCAATGTATATTTATATTTATATTTGATTTATACTTGTGATATGCCATTGAGCAGTAATATTCACACATCTACATTTGCCGATGATACAGCCTGCCTTAGTATGCACGAAAACCCTCACGAGGCTTCCCGATATCTTCAGCAACATATTACTCAGCTAGAACCGGGGTTGTCAGATTTTTTCTGACCTATTTCGCCAAATTGATTTTAAAAATCGCCAAAAGTCGCCAAAATCAATTTTATGTAGTTTTTCTTAGTAAATATTTTATAAAAAATTTGATTTTATATAAAACTTTTTTTAATATAAATTTTTATTAAATAGTCGTGCAGAAATTTAACAGAAAATCGCCAAAAGTAGAATTAAAGCAGCCAAAAATAATTTTTAGTTAATTTTTCTCATCTAAATTCAAAATGAATTAATTAAAATAATTAATATAAGAAAAATCATCAAAATGAAGTTGATTTAAAATCATGCAGACGACTTTTGGTAGGATTTATTTTTTTTAACTACTCTTTTCACAAACTAATTTTGCTGAATTACAAAAATTTTGAATTTAAACTTTGTTGAAAATAGCCACAAAAATCGCCAACAAATGTATTTATCGCCAGAAAAAGCGCCATATCGCCAAACCAAAAATTTGGACGCCAAAGAATTTGAAAAATCGCCATGTTTGGCGAGAAATCGCCACATCTGACAGCCCTGGCTAGAACTATTGCTAAACATGTGGAGAATAAAGGTAAACGAACAGAAGTGTGCTCAGGTAACAATTACAATCAATAATCAAGTTGTTCCTCAAAACTTACATGTGAAATACCTTGGTATACATCTTGATCGAAGGCTCACATGGAAATACCACATTGACTCTAAGCTAACGCAAATGAAACTTAAACTAACTCATACTACGTTTATACGCGCACTATTTGCAAATAAAATTATTTGCAAATAAATTAACTCACTGTTTATACGGCATAGCGAACTTGGTAGCACTTCTATAGAAAGCTTACTTATGTTGACAAAATAAATAGTGTAAATGCACAAAATATCAAATAATTATTTGTTTTAATTGTTATTATTTGCTTCTATCAATGTTTTTTGTGCAATATTTATCCATATATTGTTTTTTCTTATGAAACATTTGTAAGCGTGGCAGCCTTTTCCATTTTATTTGCAAATAGTGCGTTAATCGTGAATAGTTTTCTGAATTAGTAAGTCGCAATAAAAACAATAATATGGCAACAATTTACTGTTTTATTTGCAAATAAGCCCTGCGTATAAACGTAGTATCAGATACATTGGCTGGTTGGTAGAAATTCAACCCTCACCCTAGATTGTAAACTTTTAATATACAAGTCGCTCTTAAAACCTATATGGTGCTACGGAATTCAGCTTTGGAGTACTGCTTCAGCTTCTAATGTCGAGAGAATCCAACGAAGGCAAAACAAAATTTTACGGTTAATAACATCGGCTCCATGGTATATAAAAAATTCAAATATACATCGTGATTTAAATATGCCATTAGTGACTGAAGAAATTGCAAAATACGCAGGCAAATATTTAACAAAACTCGAGTCACATCCTAATCCGCTTGCCCGTAATATTTTGAACTTTACTGGACACATCCGCCTAAAAAAGAGGGACACAAGGGTTCTTATTCACAGCACTCCAGATGGGACTTCTTGAAAATACTTTTATTTTTTATATTTTTTTCCATTTGATTATCACTACTTATGTATTATATATAACTATTACTAAGCTTATGTCCGACACTGGTCGGGCCTAATTATATTTTTAGATTTAAGATTTGAATACTTATTGTTAGTTCATATATGAAGATACAATAAATAAAAATCAGGTATTAAAAAAAAAAAAAAAGAAAACGGTCAATGGAGATCGTTACCGCATCATGATCAATGATTTTTTGTTTGAAAACATGTCTGACATTTATTCGGACAAGATCAGGGGTCGAATCGTCACATACGTGAACGTACAACTCGTCACGTAAAAACACCATTTTCGGACATGACATACGTGAACGTATGCGATTGACGTATCACTTAATTGGTTTTCATACGATTATCGATACGTTCACGGATGTGGTGATTTAAGCCCAGGTTTCAACGTTCTATACGGTGTTCGCAACCATAACAATTTGTGTTAATTTGATGCCGAGAAATGTACCTGTTAATTTGGACTCCAAGGCCTGATACACAAGCAGTAATTGACGCCTTGGAGGGTAACATTGCTTATGTTATTCGTGACATATCGCCCATTTAGTCAAACAACGTCATAACTCAAAAAAACTAGTTTGCCAGAAAACGAGTTTAAAGTTTTCAATTTACACATAATGGAAAAAGAAAATGTTATTTCGGTTTCAAGAGTCGAGTAAACAAGATATTTGTATTAAATTTTTATACAACATGAAGAACGATAAGAGAATTAATTCAGCATTATTAACTCAAAAATTAAATTTTTTTCAGTTATGACGTTCTTTGAGTAAATGAGCGATATGGCAAAAAATTGGACATCAAAAATTGTTGCCATTCGCCATCAAAAAACGAACGATTTTCACTACCTTTGAGAAATAAAAAAAATGTGAAATATAAGTTTTTTTTAGCGTGGAGTAGGGCCTTAGTCCTAATTTACACTATGCAAGTCTTATTACAAAGCTGATTAGTTTTTTAGGAGAGAGACGAGGGGAAATGAAACGTTTATTTATCCCTCGTCTCTCTTTCCCAAAAACTAATCAGCTTAGCAATAAAACTTGCATAGTGTAAACTAGGACTTACAAACTACTTGCATATCGTTAACAGAAATGGAAAACACTATTAACTAAAAAAAACATATGTTTTGTAGATTTTTTCAGCGACTTTTAGCAAGGTAGCCATAGTATTCTAATATTTAGCAGTCTTTCGGCTTTTAATTTTAAGCCTTAGGCAACGATATACTGTAAGAAGTACGAGTATTTATTACGAGCTCTGCTGTAATTGGACGATTAGTGTTATTTTAGCCAGCCCCAAAAATTTCTGTCACAAATATTAAATTAAAATATTGATAGTTGAATTAATCTAGGTGGTTTTCAATAACGACTATGTATGTAAATTTAAATAAATTTATTTTTTTCAGTGTTTAATACTTTACAAATGATGCATATTTTTTTCATTGGAAAGCAAAAAATTCTAGAAAATGCTACAGCGAAAGAATTTTGCTTCATAAGTCCAATGAAACAATTTCATTAAAATTTGTTCACAAATCTAATGATAGTTTCACAAATCCAATGAAAATTTCATGAATATTGTGAACGAATTTCATTGGAATTGCTTCGTTGGTATTCTGGTTTCGTAAGAATATTTTATTGGATTTATGACAACAATATTTTGTAATTATTAAGAAACCCCTTTATATTTAAGTTATTTCATTCTTTTCATGAAATTATTTTATTGTTTCGATGAAGTTATAGCACTGCATTAATTACACTGTTAAATAAATGTGATGAAGTTTTCAATAAAATAATTTTGACGAAACTGGTTTCATTAATCCAACGAAGCGTGACGTTGGTTGAATTTGAATGAATTTTTCATTAGATTAATGTCGAAATTCATAGAATTTAGGCAGAAAATTCTTTCAGTGTACGCATGCTATTTTGAGCGCCAACTTCAAATTTACAATATTGATTTTTTTGTTGCAAATAAACAAACAATAGTTAAAGAAAACAAAATTATGCTGTAAAACAAATCAGGGAACTTGATATTTAACAGCCGGATGTCAATTAAAAATATACATAAATGGATGTTTGTGATATTTTAAAGTGGCACAATTATCTCAATATTCAAAAGATTTACGCCATTAGCTGCGTGTGTCTGTACATTTTACGAGTTTATGCTTGTGAAATTCCAAATTGCCTTCAGCTCTAGATCTCGAAAAAAAAACATCCATTTACTTTGTTGTGTGTCATAATGGAATTCCACCAAATCAATTTTGCAAAACTTTTATTAATTCAGTCATCAGTTTTTTTCTTTCAAGAAACAAGTTTTCAAATTTAATATTTGGGTTTTTATCAAACTAACTAATTCAAAATCCCAAAAAAAAAAAAAAAAATAGCTACGCGTGAAAGTTAATTCAACTAAAATGAGTGCTCGTACTTTTTATAGTTCTCAGCAAATGAAATCTCAGAAATTATTTCTAAATATTGATTACACTTATTTAAGATTTCATAAAAATAAACATGAATGATACATAAGTATTCTACAGCATGCTAACAAGTTACAAGTTACAATATCCAAAAACAAAAACATATCAAAGCTAATATAATTCTCAATATGTCAAAATCGACTATTCGTGAAATGTATGATTTTGTGGATCCACTACGATTTTTTTTTTAATTTGGCTTATGCATTATATTTCAGTTGCTGAATAATATTTTATGTAAACATATCAACCTTGAAAATATTCAAATAATGACAAATTCTTAACATTTTATAGAAAGTGCTGGATTAGCGCCACCTTGCGGCGATGTTTTGAAACAACTGATGATTACCGTTTCATAGAAACGTTTTACAACATTTCCAGAAAGATATTACTTATGAAAACGATATAAAAAATGTGGCAACTAGAGGCAAAAGTATATTACGAGGGCGGTTCGGAAACTTCTTAGCCTATCAATGAAAGAGAATAGTTAGTTTTTCAAAAATATTTTTATTTTTCAATATAATCTACTGAAACTTCAATACACTTAGTCCAACGCTTTTCTAGCAATTCTCTCCCTTGATTAAAATAGTTTTCCTCAAGGTCTTCAAAATAGTGGTTTACAACTGTAATTGCATCTTCATTTGAGGTAAAACGCTTGCCAGCAAGGAATTTTTTTAGATTTGGGAACAGGTAAAAGTAACTGGGAGCCAAATCAGGAGAATAAGGTGTGTGGTCAGGCAATTCGTACTTTAATTCGTTGATTTTAGCCATTGTTAAAACACTCTTGTGCGCTGGTGCGTTGTCTTGATGAAAAATTATTTTTTTGTGTTGTAAGCCAGGACGTTTTTCTTGAATTTGTACATTTAATTGATCCAAAAGGTTGCAATAGTACTCTCTGAATTTATTGTTTTACCCTTTTGCAGATAGTCAATCAATAAAATACCTTTGAAGTCCCAAAAAACCGTTGCCATAACCTTACCAGCCGATTGAATTGTTTTTGCCTTCTTTGGGGCACTTCCTCCAGCTTCAGTCCAATGTTTGGATTGTTCTTTTGTCTCTGGAGTATAGTGGCGGATCCATGTCTCATCAACAGTTATGAAACGACGCTTAAAATCCATTTTATTTCGCTTAAAACGATCCAAACAAGCTTGAGAAATGTTCATTCTTATGCGTTTTTGGTCGACTGTTAACAAATGCGGCACCCATCTTGCAGAAAGCTTTTTCATCTGTAGTTCTTCATGCAAAATTAAATGGACTCGATCATTTGAGATGCCCATGATATTAGCTATTTCACGCACTTTTATTCGTCGATCATTTAATACCATATCATGCACTTTGGCTACAATTTCTGTTGTTGTTGCTGTTTTGGACGTCCACTACGTGGTTCATCTTCAATGCTTGTACGACCACGTTTAAATTCAGCAACCCAATTTTTTACTGTTGCATATGAAGGAGCACTTTCACCTAACACATTCACCATATCATTATGAATTTCTTGTCCCGATAAACCTTTTTTATGTAAATATTTATGACACCACGCATTTCTAATTTTTCCATTGTTAAAAAATCGCGGATGCGTCTTTTGTGAACACCTGTTTCTATATGAAGGAGTTGCCAGATCGAAACAAAATTTAACATGTGTTCATAGCAGAGATGGAAGTTTCCAAAACACTTAACTTTTTTCTGTTTATACCGCGCTTTTTGTGCTAGGCTAAGAAGTTTCCGAACCGCCCTCATATTCTGCATTTTTGATCTCCTTATGATCTCTTAATGATGTCGACAGCGTTCGACTTGTCGCACACTTACGGCCTGTCCAACGATCTTCAACTTTTATTCCAAACAACAATAACTTAATGTTAAATTTATTGTTGTTTTCAATATAAGTATTCGATCGAACAATTTCTGATGACATCGTGGGACAGGCCGTTACATTCAAAACAAAATCAAATTTTAAAATGTTATTGTTGTTTCCAATGTAACTGTGCGACCAGTCGAACATTATCGACATCGTGGGACAGGCCCTAAACTTAACATTTTTACAACATTAAAAGAAAACTCTTAATACTATCAATACATCATTGAATTTTTAGATTTATGCAGTGGAGATTTTAAACACAGTTAGCAAAATGTTATATTAATAATAATTTTATGGTGGGTAAGTTTTTTTTTTAAATACATTTGTTTTTAAATACATTTGTTGTACCTACAGTGGAAAAACTATCGGAAGAGAAGCGTCACAATTATATTTGTTACATAATTTTCGCGAAGATTATAGTTATTCCAACTATACAAATTTCAATTAGCTGTTTTAAACGGGTTGGACTGTGTGTTCTTTAGAAAAATAAATTTAATTTTTCCTAAAATAACCAAAATAATCGGCTTTGTCATATGTCAGCTTGAACATTTATTTGCAGGATTAGACACATCACATAACATCCAAGTGCTTATGTATGTATGTTTGTATGTTTGTATGTATGAATTCTTTAACTTAGCCCAAAAGTGTATAAGTCGAAATATGACAACATCAGTTCTACTAACGCTGAAAATTTGTACATGTAACAACGCTCACGCATTTATTGCATGTACATATGTATTCCAATTTCGTTTTCAATAAGAGTAAATGCCACATATCGTTACCTAAATATAGAAAGGACCTAATTCATATTTTTTTTTGAGAAATCGAGTTTTTTGTATATTTCAATAGAAGAGCTTTTAATGTATCGCAAAATGTAAAAATCTCGATTTCAGAAAAATAATGAGTTAAGGCCTTTCTATATTAAGGTAACGATATGTATGTATGCCCCATAAAAAATATTAATTAAAAAATATTATATCCTTCCCACTAATCTTACAATCGTGCTGTGCACGTGTATTCCTAAGTTGTTTGAAAATCTCTGGCTACAATGCTTTTGTCTAATAAGGGGTCTTCCAATAAGAGGTTTAATTTTTATATGTGAACAACGATAAATTTTAAGCGAAATCATCGGATGTTTAATTAATTTTATGTTGTAGGGTATGCCCTTTCTTGCTTTCTTGTCATGAAATTTTCCAACAACAATTCGTGCAAATTCCGGCTGTATACCCACGTTACCTTTACGAATTCCATTCACTGTGAGCAAAAAAAAAAATAAATACATTTAAGCGACATAATTTCGAAATTAATATTTTGACCAAAATCGATTATTAGAGATCGTAAGAAATCAATTTTCGTCAAAAAAAAAACAGGATTAAAAAATGCGTGTGTTAAGCTTTTTTGTTGGTTATGGCTCTATATACCTTATCTTTCATTTTGTCCTAAAGTCTAATAGAGTTACATCAAAAGATCCCGACTTTTCACGTAAAAGAGCGATAGTAACGTTACTTGTGTGGCACGCAGCATCGTCTTGTTGAAAACAAACTTTGTCCATATCAATATCTTCCAAATACAGCCTGACAAAATTATCAACTATCGTTCGATAGCGTAATCGAAAAAAATTAGCCGCAAGACCAAAAACTTTGGTCTAATCGTAGCTTTCGATAACGAGCTGATTCGATCGCGTTTTTCAGTTTGAGATTATGGCATTCGCTATCGAACAATGTAATAATATGGTACAAAATCGAATGACATAATCTCAAACTGAAAAAACGAGATCGAATCCGCGCGTTATCGAAAGCGACGATTAGACCCCTGATGTCAAACAGTCACATGTTGAGACTGGACAGTTTGTCCAACAACAATTTGTGGATTTTCCGAATCATAATTGCGGCCACTCTACTTGTTAACGTAGCCTTAAAAACACTTTACTTCCCTGAACTGCGATCGCGAAATGTTCACTATTTTTTAAGTGAATCGTAATAATTAAATTTTTAGGGTTCCGTACACCCTTTCACCTTTGGTGTACGGAACCCTGTTGTTTTCTCTACCCTGTCCGTTACAGCCTGTTTTCTCGAGAGCCGTGAGAGCTATGGACCTGAAATTTTGACAGAATATGTAGATTTTTGGCCGCTACAACAAATATGTGACAGTTAAAAATTACAGGGTGTTCCAAAACGAGCAACGAAAAATATTAAAATCCTATCTAACACACATATACATACAATTATATATAGACACTTGAAATTTTGTAAAGTAAGTGTATACAGACTACAACAATTTACACTTGAATTAAAAAAAAATCTAATCTAAAGGGTATTGTATCAGTTAATGTAATTTTTACAATGTTATTTTGACAACTTGCTGTAGCTTGGAAACCGTAAGAGGCAAACTCTTAAAACTTTCAAAAAAGCTAAAAATTAGAAAAATCCCAAAATTAAAACATCGTCAACCGGAAAAAATCGCCAAACACCGAACCAATCTTCAAAAGCGAAAAAAATCGCCAAACTAAAAAAATATCTCTAAAGCTAAAATCAATCGCCAAAAACCGAAAAAATCGCCAAAATGAAAAAAATTGCCAAAAATTAAAAAAAAGCCGAAACCCGAAAAAACGCCTAAACTAAAAAAATCGCTAAAACTAAAATAAAACGCCAAATTGAAAAAACGCCAAAACTATAAAAAAAGCGCCCAAACTAAAAATGCAAAAACTAAAAACGCCAAAAACCGAAAAAATCGCAAAAACTTAAAAATGCCAAAACTATATATAGGATATTATTACATATCTAGTGTCTGCACGGAACCCATCGTGTGCGAGTCAGTCGCACTTTTCTGAATTTTTTTTAATCGCGTTGTTCTTACTTGCCATTAATCAAGTAATTACAGTTTGAGTCATGACAACACTGTTAATATAGCGAGCGGCCTATTCAAAATTAAACATTTTATTGCAACACCCTATATTATATTGGTTAATGGATTATGAAAGTTTAACATTTTAAAGAAAAATAATATTTCTGGTGTTTTTTTTTTGCAATTTGTAAAAATTAAACAAATAAAAAGAAGACGCTCATCGCTCGGTCGGACGCATGTCAAACAAAACATCAAGGGTTCACTTCACAGCATTTGTAGTTTATCGTACAGACAAATAACAACAATAATTTTCCATCCAAATGATTAATTACTGTTTAATCGGACATTTGTATCACAACAACTACGAGTATGACTGATTACTTACTTTAACTGGCTGCCTGCATGACTGTGTCTACTGGAGTTTTCTAAATAAACATATTTATTGTATTCAAATGAACCCTGTACCCTATAGCTAGAGTTGATTTCTTTTTTTTTTTAGCTCTACAGACCTTATTTTGAATTAAAACAAAAAAAACTTTTGCGTTTTAAATTACATGTGTAAAATGCAAAATAAAGCGTGATTTGCTCGTGATGGAAATGAATGTTAATTTGTAGTTGATGCAACAGCTTGTTAAAATTTTAAAACAAAACGCCTTTTTTACAACTAAACTATAAACATACACACGAGTATGTACGTACAAAAATTAATAAACAAAAAAACACGAAATATGCCAGATATAAATAAATAAATAAAACCAGCAAAAATAAAATTAAAAAAATCAAATGCCACAATTTAATAAGTTATCATTATCATATCGCACTATGCAACAGTGACTGACTAACTGACGCTTTGGCTGATGTAAGAACAATCAAACTTGTAAAAATAATGAAAAAATCTGAATGGAAAGTTTTGTCATGAATAATTTTTAATTTGTTTTCTCTAGATAACCATATAGTTTATTACAAATAGATGTCATCCAGCAAGTGTTTCAGTCAAACTGCCAACGCAGAAGGGAGCAACAGCCGAATAGATAGATGATGATACATATAAACAATTTTTATGAAAAAAAAAAAAACATTTCCAAGACAGGGGATTTACTTTTGACAAACAAGTATTGTCAACATCTCTTTCTCTCGAATAAGTCACTGATGATAAGCTTCGCATGTGTGTCAATATTTGTTTCAAGAAATTTATTCCAAACTTTCTTTCGCTACAACTAGAATTGATGCATGAAACAACAGTTGACTCTGGGAAAAAAATCTTTGGTCTGAAAGCGTGGGCCTTAAATAATTTATTGACGCTGTTTGCTTCCGTTTTTCCAAATATTGAGAAATTAATGAATGAATGAATGAAAATCGTGTTCGTCACCCGTATCAGTTTTTTTTTTTTTGATTGATGGCTGGACAAATGTTAATGTCATAAATATTTACACTAATATTAAAAGGCTTTATATCAGCATTAACTAACACCCTTTCTGCTTTCTTTTTTCTGCAGTAATAATTTGCAAACTGTCAATATTGAGCTTTGAAGTTTTAGTTGAGGTTGTATGCATGTACATATATTATACATATATAAATACGACTTGTATCGAGTCAATTCAATAAACATCATTTCTAGTCATTTTCATCATCATTGTTATCAACGGCGAGTTTTCGTACTTGTGGTTTGTATCAGGCTTCGAAATCAGCTACATACGTCCAAGCACACATACTCTGGCATTTGCATTTGAGGAAAACAGCTTTGAAAGCTCTTACAATTTGTTCTTGTTTCTATGTAAGCAGCAAGCCGTGTTAACGCAGCTATCTGATTGGCTGTTGTTTTCTCGCCAGTGTGAAAGCACAAAGCTCTTTTGTACATATGGCTTTGACGTAGCTGTTCTACATCGTTGGATTTTTTGTTTGAACTTTTTATTTTAATTGAAAGCTAAATCGACTTCCATCATAATGAGGAATTATTTTTCTCTCTTGTTGCATCTCACTTCAATAGAATTTTTCCTTAATCGATAAATGAATTTTTGTTTAAAAACTTCATTTTAGCCCTTTTAAGCAAGGCCATCTACTTGGATTAACGGTTTATGACTAATTTTTGTTCACTAGTTTCAGTCCAATTACACTGTGTGACAAATTTTACTGGAATCGAAATGCCTGGGACGTGTTACTATTTTTCTGGTAGGTATTGTCGAGTATAACAATAATCTACATTTGAAATTTTCCAAACACCTCCAAAGTCCGGTTTTTCGTACCCGTAGCCACTTATCAACATCTAACTAAGCTAAATATCAATAGAAAGCAAAGACTTAAGACCTTTTGAACCATATATATATATATATATTGTTTCATTGAATTTCAGATATATGTCTGTATTTTTTCACCAAATATATTTTTGGTTTGTTTTTTTCGACACTTTTCTACATTGTATTCGTTCTTAGGCAGTATTTTTGTACTGAAACCGTACTGTTTATAACTTTATTTATAAAACGTAATTGATGAAGAGTGATTCGCAGGTTTGTTTTAAAAAATTGCACCGAAATTGCCTAAATTATAAAAGATTTTATTAGAAGAATTATTGTTAAAAAACTAACTCTATGATCTATTTCGCATTCCATTTGTACGCCTTCAGTGTATTAAAGCTTGTAGGATGATGCAAGTACAATTGAATAGACCTATATCAACACAGAGTACAAAATTGTTACAACCGTGGTCGGCAAACTTTTTTTCTCTTGAGAACCACATTTTTCTGTCTTTACGTGAATTAAATTTTCCGAAGACCCCATAAAACCGGATGGCGTTAGCTGAAGTAGCCAGCACGTGGACCACAAAACAGATGGTCCTGTGTTCCACTCTGGTTCTGGCAGTCTTTAAATAACAATACCACGCATATTTCTGATGTACATTAGTGTCCCTTTATATTAGTTGCTGTAGGAAAGTTCCTTCATCACTTATACTTTCCTGGTCACTAAACCACTCCTGCTTCAGCGGATACTAATGCTAATGTAACATCAGAGTGCCCTCCTTCGTTGGTATTGTGTAGCAGAATCGTCGGCGTGGTAAGATAATCAATAAAATGGCTACTAAACAAAGCTTTGAAAATATAGTACGGCTCATTGACACCAGAGGCGCTGCAACACTTCATTATTAAAAATGTGCAAAAAAGCAGAGTTGTAAAATAATGAAGATTTTTTCTCTATCTATCTCTTCTTTCACCACCTTTCTTTTCTATAACTATCCTTTTCCTAAAGAAGGTAACTTCTAATAATAGTAGTAGGCATTCATTACCTGAGTCTTACTTCTCTTTAAAAAAACAAGATATTTCATTATTGGACTTATCTGTGAGTGCTGTCTTGCCTAGATTAGTATTGAAAATCAAAAAATCATTTCCCGACATTTTTAATAAGCCAGGGCTGAAAAATGGATTTCAAAATGTTCGTGAGCGAAAATCGATTAATCGACTTAATAGATTTTCAGCGATAGAGATTGTACTCCAAAGTTACAGAACATAGGCGCACTGGTATGAAATATTACATACACATGCATATGGAATGTCCTTGGCAACTATCTATGATATATTAACTTTGAGATTTTTTACACCCGAAGATGTTCAAAAGAACCTGTAATGATTTTATGCGGCAGAAACTCGAATAATGTACATACATACATAAGTACATGCATACATACATACATACATTCATACATATGTATGTATGTATGTAACTTTGTGTGCTTGTTGATTTCAGGAAAATTGGAACAACTGTTAAATGTAAACATTTTCAATGGAAGTGCATAAAGCAAAATGTTTTTAATTTGTAATAATACTGTGTGAAAAGCAATGAAAATGAGCTTTTAGTATAGTATACTAAATAGAGAAATATATAAGTACGTATAAATGTATATGTATGTGCATACATATGTATATACATACATACATATGTATGTACGAGTATGTACATATTTACATACAAAATTTTTTTTTTGATTTTTTCATTGCGGTTTTAATCACCTTTAAACCAAGTTAAGTTGTGATAATGCATTTTAGTTATTATTCTATTCAATATTGTTTTTTTTGTCTGTATATAAAATAAGTTTAATTTTACTGGCTTTTGTTTCATTCTTGTGATCACAGGCAAACACACATTTATAAATATATTGTATGTATTGCGCCTTTAAGGCAACATATCCATATCTCACAAATACGCCTTGGAATTTAATAATGCAGAATGATTCCTCATATTGCCAAAAATGTTCATCAAATGGCCTGAACACTAATTTCTTGACAGAATAATATTTTTTTTTAATATCTTGATTGGATTGCATGTAAATTTAAAACATTGAAGAGTTTTTATTGCAAAGTAGCTTTTTTGAGTTATGTGTATGTTGCAATAAAAGAGCGATATTTATGTATGTACTTACATTTTCGAATTGAAATCTTTTAGTGCGTTTATACGATAAAGTTGGTAATTAATTAATAAAAAAACCATAAAAACTTAAAACAACATCCTTCAAGTAAAGAGCTGCTAAAGTTTTTTAAATAGTTATTACATTCTACAGCGGAGTTATGTCTACATATAATGTCAATGTCAAAAGTGTTTGTTACAAATAAATCGGGCAAATTAATTAGCAATATACATATGTATATATATATATATGTATTTATATATGTACAATGTACGACAATTTACATACAAAATCAAATTTGAATATTTTAAAAAAACCTTCTCCTGAAAATCTTAATTTTTGTCGCTTAGGCCCCTTTCAGATTATGCAACTTTACTTGCGCAAGTCTAGTGTTTGTGGGTGTGAGAGGAAAGGTCGGTTTGAAGGGGAAAGAATTGCCGAGATTTGAGTACAGACTTGCTTGTACTTGGCAATTCTGTACTTGTACTTGGCAATTATGTATATTCAATATATCTTTAAGTAAATTATTTTTTTCTTTAACTTCCATTGTATACACCAAATTTAAAATCACTTTCACAATTACAATGAATACAGAATTGAAACAAAACGTCAACAAATTAAGAAAATTCGAGCATAAAAAAATTAAACTTGCTCAACAAAGTTGCTGAATGTGAACATAAAAGCAAGTTCAAAAGAAAATAAATAAAAATGAAAATTATACTTGCGCAATTAAAGTTGCCTAATCTGAAAGGGGACTTACGATAAAATTGAAAATAAGGCTCCATATAGTACAAGATATTTATTTTTTAATTTAAAAAAATGCGATAAACGATATTCTACATAATACCTCCAAAATCTAATTTTTTGAGATATGATCTCGATCAAGCAAGTGATATATCTTCTTATTATATATAATACAAAAACACGTTTATTTGTTATGGGTAAACTCTTCAATGCCCCAACAGATTTTCGACTTCCACCCCGAAAAATATTCGTAAAAGACCTGTGCGAGTTTATATATATATTCCATCCCGGTAAATGCTACGCCCCTTTCAGAAATAGTGATTCGTCCGACAGATGGCGCAATTTTTAGTTTTTTTGTGTTTTTGCGCCGTAACTCAAGAACTACTGCACCGATGTTGACAAAAGCTTATATACATGCTCTATATGGCGTGAGGAGTGTTTATGTGTAGTTTGAAGTTCGTCCGACAGATGGCGCCATATTTAGTTTTTTTTTGGGATTTTGCACCGTAACTCAAGAACTACTGCACCGATGTTGACAAAAGCTTATATACATGCTCTATATGGCGTGAGGAGTGTTTATGTGTAGTTTGAAGTTCGTCCGACAGATGGCGCCATATTTAGTTTTTTTTTGGGATTTTGCACCGTAACTCAAGAACTACTGCACCGATTTAGACCAAACTTTATATACATACATTCTCTATGGGGCGTGAGGAGCGTTTCTGTGTAGTTTGAAGTTCGTCCGGCAGATGGCGCAATATTTAGTTTATTCGTGGGCAAAATCCAATTTTCATATTGTACCACCAATGCCATATACAACACTAATGTTTGCTTAGGGCCAGCAACGCGGACCGGGGTCAGCTAGTATACATATATATCTTTTTAAATCCTCCACTTAAACATATCGAGCCTATTTTCGATTTTATTGTAAGCGACAAAAATTAAATTTTCAGGAGAAGATTGATTTAAAGTATTCAAATATATTATTGTACTTGAATTGTCGCTTACGATAAAATTTTACAGTCCGCATCATAAAAGTTATCAACAATTTTGGCATTCTGATGATTCTAAACTACGGGTAGGCCCATAAAATTTTAATTTCAATAAAAAAAGGTATTTTTGATAACATGTCGCTTACGATAAAATCGAAAATAAGGCTCGATATACAAAAATTGCTAGAATTATCTAATTCACTGATGATTCCCTAGAAATTTATAAACACGACTTTTGTCAAATCCGCTTCTTAAATTTCAATCCATTATAAATCATACATTATGTTGCCTTTTGAATTATAAACCAAAAATCAATTCTGAATATGAAGTGTTAAGTATGAATTTGTCATTATTTCGTGAGTAAACGATAAATTGTAAAGAATTAATTTCATGACAAAAAATAATTTTGTTTCAAATAAAATTATACTGATATTTAAACGCTAAAAGTGTCATGTCAATCAGATCTCAAAAATTTTAAATGTATTTTAGTGTCTGTTTAAAATTACTAAAACGATATACATGCATACATACATACATACATATGGTTACTTTAATATAGCAAGGCCCTAACTCATAATTACATATTTTGAAATCGAGATTTTTGCATTTTTCGATACATTAGATGTTCTGCTATTGAAATATACAAACAACTCGAAAAAAAAGTAATGAGTTAGGACCTTTGTATTCGTATTGTAATTTCTTATGTATGTATGCCAATATATAAACACATGTATGCGGCATTTAGATACAGACTTATATTTGCGATACTCACAACAAATAATTCAACGTTCTTAACAGATTTTACGTACATACTATGTAATATAATAATGGGCCTTTTAACGAGTGTCATATTACGGCTAGGCTACGACGATTTTGTACTAGACTAAATAACATTGCAAGATTTTTCCTTTAATCTACTACAAAATGGTCATAGTTGTAGTCGTAATACGACGTAATTAGACCCAATATCTTATATAGTAAGGTATTTCTCGTAATTGAAAAATAAGAGTTTTATTTTTAAAGAAAAATATTACTAGTTTTTATAAAAGTTTACAAAGGAATGAAAAAATAATTTTTTTCGAACAAAGTATAAAACAAAGCTTATATGATTGAAAAACATTTTTCCAATACCCCTTCTCAATCACATAAACCAATACAATTACAAAATTTCAAAAAAGTATTTCCATCCAAAGATTTTGTACATATATCAGCTACTTGATCTGATGTTCCAATTGATATAATTTTAATAACTCCTTTCTCGACATTATCTCTAATGAAATGATGTTTAATATCTATGTGCTTTGATCTCTTCGACTCAATATTTCTTGCCATACATGCACAACCACGATTATCCTCATATATGATTACAGCTTCATTTTTTAAAACATTTAAATCTTGCAATAGTCCTCTTAACCATATGGCTTCAGATACAGCTGTACTTAAAGTCACATATTCTGCTTCACTCGAAGAAGTAGCAATTGTTTGTTGTTTCTTACTGGACCATGATACTGTGCAACCAAACACTTTAAATATGAATCCACTCAGAGACTTACGATCTGTGACATCACTACCCCAATTTGCATCGGCATATCCAAGCAAAATATTATCATCATAAGCATTGTATATCAATTTCTTTTTTATTGTACCTTTCAAATATCGTAATATCCTTTTTAATGATTGCCAGTGTTCTTCTGAAGGATTTTGCTGAAATCTTCCTAAATAGCTTACATGATAACATATATCTGGCCTTATACAAAGCATTATGTACATAAGACTCCCCAAAAGCTCACGATATGGCTTGTTAAATGTATTATCACCATTATAAGTCAGTTGCAATCCTTTTTCCATGGGTGTTTTGACGGGATTACAATCAGTCATTGAAAATTTATCTAAAACTTTTTGTATATTAGATTCTTGCGATATTCTTATACTATAATTGTCGACTTCAAATTTCATTCCAAGAAAATGCTTTAGATTACTATAATCGTAAACCTCAAAATGTTTCGAGAGCTCAATCTTGAGATTTTCAATAATCTTTAAATTTGAACCAGCAATCAATAAGTCATCAACATACATAATAATATACAAAGTATCATTATTATTAGTTTCATCAGTTTTTGTATAGAGACAATAGTCATGTTTAGAACGAACAAATCCCAGATTTAAGAGAAATTCATTCAGCTTATCATTCCAACACTTTGGCGCTTGCTTCAATCCATAAAGGGATTTGAGTAAACGGCAACAAAGCCCTTTTTCGGCTGAAACCCCTTCTGGCACTGTCATGTAAATTTCTTCACGTAAATCTCCATTTAAAAAAGCTATTTTTAAATCTAATTGGTGAAGATGTAGTTTTCTTTTGGACGCAATTGCCAGTAACACTCGAACAGTTGAAAGTTTTGCCACAGGAGCATACGTTTCACTGTAATCTATCCCGTACTTTTGTGAAAAACCTTTTACCACTAATCTGGCCTTGTACCGTTCAGAATTATCATTCACATTGTGCTTAATGCTGAAAACCCATTTAGACTTAAGTAACTTCACATTTTTAGGAGGTTTTGTTAATATCCAGACTTTATTAGACTGCATAGACTGTAATTCTTCTTCAATAGCTTTGAACCATTTGTCTGCATCAAGTCTACCAGATATTTCAGAATAAGTTTAACGATTTCCAACACAAAGAGATGCTTCCGTAGTGGCTGAATTACTAGTAAAATAATCTAGAAATCTCAAAGGTGCTTTACGTTCTCTAGAACTTTTTCTTATATCTGTTGTTTCTTTATCATTGATCTCCTCATCAATGTTTTCAGATTCTTCACATTCGTCTTCAGTAATTACGAGTTCTTCATCACATACATCCTCTGTAACGGGCATATTTTTATTTATAATTATTTCTTCCCCTTCTTGCTCGTTACTTCTTAGTATTATGTTCAACTGCTCAAAATTATTAGTAACTTCTTTATATGGATAATTCATCTCATCAAATTTTACATCTCTAGCGGTAATAATCTTTTTCAACTTCATATCCCACAACTTATATCCATTTGGAACATATCCAATCATAATTAAAGATTTACACTTGTCGTCAAGCTTACTTCTATTTGGTTTGGGTATCCAAACACATGCTTTGCACCCGAATATTCTCAGCATTTTGACATTAGGTTTGTAACCATACCACATTTCAGCAGGTGTTGCAATACCATCTAAAGCTTTAGTTGGACTTCTGTTTATAAGATATACTCCAGTTAGCGCGGCCTCAAATACGTCTTTAAGCATAACATCAACATCCTTATTGGTCACACAATGAATTGTACCTACATGATTAGCCGTTAAATATTGATCATCCTTAGCTACTTTTATTTGTATTGGATTCATTATTTCATTTACAGATGTAAAATGACTATTTTCATTCACAAGATGATCACTTGATCCAGAATCCAGTTTGAACGTTATTGTTGATTTCATATTCGGTTTTGTATCTACCATGAAACAAATATTTTGGGATTCAGGCTTACCTTTAAAAGCACTACGAGCTTTACTACTGCGACAATCATTTGCTTTATGTCCCATCTTATTGCACTTGAAACATTTGCCATAAAATTTTCTCTTCATTTGCTTCTTACCAGTAAAAGCGGTTTTAGTAGGACCAGTTTCATCTACATAACGATTTGAAATCTTTGTTTCTTCCAATAATAGACGCTGCTTTACCATGTCGTAATTGATTTGACCTTCAAGATTTTGTAGAGCTGTGATAAGAGGATCAAATTTTTCCGGAAGTGACATAAATAAATGTGTAAGAATGTCACTTTCTTCTAAAACAGCACCAGCAGTTTTTAAATTTCTAATCAAATTTTCAAACTTTACTAAATGTTCAGCTACAACATCCCCTTCGCTTAGTTTTATTTGCATCAATTGTTTTCTTACCAAGATCTGATTAATCATAGACTTCTTTGCAAAAACTTCCTTCAAACTCTCCCACATTTCTTTCGCTGTAGCTTTCTCACGGATATACCCCAAACATTTGTTTCCAACAAATGCAACTAATCGTTCCTTTGCCTTGCAATCTTTCGTCAAAAATTCTTCTCTCTTGGCATTATCTGATGGAGCCAAGTTCGTTAAAACTTCTCCAAGATTCAAACCTTCCAAATGTACTTGTACACGGAACTGCCATTCATCATATCCACAGCCGTTAAATTGTGGAATTCCAGTTACTTCTTTATCGCCCATAACCTCTCGTAATTGAAAAATAAGAGTTTTATTTTTAAAGAAAAATATTACTAGTTTTTATAAAAGTTTACAAAGGAATGAAAAAATAATTTTTTTCGAACAAAGTATAAAACAAAGCTTATATGATTGAAAAACATTTTTCCAATAGTATTCAAGTCATTGAAAAAGCAATATAATATAATAAATAAAAGCTTAATATGCTTATAGAAACACTCAAAATGTTATTGAGAATTACGTACACCAATATAATAAGTTAAGAAACCGCAAACAAAAACTTTTACATTCCCAACAAACATTTTGATTTGATTTTTAATCCGTTGTAATTTTTCCTAAAACTGTGTTCACACACGATAATTTTAGTTGGGCAACTTTTGAGTTTATAGAAAAATTAGCGAGTAGAAGATCATGACCGTAAAAGTTGCTCAACTAAAATTACCGTGTGTAAGAGTCTAAGCACAATGTTTGCAGTGCGGTACGATTTCTCGAACCGGAGAGAAAAATAAACATAATACAACGGAAGACGGCTACGGCAATACTTGTCATTGTTTGTTTAAATTTTTATTAATTTTTTTGTGGATACATTTTTATAAAATTTTCTAAAAAATATACTGTTTGTTTAATATTTTGTAATGGAGGCCCTATGCTTCTTATAGGTACAACGGGAACATATATACATATATATATATACATATATATACATATATATATATGTATATGTATATATATATATATATATATATATATATATATATACATATATAATATTTTGTAATGGCAGTAACTAAAAACGATTAACATTTTATACATTTGCAGTTATATTTGATATACATACATATTTTTTAAACTTTTATATTTTATGACAAAAGTTTTTGAACTTCAAAATCATTTTTTTGTTGTTCACAATAATGTTGTGAACACCGCCAATTATTCAAAAACTATGGCATCATCAGAAAGAGAAGGAGAGTCAAAAATTGAGAGAATAAGAAAGTCCACAGAGAAAATAAAATAGATTTTAATTTTATACCGTTCCGCACTGCGGTTTTTTACTTCAAAATCGTATGAAAATCCGCACCGCAATAAATTATCGTTACATTGTGTTCAGACTCTAAACCCCGTTTAATTACAATTATTAAAATATAAACTTTTGGTTAATTAAAAAAATATCTCTTAAGAGTTTGTTGTGTGTGGAGCCAGTCTAAGGAACTTTAAGAAGCAGTTGCTATGAAGCTTTGAAAAGATAAATAAATCACCGCAAATGTTGACATTTACATATTATAACTGTTGATAATTGCGGTCAGATTTGTGGGAAAGGTTGTCAGTTTGCCCGTTAGTTTTCTATTGTCTTTCCACTAATGATTCATACGTACACCCATTAATTCGTTACTTAAGTATGGCTGTTCATCTACATCTATTAATAGTGTATACACTATTTTAACTTTGTGATATGTCTGTGTGTGTGTATACTTTGAAATAATGATAAATGATTTGTAGACTATAAAAATGTTTACATGTGAGATTGATAGAAGCAAAAAAAAAATTCCATTACTTAGAAATAAAGATGGCGGAAAAACGAAACATAATGTTGGGTAATTAAGTAACGTTTTTAATGCAAATTGAAAACGTTTTTAAACTTGTATAGTTTTAGTTGTTTGCAAGAATTGTTAGATTGTGATTGTGTTAGCAACAAATGTAAAATTAAGTTGTGTATTTTTTTATTAATTTGCTAACAGAATTGCTATGTTGAAAATGTACTTAAGAATAATGAAACAAAGAAGTTATATTAATGACTTATTCTATGTTTATCATTAATCACATGAAAATTGGGCGGAGTTGATGTAAGAGCTGACATGTATGTACATTTGTATACATATATTACCAATAATTAGTAGTAAAATGCGGAAAAGTTAAATGCGTAGTGTTACGATTGGTCATCGTTAAGTAATTCAACATATATACTTTCAATCGAAAGATCTCAGTACAATTTATGTTAAAGTCGAGTTAGATTCTACTGTAGGGGTGTTTGATCCTTGGTTTACAATTGTAAAACATTTAGGGGCCCAAATTCATAGTTCTTAGTTAACTAGTGAACTAATCAAGTTTCATGCATATATCATTAGTTAAACCATAACTACTCGTATTAAATAAACCAAGACTGTGAATTCGACCCTTAAGCTAGTACAGCTTAAGTGAGGCCGTACTAGCTTCCAAGACAAACACCATACGTTTCTAAAACTCGCGTACTATAATAAAAATCGTACAAATATTCTGGTTGTCCTAGCTGGAAAAGGTATATAGCGATAGCTTAATATAAAATGGGCGTATTTCGATTTTTTTTTTCGAAATCTCGTTTTGAACGTTTTCTGGGAGACAGCATATACGTAATTGGATCCACCTTGAAGTTACAGTTGAAAATCAAAGACTTAAGACAAATTAAAAAACTATTTATGCATGTAAATGCTTTGCTTTTTCGTCAGTTTTTTACTTCTTTTATTAAATATCGAAAATTCGAGTTCCGCCTTTCTTATATTAACCCATCGATATCTATGTACTTATCACACATTTGCTTCAACAGCGTCATAACTCAAAATATGTTATTTTTGAGTTAATAATGCAGAATTATTTCTTATAACGTAATTCATATTATTCAAAAGTTTCCTAAAAATGCCTTGCATACTTAACTCTTTAGAGAAAAATTTTATTTTATTTTTCCATTAAGTTGTGTGTGCATTGAAAGCCTTAAATTCGTTCTCGATAAAACTAAATTTTTGAAGCCTTGTATAACTAATCGAATATCTGGCTCATGTAGAAATTTTTGAAAAAAATTTAAGTGTCCGGTAAACTTTTTTTCAGGTTTGGGAGATTTTTTTAGTTTAGGCGTTTTTTAGTTTTTGGAGTTTTTTAGTTTATTCAGTTTTGTTTTAGTTTTGTTGATTTATTTTAGCTTTGACGCTTTTTCTTCAATTTTATTCGGTTTTTGGCAATTTTTTCGTTTTTGGGATTTTTTTTGTGATTTTGTACTCTTAGCGTTTTTGAAAATTTCAGGAGCTTGCCTCTTATGGTTTCCAAGATACACCAAGTTGTCAAAATTCTATAGTACAATTAACATTTACTGATAGAATAGCCTTTAATTTTGATTTTTTTTAAATTTCAATTAATTGGTATAGCCTGCATACAAATACACTAACTTTGAAAATTTCAAATGTCTATACATATACATATAATTGTCTCTGTGTTACATAAGGATTTCAAAATTTTTCGTTGCTCGCCTTAGGACACCCTTTAATTTTTAACTATCATATATTTGTTGTTTTAGCGGCTAAGGTTTGGCATATTCTGTGAAAATTTCAGGTCCGCAGCTCAGAAAACAGCCTGTGACCGACATCGTATGGAAAATAGTAGGGTTTCTTTTCACCGTTCGTTTAAGGAGCCCTAAAAACATCAAATATGATGTATTCACTTTCGCCTGAAAGACTATTAAGGCAAGCTGAATTTGCGAAATTGTTTATGTGATGGGTGGGAGTGTGACGGCTTTCAAAAACCAATTAGATTGATGTTAATTTTCCTTGTTCCTTGCAATATTGATGACTGAATGTAATGTTAAAATCCTTAAGCGGCCCACCCACTCGCAATATAATTGTGCAATTTTTCGTATTGTACAATAATATCGCCAATGTGCATGTTATATTCGAAGGTGGCACAATATATTGGCAAATATCAAAAGACTTTTGATTTTTATTGTACAATGAAAACAATTGCGTAATGTGGTGGCAACATTGTGCAATTTTGTTTACTTTGTCACTGTCAGGAAAATTGCGTAATATTTTCTTTGAAAATATTGTGCCATTTATTGTTCATTATAGATCAAAACAACAATAATATGTACAGCAACAATTTAGCAATAATATTTTATAACGGATGAGCCGCTTTAGCTTTACAATAATCCAAGTTTGTTACTTAATAAAAACTGCTTCAGTTTTAAATATACATATATTTTTGCCCCATATAATGCGGTTTCACTGGAGTTTTTTTATGGAGTGTGACTGCCGCATTGTATGAGGGTTACCTGTACTCTAAATCAATTGATCGCATAAATATTATTCGATAGAATATTCACATCGAAAAAAAAACACTTATTCTCTATATTGGGGGAAGTACAATTTAATTTAGTCATTTGTTTACATAAAAATATATAATTATAATTTTTATTGACTTAAACTTAATACTTCAACTAATTAATTGTTGTTTGTATTTTTCCTTTTCTTTTCAGATAATAAATTTTTTTTTTTTTTTAATTGGAAAAAAGCCGAAAGAACAAGAACTGCATCATAACAACATAAGCACACACATGTCTAGACATGATAATTTAACTTATGGTATGTGTATCTATCAACAACACAACAAACTGAAATAAGAAATACAAAATAAAGCGACGCAAAGTTGATGTGACGATAATGATGACGTCGTTGGAAACTACTCGTACATCATACGCCCCAGATACCCCACCCATTCATTCAATTCCTTAATTGAAATGTGTTAAGTTGCCAAAGAACAAATAAAGCGGAACCAGAAGTTACACATTAACTAAAAAAAAGGCATCAGCGAATGAAACACGCACGCAGCAGCAGCAGCAGCAGCAGCAGCAACAACAAAATAAATTAAATTAAATCTATTTAAAAATCATTGATGAATTTAAAAAAACGACTCGCTCACAGTAAAAAAATAAAAATTTCGGTGCATCAAATATCACATTTCTGAAGAGCAAATACGAGAGTACACAAAGCAAATGCTGAGATTCGACAAGGGAGCAACAAGAACGAACAAAAACGTTTTTGTTTTTTTGTAAGAGCATTTACATTGAATTAAATCATCGCAAACATATTTGAAAAGGTTTTTTTTTTTTAATTGTTTTATTGTTACGAGTACTTTTTGTTTGCTGGTACAACGAACGACATCTGGTTTTGCTGTTGCCGCTATTAATTTTCTTGTTGTTGCTTGGTTACAGCAAAAGAATGATCGTGGGAATTTGTCGCCAAAGAGACTGATCATTCATTCATTCATTCCATTTCTTGCATTTGCTCAAAGCCTCAAAGCCTCAAAGCTCTCTTTGTGCTCACGTTCAGAATTATTGTTCAGAAAACCGCAATATTTGTTTGAAAACAGAAAAAAAAAACAACTCCCAAAGCATACGTTAACCGAAACAAAACAAAACAAAATAAAATAAAATCTCATTCCCCAACAAAACCACATTTATAATAAAAAGGCCGCTGTTAAATGGGAGAGCTTTTATTCCAAACATAATTATTAAGCACAAAATCACACACAAACCCAAATACGAGTACAAGCGGGCGCACAGCACTCGCACAAACAGTTGAAGTTATTCGCGTGCTTTGTAAATTGTCTTTATATACCAGTCGTTCACTCAAAAAGCCATTTGCAAATGCTCAAAGATCAGTTGTGCTTGAAACGCTTAAGAGTTCAGAACGTAAATTCAGACACACGCGCACGCACACAAACACCCAAATTGGCGCGTTGTAAATGCTTTTAAATTAAATTATTATTAAGAAACCAAATCAATTCATTGAATTAAAAACAAAGTGCAACACAACAAATCAAAGCAAAATACTCGTACCTACAAAAATATGTGTATTTTGCTGAAAACGATTTTCAAAAATTAATATTCCAAAATAATGCTGAACCAAATACAAAACTAATTGTGTATTGAAACTTAAATAAAACAACTTAATAAAGTATTGAAATTTATGTGAAAATGTTAAAAAAATTAAAGTTGTAAAACCAGTATACGCGTTCTTCTGTTTAAAACCAAAAAAAAAAAAAAAGATTAAAGCGTTTAAATGGAAATCATGACGATAATATAAACCAAATGTATTTTTTTTTTCGTTTCTAAAACAAGTAAATATTTTGTGTGAACAAATAGAAATAAATAATTAATTGAAGACAAGGCACATAAAGTATTTTTTTTTTTTAATTAAAGTTGAAAAGAAAAGCATAAGAAAACCTAAGAAGTGAAAACAGTAATTAAGACATACTGTGTCTAATTCTCTACGAAAAAAAAAAATAAAATTAAATTAAACAAAAAAGAATTTCATAAATACGAGCACCAACAAGAGGAAGGCAAAAAATCTGTGAAATTAAAAACTAGAAAAACTCAAAACCAAAACAAACTGAAAGAAAAGATAAATAAATAAAACTCAAACGAAAAAGTAAAAGAGAAAAATACGAAACTTTAAAACCTGAAAGTGAAGTTATGCTAAAATGAAAAGAACACCGAACCATTAAAGTTAATAACGAAATAAAGAAAAAAAAAAAACAAGAAATTATTTATAAATGAGTATTAACGAGAACACGCGCTTAACTTTAACTTATAACAAGTATTATGCTTAATGATGGCAATAGACTTTTTGATATTTGCCGTGCTTTTGCTGTCGTTTATAATAAATTTGTTGGCTTTGGCTGCTTTTTGGGTGACACCCGGTCTGCGAACCACAGCAAATCGCTTTACCATCAATCTGCTCATCATTAATTTGGTTGGTTGTCTTATTTTAGCGCCCACTTTGTTTCTAAGCGGTGGCATTGTTGGCGACGAAGACAGCGAAAGCGGTGCAAATGACAGCAGTGTAACAACCGGTTCCAGCCAGTCTGGCTTGAGTTTCTTAACAGCCAACACAAACGATGACAGCATCGAGTTTTATTCGAAGGCTGGCAATCACCAAATGATCATTAGACACAATGGTAAATTGGTGGAACGAGAGGGCATCATTCTCAGACGCAACGTGTCGCAGGATGATGAAACGGTCAAGAGCGAGAATGGTCCTCGTACCGTTGAAACCATCTACAAGTGCAATGCGACTTACTGTCGAGAGCTGACGATAGATGAAAATAGTGAAACTCTGGTCATTACAGAAGTTGAAGAGGAGGGCAAAATGCAGCTGCCAGATAGCCAGCAGCAACAGGAAATGAAGGATGAAGTAAAACGTCTGGCTCTGCCCCTGCTGACAATGAGATCGTGGGCCATAGATATGGCTGCAGCCTTGGGAGCCATGGGTGTACTTCTGGTAGTGGGTGATACCTGGTGCGCAGTCACAGACCCTTTGCGTTATCACAGCCGCATATCGGGAGTAAAATCTTGGACTCTAATTGCCCTTACCTGGGCTATGGGCATATTGTTCGGAGCCTTGTCGGCCTTTAGAGAGATTGACTTTGAATCCGAAACCATCATAAGCAAACAGAAACCTTTTGCTGACTCCTCAACAACTTTCTTCAGTCTCAGTTCTGCAAATAACATATTTAGTATGGTGTTTTCCTGCCTCTACTTCCTGCTCATCATTCTGCTGCCATTTGGCTTTGTGTGCGGCATGTATTGGCGCATATTCAGTGAGGCTCGTGAAAATGGTCTGAGAATGCGTCAGAATGGTTCATCCCCTTTATTGCAAAGTGCGTTGAATCTAACACATGGCCCGCCAGCGGGCAATCAACAGTATTCGAATAGTTTATGTGCACATAGAAATTCGATTTCTTCCACCTCCTCCCAGTATGGAGGTTTGCAGATGCAAATCGATTGTAATGAAAAACGAGGCTCTCCCGCATGCTTGAGACGGGATTCGGTGGCCAAAGTGCTCTTGCCACCCATTTCCGATGATGGCCTGTCCGACGAGGCTGAAAATAGCACTACCCATGATCAGCTAATTGAAATACCTGAAGCCGAAAGCTGTAACAATCAACACCAGCAGCAACAACAAAACATTATACTCACCCTGCAAACAGCCAGCGGTGAGATTAAGCGGAATTATTCCACACGCCAATTGGATCTGTTGGCTACATCTTCCCAAGATTTGTGTGAAAATGCCATACGCCAAGTGCACTCTTCGCCAAATCTACAACGAAGTATTACTCTGCCTCAGCCTCTCAACGAAAGCACTTGTTCGCCTCATCTCCTAGGAGGACATCTGCAACAAAACCTACCCAGTATTCATTTGAATAGACATTCATTTCAACAAAACCCCAATAGCAATAGAAACACACACCAATACCACCCACATCCGCATCAACACCATCAGTCCCTACAAATACCCACCATACACGCCTCACCCAAAGCTCCGAGCTACATGTCGTCTCTGCGCCATAGACTATCAAATGCTTCGTCTCTTTTCAAATACCGAGATGAATCGAGGGCAGCTCGTATAAGCACTTTAGTGGTAATTATGTTCCTGGTTTCCTACTTGCCTTTTGGCTTCCTAGTATTACTGCAGAGCCGCGTCCCTGCTGCCAACTTTCAAGAATCAAGTCATTTAGCCATTTTCATGATTCTGTTGGCCAATCTTAGTTCACCCTTCATATTCGCCTACCGCAACAAGAGAGTAAGGAGAGGTGTAAAGAGACTGGTGTGTCTTGAAGCCTTATGCCGGGACTCGCAACTACAAAGACAAGGTAGTTCCAGTTGTCGCACGAGCAATTCCAAATGTAGCAACTCGAAACTAAAAAGAAACAGCAGTCGAGTCTCTACGTACTCCGCCCAATCGGCCAAATGTCTGACACTACAGACTTCGCTGGCCAGCAATGGCACCAATTCAGTGCCGGCTGGCTTTATGAATAACAACAACAACAACAACAATAATAATAACAATTGCCCCACAGTGCCACTAAGACAGAACAGCAGTTGCAGCACCATCATCAACTTCACTGTAAACAAAAATCAACAAAACTACGAAAAGACTTTCACGGAGGTCGACGAACTGAAAAATGAACACACGAGTACAAATAAAAAACAGCGTCCGGTACTGCAAAGAGGCATTACAATAATTGAACAAGTGCCGCTAAATGGCCACGGAGGCAGCATCATCGCCACTCACCACAACAAACACAGCAGCGACACCAACAACATCCCAAAGTTACCAGTTAGACACAAATTGTATAAATTATTATTTAAAAATTCCAAGAATCTTGGTTGTGCATCAGCACACTCGTGTACCCAGACCACTTTGGATGCTGCTGAGCCAACGGAAGTTTAAATTTAAATTTAAGTATTTCCCTCTTTCATACAAACTTATTTCTTTCAACTTAAAATACATTCATACATTCTCTCAAATATTTATACACGTCTATTACATACATAAGTTTACTATATATATAGTTTGTAAATAGTGTACAGTATGTACATATATTTTAATTAAGATATTAAAGGTTATTTTTTGTACTAAAAAAGTAAAAAAAACCAAACGAAATTAAACACAACAGACCGACGACAAAGAAGCAAAGAAAGAAAGAAATGTTAAATTAAACTACAAGACAGTTTCTAAAACTGAAAAAAAAAATTACAAAAATACAGTTGATAAGCGCAGGAAAGCAGGAAAGTCAAGGTTTTCATTTTTTAAATTACAAATAAGCGAAAAATGTAAAAGTTTAAAAACAAAATTAAATATTCTAATCTATATAAAGTGATATGAATCTCAAATTAAACATAAGTAAATAGAAGAAACATTTTAACAAACACGACATGTCACAAGGAATTTTCAAAGACGCAAAGACAGCCATTTTTTTTATCAATAATAATAATTTTGAGTTAATAATTTCAATTGCATTTGAGATTAAATAAAATAATCATAACACGCGCGTTATGTAATCGAAAGATGAGAACAAAGACATTTCAAATTAAATTATTGACACAGAAAGAATGAACGAAAAAAAAGAAAATAAATCAGCTTTATTCTAAAATTTAAAACATGTTCCGAATTATATACATAAGAAACTTTTACAAAAATCTAGTCATGAATGTTAATAATTGGGAATTGCATTTTGAGTTTTCGATTAAATGAAATATCCTTTATCCTTTCAAACTTATCTAAATTGTAAGTTGTCAATGAAAAGTTGGTTGCCATGATACACAGGCATATATGTATGTATGTACATACAGCTCATTTGCTTCAATAACGTCACAACTCGAAAAATTTAAATATCTTGCATACTTGGCCTTTGAGAGGAAAATCAAATTTTCTATTTTCATTAAGTTGTGTGTAAGTTGAAAAAGAAATTGAATTTCTGTAAAACAATTTTTTTTTGAGTTACGATGTTTTTGCGGTAAATGAGTTAAATTGCTTAATACTTTCCTAATCTATGATTAATTTACCAGAATAAGGGCTGATTTATTTTCATTTTTATTTGTTGTTTTCTTTTTTTTTACTACATAGATATTCTTAATTTATTTTTATTTATTCCTTATTTATATACATACATTTAAAAATAATTCAAATCCATCTTAAGACACTTTTCTTGCTTCTTTAAATTTACAACTCAAGTACCTTTAAAAAGAGATCAAAACAAAAACAAACAAAAGAAAAAAAAAACTTCAAGGAATTTTTCTTGAAATAAATTTTTAATAAAAAAAAATTTATATTTTATTGAAATAATAAAGAAAATGGAATTATTATTATACTGAAATATTAAGAAACACATGTTTAGCACTTGTTGTAAAACTTAACTCACACTGACACAAACAGTAAAACTTACATGCAACAAGCACAATTGCACTTGAATTCAATACTTCATTTATTTCAACATGCTTGGAGCACAACTGGAACGAACGGCGAAATTCGCCCTACATGATGAATTCGGCGGTAAAACAATAACGGCGAAAAAATAACAGCTGTTGTTTAATGTTTATGCAAAGAAAGAAAAATAGTGTAATTGTCATATGTTATTTTTTTTTTCAGAGCGATATAAAGTTTAGAAATGAATCTAGTTAAGAAATCGCCGCATAGGGCGACTAGGCCGACATATACACAAATATGTTTTTTTATGGCGACGAATATTCGCCCTACCTCCCAGTTGTATTCCTAGCACTACACTGGGCATGATTTTCAATTTCACAAATATTTCGGTTTTCAATTGTGAAGTTCTTTAAGATGCCACTAAATTTGTGTCTTTCAGTAGCATATTTTTGTTTAAAATTTATGCAAGCATAAAATTAATAATTTTTCTATTTTTTTTTCTTTTTGTTTCCTAATCTACAATCCCACATACATACATAAATTCTATAAATGCTAAAAGCAAACAAATAATTTATAATTTAATTTATTGTTAATTCAATGTACACGCGCATACAAAATTTCAACAGTTTCGGCCAAAACTGTTAGCCAAGTTGTTTAAGTCAATTTATGTTTTTTTAGAAGAGAAAAACTCACTCCCACAAATAAATAATTAAAAAGAAAATCAATGACGGCAGGTCTTTAACCTCGTTCCTATTTAATTGTAACACTTACGTCCCTTTTCACAATGTATGGTTAAGAGTTAACGTGAACTTTAACTGACAGTTCTGCATACAAAACATTCAGTTAAACTCTCTGTTATTTTTTAACCATACATTGTGAAAAGGTACGTTAATGGAGTTTAATAATAGATAAAATAATGTTATTTTTTGTATTTGAAGGGAGTTTTATGTAATGAAAATTATTGATAGGAAATAGTAAGGGATTTCAAGGTTTGTTGCATAACTACAGCTTAATGATACTTGCAATAATTTTCAGCTACAAAACGTTGCTTTTAACAGTTGACTTTTGAAATATTAAAGTGCACAATAATTAAATAAAGCTGACATAAACTAAGTCGGAGGCAATATGATATGATAGTTTAAATTTTAACCTTTTATAGATCTTGGCTATTTTCGTTAAGCATTCGCATATGTACACTATTTTTATTGTCCAGAGGCAGTTTTCGTGGCGGCACTTCCGCCTTGAAACTTTGCAAGCTGCAAAAAATTTATAAATTTTGGCGTTGCAAACACTTGCACTTCTCAGTATGTAAACGGCTTATGTGTTCCATATATACATATATGCAGTAGTGTAGGAAATTTTTATTTCATCTCGGTTAAAAAAGACTTTCCTCAGAAGTCAAGAAAATGTAAATGCGATCCGAAAGTAGTGCAAATTTGCACTGATGATCGCTTTACTACTAATTATATGCATATTCATAGCATAGAGTCCTTGGAAGCAATGAAAAGGCAGTACCTTAAAAATGAATTCTTTTTTGTCTTTTGCTGGTATATGATTTGTTGTTGTGGTATTGCAGAATGTTGTATTTATACTATACTTGCTACATCTGCAATATTTGTATATCTGCAAATCTTGTATCGAAAGTGAATTCCCCTATTACTAAGCAAGTTGTGTTTTCTTTTAATCATACAAACATTGTTTGTTATTTTTTTTTATTGAGTATCTATCACTTACCTTGATAATTGAAATCCTTCAAATTACAATTAACACTTAAAATAATTGAAATGGAAGAAAATATGCAATAAAATTATAATAAATAAATAAACGCAAATTTTAAACACAAAATGATCTTAAAACAGTCTGGGCCCCAAAAGTTCGATTATGTAAAGTGTCTACAGACAAAACGAAAAAGTTTCAAAGTAGTATGTAGAATGCAACAAGTTACAGCTCAGCTTTGGAAAACTCCTGCTGATAAAGAAAATTAATTAAATTAATTTGTGTCTAATAAATAAATCTGTATTGCCTTTAGGCAAGAAAAGCTCTTAACCACTAACATCGCCGTGTAGTCAGCTGCTTAATTATATTTACAATTGCAGCAACATCATAAGCAGCTGATTTGAAAGTATTAATAAATACATATTACAGTGGTGCCAGTTAGACTTTTAGATTTATTAAAATAAAACTACTTATTTAAAATGTACTTATAACACGTAAAAATATAAATAAGAATCAATTCACTTCTTTATGTTAATTTTTGGACTTTCCTTCTGTTAAATAATATCCAATAATTTTACAAAATAGAAATATGTAAGTCTAAATTTTCGAGAGCGTTAAAAGTGGTTTTGTAAATGTGCAGCTGTAATCTCGTCATATTAGTCATTGTCATATATTTTATTTTTGACAGATTGTGAAGGATTGCAAAACATATTTCTGCTCTCAAAAAAAGTTATTTCACAAATTAATTCTTCGGTAATTTTCCCCACAAAGAAATTCATTTCTACCATAACATTTCGCGGCCAGCGCTTCACATACGCTCAAAGATTTTAACAAATTCTGCTGAATATAATAATTTTAGCTTTACCTGCCCACTGTAATGAAAATGTTGCAAATATGTATTGTGTGAACTTCACGTCAAAATATTGTTGTATCGTGAAACGTGTGCTAAACAGAATTTGTGTGTTTTTTGATATAGAAATTTATTTTCAAACTATTTATAAATATTATTTTTTTTATTTTAAATAAAATTCTTTGTTGTAATTTTGTATAACTATATACATAAATGAAAGCCAAATGAAAATAACTTATTGATAACCAAACCCTGTTTTCATATTGAAAACTTTAACATAGAATTTTAAGAAGACGAGAGATACATATAAATTTAATTAAAAATTAAAAACAAAAACTAAACTAAAATTACTAGTAATTAAAGTCAATTTACTAAACTCATTTGATTGCGTGCTAAAACAATTGAAAAATTTAACAATTATAACAACAATATTAAATACAATAACTACATTCATAGAATTTGAAAAAAAAAAGTCTATTACATATTTTTAAAACAAGAATCTATTTTATTCTAAAACTGGTTTTAATATAAAACAAAATGTACATTTTAACAAAAAATAATACCTCATTAGTTTTATTTAACACGAAACAAAAACACAAAACCAATAAATAAGTAAAACTTTAATTTATTTTCTACAAACAACAAGAAACAGTATTTTTTTTATTTGAAAAAAAAACAAGTTAAAGAAAAAAATCCCTGATGTCTACAAAAAAAAAACGTTCGAACGATCTATTAGTTACATATATTGGAAACAAATAAGAATATAGAAACAAATACAGTTCGAAAAATAATAATTAAATTAACTAAAATTAATAGTCATTGGCTTGTGGCAAAAATTAAAAATAAAAATATACTTAATAGTAACAAACCAAAAAAGTTTGTCTTAAGTAGAACAAAAATAAACAAATTAACAAACATGTGCATAGTTAGTAAGGAACAAAGGACAATGGTAAGACTGTTGTATAATATATATAGAAGATGGTAGCTTTAAGCCTTCATTACAAAAACACATGAGCAAATTGAAATGCAATGAATCAAACCAATTCACATATTCCATTTGCAATAAATTTTCGTATATAAGGCAGACATCTACATCAACTGACACCACACACAGTGGACCAAAACACAGAAGAACGCTGATGAGGAAGGTTTAGTGGCCTTCGAAAACGGCTGGCTGTTCCGTTCAACTATGTGTTGTTGTCAGAATATTTACAACTAACTTTGATGTTATTTGTTCATTAATAATTATCACATGTAATTTGGCTTAAAAAGCGTTACGAACCTTAGCCTCTTCAATTCATAAGAATATCAAAATAAATTTATTTATTTTCAATAAAAGTTAACGATTCAACGTTTTCTGTCAATGTCTTTTTTCTAACATTAGCCAAATAAATGAAAAACAGGTTAAAATAAAATAACTACTTTTAACACAGAAAAGCTTTATAATTATTTAAGTTCTTTTTTTTTACTCTAAAAAAAAGTTAAAAAAATTAAAATCAGTTTGCTTTGTTTAAAAAACATTTAATTGAAATTAAAACAAAAGTACCAGAAAAATATTAAATATTGTTATGAAAAAAAAAACACACACACACACACATACCCCAGCTTAAAAATATACGTTTATGTACATACATATGCATATTTATATGCAGCAGTTTAATAAATATCTAATCAAGTATATAAAAAAAATTAGATAATTCTTGTTACTTTGATTGGCAAATGCAAAATAAATTTGCACAGAAATATTCTAAAACATTAAACCAACTGTCTTTGGCTTTAACTCGAATTTATTATTGTATAGTTAAAAAAAATATTACAAGAGCACTTTACTAAGTTTTATGTATAAATCTCTTCAAAAACATTCTGTTAGTTAATTATTTAAATTACAAAAAAATAATAATAATAATATTAACTTTGTTACAAAAACAAACAAAAAAAGAAATATATACTACCAAAAAAAAAAAAAAAACATGTGATGTTTGCTGAAAACAAATAAAAACTCATTATTTTTCTATAAGAATTTTTTAACTTTTTGTTTTATTACTAAAAAATAAAAAATAAACACCAACAATAATAATTAATTAATTAACAGTTTTAATTTAATTGAAATTTAAAATTAACAGTTTTTTTATTGCGAGTATAACAAACAATAGCAGTCCGTAATTTTAGTAAAATTAAACAAAATTCCACCAGAAATAATTTATTATAATAAAACAAAAACTTAGAACAACAATTGAATGTGGCTTAACAAAACTATAATAAATTATTGAATAATATATATATATATATATATACAAAATAAAATTAAAATGTTTAAATCAAAACGAAGAAAAGAAGACCGCAGCTTGTGTAAGTATGAAAAGAAAGGAAAGCTTTCAGAGGGACGAATACAGCAGATGGGAGGAAACGGAAAAGGAAAAATCTAATTAATAATTATTTCATTTCGTTTCCACGAAAAATATTTGTATGTGCAAGTCGCAGTGGATGGGAAAAGTCCAAGAAATACAATTAGTAAACAAAGTAATAAAAATAATTAATAATTTGGCAAAATTATTGAAAACAAAATAAAAACGAAAAAGTGTCAATTGATCAACAGTTTTCCAATAAAATCAAGAAGGCCGTAAAAAATAACAAATAAATATCGCCCTGTTTACAAAAGCCAGATGGTCGACACGAGCAAACAATTTATATGAAAAACATTTACGGCCTGTCCCACGATGTCACCAGAAATCGTTCGATCGACAACTTGTATTGCAAACAATAACAAATTTTCTAATGTTATTGTTGTTTACAAAACAAGTTGTCGATCGAACGATTTCTGGTGACATCGTGGGACAGGCCGTTAATTTTTTTTTTGAGAGATTTTCATAAAAATGGTTTACGCGAGTCCAGGCTGTCTGGCTAACTTGTTAAATAACGTTATTTTTGTAGCAGCCGATACGTCACACAGTGGGATTTTGGTGTCACACTTGGGCAAACATTTGCCCAAAAAAGCGTAACCACGACATACCATTGGAAATCCTTTTAATTCTGACACGTGTTTATTAAGTTAAACAATTTCCAATAATATTGGATTTTATGACATTTTCTATTAGTTAGTTATGTATGAAAGGGTTTTTAATTAAAAAAAAATTGGTCTGCCACACACAAACTCATCGATATATTATACTTTAATATCTGAATGTAAATACTGAGGCTATGACAAATTTAAAAAGGTGACCCGACCCCTACGGTCAGCAACATTGAATTTATAAAAGCATTTTTTAAATAGTTGTGCTGTAATTATCGAAATACTTTCTTAGCAAAAGTTTTATGATTTTTTGCGAGCTATAAATTTCTAACATTAGGGTGGTAGGAAATGAGATTTGGTTGGTAAGTACTAGAACGGTACACTTGAGGTCAATGGACCTGAGAGCAAAAATATTGGCCACCCTGAGAAAAAAAAATTTGCTATATCAAACTTTAAGATCGCACTATAAATATAGAAGATATAAAGAAAAAACTAAAAAGGCGACCCCAACGTTCGGCAAAAAAAATTTTTTTTTAAATGTCCTTGGAACAATACTTTATATTCGCTGGTGTACGGGTCACTTTTTTTTTGTTGCCTGTTGGGCGAGACACTCTAGTGACCATACCTTAAATATGAAATGTGGATTTATAGGACCTGTCCCACGATCTCGACAGCGTTCGACTTGTCGCATATTTACATTCAAAACGAAAACAAATTTTAAAATTTTGTTGTTGTTTCCTATATAACTGTGCGACAAGTCGAACGTTGTCGACATCGTGGCACAGACCCATAATTTTTATTGCAAAGTTTTGATTTTATTTTTGAAAAATTAAAGTAAAATTTATGCAAGGGTGGTGCTTATTATTATTTTCGCGCAATTCCAATCCATATACGTACAACTATCTGGATAATACCATTTGACTTTAATATATGTATGTGTAAAATATAGCATATCTCCATAAAGTATAAATAAAAATCATTGGGATATTATAAACTTTTTTAAAGTTATGCTTCTAAAAAATAACTTTTGTTTGATTTTCAATGGGTAAATATTACATAACCCCACCTTTTCCCCAGTCTCGGAAATTTGCAGATGTATAGGTTAATGTTTGCTGAGAAATGTAATGGAATTTCGTCAAACACTGACATTTTTCGTAGCTGTAACGCTGTGACGCTGCAACGATGAAGTCAAAGAAATCATAGATGAGGAATAATTAAAGTTTTTTTTGTCGAATAATGCAAAAAAATATTTGAAAAATCGTTTCTATATTTTGTATGGGTTTCATGGCTGTTGGGAGGTGGGTGGGTGTGGCCAATTTTGATGAAACTCGCCATGCTTTTTTTTTACTCTAGAAATTTTAATATTTGAAAAAATCGATTTGGATTGCATGGCACTCTCTGGTGTCAATGAGACGTATTATATTTTTCAAAGCTTTGCTTAGTAGCCATTTTATTATTCATTTTACTTCGCCGATCATTCAGCTACACAGTACTGACGCAGGAGGGCGCTCTGATGTTACATTAGGATTAGCATCTGCTGAAGTCGGTATAGTTCAGTGACGAATGACTATGCCTTCATCACCTGAACTTTTCATAGAACAACTGATACAAAGGGACACTAATGCACGTCAGAAAAATGTGTGGTGTCGGAGACCGGGCTCGAACCCAGGAGCTTAGGTTTTTTAGTCAACGTGCTAACGAACTGCTTCAACTAACGCTACTGAATAATGAACAAAATATTTAAAAAACTCTTATCTATATTTTGTGTGGATTTCATGAGTGTTGAGCGGTAGACGTGGCTGATTGTGATGAATCTCGGCATACGTCTTTTTTTCTGTAGAAATTTTAAGATTTCTGCTTGGATGAGAAACATTCTATCCAAAAACAAAAAGATATTTTTTATAACACTTCTTAGACATACTACTGTACTGTACAACAACTGATTTTGTTCATATGGAAAATTCAGAAATTTTACAATGCGCTCTAAAATGAAAATTATTTTATATTTTGTTAATAAAATTATGGAAGAAGTGCTTGGAAAGTAAAGTTATTATATTTATAAAAAATGCACAAATACATTATAAGCTTAACCTTTTTTATAGGCAGACTAATGGCAGTCATATCGTCTATTTGCATATCCCAAAGATTAATGAAAATATTTTCGTTGTTTTCCTTCCAAAAGATTCTTTTTTTCCATAATTTTTCGATTATTGTTGCGGCTGCATCTATTTTTAAGTTGAAAATCTCTCAATCGGTCTCTAGTCTTATTCACATTATCAGCTGCTTCCGGTCATTTTAATTTGGCAGCACTGAATTTAGCACAGCGAAAACAGGGTTGCATTTCAACTTAAAACCAATTAAAAATTGGTTTTAAGGTGGATTTGTATGGTAAAACCAGCTTTTAACAGTTGACTTTAATAAAAAAGTTTAATAAGCATACGATGATTTCGCTTTTTTACATCTGAAAATGAAACATCTTATTGGAAGAACCTTTAATACACAAAGTGTATTTTGCAATTAGTTCTACGTGTTGGCTGAAGTAGTTAGCACGTTGACTACAAAACCGAAGGTCCTGGGTTCAATCCCTGTATCCAACAGTCATTGAATAACAACACCACGCATTTTTCTGATGTGCATTAGTGTCCCTTCGTATCAGTTGTTGCAGGAAAGTTCAAGTGATGAAGGCATAGTCACTGGTCACTGAACTATACCGACTTCAGCAGATATTAGTCCTAATGTAACATCAGAGCGCCCTCCTTCGTTGTGTAGCAGAATCATCGGCGAAGTAAAATAATAAATAAAATGGCTACAAAACACAGCTTCAAAAATTTAATACGCCTCATTTGACACCAGATGGCGCAGCAAAAACTGCATTATCAAAAGCGTGCAAAAAAAAAAAAAAAAAGCACAGTTGTAAAAGAATGAAGCTCTCCTCTATCTCTTCCTTCACCACCTGTCTTCTCTATCACTATCCCTTTCCTAAAGAAGGTAACACCTAGTAATAGTAGTAGGCATTAATTGCCTGAGTGTTACTTCTCTTTATAAAAAAAAAAAAAAAAAAAAAAAAAAAATGATATTATTTCCAGCAATAAAAATCGCACTAGTTCGTCTGACAATTGAAAAAATCTAAAGAATTGTCAATTTCTTCTAAAAACCACAAACTCATACATATATTCAATTTATTTAGCAGAAAAATGGAAAGTTTTGATCAGTAAAAATAATTGTTATAATATTTTATTATTAAATTGTATAAAAGCAAATCTTTAAATGAGAAACAACTTCAAAGCTAATTCGCAAAAAATATAAAAAAACAAAAGCTGCCAACGCAGATTACCCTACACTGGCATGTTAAATTTTGCCCTAAGTAAGTTTGTCACTGATGTTTAGCGAATACGAAAAATTAATGTGTTCAAAGAACAAAAGCTTGAAATAATTTGAAGTTGAAACAGAAAAATCATCCAGATATTTCGTGCAAATGCTGTTTATTTATTTAAGTTATTAATTTCATTTGTGGCGTCGAAGAAAAGGGTATAACAAATTCGTATAATTTCTTTTAGTTTAGTTTCATTTAATTTTATAATTTTTTCATCGCATGATGTTTGAAAGGTTTTTGTATATTTTTGTTTTGTTAAAACAAATTTGTCTTTTAAATGCAACACATACACACGCACACACACGCACACGCACACACACACACATTTGCTATTTTTGGATGAAACAACTTGCCAAATAAAGTTGCATATTTCCGTGGTTAAGTGGCTTTATTGATTTTGTACAAAGACTTAAGTTGTTTGTTTTTTATTCACATTTTATAACTATTTCGAAATTAGTTTAATTTGTTTTTTGGTTTTGTGTGCAAATTATACTGACAAATGAGAAATATTGTTCGTATCTTTTAACACAAAACAAAAAAAAATCTTACTTGTATTCTTATTTTCATTCTGTTTGCTTTCAGAAAAAGAAAACGAAACAAATGAACAGATTTATTTTTAGATTAACCAACAGCAGTAAAAGGTAATAAAACAAAAGAATATAAAAACTGGTGTTGGCTTATATGGGAGGTTTGCAGTGATTCAAACACAAATATTTTTAAATAAGTTTGGGCAAAATTTGCAAAAAATAAACTAGAATTAATTTATAGTTTTTGCACGAAAGTTTCTTTTCATTAACGATACTATTAGTTTTATGAATAAGAATAAGCTTTCAAAGAATCTCAAAAGCAAAAACGTGAATATTTAATAATAGGCTGATGCTTTTCTCTATTAAGAAGTTCAGTATAATTTTTTACATTCAGCATGTTTTTTGTTGAAAATCTTGTTATTCTCACGCTGCTTAACTGGTACGAGTATTTTTATCAATGTGATTTTGTACTTTTTTTTTTAATTTATATTATATTTTTAACTTGTTATTTATTTATTTTGTATTCAATGTACGTTCACATCAAAATTGTTTTGGTTTCAGATTGAAGTCGTACGAGTATTAAAAAAAACCCACTTGTTTATTTCTTGAACTTATTTTAAAGTATATAATAGTATGTAATTGTAAATTCTTGTGTGTGAGTGTGTGTGTGTGTGTGTGTGTGTTTGTGTGTGTTGTCTTTGTGTCTGCCTCAAAGTAAAGTTTCTATATATTTACGTGTAATTTATTTTAACAGGCCTTTAAATAGTAAAATCACTTATGATTGAAGAAATAATGGTTTATATATAAAATAGTTGCCATTTGGGCAAAAGTAGGCATCTTGTCCAATGTTCAATTAAGATTTGTAGTGGGTTAGGTTAGGTTAGGAAGGGTGGTGCTACACCGCACCGCCACTCATAGACCCAATTGGGTCCATTGTGATTCTGGTGACCAAGTAATGTTTACCATCCCCCCCAATTTGTTGCCAGAATTGACCCTATTACCCCTCACTCAGCGACCGAATTCCCATGATGAAGCCCCTGATGTCTTCTAGTTTACACTTCCCGATATCAGTAATGCTTTCATGGAAACGTCTGCTCAGCCGTCTAAGCAGACGTTGCAGTTTTTGGCAATGATAGATAACATGTTCAATGATTTCTGGTTCCTCTTTATCCCCCCACATCCTACAAAAATCTGGAGTGCCAGTTTCCCAAATGCTGGTTCTTGCTCAGACCGAGCAGTGACCTGTCAACGCAAGATTCGCATCGCCTTCCTATTCATGTCCAGTAGCAGTTTGGATCTTCCTGAGTCAAGTTTTGGCCAGATACCACTCGAGACTCTACAATCCTGGTCCTGGTTGGTCCTGCTTTCTACCCAATTACTGAGTTCCCGATCTGTCCGTCATTCCCTCATCTAATGCCGACCTTATTTTTGCCAGCTCATCGGCAATTTCATTTCCTTCAACACTGCTGTGGCCAGGAACCCAACATAGTCTGACACTATATTTATCCATAAGCAAGTTGAGGGCTTTCCTACAGTCACTAACAAGTTTTGATTTGACTTTGTGTCCCTTCAAAGCTTTTAGCACTGCTTGGCTGTCGACGTATAAGGTTACCTTCTCACTTTCAGCTAGATTCCTGGCCACCAGTTCCGTGGCCCTGAGGATCTCCAAGATCTCAGCCTGGAAAACACTGCATTCATTCGGCAGTCTGAAAGATCTACGAATGTTCGTTCCCAAGATATAGACACCAGCCCCTGTACCTTCCCCCATTTTTGATCCGTCTGTAAAGACTGCACTACCCTCATATAGCCTATCAGATTTGACCCAATAGTCCGTATCCGGAATTACCATTAAGGGTGTTCCACTAAAATCGATTTCAGCGACCTTATAGTCCGTAATCCAAGGGGTTACGGATTCCTGATCACCAAAACCGATCTCATTTAAGATTGATGTGTTACCTGTTGTTCCTGCCCTCACCAAACCTGTTTCTACGAGTCTAAGGAGACTTTAAGTCGCCGTTCCCACCACAACGTTCTCTATAGGAAGTAGATGAAGAATTACGTCCAAGATTTGTAGTATGTTTAAGAAAAAATGTTACCAGAACCATCAAGAACTAAGTTGGAACGTTAAATTTTGTTCATAAGCACTTGCGGAAACGGCAGTACGCTGTTGCACATAAAATGTACTTAAACAGTATAATTTAACTTTTATTGTAATGAATAGACAAATAAAAAAAAAACACATTAATTAGTAAACACAATTTTATTGCCAACAAGAAGAGTTGAAAAATATTGAGCTTGAACCTGAGTAAAAAAATAGTTCTTGAGTTATTTGTTTTGTTAAAAGTCGTTACCATTAAAATTTAATACATATTTTATTTCACGTGCTTCTTCTTGTTCGATTTTTACACAACATTTTTCAGAGCTTAAGGTTGGCATACACCAAGCTCCAAGCTCTAAAAAATACTTAATATTTACAAATAGTTTTAGCACTTAGAATGACATAATTTTGTGCTTAAATAAGTGGGCGGGGACCATTTTCCAAAAATAAAAAATGTAAACAAAGAAATCAAAACAAAAATAAATTTATAACTGTAATAGTGTCGATAATTTTTGTTACGAAAATCGCATCCTAGCACCTATGTCTGGCATATAGAGCATAGCTTTAAACAAATTGTACGAGTAATTTGGTATTTAACCTGTGCATGGTCCCTGAATTTAAAGCCTTTTGGTCTTTGATTTTCATCACTTCAATAATGACGAATTTTTTTCTCTTTAATAATTTTTTACTTCTTTTAATAATTAAGATGGCGTGAAAATTACAAAGACTTTGATTTTTATGATTTCTAGTGTTGTTGTGTATGATTAAAATTATAAAATAATGACTTTCTTTATACAAACTTTTCTTGTTTGCACAACAAGAATAAATGTAGAGCTTTTGCAAGCAACTCCTTGAAAACTCTGCTTTCGAAACATAAACATTACAAGATACATACATACATACACACATATATACATACATATTTGTATTTCTTGTAGTATGTGTGTGTCAATGTGTGATATGATTTAACGTCTGTGTACTTAATGCATATTCACAATGTGTCTGTCTGTATGCATGGGAAAAAACTTTCATCAGTTTAGCAAGTAAACACCGTTATAATCAAAACAAGCCAGAGAGAGAGAGAGAGAGAGAGAGAGAGAGAGTGCACAGCGATGTGTACGTGTGGGTGCGTGTTTGTGTAAATGTCTATCTCGTTTCGCTAATCTTTCTTAGCATTTTTGCTAGAAATATTTAACCTGGGTAATGTAAGTGGAACTGTCTGTTCCTTCTTACAATATTAGTTACACCCTCTTTACCTCCTTACTGAGTACTTGTGTGGTTGTACTATATATATATATGTGTGTGTGTGTGTGTGTGTGTGCGATGGAATGCCTGCGTGCATGTTTATATACTCTGACTGGCAACAACAGTGTATATACATATCTATAATTAATATATGTATGTATGTATGCAATTGTCTTTTCCATTATTATACGAGTGCAATACACACATGCTTGTGATTTTAAAATAATTTTTACAGTCGCATTGGAATATTCCATGACATACTTGGCAGCTAAAATACATATATGTATGTATGTATGTATGTATGTATTTACATATGTATCAATTAGAGTTGTTTTACTTTGGTTATTTTATTTGCTGCTCTCGTGTTTATATTCTATTTGATACCATTAATGATGGTTTCGCAAGCGTATGATCATTGTGTGAGAGTGTGTAAATAAATAATAAAATTTTATTGCTCATACGTCAGATAATTGCAATTTGCAACCTCCAAATATGTATGAACGAAATTCAAGATCATACGAGGGCGGTCGCAAAACTAGCCGATCTTATAAAGAAAACACAGCAAATTTGGAATTTATTATCTTTTATTTTCCACAAAGAAGGGGTTTCTTGGAACTAAGGCAGCCATTTATCAATCTCGTAGGCTAGTTTTGGGACCGCCCTCGTAAAAAAGTTTATTCTAGATCAATAAGTAAAAGTACCTGGACAAAAACTGCCTCGTCATACATATTATTAATTATTCCATAATATTATTTTAACTAGTCACAATTTACATATTTAAAAACAGAATAAGAAATAGACAAATTATTCTATCTTTTGACTTTCATTTAGAAATGATTTCAATTTAATTTCGCTTAAAGTTTTTCCCAAATTCTAGATATTTGATCAGGAATTCAGTTAATAGCTTAATAAAAGTAATGAGCTTGTATTTTGTTTCTTGGTGTTATTAAGTTATTAAAATCACGTTCTATAATCACATAAAATTTTTTGCTAGCTTAACGAATGGATCATTCAATTACTTTATATTAAAATATTTTATACTTTGAGACAAACAATTGATTTTTATAAAGTTTGATAATACCAATTATGTTTTAAATTGTTTAGCTAAAAGGAATTTTTCAAGTTGCTGGGTGCTGTCAGCTGAGATCCATGGGGTGCGCATTATTAAAAATTTCATTCGAAAAAAATCCGATGTCAAAGCTAATCGAAGAAGTTCAGATAATCTAGATGTTTTTAGAAGGAAAGAATATTGTCTAATGAATGCAAAGCAATTATTGATTATTGTGAAGTCATTTAGATAAATTAGCTTAGGAAGCTGCTTCATAGCCTTAATTCTAATAGAATTGCTATGAACCTTTCAAATAATCAACCGACAATAAAAGTATTTATTATTAAAATTGTCTTGTTAAGACTCAAACTACATAAGCTCTCTAAAAGCTCACATTTCTGTATTTTTGAACTGTTTTTATTTTTAGTTTGAAGCCATACCTACGAGCTTAGAGAACCAAATTCATTTGCCTAGTTCTCTCTAACAAAAAATTTTTGTTCAGTTGGTAGAGTTCAGTAAAAGTTTAATCTCATTATTTTTCTTTGCGAGTTCATGTTTTGTATTTTTCAAATTTTTTATTCATTAAGCAATTTAAAAAAAAGGAGCAGGCAATCATTTTGTTATTATTTAAATTTTTCGCTATTTATGAACTAATTAAAACAAATGTTTCCTTCATTTTAATTAAATTAAATCCAAATCTGTCCGGGGTTTTAAATTTCGAGCTCAATGTCTGCCTGTTTGTCCGACTGTCTCTCTGCATATCCCTCTGACTTGCACTCGGTTGTTTTTTTTTCAGAAGCATTTGTATTGCCTTTTGATTCTATTCCACCTACATTAATTTTATTTATTTGTCAAGATAATCCTTCGAGAGAGCAAATAATGTTTAAAGCAAAAACTTTCATTAAAAAAATAGAAATGAGCATTTTTAAAATGCCCATGTGTGTAAAATTTACCAAATTTCTACATTTAATCGATTTTGTCATCATAAGCATTTGCATTGGTAATTGGTTCCAATTTGTAAAATAAATTATTAATTTTATTTAAATTCACTTTAAATTTTGTTTATTAAGTAGATATTTTTCTTTAGAATTTAAAATAAGAATGCATTTCATTTTGGCAAAAGTACAAAAAGTTGTTTTCGCTGCTGCAAAATGTTCCTTGTTCAGGCAGAATCTCAGTTGTCTTGCGTGTGTGACTGATTTCGTCAGAGAACAGCAATGAGTGGTGAAAAAGTGAGTAGAGTTGAATCATGACTTATAATTTCTTATACTTATGCGCACTCATACTTAGTGCAATGTTGTCTATGAATCATATTCACCCGAAAGTTTGAAGTGCGCATCGAACTCATACTTAGCAACATTTATGACGTTGTTGATTTCGACTCTCTTTAACTCAATGCCTATGGATGATGCAAAATGAGTATGATTCACAATGCGAACTTTGCATACGAACATTAAAGTTCGCATTATGAGGTTCTTGTTTTTTTGCACCAATTGAAAAACAACGCTATTTCCCACTATTGTATACTACTTGCAAACTGTTTAATGAATAAACTTTTAAATAAACATACATCACAAACAGCTGAATCAATGTGAGTAGTATAAGTATTTTCCTGAAAATAGAAAACAAACTGAGGGGATTTATGAGCGTGAGTGTGGTATAACTATGATGTCGACGTTGCATTCATATTTATTTCAACCTACACTTATAAATCAATGTCAACGTGAGTATGTGTAAATCAGAGTAGTTGAGTTTATATTTAAAATTTCATGAGTCAGTATGAATAGCGAAAAAACGATTCATTGCCGATCACTGATACGCATATACATACATACATACATACACATTTGTGATTCTTTTCTGTTCTTTTTGCATTTGAAAATTTTTTCTTCATTATGATTTATAACACCAACACACGTTACTTGCACTCAAAATGATGGAATGTCCATTATTATTAATCCTTTTCATGCATATTTTGCCCATCAACTTTTTTTTTGTAGAATTTATTTATGAACTTTTTTTCAAAAGAAAAAATAAATGAACACAAGAATTTGCCAAAAGAAAACATTCTTATGAAAACACAAAATATTAATGCATTGTAAAGCAATTCTCGTATAGATATTTTATAAATAAATACCTCTGCTTGTTTGCAATACAAATATTTAAAAGAAAAAGAAAAAACAACTGAGGGAAAATTACTCATCATATGTACATATTTTTAAATACATACATACTCGTACATATAATTTAGTTTACAGTGGTTTCTTTTTGAAAATAAATTTGATTTGCGGAATCTTTTTTTTTTAACCAGAAATACATGCAACCGGAAGTGATAGCTATTTCGTACAAAACTAAAGGCAAGGCGAATTCGTAATAGGTTGGCTCGACAGTAAAGGAATCTGACGATATTAAATGCCATAATTCCTTGTAATTTGAAATTCCCTTAGATGGCAACATAAATTTTTAGTAAATTTTTTGACATCCCAAGAGCTCATTTTTCCAAGCAAATTGGGGGCAGGCAAAGCACATAAATAAAGAATCTAAAACTAAAGTTTATGAGAAGATTTGCATCCTTAATATGTAATTCGCTTAAACCACGGCCAAAACCATATCGATAAGGATTACACAAATTTCACACAATTTAAGAATTTGATGTCATTGCCGTTTAACCATTAGTATTTTCTAAAAAAAAACCATCGCTCAAACGAAGGCTATGCTTGATAAATACTATGTATAAGGACTCTTCACCATTAATTTCCATTTTAAAAATTGGCCGTTCAAGCAAGCCGATGTGGTGTTGGCCAGACAAATTGTGGAAACCTTAGGCACTTCAACGAATTATGTGATTACTTCAACTGCAATATCGACTAGTAGTTGCTAGTCATAGAAAAAATTCCTCATTAAGTTATACCTGTGCACGTGTTTATTTCTATCAGCTGCGACTAAAATTAAATACTTTGTGAATGAAAATTTATCTTTAACATGGACTCATTTGGGTTATTTTAATAAACGAACACAAATAGTTCAAAGTTACTGTTCGGATACCTAAAATCAAAATGCAAACGCTAAACACATATTTTTTAAATTAATTTTTACACTTACATACGAGTACATTTTATATTTTTGGTGCATAGTCAAAAATTAATTTACTGCGTCTTTTGAAGATAATTGGGCAATAAAATTATACATTTATAAAGGTCATATTGTCATAATGTTTGTAAGCAAAACAACTATATTTAAATAATTAATTTTTGATTATGACTATAGGACATTTATGACTAACATTTGAATCCCCCAAGTAATTATATAAGCTTTCGATTTTTTTCTTATTTTCTATTTGTTGTAGTAGAAAATCTCGAAATTTTGATTAACATAATTTTTAATCAAACAAATTAGTCGCTGTAGCATTTAATTTGTTAAGTGTAATTTAATGCCAGACCAAAAAAAAAACAATATAAAAATATTCAATATTAAATTAACTAATTAAAGTTTAGCCACCGTTTAGCATAATTTAGTTTTTGTAATAAAAATTCAAAAACAGCTTGAAAATTCAACTTCTGGAACAAATCATTTACGACGTGTTAATGGTTAACATTTGCATAAACTCGTAAATAATAAGCTTTAGTTTATTGACTGATAAAAATTAATAATAATTTAACATAAATTAACTTGGATACCATATATTTTAAACAAACATGACAGGAAATCGAATTAAATTTATTTAAGAGTGTTTTCTCAAAAGCTGGAAGGCAAGAATTTTTTTTGATATAAGTGCAGAAATAGAATACAGATCAACTGCGGACTGAGCTTAAATTTCCAATTCGAATGAGAAGTACTACATACGAGGCCAGACCGAAATGAAAGGATTTGGGAAAACTGCAAACTGTTGGCAAATCTTTCAAAATATAAAATAATCCAAGGCAGCTAAGTCTGGTGAATAGGTTGAGTGATAAAGCAATTCAAACTTTGATTTATTGATTTTAGAATAGTGGATATATATATATTGGCACAAGTTTTGATGAAATAACGCTTTCTTTTTTTCCTTAATTTCCTGACTTAAATGCTGCCATAAACTTTTTTTTAATTATTTTTAAAGATGATCAATTGAGGCCCTATGCTCCTTATAGGATTGAAGGGAATATACATATATATATATAAATGTATATATATATATATATATATATATATATATATATAAAGATGATCTATTAAAATGCTCCCCCCGTCATCTCAAAAAAAAAACCAGACTCATCTGACCATTCCTGCATATTGAACTGTCTTCACCTTTTCTGTCCACGCTTCTTTCATGCAATCCACTGCTTTGACTGTTACCTTATCTCAGATGTGAAGTGGTGGACTCATGTCTCATGGGTGCTTACGAAACGATACAAAAACTCGACTTCATCGACAAACACTTTATTGAAACATCCGCACGATGCTGTTTTTGCTCTATTGTAAGCGAACGCGATAACCATCTTGCGCACAACTCTCTCACCTTTAAATTTCTGGTCAATGTGGGATATACAACACTTTTTGAAATTCCTATCATTTCAACCAATAATGGACGGTCATCCAGTAACATTTTGTGGATTTTCTTAAGCGTTTCTTGCCTGGAATCCCCAATTCGTCGAGCACTTCATTGGTCGTCCCTACAGCTGCCGTTAATGAAAGAACAGACTTCCTCAGTGCACAACCTATCTCTGCTTTAATATTGTTTTGGGCTGAGACCTTTCGACATTTGTACGTGATATTGACCTGCACAAGACCATTTATAAGACCTTTCAAGACATGCGACATTTTTCAAACGCTTTACTACAGCGAAATATTCTAAAATAAACGCTAAACAACACTGTTGGCAATATTTTTTTTGAGTTCTCTGTCTTGCCAACAGTGTTTTTTAGCGTTTGTTTTAGAATATTTCGCTGTAGTAAAGCGTTTAAAAATTTTCGCATGTCTTGAAAGGTCTTATAAATAGTCTTGTGCAGGACTTTAGTACGTGAGATCTGATAGTTTTGGGCCCGGTCTCGTATGTTTAAAAATGTGAGTAGAAATTAAAGCTTGGAATTTTTCTCACAACTTTCGTTCAAACTTTCAAAAGCAGCAAAAGCTTTTAAAAAATGCATATTTCTGCGTTTTTGAACCAAATTCAAAGTTGTAAAAAAATATCTAAAAGATTATGGTATTATATCATTGGTTTTCATGAATAACAGCCTATGTTAGATATTTCTAATTTCGAGTTTACGATGTAAAATTGTTATATTTTGAATGCATTTTCAAAAAATCTAAGAAAATTTTTGGAAAATATGAACGTATGTATGTACATTTTTTTCTAAAGCAACAACACAAAATCTACATTTTTTTAAAAAAGTTTGAAAAAGATTTTTTTTGGCTCTACTAAAAATAAATCAGTTTTTGGATATGCGCTGTTATTCATGAGAGCCATAGACGACGTATGCCCTTCAAATTTTTGTGTTACTGAAAATAATCGCCCATGTTGCAAAAGATTCTTAATTTTTTTTATTAATTTCTCTTAACATTCAACACAATATGTACATATGTTTTGATGAAGGATAAATGTGCAAGTTCTAAAACCCAAGCAAATGTGCAGCAATTCTGCACCACACTAGTCTTAAGCCATTGAAGATATAATTGGTGCTGGTGTAATTAATTATATACTCGGACGTGACACATAATTTTCGGTTTTACCTTAAATATATAATTAATGCAGAAACATGTTATTAAGGAAAATTAAATAAAACCTTCAATACAGAGAAAATTTTCAAAAAATTAAAAAAAAATTAAATTAAATTCTATTTTGAGAATTAGAGCAAGTATCTATGCCATCATTACTTTGATCTAAATAAGTAATTTTCAATGGCAAAAATGAGATCTGTTTTGTATTTCGCCAAATCATCATCGAAAAGAAAATTTTAAAGTACTTCAACATAAATATGTATGGCGGCAAATTATATTCTCTTGCTTGTAAATCAGAATTTTCAAAATTATGTAACATATGAAAGCAATAGTGGGGGGAAAATAAATGAGTGTTTCATTGTTTGTTTGTTTGTTTGAAAGTTTTCAGTACAAAAATTTTATAATAATCACGTATTCTATTTACATAAAAATATAATTTAATATAAAATATATTATAATATAATATAATACAATGCTGAACCTTGCATTAAATAACACCAGACGCGGTAAATCAAACAAAAGAACGCTGATGATCGGCTGCACTAAATTACAAATTTTTTCCCCCCTTTTCATTACAATGGACGCAGCGCGAAGTCTAACGGGCTTTAGCAAATTTCTTATCTACACAAATATCGCAAGCAGACTTACACTTATTTATGCATCTTCAACGATATGCAACACAATATAAATATATTTATACTCGTAAAATGATTTCTAAAATATTGGACTTGAGCCAAAATTTACTTACAAATTTATAATTTCAATCACAAAATATACTTATGTGCTTGTTGCTCTCAGTGAAATAAGAGATAAAGCACTTAGTGAAAATGTATTCATAGCATATCACTAAATCAAATTTTTATAATAATATTTTGTAAGGATGAAATAAATGGTTGCACTTTCTAGAAACACCAAAAGCATTTGAAAGGTTCACCAAGCTTTTTGCATGTCCGTGTCAGGGTGGTCAGGTATGGGGATTTGTCGGCAGACGTGGCGATTTTTTAACTTGTTTGGCGTGTAAATGGTTGATTTGAGAACGTGACGATTTTTCTGGCGGTAAATAAATTTGTTGGCGATTTTGATGTTTATTTTTTTTTACAAAATTTAGCTTAAAAATTTTTTTAATTCAGGAAAATTACTTTAAATAGATTACCAAAACTCGTCTGCCCGAAATTTAATTAATTTGATTTTGATAATTTTCCTTATATTGATTAAAGTAATTAAAGCATTTGGAGTTTGGATGAGAAAAATTTACAAGCAATAATTTTTGGAGATTTTATTTCTACTTTTGGCGATTTTCCTTTAAATTTTTATAAGATTATTTTATAAAAATTTATATTAAAAAATGTGTTGAATAAAAAAAATTTCTTATCAAATATATATCAAGAAAAACTAGATAAAATTGATTTTGGCGACTTTGGGTGATTTTTAAAATGAATTTGGCGAAATATTTTAGAAAAAATTTGGCAACCCTGGTCCTTTCTATTGCTACAGTAAAAAAAAAACCTTTTGTTCAATTTGCTATGATTGGAAAGGATTTTTTATTGGTGCTATGTGTCCACGACATTAATAATAATAAATATGCAGTGAAACAACTTGAAGTACAGTCAGGTCTCGATTATCTGTGAGCCGATTGACCGGAACGTCGATTATTCGGGAAAGAAATATTATAATTGTTTTCTTTCTAGCCATCCCTTTAATTTTTTTTTTGCATCGATCAAACGTGATTACCTCTATTATCCGGGATTACAAGCACGCTACCGTTTTCAGCAAAAATATTTTTTCCCTTATAGTACATACATATGTATGCATTTTTTGATTAAACACAAGCATAAAATCCCTGAATTTTTCTTTTATTATGTGAGGTATATACAAAGATGTATAAGTAAGTAGAAAAATATGAATAAAAAATATGAAAAAAAAACAATAACTCATTAACCGGGAAAATAAATTATTCAGAATGTCCCCGGTCCCGACCATTACGGATAATCGAGGTTCAACTGTAATTATTGAGGAACTAATTTTTCTCTACTTCCAAAGTATCAATAGTGTGCATTTTTAACTTTTCAAGAAGTTATTATTAACAATATCAAGATAAACAATTAAGAAGTTATTTTTTTAATTTTTTTATGCAAATTAAATCGATATCATAAAGTACAGTAAGGGCTCTATTATCCATAATTGGATTAACTGGCAACGCCCATTAATTTTCTTTTGCATCGATGCAGCGTGATCACCTTTTTCATGCGGGATTTCAAGTATAATTATTTTCGATTCATTTTGCACAATCATAATACTTTTCATTATAGAACATACATATTAATGTGTATTTTGATTAAACACAATTATTAAATCCAATAAATTTTTTTATTATATGTAGTATATATAAAAAGATATGTAAGCTAATGCAAAAGTATAAATAAAAAATATGAAAAAAAAATAATAAAAAAGCTGTTACCCCTTTAACCGGGAAAATCGATTCTGTAGAATGCTACCGGTCCCGACCATTGCGGATAATCGAGGCCTAACTGTTTTTTTTTTTATCTTTATTTATACACATTTTAAAAGTATTTTCCTTTTTTGTTAATCATATCTAGAAAATTTTCGTTGGTGAGCTTTTTCCTAACTCTATAAAAACAATGAAAAATTAGTTACTTAGCACATATTAAAATAACAAAAAAATCAGATTTCCATAACAGCATGAAAATGACTTTGGATTCACTGAATAGGTGGCAAAGAAGAAAAAAGTTCGAGATCTTATTGACTTCTCTCAAAGTTCTTTTTTTACTGGGATATAAGTATGGCTGACTTCCTAAGGATAAAAGGTTTTTCTTTAAGTAAAGCTTAGTGTTTCATAATGCCGCAGTAGATAACATTGAAAATGCATACCCTTTCAAAACATCGCCGACAATCATTAATCCTGTTTCAAAGTTAATGCTCATGGTTACAATATTCCGCAACTTGGTATATATAATTACCGCATTCGAAACTATACACACAGGAATCCAGCCTGTGCATATATGTATATATAAGTTCCTTTAACTCCCAGTGGAGCATAGGGCCCCAACCATGTATCCTGAGTGGTGAGATGTCTCAGGAAAGTAGGCGGTAAACCGCTGAAACATGGTTGCATCGTGTGATTGGACGCGATGATAGCAGCCCTATCACCAATCTAGGGGACGAGGGCTAGCCACCCACGTCTCCCGAAACCCCAAATTTGCTAACGAATCGCTATAAGCCTGTGCATAGTATATGCATACTATCAACTAAAATGCTAAGCAGTAGAACATTGCATATATTGCATTTTTTGTTTTAACTTTCTTTAGATTAAAGTAGCATTTGAGATTAGAGCCTTTTTCTATTTCCATTATTTCCAGCTGATGTGCAATATAAATTTCTCCTGTCAAATTATTTATTATTTGCTATTGAAATCAGACTAGAACTCAGACAATCAAAATTTAAGCACTAGGGGGATAAAAATAATTTTGCTGATTGAAGTCGACTCAAAAATAATCAACACCAATTCATTCATAATTTTTTTGTAGGGCGTGTTGTTTTGAAATTATGAAATGATAAGATGTCATCTTTTATCAAGCATCTAACTTTTTCATTTTGTTTTGTTGTAAAGAGAAATTTCATAATATCTATTATTTAATGAACTTCACGAATGTTAAAATATGTATGCACTAAAATCTTATGGGAACTTATAATCTTGATTCTCTTTTTTATGCTGAATCATCTTAAACAAATTTTCTTCATCTTTTAATCAAAACGTGTGCTCATAAAGGTATTTTTAAAATAAAACAAAATATGTTTATGTATCGTATTATCTATTTTTTGTTATCGCTCATTTAAGTAGTGTGTCATGGCCAGACAGACTTCCACTTGCTTCTAACGTTGTAGGGGGTAAATAAAATGTGAGTTGTAATAATTAAATTAGTTTACATTCATTTTATGAACAATAAATTAAAAAATTAATTTCATGCCAGCTACAAGCTTTCCACAACAGTCGCAACTATTTATAACGAACTGCTGCTGGCTGCTGTTGGGACAAAACTATATTTTAAAAATAATTTTGAAGAATTTAAAAGAAATTTTTATGAATAATACGTTCACAATTTACAATTTTAGTTGCTATCACCCATATTCATAAAATTTAAAATGAGTTTGAAATGTATTTCTTAAAGTGGATTTCAAAAACATTTTATTTTTTTTTTATAAATATGGGGGCATAAATTTAACAGAAACCAATAATTATAATAATTATAATAACAATAAGACTCATTAAACTAATATAAGTAATTTTTAAGGAACTACATTTTCATTGCTTCCAAAGGATCTATATATGTATGTATATGTGACGCGCAAAATAGAAAGGGACCTAAGGGTAAAAACCGGATTTGTTCAGGAGAGCCATTTTAAAGATTTAGATACGTGTATCTTTGGTGTACCATCACTGAGCGTGTTGGTATTGGTCTCATTTGAAAGCAACACACCTCATGACGTCAGGAACGTGTTGGTCAACCTTGAAAATGCGCGTAGGTCGTCCCTAATTCTAGTTTTGTGTAGTTGGTTTTTACTGTTTTCTACCTAGCGCGCTGTTTTCATGAGTTTGATATCAATTTTGCTCGCGTTTTTTCGAATCCAGGTTTATTTTCTGAAATTATTAATTGTGAATTATAATAAATACTCATTTATAATTCTTTTAAATCGTGAATATCACTCTGTTAGTACGAAAATTTTTTCACATAACCTTAGAATCGTCGACTTCAATTTCATAAAACGCACATACATATCTCTGGGAGGGAACACTTTTCGGGTATGGGATTGGTCTCATTCGATGCTCAGATGTTGTCCACATCAAAAAAAAAAAAGTGAAACTTAATTTTTTTACCCTTAGGTCCCTTTCTCTATGCGCTGTCACATATGTATATATGTATATAAAAATATGCAGCTAGTTAGCAGAAAAACGAGTAAAAATTTATATTTTAGTCATACGAAAAGTTTTAGAAAGTACTCACAATGTTTTTTAAAAAAATCGATTTATTTTAATTTACGAACTAATTTTCATCTAAAAATTTTTAAATATTAACTGAAGATTCCACAAAATTGTGACTAGAAATCGTAAAAGAGAACTTCTTGCAGCAACAAACCTATAAAAAAATTATTAGAAATGATCCAAATTTGCAGCACTTCAGGATCGCACATCCTACATTTTCATGACATCTTGGGAATACCTTTTTTTCAAACTGGTGAGTTTTGTGTTCCTATTTAATTAACTGTCTGTTTACGATTATATATTTGTATAAACTCGTATATACATTAAAAAAATTTTTCCCTCTGCATAAATATATATGACAAGTCGGTAATACTTAGTCCCGACTGTAGCTGTCAGGTAAAAATACTCGTGCTATAAAGTTGTATATTGCTATCTTTAAAAAAAACGACTAAAAGCTTAACAACAATTGCAAAATATGAGTTGTATTAAAACTTAAAAAAAACTCGAATATAATAAATTAATTTTGCAAATTAGCTAATCGAAAATTTTCCTATCGCCTTATGTTTCTAATTATTGAAACTATGTACAGTGCAATGGAATGGAACTAAAATATTCTGATATAATATAAATCTTAAATGGCTGATTATACAAAATTATACAAGTATTTTAGCTGTTAGAAACAACTCGACGAGCATCGATATAATCTTCTAAAGATGAGTACAATAAGAACATATATGTATTATAAAGTAAAAGAAATGAATGTATCAGCACGAGCTCGTTATTTCTCCCATATTTCTCCCTTTTATGACCAACGTTTCCCTTAGTTTTATCCTCAAGTACCCCGGCGACGATCAAATAAGTTCATCAGTCAAATACAAATATAGCTGTGTACTTGCAGCTGTTTTTTTTCGGCTATACGTAGACGTTGCCGACAATCCATCGTAATGATTGATGAAAATCAAAAAGTTTTGCTCTTTCTATTTGACGGCTGATTATTTGATCGTGTTTTGTCTGATTGACAAACAAAAACATAAATTTCCCTGTAATTCTTATTAATGATGTAAAAGTGTGCGGACGAAGAAAAGTTTGCTCACTTCCAAAAGATATCAATACTTTTTGCGGTATTTATATAGTGTACCGATACACAGTTGCGAAACATTATAACCATGAGCACTGATTGCATGTTTTCGGCGTTCCTTATGACTGTCGACGACGTTTTGAAAGGGTGTTCAATGTCAACATTTTGTCCTTCGGGGTTATGGAATACTGCACTTTCTTCGCATGTCTCCTTTTTCTTTCTTTGCAGCACTCACACATACATATGCACTGATTGCTGGGCTTATTTGATCGTCTCCAGGGAACTTAACTCATCTGATTTTATATAGTCTCCTTTTTCTATTCATGTCCTATTCTCAGGTACACCAAAGGTGTAATTTATGAGATCTTCGAGACATCTAATCTATTCTATCAGCAGCTTTTGAATCTAACCTAACCTGAGACAAGCTTTCAAAATATATTAGAGAAACCGGATACGATACACACTTAAAACTGTGCTATACCTCTAAACACCACTGGGCGTTCTAGTACAGGTACCCACGTATATGAAGTACTACTGTGCAATAATTGATATTGTAAAATAAAATTGGCTGTATGCATATTGTATTAGTAGATGGTACAATATATTGCATAAAATCGAAATTATATATATATATATATTGCGCAAAATCAAAATATTTTATAATGTGTTGTCAATATTGTACAATAATGACTTCCGATCACTCACGTTACTAAACATTATCTTTAATTTGCTTAAGTTTTTATATGTATACGTATTAAACACACATGTGCCCTTATGAAAGTGGTGTAAGTCATATGCATTTTTGTATCGAAATATTAAATAAATCTTAGAAAACTTCAATAAATATTCAAATTAAAATATTGCATAATAGAAAAATATTTTTTAATTTGTTCAAACAAAATCTACTTAACAACCTCGACACAAGAGATATATGACCTAAAAACCACTTTCATAATTATAGGCATACATGTGTTTTTAGGTTTGGTTTACTTTTACATATTTTTACTCGTATTTAAAGAACATTTTCCCCATGTACATATATATTTTTTTAAATTGTGCAACTTACCTAAAAGTGTAGAGCAAGGCGACAATAAAAATAGTAGTAAAGTACTCAATAATATTGTGTAGTCGATGGGTACCTTAAGCCACAAAATGTTCGTTCTCGTACTGAAATTTGAATAGGACTTTTACCGATGACGAATTTAGGCCAAAAGCAACTCGAAAAATTCAGAAACTATTATGAATTTTTAATTCGAGAAATAATTCTGTGGCAATAAGGAAAAAGTGCTTAAGTCATATTTGACTGTTTTGCAGGAGAGCACTTTTAAGCGTTCAAGTCGATTTTCAGAAATTTATTTCTTTTACATGTAAATTCGGAAATTCTCTGTTAATCTTTATTTTTTATGCAAACATCGTTCTACACACTGTAGATAATACATGTAAGTTGAAATATACCAAAGAGTATAAGCTAATTAAAAATTTTGACCAGGGACACTTTCAAATATGCAGATCAGAACTAGCTTATCTCAACTTAAGCACTTTTTCCTTTTCGCCACAGAATTGATATGCAATAAAACTCTAATGCAAGTAATCCCTGTTTTTGGGTGGGTGTTGATGAAGTTCGGGGTGACACAGAAATCCCATCATATCCAAAATTTATTAATCACATTAATAAATAAAATCATTTTAATTTCTAATGAAAACAATTTAAAATACTTAACTAGAAAGCCTGTGTATACTTATCATTTATTGTAAGATTTCCATAAAGATGTAATGGTGAATGCATTAAAATGCGGCTTTGACTCAAAGCTTCCTTCCCATTATTCGTTTATGCATTTTAAAAATTACAATAGAAAATAAACTATAGTAAAACTGCCAGATGTGACGCTGTTTATATACTTTACTTACTTTAACTTATAAACATATATTAGTATTTACGAGGGTGGTCCTAAAATTACCCGATATAAAAAAACATAAAATTTTGGGCACATTTTCAACAGCTTCGATACTTTGTTTATAGTCAAAACTGTTTAGTTGCTTGAAAACCCATCAACCACATAAGTGGAATCTCTTTATTGTGGAGAAATACTTATCTGTAAATTAAATTATAATCAGAAAATAGTCCTAAGGGAGCTATATCTAGAGAAAATTGTAACTAAACGAACAATTTTAAATTTAAATCATTGATTTTGGCCTGTAACTGGCGCTTTGTATTGATGAAACAACACTTTCTTTTTCGCCATATAAGTAAATTTTTTCTTTATTATACGTATCTAACAAAAATAATTCAACCCGCGTTCCAAAAAAAAAAAAAACAGACGCTATATCCTTTCCTGCAGATGGAACTGTCAGTTCCAGCCAGTTCACTGGTTTGGCTAATCCTTTGTACAGATAAGAAGTAATGAACCGATATCTCCTCCATATTCTTAAACGTTTTTGGCGTGTTCTCCACAACTAGTCGAACATTACGGTGTTCGTCTTTACAGTTCGTAAGGCCTCATTTAAAGTCTGCCAGCCAAAATTTCATATTCATAAACGAAGAAGAAGCAGACTTCGCCAGGTGTATGCTCAAGCTCACCTTTAATATAGAATGTACTAAGTACTAGAGATGAGCGCGTGTCAAATTTTTCCAACACGATACGACACGAACACGAATACCAAGACGCTCAACACTTGCGAAACACGCACGCGAAAAATTTTGGCAACATGCACGAAATATTATTGGTATGGTATTTAAAAATCTGAAAATTTAATTAATTTTTTCCAAAAGTCGGTTTTCAAAATATGGCACTGGCAGCTGATACTATCTGCTAGTACTATCGGTTAACGTACAGAGCTTTACGCTTCAGACGCCTATACAATATCAAGAAATATGCTGGTGTTGTGTGTTTGACGATACAAAATTTTAAATTTTTTCTCTAGTGGAAATTCTTTCATACATATTTTACGTCTAAAATCGTTTCGTGTTCTTCGTGTCAATTTTGCTCAACACGAAACGAGCCGAACACGCATGAAATCAGATTTTTTGTCACGAACACTTCGTTTTAGGTCGTGTATGTTCGTGTCACGAAAAAAAACACGTCACGCGCCCATCTCTACGAAGGACCTTTCGAATCAAACTATTCTAACGATGACCACTTGTTTCAAAACCGTTCATTTTTATTGCCTGGAAACTTAAAACACGTATTCTTATAAGGTTGTCCCTTTCAAAGGGACAAAAGCAATTTTTTTTTCAAACAACTGTTAGCATCGCCCTCGTAGATATGTATGTATGTCTATATATGTACGTAAGTAAGTATGTGTGCATATTATTAAAATAAGACAATAAACTTAGAGCAACTCGCTTTATCTTAGCTTAAATATAATTAATTTACTTTTATGGCGCTCGAATCAGAGGGCTTGGAAACGTTACGAATATTTGTTGGTGTATTATTTCTGCGGCAATAAGAAAAAAGTGCTAAGTGTTATTTAGCAGTTTTTCAGCAGAACACTTTTGAACTTTAAGTGATTTTTTTTCAACCATTCCTATTTCATTAAAAAATTTTACTTTCTTATGGAACCATATAAATTTAGAATATACTAGATCGAAAGTCAAGTTAAGCTTTTACTTCCAAACAAATCGCATTTAGACATAAAATTAGCAAAAAGTAATTTTGCAGTAACTTTCTTAAAAATCACACAAATAAAGTAAAATTTTTTTATAGTTCTAGTTTTAAATTTGAAAATTATGATGGCGTCATTATATCAATTTTAGCTTAAGTCGACTTAGTATGGTTTTCCTTTTAACAACAATCATAAACAGATTTAAGTAAAAAAATTCAATAAAATAAAGCGAGTGCAATAAGAGATAAAAACTCCAACAGCTATTTTAATAAATTATTTAAATAAAAATATTTTGTGTGTTTAACTAACCGTCCATTTTTATGGAAAAACATGTCATGCAAAACGTGATTGAAGCTCATGATTGCACGGAGTCTGACAATGATGCTGTAAATGGGTGTAGTAAAGATAAAAAATTTGGAAATAAGGGCGAGCCTTACTACACAAAAAATAAATTCACTTCCGTAACTTTAAGATAATCGAAAAAACGTATAGAAATTAGTTGACTCAAAACTTTCTTAATCTTTTCGTGACACACACGCGTGTGCGCACTTAAATATTCAAATGAAAAAAAAGCAATAAATCTAAATTATTAAATGAAATATTAATTTATTAAATTAACATGTTAATAAGTGAAATAATAAATTTCTTAGCGTGATAATAAATATTCAAATTAAAAAGTAATCATATTATTTTGCATAATAAATTTATTCTATTATAATATTTTGGTTTTTTTTTTGTATATGCAAATGTTTCTCAAAATATAAAACTCCACGCTCCAGCCCGCATCATCAGGTCAGTTGTCATGCGCTTTCCAAACGACTAATATAAATTGTCCGCCAAACATTTTATTGCTCTAATACGAGTATTAATCATTTCAAATAATCAAAGCTGACATTGTACGATTTATTATTTATTTGCTTAAAAAATTAGACTCATCATGTTAATCTGTTAAACCTTAAAACTTGGCTTGAAAACAGCTCACAAATATTTTAAATATTTTAACAACATATTTTTTTTTTAAGCAAATCATAATATTCACTAATTTCAATTGCTCTGCCCAAAACAATAACTTAACAAGAAATTTTATAGTCAAAATTATCTTAAGAATACTTTTTTGTTAGATGATGCAATATTGAGGATACAATAAAAAAAATAGACTAGCAAATATGTTGCCAGGGCAAAAAAGTATCATGATTAATTTAAAAATTATTATTTAATATCTGTTACAACCTTTTTTTTATTACATGGCTAAAACCAACGGCATCATGATGAAATTATCACTGCAATGCGACTTTCGTAACTTTAAGCGTTTATCTTTATATATATTTTTCTTTTTCAATGTTTACAAATTGCATTCATTTGCTATTATCAAGTTTTTGAGAAAAATATTTTACCTCTTCGTTCCTCCATCATAAAAGCAAAGAATGAATAATTTGTTTGTTTGTTTACTGATGGAGTGGCAACTTATTTGTTAAAAACTCCAAGTAAACAAATTTTTTGCCGGCATGTTGGTAATAAGCCGAAACTTTTGTTAGAAACTAAAGGCCTAAGCACATTGAATCCGTCATAGGTTAAACTTCGGTCGACTATAATGTCTGTGATCAAAGAAGATGTCACTTGGACCGCTAAGGAGATGTGGCTGTCTTCTTCTGGTTTAAGACAGGCCAAAGCTCAAAGCTTGTAGCCATGTACATATAAGTGCATCCTGAACTTCAACAGGAATAATTTATGGCTTGTTACTGATTTTCTGTCTGGTCACTTTGGACTGAATTATTCTCTGTGGACAAGTAACCAAGTTCGTTCACCTTTGTGTCGCTTGTACCGGGAAGATGACGAGACGGCGACACACATTCTTTGTGAGTATATCGTATTGTGTGACGGTAGAAGGCGTGTTTTTCATTCTGAATTTCTGTGTTCAGATGATATTAGGCGGGCTTCTCCAATATCTGTACTGACTTTCATAAGGAACGTCATACAGAAATTGTATTAATCTACTTCATAGATATATGGTACAAAAGATCGATCAGGTGTCGCAGTGCCAGTTTTTGGACCAGATCTTCCCCCTTATCTAATCTAGGTTAAACTTCATACGTTAAACGGAGAACGTTGGCACAATGAAAGCATTTGAACAGTTTCAATAGGTTGATTTCCATTTTATTTGTTATTTATTAATTTATTTATTTTATTTTTGCTGCCACAAAACACTTAATCAAAACATACAAAAAAAAACCAATCAATATCTGTCAAACTACTCGACGTACACAAAAAACTTAAAAGTTGAACGGTATAAGAAACCATGTATTTCAAATGATCTGTCAGTTAGGTTAGGTTAATCTGGGTGGTCAAAGACCTGGCATAGACCGGAATTGATCCTTAGCGATACCAGCAGATGAGAAAATAAACGGTCAGTATGGCAGCCTAGTTCGTGGTGCCTATATCGAATGACTCCCACACAGATTTAACAAACTTTAACAATATACACAGTTCCACTCCCGATACAGGTTCAAGACTACGAAAAGTGTGAACACCAAGACAGTTATATCTAGTACGGCTTAGAGCTGGACAGTGACACAGTATATGTTCCATTGTTTCAATTACCCCGGGTTCCTCACATTTCCTGCAGGTACCGTGAAGTATTCGTCTTTTTTCGACAGCATACGAAGCCGTTCAGCAGTGTCCAGTTAGTAACCCCACTAGAAGTTTGCAGTTGCTTCTAGTTAACGATAAAAGGGAATTTAGTCGATTTGGGATCATAGGAGCTCCAAATGATTTTAGAAGTTTTGCAAGTTTTCGTCGCACGCCAACATTTCTCCGCTTCTTCCCTCATCTTGGAGTCTATGATCTCTTTAAGGTGCTAAATTGGTTTTCGGACCTATGCCGTTTCTTCAGCCGGTAATTGAATTCCCATTTTGGCCAGTGTATTGGTCATTTCATTTCATGTACTTGTCTACTAGCACATAACATATTTAGGATGTTCCTTCACATGAGCACAACTGAGGAGTAGTTGCAGTCAGCTGAAATTGTTTTAATAGCTGCTTGACTGTCTATATACATATTTACACGCGCATTCATGGTTAGAGAGATGAAGCCTAACTCTGCTGCCATTTTGGCTGCCTAGATTTCCACCTGGAAGATGCTACAGTGATCAGGAAGTTTTTAAGATTCCTCTATACTGAGCTCTGGACAGTAAACCGCAGCTCCCATCCCTCCATCAATCTTTGAACTATGGTTAAGACTTTCAAGATAGCCTTCTTCCCCTATAGTGATCTGTGGTTTGGCCAAAAAGTTCATTACTGGAATGATTTAGTACGAGCTACCACTCCATGTCTTCCAGCAATGTACTGTGGCCAAATGATTTCTATGACATCTGTCCTGTTGTCCTGTTGTCCTGATTCGGATAACTTATTTGCATGCCGCGTTCACTGCAGTTAGGTTAATTGGTTTAAGGTCCAATATATCGTTTAAAGCTGTAGTATGTGTGCTTTTTAGAGCTCCAGTGATGCAGACCTCTGTTAGTCTCTGGATACTTTCTAACTTTTTAGGTATGCCTTTGTCTCAGTCGCCCTCCACCATACAAGTATTCCGCTGTGTAGGTCCAATACGTAAGAGTAGGGGAAAGGCTCCATGTCTTGCCCAGCATCTTTTTACATGCATTAGAGCAATGGTGGTCTTTTTAACTCTTTCTTCTATATTGGGCCTCCACGTCAGCTTACTATCCAAAATAACCCCCAGGTACTTTGTGTGTGTTTTGCGCGAGAGCGAAATACCATCTAATTTTGATGTTTTCCATTCCTTGGCTTTCCTAATAGTAAAAAATACAAGGTTAGTTTTTTCAGGGTTTGAGTTCAAACCTACCCGCGTTGCCCATCTATGAATATCCCTTAACGAGTACTCCATTAGGGAACTAATTGCGTCGATAAACTTACCGGTTGTGATAATGGCTATGTCATCTGCATACGCTGCAATCCTAGCTGATTTACCCTCGAATTCCATGAGAATGAACCAGCGTTCAAAGAAGTGGTAAGAAAACTCCTAATTGGGGAGTTCCTCTATTAGCTTTCTTTTTTACAGTCGCACTGACTAATTCCGCCGATACTATTCTGCACTTTAAGAGGTTGCCAACCCACTTTTTGACTTACAAGTGAGCACCGGAGCGATTTACCCTTTTCATAATTGCGTCCGTAGAGACATTATTGAAAGCAACTTCGATAGCCAGGAAGATCCCTATAGCATAGTCTTCATAGTGTAACAATTTTTCGATCAGTTCGACAACATTATGAAGTGCGTCTTATACCGATTTGCCCTTTATAGTATGCATGTTGGTTGGAAGACAGAAAATTTCTGTCAGTTGGAAAAGATGACGTTTAACGTCTGACGGATCATGTGTGTCCCGACCTTAAAAGGCCATGACTCACTATCCTACAAGAAATACAACCCTGATTAAATGTTATTGTCTTTTTAACATTTTCATAGACTTCATCATACCAGGGTTGTATTTTCTCAAAAATCGAGCAATTTTGTAGGATAGTCTATCACGGCCTCAAGGAACATATTTACCAATTTTTTGTTTATGTAGCCAATGTCACAAATTTGTTATTTTTTCTGTAATTTTATATTCTTTACAATATTTTGCAGAATTTATGACTTTGGTGCGTTAAAAGATTTGCAAAAATAGCTGCCTTGTGTAAACACTTTTGGCTGTCACTGTTTAAATGTTAATTTTGAAATTAAGACCGTATAAACACCAATTAAACGCAGTATTGAACTAATTTGTAAAAAAACCTTAACACAAAATCTAATCAGTCCTATAAGAACTACATAAAGATTTATTAAGATCATGCTTCAATATGAAGAATGAATTCTGTCATATTATGGAATATTCTTGATTTAAATTCCAGTAATTTCTTCTTTGCTGCAAATACCAAATTAAAGGCAAATATTTAAATTATTCTTAATTGACGTTTGATGTTTACAAAAGTAAAAGAATAAATATTTGTTGGGTCCATTCATTGGTGGCGAATTATTTTGTATTATGTATTTCCATCCGGAAATAAATATCAGGCAGGCAACAAAGAATTACAAAAGAGTGCAGCAGCAGCTACTCGTGCGTCTACGACATAAAAATGATTATTAAATAAAATTATATAATTTACGATTTATTTACATACATTTAATTTTAATTTTGCGAAACTCAAACATTGCAAACGAAAAATAATAAACTAAATATTTATGTATGTACCTACATGTTATAAAACGTTTAATAATTTGCTGTTGTTTTTGAATACCCGATGTTTTGATGATCTCTGGGTGAAGTTCATTAAACCCGGAATGTGAGCGTTTAAATTACAAAGAAAATTAAAAAAAAATCCAACAAAAGATAAAAATAATTAAATAAGTTCAAAACTCGGTAGGCAAATATTTGAATATTTAAAAGATCCTTCAAAGTTTAACACCTTATAAAGCAGTCAGTACTATAAATCTGTTGTTTTAATGAATAATGAAAGTACTTCAATAAATAATGAATGTAATGCTGATGAAAATTAATTGCACGCTGCCGATTGTCTAGAAGAATAGTCATTGCATCTTATTGATGCATTGCATTGAGATCTCTGCCCAGCGGGAACTAAAAGGAGTAAAGATGCCTTCTAGAAGGCCTCTGTACTCCTTCTTTTGGGCGTAGAAGGCCTGCTCGCTAAATTCCATACTAATATCTTTTTTACATGCGTTGTCATTGTGGGGCAGGCCTTCTGTTCTAGTTTCTTTCGCCAGAGATTCTGGAATACCTTCAAATTAATAAATTTTGCTTTTGCTTTGGTAAAAAAAAAACAAAAAAAAAACATGTTACTCCTTTTCTTCGCCCTTTTCATAGAAAACAGTGTGCAATGTGTATCGTATCTTTTATGCGAAAGAGTCCTTTAATAAAGCCTGCTTCAAGTAGGTCTTCTGGGGTCAGTTTAGTTTAGTGGTCGGCAATCTATACCATTAAATTTTATTATTGTGTGCATTATACTCTCACCGCGAACCGGTCGGTGTTGCCAGTGAAAGTTTGTCTCTTTTCGCTTACTTGAAATTTTAAACCTCCAAAGGCAAACCTGAAGAAATAGTCTAGTTTTGTTTATAAAGAAATACATCTTTTGTTGTTGTTACGTCAATGTAATGGGGAGTAAACAGATAATTTTTCTTCAGATAATTTAAATATATGCTTCAAAACGCCAGGTCTCTTTTTTTCACGCACGACAGGGCACGTTGACAAGCTAAACTTTCTAGTTTGCCAAAATAGTTTTCTGAAAATAAATAATTTAGTTATTTCTTAAGCCTGGATCACACTATCGGCAAAATGTATCGATTTTCGTCGGCTGCCACTTTCAAATGCTTCACATTTATAAAAATAAAATCACTTATTTAAAATGATCTAATATCGCTTAAAAGTATAAAAATTTATCTATGTATACCTTTATATGAGTTTTGAGCTTTTCTTGCTGTTAAAGGGCCACTCAGACTATAATACAAGTATTAATACTTTTGACGAAAATGCCTCCCTGATCTGATTTCTGTTTAAAAAATTTCAAAACACAATAACAACTAAACATGTCAGAGTTGCATTTTCCACAAAAGTATTAATACTGAAATGGCCTTAAATAATATCCCATAATTTCAAGCTATAAATTCATTTCACATTTTGTATTATATTGGCAGACTGCATTTGCTCATTGTTGTTAACAAAAATAGAAATTAGTCTGTTGTGTTGTAATAATAATAATAATAATTTTCATATACAGACGTATTCTATTTGTGACAGGTTATAGTTGGTAGCCTGCTGTGGTTAATGTGTTTAACACCTTAACCATAATAAACCAATAATGTGTACTTAACAAAACCTGGCCTACATCAACTTAACCCCCGACAACAACAAGAGCCGAGTGGGAAAATCGATAGTGTTCTATATAATTGTAATTATAGTTTTAAGTCTATATTTGGCACACAATAGTCAAAAGGGTGGCGTTGGCTGAAGTAGTTAGCACGTTGACTACAAAACCGAAGGTCCTGGGTTCAATCTCTGTATTGAACAGTCATTAAATAACAACACCACGCATTTTTCTGATGTGCATTAGTGTTACTTTGTATCAGTTGTTGTAGGAAAGTTCAAGTGATGATGGTCACTGAACTATACCGACTTCAGGAGATACTAATCCTAATGTAACATCAGAGCGCCCTCCTTCGTTGTGTAGCAAAATCATCGGCGAAGTAAAATAATCAATGAAATGGCTACAAAACACAGCTTCAAAAAATTAATACGCCTCATTTAAAATCAGAGAGGCGCTGCAACACTGCATTATTAAAAACGTGCAAAAAGCAGAGTTGTAAAAGAATGAAGCTTTCCTCTATCTCTCCCTTCACCACCTGTATTCTCTACCACTATTCCTTTCCTAAAGAAGGTAACACCTAGTAATAGTAGTAGGCATTAATGCCTGAGTGTTACACCCCTTTAAAAAAAAAAAAAAAAGTTTAGTGAACAAAGAATACTTTGTTTTCGCATCTCTCAAATCTTTTAAATTAAATCTTCATATTTTTATCTACGCAGGAAGCAGACCTTTGGTACGATCCTGGACAGAATGACGCCTTCTTCAGCTGCAAATTAGAACTGATTTACAAAATATATGAGGATATAAGGATTTGAGTAATTGGCTAAATACGAGTTAAAAAAAAGAAAAATGGGCACAACTTTCGAACGTTTCTTCAAGTGGCCCACATGGGACCACCGCATTTCAATTGATTTAAAAATTTTTAAAACTTATGCAGTTTTATTCATTGAGAATTATTGCTCATTTTATACATTATCTTTTCCTGTAAATAAACAAATGTATTGCACCCTAGACTATATGATGAGGTGCATATGATCCCCTAATTCAGGTGGCAGGTATTTTAAACATTTGAGTGTGACCATTGCTAGTATTTTTTTTATCTACCTTCTTAGTTGCCAACATTTTTCTGATCTTTGCCCTTAAGGCAAACAGCTTTGAATACTCTTACAGTTTTGTTTTTTCCCTAGATCTGATTGGCTGTTGTGCTCTCGAAGGTTTGAAAGCACAAAGCTCTTTTGTAAAAGCTTCACATTAAGCATGTGGCTTGGACGTAGCTGCTTTAGATATACAAAAAAAAATCTCATTTATATGAAAAAATACCAAATACACCTTCAAGTTGTCACTTAAAAAAATTGCTCTAACAGCTGTTTTTTTTACTTTCCCTGTCAAAAGTAAGCCAGATTTCTTTAAATGAAAATATTTTGTGAAACTCCAAAGTAGGATAATTCAAAAAGAGTGATCAAGTCGATAAATAATTCCAAAAGACTCAACGATAAAGACTCGCATTCACGCCATCTGTTGTTGTGTTGTTTATTTATTCTTGTCAAATATTCTGAAAGCTATTTTATTTTAAAGCAACCACAAACATTTTTGACCTGCCGTGTTCAGTTAACATAATCATTTTTCTTCCAATTACCAGAAGCAATTAGGAAATGTTTTGTTAAAGATCACAGAGGAGTAAATACCAAAAAAAAATTAACAAATAAATAAATAACGAAATTTGATTTATGGTTTTTAGAAAATTATCTGATTTAAAAATAGCAATATTTAATTAAAGTAAATGAAAGATTTACGGTGTGGGAAGAAGTCTTTTAGATTTTTTTCTTCTTTTTAATTATTGTACAAAAGTCCAAGAAAAAAATATGTTTTTGCACAGAAATTTAAAATATTTCTTTTGAAATTAAATTTTAAATAATTTTTATTCTCACATGATCTTGTGCAACTTGTCAGATAAAAAAAGATTATCCAAAAAATTTTTGTAGTTTTCTTTCTTAGTCCAAATGGAAAGCCAAACACCTTTTATTTTAAATGGCATATTTCTAGGTCACACGAGTGCGTTTGAAATGGCAAAAATAAAAATTAATTGATTTTTCCTGTCAGCGTCATATTTGGCAGAGAAGTGTACTCGTATGTAAATTTTGAATGAATTAAAGGTATTTCCAAATGCTTGCACTTGCACGTGAGTGAGCGTGAGTATAAGCAAATTTGGCGTGCTATTTGAACTATTGCATAATTGAAGTAGTTTCAACACAAATGCATTATTTGCTGTAAGACTTGAAGGAATAATTTTTAGAAATTTTAATACGAACTTGTTTTTATTTTTCATAAAAAATTTTCATTTTAAAGTTTAATCAGGAGTGTCATAACCATAACCATAGGAAACAGCTGTTTAAACTAAACTTATGGGCAACACTGTATTTAATTATAGGTGACTCGCCATAACCATAGAAGACGTGTGCCAAGATAGCGTTGATTTTGGAAATTTAAAAAACGGGGAAAAAATGGGGGAAAGCTCGTGGGTATTTTTAAAAATATATTAGCAAGCTAGTATTGATTTTGAGAATTCAAAGGGGAAAACAAAGCATAAACTGTGGATGAATTTTCCCAGGAGCTAAATTCAACTGTCATGCCAAAGTCTCACATATTCTTAATGTGGACACAAAATGAGACAACCGTACTAAAATTCTGTCGAGCCGTTTTCGAGAAAATCGATTTAATCGCAAATGGCCAAAAAAATACCGTATATGAATTTTCCCAGCAGCACTCTTGGACCCCCGCGCCAAAGTCTCAGATATTCGATTCATATATTTGATTAAGTCGATTTACACGAAAACGGCTCGACAGAATTTTAGTACGGTTGTCTCATTTTGTTGTCCTAAGTGTCCGCCTAGGAAAGTTCATCCACGGATTTTGTTTTATTTCTCCCCTTAAATTCCCAAAATAAATGCTGGCTTCCTAATATATTATAAATAATATCCACAATTTTCCCCCCATTTTTTCCCGGTTTTCAAATTCCCAAAATCGACGCTATCGTGGATCACTTCCATAGAAGCCAATTGAATTTTGATTTTTCGTAGTAACCTTAAACAGCTGTTTGCTGGTTAGACATATTTGTTGTTACACTCTTGAAATAAATAAACAAATGGCAAAACTAATAGAAGAAGCAAATACAAATATGGTTATGACGATGGTTAGGGCTTTGGCATTATAATATGGCACGTCTGATCTAGCTTAAATTAAACCTGCCTTAGCCGTAATCAAACCAAAATTAAATTTTTTTCTATGGTAGTGGCTTTGGCGTTACGGCGAGTCACCTATAGTCAAATACGGTGTTGCCCATAAGTTGAGTTCAAACAGCTGCTTTCTATGGTTATGGTTATGGCACATCTGATTGAACCCGTAAGCTTTACTCACTCTAGCTGAGCAAAAGCGTGAGCGAAAATAGGCTATTGCTGCTGATCCCACCTCTAACACATCTACTCTAAGAATACATTACTTACGAGTTGTTGAAATTCTTTCTGAGTTGAACAAACTGTTCTCACAAAATCCCATTTAACATTGCAGGTCTGTTGGCGTTGAGCTGTTACAAATAAGGAAACTTGGAAAATAGAAGAACAATTAAAAACATTAAAACATTTTTATAAAAATTCATTTCAAAAGTGACTATTTGACAATGTGAAATACATCAAACAGTTCAAGACGGTCATTATCAGCATAAGCAGAATCATTGCCATTATTTTCAAATAACGCCTTCATATTTTTAAGTGTCTGAAATGAAAAAATTTTGACATTTATTCATTATTCTTACGTTTTACTTGAACAAAAAAGCGTCATCTTAAAGCTGTAAATTCATTCATTAAAATAATGAGAAAAAAAATATTCCTTTTAACTTGTTCAAATTAAATGTACACATACATTGTACAATTAAAAATAAAAATTTTTAAAAATTTTTTATTTTTATTTTTGAATATTGAAACGAGTTCAAGTAAAACTGTTTTTTTTTCTATGAAATCATTAAGAACATTTTCCCAAATGTGCATAATTAAATAAAATGAAAATTTTCCTTCAAATTCAGCCCGTGTGCCCGTTCGTCCGTCCAGTTTCTATCAGCAATAATTAGGTGAGCATCTGGCAGGACGGATAGTTCGTGCACAAAATGTGTATTTCCGCAACACTTAAATAATTTCAATGAACATTAACTTTAAGGTCGTTAATTTATTATTTACATACGATTGTATTTTAGATTCCATTATTCCACTTAACTTTGTTGCGTTTCGAAAGTTCTAAGCGAAAAAAATTCAGTCTTCTTAAAATGTATTAATTTTTTACTCAAATATTTGCCAGTTTTACTATCTATTGTTTGCAATTTAGTATTTCTCGTAGTATATAAATTCAAACAAAAACCAATTTGAAAGTTGTTGACGTACGAAAGCAAAGCCGTTAGCAAATAGTTTCATTCATAATTTGCTAGAAACCGCAAAAAGAGAGGGAAGCTGCACGCAAATTCAGCGCAAAAGGCTCGTCATTGAAATACAATTGAATGAAAGCAAAAAATTACTTAAAATTGATGTGATACACAGAAAAAATTACTTACTGATGTAGTTTTTTGCTTTCAAAAATAAATAACATTCAGACAGTTCATGTAAGAAGTTTTACTTAAATTCGTTCTCCAATTCAGTGTAAAGACATAATTTTTGTAGTATTTTAAACTAAAATCTCATAACAGTGCATCTTCCGCAATAAAAACTTATCGAGCTTTTGAAATGGGCAGTACTTTTTTAATGTCCTACAAAGTGGTACTTATTTATCTAATTGATTTATGTGTATAATAATGACTGCCCCGTAATGAATATAAATAAATATGTGAAAATACTTTTTTCCACGTTTACAAATTCACTAAGATTTCTTAAGTTTGTTGGCTCCAAAGAAAAAATACGAAGCAATGGCGCCTTGAAACTTAAAAATAATGTTTTGAGTATTTGCCACTTTTCACTGAAGTACATTTTTTTCAAACTACTGGCGCCATCTGTACACCAGGTTGGCTAGTTTTTGAACCAGCCTAGTAAGACTGTGTTCACACACAGAAATTTTAGTTGAGCAACTTCTGAGTTTATGAAAGAGAGAGAGAGAAAGAGAGAGAGAGAGAGCGCGCAGTATATACTGAAGAGAGGATCTATAATATCGTCCCTACCACGCCAAAATATCCAATATGCAAAATTCGTTTTATATCTTCTTTACCTTGGTACCATAATTGCTAGGATATGACTCATTTCAAAATGCTGAAATTTCAATAGACGAGAGATAACTCAATAAGAAATATTTTAATCCTGACATTTTTAGGAATACGCCGACATTAAATTCACAATTGACGACTCTTTGAGCTCTTCTCAAAAGTACAAATTTGCATATTGGATAGTTTGACGTAGTAGGGACGATATGTTCTTCTCTTGCTCATGAACTAAAAAGTTGCTCAACTAAAATTCCCGTGTGTAAACACAGTCACATGAAAAGGAACGTGGCGCCTGGAAACCTTAAAACAATGTTTTGCGTGGTTGCCAGTTTCCACTGAAGTACACCAGGTTAGCTAGTTTTGAAACCAGCCTCGTCAGACTGTGTTCACACACAGAAATTTTAGTTGAGCCAATTCTTAGTTTATGAGAGAGAGTGGAGAAGATACTGAAGAGAAGATCTATAATATTTTCTTCTCTTGCTTATCAACTTTAAAGTTGCTCAACTGAAATTGCTGTGTGTAAACCCAGCCAGATGCAAAGAAACGCCGTGGAGAATATTATGTTACACAGAAAAAACTTTATTTTGTGTACAAATATTAAATTCAAAAAAATCAAATAATAATTTTACTGAAATAGGATCTACCAAAGAATTAGTAAAACCAAATACCAAAATTAGTAACAAATTAAAAAATGTGTGTTTACACATTTGTTTTGTTATTAAAATAATTTACTATACATATGTATATTTGTAAAAACAGTTAAAAAAAATTTAAAATTTGTAAGAATCCCCGAAGTAAAGACCAAACGACTGGAAACATTTTCTTCAAGTATAGGCTAGAAGATATAAGATCAAGTCACCATTCAAACAGGAAAAGCTAAATTAAAATCGGTCTAGCTGTTTGGGAGCTATGACCTCAAAAGCACACAGATTCAACTGAATATATCTCGAAAAGAACATAGCTAAGAACACTCTCGCTCAAGTCGCCTTTCAAAATACAAAATACAAATTAAAAATCGGTCCTTCCGTTTGGTCTGTACGTGGACTCGTACAGACACACAGACAGACAGATACACAGACACACACTACAAACTTATAACGCCCCTTTTTATTGGGGGGGGGGGGGGTTAAAAATAATAAAACTTAAAATCAGTTTCATGTTTTGTTAAAACAAAACCTTATCATAATTTCGTCTGTGGATGATAAAATACATTTAATTATTTTATTTTTAAATTAATTACATGTGCCTATTTTCTTCGTAATCATGTCATTTTTATAAAACAAAATTCCCTTTCTCACTTTATCTAAATCCCTTATTTATTACTTTCGACGTAATAATCGTATTAGCCTACTAGTTTTTCAGCTTACTTGACATTATAGTGGAAAGTTTATTAAATTTTAAACTATTTATATACAAACATACATATATATATATATTTACTCTTATATGACAGATAAACAACATCTACTTACGTATATAATACTCGTATTATATGATGATTAATGGCAAAGTGAAAAATATTATGTGGTAACCATTGGACCTCCTTAACACACTGTCTTCACTAAAGAACATCATTTCAAAGCCTTTTTTTGACAACTGTTAGTATACATACATACGTATATATGTATGTATGTATCAGTGTTACCAAAATATATATTCAAAATTACACCTCGAAAGAGCCAAAATTACCCGATTTCAATGGAATTACACCCACTATTAAAATAAATATTTGACACATTGGAAAAATCTTGCTAAAGGTCTACTTTTGAATCGGTATCAGCCCCAATGAAATGAAACATATCGAGAGCGTATATTCAAAATACGTCACTCAAATTTGGTCAAAATGAGTTTCCGATGGCAAAAAAAAAATTATTTTTTCTCGTTTTGTATAAATTTTTTTGTTTTGCTATCTCAAAGTATAATTGAGAAATAAAAATAAATGCTAACGCTCATGCAAATTTCCAAAATTAGAAAAAAATAAGTAGTTTATTATAAATCTACCTCATATGGTTTTGCATTGAGCACGAATCAGGTAAGGATTTTGATATCCTATGGACAGTTTCTGATAAAAAAAATATTATTTAGCAGCAAATAAATACATTAAAAGTAATTCAATATTTGTTACACTATACAGTAATTAAAGGGAAATATACAAAAAAAAATTACATAATAAAAAGCAACATAAAAATCTTAAACTAATAAGGTCATTGAAACTTAAATTTTTATTACTATTTTATAACTCGTCCAGACTTGCAATTTTTGTTGCTGCAATTTTTTAAAATTCTGCTTGAAATTGTATAAGTGTCCATATTAGGAAATTTTAGTTTTGCAATAAAGTATTAAAAAATGCTATTTCACAACAAATTTGCCTGAAAAATTAAGAATTAATTTTACTTTTTGTTACATTTTGTGTTTTTCATGCAACTGAACAAATAAAATAAAATAAAATAAAACGTCAAATACACCTACAAACTTTAAATTAACAACTGCGAATTTCAAAACAAAAGAGAATTGCCGAACACATGAAACTGTGTACCCTTCCCCAATTTTCTCACCCCTCCCACCAACAAACATAAGAATTGCTGCAACAAAAATTGGAAGTCTGGACGAGGACTTAGGAGAGGTTTAAAAGTATTATTGCTGTTTTTTTGTATATGTACTAGGTACCTTCTTCATATAAAAAAATTGCAGCAACCGTATCAGACGATAATTTATTATATTTTATTTTATTTGTATATTTATTATATTATATATATTTATTATATAAAACAAAAAAACTTCAAATTACCCTTAAACTACACATGGGAGCAATTACCCACGCGCTACACATGCACGTAAAAATTACACCTGATTCGGGTAATTACCCGCGATTCGGCAACACTGGTATGTATGTATGTATATGTAGAAGACATTTTAAATCATAATCCCGAAACTGTCACGAAACATAGATAATGTCAAGCTCGAAGAACGTGTAAAACAAGCGAAAAAAATTTTGAATATTTTTATCTAAAATAATCAAATAAATGATGTCATGGGTGGGAAAAGGTTATAAAAAATAATATGCACAAGTGCAGATTATAATTTCAATTTGATTCATTGCATTCATAATATATAACCATTTACTTTTGATAGTAATTTATACACATGCAAATTTTTGTATTTGTAAACAGTTTACCTTCTCTTATTGTTAAGGCTCAATTAGCCGATTGTAATAAAAATATAACTGCAACGGTAGGAAACAGCTGATCGATATTGTTATGTGAAAAGTAATGTAAATGGTTATAGAGATGTAATGTAACGGAACCTACTTTTCATATAAAAGTATCGATCAGTTATTTCCTACCTTTGCTGTTACTTTACATTGCAGTCGGGTAACTGAGCCTTTATAGAAATGGAATGTAACGTAACTTACTTTTCATATAAAAATGTCGATCAGCTGTTTTCTGCCGTTGCAGTTCCATTACATTACAGTCGGCTAACTGAGCCTTTATATTCCGGTTACATCTCTAAAACCATTTTCATTACTTTTCACGTAAAAATATCGATCAGCTGTTTCCTGTCGCTACAGCTACATTCCATTACAGCCAGCTAACTGAGCCTTTAAATGGTGTTAAGTATTCGTAATGTAGTCGCAATATGCCAAATGGAAGCTAAAAATTAAAAAAACAAATTTTGCAATTTTTAATATAAAACTTAAAACTACTCAAGTTATTGATCAGCTCCATAAATGTATGTATACTGAATAATGGCTCAGTTATCCTACTGTAATGGAATGTAAATGCAACAGTAAGAAGCAGCTGGTCGGTATTGTTATGCCAAAAGGAATGTTCATATTCTTAGATTCCAGTTATATCTCTGTAGCCATTTTATTTACTTTTCACATAACAATATCGATCAGCTGTTTCTTACTGTTGCAGTTACATTACATTACAGTCGGCTAACTGAGCCTTAAAGGCTCAGTAAAGTAACTGTAAGCGCAGGAAACAGCTGATCGATATTTTTATATGAAAAGTAGGTTACGTTACATTACATCTCTATAACCATTTTCATTTCTTTTCACATAACAATATCGATCAGCTGCTTCCTACCGCTGCAGTTACATTCCATTACAATCGGCTAACTGAGCCTTAACTCAGAGTACAATTTAAGAATAAACGAAAAATTTTTTGGAGTGTATATTTGTGTGTGAGAGTTCTTTTTTTTGTTTTTTTTTTTTGCTAAATAAATAAAGTTTTGCATGAAAATTTCTCCAATTTAAGTATTTGTCATTCAAAAATGAAATTTTCCTATAAATAAAAACAAACTTTTTTTCAGTATTAAATATTAAAGCAATTTTTATTTTACTTTAGTAAAGTGTGTTTGTGCAGCAAATGACAAAATTGAAAAGAGAAAAGCATTTGTCTGTTTCTTTAATTTAAAACAAAAGACATTTTTTTTTCGTAAACCAAAAGTTTTATTTGAGTTTCTAATTATTTTTGTACCCATAAGCACACTTAATCAAAATATGTATCTTTTTATCTTTTGCAATTTGATAAAATAAATATTTCATAAAATTATGCTCTGGGCATTTAATGTTCTTGATGTGGCAGGAGAGTCCTTTTAAACTTTGATTAAAATGATTTATGATTTAGCGTTTTAAAACTTTTCGCAAGCATTTTTTTTTTAAATTGAATTTTATTATTTCGAAGCATGTGTAATTTTGCAGACAAGGCAGGACAAAAAGAACATATAAAAAAGTCAATAAGATTATAGATGGTACGAGGGTAGATCAGCCAGTCCATGACTTTTTGAGTACTACACACAATACATACACTTTGACCAACTCCTCCAAGCATCTCCATTTTTTATCCCTTCCGAAAAATGAGATTTGTCGAGGTCATCAAAATAGGTATTTATTTGTGCAGTCTTGCAATTTTAGTTAAGAAACGGGAAATTCAAAAATTCACAGACTTATTGACCCGCCCTCGTATCTGTCCGAAGGCATATTTACATTGTTAAAAATAGATTTTTATGTTGTTTTTTAAATCGGTGACGATAAACTGATTTTCTTTGCCTGGAGTCAAACTTGTAAGAATTCCGCTGACTGATTTGCTTTGTAGTACTGTAGAAATGATGATTCATTTAAAACAATTCTCTCATCTTAAATACCAAATATATGGGAATATTCTCATAAGTATCAAAAAAAATACTTGTTCTGTATAAGAACTAACAGGCTTTTTATACTAACATCTGGAAGTTCTAAATAATCATATCATAACAGATCACTAACACTCGTATCAATTTTAGGATACTCGGGAGGCAATTAGAAAATAACTCTCTAATAAATGATTTATAATTTTTAAATTTTCTATTAGGGCTAAATAAAGGATTTCTAAAATGAGTTTCTAAAAAATGCCTCGGACTTCTATTGAGGGTCACTGCGGCAATTACTTGGAAGATAGGAAGAAGAGTCAGTTAAAGACCTTTTATATGACTGTATGGGCTTGAGCGAGAGCTGGCACTTGATATCAAACAAAATTTCAAAATATTGCAATACAGATTATAGCTGTATCTTTATATTTATTATGACACTGGCAGAACAAACTGGGAGCAAATTACGGCATTCGATGTCGTAGAAAATTTTTAAAATATTTCAACTAAATGTATACCCAATCATTTTCAAATTTTGTTCGATATCGAATGCCGTAATTAGCTCTCAGGCTTATATATATATATATATATGCATTGCGCATAATCTGGTTGCAATTTTTATAGATATAGCATATTTCAGCAGCATTTGCATTATTTGATTGCAGCTGCTAAAATAATCATATATTTTTTGGATACTTTGGATGCTTGTTAGTTCAGTAGCATTTTTTTCGAATATCTGATTTTACTTTCTACTGATTTCACAGTAATAACGAATCCACTACAACTAACTATTTTTAATATATATGACCTTTAAACCTATTAATCGTCTAATTAAAAGTTAAGCTTTTTAAGCCAGTGTTGCCTGACTTAACCTAAAGCTTATCTTGTAAAGCAGCGATCGAAAGCTCAAGCTTTTATTGTGCGGCGGCATTAATTTAATGTTTCGACGGCTTTGATATTTTTAAAAAGTAAACAACGAAATGTGAAGAAAATTGCAAATTTTTTAGTGGTAAAAAAGAAGAAATTCATTCAATTTATTACAATCAATTTATCTGGAGCTGCAATGAAATTCAATCTTTCTGACCTACAGTTTTTTGCTTTTCTAGTGAGGGATCTGCAACAGGAGATAATGACCTACATTTATTAGTGGCAGTATTTCTTCTGAAGCTTCAGCCAGGCTCATTATTCCAGATGTGTACCATGCATTGCATTTAAACATATTTAAAAACAAGTGATTCTCGTGCAATTTACTTAATATGTACCAGTACAAGTCGCTTACAGTTCATATGACGCATACATAATTCGTTTTACAAAAAATAATATCAATTACAAAAAAGCTTTGTTTTTCCTGAAGAAAATCATCGAAGGTGGTCGAAATATCGACGTGTAATAAAATAATACTTAATAAAACAAAAAAGAAAATAAATATTTTTGCATAGCCACCCAGAAAAAGATTAACATACTAATCATTGGTTACATCATTAATGAACTCAGCTCCAAGTAGTTCTATTTATGGTGAAACATCACATGGTTGTCATAGGACGGAGGTCATCCAAATAACTGAATGGTACATATGCACTTAAAAAGTTGTCTAGAACAATTTCTGATATAAACAACAGCCTGAAAATATTAAATTCTGTGTCTGGTATGCAATGAAAGTGGTAAACCTTTGGAACTACTTAGTTCCAACTTTTTTTGCTGGACATGTTCGTTTAAAAAATGTTTCAAAACTTGAATGCTTTTACAGAAACTACCAACATGAATTAAGCATAAGAAATCTGTAATCAGAAATATAAACAGGATTCAAGCTTATTCTTGTAAACCTTTATTATGTACTTTTTTACAATTAGATAATTAAAAAAAGTGATAAATAAATGTACATAGATGTTATGTTATGAAATAATGAAAATAAAATAAAGTTTATATGTATAATAATTATTTTTACTTTAGTTTGATGATCTTATTGAATCTATGGCAACATTTTGATTTAAGGTCGAATGATACGACACTATCAGTAAAATTTTTGATATCATCATGGGTAGCAACCGAATTACAGTTGGAAATTCGCAGCAGCCAGAAGATAAACTTCAATAGACAGTTTTCGAGCAGCTCTCATGAACTGACAACTGGCATTTCAATAATCACGACATTAATTGCACTAATCCAACAAGGTTATAGATTAATGAGTCACCTATTTGTAAGTGCTTCAGTATAGTGTTTTCATATACACAACGATCTGGAAGAAAAAAAGCTTACTAATCAAGCCAAAAAAAGCGAGCACTATTTGAGATTTAATCGCAAGAGATATATAGTAAAAACTGTACTTTTGAATATTATAAAAAAAACTTCTCCTGAAAACTTGAACTTTTTTCGCTTACGATTAAATCGAAAATAAGGCTCAATATGTATAATGAATATTATTCAATATCAAGATATGTATGCATTGCTGTCATGTTTACAAAACAAATATAAAATACAAATGCACATAAATACAAACATATCTTTACCTTAATATAGAAAGGCCCTAACTAATTTTTTTTAATCATATTTTTTGTATAGAACATTTATTATATCGAAGAATGCAAAAATCTCGATTCCAGTAAAATAATGAGTTAGGGCCTTTCTATATTAAGGTAAGGATATGTATGTAAAATGTACAGTGTGCATACATACAAAAAGTATTTTCTTTACATAAAAATTTGTTTTAAAGCACAAAATTATATAATAAAAAAACTGGCTATACAACTCTAGTTAATACAAAAGAGTTTTTATGAAATTGCTTAAAAGTTTTGACAGCTACAATTTGGGACTCAACAGTAAAATAATACTTGCAAATTAGTTTAAAAAAAATTTTTAAATTTTTTCGAAAAACAGCAAAAAAAATCTTTGAAAAACTTCTTTTTATTTTTATTAAAATAATTGTTTTCACCAATTTTTTCGAAAAATATCAAAAAAAAAACTTGAAAAACCCCTGCTAAAAAGTGGAAGTACATACATATCGATGGTCTCAAGTAGAAAGGCCTTAACTCGTATTTCTTATTAAATCGAGTTTTTCAGTGATTTCAATACATTTCACAAAAATACACCTCGTCCCAAAATAAAAGTTAAATCTTCAATATTATATTTGCTGCTATGTTTTTACCTTTTCCTGTAAAGTTACAATTATTTGAGTTAGGGCCTTTCTACATGAGAACAACGATATATTGAAGTTATCAATAAAAAAAACTAAATTTTTTATCAATATATTATGTTATGTTGTATTGTCACAGAAATCCTATGTACATACATATGTCTATAAACTTTCAACAGAATCGGCTCAGTATTAAGTGCTAAAAAATAATAGTTACTTTCTATTATATATAAAACTGAACATTTTTTTATTTTTATGATACCATAGCGATGTATAATTTCGATAATTTAATGTGTCTGCCCCATGCACTTTAAGTATCATCATATTGTAAAGTATACAGAAAGTATTTTTTAATTCTTTTAAAAAGAGACAAATTGATAATTTTTCCTATTCATAAAATTATTTAAGAAATTGTAAGCGGTATTATCTAGTAGTAAAATACCTAGCACAGCAGATTTAAAAGATACTTTATGAAACAAGCCTCGAAAGTTTTCCCATATGTATGAAGATTTGTATGTGTGTAGTATATGTACGAGTACAATCTTTTTACAATTGAAAATTTGTTAGTATAAAAGAAGTCTTGGTATCAAATATCAAAAGAATTTTAATAAAAAAATGTTTAGATATATTAACTAAACTATGGATTTAAGTTAAAAGCTTCCGGTAACTATATCCTGAATTTATCTTTTTATTTAACTTCCTCATCTCTCATCGCCCGAGGCATGCCTAGAAGAATAAAATGTAAAACTAATAACCATCACTTGTTTCTTTTCCCCATCTTTTTTCAATCTACGTACATACTAACCTTACTTCCAAGTGAAGAAGAGAGGTTTACAATTTTGTAAAGTTATAGCAAAAGCCAACTTTTGTATTGTAGTTCCGTTAGGGGGAAGGCATGTTATAAAAAAGGCTGACTGGAGAAAAGGAATAGTGATTTATTTTACCTTTTAAGAACGTTTTAGGGGCAGTCGTGAATCCTTTAACGCATTTTTTCTCGTTTCCCCAAAAATTATCACATAGCTTGACCCGAGCATTTCTAAAGATAATTTATTTTATAAATATTCATCATCATCTTTATCTATGCGTAAGCACTTGATGAAAAAGCAACGTTTTAGTCGTCAATAAATGTATCGTGTTCAATATGTTTAACTACGATGTGCATTATATTTGTGGCAATATGGAATAATTGGTTAAGTTGACCTAAGAAAGTTAAACTTTATTATGTTGCATTATGTCCCAGTTGAAAGTAGCTGTGGTTACAATACTGCATGTACAAAGAAATGATCACACGAAAGATGAATCATGAATCATATAAATAGAAACTAGTTGATTAATTTTCTAGCCTGGAACTAAACTGGTCTAAGGAATATTTTTTGCTAAATCCACCTTTGAGCATTTTCGAACATAAAGACGATAAATGAATTCAGGCAAAAGTGATCTATGTTTTATTACGTCATCAAAACATGGTTATAGTTAAACTACTGGAATAAGTTGCTTTTTCACTTTTTTCAACTTCCAAAGTGGTCTAACTCACTAAATTTTTTGCATCATAGATCCTTTTAGTTCCAAGCTAGACAGTTTAAATAATTTGTCAACAAATTTCCTTTAAAGCGTACTTGGACAAATTTAAAAAATAAGAGCTCATTTAGAAATTTCTATCCTTCGGTTATCTTCCGTAATCCTAAAATGGAATCAAGCGCCTGTGAAGTAAAATTACGTTCACAGGTCAACGCACCAATGCCGGTTATTGCTGGTTGGTGGCCAAATCTAAGGTTAAAAAAGGATTAAAATAAAAATTACTAAAAATAAATAAACATTGCCTACTTGTAGTGCTTTTATGTTGGCTATTTTAATGAAAGTCAGTTGACAAACAACTCATCAAGATCGATCTTTGTTAAATACTTTTTGTACCTTCAGTATCTAGGTGGACATCAAATAAGACCTCTATATGGTTAGTGCATATACTATGTAAATATACATGCATTCATCATAACCATATTTTTACGTTCCTGTGAGGCTTAGATACTAATGCTATCCAATAACTATTTTTGCAGTATGTATCAGACTAAGTTAAGTTAAGTTCTCCTTCGTTAGACTTATCACCTTCCTGTTTTCCAATCTCTTATAGGTATTTAGATCTTGCTCAGCATAACTTAGTCGCTAATCTTGTCCTGTCTCTCTACCAAGTTCATTTCTGCAAGAACTAAAGTGTACACTTTATCTTCACCAACAGCGTCATCGTTGTTCATATATCTACTTATGTACATATAAGTATGTACATAATTACTTATGTATATCAAAAGAAAAAATTATAAATTTTCCATAAGATCTTTAATACTTCATTTACCTTTCTTTAGCTTTTTTAATTTTAACTTTTTTTTTAGCAAGAACGATAAAAAAAATGTAGGTTACTAAGTACACACATATGCATTTATGTTATATATTCTTCTAAAAGTACCCTGTAGGAAATGTCACTAGTAAATCAGTACTGATTCACTATTGACTTTGTCGCCAATACTACTAACTAATTATACCCCACACAATGCTTTTTGCTATAGACATTTAACATGAGCGTGTCATTGAAAAGCAACTATTGACGTTGGAACTACTGATTATATAGTTCTTTAGAAACCATATGAAGACATTGGAAACAGATAGTATACACTTTTGATTATGAAATTTAATAGTTTGTTCGCATTTTGGTATTTTATTAAACAAATATATAAAAAATGGAACTTATGCATAAAAAACATACAATAACAGGAACTAATTCATTCATTCTTTCAGCGTATTGCCAGCAAGTAGGGATTTTGTTTGTCATTTCTATTGAATACATATATGTAAATCAAAAATTTTGTATTTCGCTGAATTAGTAAAGTCAAACACTTATGGATCTGAAACAAATCTTTAGCTGATGGCACAAAATTTTCCAAAAGGTCAAACAATAATTTCCATAATTGGCATTTTTCACTTAAAATCGTTTAATTTTAAATTTTTTTATATTCTTTTTGTGTAATTTTTCTAATTATTGTTGAATTCGTTTAAATTAATCGTTTAATTTGATTTCTTAAACTAATTTTGATAAACATTTAAATTTTGCTTGACGTCACTTCTATTTTCAACAAACCAATAAAACATTAAGAAGAAGCATAGTTGCATTAAGAACAATTATAATAGACACTCCGTTGACAATGTCACTAAAATAGTCGTCAAAGGTGGTGGCTTGGTGACACTTAACCCACGTTTCCTTCAGGGTATATGCATGTATGTATGCATATCTTCTTTGCAAATACCCTGCAGTAAGACTGGGTCCAAGTGTATTAATATCAACACTAAAATTATAGTAGTAGTTACATTGTCTACAATTTCTCTTCTATTCGTCAGTATAAAAGAAAGAGAGACAACAAATGTGGTCTATTTCTGGTGGCTTTTGCAACAACTTGTCAATATTCATATAATTGTATGTACGTAAGGTATAGAAATGTACCACTAAATGTCTGGTTGGTATGTCTCCATGTTCCCATTAGAACTATGTATTCACTACCTAGTCAATTGTTTTAGTGTTACTAGTAGATTTTCAATGACAAGCACATGCTAAATGTCTATAGCACAAAGTATTGTATGGGGAATAATTAGAGAGTAGTACTGGTGACAAAGTCAAAAGCTACTCAGTACATTTTCACCATCAACATTTCCTTCAGGGTATGTACATACAAACATATACATGTAGCAATAATTCCTTAGACCCCGTTCGCACTATGCAAATTTTGTAGTGTAAACTGGGACTTAATGGTTTTAGTTTTTGGATTGTAACCAGCGTTACCATTTGTCAAGTTTTCCCTTTTTTGGAAGTTTTTTGATATGCCAAAAAGTTTCTTGAAAATATAAAGTTTTATAAAGTTTTTTTTTATAAATATGTACATAATTTAACTTTTGCAGTATATTTAATGAAAATATTAAGTAATGTTTGTATGCAATAAAACGATCTTATATTTTATTGCTACAACAGGAACTGCAACGTACGAAATAGCTGATCGATATTTTTATATGAAAAGTAGGTTACATTGCATTACATCTGTATAAACATTTTCATTACTTTTCAGATAATAATATCGATCATCTGTTTCCTACTGTTGCAGTTACATTACATTATAGTCGGCTATCTGAGCATTAATTGTGTTTACTGCCGCTTAAAAGGCTTTAAATTTAAAAAAACAATGTACACATAAGAAATATATTTATTAATGTATGTGATATTTATTTTAAGATCTCTAAATCTAAATATGAATTTTATTTTATATTTTTTTTTTGTTATGTTTTTGATTTTAATCGTTTTTGTATTTTTAAATAAAACAAATTCCAAATACATTTTAATGTTTTCTTTTAAAATTTCGGTACTTTTGTAGAAAAAAAGTTTTTCTTTTGGAAAAAAAAGTTTTTTTTCAGATATTTAAGTTTTTTAAAAAATATACCTATATGGTAACGCTGATTGTAACGTACATAATAGAATGACTATTCTGCCATGCCAACTCAGCTCTGCTTGGTTTTCTATGTACATATCTATGTATGTGTGCATACGCACTATGTACTATGTTTATGTGGCTGCCACATTGGCAAGTTTCTTCCTTAGTTGCCGTATGAAAAGTTTATAAGAAACTAGGGGTATTCCGTATAATCGACAAGTAAGAGTGCTATATTCGGCTGTGCCGAATCTTATATACCCTTTACCAACGTACGTACATATATATAGTATACAGACACATACATACATATTTGTTTAGTGAAAAAATTTATCATTTTTTTAAAGTTTCCATGTTTGGAGCTGTAATTTTCATTTTTCAAATTTCATACGCCAAACTTTTCTTTCAGAAGCATAAAATATATTCAATTTATAAAGAAAAAGAAAAAAATTTTAGACCTATTTAATTTTACATAACACAAAAGTGTGAGTTTTCCAACCCTGGATTCATAATTTTGGATTTTTCTAATTATTGATACCAATCTAGTTTTTTAAAAAATACATAAAATATGTTAAGTGAACAAAGCTAAAACGAAATAAGGAAAGTTTTCCGGCCTGGCCCTGGTCACTAGAAATCGTTCGATCGACAACTTGTATTGCAAACAACAATAACTTTAGAAAATTTGTTGTTGTTTGCAATACAAGTTGTCGATCGGCCAGGCCGTTAGTTTCATTTAATTCCTTTAATATTAAAAAATTTAGTAAAGTGCGACTTTGACTCGCGCACGAAAGGTAGGGTCTTTTGCTTTTTTGAAGTTTTTTTCAGTTTAAACGATTTTTTCAGTTTTGTCGCTTTTTTCTCGTTTTGGCGTTTTTTCTGTTTTTGGAGGTTTTTTTCTTTTTGGCGATTTTTTTTCTGTTGTTGGGCTTTTCTTCATTTTGGCGATTTTTCTCATTTTGACGATTTTTTTTTCTTTTGGCGATTTTTTTCTGTTTTTGGGTTTTTTTATTTAGGCGATTTTTTTCTTTTTTTTTGGTTTTTTTCCATTTTGGCGATTTTTTTCTGTTTTTTGGGTTTTTTTTCGTTTTGGCGATTTTTTTCATTTTGGCGTTTTTTTCATTTTGGCGATTTTTTCTGTTTTTTCTGTTTTAAGTTTTTTTTTTCGTTTTCGCGATTTTTTTCATTTTGGCGATTTTTTTTCATTTTGGCGATTTTTTCTGTTTTTTAGGTTTTTTTTTCGTTTTGGCGATTTTTTTCATTTTGGCGATTTTTTTTTCATTTGGCGATTTTTTCATTTTGGCGATTTTTTTTGCCATTTTTCTGTTTTTAGGTTTTTCTTTTCGTTTTGGCGATTTTCTTCATTTTGGCGATTTTTTTCATTTTGGCGATTTTCTTTCATTTTGGCGATTTTTTTTCATTTTAGCAATTTTTCCGTTTTATGCGATTTATTTTAGTCTTAGAAATTTTTTTTGTAATTTGGTGCTTTTTTCGTTTTGGCGATTTTTTTTTGTTTTTGGCGATTTTTTTCGGTTTGGCGATTTTATAATTTTTTGTTTTTTAGTTTTACCGTTTTTGAAAATTTCAAGAGTTTTGCTCCTACGGTTTCCAAGATACAGCAAGTTGTCAAAATTGCATAGTCAAAATTGCATTAACTGATGGAACACCCTTTAATTTACATTTTTGGAAATTTTAGTGTTAATTTTTTTAGTCTGTATAAAAATACACTAACCTTACAAATTTCAAGTGTATATACATACATACATACAATTGTATGTATATAACATGAGATTTTAAAATTTTTCGTTGCTCGTTTTGGAACACCCTTTAATTTCCAATTCTCATGTATTTGTTGTTGTAGAGGCCAAAGGTCTACACACTGTGTCCAAATTTCAGGTCTGTAGCTCTTACGGTTCTCGAGAAAATACTAATATAGTTTTAGACATCGTTAATTTTACATAACACAAAAAGTTAAAGTTTTCCAACCCTGGAAACGTCTTTTTAATTTTTTTATATTTTTTTAATTTAAAATACCAATTTTAGTCGTACTGAAGTGTAAAATAAGTTCATTTATTAAAAAAAAATAAAAATTTGTTTTCGGTAGTTACTTTTATATGGCAAAATGAAGTTTACGTTTTCCAGCTCTGCAATCGTCTGCTCGATTTTGCTGAATTTCAATACCAATCTATTTTGGAAAATTTCTGACTCACCAGTCCAAGAACGAAGTCTCTAGCTTTTCTGGGAGCTTCGGAAAACCGATTTCACGTACAGACAGACGGACAGACGGACAGACGGACAGACGGACAGACGGACAGACGGACAGACGGACAGACGGACAGACGGACATCGCTTATTCGTCTTCCCTATACATAAGGATCCAGAATATATATATTTTATGGGTCGCTTATTGATATTATAGAAATTACAAACGGAATGACAAACCTATATATACCCTTTTACCATTTTTGTTGGTAAAGGGTATAAAAAATCAGTTAAGTGCGACTTTGAATCGCGCACGAAAGGAAGGTTTTTTGCTTTTTTGAAGTTTTTTTCAGTTAAAACGATTTTCTCGTTTTGGCAATTTTGTCTGTTTTTGGAGGTTTTTTTCATTTTGGTGATTTTTTTCTGTTGTTGGGCTTTTCTTCATTTTGAAGATTTTTCTCATTTTGACGATTTTTTCTGTTTTTTTATTTTTTTTCGCGATTTTTTTGGTTTTTTTTCGTTTTGGTGATTTTTTTCATTTTGGCGATTTTTTTTCATTTTGGCAATTTTTTTTCTTTTTTTTATGTTTTTTTCGTTTTGGTGATTTTTTTCGTTTTGGTGATTTTTTTCATTTTGGCGATTTTTTTTTCATTTTGGCGATTTTTTTTCATTTTGGCGATTTTTTTCTGTTTTTTATTTTTTTTTCGTTTTGGCGATTTTTTTTTTTTTTTTTGACGATTTTTTTCTGTTTTTTAGGTTTTTTTTTCGTTTTAGCGATATTTTTCATTTTGGCGATGTTTTTTTCATTTTATCAATTTTTTCGTTTTTTTGCGATTTATTTAAGTCTTAGAAATTTTCTTTTAATTTAGTGCTTTTTTTCATTTTGGCGATTTTTTTCTGTTTTTTTGGGGTTTTTTTCGTTTTGGTGATTTTTTTCATTTTGGCGATTTTTTTTTCATTTTTGCGATTTTCTTTCATTTTTGGCGATTTCTGTTTTCATTTTAGCAATTTTTCCGTTTTTTTGCGATTTATTTTAGTCTTAGAAATTTTTTTTTAATATGGTGCTTTTTTTCGTTTTGGCGATTTTTTTTCTGTTATTTAGGTTTTTTCTTTTTTTGGCGATTTTTTTCATTTTGGCGATTTTTTTCTGTTTTTTAGGGTTTTTTTCGTTTTGGTGATTTTTTTAATTTTGGCGATTTTTTTCATTTTAGCGATTTTTTTCTGTTTTTTAGGTTTTTTCTTTTTTTGGCGATTTTTTTTCATTTTGGCGATTTTTTTCTGTTTTTTAGGTTTTTTTTTCGTTTTGGCGATTTTTTTTCATTTTAGCAATTTTTCCGTTTTTTTGCGATTTATTTTAGTTTTGGAATTTTTTTTTTAATTTGGTGCTTTTTTTCGTTTTGGCGATTTTTTTTCTGTTTTTGGTTTTTTTTCATTTTGGCGATTTTTTTTCTATTCTTGGGGTTTTTTTCATTTTGGCGATTTTTTTCTGTTTTTTAGGGTTTTTTTTCGTTTTGGTGATTTTTTTCATTATGGCGATTTTCATTTTTGCGATTTTCTTTAATTTGGCGATTTTTGTTTTCATTTTAGCGATTTTTCCGTTATTTTTTGCGATTTATTTAAGTCTTAGAATTTTTTTTAATTTGGTGCTTTTTTTCGTTTTGGCGATTTTTTCTTGTTTTTGGCGATTTTTTTCGGTTTGGCGATTTTATAATTTTTTTTTTTTTTCAGTTTTACCGTTTTTGAAAATTTCAAGAGTTTTGCTGTTACGGTTTCCAAGATACAGCAAATTGTCAAAATTACATAGTCAAAATTGCATTAACTGATGGAACACCCTTTAATTTAAATTTTTTTTAATTTTGTAGTCTGTATAAAAATACACTAACCTTACAAATTTCAAGTGTACAATTGTATATATACTACATGGGATTTTAAAATTTTTCGTTGCTCGTTTTGGAACACCCTTTAATTTCCAATTATCATGTATTTGTTGTTGTAGCGGCCAAAGGTCTACATACTGTGTCCAAATTTCAGGTCTCTAGCTCTTACGGTTCTCGAGAAAATACTAATATAGTTTTAGACATAGTTAATTTTACATAATACAAAAAGTTAAAGTTTTCCAACCCTGGAAACGTCTTTTTAATTTTTTTGTATTTTTTTTATTTAAAATTTCAATTTTAGTCGTACTGAAGTGTAAAATATGTACATTTATTAAAAAATAAATAAAAATTTGTTTTCGGGAGTTACTTTTATATGGCAAAATGAAGTTTAAGTTTTCCAGCTCTGCAATCGTCTGCCCGATTTTGCTGAATTTCAATACCAATCTATTTTGGAAAATTTCTGACACACCAGTCCAAGAACGAAGTCTCTAGCTCTTCTGGGAGCTTCGGAAAACCGATTTCACGTACAGACAGACGGACAGACGGACAGACGGACAGACGGACAGACGGACAGACGGACAGACGGACAGACGGACAGACGGACAGACGGACAGACGGACAGACGGACAGACGGACAGACGGACATCGCTTATTCGTCTTCCCTATGCATAAGGATCCAGAATATATATATTATATGGATCGCTTATTGATATTATAGAAATTACAAACGGAATGACAAACCTATATATACCCTTTTACCATTTTTGTTGGTAAAGGGTATAAAAACAAAAATTATAGAAATCGGTAGAAAGTTTTAGTGATTTTTATCGTTATTGATAGAATTATGACAAATAAGGCCCATAAAAATAAAACATCTAATTCTGAGTCTATAGGCATCCGATATTTTTACAGAAAGTAAGGTCCTGGACGTGCATATGTTCAATTAACTTCTAGGCACAGATGCCAGACAAATTTTTCCTGAATTTGACGGTTTTCAGAAACTAATTTTTTTATATAGACTTGTGACTTAATGTTAACCCAATTACTTTGCAGTATATTACTTTGAAAGGAAGTTTCTATACATTGTACATATCGTCAGCCCATTATTGGTTTGACCCACCGACCATTTTTTAAAAAAATGAGTTAGGTATGAGGTTTCACAATATTAATTATGGTTTCTGAGGTATTTAGCATTAATTTTGCTTCATTTCAACTATTTTCAGGTTTAATAAGTATTGTTTTGCTGTAAACGCCACTGTTTGGCTGTTGCGTCAAATTATTCATACAAAAACGTATAAAATCAATTTAACTCCTGTTTTGCTTCATTTCCGTAATGTTATAAACATAATTAGTAAGACCGATGAACTTCGTATAGTTCGATGAACTTGCCTTCAGGAATTCGATCTACTCCAAATCTTTGCCTTGCCATGGATATATACGTGTAGCACATGGATACCAAATTATACAAATATTAACATGCATAACATGCAAACAAATTTTTTATATAGTTTAAATAAAAATAAATGCAAAAAAGCCTAGAAATTAACAGCAGCATAATAGCAAAGTCTAACATGTGTTGTTTAAAATTCGCGAAAACTGTTGAGAAGAAGAATGCTTGCAAAACTTGCTCTCATCGCGAAGATTGCAAAAATTCGAGAGAAATTGAGAAAACTCGCTAAAACTGTAAAGTAAGTCATTACAGCTTAAATTAGACGTGACATAGCCATAACGCCATAGCCATAAGCAAACCAAAATTCAATTGATTTCTATGGTGAGAGTGAAAGTGAGAGTGAGAGAGACTTGCCATAACTCTCACCATAGAAACCAATTGAATTTTGGTTTGGTTATGGCTATGACGTTATGGCTATGTCACGTCTAATTTAAGCTTAACCCGGGAGAAAACGCAAAACACTATAAAAATTCGCAAAAGCTTGCAAAACTTTTAAATTTGAAGTCCCTTAATAAAAATAAATAAAGCCAGAAACTTAGGAAAAATTACATCTTTAGCAAAAATTCGCGAAAAATTGCAAAACTTTAAACAAGCCATAATTTATATTAAAAATCACCAAAACTCTAAGTAATGCTAAAAATTAGGTAAAAACGCGAAAATGACGAAAATTCACAGAAACTTACTAACAGTTTTATAAAAGCAAAGTCTAATATTGTTAAAAATTCGTGAAAACTGTTAAGAAGCACAATACTTTCAAAAACTCGCTGCCATCGCGAACATTGCAAATATTCGCGAAAAATTTTAAATTCCTAAACAAACCCTATTCTTTATTCGAAGTCACCAAAACTGTTAAAAATAAAATAAAAATCGAAAAGAACGCGAAAAAACCGCATATTCGCGAAAAATTTCTCAATGCATTGAAGAAATTACTTACACTGCAAGGAATAAAAAACCTCAGAAAATTAGATCAATCGCGAAAAAAAATTGCTAACATCGCGGAAATTACAAAGTCTAGTAGAAGGTTTTGTTTAATTTTGAGGCCATCATTAAAGCGATCGACTTATCTATGGACTGCAAGATAAATACATTTGAAGCATTAATTTTCTTCTCAACAACAAATTCTCAATATACAACAGTAAAGTTGTATACACATGAAGCACAAAAATCTACTTTTTAAAAATAAATTATGAAAAGTGGCTTATGTGGCACAAAACAGTACTTTTCTCTTTCAATAAAGTAGTATTAACTTCTAACTTTAATCATGAAAATTCACAAAAATTTACACATTTCTTCCAAACATGTGTCGGAAGCAATGGTGAAAATAAAAAATTCTATCGGGTATACTTTGAGAAAACTTCATGTAAACCTTCTTTGTCGTTTTTCTCCATTCCGACTTTTTGGCATATGCTCCAAACCAATAATGGACTGACGATATGTATCATATACATATAAGTATTTTTTGCTATACTTTACTAACATAAAAATATATTTTCTTTGACGATTTTTTTCCATTTCTGATGAAATGGCGATTTGGCGATTTATTTTGCGAGATTTTACGATATTACCTTAATTTATCTGGCAGCTATGCTTGTACAAAAAGCATCCCAGCAAGCAGAAATGTAGACATTTATGATGGGTTTCCATTTTAAATTGATCGAATGTTTATCACAAACTCTTTTGAACAAAAAAAAAAAACATTTAAAGTGAAATTTATAATATTAAAAACAATTCGATTAGATTGATCTTCTTGGAAAAATTAAGGTAAATAATTTGCTCATGTGATTTCAATAGTTAAGGTCATATGAATAACATTGTGTAACATAGGTATCACAATTAAATAAGCATATAATGCAAATAAAATATGTAAATTTTAATTTGAGGAAATTTGGGGGAATGAAAGGTTGGTGTATATGGTGGGTTTGTTGTGCCAATTTTTTCCTATGTGTTGATCCATGTTTGTTAAATTGTACTTTCATCATCCCGGAAGGTAAAATATGCAGAAACAACAAAAATATAACACGAAAATATTACGTATATAGTTTATTTTAGCAAAAAGTCTTCAAATAAAACATATACTGCCTTATTAAAAAAAATGTTTTTGTTTTATGAGAGGTTTATTAAACAAATATTCTATGAAAATTTGATTAATAAACCTTTTGTAACACCAAAATATTTTTTATGAACTATGCCCTTAATATTTAGTTGTCAAATAAAACATTTAATATTAGTTTGTACATATATGTCCATATAGTATACATGTATCTATATTTGGGCTTATATTGACAAACTATGTAATTATTACTTTATTATTGGTCACAAATGCATTAAACATTTACGGCCTTATGTATAAGCAAAAACTGGCATGAGTTAGCATAAGTGGCAAAATTGAACATGATCTTAAAGAGTTTTGCCAAGAAACTTCGCATTAAAAATCATGCTAGGACTTAGAGGTGAGTTAAGACTAGATAATGCCACAATTTTTAATGTCAAATTGTATGGAGGAACTCGTTAACACCTAATTCAATTTCGTCACTTATGCTAACTTCATGGCAATTTTTGCTTATACATAGGGCCGTTAATAACTAAGTCAATTTAGAACAGATTTTTTAACATAAGCCTATGTTTTATTTGTCATCAATTACACTGCACAACGAAATAGAAGTTTTTTATGATGTTTAAATAAAATTGGCCGATCCGTAGGTATTTTTATCTCCTGATCTCTGATATAATAACAAAATAATACAAAAATTTATGTAAATTATGCAAATTCTAAATCTCATAATATCTTTAAAAGGAATAGAGCTGATAGGGAAAAACTAATGACGCCATCGTAATCAGGAGATAAAAATACATAAGGATCGGCTATTTTTACTTATATGTCAAAATCACTGTTATGCGGTGCTATAATTACTAAATAAAAATACATATGTACATATTTATATGTATGTTAGATTTACATATTGAAATATTAAAAATATATAGCAATACTAGCTTTTATTCGCGGCTCCGCTTGCGTTCATACATTTGAAAAATATTTAAAAACTACTTTAAAACTGGTTAAACAATCAAAACCAAAATTACCCTAACCAGCCCAAAATGTGTTTTCCTAAAAAAAATCCATACGCTTTTCATTGGTGAAAGAATTTTGAAAATTGGGTTTGGGCGTAAAAGTGGTACAAACGAAACAAATTTTATAGCAAACTGTTATAAGATCTGTAACGCGATATAAATTATTTAGTATTACAGAACGGCCCACATGCTTATAAGAAAACTTTTGATATACAACTTGTATTGAAAACATCAATAAAAGAAATTTGTTTTTGCATTCTAAATAAGTAATCGATTGAACGTTTTCTGTCATCATCTTGGTTCAGCCTGCTAACGTGTGCTGGGAGATTCAATGAAATAAGTAAAGAGCACATTCGGTGTGTATTTTATAACGGAACTTAAAATTCTTTACTTTATGGTATATAAGTTTATACATATGATTTGTGCATATATGTAAATATGTATGTATGTGTCTTTTTATAACTAATTCATTTTAAAAAGCATCATTCAAATTTCAACCACCAAAGCACAAAGTATTTTGTACAGTACAGTGAGAAGATCAAACTAACTGCAAAATTTTGCAAATATCATTAAAAGTGAGGTACTTATTTGTGAATAATTAATTATATTGAAACAATTGTTTCAACTATTAAAGTGAGAAGACCAAACAAATCTTAATAGCCATATATTGGATTAATTTTTTAAGAGGTAAGTTATTTATAGTTTAGAGCCACTGTTAATTAGGAACTGTGTCTATATTTCCTAGTCGATCGTGAAGTATATGTATGTACATATTAAAAATTTTGTAAATTTTAACAATTTTATTTCATGCGACCTAACGACCAGAGTTTTGGAACGCTATTAAAAAACTGCACAGATGTTTTCGCTTGTAAGGTTTCACAATGAAAAGTTTTCCGTTGTCGAATCTAGAAAGGTGGAGATGATTGGCACGAAAAAGTACGTGGTGAAGTGTTATGGCGCAAAATATGCAGCATTCCTAGTCGCTAAAAACGGTAAGTCTATTATTTAGAACATACGCTTATATATACCATATGTATGGAGGTTCCAACAATTTTAGGAGATACGGCAAATATTTTATATTGGGTAATGTGAATAAAAAAAATAATTGCTTTTTCGGAAATACAAGGTTATCTGCTTGCGGTCGAACGTGACAAAAAAATTTTAATTTTTCGAAGAAATGCCCATATGTACATTAGACCACTCAACGTGCCGAAAGTTATTTTATTTGATGTCTGGTAGACTGGCCATAAAAACTGACATGTGCGCAAAAGTTACATTGTTAGCGTGCAAACCGGCTATACGCATTGCAATTTTCACCCAAAAAAACTATAAACTTTTGGCCTCATAACTTTCGAATGTGGCGTTTTTCGAAAAAGTTTTCTAGAACCACTTTTGTGCAGAATAAATAGCACAACAGATTTTCTGTACATAATTTTGCCTGTCATGGTCCTTTAATCAGATGAAACTAAGTTTTTTGGAAAGATTCTTTTTCAACGGCTTTCGCAAAAAAATTGGATAGCGATAATTATAATCAGTTTACTTCCTATGTGAAGGCATAGGTCATGTATAGTCAGTCACAAAACTTTTTTAAAATACTCTTGATAACTTCGCCCATATTTGTGCAAAAATATGCAAATTTATTTTGTATGATATGTATCAGTAAATAAATAAATAAATGTATCATTTCATTATATCAGGATAAAATATCACATAATAGCTCGTGATCCATTTAATCTTAAGAAAACTACACACAAATATAGACGACAGAGGAAAATATATTTTTCTATAAAAAAAATTTACGTATATATTGGCAAACTAAAATAAATACATAAATACAGTGAATTGAAATATGCCAATGTTTTTTAATTAATAAATTTGAGATTTTTGTAAAAGGGATCATAATGATTTGTTAGTGAATTTCCAAAATATATGCAAGTACGTACGCAAATATACTTTCCTCTATCGTTTATATTTGTGTGTAGTTTTTTGAGATATATTCACTGGACCACGAACTGTAGGATAATTTTCAAATACAGTTTTTAAAAAGAAAGCTTATAATAAACTGTTATGTGATACTTTGATCCTTATATAATTGAATGATACAAAGGTATGTGGACCAAATTTAATGGTGCTATGTTATCTACAGGTATTTCTTTATAAAATAATAAAGATTGATTATAATTATCGCTGTCCAATTTTTAGCGAGAGTCGTTGAAAACTAAGTTTCACCTCATTAAAGTAACATGATGGGCCATAGTTAGAGAAAAATTTTTGACAAGAAAACTGTTGCGCTATTTATTCTGCGCAAAAATGGTTTTGACGTTTTCTGGTAGCCAACGTATAATTATAGAATCCTTCAAAAACGAAATAAGTAACAATAAAAAATAAAAGTTTTTTTTTAATTTAAAAAAACTATTCTTGCGTGTATGTACATAAATGCTTTAGTTTTTATTTACTTTTTTCCTTGTCCTGTAAAATATCGAAAGTTTGAGTTATCCTATCTTATATTAAGCCATCCACATGTAAATATTGTACCTGTCTTGATAAATAAAACATTTTGGTGGTCTAAAGTAGAGAAGACGTAACTCGTATTTTTTACGAAAGTCAGTTTTTGAGTAATTCCAATACATTTCACACAAAAACACATCGTCACAAAAATTTATTGCAATGGTGTGAAAAATAACGCTTTTACAAAGAAAGTTATATAGTGAATAATAAAAAAATAACCTTTCTGCACTACAAATACTTTTGGCACCATATTTTTTAAATGCGGCGTTTTTCGGAAATTTTTTTTTAACAATTTTTGTTTAGAATAGAAAGTTCAACATTTTTTCTATGCATAACTTTGCCTCAACTATGGCCTGTCATGATCCTTTAATGGAATTAAACTAAATTTTTTGGTTATACTTTTTATCAACGGCTCTCGCTGAAAATTGGACAGAGATAATTATTATAACAGTTGGTATGTATTAGGAAATTATCTTACAACTCGTGATCCATTGAGTATAAGTATCGCAATAAAACTAGTCACAAATATATGTATGTACATATGTATATAGACGATAAAGAAATATATTTTTGTATAAAAAATCTTACATTTTTGCTTATACCCGTATTACGTATTCTATGCTGTTTGAAAAAAGTACTTTTTAAGAAAAGGAACTTTTTGGTCAAAGTACTTTTTAGAAAAAGGTAATTTTTAGAAAGACGTGCTTTTTGGAAAAAGTGCTTTTTAGATAAAGGTACTTTTAGAGAAAAGTACTTTTTAGAAAAAGGTACTTTTTAGAATAATTACTTTTTAGAAAAAGTACTTTTTAGAAAAAGGTGCTTTAAGGGAAAAGTACTTTTTAGAAACAAGTACCTTTTAAGAAAAGTGCTGTTTGAAAAAAGTAAGAAAAAGTACTTTTTAGAAAAAGGTTCTTTTAAGAAAAAGTACTTTCTATATAAAGGTACTTTTAGGGGAAAGTACTTTTTAGAAAAAGGTACTTTTTTAATAATTACTTTTTAGAAAAAGGTGCTTTTTGGGAAAAGTACTTTTTAGAAACAAGTACCTTTTAAGAAAAGTGCTGTACTTTTTGGAAAAAGTCCTAATTAGAAAAAAGTGTTTTTTGAGAAAATTACTTTTTAGAAAAAGGTACTTTTCGGGAAAATTATTTAGTAAAGGTGCTTTTTGGGACAAATACTTTTTAGAAAAAGGTGCTTTCTTAGAAAAGTAGTTTTTAGAAAAAGGTACTTTTTAGAAAAAGGACTTTTTAGAGAAAAGTACTTTTTAGAAAAAGTGCTTTTTAGAAAAAGGTACTTTTTGGGAAAAGTATTATTTAGTAAAGGTGCTTTTTGGGACAAATACTTTTTAGAAAAAGGTGCTTTTTTGGAAAAGCCCTTTTTAGAAAATGGTACTGTTTCACTAAAATACTTTTTAGAAATAAGTACTTTGTAGGAAAAGTGCTTTTTAGAAAAATGTACTCTTTGGGAAAAGTATTATTTAGCAAAGTTGCTTTTTTAGACAAATACTTTTTAGAAAAAGGTGCTTTTTGGGAAAAGTAGTTTTTAGAAAAAGGTACTTTTTGGTAAAAGAACTTTTTAGAAAAAGGTCATTTTAGGGAAAATTACTTTTTAGAAAAAGGTGCTTTTTAGGAAAATTACTTTTTTGGAAAAGTACTTTTTAGAAAAAGGTACTTTTTTGAAAAAGTACTTTTTAGAAAAAGGTACTTTTTAGAAAAAGTACTTTTTAGAAAAAGGTACTTTTTAGAAAAAGTACTTTTTAGAAAAAGGACCTTTTTAGAAAAAGTATTTTTTAGAAAAAGGTACTTTTTGGTAAAAGAATTTTTTAGTATTTTTCCTTAAAAGTACTTTTTAAAAAAAGGTACTTTTTAGGAAAAATATTTTTTAGAAAAAGGTACTTTTTAAGAAAAAACTTTTAAGAAAAAGGTCCTTTTTATGAAAAGTACTTTTAAGAAAAAGGTACTTTTTGGGAAAAGTACTTTTAAGAACAAGGCACTTTTTAGGAAAAGTACTTTTTAGAAAAAGATTCTTTTAAGGAAAAGGTACTTTTTGGGAAAAGTACTTTTAAGAACAAGGCACTTTTTAGGAAAAGTACTTTTTAGAAAAAGGTTCTTTTAAGGAAAAGTACTTTTTAGGAAAAGTAATTTGAAGAAAAAGGAGCTTTTTGGGAAAAGTACTCTTTAGAAAAAGGTGGTTTTTGGGAAAAGTCCTTTTTTCTAAAAAGTTCTTTTCTTAAGAGGCACGTTTTTTTAAAGTACTTTTTTCTAAAGAGTACTTTGCCCAAAAAGCACTTATTTGTAAAAAGTGCTTTTCCCAAAAAGTAACTTTTTTTAATAAATACTTTTCTCAAAAGGTACTTTTTTCTAACATTTTTTTTTAAAGTACTTTTTTCTAAAAATGTATTTTTTTTTAAAGTACCTTTTTCTAAAAAGTACTTTTCTTAAAAAGTACCTGTTTCTAAAAAGCACTTTTCTTAAAAAGCACTTTTTTGTAAAAAGTACTTTTCCCAAAAAGGAAATTTTTCTAAAAAGTAATTTTCCCAAAAATCACCTTTTTCTAAAAAGTACTTTTCCAAAAGGATTTTTTTTCTAAAAAGTAATTGTTTTTTACTCTAATGCTAATTCTACGTTCAAAAATTTAAAAGATATGTCAAATGCAAAAAGGTACCAAAATTCAGTTTTTACCTCCTTTCAATCCCTTAAAGTATACATTTTTTTTAAAGTACTTTTTTCAAAAGTACTTTTCTTAAAAGGTACCTGTTTCTAAAAAGCACTTTTCCCAAAAAGCAATTTTTTGTAAAAAGTACTTTTCCCAAAAAGAAAATTTTTCTAAAAAGTACTTTTCCAAAAGGAATCTTTTTCTAAAAAGTACTTGTTTTTTACTCTAATGCCAATTCTACGTTCAATAATTTAAAAGATATGTCAAATGCAAAAAGGTACCAAAATTCAGTTTTTACCTCCTTTCAATCCCTAAAAGTACACATATTAAAAAAAGTAACAAACACATGTCGGCTTGCTTTTTGCCAGCATTCATATGATTTATGATATAATAAGCAACATGTGCGAAATAAATAAAATAACTAAGATTTATTTTCTCAGGAATAAAAACTCAGAAAATAACGTTTATTTTCTAAGCAAAAAATAAAATTACAGAAATAAACAAATTCAAACCTATAACCGTTATGGTTCTTGGTTTTAACTGTTATGGTTGCCGATTTCTATCTAAAACTAACTTTATTTGATGTGTTGTAGATGATAAGTCCAAACTGGTTCAGTTAAAACAAAAAAAGGAGGAAAAGTTGGGTGGGTTACCATCAGTCTCGTTAAGCAAAAGAAGCATTTCTAATAGTAATAAAAACGTCCTTACTGAAACCGACACAAATTGCAATATAAAAGGTTATTCCAAAAACTTTTCTGACCACTTGAATACTGATATAAGTAAATCAGTAACCTCTAACAAAGTTAACATAAGCGATAAAACAATCGAATTTAGTAATGAGGAGGAAGATCTTATTGAAACTGACAATAAAAGTACCAGTAACTTTGCGGTATATGTTCCTGCTGATGTAAAAGAGGCTTTCAAACCAATCTCCAATAAAAATTTATGCAACGATGAAAATGAATATTTTTATACTGACGTAAGTGAAAATATATCAGGGATCTCTAACACAACTAACACTGAAGAAGACCTCGCAAACGGGACGGTGATCGAATATTACAACAGTGAGGAACCTTTTAATGAAAATGGCAACAGACGAGAAGATACAAGTAATTTTTCTGAACATATTTCTGCTAACGCAAGTGAGGACTCGGTTGCAATAATCAATGAAAGAACAACGAACGGTGATAACATAAACGACATAAGAGCCATAAACCAATTTTTGATGCCAACCACATTAAATCAAACAACGAACTCTAACAATACCGAGGAAATTCTTAATGAAACATCCAATACCATAAGTAGACAAGCAGATACAAGTAACTTTTCTGAATATATTCCTACCGACATAAGCGAAGATCCTCTAATAATTTCCAACAAAAGTATCACAAACGAAGATAGCATAAACGATATAAGCGCACCGCTTAATGTGAAGCAGGTTTCAGTGCCATATTCCAAGAGCAACAAAAAACATTTTTGCATTTATTGCAAGACACTACAGTCTACTATAAGTAGACACTTACTTTTAAAACATAAAAATGAGGAAGATGTTAAGAAAGCGTCTTATTTTCCTAAAAAAAGCAAGGAGCGTCTTGAAATAATGAACACTATCAGAAAACAGGGAGACTTTGAGCATAATACATCCTCAAAATATAATAGTGGTGTTCTAATCGTAAGTCGACAACAACAAAATAAATGCAAAAACGTAGTTGACGACTACGTGGTTTGTAAAACTTGCAAAGGGTATTATTCTAAAAGAACGATTCGAATTCACAAAAAAACTTGTGGAACTTCTAAGGGTAAACGTTCTCACCACATTGATAGTCGTAGGTTAACACAATACATTCACCCGGAAGCTAATCATGCTTTAAAAACTAAAATATTCCCGATCCTTAGATGTGATGAAATAACTAAGGCAATTCGATATGACGAACTTGTCATTAAATTTGGCAACTATTTGGCTGAAAAATATTTACCGCTACATCAACATGACATGATTCGTGCAAACTTGAGAGTACTTGGTCGTTTTCTAATCGAGATTAAAAAAATAGATCCCATGATAAATGAATTAAAGGAAATTTATAAGCCGTCCATGTTTGATAAATGTATCAAGGCCATCCGAATTGTTGCTAAATGGAATGAAAATAAAATGGGCTTTGAAACACCGGCAGTAGCGCAAAATTTAACAACACTTTTAAAAAAGTGTGGTAACAAGCAATCAACAGAAATGATCAAGGAAAATCGAGATGACCTTAAAGCAGAAGTGGATAAATTTCTCCAGTTGTGGAATCAAGAAATTCCATTGGTAAACAAAAAAGCAAACGAGGATCAAAATAACCAGAGGAGAATAAAAAAGATTAAGTTACCATCAAAAGATGATATTAAAACTCTGCACACATACCTAAAAGAAAGAATTATGACAGCAATGGGAAAGCTTTTAAAAAAATTTTGTTTGTCTAGTTGGACAGATCTTGTGCAAGCAATTTTGATTTTTATTCAGCTATTCAACAGGAGGCGAGCTGGTGAGATTGAGCGACTAACTGTTGAAAACTTTCAAAATAAAGAATTTATCACAGAAAATATTGACAAAGATATTTTAAAAAATATCTCGGAAGATTCAATAAAGTTTGCGAAACAGTTCGTGAGAATTTCGTTGCGTGGAAAGCTTGGACGAACAGTTAGTGTTCTCTTATGTCCGATGTCCTTAAAAGCTCTGGAAATCATTGTGAAATATAGAGCGGAAGCAGGTGTAGATAGTGAAAACCAATATATATTTAGTAGGCCACACACTTCACAGCTCACGAAACAATATTATCGTGCGTGCCCCCTATTAAAAATGTTTGCTGAAGAGTGTGGAGCAAAAATCCCAGAAAGCCTTAGAGGAACAACATTAAGGAAACATATTGCGACCTATACTTCGCTACTGAACGTCGAAGAGGCGTCAGTAGAACGTTTAGCTAACTTCATGGGCCACCACAAGGATGTGCACAAAAGCATATATAGGATACCTATCCCCGTAGCCGAAGTTACGTGTGTCTCCAAGCTATTAATGTCAGCTGTAGGAGAGGAAGCCGAAGATGGCGAAGAAGATGACAGTGAAGAGGAAAACTTTGAAGTAAATTCTTTAAACTTGAATTCTAGCAGCTCTTCAAACATAAAACGTAGAAGCAGTAAGTATAAATAAGTAGAAACCAAAGTTATACATATGCACATTAAAAACAATGTTTCTTATCCATATGTATATCGAAAACGCATTTACCGCCAATGTACCCTCTAACACGTTAATGTTTTTCCCAAAAAGCTTAAAAAATCTCTTCTGAATACAATAAATATTAATACTTTTTATATAGTATAATTTTTTTATTAAGTCAGCCATATATATACATACATATTTCTAACATATTTTATTTAATTTAATTTAGGATCTCCTTATGGCCAGACAAAGCGTTGCAAATGGAGCGATGCAGAACGGGATGCAATTTTCTTAAAATTTGGTGATCTGAGAAGCTTACCCAAACTGCCATCATTAGAAGAGTGTTCAAATGCCATAAATGAGTCAACCGCTCTTAGTAACAGAACACCGCATCAAATGAAAAGTTGGATTCACAACCAACGAAGAGATAAAACGTGTTAAATTGCTTATTACGCATGTACATACATATGTCTGCACTACTCACTTGGATTTACTCTAACTTTTAATTTTTTTTATATAAATTTAAAGATTCAACTTGGTCTCTTAAATATTTTATTCGGCCATGTAACAGAGTTCAATTCTGTTCGGAAACGGAATTTAATCCACCCCATTTTTGTAGCAGATGGTGTCTGAAAACGAAAACGTAAATACGGAAAATTTTAAGGTGTTTCCAAACTGGTGGGAGCGCTGGTACGCTGGGGTATTTTCTGGCTAGGGCGTGACATCTTGAGGTGGTTTGAATTCCGTTTCCGAACGGAATTTAACTCTGTGTTATGGCCGATTGTATATAAATTTAGTGGAATTGGAATTGAATCAGGTAAATTTATCTATAATAATGTCATTTAAGAGACAAAATTGAGTTTTTCAATCTATGTAACTATGTATGTACATACATGTCAAAAAATTTATGGAAAAACGCTTATATGAGTAAGAATGACTCTTGCAAAAATCTTTGGGTTTTTAATTGGTCCGACGTAGACATAGAAAACACATTGAGTAGTACTAAACCAATAACCTACTGACGATGTGTTTTCATACATACATGTAAATAAGTCTTACATTTACATTTGGATTTTAAAGTATAATACATATATCGATATCTTTGTTTCAAGGAGGTCAATATTTTGCTTTATGCGCCATTAACCTCAAGTATCCCGCTATAGTATTGACCCACTAGATCTCAATTCCTACCACCCTAATGTACCACTCAAATACCAGAAAGTTAGAGCTCGCAAAGAGCAGTACATTTTTTCAAAGAAAATATTTCCATAATTGTAAAAGAACAGTTTAAAAATTAAACCCCGTATTCATAAAAAAATAAAATGAATTTGAAATTCGTTTTAGGAAAATTTTTTATGCAAAATTTGAAATAAAATACATTTCAAATTCGTTTAAAATTTTATGAATATGGGGTAAATGTTTTAAACTAAGTATATTTTTTTATTTTTTGGCCTGACTTAAAACTGTTCTTTATATACTCTACATTTTCAATCCATAGGTATAAAATACTAAAATAATCTCTAATCGAAGGATAGATAGATTTGAAATAATTTTAGTATTATATACCTTCGACTGTAAATGCAGAAGACATAACGAAAAATTTTAAAAGGCGATCCCTACGTTCGTCCAGAAGATTAAAAAATGATACCAAATTTAAAACATACACTAGAAACTGATCTGCTTCCTTTTTGTAATGGGTTTTTGCGAGCTCTAACTTTCTGGTATTTGAGTGGTACATTATGGTGGTAGTATCTGAGATCTGGTCAATACTAAAAACGGATACTAAATGTCAATTGCCCACATCGTAAAATATTTGTCTTTTTTAGATTAAAAAAACATCGATCTTATCATACCTTAAGTTATAATGAAATCTTTCAAAAGGTGACCCATACGTTCGGCAAATTTTTGTTTTCAAAATTACCTTGCAATAATACTCTCTATTCTATCCGGCGCCCTTTATATTTTGCCTGCAAGGTGGTACGCTCTAATAAACATGTATGTGTAAGTATGTCATAATATTTCACTACCTCTTGGTAATACTGATCTAAAAATATACAACAATTAAAAGACGCTATAAAATTGCAAATAAATTATACATGAAACAAAAAAATTTCAAAATGAATTGTATTTCATTTTATTTTAGAAAGCATACAACTTGAAAAAAATCTTAAGAAAACAGTTAAAAAATACTAACAAAAAAAAATACAATTTGATTAGAAAATATGTATTTCTGCTAAAGCAAATTTTGTATGAAAAGCTTTAAACAAAATATGTACATATCAAACTCATTTTAAGTTTTATGAATATGGAGATAGTACTCGTACGTATTCTTACGAAAAGAGTATGAAATATTTCTGCTTTTGGATTTAGGAATAAAAAATTGGGTAGTATGAAAAAAAGTATTTGGTTTTTACTTAAGAATTTGTTAAAAAAACAAAAATACATACATATAAATTACATACATATTTGGGGTTTTAATACAAATTTTTAACTAAAAAGCAAATGTTATTTTTTAATCATACTACCTATTGATTTCAGGTTTCTGATGTAGAGAAACTATTTATTTTGTATTTACGTCCCTTTTGACAATGTATGGTTAAGAGTTAACGTGAATTTTAACTGACAGTTCTTCATACAAAGTTGCCGTTAAATTGTACATTGTGAAAAGGGCCGTTATAATTTGAAATTTCAAATCAACAAATATTACACATGCATACATACATACATACATAAGTATGTTTAAATAAAATTAAATAAACAAAAATTAAAAAAGAATATTTTAAAAACATTTGAATCAAACATGTTATTTTATAAAAAAAATAAATATGCACACCTCCTTCTAAGACTCCTTTAACAAATGATTTAAAAATAAAATTTAAAAAAAACTGTCTTTGTAAAAATAAATTATTATACTTAACAACGCGTTAATACAACAATTATTTTATGTACATAAACACATATCGAGCCTTATTTTCGATTTTATCGTAAGCAACATGTTATCGAAAATAGACTTTTTAGTTGAAATTGAAATTATATGAGCCTAACCACAGTTTAGAATAATCAAAATGATAAAATTGTTGATAGCTTTTGACATAAGGGCTGTAAAATTTTATCGTAAGCGACAATTTACGTACAAAAACGTATTTGAATATTTAAAAAAACCTTCTGAAAAATTTATTTTTTGTCGCCTACGATAAAATCGAAAATAAGGCTCGATATGTATGTACATACACATCGCTTATTTGTTCAACTCATAAAAACTTGTTGTTCCGAGAAAGAGTGGAGTTTTGAATTTGTTAACAACTCAACGGAAAAAGAAAAAAATATTCTCTCGAGACTTGAGTAAGCACACATTTGAATGAAATTATTGAACAAAATAAAATAAATATTGTAAATATAGTTTTTTGAGTTATTACTACATTGAATCAAATGAGTGATATGTGTTTAAAAATGATTTTATAAAAATAAGTGCGATTATATTAACTAAGGAAATGCGTATCTCACTTTATTAAATAATATACAAAATTAATTTCGATAACCTGAATCTAAAATAAGGTTTTTGAAAAACTATAACTCTAATATTTAAAAACATTAAATATGTAAATATGTGTGAATAAAAATTAATATAAGTACATACATGCATACATATCATCGCTCTTTTAAATAATAAATCTAACACATTTTGTAAAAATGGCAGTGTAAAATAAAAGCTGTTCTGATGTAAAATTTTTAAAATGTCAGGCCAGTTAGTTAAAACAGCGACGATATATAATTAAAAATTTATATTTAATAGGCTGGGTCGATTGGTTCATGTGAGAAAAAAAGAAAAGGCGTTTAACAAAAATGAAATCCATAGAAAATTTTAATAAAATTACTCTAAGGAACTAGGTGTTTAAAATCAAAATCTAGCTTCCGCCGACAGGAATCAAAATTCAAGCTTTTCGCTGAGTAAATCTATAGCCAAGTAGCAAAAGTAATATTTTGAATATTTTCGCTTCCGATTTTGATTACTACCGTTAGTGCAATATCTTGAGTCATTAAACATTCCAGAAGATTTTGCACTAGCGGTAGTAATGCCAGATAAATGATTTCTACAAAACTTCATCAAAATCGGAAGCGAAAATACTCAAAATATTACTTTTGTTACTTGGTTATAGATGATTTTACTCAGCTTAAAGCTTGAATTTTGATTCCTGTCGGCGGAAGTTAGGTTTTGATTTTAAACCCCTAGTTTGTTAGGGTAATTTTCTTAAAATTTTCCGTAGATTTCATTTTTGTTAGACGACTGTTAACAAAAACAATTGACCCACCTTAATATTTAATCGCATTGAGAAAAACTCACCCTTAGTACAAAAGTGGTAAAGTGTCCTTTATACACAACTTTTAGCTTAGTTTTCAGTATTAAATAAATAAACCTAATCTCAGGTAGTAAAGTCTATGCTTTGTTTGCTTGCCGATGTGCATGAAAACTTTATTTGAATAAAAAAATGTATTGAATTTTTTTGTGACCACCAAGTAAACAAAGTAAGCAAATTTCAAGCCAATAAAATGTACTTTATAACATAATTTGTAAAAAAACCTTTTTTTTGGAGTATAATATTATTTAGTTAGTTAGTATGAATTATATAATATTGTAAGAACAAAAAATTCGTAATGTATTATTTTTTATTTCATTGTTAATTAAAAATAAAAAAAACGTTAAAAGTAAATAATCTGCCTTATCTTGGTTGGCGTATTTATACTTCTACTATGATAGCTTGGTACTATATTAAAGAAAATCCAATAGAAAAAGCAATTAAAAAAAATAATATTTGAAAAATTTAATGCAAATGGGACTAAATTTGCTGCATTAAAAAATAATCAGGTATGTGATGAAAAATCTTTTAGACACAACAGCGATTAGAAAACGATAAAAGATGGGATGTGTTTACTATAGTTGTTTTGTCAATCACATTCTAATTTGCTTTTTATAGTTTCTTCAATAATTTTTGATAAGCTTGGTTTCTCAGCTTTGTTATATTGTTTAAGCTTGGTGTTCTAGTGTGTTTTTTAAGAGTCATGAGTTTGATAGTGGCTTACAAATCATTCTCAAAATCGAATTCTTCATACCAAATAATTGGTTTGAAGTCACTTTGAAAACGATCGTTATCCACCACATATCGTAATATGTTTTTCACAATTTTCTTTTTTCTATCCAAAACAAATATCGAGCAAACAAAGTTTTTTAATAAAAAGTGTATATTCATTGTTAGAAAATAACGAATATCAAAACAAAGAAGCAAAATTTTTGTGCAATATATTATGTTTAAAATCTCATTCAGTTCAATTAATAAATCAATAAAAAATAAATTTTCTTTTCACATTTCATTATGTGTAAATTGAAACTTTTAAACACGTTTTTTTATTTATGACATTGTTTTAATAAATGAGCGATATGTTGTTATATAAAACTCATTTTAATCTCATGGGACATGCTTTTTATATATTTACAAGGGCGAGACTATGGAATTGATTACCATTTTGGTACATAATATTAAATTTAAAATATTCTGGCATTGGTTGCTTTTTGCAATTTTATTATTATTTCGAGTATACTAAGCAAAAGTAGCAAGCATCAAAACTATCCAAAAAGATATGATTAGTTTGACTGCTGCAATAAAAATATGCTGCTGAAATATGCTTTCTTTAAAAGAAATTGCATTCAAATTATGCGCAAGGTATACATATGTATGAACGTCAGATGGTTATTGGTTTGACAGGAAAAACTATTTGTAGCAAATCTGTTACAAACAATTATTTTGCATTAAAAAAATTACTAGCTTACTTCGGTTGAAGTTTTAAAAACAATTTAACATTACAATACATTTTGTATATTTTGTTCAAAAAAGCTTAACAGAGATTGACAAAACTTATATTTATTGTTTTTAAATATCCGCTTTATGTAATAATTGCATCATATTTATGGCATACTGTTCATTTTCATAAAAACTAAGAAACACATTAGTTAGGGTTATGTTTTGATTAATTAATTATAATGTTCAACTCGAAAATGTATATAACGATTCGACAGATTTAAAAAAAACGGCATTTCTGAACAAACAAATATAAAGTACATAGCCCCATGAAAAATTCGGTCGGCGGCAGTAAGAAAGTGAGAAAAAGTAGTAAGCATCTGGCAACAATTTATATCCCATACAAGGTGTATAATTCTGCAGCATGCAGCTAAAATAGGGTGTACATATAAATACCACACTGAACTATGCGAAATACACTGTACACAATTTTGCTGCGGTTTACATCGTAAAAATTAAAAATTATCGATGTAAACATGTAGCAACGTTTACAATTTACAGAATTATGTATTGAAAATTTAAAATTTTTACTGCTACGAAACTATACTATCTATATATATATATATATATATATATATATATATATATATATTATATCCTTTAGTTCCTTTAAGGAGCATAGGGCTTCTTCAGGTTTCGGTAATCAGATGGTTTAAGATGAGCAGCTGATTGGGCTACCGCATCCGTTCCTGGAACTGGGGCTGCCGGCATGGCTTCCAAGCGGGCTGGCTTAGAAGTCTTATATCAAGTTTATATAGCAAGACGCTTGTTACAAGATCCGACGCCTGCTTTCAGCCGCATCTAACATGAAGAACAGTCGCTGACAATAAGTGATTATTAGTTATTTGAAGGCGTCAATTACTCGCCTTGACATCCCAAGTATCGTAGGCACTCAGAATTTTCTAGAAGTCCGGCGCCACCCGGAAACCCTCTGAGACTCTCCACTCGGAACCGCTGTTTGTCCGCGACTGCTTTGGCAGCTACTCCGCATATCTATGAAGCTTTCCATTATCCGCAACCTGTGGACGCGCCCGGCAGCATTCAGCTCTCCTTCCTTTCGACGGGAGCTCTCAGGCTTACACATTTTCAATTTCAATTTCTCTTTTATAGAATCTATCCTGTCTCAGGGAGGATTCACCTAAAATTGATATTTTAGATTTAGTGGAAAGCTCTGCTGCATTCTTGATCAGCAGAACTTCGTAACAATGTAGGTTATTATTTTTATGATTACAAAAGTCCCAATAATAATGAACTGAGCTCTAGTCTTTGTGGTAAGTTGCTTATTTTACGTTATATTTGTCATACAAACAGAAATTATTATAAAACTAAAGGTATTCTCTGTTACATTTTAAAATCATCATCAGCGAGTTATTAATTTATCATCAATTCAGTTATAATTCAATCAGCAACAACAAAAGAAAATTTTTTTTTCTCACTTGCCAATATTTGATAATTTGTTAATAAAGCAACTAATAACAACAAATATGTCTGCACGAAAAAATAACGCAAAAGAAATAAATAAACAAAAATTGCTTTAAAAATTTCAGCACAATTTCGTTCCCAAAGGCCAAAAATAGCAAACTGCATTCATTGATAGCCACGTGGCACATGTTTTTATATTTAGTTGCATTCAGTGCAACAAAAAGGCAACCGAATCCAGACAAAAAGTTAAATATGCATTGAGATTATAGCAAAAATAACTACATACATATACATACGACTAACAGACCAACAGCATCCTCACGCTGCCAAAAAGCAAATAAAAGTCATTTAAAATAAGTATGTCTTGTCCCAAACCCATTTCAAACCATTTCGAAAGTATGAGTTTGAGGAAGAGTGTTATCTTTATAATAAATACAAAAATACAGTAGACTCCCGATAGTTGAAAGCAAGCAAAGACGATAATATTCCTATGCAATGAATGTAAACAAAAACAAATGATTATTTTGTTTTATTTAATGTTTTTCATAGAACGCAACACATTAAAATCATTCAAATTATAGAGCGTACAGAGCAAAAATTCAATTTATAGCGTTTCGACGATCAAAATGACATTCAAATAATTTCACATTACCAAAAGGAATAACAACATGAACTTTTGGTATTTTTTAGGGTTCCGTACACCAAAGGTGAAAAAGGAACCCTATTGTTTTCGCTACGCTGTCCGTCTGCCCGTCTGTCCGTCTGTCCGTCTGTCCGTTCGTCCGTCTGTCCGTCACAGGGTATTTTCTCGAGAACCGTAAGAGCTAACGGACCTGAAATTTGGACAGAGTGTGTAGACCCTTGGCCGCTACAACAACAAATACATGAGAGTTGGAAATTGAAGGGTGTGCCAAAACGAGCAACGAAAAATGTTAAAATCCCATGTAATATACATACAATTGTATGTACAGGGTGTTTTTTTTAGAGGTATAGAACTTCGAATTGAAATAAAACACAAGAAAATCGTTTTAATGTCCATCAATTTGGCTTTATTGGAAGGATAATTTTATGCCATTAATGTTTAAATATGATTTCGGGCATGTGGCCGCCGCGGCTGGCTCGAATAAAGCCAATTCTACTGGTCCAATTTTCAACCACTTTTTCGAGCATATGAAGCCGTATGTTGGCAATAACGCCACGAATGTTGGCTTCCAAGTCCCCTAACGTTTCTGGTTTGTTGGCGTAGACGAGCGACTTTACATATCCCCAAAGAAAATAATCCAATGGTGTCAAATCACACGATCTTGGTGGCCAATTGACAGGTCCATTCCGCGAAATTATGCGCTCATCGAATGTTTCCTTCAATAAATCGATTGTGTTGTTGGAACCACAACTCATACACATTCAAAATCTTCAAAATCTTCCATAAAGTTGATGGACAAAGCTCCAATTGCTGTGCACGGTGGCGAATCGATTCATTCGGGTCCTCTTCAACACTTTGCTCTACAGCGGCAATTGTTTCTTCGGTGCGCACTGTTCGACGTCTCTGCGGATGCGTATTATCACATAGAATAAACGTAGTGCTCTGATGGACGATTATGTCGACCATAAAATGGACGGAGCTTGCGGTAAACTTCGCGAACTGAACCATTATTTTCGAAATAAATTTGCACGATTTGCAAGCGTTGTTCTTTTGTCAACCTGTTCATGATGAAATGGCAAACCAAACTAAATATTAATCACTTGACAGCTGACAAAATGGCCGCCAGTTAAAAAAGTGATGCCAACTTAAAGTTCTATATCTCAATAAAAAACACCCATTATATGCACTTGAAATTTGTAAAGTTAGTGTATTTTTATACAGACTACAACAATTAACACTAAAATTTAAAAAATTTTAATTAGAGGGTGTACCATCAGTTAATGTAATTTTGACTATGTAATTTTGATAACTTGCTGTATCTTGGAAACCGTAAGAGCAAACTTCTTGAAATTTTCAAAAACGGTAAAACAAAAAAATCTCAAAATTATAAAATCGCCAAACCGAAAAAAAAATCGCCAAAATCAAAAAAAAATCGCCAAAACGAAAAAAAGCACCAAATTAAAAAAAATTTCTGAATCGAAAATAAATCGCGGAAAACCGGAAAAATCGCCAAAATGAAAAAAAAAATCGCCAAAATGAAAAAATCGCCAAAATTAAAAAAATCGGTAAAATTAAAAAAATTGTCAAAATGAAAAAAAAATTGCCAAAATGAAAAAAATCGCAAAAAAAAAAATAACCAAAATGAAAAAAATCGCAAAAATTAAAAAAAAAAAATCGCCAAAATTTAAAAAATCGCCAAAACGAGAAAAAAGCGAAAAACAATAAAAAAAATTATTTCAGCTGAAAAAACGTAACAAACACTGTATTAAAAAAAATGCTCAAAACCCAACGTACGGAACCCTTCGTGCTCGAGTCATAGTCGCACTTTACTGAATTTATTTTTTAAAGTTTTGCAAGGACCTGGGAAACAGTTCAAATTAACGAGTTTCAAATTATATGTACAAGAAAATTTAAACTGTAAATTTAATAACCCACCAAATTTACTACAATAAGGAAGTTTAAAACATAAGTTTTTTATCAGATTTATTGAAATATTTTTATAAAGTTTTCTATGTACGAGGGCGGATCGATAAGTCCGCGACTTTTTGAATGAAACAGTTTTTTTTTTTGTAAAACAAACATTTATTTTTCAACATAATCTCCTTTTAACTCAATACACTTAGTATAGTAAGGGCGGGTATTGTGGTATAGGCTGGTAATGTGGTATAGTAGCTTTTTTTTCCTATCTTACAATATAGGAATAGCGGAAATAAGCTTAATAGTTTGCTGCTCTCAGAGAATCAAGAGAGCAATGATCCGTGTTACTATTGCAAGTCATTCTAATAGTCAGTTGAAAAAATTCGATTTGATGCGTGGTTGACTTTTTTTTGGGTGCTGCTAAAAATTAGCTTTTGTCTTAAAATGGTATTTTAAAGTACTTAAGTGTAATGTTAAAGTAATTGGTAACTACTACAGTGGCGAATAATATAAGCAATTGAACTATATATGCAGTAAATATTTTAAAATAAATAAATATCTGCATTAAACCCAAGTGCTGGCAATGTGGTATACCTTAATTTCATATAGCGTATCACATTACCTTCCAAATAAAACAAAATGCCAAACACAAGTGAAATAATAAAATGGATAGTTAGGGATATGAAAAGAGCTATACATGCAGTTAGAAATTATAATAAAGTCTGAATTTATATCAAACTCAACTAATTTGTGGTGTACCACATTACCCGCACATTTTTTAAAGTCGCGTATAATGAGATATACAATTATTTCTCAAATATTTCTGAAAATGTTGGTGTAATGTTATTCCCAAATCGCTTCGTGGAAGGTTAATACATGTAGCATGTAGATGGTTAAATCATATTTTAATAGGACAAAAGCTAAAAATTTGGCAATCTTAAAACAAATAGGTATACCACATTACCCGCACTTACTCTACCCCTTCCAAAAAAAAAAAATAGGATTTTTCCAGGACCTAAATCTATTTCCACCGAGCCTTTTCTTTAGGTTTGGAAATAGGAAGTAATCACTAGGAGCTAAATCCGGAGAATATGGCGCATGGGGTACCAATTTGTAGCCCAATTCATAGAGTTTTGCCATTGAGACTGCACACGTATGCACTCGTGCATTATATTGGCCATAGGGGAAGAAGAATGAAGATGTTTAAATCTTCATTAAATCGGTCTAATAAGTTGACATAATATTCGCCGTTTATTGTTTTTCCCTTTTGAAGGTAACCGATCGGGCCAGACTCAGGCTGAGTACACATCTCGCATTTCTTGTGCCTACTCGACCTTAGATTCGATAAAGACGAATGTTCACTAAAACGAAAAAATTTCGAAACAAAATTGTTCGATATTTGGTCGAATATTCGCTAAAACTTCGAACTTCTCTCGATAGTTTTTCGAATGTATGACTGTGGCCAAGTGGATGTGTTCTAGCCAGCGAGAGAAACACGAGATAAATGTATTCGCGTATTTGTATTTATTTGTATGTGTATTCATTTTCATAAGCTTGCCACTTTTAACTTTTTTAGGTCGACTAGTTTTAGGATCGTCTTCGTAAAATAAACAAAATTTTAAAAAACTTCGCTATTACCAACCATACATACACTACACAAGTTCACTGCACAAGTCTGGCACTGTACAGCTCGTTTGTGTAGTGTATGGGGGTGGTTGTGCTATTTACGCAGTGAACTGAGTAAAAAATATCAAAACGGTTTTGATATTTGCTCAACTTTGAAAACTTTACAGTGAACTTGTGTATTGTATGTTGCAAACACTCAGTTGTGTCGTGATTTTTTAAGAGTTCAAAGTAAAAAATGAGCGCAGAAAAATTATTCTGGACAGAGTTTCTAGAATTATACAAAGAATCGCACTGAAATAAAAACTGCACAGTTTACTTGTATAGTGTGTTTCACAAGCTTAGTTTACCCAGTGCCAGACTTGAGCACTGAACTTGTATAGTGTATGGCTGGCATATGTAACATATTTCTCAGTATAACTAAGCTTAACTACATTTTGTTCGTTTTACCGAGATTTGTCTGTACTTGAAAGTAACTAAAGTTTTTGAGAAATTTTTCATGTAATTTTTTTTTTAAATTTTGTTTGTTTTAAACGCATTTAATAAAGTTAAATTTGAACATGGCAAATATCCGAGGGAAACAGTGACAACAGTAATTATTGGAATTTGTCTTTGTCTTTTGGCAAGCAAATTAAATTTAACCTACAGCAATATGGATTATATGAGTATATATCTGCATTCTTATTTTATTCACAACTTCTGTATATATAATTAAATTTTAAATATGTCATGTCATATATTTATCACGTCTAAGTCCACCCAGTTGCAGATTATTGAAAACAAGCGAATTGGCTGCAACAACGCCATTTCATATTTGAAAAGTAGAGTAAAAAAAAATAATAAAAAATTACATTTATTTTAAATGAGGGAAAGTATAAAAAATGAACACTTTGAATGAATAAATGTTGAATTTTCTCAAGTCTATGCATGTTTTCTTTATTGTTATTATGTATGTAGTTTGTTTTTTTTTTTTTTTTTTTTTGTTTTGTACTGACTGAACTCCCCTTAATGCTTTGGTTTTGTCCTTGACATCTAAGAATTGTACATCCAATAAAAATGTTTAAAGTTTTTCTTTTTATGCATTCATTCTCTGCAGCTGTGGTGCTTGCCACGTTTTATGTGTTACTCTTAAACTTTTTTAAAATCTATTGCACATCCTGCTATAAAACTCACACCATGAACTTGCACTCTGTAACTGATTGTGTGTAATAGAAAGAGTCAGGGGGGACTACAAAAATGTGCTTGAAAAATGTTTTATTTTTATTATTTATTTAGCTTTTCAAGAAAGTAAATTTGTCTCTTAAATGAAATTAAAATTTCGTTTTAATCTTTTTTTGTGCTTCCATTTTCGAGTAGACGTGTTATTATAAACTTAACAGTGTCAACACACAGTCTCTTTGGCACTTTAACTTTTTCACACACATACTCACACACACACACACGCTCACATACTCTACACCAAAAAGTTTGTTTTGTACGTATGCATACATAGTTTCATTTATTGATTTTGTTGTTTGTGTTTCATACATTTTGTTATTTAGTTTTCGTTTTTTGGTTGTCGTTGAGAGTGCACGTGTGTGTGTGTGTGTGTGTGTATGTGTTCGTGTGCGTTTATGAACAAGATAGTGTTTTCCTGTTTGCATGTGCATGTGTATGAAACCGGATATCGATTATTTGTGCTCTGCTCCTACAGATTTTTACCAAATTCGTTTTTATTTCTCTTTTATTATGATACTTTACTTTCACTTCATTTCTTTCCAAAAATAATTTCATGTTAGAATGAATTTATTTTACTTACTATCTATCACACATGGTAGTTTCTAACAGGGGGACATGTGAAGGTTGCTACAAGAATTATTTTCGTAAGGCCATTTTATAGAAGACCACTTGCAGATAATACGCGCTAGCATTTTAGCGTTTTTTTCTTTTTGTTTGGTTTGTGGATCGAGGTTGTGCATGTTTTTGGTTCAATAATGTAGGTTAGGTTAGGTTAGGTTAGGTTAGCAGGCTGCTGGTAAGGAAGTTTGAAATTTAGAGTCCAGCTCACTTGGGTCCAATACAATGATCCCTTTGTGGTACCTGTGTGCTGAAGAGCAGATAGTGACAGAGGGTGATAGGGAAGGAATAGTGATAGAGAAGACAGATGGTGAAGGAAGATATAGAGGAAAGCTTCATTCTTTTACAACTCTGCTTTTTTCTGCATGCTTCGTTGCAGTGTTGCAGCGCCTCTGATGGTGAATGAGGCGTATTAAACTTTGAAGCTGTGTTTAGTGGCCATTTTATTGGTTATTTTACTTCGCCGATGATTCTGCTACACAATACCGACGAAGGAGGGCGCTTTGATGTTACATTAGCATTAGTATCCGCTGAAGCCGGTGTAGTTTCTTAGAGACTAGTAATTTAAGATCTGAAAATTTATTTTGATTATTTTGTCTTGTCACGAACATCCAAGTAATCGATTAAGAAGTTGAAGTCGTGTTAAAAAAGTGCTCCAAAATAAATAAAATACATGTTACCAAAAAACATTCAAAAATACAGTACATACATACATACATACATATGTACGTAGTACCTATGGCCAAGCTACATAGAATTCTTCATACGTTATACGTTGCCTTTTTCAACTGACATTAACGCAACGGCGGAGGAAGTTGACGCAATGAATATTTTGTGGATGGAAACATTTGAGTAGCTTCAATAGGTTTATTCTCCATTTCATTCGGGAATGAAACCATTACAATTGAAACCCCTTTCATCAATACAACAACAAATTTCATTAATAAAAAGAAATATTATATTATAATGATGCGAATTTTATTAAAGGAATGAAACCTTTCTAATGCTTAATATTTTACATTTCGTAGTATCATTTTATTCGGGTAATGAAATAATTTTCATGCGGGTAAAGAAAAACTTAAATATATGTTTTTATGAAAAATTCATGAAAAAAAAATATTTAAAATTGTTTAGGTGACATAAAAGAAGATCAAAGTATCAAACCACAATTGTAATTAATCTATAGTTGTGAAAATTATAGTTTCGTTGCAACTTTAATGAAATATTTTCGTAACTACAATGTAGAAAATTTCCTGCTGCTGGCTAGTAGGCAGTGTGCTAGCCTTGTAGTCGGAGCGTTACAGGTTCGAATCCTGAAGACAAGTCAAAATAGTTTTATTTTTAACAATAACTTTTCAAATAAATTTTATGTTAAATGATCAATTAAATATTGTTGAATTAAAATTATTCGTAATCAAATTTAAATTAAAATTTTATTAATGATGCTATGTATATATTTATTGGCTTATTAATAAAAAATATTTCTGTTTTATAAGAGGTTTATTAAACCTAAAAAATATTTTAGGTTGTTGTGGCTGTAGTGGTAAGCGCGTAGACTACCACGCGATGAGTTCCAAGTTCAAATCTTGGACGGGGAAGCCAATTATATATAAACAAACATTTTAGTGATGCCTGTGCCCAATATACACACATAAGTTAAATAATTATTAAACTACAATGGCTACATTAAATTAAGGAATCAGAGTCATTACAACAATGTATTATGTTGTTAATAAAATGAAAAAATATCATAAAAAAAAAATTATATATATGTTACAGGATGCTCCTGTGGCTGAGTGGTAGCAATGCTGTCCTCTCAGTCCAGAGGTCGTGGGTTCGAATTCCGCCATAGACCCTGGGTATTTTCTGCAGACTAGCTAATTGCTTTGTGGGTTGTGTTTGTTAAAAAAAAATATATGTTACGTCTCTGTAATAAAATACTGTCGTATGATACGAGTATACATGAGAAATGTTGTTAATTCAATGAAATATTTCGTTAAAAAAAAATTTAAAACTAAAGTTCACTTCATTTTTACAAACTAAAAAGTTTCATTGCAATAATTACATTTTTCATTTAAATATATGATAACGTACGTTGCACAGTAAAGAACATGTCCGTTACATGAATAAAAGTATTTCGTTGTATATCTGAAATTTTTTCAGCTGATGAAACAACTTTCGTAATGCGAATGAAGCTTTGCATTGCTTGAAAAATAATGACAAAATCATAAATATAATGTAAAAAATCATTGCATTTACAAAATTTGTCCATGCTTACCGTTTTTATTTTGCAATATGACGTCCTAAATCTGAATATATTGAGATTAAAAATGTTATAGAAATTCACATGTTATATAAAACATTTTCGTTGAAGGTGATTTTTGTTAGAATTATTATAAATCACACTGTAGCCATTAAATTACTTGTTCAACTATTTTCACTTGTTCCACTATTTACTTAAGTGGTTTGCTGGTTATTGTATTTTTCGTGTTTTGTCCTAAATACACATTTGTTCATCACATTTTTTTATTTTTTATTTTCATTGTCCTGCCTTTTTATACTATTATAAAGTTTATGTTTACAACACATATACCAAAAGTCCTGTCCACAGACTAACATACATACATACATACATACTTATGATGTATTACATGTGTGTGTGTGTGTGTGTGTGCATCACAAAGAGAATTTCCTAAAGGTAGAGAATACTTTAATGTAATTTAAGTCCGAAAAGCTACAAAAATGAAAAAAAAAAATCGGTGTATATACCGATTTACAATATGCTAAAAATTTAAATTTAAAAGGGTTTGCTTATGCTAAAGGTTATTTCAAAAGTCCTGCAGTTCAACTTGCCTCTAGTGTCTTGAGTATAATTATAAAGTTTAGAAAAGAAAAACTGAACTTAGTCACGAATTTTCTTTAAAAACTTTTTTTTTTGAGATCTTTAGCTGTTAAAAATTCATCAATTTAAAATAAATAAGCAAACATTAATAATGTTTGTCTTATTTGGCCTGGTCTTACCAGCCAACTAAAGTCATTTATTTATGAATATGTATGTATATTTTAAATTATATAATATTTAAGTATAATCAAACATTTGCACACAGTTTATTTTAAATTGCACATAGTTAAACATTTTAATAGAAAGATGGGCACTAATTTCATTTTCACTTTAACCCCTTTTGATAAATTAAGAGTGGAAGGGTACATAAATCAGTTTCAAAAAGCCTTTTTTTGTTTCATTAATCGATGATTGATAACAAGTCATTAAAAAACATGATTGAGCTTTTTGGGTGGTAAAAATTTTACATAATATTTTTCTATACAATCACTTAAGCAAGAGAGTACGAAAATGTGCAAAGAAAATGAACTCGTAGATACTCGGAACACAAATTGTTATTTATACTGCGTTCACACACGGCAATTTTAGTTGAACAACTCTTGAGCTTAAAGAAGAGCGAGAGAGAGGAAAGCCAACATATTTTTCTCTCTTGCCCATGAACTAAAAAGTTGCTCAACTAAAATTGCTGAGTGTGAACTGGGTCCTATAGGAGAAAATGTAATCAGAAAACTATTTTTTGAAATTACTTTTAATATGTTTGCGATAATTTTTATTGGCTTGTAATTATTTAAAATGGCCTACAAAATTCAATATATTTAAGCTTCACCACAGAAAACCTTTGAGCTTACTTGTAATACCGCATTCTCATGTTGTGATTCTTATCTTTAATCCGGGAAGCCAGAGTGTTGATAATATGTTCAAAATTTTTCTCATAAACGCTCAGTTGTTGTTGTGAATTTATAGACATTTTCTGGCATTTCATGTTTTAAATTAAATTTGCATACACTCAAAGGCATCGTGGAAACTTTTACACCTCAGTTGCTATATAATACCAGTACGAAGGTAATCCCAAAAATAGCTAATGTATACATGGGGGCAATAAGTTTGGAAAAAATTACTTTCGTGAAAACTGGAAATTTTAAAAAAGATTCGTTTTGTTTGGGTTTGTACACACAGAAAAATTTCAACTTAAAATCTGCGTAAACAAGATTAATGAATCTTTTTCGGCAATGATTTTGCTTCACATGTGTTTCATGTTAATCTAACATGATTTATAGTAATTTTCAAAGAAAAATTTTCCTTTTGAAATAACTTTATTTCTCGTTGATTTAACACTTAAGTACTGTTAAAATCAAAATGAAGAATCATATTGAATTGAAGTTTTTTCAAGTTGAAACAACATGAATTTAGTTTAATGTAGTAATTGTATTTGATTAATTATTTAACTTACGTGTGTTTAGCACAGGCATTAAAAAAAATTTTGTTTGTATATCATTGGCTTCCCCGGGCAAGATTTGAACACGGAACTCATCGCGTGGTAGTCAGTGCACTTACTCCTGCAGCCACAACAACTTTAAACATTCTTTAGATACACACTAGATGTATACCATCATGAATAAAATTTTAATTTAACACTATTTAATTGATAATTTAACACACAATTTATTTGAAAAGTTTTAGTTAAAAAAATACAAAATACTTTGACTTGTCTCCAGGATTTGTACCTGCGATTCCGCGACTACAAGACTAGTACACTGCCTGCCAGCCAGCAGCAGTTTGTCGGCTGTTTACAAACATCAAAATAAACAACAACAATACAAAAACAACTGACACAGTTAAGCATAAAAGTGTCTCTGTCGGAAATTCCGTTAATTTTAAACTAACTTTAAGCTAACTATTTCGCAACTAGTACTGAACGACACTTGGATTACTTTTCAATGTAATCAACTGACTATTTTAAGATTCTGATGTCCTAGGCGGTAGTAAATTATCTCACGCTGCATTACTTTTCAACTAACCTAAAGTTGATTTTTTTTTAATCACCAGGTAGTCAGTAAATTTAAAAACAATTTCTGGGGTTCGAACATGCATCATCACACGTTGTGTACTCAATGCGCCACTACCCAGCTACGGTGCCATCTAAAATAGTAACAGCAAAATGTTAATATAAAACTGAAATGAATTTCAAAGTAGCTGAGAATAAATTTGTTGGCTCTCAACAAATTCAATTGCGTACTCAGCTTAAGAATTAATTTTGGACTTGTTCTGGATGATATTGCAGTTAGCTTTTAGCTAGTCTAAGAAAAGTTAACTTTAAGTTAATTATTTTTGTAGTCAACCATATATTCTCCAACAGGGGAATAACAGCTATGAACAAAGCAAATAACCAACCAACATACTTAAACAACATATTATTTCTTGCAAATTTAAAACAAAATTTTTGCATGGTGATTTTACATTGGCATTTTTTACTCTGTGGATTTGAAAAAAGTGTAGTGTAACGTTTTAAAAAATTCTTCAAAAAGAATTAAAAACGCCGCAAATTAGCATTCAGGGTATCGATTTCAGAGTTGATATCCATTACTTCAATGTTTGGCCACTTTGTATCTGTACACGATATAAATACCTTGTGTGCATAATCTATGGAAGCCCGACTTTTTATATATTTTATACAATTTTATTTTTGAAGGCAAACAATTTGTTATCGATTTGTTTATATCAAGCTTCAAGCTTAATTAAGGCCAAGCTAAATTCTACTCTGGGGGAGTCTGCTACTTCGTTCACGACTATAAAATATTGGGTAGCAGAATTTAAATGAGGCTATAGGAGCTGCAAAAACAAGCATCGCAGTGGTTGACGAATTGAGGTACCCAAGCTAGAAGTGGTTATGAATATCCACAAAATGGTATTGGATGATCGTTGGCTGAACGTGCGTGAAGTATCTGAAAAGAAGGATATTAAAAAATTTATATTGGCCGAAAGTGTGAAGATATTTCAATAGAGTGTTTCGTGATGTTTCATCGCAATAAAGCATAAGTTTTGTCTCACCCACTACTTCACATCTGAAATAAAAGAACAGTCAAAGCATTAAACTAGAGTGGCAGAAGACTGTTCCATCTCCAGGCAAGGTTATGACACGTTTTTTTGAGATTCGCGTGAGATAAAGCATTTTAGGGATTAAATCAAGGACAAGAGGCCGCATTTACTATTGCGATGACCAAAAACCATGTATTAAAGCTCGAAATGCACGCACCTTATTCACCATATTTAGCTCCCTTAGATTATCTTCAACTTTCACACTGGAAAAATAAGTGAATGGAACTAAGAGATATGCTGAACTTAACAGAAGAGTTATAATCGATAACTAAAGAAAATTTGTCCCAAACTTTGCTGTGTTTTCTTTGTTAGAACGGCTAATTTTGGCACTGCCCTCGTATCATTTCTCCTGCCTATTCTCTGTTATTTAAGAGTATATTTTTTTTAAAGAACTTTCTATCATAACTTTTTAATAACTTTTTTTTCTAACGTACGAGTACATATCGTCGATTGATAATTTAATTGTCGTATGTGGATTTTGATAGTTTCGAGTAAATTGAGTTTTAAGTTTGAAAATTGTATCAGCAAGTGCCACATACGACAAACTCAACACTTTACATCTCCAAAACCGTACGAGGTATCGAAAAACTGATTACGCCAAATGAAAGATCAGGTTGGAAACCCTAAGGACATACGACATTTAAATTATCAACCGACGATATGTATACATATGCATGTATATAAAAAAAATTTTCAAAACACTTTTCCATTGATTGTATATCATGAATATTTTAATTAACTTTTGAAGCTTAAATTTGTTTTGTTTAATTTCAAATAAAAATGTATAGCAAAAGTATATTTAATAGTTTAACATACAATAACATATAATGTGCATATGTAGTATATACTATGTATGTATGTATGTATGTATATGCATTTAAAAATACCCTGTCGGAGAATGTGTAGCTGACTACAAAAATAGTTAACTTATAGTTAACTTTTCTTAGACTGACTAAAAGCTAACAGCAATGTCACCCAGAACAAACCCAAAATTAATTCTTAAGTTGAGTACGTAATCAATTTTGATGAGAGCCAACAAATTTATTCTTATTATTATTATTTATTTATTGAGTACACAACGTGTGACGATATATGTTCGAGCCCCAATAAATTTTTTTTACTGATTTACTGACTACCTGATGATTTAAAAAAAATCAACTTTAAGTTAGTTGAAAAGTAATGCAGAGTGAGACAATTGACTACCGCCTAGGATAGTCACAATGTTAAAATAGTCAGTTGATTACATTGAAAAGTAATCCAAGTGTCAGTCGGTACTAGTTGCGAAATAGTTAGCTTGAAGTTAGTTTAAAGTTAGCCAAATTTCCGACAGGGTATAAACGTTTGTACGTGTGTGTGTGTGTGTGTGTGTGTGTGTGTGTGTGTGTGTGCATGTGCAATCATGTTTAAATAGATATTTTAGTTGACTTTGCTTTTGTTCAATCTTAATGGAAATGGAAGGTCCTTATTAGAGAATTCCCTCACACACACACCCCTGTTTAAACTCATGGACTAGCAGGGAGAAATGTGCGAGTATGTATGTTATTTGGTTGCACACATGTTGTGGCAGTAGCCGCAATTTGAAAATAAATTTACACTTGACTTTAGGTAAATGGACACATGAGGTTGACTTTTAATAGGGGAAAATAAAATGTTTGAATGAAAACTTTTGCATCACTGAACAAAATAAAACCGAGAGAAAACTTTTACTTTTGCTTAGTAGGAATTGGTTTATTATTGTTATTATTTTTGTTTTGCTTTATTTTGTATATATAATACATACATAAAAGTAACTTTATTGTATTTTCAGAAAAAAATTACTTGTGCTACTCGTACCTTGTATGAATGAATAACTTTCATAAGAATTTTGTTTATAATAAAAAGTACGTTTTAACTTGTTATTAATAGTATGAGAAAAATAATAATAATGTTTTTCTACAGATTTAATCAAGCGACAGCAGACTCAAATTTAAATATGCTGCAAAAACTGAATAACGATTTATTTTCTGACGGAGATAGTAAAAATGACTCAAAGGCAGCTGTAAAAATAGAACAACTTTCTGAAGTTCGAGTATATGATAATATATATGGGGTGGCTGATGAGTTTTAATGCAACATATATCTATCATTTGTAAATTTGTTTAATTTTATTAAATACAACACCGAAAGAATTTTGCTTCATAAGTCCAATGAAACAATTTCATTAAAAATTTTTCACATTATCTAATGATATTTTCACAAATCCAATGAAAACTTCATGAATATTGTGAAAGAATTTCATTGGAATTGCTTCCTTGGTATTCTGGTTTCGTAGGAATATTTCATTGGATTTATGCCAACAATATTTTCTAATTATTAAGAAATTATATTTATATTTAAGTTATTTCATTCTTTTCATGAAATTATTTTATTGTTTATTATTTGAGCCCCCAAAAAATAACCTTTCTTCACTATAAACACTATGGCACAACAACTTTTGAATGCGATGTTTTTCAGAAAAAAATTTTTAAACATTTTTGTTTAAAATAAATAGCGCAACAATTTTCTTGTATATTATTTTGCCCTAGCTATAACCTATCAGGGTATTTTAATGGGATGAAAATAAGTCTTTTGGAAATGCTTTTTTTTTCAGTTTTCATTATTTTATAAGGTAAGATCTGTAGATTATATAGCCCCTTTACATTTCGACCAAATATGTATAACCTAATAATATAAGGATCAAAGCATCTCATACCAGTTTAGTATAAGCTTGATTATGTATTTGGAAATTATCACCACACCTCGTAATCCATTGAACATATCCCAACAAAACTAGACACAATTATAGACGATAGAGGAAAATATATTTGGGGTAATCACACCAGTGTCTTAAGTGTGCTAAGTGTCATAATATCTTTGAACATTTGAACATAGTTTAAAAAAGTTGTTGTTGTGGCTCAAACAAAAAGGTCATAAAGTAATAAGACTTTCTCAGCTATGTTTGTTGTTTGTCATAACTACATGCAGAAATGCGTGAGAGTTTACCAAAGGAATTGGTAAATGTACAAGGTGCTAAAATCAAAATACAAATAAGAACAATATTTATAATTGTAAATTATGAGGGGTTGCTCCATATGTTTTCCTGTTATTACTTTAAAACGTATTAATTTATGAGTACCATTTGAATACCCCAATTGTATTGTATTGTATAAAAAACTCTGCGTTCATACTTACATACATATGTACATATATTATGAAAATTCACTAACAAATCATTTCTTTTACAAAAAAATTAAATAAAAATAGAAATAAATAAATACAGTGTACGTAATGAAATATACCAATGTTTTTTAAATTATAAATTTGTGTTTTTTTTTTTTGTAAAAAGAATCCTCTAGTTTATGTAAAAACCATTCTTGGTTGCTCCCTCAAAACAATCAATGTCTCCCTGTTCGCATGAGGGTTCACAAGTAATTGCTTATTGTATAATAAACTGTTTCCAATTATTTGAATTGCATTCATAGAATAAATATCTTTTCTATTGTGTGGAAAATAATAAATGCATGATGATTGTACTCGTATGTGACGTTGTGTGCGTGCAAAGGAGTAACTGCTTCTTCCAAGAATTGTTGATAAGAAATTGAAAACTTTAACAATAGATACACTTCTTTTTTTTTTTTTTTTTTTTTGTTGAGGAGGTTAATGATGATGACGCTTTTAAGAAGCCAAGTTCATGCATCATATCCTTTGTGTGAGGTATTGTATTGAAAGAAAATCAAACATTAAGAAAGAAGGTGTCGCTCGGTGTTTATATTTATAGTTGCTTCTGTTTTTTGTTATTTGCACTACAACTCTTGGAATTCACAAAATTTATGGAGAATTATTTGTAAAAAATAAAATGCAAAAATAAATACTTTTTCAGGAATCGATAGAAATTGACATTAAAGCTACGGTCACACTTGACAAACATTTGCCGAAAAAAGCGTAACCAGTACATAATAATGCAAAATTGTTTGCTTCAGACACTTGTTTATTAAATTAATTAGTTTCATATTTAACAAATAGGCAAAGTTGTAGAATACAATATTATTGGAAACTATTGAACTTAATAAACACAAGTCTGAATCAAAAGATTTCTCATTAGTATATACCGGTTACGCTTTTTTTGGGCAAATGTTTGTCAAGTGTGACCGTACCTTAAGTGTTTACACAGAAGCCATTATGAAAAATCGTGGGTGTTTCCACAAAATAAAAATAAATAAAACACGTCCGACTCAAAGAAATTCAAAATCAATAATTACAAAATTTTATTAAAAAAAATAATATTACAAATTATAAAATCAAAACTTACTATTTATAAATAAAAATTAAAAACAAAGTATGTATTTTGAAAGGTGCCACATTACCCCCCAACCTAGTTTAAGCCATATTAAACGATATATTTTTAAGATTTCTCGAACCTTTTGAATTAAATGAAATCTCTGTTACTTCATTGCATACGAAAGCAGCTTTAAGATGATCAATTGAAACGGTTTCTGTTTTTGATCCTATTTGTATTTTAAAATATTTTTCACTTCTGTGTAATACCTGATATGGGCCAGCATACTTGGGAGATAAAGTTTTAGCTGATTGTAGTTTCTTCCATACATGTGATGTATGGAATCTTTAAATCCTTATGAACAAATGGTTTCTGATTTGAGTGATTGGTAGCCGGAACTGACTTGATTTGTTCAAAAGACTGATGAAGAGATGTTAGTATTTCTGAAGGAGGTGAGTTATGGTCTATATTAGTTTTGAAAAATTCTCCTGGTAAACGTAAGGCTTCACCATAGACCAACTCTGCAGGAGATGACTTAATATCTTCCTTGTAAACTGTTCTCAAACCTAATAAAATCATTGGTAACGTTTTGGTCCACTGCTGATTTTCATTACATACTATAGCTGCTTTTAGTGAACGATGAAATCTTTCGATGATTCCATTTGACTGGGGATGATATGCTGTGGATTGCTGATGTTGAGCACCTATCATTTTTGCAATATGTCCAAAAACGTTTGAGGTAAATTGTCTTCCTCGATCAGTGTGTATTTTGTGAGGACAACCAAATCTGCTTACCCAACATTTAATAAAGTTTCTGCTCACATCTTCAGACGTAATATTTCTTAAAGGAATAACTTCAATCCATCTTCAACCCATGAATATTATTAAATATAGCTTTCCGTAATTGCGAAGGAATATAGGGTCTAACATGTTTTGTAGATACATCACAAGAAAGTTTAAAAGTAGAATTTGGAATTTGTAGACGCTTAAATTGAAGTCCAGTAGACGAGTTGCGAAAATTTTCGAAATCTTCATCACTTGCTTGCAGTTTTGCAATTTCGTCATAGTTAATCAAAGCAATTTCATTTATACGTAACATTGCATCTGCAACAGTATTGTATTTACCAGATATGTGACGAATATTTGTGGTAAATTGTGATATGAAATCCAGGTGTCTATACTGTCTTGGAGATGCTTTCTCAGGATTTTGATTGAAAGCAAAAACTAAAGGCTTGTGGTCAGTATAGAGAACAAAGTTACGACCTTCTAATATGTGGCGAAAATGCTTTATAGACTTGTAAGCAGCTAATAACTCCCTGTCATATGTACTGTATTTTCTTTCTGTTTGAGAAAGCTTTTTCGAAAAAAAATGCTAAAGGTTTCCAATCGCCATTATCGAATTGTTCAATTGCTGCTCCAATTGCAAACTCAGATGCATCAACCTTTAAATAAATTTCAGCATTAGGATTGGGGTGAGAAAGTAGTACAGTTTTTGCCAAATTTTCTTTGCAATGTTCGAAATCGGTTTCTAAATCATCGGACCATTGAATTGGAGTTTTGTCATTTTTAACAGCACCTTTCAGAAGGTCATTAAGTTTATTTTGTATTTTTGCTACATCTGGCATAAATTTCCTATAAAAATTAAGCATGGCCAAAAATCTTCTAAATTCAACGACAATTTTTGGTTTGGGATGCTGAATAATGCTCTTAACTTTTTTTTCGATGGCTTTAAGCAAGCAGGTGTAATATTAAAACCAAGAAAATCAATTTCTTTTAAGCCAAACATACACTTTCCAGGATTAATTAATATGCCATAATCTTTAAGACGCTGAAATAGAATTTTCAAATGCTGTTCGTGGTCTTCTCTATTTTTAGAAGCTATTAAGACATAGTCAATGTAGACGAAAACAAACTCTAGTCCCCTACAAACCTCGTCCATGTACCTTTGAAAGGTCTGGGCTGCGTTTCTGAGACGAAACGGCATTTTGAGAAACTCAAATAGCCCAAAAGGTGTAATTATTGCGGTCTTGGGTACATCAGCAGGATCTACTGTTATCTGGTGATATGCCCGTACAAGGTCTAGTTTCATAAATATTTGACAGTCTTTTAAATTATAAGTAAAATCTGTTATAAAAGGAATGGAGTATTTATCAGGAACTGTTATGTTGTTAAGAAAACGGTAGTCCCCGCATGGACGCCAGTCTCCATTCGATTTTGGGACCATATGAAGAGGATTAGCCCATTCACTTTTGGATGGTTGTATAATGCCTTGATCAAGCATGAATTGAAATTCTCTCTTGGCAATAGCCAAACGCTTTGAATCAAGTCTACGAACTTTTGCTGTGACTGGTCTTCCAGATGTTTCAATGTAGTGAAATGATTTTGTTTCGTTGTTGCAAACAAGAGATGAGTTAATACTTACAATCTCAGGAAACTCTTGAAGAATTTTTTGAAAAACAGAATCATCCTTCCGAATATGAGAAATAGATGAAATATTTGTAGATGAGAGTTTTGCAGGAGTTGAAATTAAAGTTTTGCCATCAATTAATACACGATTCTTGAGGTCAGGTAATAAATGATGATGCTTTAAAAAATCAGATGCTAAAATTGGATGAGTGACATCGGCAACGAGGAAAATCCAGGAAAAGTTTCTACGTAAACCAAAATTCAGCTGGAGCAATTGAGTTCCGTACGTCCTTATTTCAGTTCCATTAGCAGCAAAAAGTTTTATTGGAAAGGACTCACCATTTAATTTTGAAGAGCGTTGACATTTTTTGTAAGTGGAATGACAGACATGTCAGCTCCAGTATCGACAAGGAAATTGTAATTATTTGTAAGATCCTTAAGAAGTAAGCGGCATGTTGTAGTCACAAAAATTTCGGGTACAGCTTTTTCCGAAATTGTAATTAGTTTTTTGCTTGTGGGTGTTTACAAGGCACAACACATTTCGTTGCCTTGTTATCAAAACGTTTATGGTACCAACACCAACCTGTACGTACCTTAGAATTACTTCGGCTTCTACGATTTTTATTAAAGTTGTATACTTCACGACGACTGCGTGGAGTTGAATTTAATTTCTTTTCTAGAGCTTCAATTTTTGCAGTTAATTCGTTAACAATGTTCTGGTAAAACGCTAAACTAGAAATTTTAGGATGTTTGATTTTCATTATTTTGTATGATTGCAATGCTATTTCGTTAAGATTTAATGTGCTAGTTGCTAAGATGGACCGAATATTCTCGGGTAATTGTTCCAAAAAAAGGGTTTTTAGCACATTGTCACCAACATCATTACCAGCTGCTAAAGCTTTCATTGACTGAAGAAAATGAGATGGCTTCTGATCTCCAATAACCAATCCGCTAAACAGTTTTTTTAATTTAGCTTCTTCCGATATGGCAAACGTACTTATAAGACGGCTTTTTATTGCTTCATACTTATTCGTAGCTGGTGGAGACAGTAAAATTGTCACCAATAAACTTTAAATAGGAAGATTCCAAAGACGAAATTACATGAGAATACTTTATTTCATCTCGCGAAATTTTTGATATGTGAAATAATGATTCAATTTGGATGAACCATAATTGTGGTTGTTCACTCCAAAACGGTGGAAGTTTTTGAATAGTTGCTGATGCTACTGCCACTTCCGCTGGATTGTTCAATAAATCATTTTGCTGAAGACTGCGTGTTGCTTGTCCAGTTGGAGGCACTTTATCCATAGGAGTCGGAGAATGTCTTAAGGACATGAGGTCACCAAAATTTGTGGGTGTTTCCACAATATAAAAATAAATAAAACACGTCCGACTCAAAGAAATTCAAAATCAACAATTACAAAATTTTATTAAAAAAAAATAATATTACAAATTATAAAATCAAAGCTTACTATTTATAAATAAAAATTAAAAACAAAGTATGTATTTTGAAAGGTGCCACAATATGTATGTACATATCGATGGTCTTAAGTAGAAAGGCCCTAACTCGAAAGTGAGTTTTTCAATGATTCCAATATATTTCACATGAATACATAAATTGCAATAGTGTAAAAATAACGCTTTTGCAAGCAGTTGTACTGTTTCTATCATGTTTTTACCTTCTCCTGTAAAGTTATAATTATTTGAGTTATGTGCATGTATATACATCCGTATGTACCCTATAGGAACTCAAAATCATTTATAAGTAGCACAAAACTGGTTTTTGAATAACCACATCTAGTTGATTAAGTGATTTTTTCCTTGTCTCCGACCCACTATTTTAACACAGGCATGTCATAGGCGGTAGTCAATTGTCCATCTCTGCATGACTTTTAAATTGACTACTAACTACTTACTTTTCAACCACTTTGAAGTCAATATTATAGTTAAATATATATATACTTATGTGTATATATATATACATATATGCTATATATCGTCACCTTAAATGCAAACGGACGTAACTACACGAAAATTCGAAATCGACTTTCTGATTGATTATGTTTCATTTTATCAAACTACATGTTCACGCAAATATTTAGACCTCTGCGATCAAAAATGACGATTTTATTAAAGAAATTCAAACGGACGTAATTGCGAATGCATCCATTTTTTATTGCAAGGAACGTAACTAACATAAAAGTATATATATATATTTATAAAAAGGAAATAAATGGTTAAAAATATATAAGTATCCATACTACAAGTAAATTTCGAAAATAATTTTCAAGAACACTTTATTATTATTGATTTTGAAATGTTTGTTGTTTCTCCTGTAAAAAAATATAAAAGTGTAGTTACGTCCGTTTGCATTTAAGGTGACGATATATAATGTATATATATTTGTATATAGAAATAATTAGTATTTTTATATTTAAAACAAAACTACATACATACATTCATACGAAAGTTAGCCCTGCTGATAGAAAATATTATTATACATATTAGTATTGAATTTATTTTTATTTTTTCAACGCAAACATTTGACGTCTGACTTCATGGCATGCTTCTTTTGTTTCTTTTTATTTTCTTTTCATTTACTTATTTTGCTTTTACGTGTGCTTCTATGCAATACGTTTGGTTGATATCTGCATGAGATTTAAACCAATTTGTAGTCACTTGCAAAATAATTAATTTATAGCTAGTGTTTTTTGTCAATCGATTATTTTATTTACTACAGGGTACTCGTACATACATCCATACACATGTACGTATTTCTATAATTTCCACACAGCGAATCCGAAAAAAATATAAATATATACTGTGAATGTTATTCGATTCAGTATCTGTTTTAAGGATAAGAATCAAATATATTTATTAATTAAAAGTGGTTTGAACTTTAAGAATTATTGTTATGCAGGGCGTTTCAAAATGAAGTTTATGGTAGGGAGGTTTGTAATTCATGTTGCATATTTCGACAAACAGGCTGAGTTCCAAAATGTCAATTGCTTTGTCTTGCAACAAAGTGAAGTGTTTCATAACTCCGCAGTGCAAAGCATTAACATTACTCACCCTTTCCAAACGTCGCACAGTGGAGCCAAACCCCATTTTTTGCGCATTAGTTAATATAGTAAGGCTCACTAAATTTAATGTGGATAACTCTAAAAAAAAGTACATGTTTTGACAAAATATTAGCGGTATACGAGGGGGAAAAGGGGTACCCCTATAGATAGAATAGGGGGAAGATCTGGTCCAAAGACAGGCATTGCGACACCTGATGGATATTTTGTACCCCCATACAAAGTAATTATTATTTTTCCTATATCTGCCGAACTACAAGAGTGGGGCGCATTAAATTTGATGTGGATAGCTCTTAAAACAAACTACATGTTCCAACAAAGTCTTGGCGGTATAGGAGTGGGAGCTGGATATCCCATATAAAGTGATTATTGATTAATTTATAAATATGGTTCTTTTTATAAGAAATACCAAAGTAGGAACGAAATACATATAGAAGGTGCTTAACCAATAAAACAAGTAAACATGCATGATATTTCTATTAACGCACGCTCCTGATGAACTGCTTTCCATTGACTGACTTCGAATACGAATTATACAAGAGTAAGCATAAGAAAGTTAGATAAAGTCACTCACGTTATCGTTTCAAATCATTGAGCAGCATACATTTTTTTTTTCAAATAACGCAGATTCGTTCAATCTTTAATCACAGTGAAAATCACTGCCCAATTGAGCCCAATTTGAAAATTGGTCTCAAGCTCAAGCAGCCAAAGCGAACACGCACTCGGTGATCTCGCTATTAATTTCTTTGATGTCAAATTAAGCAAAAGGTTTGGAAATTTTATGACAGCAAGAATTTTTGCATTAACAATTATAAAATTTTTTTGTATAGTATTGCACTTCATTCCTCATTCAAAGACAATTTCACCAGTTATGAGTTTGCCTTGATAGCATCAATTTCAAATGCAACACAAAATGAAACCCTAAACAATACTCCAACAGCCTGTTTGCATAAACATGTTGCACAGTGTGTATACACCATTATAATCAGTGTTTTTTTTTAGCCCGATAGAAATTATGAAAGGTGTAACTGTTCAATAAACTACAATGCCTCTCACACTTTTTTACATCAAATTGCAATTGGTGAACACTTCGAAATTCATCATTGCGAAATTCGGCTCCCAAAAAATAACAAGAGCAAATAAAACACTTTTGCATTTCATCAAGCGGTTACTACACATTCAAAAATATCATAATTCTTTCTGCAAAAAAAAAACCGAATTCAATGCAAAGATCTGATAGAAGACGATAAGAAGAAATACGTTAAATATAAAATAAAATTTTAATGGGCATGCCTCCGCCCATTTTTTAAATGCAAGATTGTGTGTTTTTCAGAGCTCAGGGTGCGTATTAAGTCTTGTAAAAAGCGGTAAAATAGAACAATTTAAAATAAAATATAAAATTTTAATGGGCGTGACTCCGCGCATTTTTTTAAATGAAGGGTTGTGTCTATTTTAGAGCTCAAGGTGTGTGGTAAGTTTCGTAAAAATCGGTTAAGTAGAACTGCATAAAATATTATAATACATTTTAATGGGCGTAACTCCGCCCATTTTTTCAACTTTCAAATTGTGTAATTGCAAGAATCACAGTTGTTTTATAGGTTTCGCAGAAATCAAATAAGTAAAATTAAATAAAAAAATTGTGGGCGTATTACCGCCAACTTTCTTAAAATGGGACCAATGGGAAGAGCTATACCCTCTCAGGCAAAAAAAGAATTTCTACAATCGGTCTAAAATGTACCGAGTTATGAAGTAACACCCCCAAAAATAATCGAGACGAATGGCTAACCTCCTCTTTTTTTTTTGTTGAAGTCGGTTAAAAAATATTACAAGTTATGATTTGATTTATCGGTTACATAACTAGATTCGCCAAACCAGTTCACACAATATTGCAAAATACAATATTTCTAACCGAACTGATGAATACACCGACTTTATTCGTATTATAAATTTTTTAAAACCAATTCAATTTCATTTAATTCATTCACATTTTGGCTAATCTTGTCATTTCCAGGTTTAATTTTGATGAACATTTAAAAAAAAAACTCTCATACACATAAATGTCGTGTTATGTTCATTCTGTTTGAAGGTTCGAGGGGACATCTCTCAGTTGCTGGTAAGCATTATTTAATTTAAAACGTATTTTGCTGCTGCTCTGTTATCCTGCAATAATATCCTCAAGCTTATTCAACGTGTGTGTGGTGTGTGCGTGTGTGTGTACAGTAGTAAAAAGACAGTTTACTGGTTTAAAAAGAATTTATATTCCTTCCCAGCAAAAAATTTTCGAAATTTTGTAATGGGTAGTACTCTTTTAATGGCTTACAAAGTAACGAGTGGTACTTATTTATCTAATTATTTTATTTGCATAATAATGACTGTCATGTAATTAATAAAATAAGAACTTATTTATATCACTACGTGAAAGTACTTATTGTAGTACTTTCCAGTTAATAAGGAAATATGTATATCTAGAGAAATTTGTTACAAAATTTTATTCATTTCAAATAAAAAAATTAGAAAATATAGCAAATTAATTTTGAATAAGTTTAAGCAAAAATTAATCTATATTATTTTGCATATTTGTACGCAAAAAATAACCCATTAAATTTTGAGTACTTTTAGGCAATCAGTAATCTATTAACTTTTGTATGTTTGTAGGCAAAAAGTATAGGGTACCGCATACTTTTTGAACTTCTCAAACAAAAATAATGGGTTATTCAGTCAAATTGTAAGTACTTACGACTGAGGAGTACATACACTTTTTTGCATTCTAGTAGGCAAAGTTTTTTGCTGGGTTATTTTACACAATTAAATTGTGTGTGCTTGTGTGTGAATGTGGGTTTGTGTTCCACCCAGGAGAATATCAGTTTAAGCCAAACAGAGCGAGTTCTTATTTTTTCCTTTTCAAGGATGTTTGTCACACATTTCCGCCATTTACAATCTTTTCCCACATCTTTATTGCTTCGCATTTTAAATCATTAAATTCTGCCTTGGCTGTTAAAACGATATTAAACTTAATTTTTAATGTAAATAGGATATTCTTATTTCTCATACCTAAGCGGGATCAAATATTTAGAGTGGCGTGTATCAGCAGCAGAAAAATTCATGCAAACCAAAAAATGAACAATTATCATTCGAAATGAATGTGAGCTGAGAGCCAATTTTATTAAAAGTCGAACAATAGCAAACCATTTTAATTGCATTTGATTATTTCCTTGCTAATTGCACTTATTTACTAATTTATTAAATGAAAAGAAAAAATTACACAGAAATGATATCACACAAATAATTGCTGGTCCAAATTATTATTGCAACAATTCGCATCATAATCAAATGACACCTGCTCTGCATCATCGTTGGCTGACAAGCAGAGCAAAACATTTTAATTATAATCAATTAAAAAATAAAATAAAGCAAAAAACTTTTAACATGTCATTGTAATTAAAACTATTGATTTCGAAATACTCGTATTTCAATTGTAAAAGTAAAATTATGATCGCTAAAGTCTATAAATACTTGTCGCTTGAAAATTTTATGTATCACTCTGGCGTTTGTTTTAAAAATTTTTGCAAAATTTTGTCTTAATAGCTTAGCTACAGAATTGAGATGTAAATATTTTTAACAGACATATTTTTAACTAACTTAAGGCTCCATTAGTCTTTACTTTCTATTGCTGTTCTGTACTGTGCCGTTCTGCTTCTAAGTTTTAATACTTACTTTTTCTGTAATCACTTATCAGCTGTTTTTGACACAGTTTTCCACTAATGTGATGAGTTTTGCATTGGCCATTGCTATATTTGAATATAATTTTTTGTTTTTCTGGTAAAAATAATTTTTTCACAATTCAGTTTATTCAATCACAATTTATTTGAAAATAATTTTATTTTATTTAGGCTGTCACTTACATTTTCTTAACCATTTTTTGATTTTCAAAGGTTGAACCGAAACAGAACAGAACGAAACAGAACGACTTGTATAAGATTTGTATAAACAGAGTCAGCTGATTCGTAACAGAACAGAAAGTAAAAACTAATTCTAATAATTAGTTTTCTCCTTTTCTTTTTAATTTTGCCCCTTTTTTTTGGATAAATCCCCTATTTGGTGCTACTTTTTGAGAAATGTCATCGGTCACCCTGGATCTGATTAGCTGTTGTGCTTTTGTCGGTGTGAAAGCACAAAAGCTCTTTTCTAAAAGTTTACAGATTGTGCATATGGCTTGAAATAAGCAGATTTAGGGCCATTATTACAACTTAAAGTTAGTTAAAAGTAGGATTTTGTTGGACTTATAAAACGCTATTCATTATTATAAATTTAATTTAACTTACCAGGAAGGATACATTTGCCTTTAACTTACCGCTCATTTTAGGTTAAGCTAAAATTTTACTGATGAAAAACTTTTTATACGTCCAATAAAATCCTACTTTTAACTAACTTTAAGTTGTAATAATGGCCCTTAGTCACATTGCAAACAAATGAGAGAGACCACGCCCATTAATTTTTCTTTGATTTTGTACACTTTTACTCATCCGATGGTCATGCAAATTGTAGATTAGTTCCTTTGGCTCCTTATAAGGATCATAAGGCCTCTTACTTGAGGTTTCGTTAATCTCTGCTTATTTTAATATGAGAAGCGCCTCTGCACCCAATCCTGGATCTTTGGCTGTCAGTACGTCTCCAGTTGACAGTGACCGCCCATGGTCGGTCTTCAGCTAATAAAAGGGTACGCCACGTGTATGGTAGGTTGACCGTTGTGCAGGAGAGCTTAAGCTGGTCAATACTGTTTTTTTTTAATTTAGATTGTTTGTGAAAAGCTATAGAGTGCCCCTAGATCAATGAAACTTGGCAGAAATATGTCTTATAGATCAAAGGGGGAAAACTTCCCCTCAGAGGACTTAATACTACCTCTGAAAAACTAAATTTTTTTCTTCACTTTTGCCATACTTTTGTTCAGCAAATGCAACTTTTAACGTCGGCGAAAGTTCAAAACTCTAAACTTGGACCCAAGAGACCGTAAGATGCCATTTTCGTCACCGCGTCTTTTTTAGGGCGGTGACAAAAATTTTATTTGCAAAAATAATATAAATATTAAAATAAATATTATGCCTTAATATCATAAAAATTAAATTGTTGTGCTTTTAGGGGCAGGGAGAAGTATGTCTTCCCTCAAATTAAAACATTTCAAGACTGACAAAAAGGTTTCTCACTCATATTTATCTACGCAAGATGAGCAAAAACAGAAAAAAAGGTGAAATTTTCAAAAAATCACTAAAAGGAAATGGAGCAAACTTGCTTCTAAAATTAAAGATTTCAAATCTTATTGTAATACGAGTATAAAACATAATTATAAATGTAACTATCTTCACTTTTAAAAATCTTCTTCTTGTTTTTTTTTTGCAAAAAAGTTTTCAAATTTTTTATTTTTTTTTGTTTTTAAACGAATTATTTCAGCATTAATATTGAAAATAATTTTTTTTGTTTTAATAGTAAAAATAATTTTTGAGCAAATATTTCAGCCAAAAAGAATTTAACGTATTACGAGTACCTTCATTCGTTTAGCCATATAAACATGTTAAAACCGAAAAAAGCATTAAAAACTCTTGTAATTTTCCTTACTTTCTATCTCAGAGCTAGAAATCATGTTGATGTTGATGTTGTGTATCAAACTGCGTATTTAATTCTTAAGATTTCTTTAAATTCATTTTTGCCTTTTTGTCCAGCTTTTTAGCTCAAATAGTCCTCTGTGCGATGTCAATTAAATAAAATATTTTTACATGCATTAAACTGCGTTTAGATGTGAAAGTACTTGCATGGAAGTTCTGTGTATGTATTATTAACGAAAATTTCGCAAAAATGCCCGACTGTCTTGCAACTTGCATGTTTAATTTTTAGTGCAGAGCTGTCCATAACATCAAACAATTTAGTTTGAAGGAAACCAGATAGTATTGAGCATTACTCGTATTATTTCCATGATATTTATGTCTCAAAACTTCATTATTGTATTGAGCTTTTCGAACTTGCTCTTGCACGTGTAAACCCTGGGCTACCTATAGTTGTATTCAAACTTTGTTAGTCTAGACTATCGATTAGTCTAACGATGCACGAATGGCAAAATTTTAAATAATACGATGAACGAAAATTTTATGTATATGGGCACTTCCACGGGAAAGTCCACTTTTTTGTCACGTGCGACAGCAAGTAATTAAACTTATATTTCAGAACAATATGAAGCGATTTTTCTTAGCTCATGTGTAAATACATAATTATATAAAAAAGTAAAAAAACTTTATTTTTGTGTCGCACGCGACTAAATATTGACATGTCTGTGGAAATGCCTATACTACATGCTTGCAAATAATTAAAAAAAAAAAACACAGTTGCATTGAACTTTGCGTGCGACTTAAATGCTTGCAGCAAATAGTCCTCCATAATAAGACATACTGCATAGAATTTTTTTCTAACATTTTACTTTCATGCAAGCATATGTTTGTAATTCACTTATAATTTTAACACACATTTTGTTTGATTCACTAAACGTTTCGTTTTGTACTATTATTTCCAAAAAAATAAAAACAAATTCCTTGCTGATATGTATTGAAGCGCATTTTTTAGACAATTATTTATCTGATCCAGTACACATGTCGGAATACAATAAAAAATTTTCATAATGATCTTTTTTTTCTGTAAAAAACATATAAATTAAGTAAAATGATTTTTCTGAATTATCAATTTTTTTAATGGTTCGTATTCATCATAATAAGTTTTGTTTTTTCCAATAATTCCAAATTTTAATATTAAATTTTCTATTAATAATATTATTGCTTAATTAATTAATTTTACTTTTGTAAGCAGCACATGCTCGAAATCATATTCAAAGGTCAAAACGATCAATTATATAGACATTTTTTAAGAAAAATAAAAATAAAACTCAACATATGTATGTAAAATTTATAATGAGATTTTTCAATAGAATTCTAATAAAAAGCAGTCATAATTGGTCCTCGTTCACACTATGAAACATTTGCTGCAACACTTTCTGAAATTCTATTTTGAAACTGCAATCGTAACCACACTATGAAGTTTATGTTGCGCAGTTGGAGTATAATTATACCTTGCTTAATTCCCTTTCTCAAGCTCAAAAAGTATGCAGTAAATGTTTCATAGTGTGAAACAACACATCTGGAAATCATAAAATTTTTTCATTATTTAATTTCAATTTTAATATAAAAATTGCTGCTCTAAAGTTATTTTACTTAATCACTAGGGTTTGGGATTTCCCGGACTTTTGCACTTCCCGGGAAACGGGAATTAAAAAATCAAGTTCCCGGGAATTCCCGGGATTCCCGGGAAAAGCTAATTTTCTAAATTAAATACATTTATTAAATGAAAGTTGGTGAAATTTCGATTGTTTTATTAATGTAAGCATTCTTTTGAAATAAAAGTTAATAAAAAAGCAGTTCTAAGACAAATTTTTAAGAATTTTTAATTGAATTTAAGCAAATGGAATAAAGTTATTACACAGCAAAAGATCACATAAAAACCAATTGAGGACTGTTACCACAATTAGTAGACAATTTTCTAATAAGACCTACCTTCATTTTAATAAGAATTTGCCTTGCTTGTTTCTCATTCCAGGCGGTTTCTTATCGTTAAGTACAAGCAGGTTACAGTACCATACTGCGCTGCGCCGAATTTTGAATACCCTGAGCCACAGTATGTCTAAGTGTCTTTCATTTTATTTCTCCTAAAATATTTTCTGCAGGGTTTCCATAATAGCGTCTACTTGTAATCAATTTAAGTTTCGTCAACTCAGAGTTCTTACAGCTTAAAATTTTCACTACACTTTTCAAAATTTGTTCACTAATTAGGCGAAAAATCACTTCAAGATCGCTTAGCATCGAATTATTTACTTTAGGAAACGATTATATCATTGCAATCATTGATACTTATACAATTTATTCCACTTTTTTTAGGAGATATGGTATGACCTCAATTTAATGGAATTTTTATGAAATTTCAGACTAGATTTGAATAGCTCACATTTTTGTTTTATATTAAAAAAACATGGACATTTTACTTCTTGTTTATCGGAGTCGAAAAAATTCTTTCTTTCTTACAGTTACATTTAAAACAAAAACTCAATTTAAATTTTAAGATTAAAAAATTTCCTTCGAATAAGGTACTCGTATATGTAAGTGTTTAAACAGACGATGAAAAACGTGTCAACGTTCGTGTAAATTTGCTCATACAATCATTCAAACGAACTTTTGTAATATATAAAAAAATAATAAGTTTTTATATTAAAGTAAAATTGGATTATAAATTCTATATATTTATGAAATAACATGCACTTTAAATTTCCCGTTTTCCCGGGAAAATCTCAAAAATTTCCCGGGAATATTAGACAGACATTTCCCGGGATTTCCCGTCCGGGAATTCCCGTTTCCCAAACCCTATTAATCACCCTTATCGATTATAAAAGACGAACATTTTGTTCACTTGAAATGTTTCCCGTGAACAAAAAAACATGGTGAACAAAATACTGTTTCCTTACACCGAAAAAAAAATATCGTTGTTTGGTATAGTATCTTAACTTAATAATGTCATTCATTCAATCATTTACTTAATTGAAATAACAAACATTTTAATTTTTCTATCAGATTTTAGATTAATCTTAAAATAATATTTAGTTAATCAAAATAATAATTAATCAATAATTCTGCTTATTCGTTTGTTATGCTTAGGCCCCAAAGCCTGTTTGTAAATTCATCGCTACGCTGCATCTAATGCATGTGTGCCATGGTAAAAATTATAGCAGGTACTTGCATGGCTACAACAAAATTGCAACAGCAAAAAACAAATGCATTTTGTTGGTATAAACAAACAAATATGTGTCAGAAAATTAAAGCATAATTGCAGATGCGCCATTCATGCATGATTATAATCATTCAGTGTTGCCAATATGTGTGTAATTACACAATTTGTGTAACTGATACTCTCATGAGTAGTCCATATAATTAGATTTTATAACCTGTGTGTAATTCTACTTTGGGTTTTATTTTTATTTATTTCTGTTTTAATTTTAGCCTATACAAAAGATGTGTAGTGTAATTTTTTTCAATGTGTAATTGGAGACACAGTCGTGTGTAATTTCATTGGCAACACTGTAATCATTTTATTCACAACACATACACTAACATTTTTGTAGCTTGTAAACGAAGTTTGACAACTTTTTGTATTGTAAACATTAACAGGCTCGGCTTGCGCATGTACCTGGTATAATTGTACCATGGTGTGTGCGATTGCAGAGCTCAGCTGATACAAATCAGCTGATGCAGATACTCTTATTTGAAGCTTAGACAACAAAAAAAATCATATGTTTACAATTTGGAACGCGAGAATATTAAACATTGATAAATTAATAATAAATTTATTTTTTAACTTGAACGAAATCAAAAATTAATTAATATAAGTATATCAATCCATAAAACAAAAGAATCTTTCAAAATTTATGGAATGTGTTAAAATTTACTATAAAACACTGGCTGTACGAATTATCGCCCAAGTGCAAATCGCCCGAAGCAGCTAAATGAAGGAAGAAGGAACGCCCAAAATTGTTGGGTGATTAGTCATTGTGAAGAAATACCCACAAAAAAGTGAACCATTACCCAAAAAAAGGTGAAGAATAACCCAAAAGTATAAAATGCATAATAGCCCGAAGTTTTTGGGAGTTTGCTCATTATGTACAACCACCCGAAGTTGGAATGAATAATCGTCAAAAATTTTTTTGGGGTTCCTTAACGTTTTGCAAAAATTTGGCAATTATTTATTGTGAACAAATAAATATCTAAAAATGTTTAATCGCCCAAAGTCGATGAAAAATCACCGAATTTCTTTACAACAATTTTTGGGCGATGCAACATTTTTTATCGGGCGATAATTCGTACTGCATAAAACACTAACTGGGTGATATATTTATATTAAAAAAAATAAATATATGCATATGTACATATCGTTAGCTTAATATAGAAAGGCCCTAACTCATTATTTTTTTGAAAACGAGATTTTTGCCTTTTTTCGATACATTAGACGTTCTTCTATCGGAATATACAAAAAATTCGATTTCAAAAAAATAATGAGTTAGGGTTTTTCAATATTAAGGTAACGATATGTAAGAAAGAAACTACATTCTTAGTCATCCGCTGCAATTGCCATTTTTGCGATGAGTGCTTAAGGTTTTTTGCTCATCATACACCTAATTTAGACGATGAAACTTATGAAGTCTATTTTTCTTACTAGCGGTCTCCACTAGCCAAGAACATGGTATGAACATCATGTCGGACATCACAAATGGCTAATGGAGACCGCTCATGTCCAACTTTCGTCCATGCTCTGACATGGATGCCCGAACATATGTCTGAGCAACAATGCTCGCCATGAGATTCTCAGTCATCAACCATTTGCAACAGAAAGAACAGAGACAGAACAAAATCGGTAAATATTCCGTCTTTATTGCACTAGTGCAAAATACTTTGATATGCCTGAACATGGACATTGCACGTATTTACCACAACAAAGAAGTTGATGAATTTTTAACAGATGCTCTGCTGGCGTCATGTTCATGTCATGTCCAAGTCGCTGGTTAGTGGAGACGTAAGGTTAATTCCCTTTTGAAAATGCTACCAAAAATCATTTGCAATTTTAATTTTTAATAAGAAGATTAAGAATATTGTAAAGGAAAATATGAAAAAAAAATTATGAAGACAGAATTCGACTCTATATCGTTCGCTAATAAACCAAAAACTATTTCCAAAAATAAACGTTATAAGTTTCATCGTGTGAATTACCTGATATACTCCGGAGTTGCATTTTAAAATTCCTAAGACTATAAGTGTTGCCAATTATGTATTTGGATGGAGGATTTCCGAACAGGCGCTTATTCAGCATAATTTTTAGCTTATTTTGGTCAATATTTCAATTATTGGTTTGCTTAATTCAATCGATAGATTAATTGATTTTGAATTTATTTTCAAATAATATTTCGATGCAATTATTGAAATAATCTAAACGAAATCAGACATACTTTTAATTACTTTTTTAATTGAGTTTATTTTTAACATTCTGATGATTGATAACATTGCTTTCATTAATACATGCAATATTGCACAACTTTTTTATACAATCAAGCATTTTGATGATTGAAATCATTTTTTTGTTAACTTTTTCTGTGTAAGTAAAAAAAATAAATGTATCATGCTGCTTATTATGTTGTATAATATTTTAAATGATGCTTATTAATGCATTAAGCATATTTAGGACCAACTAAACGACTAGACATGACGCTGGTAACAATTGTTGCCGTGGAAACTGCAGCAGCATCATAAGCAGCTGCTATTTATGTAAGTATTAATATCTATTTCATATTATTACTTATTTAAAATGTACTAATGCCATATAAAATTATTAAAACAGAATCAATTTATTTCTTTATATGAATTCTTAGAAGTATCCAAAAATTTTAAATGTGATATGAATGGTACCATATCACATTTTTGGCAGCTCATTTGATCATTGTTTTGTTTTTACAAAAATGCAAATTATTCTTATTTAATGACCGAATATATATTATACTATAATTTACAATTAAAGAAATTTGGAAAATTGGAATAATTATTATAATCGGTAGCATTTAAAAGTTTATGTATGATCACGTACAAGTGTGACTCATTTGGTTGGCTTATTAAAAATTTAACTTTTTTTCAGTTGATGTTGGCTTAAGTTTATCAATTAATTGTATTCTACATCAAATATATAAATTATACAGCAAAATTTAAATGGCAATTCATGATGAATCCGCTTTTGTATCGAAAATAAATGAGAAAACAATTAATTAATCACAAAACTGTCATAATTGTCGATGTCATATCGCACAAGTTAAACAACAAAAAGTTCGCTTTGCTTAAAATGATACTCGTAGATGTAAAAAAAATTAATAAAATATAATTGAAATAATAAGTGTAAAATAGCAAATGAAACACGTGTAGGTCGGTCACATTTAAGTATTTTGTTTTTGTAAAATTAATATTTATTAAGTCTAGATAATTTGAAATATACAAAAATTATAAAAGCACGTATGGTATACCTTCTGATACGAGTAAACAAAAACAGAACAATTAAGATTTGACTTAAATATAGATTTTTTTTGCAAAATATTTTCAAAGGTTACTAACCCAATCATACAAATTAAATTTTAAGCGATTGCAATTCAAATTTGATTTATTTATTAAATTTTAGTCAGAAAATAGTTACTATTATAATGCCGACGACATAAGAAATAAATTTATTCAAGCATTTTCTATATTTTCTTTTTCTAAAAGAAAAAGAAGACTTGTAGTAACGTCTGTACTCTGCATTATATTCTGAAGCTTTTTCTATATTATTTTGAGCTGCCAGTCCTTTGTAATCGTAGTTTCGGTAATTTTAATTATAGGAACACAACTGGGACGAACGACGAATTTTTTAGTGCGAACTTTCGTCATAAGAAATAAAACACATTTGTGCATATGAAAATGAGCACAACACCGCCGTACAACGAAATTCGTCGTGCGTGACGAGTTCTGAGATAGATTTATTTTTAATTTGTACCCCGACGAACGACGAAAAAACAATTTTCTCTCTCTCACTCTCTGTCTTTGTACACACAACAAACAAATTTATCAAATATAAGAGAGGAATTCGATGAGTAAATTCGTCGTTGTTGTGCTCCACACGACGAATTTACGCAGCGAACTCTTATCGAAGAATTCGTCGACGTGGACGAAATTCGTCGTTCGTTCCAATTGTGTTCCTAGCATAAGGCAACTGGAGAAAGTTGCCACTCATAATACTATTTTTAGTTTTGGTTGCATTTCCAATTAATAAGGCATCTTAAGTTCGGTTGCCAACCACAATCGAGGTTCTTTGGATCAGGATTAATAGTGATATCGTCGATTGGTTATTGGTTTGCGGCACAGTATATTCAAAATACATTATGTCTGCAGCAAACCAATAACCACCCGACGATATAAAGACAAAAAATTCAAATAATTAATCAAAAATTTAATTGATACATAATGGGATTAGTTACGAGTGTCGTATGACTACTTCGTCAAGGTTTAAAGAAAAAATGTTGACATGTGCTTTTTTAATTGTTAAATAAAAGTTCAACTGACTTAATTAAGTTTTTAATTAACCTTATTATCTTAAACTAAGTTTTAAATAATAGTTTAATCGACTGCATTAAAAGTGTTAATAGGAGAAACTGTTTGCTGTGCAAGTATATTAGGGCTATAATCAAATTTTTGGCATATTACCACGGAGTGGCCAAGAATGTTTTAGCAATGAAAACACCTGTCTCCCGTCGTTTTGCGAAAAAAAACCTCATGCAGGGAACCAAATTTCTAAAACCTTCCAAGAAATTTTGAACCGCTATGAATTGTAAACCGTAGGAAAATTTTTAAATAAATTCCAAAATAGCATTTGAGTGATACGTATAGGAATGAATACAAATATCAGGTGTATATTTTTTTAAATTTCCGTGAGATAAAAATGTTTGTTTTCAAACTTCAACCCGATCCCTGCGTGAACTTTTTTAACGATCCGAAAAAATTATCATATTTTTTATTAATAACTTTTAATGCTCTACACGACTATACTATGACGTTTTTGATATTCGCAAAAAGTGTGAAAAACTTATAGAGCCCTAATGTACATACATATATACAGTACGTACATATATGTTGTGCTGATGCTATTTGAAGTGTCAACTCTAGATTACAAAAAAGTATTTCAACTTATTTAAGATTTTATAATATTTAGTGATATATTGTGATATATATTTATATGTACATATATGTTATGTGGCAGCGCTAACTTAGTTAAGTATAAAAAAGAACTCTAGTTAATTTTTGCAAGAAACTAAGAAAAAAAATTTTTATGAAAACTTTCAGCTTGTCATTTTATTCATCACTGTTTTATAAAAATCTTTTAACACACAAGCACATTTGCATAAATTATCCGCACATTCTTCACCGAATGCATACAAATTGTATTCCGGGAGGATATGAATTAGGGATGTAACGAATGTTCGCATTCGCTTTCGCATTCGCAAATAATTCGTTTACTTTTGCTATTTGCATTCGCTTTTGCATTCGCCTAAAATGTATGCGAATATTTCAAGCGAATACTAAAGATAAAAAAATTTTGTACTTCTTTTACGAAAATAGTTTACGATGAACAAACATCAAAAAGACGAAAATTATTTGAAACCAGCATGAAAAAGATGCATGTACTTACATGTAAAACTTTAATATTTTAGCGGAAAACTTTTCTATCAATAAGTTCTCATACGTATCAAAATGAAACCAAAATCCAGTGGTGTTTGGAAATATTTTTCAGTTTCAAACTTTTGAACACCATTCATTACTTCGTACAACAATATTAACTAGTCCTTATTTGCTGTAAATTCCACGCGAAACACGCCACTGATATTATTTCTTATGAAAACGTAAAATGTTGAAGATATATTTCATATGTTTTTCCCAAGATAAACAGAGTACTACTTCTGCAAATTTTTTTGCAGGAATAATTTAATCCAAGTTTTCTTAATATGTACATATTTAGCAGCATTTCACATGAAATGTTGAACAGAGTACCAGGCTTTAGGACCAAAGTATGAATGGGTGGATTGCCATTGTGTAAACTTGTTTTTAATTATCATCTAGACTTACTCTTAAAAAAATTTATTTGCATGTGATATTTTAACGAATTGTAATATTTGCATTCGCTTTCGCTAAAATGGTATTCGTTACATCCCTAATATGAATAAAAAGTATCCAGGAAATACTCGTATGTATGCATGCACATTCTAATGAAACAAGTTTCTCTCTTGTTTTAATTACTCTTGCAAATTGTAAATTAGATTATACCAAGATGGGATATATTTTCATAAACATGTGTATTGTCGTATCTTCATCATGACAATTGTCATTATCATGTCCTTATGGTTGTATTTCTTATATTGAAAACTTAATATGGCAATAAATACATACTATGGCGCGTAGTCATAATCAAAACAAAGTACACTTTAAGAAGTTAAAACCAGTATTACCATACAAAATACTGGTTTTAATTTCTTAAAGCGTACTTTGTTTTGACTATGACTACGCGCCAATATCTTTATTTAATTGTTGTTTTTATTCTATAAAAATTTTGACATCTCCTTATATATTTGGTTTTAGAATTTGATCTTTATAAAGCTCCAAAGTAATTGATATTAATTAAAGAATGTACCATCTATTACCCGGATAATACACACACACTGTCGCCAAGGTGGCCAAAAATGAAAAAAATTAGTTTTAAGTTAAAACGAAGAAATTACTTTGTTGCATGTGCAATATTCTAATTAAGTAAAATAAAAAGGAACTGTTTAAAAAAGATTTATTTTTTAAAGAGTTTTGACGATTCAAATGCAACGATTTTAAGCCAGTATTAAACTATTTGAAAATATGGTACGGACACATGCAAACTTTAACAGGTTAATTAAATTTTTTAGATATTGCACTACAACTTCCAATAAAACAGAAGGGGAATATTGCTATAATATGGTTACAATATATTTTTTCTATATTTTGGGAAGGACACTAGTCCTTTAAAATTAAATGGCCAAATTGTGGGTTTCTTTTATCTATATTGTGTCTAGTTAAACATTTAACTGACTATAAGTGAAGAAAATTTTTTATTTTCACATTTTTGAAAAATGACATTTTGGAGGTATGCGTATCCTTTCTCTGGACTGACCGAAACTAGTGTCTATACACAATTTCATTGAGTTACAATTATTTTTCTCTCTGTTATGGTAAGTTTTTATTTCAGGATATATGGGAAGGAGACGAATCCTTGGAAATTAAATGGCCAAATTTTATGTGTGATTGTATTTTACCAATTAAAGCGTGTGTTCCTAATTTCATTTCTTTACCATAACTCCTTCTATTTTTGCCCGCTCGTTATATGAACTCACGACACTGTGCGACATGGCGATATTAATAAAAGAATATTGGTCCTCATAGTGATTACCGTACTTCAACTTCGACTACGATATTTTGATCTTAAATAAAATAAAATGATCATAAATTTTGCTTGTCATTTTGGCCTGTAAGTACATTCAATGACAACCAAAGGTTCTAAAAAGTTATTAGAAAAACCAAATAGGCAACACATGCTGAATAATATTATTTGTTGATTTTTCAAAAGGTTTCTCAGCCCACTGTGATTGTAGTTTTGTAGTTCTCAATAATCTCTTGAGAGTTTGGCTGCGTTCGTAAATGCATCACTGCGCTGCAAATGTAAATTTAAATATTCTCAACTGGTTCACTGGAGTAGATAACTCACAAATAAATGTCAAATATGATGTACAAACACGATTACTACTAAAACAGATTATCAGCGAACTTGTATTACATTTTAAATAAAAGTTTGCATGTATGATGCAGAGCAGTGATGCATTTACGAACACACCCTTTTTTCATAAACATTGAGGTGTACTGATGTGATAAACCAACAAGCTTTTAAACTTTCGATAGAAACAACAACATACCTTTCCCTTGCACAAATGGAGCTTGTACTGTATTTTACACTTCACTTTGCATGAATTTTCCTTTAGTGGGAGGTGCAGCAAATTTTAAGAAAATGTGCAGCCATTACTTGTTTGATTTCAAAAAAAAATTAATTTTTCTCTAATGCCGAATGGTGTCAATCAAGTTTTCAATAAAACTGTTGAGGCGCTGATTTCAATCATATATCCTGTACATACACTCCTCACACGCCTTGTGATTTAAATTTTCAGCAAATAGATTTTGGCATCCCATTTATTTCATATGAAATTTTTGAATTCTGGGGGAGGAAATAAAAATAAACTTTTTTAACCTGTTCCTAAAATAGATTAAATTGTAAGTCATTAACAATTTCCTGTTTTATTTATTGCCTGGCTACTTTGTTTGATTCAAAACAATATATCTGCACAGTGTAACACTGCAAATTAAAATATAAATAAAAAACGCACACTCACACACAAACATACATACATGCACAATAGCAACCGGAACAGAGATGGGCGCATGAAACATTTATCGCTTATAAACAGGGTGGCTGATAAATTCTGCTGCAAAAAGAAACTCAAATAACTTTTCTATAATTTGTATACATACATAAATTATTAAGGGGGTCCATGAGAATGTTCAAAAGTCTCGCAAACAGTGCAATTGTAAATTTTTACACTCTTGTAAATAAAATATCAAAAATTGTATAGAAATTTATTTACACAAACCTGTTAAGTTTGCCCAATAATTTTGACTCGTAAACTTAAACTGTGCAATTGTGCTATTTGTAAACAAAAACTTCTTCTGCCTGGCTCACGATGTCGACAAGAAATTTTCGTTCGCTTATTTATATTGAAAACAAAAACAAAATAAGAAAATTTGTTTTTGTTTTCAATATAAATAAGCGAACGAAAATTTCTTGTCGACATCGTGAGCCTGGCAGCTTGTTTTTTTTATTTCTTTAGGCATTTTTAGACACACACACACACTTTTTTATTTATATTGAAAATGGCTTGAAATTTTTTATTTTATTATTATTATTAGATGAACTTTTTGACGTTTGTTTAAAATTTACATTAACTGTTTGCGCAAAAGTTCAAAAGGGGCTTCAAGAAACAAGTTTCGCAAGTTTTCCCAATTGCATAAATGCCAATTGTTAGAGTTCTCATGAAAACCCTTATCGATTTTTATTTCATTTGATGGATAGTTTTTTTTATTAAGTATTTTGATTGGATTTTAAAAATAAGTGATTTAAATGAGAGACGCATGAGTAGGGTTTGGGAAACGGGAATTCCCGGGCGGGAAATCCCGGGAAATATCTGTCTAATATTCCCGGGAAATTTTTGAGATTTTCCCGGGAAAACGGGAAATTAAAAGTGCATGTTATTTCATAAATATATAGAATTTATAATCCAATTTTACTTTAATATAAAAACTTATTATTTTTTTATATATTGCAAAAGTTCGTTTGAATGATTGTATTTACACGAACGTTGACACGTTTTTCATCGTCTGTTTAAACACTTACATATACCTTGTTCGAAGGAAATTTTTTAATCTTAAAATTTAAATTGAGTTTTTGTTTTCAATGTAACTGTAAGAAAGAAAGAATTCTTTCGACTCCTATAAAGAAGAAGTAAAATGTCCATGTTTTTCTAATATAAAATAAAAATGTGAGCTATTCAAATCTAGTCTGAAATTTCATAAGAGTTCCATTAAATTGAGGTCATACCATATCCTAAAAAAAGTGGAATAAATTGTATAATAATCAATGATATAATCGTTTCCTAAAGTAAATAATTCGATGCTAAGCGAAGTTGAAGTGATTTTTCGCCGAATTAGTGAACAAATTTTGAAAAGTGTAGTGAAAATTTTAAGCTGTAAGAACTCTGAGTTGACGAAACTTTAATTGATTACAAGTAGACGCTATTATGGAAACCCTGCAGAAAATATTTTAGGAGAAATAAAATGAAAGACACTTAGACATACTGTGGCTCAGGGTATTCAAAATTCGGCGCAGCGCAGTATGGTACTGTAACCTGCTTGTACTTAACGATAAGAAACCGCCTGGAATGAGAAACAAGCAAGGCAAATTCTTATTGAAATGAAGGTAGGTCTTATTAGAAAATTGTCTACTAATTGTGGTAACAGTCCTCAATTGGTTTTTATGTGATCTTTTGCTGTGTAATAACTTTATTCCATTTGCTTAAATTCAATTAAAAATTCTTAAAAATTTGTCTTGAACTGCTTTTTTATTAAGTTTTATTTCAAAAGAATGCTTACATTAATAAAACAAACGAAATTTCACCAACTTTCATTTAATAAATGTATTTAATTTAGAAAATTAGCTTTTCCCCGGAATCCCGGGAATTCCCGGGAACTTGATTTTTTAATTCCCGTTTCCCGGGAAGTGCAAAAGTCCGGGAAATCCCAAACCCTACGCATGAGTAAAGTACATATGTGTGCCATCATAAAAAAATGCTCATAACTGCCTGCAGAGTTGATGGAAATGCTTCAATTTGTTGATTAAATCGATGGTTGCGATGAAACTACTGAAATGTTTTTTATTAATATTTATTACTTAATATGGAAATCTCATAACAAGGAGTTAATTTTTACTATTTATTACGCAGTGTTTAAACAACTTATTCGTGTGAATAAGTTTCTTTATTTTCAAAATTTCACTAAACCGTCAAAAAAAAAAACAATTTTTCACTGTTAGACCCATTTAAAAGTATAGAACAACACCAGAGTTAATTATGTGAAAAAGCTTTTGCTGGATATACTTACATACATATGTACATACATAGCAGAAATCCTGTTTCGGGTTTTAACTTGATGTTATTTAAACATTTTGTTTTGCAATTAAACGTGTTTGTTGTCTACTCTGTGCATGTGCATGTACATGCTTGTGCAAGTAGTGCAGATGTATGCAAATTTATTGGTTTCATTTATAATCTCTGTTTTAATTGTGTCTCTAGTTTTTTCTTTCATTTTAACTGCTCCAGCAAAAATTAACTTTTATAATGTTGATTAAAATCGTTTTGTTAGCAGGGCAACCGAAAGTGTACAGCGTCATAATTTTATATCTATATCTCGTACAAAAACTTTTCTTACTTAACTCCCTGCTTTGCTCATTTCTTTTAAACATTTACAGTATTTATAGAATCTCTAAATATAACACAGAACATCAGACAAAATAATTACTAGAATATCTGTTTCATTAAAATTAATCTCTCATTAAGCACATTTGCTTGATACTAAAGAAACAATAGATTTTTCTTTACTTTGCTATCTTACGCTACAGACACTAAAAGTTTTTTAAGAAGTTTCTGGTTGTTAAATTTTTGTTTAAAACTAAAAATATCTGCCATGTATACGGTGATATTAATGGGTACCACAGTGGTGCTGAAAGCAAAATTAGTTTCTTTTAGCAAATATTTATTTGTAACATTATTTTCCAGCATAAATTTCTAACAATGCAATATAATCCTTCAAGTAAATTAACAAAAAAAAATTGATTTTTTTTTAAAGATTAAATTTAATTTTATTACAGGTTTAAGTTGCAGAAAAAATTATAATTTGTCTCCTGTAGCGCTGCTATAACGAAATAGAACATCAGCAACAAATTTTGTAATGGTGGTTTTCGATGTTTGATGCAAATAGTCTTGAGTAAGTGTAAATGCAAAGTATCGTATCTTTTCCTTAAAATCCAACAACAAAATGCACACACAATCCAAAGAAAAGCTACGATATTTTGCATTTGCACTTACGCATTACTATTTGCATCAAACATCGAATACCATCAATGACTGTATTCAGAGTTTGATGCAAATGGTGTTGCAATGCAAAATATTTGCAATCCAACAGCAATGCTACATTATGGCGTTTTCACAGCACTGAATCGGGTAAAGCTTTTTTTTTCTATTTGTATTGCGTTCTCATCACTATATCTAAACAGCTGTCATTTACAAACAAGAAAATTAAATTAATTTAGAAAATTCATAAGCAACGCTTTCCGCGTGTTCTATTAAAATGAAGAAAAATAAGATAAAAAAAACCAAATAAAAGGTGGTCCATAAAAAATCTTAAATATACTTTAAATCATTTGGAAGCCTAAACAGAAATAGACCGAATTACCCCTATTATGGGAGTATATTTTTTTTTAAATTAGCTAAACTGTTACTCGTAAATATAAAGCACACTAGACACTGAATACCTCTCATATAATTTCTGTATAAGTATGCAGACCAACGCTTAAATTTTTTTCCACTTTTGCTTAGCAAATATCCTGCAGTTATTTCCACTGTGCCTATCTTTAAATGTTTATTAAAATACAAGTACAAAATTTATAAATCAATTTAAGACAATAGAAAAAAAAAATTCCAAGAACAAAAGATAAAAATATACTCGTAAGTATTTAACAGATTAATTTTAAATTTAAGTTTGAGAAAAGTTATGCAAAAGCACAATTTTTTTTAATTTGGAAATATTACAACGCAAACTCAGCCCTTAAGTGCATTTTCAAAATAATTGTATGAGAAAATATAATAGATTTCATTTAATACAGGGTGGCCCAGAATGGCGGAAATGGTTTGAATTCCTTATAACTTTTTTATTATAACTTTTTTTATTATTTTTCTTTTCAGTATTGTGTAAAGAAGGCTTGGGGAATTTGCCCAACAACTGAAACGGACAGATTACAAGCAACGACTTGATTATGCAAATTATTTTCGTCAAAAAGCAGAAGAAAATAACTTAATTATGAGCAACGAAGCTAATTTCCAATTAAATAGGTTCGTTAATAGGCAAAACTGCAGAATATGGGCTACGGAAAATCCTAGAGTAGTTAAACAGCGAGAATTACATCCACTTAAGTGAACCGTTTGGTGCGGTGTTTCGTCGAAAAGGATAATTAGCTTATACATTTTTTTGAAAATGAACACGATGCTGTCATTTCCATTACTGGTGTTAGATATCGTTGTTGAATTGTGTACTGTTCCATTTTAAATTTCCCAAGTCTTCCCTACAAAATACTGAAAAGAAAAATAATAAACAAGTAAGAGTGCTATATTCGTCTGTGCCGAATCTTATATACCCTTTACCAACGTACGTACATATATATAGTATGCAGACACATACATACATATTTGTTTTGTGAAAAAATTTATAATTTTTTTAAAGTTTCCATCTTTGGAGCTGTAATTTTAATTTTTCAAATTTCATACGCCAAACTTTTCTTTCAGAAGCATAAAATATATTCAATTTATAAAGAAAAAGAAAAAAATTTAGACCTATTTAATTTTACATAACACAAAAGCGTGAGTTTTCCAACCAACCCTGGAGTCATAATTTTGGATTTTTCTGATTATTGATACCGATCTAGTTTTTTAAAAAATACATAAAATATGTAAAGTAAACGAAGCAAAAACGAAATAAGAAAAAACTTAGTTTAATTTAATTCCTTTAATATTAAAAAATTCAGTAAAGTGCGACTTTGACTCGCGCAGTTTTTTTCAGTTTAAACGATTTTTTCAGTTTTGTTGCTTTTTTCTCATTTTGGCCATTTTTTTCTGTTTTTTTTTTCATTTTGGCGATTTTTTTTCTGTTTTTTGGGGGTTTATTTTGATTTTGGCGACTTTTTTTTCATTTTGGCGATTTATTTGGCAATTCTTTTTCCATTTTGGCGATATTTTCCTATTTTGGGATTTTTTTTCATTTTGGCGATTTTTTTTTCATTTTGGAGATTTTTTTTCTGTTTATGGGGCTTTTTTTATTTTGGAGATTTTTTTCATATTAGCGATTTTTTTTCATTTTGGCGATTTTTTTCGGTTATTTGGGGTTTTTTTTTGTTTTGGCGATTTTTTTTCATTTTGGCAATTTTTTTTATTTTGGCGATTTTTTTCTCTTTTTGGGGGTTTATTTTCATTTTGGAGATTTTTATCCTTTTGGCGATTTTTTTAATATTTCGATTTTTTTAATTTTGGCGTTTTTTGCATTTTGGCGATTTTTTTTCATTTTGGCGTTTTTTTTTCATTTTGGCAATTTTTTTTTCTGTTTTTTGGGTTTTTTTTCATTTTGGAGATTTTTTTCATTTTGGCGATTTTTTCCTCTTTGGCGATTTTTTTACTGTTTTGGGGTTTTTTTTAATTTTGGCGATTTTTTTCTGTTTTTGGGGCTTTTTTCATTTTGGAGATTTTTTTAATTTTGGCGAATTTTTTTTTTATTTTGGCGATTTTTTCCTGTTTTTGGGTTTTTTTTCATTTTGGCGATTTTTTTCATCTTGGCGACTTTTTTCATTTTAACGATTTTTTCCTATTTTTTGGGGTTTTTTTTCGTTTTGGCCATATTTTTCGTTTTGGCGATTTTTTTTTTCATTTTGGGGTTTTTTTCATTTTGGCGATTTTCTTTCATTTTAGCGATTTTTTTTACTGTTTTGGGGTTTTTTTTAATTTTGGCGATTTTTTTCTGTTTTTTGGGCTTTTTTCATTTTGGAGATTTTTTGAATTTTGGCGATTTTTTTTTATTTTGGCGATTTTTTCCTGTTTTTGGGTTTTTTTCATTTTGGCGATTTTTTTCATCTTGGCGACTTTTTTTAATTTTAAATTTTTTTCTTTTTTTGGGGTTTTTTTCGTTTTGGCCATTTTTTTCGTTGTGGCGATTTTTTTTCATTTTGGGGTTTTTTCATTTTGGCGATTTTCTTTCATTTTAGCGATTTTTTTTACTGTTTTGGGGTTTTTTTTAATTTTGGCGATTTTTTTCTGTTTTTGGGGCTTTTTTTCATTTTGGAGATTTTTTTAATTTTGGCGATTTTTTTTTATTTTGACGATTTTTTCCTGTTTTTGGGTTTTTTTCATTTTGGCGATTTTTTTCATCTTGGCGACTTTTTTTCATTTAAAATTTTTTTTTCTTTTTTTGGGGTTTTTTTCGTTTTGGCCATTTTTTTCTTTTTGGCGATTTTTTTTTCATTTTGGGGTTTTTTTTTCATTTTGGCGATTTTCTTTCATTTTAGCGATTTTTTTTATTTTATCAATTTTTCCGGTTATTCGCGATTTATTTTAGTCTTAGAAATTTTTTTTGTAATTTGGTGCTTTTTTTCGTTTTAGCGATTTTTTTTTTGTTTTTTGCGATTTTTTTCGGTTTGGCGATTTTATAATTTTTTGTTTTTTTAGTTTTACCGTTTTTGAAAATTTCAAGAGTTTTGCTCTTACGGTTTCCAAGATACAGCAAGTTGTCAAAATTGCATATCAAAAGTGCATTAACTGACGGAACACCCTTTAATTTAAATTTTTGGAAATTTTAGTGTTAATTTTTGAAGTCTGTATAAAAATACACTAACCTTACAAATTCCAAGTGTATATACATACATACATACTATTGTATGTATATTACATGGGATTTTAACATTTTTCGTTGCTCGTTTTGCAACACCCTTTAATTTCCAGCTCTCACGCATTTGTTGTTGTAGCGGCCAAAGGGTTACACACTGTGTCCAAATTTCAGGTCTCTAGCTCTTACGGTTCTCGAGAAAATACTAATATAGTTTTAGACATAGTTAATTTTACATGACACAAAAAGTTAAAGTTTTCCAACCCTGGAAACGTCTTTTTAAATTTTTTATATTTTTTCAATTTAAAATTCCAATTTTAGTCGTACTGAAGTGTAAAATAAGTTTTTTTATTAAAAAAAAATAAAAGTTTGTTTTCGGTAGTTACTTTTATATGGCAAAATAAAGTTTAAGTTTTCCAGCTCTGCAATGGTCTGCTCGATTATGCTGAATTTCAATACCAATCTATTTTGGAAAATTTCTGACACACCAGTCCAAGAACGAAGTCTCTAGCTCTTCTGGGAGCTTCGGAAAACCGATTTCACGTACAGACAGACGGACAGACGGACAGACGGACAGACGGACAGACGGACAGACGGACAGACGGACAGACGGACATCGCTTATTCGTCTTCCCTATGCATAAGGATCCAGAATATATATATTTTATGTGTCGCTTATTGATATTATAGAAATTACAAACGGAATGACAAACCTATATATACCCTTTTACCATTTTTGTTGGTAAAGGGTATAAAAAATTATAATAAGAAAGTTATAAGGAATTCAAACCCCTTCGGCTATTCTGGGCCACCCTGTATAAAAAAATATGTTGCTGTGCAGGTATTTGTAACATTAAAATAAACATACTTGAAGTAACAAACAATAAAACTTTGTCTCAAGTAAAACAAAAATAAGCAAATAAACAAGCATGTCGAGCCATAACCGCTAAAATAGCTTAAGCGACACATTTTTTGGACTTCGTTTTTTTTTACGAAAATCTACTATTTACGATCGCAAATAATCGATTTTGGTAAAAAAAATTTGGTTCAAAAATTATGTCGCTTAAGCTATTTTAGCGGTTATGGCTCGATGTGTTTGATTCATAAAAAGCACATACCAATGGCAAGAATGTGGTAAATTACTACCGTAAATGTGAGTTTTATTACAAAACATTATTCAACAAGTTGTGATACGCTGAATCAAAACAATTCACGTATTATTTTTGCATTGATTTTTTTTATATAAGAAAAAAGTTTGCTTTAGCTAACATATCACACAGTGGATCAAACAGGTGAACGTTGATGCCATGTTTGAATAATTGCAATTATAATTGGTTTAATTTTTTCCTGAAATATGAACTTTAACTTAATTAAATAAATCAAAGAAAGAAAAAGAGAATTACAAAAATTAATTTTCTTAATCATTAAATAACACTATTCGTTTGACGATTCATGAAATTTTGCAAAATTTTATAAATAAATTTTTCCGAGCACTCCTCAATAGCTTCAAATGAATAATACCCCTGATCTCAACGTTGTGTATCGAAATAATTTGAGTGAAATAGGAGCTATGAATCTTTTTCATGCCATTTTTCACTCGATATGCTATAGTTTTGCTAAAAGAAGCGATCCTTTAGCTAGGAAACAAATCAAGTTTAGGGGAACCTCTTAAAAAATATAAAAAAAGTATTCCATTCTATAGAAAATTGAAAAATAAGAAGACAAAATTAAATAAAAAAATTTTGCGGCGAGTTTCCAAATTATTGGCCTCTGAAATTGTAGTACAAAATTGTGATCATATGGTGTATTTTCCAAGTCCAGCGACACAATTGTCGAACAGAATTAGGCCATAAGAATTTTCTTCACCATGGTGTTTCCCGACACGACGCAGCTTTTCTACATTTCAAAGTTTTCTTGCCTAATATTGTGTTCTAGCAATGCCGGCCTTTGGCCGAGCTTAAAGATTTTCTCCACAATGGCGTGTACCGACACGTTGTAGCCTAATAAAGATAATATGCTTCATAAAATTTTCCTGCCTTATAAAGATTTCCTGCATGGCCGACCAAAAGCTTTAAGATGATACCAATATTGCTCAAATTCGTTGGAAAACACCGTATAATCACAATATTGTACTAGAATTTCTTAGACCCATGACTCGGAAATTAAGCCTTGCCGCCAATTTTTGTTTGTTTAATATATTTTCTTAGTTTTCGTTTTCTATAAGATAGGATTGGTTGGTTTGCGTGGCTGCCCACTACACGCAGGCATTCAAGTAGAATCTAGATGATTCCTTTTTGAAAATAAGATAGGATACTTTTTTTTAATTTTTGCGAGATGGCCTTAAAATTGATTTAAGCCAAAAGACTTTGCAAAATTGTAAGATGGCTTTTACACACGCAAAGTTCACTTTGCAAAGTCTTGATTGGGTTTGTACAGTTCCCTGCTCTCAAGACTTTGCAAATTAAACTTTCAGTATGTAAAAGTCGTTTAATATTTTCATTATCTTAATATATAAAAAATCCGTGTCACTGTGTATGTTTCGAATAAACTCAAAAACGAGTCAACTGATATTCATGAAAATTGGCCTGGGGGTGGAGGGGCGTGGCAAAATGTTTGTACCGTATACGAAGCTAGACCGCTGGACCGATCCTTCTGAAACTTTGTCAGCATGTTACTCAAACTCCAGCATAAATAATAGGAAATTTTTTTTTCGTCCACGCCTACTTTAACGCTTATTTTTTAATGATATAAAAATCTAAATGTTTCCGAATAAACTCAAAAACGAGTCAACTGTTATTCATGAAAATTGCCATATATATGTAATTTGGTCCAACTTAGATGATAGGATAGTTATTATTTAAATTAATGGCCTGGGGGCGGAGGGGCGTGGCAAAATGTTTGGGGACCGGTAAAACATTTTTGTTATCTTTCATTCTTGCGAAACTACGGTCACAAAAAAAATTGCATTAGCAGTTGCATCATCAGGCATAGCTGCTACTTTGTTGGATGGTGGACGGACAGCACATTCTGCATTCAAACTACCATTACATATTCATAACAATCCAAATGCAATGTGTAATATCAAAAAAAAAAGAAGCGGAATGGCAACAGTGTTACGGAAGACTTCGATCATAATTTGGGATGAGTGTACTATGGCTCATAAACATTCACTTGAGGCATTAAATAGGACTATGCAGGATTTAAACAATAATAACAGACTTTTTGGTGGTGCCATTTTATTACTATCTGGTGATTTCCGACAAACGTTGCCAGTTATTCCTCGCTCTACTTTTGCAGATGAAGTTAATGCATATATAAAACAATCGATTTTATGGAGAAATGTTGAAACACTCAGATTGACAAAAAACATGCGAGTACAACTCCAAAATGATCCAACAGCACAAGAATTTTCTAAACAATTACTGGATCTTGGAAACGGTGAAATAGAATTTCATCAAGATACTCAACATATCAGATTGCCAGATAATTTTTGTACTGTTGTTCAAACTAAAAATGAACTAATTGAGAGTGTCTTCCCAGACATACTAAATAACTATTTAAACCATGACTGGCTTAGTAATCGCGCCATTTTTGGCAGCGAATAATGTTGATGTTGATCTGATTAACTACCAGATACAACAATTATTACCAGGTGATTTAATGTCATTTAAGTCTATCGATGCTACAGTAGAAGAAAACGAGGCAGTGATTCTTCGATTGAAAATTGGATCACCGATTATTCTACTGCGTAATTTAAATCCCCCTAAACTATGCAACGGTACACGTTTGGTGATCAAAAGAATGACTGGAAACCTTCTTGAAGCAACTATTTTGACAGGAAAGTTTAAAGGAGAAATTGTTTTGTTACCACGTATTTCAATGATACCATCCGATTCTCCCATACCATTTAAAAGGCTACAGTTTCCAATTCGCTTAGCTTTCGCGATGACTATAAATAAATCTCAAGGCCAAACAATGTCGATTTGCGGCTTAGACTTGGAAAATCCATGTTTCTCCCATGGGCAATTATACGTGGCGTGTTCACGAGTAGGAAGACCATCAAGTTTATTTGTATTAACAAAGGACCGATTGACCAAAAATATTGTACATCGACTGGCGCTTCATTGAACATTCACTGTGATTCATTACGATTAAAGATATTTAGAGTATATATACTATTGGATAAATGTTATAAAAATGTTATGTTAATTTGTGTTAAATTTGTCTTTCAAATCTGTCTTAAATCACTAAGCCACAGCAACGCGTGGCCGGGTCTGCTAGTTTATTCATATAGATGAATTTTTTTATAAAACTTTTTTTAATTATAACTTTGTTCCAAATATGATGACCTGAAATTTAAAACAAGCAAGTCTTTGAAATACGAGAGTTAAAAGCAAATCCAACTCGGAACAGAAAGAAAAAAATGTATTTTCTATTCATTATTTCTTGTATTTATTAAATTTCTAAGTTTTTGGTGCGATCTTTATTTGTATCTTATAGATACAAGTACACAAACCATTCAAACACACAGGTATCCCTCGATTTACGCAATTAGTTGGTACCGAAAGAACATACGCTCATTTACTTCAATGGTTTCACAACTAAAAAAAAAACCAGTTTTGCAGAAAACGCGTTTAAAGTTTTCAATTCACATACAACTCAATGAAGACATGCAAAAATATTCTCCTCTCAGAACGTGATAGTGCCAGCTGTTTATATGAAATTGTTACACAAGATAAAATACGAAATATCGAATTATTCTGCACTATTAATCAAAAAACGATAAAAAAACGCATTATTTGAATTATGACACTATTGAAGTAAATAAGCGATATGTAAATTAAATCCGCTTAAGATCAGGTGCAACTGGAATAAACACTATTTTTGTGCCAAAAACTTAAGATTTTATTTTAAAACAAATTTCACATTTTTTATTCTATTTCACAGATTTATCAGATCAGAGTTGTATTTCACAAAAATCTAGTGATGCCACAGTTTTTGAGCGCATTATATTAAAAAATCTCTTAAAACGCCGGCAATTAAAAAGTAATTGCTTTTATTTAGTTGCGTTGTAACGAAGTTGCTTAAAACAAGAGCTACCTGTATGTATATACATTGTCGCACATTTCTTTTTATACAATTGCTGACTTAATAAATAAATTATTACCGCATATTACATACACTCACTAAAATGATGACTATTACCATGTTTTCCTTGTTTTTACTGATGATATGGACGATGGTTAATGATGTGACATTTATGAACGTAAGAGTACAACGATGCCAACGATCATTTTTAAAGAAAATATTAAAAAAAAAAACAAAACAAAAATAAATGTCCCATAAATTTCGCAATTATATTTAAAATGTATAGAAAGCAAAACGGAAAAGATCTCAAAGTATCACATGCAATTGTCGCGAATTGCACAAATCATAGACGGCGCACTGTGGCTCATTTTGCTAAAAAAAAACGCAAATTATATTTTTTTTATTTTTTTTAACTAAAATTGATTTCAGAATAACTCAGAGAGCATCAGATAATGATAAAAAAAAACGAAAATACTCCCACTTAAATTCTATTGAAAGGTTGTAAAATTTCGTTCATATGAAATGCCTCCATAATTGTAGGTATGGGCTAATTTTTCCTTAATTTACCTTTTATAAATCTAAGCAAGAAAGACATACATACATATTTAAATTGTATTTAATAGTCGAAGGATTTTTTTTTTCAATGCATGAAGATGATATTGTTTTAGGCACATAAAAAAAACAGCAAAAGGTGCCATTGTGTCCGGTTAGTTTTATGTATTTATTTTTATTTTTTTATAATAAAAACCAGACAGGGACTTTGAAGTAAAACCTATAGAAAATATATTTGTATATGTATGTATAACAACCACACGTACATATGTTTAATGTCAATTATGAACATACACATATATCATTAATTTATGAAAAACAATTAATTTATTAGATTGTTCCACGTGTTCGATAGCTGATAAAATATAACACTTAAGTATTTACATACATATGTATGTACATGTACGTAAATGTTTCAAAAGTTTTTAGCTTTCTTTCTATTAGATCATATCGACGGCTCCATTCTAAAACATGCCAAGTCAAAAAAGCTAGTTTTGAGATAAACGCCTTCAAAGTTTATTGATGATATCTCGGGAATGTTATGAGATAGAAACTTGAGACTTTTTGTAATCATATAATAATTGCAATAGAATTTTTTTAGTTCATTTGAACTTTATAAATTTGTTGTAGATCACAGTTAAAAGTGACTTAGAATACTTAATATTGTCCTCTTGGTAGACTTATCATCATCTATCTGGTGGTCCTTTCTCACCTACAATGGTCCTCTAAGTACATATAGCATGTTTTAGTTTGAAGAAAATTTATTTTTATTTATTTTTACTTTTTTTTGGGTACTTAAATACAAACTAAATCATGATAAGTGTACTTAAAACCATAGCTGTTAAGTAATGATTACTAATCGTAATGATTACTAATTTGATTACTTTTTTTTTAAAGGTGAAGTAATGATTAAATTACGATTATATTCAGTTTCGTACTTAGTAATCGTGATTACGATTACTGATAGTCGAAAAGTAATCTGAATTACTTAAAATTACTAAAAATAATCAAAAAGAATCAAAAGTAATCAAAAAGTAATCCGACTACTTTCAAAGATTACTTTTGATCCTTAATAAATAATCAAAAAGAATCAAAAGTAATAATTAGAAGTAATCGGATTATTTTTTAACTACTTTTGATTCTTTTTGATTATTTTTAGTAATTTTAAGTAATTCAGATTACTTTTCGACTATCAGTAATCGTAATCAATTATTTATCAGCAATTCTTTTAAAGGCAATTATATAATCATTACGATTCTTTTTAAAATGTAATCTAATCGATTACGATTATATTACATTTAACAGCTCTGCTTAAAACATTTAAAAAGGGAGGTTTTTTTAAACTTGTCAAATTATGTTAAGTACAATTTTGCTCATAACTTTTGAAATTTTACAGAATCTAGGTTAATAAACGATGAATTTAGAAATGCTATGTCGAGTTAGCATGTTTTGGAATGGGGCCGTCGATTAGAGTTCGACCGATTAATCGGCTTCGGCTTCGGCCTTCGGCCAAAAATTGGTAATCGGCCAACATTCGGCCTATGGCAAAAATCGGCCGATTAGCCGAAGCCGAATATTTTTCATTCCAAGCTTGAAAAATAACATTATTTTTGGTCGTTGCTCGCCGACAGTTTCTATTGTGTTTAACGTTTTGAAAGGGTTGCTTTGAAATACAACCCTGTTGCTTTCTATTTTCTTTTACTTGGACGTTCTTATGAGTGATCATATGAAAAAGCAATCTAGAAATTGCAAAATAGTTTTATTTTTCTTGTTATGTATCCAATAGATATTACAGCTATTTCAGTGATCTCAAAAAAGCAAACTTTTTTCTTAATTCATATAAAACAAGTATCATTTTTAAAATTTAAAACATTCGGCTTCGGCTTCGTTTTTGGCCGAAGTTTAGAATTTTAGCCGAAGTTCGGCTTCGGCCAAAATAAAAACGCCTTCGGTCGATCTCTACCGTCGATATTCTCTTTACAAATAAACAAACAGACATTTTATTTTACGATTTTAGTCCTTAACAAATTTACTTACGTACGTAGGCGTGCAGAGAGGTTGGCATTATCATGTCCATAATGATTTTTGCTAACCATGGAAAAGAAAACATTTATGTACCTTGAGTTAAATGGATCTTTATTAATAAATCGATCTATCTGGAGACCAGTTGTGCCAAAAACGAAAAAACCTACGATTCGCCACACAGAATGCATAATTTGTTGCTCATCTGGACTTGCCTTGTACAGTATTCTTAGCTTTGTATTTTTTTATTGTTATGCAAGATCACGTTTTTTAAGTTTGTGATTATGGCATTCGATATCGATTCATATTATAAAAATGTTCGATAGCGAATGCCATAATCTCAACTGAAAAAAAGTGATCGAATCAGCTCGTCATCGAAAAGGACGATTAGACCCCTGATATAATCAAACGTATTGCACATGTCGAGTTCGTCTACGAGAGTTTTGTCCAAAATTTTCGACTCGACATACGCAATACTGGTGAATATTTTCAGATTTCCCTAACTTAAGATGATAAATAATTAAATCTCTTAAATAACACTGCGTTCACATACACCAATTTAAGTTGAGCAACTTTTGATATTTAATTACATCTGACATAACCTCTTTCTTTATAGTTTTGTCACCACTCACACTCTTATTCTACTCTTATAGTAAAACAGCTAATGTCAGATGCTTTCTCAGATCAAAATAGAACTCGCTCCTATTAAAGTTTTGTCAACTGCCGTTGCCATCTGACTTCTACAGATCAGAGAATGATAAAAGTATCATTTTACGTACGAGTACTCTTTGAGTATTGGCCATCAAACAACTATGAATGCGTACAGCTAAAGATAAAAAACACACGCATACATTTTAAACCGAATACGTATAACTATAAACAACCATCAACTATGGCCATACACATTTCATAAATTAAGCAGCACAAAAAACTACAACCAACATGTAGAGACTGTATGAGCTACGCTTAAGTATAAAAATACTCTGAGTACTAATAGACACACACATGCGTATATACAAAGCTATTTTATTTACGCACACATAAAGCATGTTTTTAAACAGTCAAAACACATTTTCCATTCCATTTTATATACACAAATGTATGCACACTGTAGCGAATTTTAATAAATATCCCGAGTATCAGGCATATATTATTTTTTGTCCGAGTAAATATCCATACTCTGAGTATAAGCATACGCTGACTACAATTATTACAGAGACTCTATACGCTTAATAGGCATGTGCCTTTTTATTTCTTGTTGTAACGTATTTTATTGTTTGCGTTACAATTGTTATTACATACAGTTACTAAAATTAAGACTTTTAACTTACTTTACTTTTTTTGAGTACTCATTGTCATTCTCTGTTAATGGTTTGACCAGAACGTTACGGATAGTAACTCTAATTAATGCACAGCCTTCCAAGGCAGAGAAGATTGAGTTCCAAAATTGGGCGAAGATGGCTCACAGGACACCTTAAACACCTTAGAGGTATTGACTAGAAAAGTTTTGGGAACTACGTGAACGATACTGAGTTCATTTTTAATTCACATGAGAGCGCACAACAGGCCTATAATCGCTTATGTGTATGTCCCCGGACATGAGCGTAATGGCTCCTCTTTCCAACCTAACCTAACCTAATGCTTCTACACGTCATATACGTATTTTGCAGTGGGAAATTTTCCGTATGAGATGTAAAATACAGGCCGCATGAAGGCAGCTTTAATATGTATGTTTTTTTGTTTTTTTGGAAAAGTTTTACTTGGAAAAGTCTTAAAATGTTACTAAATTTTCTTTAAAATGTATATGTGTGATTATTGTGAGTGTTGCAAATATAATTTTAAGTAAAAAAACGTACAACATTTTCAGCGATTGCAAACTTTTTATGCTTAGAAAAAAAAAATAATAAATGTGAAGAAGAATAGCTATAGATAGAAATTACAAAGTAAGTGTAATCTTTTTAGTCTGTGCCATTACAAAAGAGAGAAAAACTAGACGAAAAAATACTTATAAAAATTTTCATCAATATCAAATTTAATTTGAAAGAAAAAATTAAATTAAATAACGTGCAGTTCACATACACGTTCAAGCTCAAGGCAAAAATGCATTGAACGCACGTTCTGCGACCATTGAAAGAAAAAAATTAAATAAATAAAATAAAATAAAATAAAACAATTTACAAACAATTTGCTAAAGAGATTAACAATATAATTTTAAATCTGAGAACTGTTTTTCTTTTTTTTTTTTGCACAAAATGTGAGTAAAAACAATATTAAAAGTAAATAAATATAAAATTCGTACGACTATGAACGAAAATTTATACAATAAATTTCACATTAAGAAATGGATACTTTTACAAATAAAGCCCTTAAATATTTATTTTATTGTTGTTTGATTAGCGCTTTACTTTCAACAACAATAAACAAATTAAAATATATTTAAACAATAGAGCCGCTGATGATGACGATGCAGCCAGCAGTTGAGTGAGGCAGATGCTAAGAATAGCACAAACTTTAATAAAGAAACGAAATACTCGTAATTTAAAAACAAAAATTATAAATAAGCACAAATAACAAGAATTATGAATTTATGTATTTCACTCAATGAGCAGCAAATAGTTAAAAGGAAAATAAAAGGAATTTATTATCCTGACATAACGATACTGTTGTTGAGTAAACACTATTGTGCTACCTGCGGCACAATAGGAGGAAAAAAACAATACCTACAGTTGGCCACAAACGCAGTCGTAACACGCTAGTGCTAGTAAAATAAAATTAAAGGACTTGCCCACGAAGCCGATAAGAAACTTTTTATCGATTACTTATGTATATTGAAAATGAAAACAAATTTTCTTATTTTTTCGTTTTTTTTTTTTAAGAGAAGTTAGACTCACGCAAGGAGTGTAACACTATTAATAGGTGTTACCTTCTTTAGGAAAGGGATAGTGTTAGAGAAGACAGGTGGCTGCATTCTTTTACAACTCTGCTTTTTGCACATTTTTAATAATGCAGTTTTGCAGCGCCTCTGGTGTTAAATGAGGTGTATTAAATTTATTTTATTGCTGTTTTCAATACAAGTTGTCGATAGAAAGTTTCTTGTCGACATCAAGGGCCGGGCCATTAATTTTAAAAGTACACGCAAACTTTGGCTCTAATGATCAGACGCTGATCAAAGCTACATTTTTTCGTGCCCTAAACTAAACTCCAGTTAAATTATTAGATATGTTTTATGTGTCGTGCTATGGTTTTTAACCTTCTAACTTGAAACTGAACTTGCATTTTGCGACATCGCAATAGTTAGTACACACTAGGTGTGTTCCACAAGATTTGTAAAAACAAAACTACTCTCTGAATGTGCAAAAGTAATCCAAAATTGCTGGAACGCAAAAAACCATAATTGACCATCTTGAAATACTAGTGCTGCTTACTTTTTAAATTAAATTTTATTTTAGTGATTTTAGTCGCTTAAAACGCATAACATTATAAAAATATAAAATATGCATCATTGACAACAGCTGCAAAAAGTAAATGAAAAAAATCTCCAAAAAAAGTAGAAGTTACGTGAATTATTTAAAAAATCATAAAAATCATTTTTTTTTTATATTAAAGAAATGGAAAAATAAGCACAAATGTGCTTAATAATAAATCTGTGTGTATAAACTTTTTTTTCTATATTTGCAAATTTTCTGATTGATATTTCAGTTTCATATGTAAACAAAAAACAGCTGATTATTCAATTCTTGTCCGAACTTACCCAGAAGAAAAAGTTAGTACTAGTTTGTACAGGAAATGAAAAAAAATTACTCTCTCATTCTCTCTCAAAATTGCACAAAAATTGCTATCTGGAACGCTTTTGGATTATTTTGTACAAGTTCGGACTGTTTTGTTATGCATCTGGAACAGACCTACTATGGCAACGTTTGACATTTCAGATATTTTTCGTTGTGTGGCATTGCGTTACTAGCCATATTCGTTATTTGATGCATATAGTCTTGCATAAGTGTAAATGCAAAATATCGTACCTTTTGTTTAGGGTGTGTGTGTATTTTATTGTTTATTATTGTTGATTTTAAAGAAAAGCGATATTTTGCATTTACACTTACCATCAAACATCTTATACAAATTTTGAAAATTTTGTGAAAATTGACAATAAAAACAAATGCCAAATGTATACTCAGCATTAGTCAGATTTAATGAATTAATGAATTGAGGAACACATGACCTGCAACATGCAGTTCGACCGGCTTCCACTACGTCCACCTGTCAAAAACAGTTGATGGAAGTAACAATGTTTGTAAAACATTTTACTATCTACATACATAAATAATCTATCAACAATAAAGGGTGGGCAAATTTCAGGTTAGAAACTAAATTAGCTGTCAAATGATGAAATGTCAATAATTGTCAATTGCAAACTGTTGATCAGCTGTCAACTTATGAGCAAAAGCAATTACCATGTCCATCAAGTTGATGTACATATGTATGTATGTATCATGTGTGTATGTATCACATCATTAATGTTATGTTGTTTTTCTTAATTGGCCAGGACTGTGTACTTTAAACCACTTTAAGGACTTAAAAGCTTATGTAACATAAAATTATTTTTAATAAAACTAGTTTTTTGCATATATAAATACATATCGCTGGTTACAATTAGAAAGGTCGTAACTCGTATTTTCACAAAATTGTATTTTTCAGCGATTCCAATACATTTCACACAAATACACTTCGTTACAAAAATTTATTGCAATAGTGTAAAAAATAACGCTTTTACCAGCGGTTGTACTGTTTATTATTATGTTTTTACCTTCTCCTGTAAAGTTACAACTATTTGAGTAAGGGCCTTTCTACTTATGACCAACGATATATATGTACATATGTACATAAGTACATAATATATTATGTATATAAATATTTATTATTGCTTTGCTATTATTATAAATTTAATTACGAGTATCATAAATTAAGTTGACAAAAATATTAAAAGTAATAAGCGCCCCAAGCATAAAAAATGTTTTCTTTTCTATTCTCACGAAATCATCAAAGTTGAATGCCGACAAAAATGGTTTTATAATTGTTCACATATACATAAGTATGTGTATGTATATATGTATGTATATGTATGTATGTATGTATGTAAATATATTTTATTAAATATTTTTATTTGCGAATTGAATTAAAAAGTGTAAATATGTAAATAATAAATTGTAAATTGTAAATTGTAAATATCAAAGCGTACATACATTTATTGTGTTTCAAAACTACCCAGCAAAAAATTTTCGAAATTTTGTAATGGGTAGTACTCTTTTAATGGCTTACAAAGTAACGAGTGGTACTTATTTATCTAATTATTTTATTTGCATAATAATGACTGTCATGTAATGAATAAAATAAGAACTTATTTATATCACTACGTGAAAGTACTTATTGTAGTACTTTCCAGTTAATAAGGAAATATGTATATCTAGAGAAATTTGTTACAAAATTTTATTCATTTCAAATAAAAAAATTAGAAAATATAGCAAATTAATTTTGAATAAGTTTAAGCAAAAATTAATCTATATTATTTTGCATATTTGTACGCAAAAAATAACCCATTAAATTTTGAGTACTTTTAGGCAATCAGTAATCTATTAACTTTTGTATGTTTGTAGGCAAAAAGTATAGGGTACCGCATACTTTTTGAACTTCTCAAACAAAAATAATGGGTTATTCAGTCAAATTGTAAGTACTTACGACTGAGGAGTACATACACTTTTTTGCATTCTAGTAGGCAAAGTTTTTTGCTGGGTATCTTCATTTACAATCAAATTTAAATCGTTGTATCAGTGCGTGTCGCACTAGACTTTTGTCTATAACCAAATTTTACATGTATATGTACATATGTATGTACATATGTAACGCGCAAAATAGAAAGGGACCTAAGGGTAAAAACCGGATTTGTTCAGGAGAGCCATTTTAAGTCAATTGCGTAAATATTTTGCTGTTTTTCGTTTTAATTCATTTCCAAAGCGTTAGTTATTCACATTTAATCTCGAACACATACTTGTAATTCAAATGAAATATTTTGTTAAGTTAATTTTTCTTCTTGTATAAAAACCCAATGAATATGTTAATTAAAACAGCACAGGTTAAAAATTAGTTTATCACAGACTTCAAAATTTTATTTGCACTATGGGTAGGTAGTACTAAGCGTAATATGTTATGAATAATGAAAATTTTATTTATAATTACATACATGTGTATGTAATATGAAATTTGGATAAACCCCATTGTAAGTCATACTACGAAAACGAAATCACACTCGGAAAGTTTGAGTGTTTCCATTGTTTTCGAAAAGTAAAAGAAAATTAGCCTCATCATAATATTATTCAAGCAAAAATATCAATTAATCTCTTAACCACAATCAACATTATGTTTGAAAGATCTGTAAATTTAAAAAAAACCATTAAAAATAGTAAACAGAAATCAATTTTTCAAACACACAAATTAATTCAATATTCATGTCTTCTGACCTCAAATTATTCTAGAAAACTTGTTGGTTGGATTAATTTTTTCGCTTTAACTATTGTTATATAAAAATCAATTATAAATTCATAAAATTTGAAATGTATTTTATTTCAAATTTTTCATACAAAATTTTCCTAAAATGAATTTCAAACTCATTTTATTTTTTTATGAATATGGGGGAAAATATTTAAATAATTTCATAAAATTTAAAAACGAAAATGAAAAAAGCTGCAAAATTTTTAGTTTAATTTTGAGAATTAAAAACAAAATTCAAAGTTTTTCAAGAATTAAAAATTCAGTCTTTCAAGTTTTAAACGAAAAAATTTTTCTGAAGTGCTTGTTGATTCACATTAATTCAGAGCAGTCAAATCGCCTTAAAAATTTTTGTATAGAAATATCTGGAAAAATTGAGTACTTTTCATACAAAACTACACCGCAAACACAATTTAAACGATAACTTATGCTGAATTTACATTTTTACCGAATTAACATATATAATACATGAAGAAATTTCTCATGAGAGCTTAAATTAGACGTGACATAGCCATAACGCCATAGCCATAAAGCCCTTATGACACTTCATTTTTTCTTCATTGATTTGATATTGAATTGATAGAAAGAAACAATAAATGTTAAAAAGAACAAACTATATAAAACGGAAACAAAATGTTTAAATGTTGTCAAATTTTTGTAATGAGAAACCGCTAGTATTAAGACGAAACAAAATAAAAATCGCTATGTTTGCCCATAAACCGCTAATTAGCGAACACTTTTATGTTTCTAGCTTGAAATGTCAATTTTAAGTTGAAAAATGTTACATTGTTTTTGACAGACCTTCATTTGTTATCGATAACATCAGTCAAGTTGTTGACATTATTTCATTCTTCTTAATATAGCTGAACCCTTTGCACCCGTTGAATTTTCCTGTTACAATATGTTTGCACTTTTCCCTAAAATTTGATAAATGAAAGAAAAATGAAGTGTCATATAGGCTTAACCAAACCAAAATTCAATTGATTTCTATGGTGAGAGTGAGAGTGAGAGTGAGAGTGAGAGAGACTCGCCATAACTCTCACCATAGAAACCAATTGAATTTTGGTTAGGTTATGGCTATGGCGTTATGGCTATCTCACGTCTAATTCAAGCTGAAATTTGTCGCACGAAACTTCGTCATTTTCTCATTGCAACGCTAGAACTGAGAGTCACAGAGAATCTCCTTCTACGGAGAATTAAATACATATATATTTATATATATATATACTACGACCTCACTTTAATGCATACAAAAAAATGCATTCAAGTCGATCCAGCCGTTTAGTTTCAGTATAGATAAATAACCTAGATACCGACTGCAGCACCATCTGCCGGTCTGATTTGTGAATCTAAATCATCCAGGGCGCCACCCAAACGCACACAAAAAAAAAATTATTCAAATCGGTCCAGCCGTTTATGAGGAGTTCATTGATATACACACGTACAGTAGAATTATATATATAAAAATAGATGTATACAGTCGAACTTCCATAACTCGAACTTCTCTGACTCGAATTTTCTCTAACTCGAACTGGTTTGGTTGGCAATAGCGTTGAAAGAACAAATCACATACAATTCTGTAACTCGAAGTCTCCGTAAGCCGAAGTTTTTTTTGGGATAATGGTGATTCGAGTTATGGAAATTCGACTGTATATATTTATATGTATATGTAGGGCCAATTTTTAACTTATTAATTAAATTGTAATTATTTTTAAGTTCTATTTAAATACCAAATCGTGTTTTACAGTGTGTACATTTGAATAATACATAAATGCCCAACCTTGTGTACTTAAATTTTATTTAAATTTTATGAGCGTGTGTGTTTATTGAAAACATACTCAAAGAACGTCATAACTAAAAAAATTGATTTTTTGAGTTAATCTGTTCTGTAAACTGATCGATTTGAAATCTTACGATTTTAGAAAACTAATAGACAAATTTTTTTAATTTTTTTATTATATACTCTTAGATTGTCAAATATCATATCTGAAAGAAAATTATCATGTATGATTTTTAACACGTCTGCAGGACCGTTATTAATTTTTTGAAAACGAGAAATTTACTCAGGGCCGAACGATGCAGAATTAATTAATATTCATATCGTTATTCATTTTGTGTAAAAATTGCATACAAATATCTTGTTTACTCAGCTTTTGAGGAAAAATAAAATGTTCTTTCTCCATTAAGTTGTATATAAATTGAAAACTTTAAACTCGTTTTCTGGCGAACTACTTTTTTTTTGAGTTATGACGTTGTTTGAGTAAATGAGCAATATTGTACATGAACATCATGTGGTCGTATTAAAAGGAACTTCGTTTAATTTTCATAAATATATAACATATATATGTCGTTCATTTGGTTTCATAAAATGGGTTTTTATGCAATATTGATTTTCTACATTTTGATAACTCAACTGACCGCAAGATTTTCTTTTGCAACAAAGTCTTCTTGAAGAATATAATGTAGCATTATGCTTGTTTTAATATGATATACTTGCGTCATTTGTAGAGCAGATAGCAACAGTATTTTGCCACTCCTCAGTTATAACGGTATTTTATATTATTCAAGAAGACTGTGTGGCAAAAGAGATTTGCCCAGTGAACTGGTTTATGAAACAATAAACCATTTAGATGATATTGAGTTATGACTGGTTTATAATTTATAATTCATAAAGAGTCACAACTCAAAAAAATTCAGACGCTGAGTAGTTGCAAAAAACTGTTGATACTGTACAAATGACGCAAGTATGTGACATAAAAACAAGCATAACGGTATTTTACATTTTTCAAGAAGACTGTATTGCAAAAGAAATTGTTTAGGTCGTTATAGATTTCTTCAATTAACTGGTTTATAAAAAAGCAAAAGGACTTTTATAATTTTGAGTTGTGACTCTTTATGACTTAGTGTACGATATATTGTCGGGTGGTTAGTGGTTTGCGTCACAGTATATTCAAAATACATTATGACTGTAGCAAACCAATAACCAAGCGACGATATATGATAAACAATCAATTACATAATTTCTGCTTCTAGCTTAGTAGTTCCATCATCTATTGTTTTAACTGAAAAAGTAAATGTACACGCTTTTCCTTTCCCCTGGCTTATTTTCCGATTAAGTATAAATTTTGGAGGGATTTATTTGATTTTTCTCCATATTTTATTAATTTGTTGTTCATAAAATTATTCACATTGTGTAGGAGTTTAAGGCGTGTGTTGGCCATTATTGTGCTACGAACACACACACACACACATACATACGCATGCATATGTCCATATGCAAGACCCTCTAGTCAGCCTAGAACAGTGTCCCGCAAAATAAAATATATTTGTATTGGTGAGAAAAATGAGACTAAAATAAAGTTCCACTTGAAGAAAAGTTTTGTAATTTGAAGTACATGCTATGGTTAATAATTGTTTGAATATTTTTTGTAAATAAGCAGTTTAATAAAAATTTAAGTAAAAAGTAACAAATCTAATAATCCATTCAATAATGTAGTGTATAGATTCCAAGTTAAATTTATTCTCAGCGCTGAGAAAATTATTAAAATGCCTTTTTAAAATATCTTTCCTATTATTTTTCAATGTTTCATAGCATAAAATTCATTGCATATTGCCAAAGGCATTTTTTAACACGTAATATTTCTTAGCTTCCATAATTAGTTTTAGTTTTTTTTTTGCTATACAAATTTATTAAATTTGAACTTCAATTTCGTTCCGTGTGCTCAAAAAAAACTAGGCAAAAATCTTAGTGACGACTAAATGAAAAAGCATAAGATGTCTTCGTATGTATGTGTCTACAATTGTGGTATTGCTTGCGGGTTACTGGCCTAGAACCATATGTCTCTATGTCAACACTATTTTCTCTAGCGAGAACTGCACTAGTTGAAATGTCGACAACTTTCCTTTTATGCGCGACTAGAGGTACATTAGGGACAACAGTTCTAGTGTATTTCTGGTGACATTGTCCATGAACGCGTCAATAGTTAGTTTTTCATTTTTTATTATGATATCCAATAATGTTAAAAATTTACGTTCATATGTATGTATGTATGCATTCAATTTTGTTGCCCCAACCCTTATAAAATTGTAGACGAGGGTCGCTAAAATGTACTGGTGAATCTTTAGTTCAAATGTCTCCATATGGTCGTAGAAGAATAGTGCTAAACTCTACCGGTTGATTGTCAATGACAACCCTATGTTGTATGTCACTAAAATTTTACTATTGACATCGAGCAAGGAAATATCGATATTGTGGACTGGAGTCCCTAAAATTTACTAATGAATCTTTGGTGCCAATGTCTCCATGTAGTCCCAAAAGAACTACTCAGTCAGTAGTGCTACAGTCTAGTGGTGGATTTTCAATGACAAGCTAATGTTAAATGTCAATATATTATTACATTGGCTGGGGTACACCTGGTCACTAGAAAATCACTACAATTTCACTATTCGCATTTCCTGCAGGGGAGTATACATCCGTGTGTATAAATTTTGCCTCAAGAAATAATTTTTATTTACTGGTCACAATGGCAATTTCCTAAAATTATATTCACGATTTTATGCATTCGCTCACATACAGATATACTTTCATTTTAAGAGCTTTAAAATTTGCCAAGTATCCCAAGTATCATATCGGAAGGTGTTCATTCATAAGCACTTAAAAGTGTTGTATAAAATAATATTAAAATATGCACTCCTATTAAATATGACCAACTGCCATTTCTTTTAATACAGACATAAACTTAAACACATAATCCAAATTATGTTATTAAAATTTTGTGTGGAAATCGATATTTATTACCCGCATTAGTCATGCATAGACTTCAGTGTGACAAAATGTTAACGACTGTGGCGGCGTGTTTTCTTAGCAATTTGTCATATTTTGTTTATTTTATGAGTTGCTAAATGCTTCACTTGAAACTTTTTAAGACTTATTATGAAAAGGTACTCTTGAAAATGTTTCATAAAAAGTGTTTTCAAACTTCTATTTAACCAACGATTTAATAGATATGAATGCATATGGACATTTCAACGAGAAACGGGTCTGTTCTGCAAATCACGACATGCCAAATCACGGTGATTTCAATAAATTAATAAAAGCTAAATCATTGCTTTTGCAAATTTCACGATTTATATCTTTGGAAGTTAGAAGAAAATATTCTATTATAAATGAAAACAACTTAAAACGCAATAAAAACCCACTATCAATTCAGCTATTAATAGTTTACTTTTGAAATCACGTGATTTGAAATCACCGTGATTTTCAGAACAGGCCCGAAAGTCCACTTTTTTGTCTCGTGCTCTTTTACTTCAGTAGTGTTATAACTCAAAAAATTTGTTTGTTTTTTAGTTAATAATGCAGAATAGTTCGCCATTTCGTATTTTATCATAAAAAAAGTTTGGTCTACCACCTCTTGAGAGAAGAATATTTTTTCGTGTCTGCACTGAGTTGTATGTAAAGTGAAAACTTTAAACACGTTTTCTGCGAAACTTTGAGTTGTGACACTATTGCAGTAAATGAGTGATATGTATACTATTATGTATGTAAGTATATACATATGTAGATTTCGTTTGGTAAAATGCAAAAAGGCGTAACTAACAAAAAATTCAAAAACCCAGTCTTTGATTGATTATTATGAATGATATTAAACTACATGTCTTGATAAAATTGTACAATTTTGTGACCAAAAATTAGGAATTTTATTAACAAAACACAAGGGCACTTAACTACAAGTTTGTTTTTTAGTTTTTTACTTCTGCTGCAAAATTATATTTTTGTAAGTTACACCTTTATGCATTTTTGCTAACGATATACACATTTGATATATAGAAAACTAAAAGGGACAACAGTTGCTGAGTAATTATCATTGTTTGTTGTGTACGTGAAAAATTTACTTAAGGGACCCATACACTACAACAGCATGCATGCACAATCAAGTGTTTGTGCCAGCCAGTTTGGTCGTGTATGGACATTTTGCGTGATTGTACGTTTTGCTGTAGCGATGTCAAATAGAGTTTGATAATTTGCTGATTGAACCAGCTTGCTGGCATTGTGTATGGTGAAATTAGCTCAAACACTGTCTCATTATTCATAATCACTCTTCATGCATTTTGGTAAGAAATTATTGTTCAATCGCTTGATTGCGCGTTCATGCTGTTCTAGTGTATGTGCCACTTTAGCTAATTATTATTTTTGCAACTCTCACACAGTTTTTATGTATTCGACTTTGACTTTTTCAACGTAAAGCTTAAAGTAGACGTAACATAGCCATAACCAAACCAATATTCAATTGATTTCTATGGTGAGAGTGAGAGTGAGAGAGAATCGCAATAACTCTCACCATAGAAACCAATTGAATTTTGGTTTGGTTATGTTTATGATGTTATGGCTATGTCACGTCTAATTTAAGCTTTAAGCTTAAAACGATAAAACTTAAACCATGAGGAGACCTCATCGTGGCTACCTCATATGCGTAGATGCATACGAAGTTATAGTGAAAGAAGAACTTGTTTTATCTCAATACTTTTGATGACCGAAATTTTGGATAGCAACTTGGCCTTTTATCACATTTATGTTTTTGTGAGAATTTATTTAACTACATATTTTAAAAGTAAAGTTTACAAAATATATACCAAAAAAGGCAATAACAGATCAAACACTTACACCGCTATTAATAAACAATAGTTAATGTTAATGTTGTTAAGCCAAGAAATTTTTTATGAAAAAAAAAACCAATTTAAGGAATGCTTTAATTCTAACAATCGTTTATGAATTCGAACGATTAAACTCAATTCTTTCAACTGGCCAAACACATAATAATAACATATGTACATACATAAATATATTTTTAAATATGTATTGTGTTTCCAACTGGAGATAAGACATTTGCTAAAATTAATTTAAGAGATTACGTTCATCGGAGAAAGGCATGTGCATAAATATGGGCAAATGTACCTTATTTGGCAAGTGAATACACAATTCAACGGGTCATGATCCATTTGAAACGCCAGATCTATTTATAAAAATTACTGCTTTTATTTATTTTTTCATTTGTATTGTTTTTTATGTTTTTTGAAACGACTTTACACCATTTCACTCTGGCCTCATACCCAAAAACGATGTTAAATCATAATCAAGAGTTTTGAAACAAATTTTAAAGTTTAACTCAATGAAAGTGCTGACATATTAGTTTTCTTTTCATACATCTCGATTGCTTGGAGTGTTGCAATAAAGAAAATATTTTTACTTCAATTTTAAATTTTCGAACATTTTTGTTTCCTTTATTTATGCTAAAAAAAAAAAAGATAATTATCTGTGATTAGAGTGCATTTAAGGCAAATCTTTGTTCAGATATTTATTTATCCTAAATTTAACCGCTGGATATTTAGAATTATTACTGATTTTCTTTGCATATGAATTATGCTGTAAATAACTCAATATTTCTGTTCTCTTCGAACTATTTTCAATAATAAAAAATATTGAAAATAAAAATCAAAATTTAAATTATTCAGGTATTATTAGTAAATAAAAATTACTCATGATCCCATCTCTGCCAACAAACGCTTAATAGAATATCATTAGCCGATATTGTTGTCTACTTATTTGCAAATTTACCTAAACGTTAAACATCAAAAATCAATTTGTCAACAACAACAATAATATTTTAAAGCCAGTGAAGCATAAAAATAGGAAAAGCGATCATGAAGTATTTGGTTACAATTGAAATAAATTAATGTAACGTATTTTATAGAAATATAATTTTTAAAATTAAAAAATGTCTACAACACTTAAGTAACTCTGTTTTTATTAGAAAATGAACTTAAGGGTGATTTAATCAATTACCGATAAACATTTCGTCTACAATCAAAAGTGTATATTGTACAAAATTATGTAAAATATAAAAAAGTACCCTTCACATAAACACATACTTAAGTACATATCGCTCGCTTGCTAAAACAAAGTAATAATTAAAAAAATTCAAATTTTTGAGTTAGTGATGCTGACTGAATCTGATGTGATTTTTCTCATTTTCAATACCAATTGTTTTATTTCTAAAATATTAATAATATTTAATTAATAAAGAAAATAAATATGTTTTGGTTACTTACTTTTCTATACCTCAAAAAAAGCTTAATTTTCCAGCCCTGGAACTATCTTTTTGATTTTGCTGATTTATAGTTTCAATAAACTTATTTCTAAAACTTAATATATGTTTAATTAATAGAGAAAAATAAATTACTTTTAGTTAGCTATTTTGAAACGAAAAGTTGAAATTTTCCAGCCCTGCAGCTTTTGATTTTGGTGATTCTAAATACAAATATTTTTCTTTCTAAAATATAAAATATGTTGAATTAATAAAGAAAACATTATAATTTTATTTAATTAATTTTATATGCCAAAAAAAGTTTAAATTTTCCAGCCCTGAGAGTGTCTTTTTGATTTTGCTTATTTTAAATACCAATCAATGGGTACTTCGGAAAATACACGAATAGACGGACACGAACCCAGAAATATTTACCCAGCAAAAAATTTCAAAAAAGGTAATCGGGTTTGGAATTAAGCATTTTTGGTGTAATCTGTTCCTTACTGTATAACCAACTTAATGATTTCAACAAGGCGTGAGACTAAAATAATCGATTCTTGAGAAGTACTTACTTTTTTTATTTGGCAACTTGTTCACGTAATCTATTTAATCTAAAAAAATTATTCTCCTCATTTAGCAACTTGTAGGTACATAATTTTTTTAAATTTTATGTAATGTGATTTGTAAGCGAGTAATGAAATTTGGTAATCAGAAAAGGAAGTCATTATATGGCAAGTAGTTCTGATGGTAATGTGTAATTTTTTGCTGGGTACTTTACGCGTTCTCATATAAATATTTTGGAAATTCCAGACGGCACGAGTAATCTATATACGAGTACATATGTACATATACATATACCTATACCCTTAACATTTTCTTAAAGCCAATGTTTTAAGATTGAATTAAATTCATATCAATGTCTCTTGTATTCATTCTACCTATATTTATTTTCTAATTTCTAATAACATAAAACCATACTTATTTGAACAAAGAATCGCCCAACTATTGAAAGCAACATCCGCCTTCAATTATTTTTGATGCCGCTATTGTTTTAATATAAAACAAATTGGTACAACACACACCTCCAAAAATATAAATACTTGGAAAAATTTCACATAGATAACACAAATATGTGTAGGTATGTAAGTATATAATACATACATATATACATAGATACATTTACATATAAAAATGTGTATAAATACTCGTACTACCCTGCAGAAAATGCGAATAGTGAAATTGTAGTGATTTATTAGTGACATTATCAATAGTACTACTGACCAGGTGTACCCAAGCCAATGTAATCGTCTATTGACATTTAACATTAGCTTGTCATTGAAAATACCCCAGTAGACTGTAGCATTACTGACTATGTAGTTCTTTTGGGACCACATGGAGACATTGGAACCAATGATTCACTAGTAAATTTTAGGTGCTCAAGTCTGCAATATCGGTATTTCCTTGCTCGGTGTCAATAGTCAAATTGTAGTGATTTACTACTGACATTGTCAACTACTGATCCCAACCCATGTAATCGGCTATTGACATATAACATATGGTTGTCATTAAAAATATACGAGGTAGTTCTTTTACGATCATATGCAGACATTTGAACCAAACATTCACTACTACATGTTAGTGACCCTCGTCTACAAAAACATTTAAAAAGATCGGCTTGCAACTCTGCTATTAAGTGCACAGCATAATAAAAAAAGAAAACAAACTATTGACGCGTTTGTTGACAATGTCACCGGAAATACACTAGAAAGTTGTCGACATTTTAACTAGTGCAATTGTCGCTAGAGAAAAGAGTGTTGACATTGAGACATATGGTTCTAGACTGACTAGAGGGTAGTTACAATCCCATCCAGTATAAACTTCTATACAAACTTACGTACACATTTTGCTTAGACAAACTTTTACTGTCAGTCAAATAAATAATTCACCGACAGTTTGGCCACCCATTCGGCCATAATGAATTAAATTAGTCGTCATACTCTTGGATGTATGTATGTATTTCTGTTTTGTCACAAAAGTGTACATTGAAATTGCAAATGCTACTTAGTAAAATCGATTTAAGCCAAATACATACTTTGGTCAATAACACCCTTCAGCTAAAACAAACAAACTCTCCTTCAGCGAAACTTTGCCATTATCGTATGCCAGACACGTTAAATGTAGGATCTTCGTTGGATATTGACCAAAAAGCAAATAATTATGTATGCATGTATTCGTATACATACATACATACATACATATGTACATACGCACAGTATAAATGACGTTAATGATTTTAACTGAAATTTAAGAAATTTCTTTACGGCACCAACAGATGATGATTAATCTGTTTGTAACAAATCGAATGTCGATGGACTGCAAAAACATGAAATAATTAGTGGTGATTTAATAATTTATTATTTATTTGTCACTTTTTTTACCGAATGCAGATGAATGATTCTATTTTTAATACAATTCTTCTAATCGACAAAATATGATTCTGTTTTTTTAACAGAAACAAAATGTGCTTTAAACGAAACCTTAGGAAATTCAACAGGTACTATACAATTAAGGGAATGACGGAAATAATTCTTTCACCTAAAAACAGGGGAAATTTGCTGCGACCTGGATACGAACAGATGGCCTTTTGACCTTTTCCTCCAAAGCTATAAGAGAGCGATAACACGGTGCGACAGTCCGAAAAACCTGGGACCGCATATTATTTTTCTTGTAGGGCTTGACGAGTTAAAGAAGAATCCAATAGTGAAATATGCCGGACACCTAAAAAATCCGGATTTACGATTAAAAAACCGGTTTTTTTACCTTTGCGCACTTATAAGCCTGTAACTTTTTTGACAATGATACGATTTTCAATTTCTTACTAGATTTGGAAAGAAGAAACTGAGATCTTTCGAATGATATATAATTTCGTTAAGAAAACTTGAGAAATTTTGGTGTTATTGTCCAGCAAACACAAATTTTGTAGATTTTTCAAAAATTTTTCAACTTTGGTGACGTTTTTATACACTATTTTATTAAGAAACTATAATACTATTGAATTTATTCAAAAAGTGCATTTAGTTACGATTACAATGCATATTTGGGGTTAAAAATAGATAAGCAATTGACTGAGTTATTTAACTTTTCATGAAAACAAAATTTTTTCCAAAATGCCTGCACAATGTTTTTGGTGTTGTTTTTATGCACCTTCTATTAAGTTACAAATCAATCCCAGCAAAAATTTTTCAAAATTTTGTAATGGGTAGTACTCTTTTAATGGCTTACAAAGTAACGAGTGATACTTATTTATCTAATTATTTCATTTGCATAATAATGACTGTCATGTGATGAATAAAATAAGAACTTATTTATATCACTACGTGAAAGTAGTTATTGTAGTACTTTCCAGTTAATAAGGAAATATATCTGGAGAAATTTTTTACAAAATTTTATTTATTTAAAATAAAATAATTAAAAAATAGCAAATTAATTTTCTATAAGTTTAAGCAAAAATTTTATCTATATTATTTTGCATACTTGTAAGCAAAAAAATAACCCATTAAATTTTGAGTACTTTTAGGCAATCAGTAATCTATTAACTTTTGTATGTTTGTAGGCAAAAAGTATAGGGTACCGCATACTTTTTGAACTTCTCAAACAAAAATAATGGGTTATTCAGTCAAATTGTAAGTACTTACGACTGAGGAGTACATACACTTTTTTGCATTCTAGTAGGCAAAGTTTTTTGCTGGGATGTTATCCTAAACACAAAAAAAAAAATTGTAATGAGAGTTTTAGTCATTCAAAAATATTGTCTTTTTCGTGTTCTTTTTATGCACTTTCCTTAAAATTACAAATCACTGTTAGCGTAAACACAACAAAAATTATAGTTTTTCTTTTAATATGACGTTTTGTTAATGTCTTCTTTTTCACTTTGAATCTGTGTATTTAAAAAAATTTTCACAATTTAATAAAAATCGTGTGCAATTTAAATTAAAATTGGATCATTATCAAAAAAGTTACAGGCTTATAAGTGCGCAAAGGTAAAAAAACCGGTTTTTTAATCGTAAATCCGGATTTTGGAGGTGTCCGGCATATTTCACTATTGGATTCTTCTTTAACTCGACAAGCCCTACAAGAAAAATAATATCCGGTCCCAGGTTTTTCTACTTCATTCAATTTTGTAACACTGTGTAATCAGAGGAGGTATAGAAAAAAAATTATAACTTTTGAATTTATTGCTACACCGCACTATGGCTCGAATGGCCCCTTTCTTCGGTCAAAATTATTATATTTATGTCCCTTTTTGATACCTTTGTTATTGCAATCTAGTAGTCCATACTTTAAACCAACCAAAAATTAATTTTGTTTCAATTATAATTCATTAAAACTTTACTTTTTCTATTGTAATTGTAAAATAAGATTTTTTACCTGCAGTTATTAACTAAACAGGTACACAAATTAAAAATAAATATAATGAAAAACATGGATAATGGTGTTTAGATTGATTTAAATGAAAACACACAATTTAAGATTTGATTAGGCTAAAGTTGGTATCGCTCTGTAAGCCAAATTACATGTGCTAATTATTAATGAACAAATAACACCAAATACTTAGTAGAACGGAACAACTAGCTGTTTTCGAAGGTCTCTATACCTTCATCATCACTGTGTGTGATGTAGATTTCTGCTTTATACGAGGGCGGATCCATAAGTCCGTGACTTACACTGTTCCCATCAAGTACCACCTGTTAATAGATTACAGTCAAATTTTGAGCAAGTGTCGTCATTTACTTTGCGCTTAACAGCTGTTCAAAACATACAACCTCGTGTATTTTTCTAAAAATGGAAAAAAGTGAATTTCGTGTGCTCATTAAACATTATTTTTTGCGAAATGAAGCCGTCAATCAAACCAAGCAAAAGCTCGATAAATACTATGGGGACTCTGCACCATCGATTTCAATGGTAAACAAGTGGTTTACTGAGTTTCGTTGTGGTCGCACAAGTACAAATGACGCTGAACGTTCTGGATGGCCAATAGAGGTCAGCACACCCTAAAATGTCGAAAAAAAATTCGCGATATGGTGTTGGCCGATCGAAGAGTAAAAGTACGTGAGATTGTTGATGCCATAGGCATTTCATATGGCAGTGTGGTTTTGATTTTAAATGATCAACTGGGTTTTAGAAAGTTATCTGCAATATGGGTGCCGCGTTCGCTCACAATAGACCACAAGCGCATGTTCAGTTTCCATGGCAAAAATCCATGAATTGGGCTACGAATTGCTCCATCATCCGCAGTATTCTTCAGATTTCGCCCCTAGTTACTATTTCTTATCCCCAAACTTGAAGAAATGGCTGGTCGGAAAGAGATTTGACTCCAACAACGAATCACTCCACAAACAAAGGCCTATTTTAAAGACCTCGAAAAATCCTATTTTTGGAAGGATAAAAAAAACTGGAGAAACAGACTAAGTGTATTGAAATAAAAGGAGCTTATGTTGAAAAATAAATTTTTGTTTTGCAAAAAAAAACTGTGTTTCATTAAAAAAGTCACGGACTTATTGATCCACCCTCGTATATTCAGCTTTTATTAAAAATGGAATACGTGAATCGTTTTGATTCATTGTATTCGTATAGAACAAACGACAATGGCAAGACTATTGCAAATTTAGATATGGTAAAATTAAGCTTTTATTAAAAACAAAAAGCTTTCAGCAAATTGAAATTGTAATTACTTGAGAAAACTCCATAAATTGCGGTGAATTTTAAAGACTGAAATTCATGAACACTTAAAAATTCATCGTTGAACAATCCGGCCCCAGATCTCGATTCAGTCTACATATATATGAAAACATATATATGAAAACTGTTTAATAAAAAAATAATTTAAAGTAACAGCCAGATTAATATTTGGACTCATTGTTTTTTTCTGCCGACATCCAAGCAAAATTTCAAGTTCATAAACAGCTGATAAAATTGAATGTAAACTGTTTTTTTTTTTTGAACACTTCATGCATTGCATTGATTTGAAGCATTAATGCATTTGATTTCGTTTAATGAATAAGCTGACATTAGCTACTACAGATGCCAAACCACAGTCATGTTCATGTTTATTTAATTTTTTTTTTTCAAATTCCATCATATTTGAATTTGTTAAACAAGACTTATTCGCAAATATTCAAAAAATGTTTGTGCTATCGTCACATTAAATAATTTGAAGTTCATTTTCACTATTTTATTGCATTAAAAATTTTAATTTATTTGTATATTTTCATTACTCATTACGTGCATTGATTTAGAAAAGACCATTTTAAAATTAAGTGACATAACTTGTTTAAAAAAAAATTTTTTATGATTTTGCTTTTGCTTTTTCAGTTTCGTTTTCGTTCCGACAAAAAACTATAAACGTAATTTTATTATCACACATTTAAGTATTCTAGTTTAAGATATATTCATACAAGCCTTACTCACCCTCAATTCGATTTGAAAAATTCATACTTGGGATGTCGAAAAAAATTTACTGAAAAATGTGTATCGACATCTGAGGGATGGATATTCAAGTTACAAGAGGCGAAAATAGACACCTGGTCTTTAAAAATGTTCGTGCTATCATATCATATCGTTCTTCATATTGCGTAAAAATTTCATAAAAATATATTGTTTACTTAACTCTTGAAACCAAAGAAAATTTTCTATTTTTTTAGTTATGACCTTGTTTGAGTATCTGAGCGATATGAATTAGCCTTTTTTAAAGTTTAAATTAGACGTATCATAGTCATAATGCCATAGCCATAACCAAACCAAAATTCAATTGGTTTCTTTGGTAATGGATATGGCATTATGGCGAGTCACCTGTAATCAAATACAGTGTTGCCCATAAGTTTGGTTCGAACAGCTGTTTTCTATGGTGTTATGTTTATGGCATGTATGATTGAACCTTAAGCTTAAATGCTTTATAGAACAGTACTGTAACTATAACTGGTAAGTTAGCAACGATAGTTAGATTGATTTACTTATATTTTATATTTTTTATAATAAGTTCTCCTTCGAACTTCATGAAAATCGATTTGAAAACTAATTGATTTGTATTTATTTTGATTGGTGGCACCAGATAGTCTAAGATTAAAAATATCACTAAATATCAATAATTTTATCTAAATTTAAGGAAATTTAAAAACAAAGTTCAAGGGCATATTCTTCTTAAAAAAAAAAAGAAAATATAATTGCCGCTTACATCACTGTGGGGTAAATAACTAAATTTAATTGTGCAGTTATTGCACAATGTTTGTTTTTTTTTTTGTTGCTGTTGTTGGTTTTTGTTTTCTTGTCTTTAACGAGATTTCTCTATAACCTCTAGACTGATTAAGTGGTTTTGACCATTTGCAGTTTATTATTTATGTTCATTTTCGATTTTTTAATTTTATTTGTATTCATTATGTTAAAGATTTTTTATTATATATATGTACATATATATTTTTTATTTTTGTTAACATTTTAAGTCACAGTGTTTTTCCGAAACTGGGTAAAGGGCGAAGCTGCTGCTACTCTTGCTGCTGCTGCGGCTACATCGCAACCACCAATTGTCCGTCATTTAGTTGGCCAAATTGTGTGATTTGTGTGATTTGAGCTGTGCATGCGGAATGCATTTAAAACTGGTTAACTGAATAATAAAACTGGCAATGAATTCAAACAAGCAGACTTCGCAATATTTACATACATACATATTTTAGTATTTATATCTAAAAATAGCACGTGCATTTTTATGTTAAAAGTTAAACAATACCCTTCCTACTTTTACAAAGCACCTGATCCTATTTTTACGTCGTCTTTTTTATGTGATTTTTAAGAAACACTGCTGGCTGCATAATCACTTACATACATACATATGTACGAGGGCGGTTCGGAAAAAAACAGAAAAAAGTTAAGTGTTTTGGAAACTTCCATCTCTGCTATGAACACATGTTAAATTTTGTTTCGATCTGGCAACTCCTTCATATAGAAACGGGTGTTCACAAAAGACGCATCCGCGATTTTTTAACAATGGAAAAATTAGAAATGCGTGGTGTCATTAAATATTTACATAAAAAAGGTTTATCGGGACAAGAAATTCATAATGATATGGTGAATGTGTTAGGTGAAAGTGCTCCTTCATATGCAACAGTAAAAAATTGGGTTCATGAATTTAAATGTGGTCGTACAAGCATTGAAAATGAACCACGTAGTGGACGTCCAAAAACAGCAACAACAACAGAAATTGTAGCCAAAGTGCATGATATGGTATTAAATGATCGACGAATAAAAGTGCGTGAAATAGCTAATATCATGGGCATCTCAAATGATCGAGTCCATTTAATTTTGCATGAAGAACTACAGATGAAAAAGCTTTCTGCAAGATGGGTGCCGCATTTGTTAACAGTCGACCAAAAACGCATAAGAATGAACATTTCTTAAGCTTGTTTGGATCGTTTTAAGCGAAATAAAATGGATTTTAAGCGTCGTTTCATAACTGTTGATGAGACATGGATCCACCACTATACTCCAGAGACAAAAGAACAATCCAAACAATGGACTGAAGCTGGAGGAAGTGCCCCAAAGAAGGCAAAAACAATTCAATCGGCTGGTAAGGTTATGGCAACGGTTTTTTGGGACTTCAAAGGTATTTTATTGATTGACTATCTTCAAAAGGGTAAAACAATAAATTCAGAGTACTATTGCAACCTTTTGGATCAATTAAATGTACAAAGTACGAGTTGCTTGACCACCCACCTTATTCTCCTGATTTGGGTCCCAGTTACTTTTACCTGTTCCCAAATCTAAAAAAATTCCTTGCTGGCAAGCGTTTTACCTCAAATGAAGATGCAATTACAGTTGTAAACCACTATTTTGAAGACCTTGAGGAAAACTATTTTAATCAAGGGATAGAATTGCTAGAAAAGCGTTGGACTAAGTGTATTGAAGTTTCAGGAGATTATATTGAAACATCAAAATAGTTTTGAAAAACTAACTATTCTCTTTCATTGATAGGCTAAGAAGTTTCCGAACCGTCCTCGTACTTAGTATGGACCAATATCCTTGAGACCTATTATTCGAAATGAGACTAGAAGCAAGTCATAGTGCTATAACATCCTGAAAAACCACACAAATCAATTGAGATTTTGACGGGGTGTACTTTCGACTATGAAAATTACGGAAGTACCATTAACTCAAAATTAGCTTATCTCGACTTAAACACTTTTTCCTTTTTGTCACAGATATACAACAGCTGATTGCTAATAATTTTGGAGCATATAATTATACATGAGTGCAAAAATTACACAAAATTATACACATGTATGTATGTATAATACATATGTACATACATTCATACATTTCTGCTATACCAATAAGCTTGAAAGCAAGTGTAAAAAAACGCATAGGGCATTTTGTCCAAACTCGGGAGTTGCCAAACTTTAATCATGTCACAATATGATTGATAAAAATTCCATTATTTGAATTTATTTGAATTTTATTTGAGGTCACTGACTATTAAGGAAAAAAAGGACTTCTTAAGACAAAAACATCGATATATCATACTTCAAGATCCGATTGTAAATATCAAAGATATGACAAAAAATTTAAAAAGCCAACCCCTACATTCGGTAAAAAAAAAACATAAAACATCTTTTAAAATAGTTTAATCATTTTTTACGAGCTTTAATTTTCTGATATTATGTAGTGGGTAAATACCAGAACGCGATATTTGAGGTCAATGACTGTTGGAGAAAAATATATGTGTACATACTTGTGTATGTTCACAGTGCTGATTTATTTGAACAATGTTATAACTCAAAAAAAATTTTTTTTTTCCAGAAAACAAGTTTAATGGCCTGTTTCACAATAACGAAACGAAACTTTCGACTGAAAATTTATATTGAAAACAACAATAAAATATGAAAATTTCTTTTTGTTTTCAATATAAATTTTCAGTCGAAAGTTTCGTTTCGTTATTGTGAAACAGGCCATACATTTTAAATTTTTTTCGGCACTATTAACAAAATATTCTCATTTTTTTAGTTATGACCAGTGTGGCCCTTTTAGCATTTTCACTGCTAAATTTAGCATTATGTATTTTGATTTAGCAGTGAATTTTATATTTTGCATTTAGCATTTTTTTTTAGCATTTTTGTATTAATTTTTTAGCATTATTTAGCATTTTTAATTTTATAAATTTCATATATTCTTTTCCATTTATACAGGTAAAAACCTCTGTAAATAAATGTATTTCATTGTATTTTGTCGTTTTTATTCAAATGTATGATGATGTAAACAGCATAAGACGTCATAAGCGCGTATTAGGCTGTCGTATTTAGTATTTGAGAATATTGTGTTAATGCAAAATTCGTGTTTTTCAGGTTAAAAAATGTTTAATTTTTGTGTTTGTCATCATACTCCTTTAATAGATCTTCTGTCAAACTCAGTGCAAATTTCATTTGTGTTTTCATAACTTGCGGTCTCCACCTGACATAAAATGGCTCACTTTAACATAAACTTTAAGTTAATGTTAAGTGTAGACTGATCAAATTAATGTTTTTTTCAAGTGATAACATTATTGATAGTGCATTTGTTTTAACAACTCAGTTATAACTTCAAGTTACAACGAAATGTCATGTCATATGGAAACGTAGAGTACGGAAAGGATAAAGAAGACTTGGTTAGATCGCGCATTTGTAGAGGTGTTTATTGAAATGTACGAAAGTCTGTCATGCTCATACACCGAGTGTGAGCGTCTAATAGCCGCTTTAATATATTTTAAACGTCAAACACCTAATAATAAGAAGAAAATAAGTATTCTAAATTATGTTTTTCGGGGTCGAACATTTCAAAATTCATTGTTGCGGAATCCGGTTCCTGGACGTATAATAAAAAATGGAAAAGTAAAGTAATCCATTTTTTAATGCAAATAGTATTTTTGAAATGTCTTTCACATTATGTTGATAGCAGGCATGCTAATACATTAAAACATACATATAAAATATAAGTGTAAAATTATTTTATGTACTTAATTTTTGTATGAAAATTACCAGCAACAAATTTTACACTTTTATATTTAATACGATCGTACAAAGATACAAGAGGTCTTATGAATTCAGCAACTGTACTCGTATTTTGTATGTTCCTGAATTGTTTTTTTTAACTTTTGAATCAACTTTGTTTAATTAAAATTAAATAAAATATTTCTTCGTTATAGAGATATAATTATTAAAAAAACGTTCCAAAATTTTAGCATTATATTTTAGAATTTTCAAATAGTTTTTTAGCATTTTTAGCATTATTTTAAGCCCCATTTAGCATTGAAAATTTTTTCAGTTGTGGCCACACTGGTTATGACGTTGTTCAACTAGTGCTGGGATACTATCGATAGACTATCGATACCATCGATAGTTTTAAAATATCAAAAATATCGATAGAAAAAAATATCGACATCGATATTATTTCAAATGCAGTTTTGAAAACGTAAAAAATTTTCAACTGACATCAGCAAAATTTTTCGAAAACTGTCACCTGAAATAGCGTTCGCAAATACATACATACATATTAAAATATATATAAGGCTATATACTTTCAATAAAGTGATAAAAAACTAATTTTAATCCGATCAAAAATTGTTATATTTTACTTTCTCAAGTACAAACATTCAGTCGATAGTAATATCGATAGTATCGATAGTGAAATCTGAACTATCGATAGATATCGATAGTAGAAAATATCGATATTATCCCAGCACTATGTTCAACTAAAAGAGCAATGTGTCAACGAATTTAAACTTCCGTTTTTCTCCACTTTCAAAATTCACCACATACCCATTCATTTTCAAATTAAACGAATGAATCCATTTTATGGTAAAAAAAAGAAAATTAACTGAAATTTTTAGAGCATACCTGTAGGCGGTCACTTAATGTGATAATTTTGAATTTCTTATGTTAAAATATGTATGTATGTATGCGTGTAAAATCTTCAAGAAACTAAGAAAATTGCCCTCTAGTCAGCCTAGAACCATATGTCTCTATATCAAAACTCTTTTCTCTAGCGACAATTGCACTAGTTGAAATGTCGACAACTTTCCTTTTATGCGCGAGTAGAGATACGTTAGAGACAATAGTTCTAGTGCATTTCTGGTGACATTGTCAATGAACGCGTCAATAGTTTGTTTTTCTTTTTTTATTATGGTATCCAATAATGTTAAAAATTTACGTACATATGTATGTATTTAAATTTGTGTCCCCAACCCTTATAAAATTGTAGACGAGGGTCACTAAAATGTACTAGTGAATTTTTAGTTGAAATGTCTCCATATCGTCGTAAAAGAATTGTACTAAAGTCTACCGGTAGATTTTCAATGACAACCCTATGTTATATGTCAATAGGCGATTATATTGGCTGCGGTACACCTATTCAGTTGTACTATTGACAATGTCAGTACAATTTTACTATTGACATCGAGCGAGGATATTGTAGACTAGAGCCCCTAAAATATACTAGTGAATCTTCGGTGCCAATGTCTCCATGTGGTCCCAAAAGAACTACTTAGTCAGTATTGCGACAGTCCAGTAGTGGATTTTCAATGACAAGCTAATATTAAATGTTGTACTATTGACAATGTCAGTACAAATTTACTATTGACATCGACCTAGGATATTGTAGACTAGAGCCCCTAAAATATACTAGTGAATCTTCGGTGCCAATGTCTCCATATGGTCCCAAAAGAACTACTTAGTCAGTATTGCGACAGTCCAGTAGTGGATTTTCAATGACAAGCTAATGTTAAATGTCAATAGATGTCACTAGTAAATCACTACAATTTTACTATTCGCATTTTCTGCAGGGTGCATTAAAAAATAAAACTATTGTTCATACATGAAAGTTGTGTTCGTTTACTCTAATCTCAGAAATCACCGAATAGATGTTAATGACAAATTGGATGAAGTCACAAAACTGTGTACGTAACTTTAAAGTTACTGACAACTATGCACGGAATTGTAAGGGAAGGACTTCCAACGGTTTAACTTTACGTCAGACCAAAATATTAAAGTACTATATACTGATACTGGTATCTAGGAGGCAAGTATATCAATGGTAAAAGGACACATTGCAAGCAGTGAATACCTGAGATTAAAAAAAACTGAAAATAAAACCGCTGCTAAACAATGTACGCAAAGAAAATCGATTAGAATTTGCTAGACATCATACGACATGGGATATTCAAGTAAGTAAGTTCAAGTTTATGATTGGAGAGAAAAAAATTATATGAATGGCTCCGATGACTACAATTATTATTTTCACGGTACAAAAAAGAGACGATTTTTTACCCGACTGCGCAACGCAAAGAAGGGTATTGTGTTTATCAGCCTATGTATCGTTACCTTAATTTAGAAAAGTCCTAACCCATTATTTTTTTTGAAATCGAGTTTTTCTATATTTCTATAGAAGAACATCTAATGTATAAAACAATACAAAAATCTCGAATTCAAAAAAATAATGACTTAGGGCCTTTCTATATTAAGTTAACGGGATGTATGTATGTGTGTTCGTTTGAGGCACTACATAAACCGAACGAGTGGACCCATTTTGATGATTCTTACATCAATCGATTTGTCTTAATTACTAAATATATGACAGTATTAAATAAATAAATAAATATGACAGTAGTCAAAACAAAATGGCGGCCAACAGACGAAAAAAATAAAAAGTTGACAAACTATATCAAAATGGGCATCATTCGACAGCTATTTTAAAATCATCTTTATGTTTCCCTTGTGTTTTTCCATTTCGAATGACCATTTACGATATTTAACGGTTCAAAGTTGGTCGAAATCGGGTTTTTTGATTTTTTTAATTACTACACTTGTTCAAATTGTCATCAGAGCAGAGATAGTGAAGAGTTATGGTCTGGGATGCAATAACGTATTGCTGCTCAATCGATTTAGAATTGCAAAGACTCGGCTGTAAAATGAACCATATACTAAAGTACATATATGCCAATTATGGGCTAATTACATGGATTCTACAATATGATAGTGCTCATATACATAATTCCCGAGATGTGAAGGAATTTATTCAAATCTAAAATATTTGTCTTATTAATTGGCCACTTTATTTTCCAGAACTAAATGCAACTAAAAATATCTGTCTCTGGCTTCCCAGCAAGGCTTATGCTGGGCGAAGGTAATTCAGGCGCTCTCATGGGCAAATCCCATTTTGGTGCAACCCCATAGAGAACGAAAATATTTTTAGTTTTTCTAGGTCACTGCGTAAAGTGATTTTATAAAGGTATAAATGAAAATTAAATGAAAAACTTTAAACAGGCATAACTTCTTTGTTACAAATAAAATCGAATTACATAAATAATGGGCGTGGAATTTTTCAATTCGATTTGCTGTACTAGATTAAAGAAGCATGCAACATTTATCTTTAATTTAGTATAAATTCACGAAGGCAGAATTGTCAGCTTATATCATGTATTTGATATCGAATAATAAATAGTTTGTAATTTGATATGGAGTTGCACTTCAAACTATATTCCGTTGTGGATTTGATCAGGGGGTCTACTTTGTAGTTCGAAACGAAAGAAAATGCTTTCGAAATTACATGTTAAGTACCCCATTCACGATTCAATTCGATTTTCAATTGAGTCGATTGTTGTCCAAATAAAAATTTTTATGACTCTGTCAATTGATTAGTTTGGCAGTTGTCGAGTTGGTTGAAGAAAAATCAAAAGATTTTGATTTTTCATGTTGACCAGCAAATCTTTCAATTCGATTGTGCTGTGTGTGTTCGAGTCTCTCGATCAAAATTTATGTTTGTAGCTTTATTTTGTATAGAAAAAGTGATGTATTTTTAAAATTGTATTTAATTTCATTAAATTTTAAATAAAACATATAAAAATTAATGAATGAGCGCAATAGAAGTTTTAAATTTTTAGCCAAGAATCAATTCAATTGAAAGACTCAATTCGCAATTGAATTGAAAAGTGTATGGGGTGCTTTATAAGCATACAAATTCGAAAACATTTTGAAAAATCATGTGATTCCTAGTGCAAGTTTAAGCGATTTTTATTTTTGCCTAAGAGTGATAAATATAAAGACAAAACATAAAAATAAAAAATTTAGTGTCAATGCGTCATCAGCTTTCATTCATATTTATTTGTTGACATGTTATTTGTTGTGTAATGCGATTTGTTCAGTGTTTTTTACTTTTAATTTCACCAATATTGTATATAAGAGAATTTTACTAGTTCTTGGCTTTTTACAATTTTCTTAGTAACGAATTTTTTTCACCCATTTTCCTTATTTCTGCCATGAAACTAATTTTACTTTAATTGCTCTCTACATGAGCAAAAAACTAAAACATAATTGATTTTTTTAATAAATTAACGCTTTATTTTTCTTCAAAATTTTACGAAGCAATAGTTACAACTTTTTTCCGTTATTGATGGGATTTATTTAACAACGATATGATAGCAAAAATTAACACATACGAATACATACTTATTTATGCTTGTGTTCTAAAGCAGTTCACAAGCGGTGGCCTCTTCTTTTTTTATGTTATATTTAATATGTTTTTTTTTTTTTGTAAATTATTATTATAATAAATAAAAAATTTTGTGTGAAGTAGAGTGTTTTGCACAAAAAATAAACATTTCGGGTTTTTGTTGATTTGTTTAATAATTTCTTTTTATTATTTTTTCGTGTTTGTTTTTTTTTCTTTTTGTGCTTAACAATTAAAATATAAATAAATTATGTAATATAACGATGTTAAAGAGTTGTGTCAACTAAACAAATTTGCCTTATGAAGTTCTTGGTTGTCTAACAACGTTCTTTTACTGTCTTCATCATAACAAATATCTAAATGTGAAATTTCTCTTGTTTGTCCTTAATAAATAAATTTCAATTAACAACGCTTTTCATTTCTTGTTTTTTTTTTTTTTTTTAATAAATTAATAAGCATGGTTGGCAACGAACAATGCGGCATCGGCTCCAGCTCCTACAACACTACCGGCAACATACTTGCCAACAGCGGCTTCACCGTTACCCTAGAAAAGGAAATTTTCAAAAAATAAAGGTATTGGTCAGTAAATTCTTCAGATATTTAAAAAAAAAATTTAACGGCGAATTTACAATTTTCAGATTTATACTTAGATCTAGTTTAGATTTAGACTAATAATAATAATAAAACTCTGTTTTACAGAAAACAGTCTATTAGTTACTGTAATATCTTATGTAATTTTGTAATTTTATTTATATAGTTTTTTTTTAACAAAATTTTATTGCAGCCAATTAAAATTTTAAAAACTTATTTTTATAAAACAAATTGCATGTACATATGTATGTTATTTTTATTATAACAAAAAAATATATAAATTATATAAGACGTGCTAGAATGAATATTAAAAAAATAAATGTTCATTTAATTGCACAGGTTCTTTTTAGGGTTTCATTTTCAACTAGTTTCTTTATGGAAACAAATTTTGGCTTAAGCACTCACTATACACATATAATTTTGTTAAGTTCCAATTATTTGATTTCACTTTGACACTTCAATTTTCCTGTTCTATTACATAATTTATCCAACAAACTTGTTTGTCTAATATTTGTGAGAAGCAACGAATAAACTGGCATTGGCGGCATAGGAAGGAATGGAGCCAGCTTCGTATTTGCCTTGGCATGCAAGTGCATTGGCCTGCATAAGGTTTTAGAAAATAATAATAGATATGGTGAGTAAAGGAAATTATAAAAAAGTTATGTTTAAAAAATTATAAAAATAAACCAAGCCAATTGTAAAAAAAAAGATTATGAGGAGTAATGAATGTATGCGAATTATTCCCCTTATCGTGGCTGGCGTATTTCGACTTCGACTATTAAAATATTGCGGTGTTATTTTATCTTGTACAAAATACGCCAACCACGGTAAGGGGTAACGAAAATAAAAAATGGTAATGCAAAATATAACCGCCCTTATTGCGAATAAAAGGCGAACACTTTTTCCACGTCAAATGTTGCTGTACGTAAAAAACTGTCCGCCTTTTTTCGCCCATAAGTGCTAAGAAATAAATAAAATATAAATGATATAAATAAATATAAATTTATGAAAAAATAAAAATTATTTTAATTAGTTTGATTATTGTTGTTGGAACTTTATTTGTTTCTGTATTTATAATTTAATTATGCGAAAGTTCGTATCGCTCTGTAAGCCAAACTACATCTGAAAGTAAAGTTGAGTTTTCATTACAAAAAAAAAAAGCGTTCAGCAAATTGTAATACAATGAATCAAAACAATTCACATATTCCATTTGCACTGAATATTGATTATATAAAGCAGAAATCTACATAAACTGACACCACACACAGTTGGCCAAACACAAAGAACGCCGCGACCTTCCAAAACAGCTAGTTGTTCCGTTCTGCTAGTGCTTGTCAGAATATTTACAATTAACTTTGGTGTTATTTGTTCATTAATAATTATCACATGTAATTTGGCTTACAGAGCGATACGAACTTTAGCCTAATCAAATCATAAATATAGAAAAATTATTTTAAATAAATAAATATGCATATATGTATGTATGAAGCATGAGTGAGTGTTGCAAATAAAGTAACAAGGATACAAAATAAAAACAGGCATTAGAGAAATAAATAAAAAAAGGTAATTTTTAACTTACTGCTAAATAATGATTGGATTTTGATTTTAGTTTTCATTTAGATGAAATTTGTTAACTCGTGAGAAATATTTACAATGATTTTTTAATAAATATGATTTTGGACAAACAAATTGGCACGAGCAAAATAACTCATAACAGAACCAGGAGTATATTCACCTCGTGTTGAATCACCATTCGCCTAACATGAGTTGCAATTATTGTTAGTGTAAATTTCATTTGTTAAATTTAATTTCAATATTAATATTATTTTCTTTTTGTAATTTCATATTTTTATTTAACACGTGTCAAAACGAATATGATTTTTATGGTGCGTTTCCATATACGAGTTTTGGGACAAAAAACTTATCAAAATAAAAATAATGTGTGCAACACTCCCCTTATCGGGGAAAAATATGGTGAACAGTTTGTTTACGTGAAATTTTCGAATTTTCGAATTTTTTCAGGCAAAATGCCATATTTTTTGTGAACAAACTGTTCGGCTTTTATTCCCGATAAGGGCCACTGTGTTTGTTAGATCAGTAGACTGGATTCACGTGCGGCAATTTTAGTTGAGCAGCTTTTGAGTTTATGGAAGAGTGGGAAAAATAATGGGCCTTATTACGAGTGTCGTATTTCGTCTTCGACTACGACGATTTTGTACAAGATTAAAGAAAAAATGTTGCAATGTTCTTGAGTCTAGTACAAAATCGCCGTAGTTGAAGACGAAATACGACACCCGTAATAAGGAACAATGAAGAGGGGAGCTATCATATTTCTCTCTCTCGCCCATGAACCAAAAAATTTGCTCAGTTTTACTAATGCAACATTGGGTCATCCATTAAAAGTGAATGACAAATACGAAACAAAAAATTACTTCCGTTTGTCAATGTCAATCGATTTTGATAATTGTTTTGGTTTAAGAAAACGTAGCAAAACACTTACTTATTGCTACGTTTTTCCCCATAAATTTTGCAATAATAAGTTTTTAAAAATTAAATAAAATTATAAAAATTAATAGTGAATGAAAATGTCAACATAAACGTCCAAAAAATTTCGAAAATTCGTATACTCAAAACACAAATAATGGAAACACTTTGAAATGTTTTGTTCAAAACAACTTGTTTTGCTCATAATGGAAACGTACCATAAACAAATTTATTTTGTCGAATACTTAAGACTTCTACTGATGAGTTGCATAAGCAGCAACAAAATGCATCTAGACGTGCTTAGCCAACAACAAAGTTTTTTAAATTATTTCATTTCGAATTAATCTTTTACAACACAAGAGTAAAATTGAGGACATCAGAGTAAAAGAGGTGTAAATCACATTTTTTTTTTGTTGCTACTCTGGTGATAAATACATTCTTTACATTAGCAACTATCAATACAGAACTTTACTTCTGGTATTCAAAAGAAGATGGAATTGAAAAATCGTTTTTGCACAAAACATGTCGTACCATAACCGCCAAAAAAAAAGCTTAAGCGACATAGTTTTCGAACTTAATTTTTTTACCAAAATCGATTGCTTGCGATCGTAAATATGTAATCGATTTTTGTCCAAAAAAAAAAACGAAGTGCAAAAGATGTATCGGTTAAGCTTTTTTTTTTTTGGCGGTTATGGCTCGATATAGTAAAGTAATAGAACAATTAAATAATTAAAATATAAGCGGTTACACCAGTTTTGAGCTGATAGCTTCAATTACATTATTGTAGATGCCCTTTAAAATAACAAATAGCATACAAAATCGAACATCTTTATTTTCTAATAGAATTACAGAGTAAACGTAGAACTGATATTTTAAATGAAAAGCAATTCGAAAGCATTAACATCAGTATATAATAAAATGATAATGACTTTAAAATTGATATATTTAATATGCTGTCATGTCAGTTCCGTACAAAAAAAGCTCCGGGAAAATTACAGCATTCGATAGCGAACAAGTTTTCATACAATTTTAATTATATTTTTATGCAAATTTTCTATCGATATCGAGTGCTGTAATTCGCCCTCCGGATTGAGTCTATATATGTGGCTCTACTCTGTAACGCGAAATGAAAGGTAATGCTTCGAAAATATTTTCTTTCGTTTCGAATTACAGAGTAGACCAATGGATTTCTTAGAAAACGAAATCATATCATCGACTACAAGTTATATTGTCATATTCATAACATAATCGGCCTTGTTCTGTAAACCGAATCCGAGCAAATTTCTCGTTTTTAAAACGAGAAAAAAGTTTTGGTGTTCTCTAAACCGAATTTACATAGTTTTACTCGTTTTTAAATCGAGTAAATATACCTGGGGGTCGATTCTGGTTCTGTGATGTGAAATGAAAAAAAAACTTTTCATATTCATTTTCACAACCCTTTTTCATAATACTTTTCACAATTACATAAAATGCGATTCTCGTTGCTATTATGAAAACATTGTTTTATTCCGTTGTGCCTATGAAACTTTTGTTTTTATGCTATTGAAATATGTCATGTAAATAAATAATATTAATTATTATTTATAAAAATATTGCAAGAAACTCGATATGAGCACAGGTTGTTTAAAAGCTTTATCGCTACATAATTAAACTTAATATTTTTCTCTTGTTTATTATATGTTGTGTAAAATTTACGCTTGCAATGTCTGTTGTTCGTTCCGAATCATCGTCATAAACAGAATTTTGGACAAACTTTACTTCAACCCCTAGGAGATGTTATTCGCTTCTTCTGTAGGAATGTGTTATGCCGTCCACTTCTTCTGTCGTGCTTGAATATCGAACAGTGGCTGTGCTGAGTAAAGGGTTTCTTTTTATCTTGTCTGTAGCCTTTAATGATGAGAATCTTTGTCAGCCATTAAGATCTGCAGAAAGTTGGATATGCAAAAAAATTTACTCAGTAAAGCCGTTATTCGACGTACTTAGGGGGAAATCCCTTTAGACCTGCCGACAGCTTTGGAGGCATAAAACTACTTGAAGTTACTGTTTGATATGCTCTTAAAATGTTATGTTCTTGCAAAAACTAAATGATGCCCATCGTAATAAGTGGACGTTATTATTTCCCTTTTTAAATGCTACCGTGCACATCTCAAACCGCCCTAATTCATTTTTAGCATGACCCAAAGGCATGCCCTATATTTACCTCTCTGTACTTTTTTTCTGAACTTGGCACTCACTGTCTGCAGACACATCTTATTTATTGTTAATTTATTTTTTATATTACCTGAATTTCTGACTTCTCGCTTGCAATTTCGACATCCACACCTAAATAATTCATGAGGTATTATTTTTGATTATGTACTTAAATTTCGGACTCGTTGTTAACAATTTCGACATATTCTAAATAATTTACAATAAAAAAAAAATTTAATTTACGCTGTTGCGCGTGTTTTTTCTAGCTTCTGTACTGTTTTTCACCTAAATATTTTTTGTGTAAAATTATGTATCATATGAAAAGTTTTTTAAGTTTTTTTTCACAGTTACACTAAATGAGAATCGACAGAGTTATGTAACTGTGAAAAGTTTTGTTCCGTTCCAATTTTTTTCCTATGAAAATATATTTAAATTCTTTTGATTCTTCACTGAACGGGAATCAGAAATGCTATGAAATCGTGAAAAAAACTTTTCATTTCATAGTTTCACAGAACGAGAATCGACCCCCTGGTCGAAAGTAAATCGAATGTGGTATTATTCCATTACTATTATATTTGATGAAACATCAAAAAAACAATTAGCATTAAAAATTTGAAGTCTTTAATACCATATTATAACCATGTTATATACAGTTTGATACATTTAAATGTACAAAATTGGTTTTAAAAACACTCCAACGTTTGTTTCCAGTTTCACTGCAAGAATGAAGAAAAATTATTTGTATGAGGAAAAGCACTTTCTGTCAAATATTTTCAGCCTGTCACTTTAAATGCTTATTTTTTATTTAATTAATAACTGACTTTCACGTTCAAATATTTTATTCAGCTTAATTTCGAATGTAACCAAAGTAATTTGTAGAACACCAAATAAACATTTACTCGTTTTTGAAAATTTTTCGTTTTGCAAAACGATTCGGTTTACAGAACAGACCCGAATAATTTTTTGTTTACTAATAATTTCCGTTTGGATGAAAATTTGCTGAAATTCTTTCGGAATAGTAAGTACGGAATTTGTGTCCTGCCAGCTAATTTAAATTTTTTAAAACCTTATTTTAATGTACTACATATTTATTGTTAGTACTTAAATATATATGTATGTATAATGTATATTAAAAATAATCAAGTACCAACCAAATATATTGGTAATATAAAGAAGGAATAAAAAGAAATACATATAGGTATATGCATATTAATATTTTTCGGACACTTGATTACCTAGAATTTTATGTTTTAACCCGAAAAGAACTTAACTAATTTAATACATATATATGTATGTACATAATAATCACCAGTTTATACAATTTGATTGTATAATTTTTAAAGCTCAACTTACCTTAGCACGCTTGAGCAATTCATTTTGACCTGCAGCAATGTTTTCCTTCTTGCCACCCCAAGCACGGAGTACGGAAGCTTGCAATGCACGACCATATGAGAAGGTCAAAGCCCATGGCTTCAACAAAGGAACTTGGTTGATAGCGTTCAAATGAACGGAGGCTTCTTCTTCAGATTGACCACCAGACAAGAAAGTGATGCCTTACGTGCAACAAATTGTGAGTAAAACAAATTACTTGATTGAAATTAATTTTACTATTGACTTACCGGGAACAGCAGCTGGTACAGTTCTGCGTAAAGCTAAAACTGTGGCCAAAGCAACTTCTTGAGGTGTATTCTTCTTGGGGCAGGATTGACCAGCGGTAACCATGTTGGGTTTCAACAAAGTACCTTCCAAGAAAACGTGGTGGTCGTTCAAAGCCTTGTATACGGCGGCCAAAACAGTTTCGGTAACCTTTTGGGCACGGTCTAAGTCGTGGTCGCCATCAGGCAGAACTTCGGGTTCGACAATGGGGACAATACCTTGAGATTGGCAAATGGAAGCATAACGAGCCAAAACATTAGCGTTCTCCAAGATGGATTGGTAAGATGGGGTGTTCTTGCCAATCTTCAAGACACAGCGCCACTTGGCAAAGTCACAGCCGTCCTTCTTGTATTGCGCACAACGAGCAGCCAAATCATCCAAACCTTGGGTGGTGCATTCGTCTTCAGATCCCATCAATGGGACAACACCTTTGTCGACCTTAATGCCGGGAATGATGCCGCGCTTCTTCAACAATTCAACGAAGGGAGTGCCATCATCAGCCTTTTGGTACAATGTTTCGTGGAACAAGATAACACCGGAAATATTTTCGGCTACTTTAGGGTCAGCGGTGAACAAGAGTTGACGATAAGCGCGGCGGTTGTCTTCAGTGTTTTCAACACCAATATCCTTCAAACGCTTGCCCATGGTGGAGACGGACTCATCAGCAGCGAGAATACCCTTGCCGGGGGCAACGATGGCCTGTGCAATGCGGGTAAGTTCTTTTTGCAATTCGGCGGAGGGGTAGCTGAAGTAGGTAGTCATTTTGAACTAGGTTAGCTTAACTGAAAAGATAGAAAATAATATACGGGGAGCAATTAGTAACGGCATACATTTGTAAATATTGTTAACAATTTTCAAATTTGTTCTATAGAACAAGATTTCATTTGAAATTAAACATATCGAGCCATAACCGTCAAAAAAGCTTAACCCACATATTTTTCGGACCTCGTTTTTTTTACGAAAATCGATTATTTTCGAAATTAACTTCGAAAATTATGTCGCTTAAGGTTTTTTTTGCGGTTATGGCACGATATGTTTTAATGGGCTTTTCTTTTTTGAAAAAGTGCACAATTTTTTATTTGAAGTTAAAAAAAATATATTTAGCGGCATCATTTAATAAATAAGATTATGATTGTATTGTTGGCAATGGAAATTTTGTGCTTTAAACAATTGGAATCTTTATTTTTAAATGTACTATAGGAACCTCGTGATGTAATCATTGTAATAATTCATGCAACAGAGTTCAATAAAAATTGTTATAAAATTTTTAATTTTTTTTTAATACCACACTATGTATATCATCAGCGTAAATTTTATGAATGTACAACTGAGACAGAAAATATTAATATGTACCTATTTGGTTTTAGAAATACTTTAAAATTCCCATTTTATCCAGGTAACTATTTACGTTGTTTTTCTTATAAATAAAAAAAATTATATTAACTTCCCATCGGACCACTTCTTTAAACTTATTTTATTTAAATTGTAATATTTCCAGAAATATAATGGTCTCATTGTTGTTTTCAAATGCCATTTGCTAAATTCATTCTATATTTATTTTAAGATCTAAAACAATAGAAAACCATTAAGAAATTTGTAAAAAAACTAAAATCAAATTAATTTATAGAACGGAGCCGAAAAATTCCAGTTCGTACTGCATGTATGTTTAGCAACATTGTTGATAGCATTTTAAAATGTTTATGAGACATAGACATTTATTAACAGAGTAACTAATTTTATTTCACACGAAAACTACTCGGTATGTTAAACCATTAAATGTTAACTTTAAAAAATTTTCAAGCTTTGGAATATATCGAGCCTCATTTTCGATTTAACCGTAAGCGACAAAAATTAAATTTTTGAGAAGTTTTTTTTTAAATATTCAAATGTTTTTGTACGCAAATTGTCGCTTAAGTTATCAACAATATTGGAATTTTGATAATTCTAAACATGATAACATGTTGGTTGCGATAAAATCGGAAAAAAGGCTCAATATACATATGTACATATGTACATACGTATGTAGTATGTACGTGATCTCGTGATATCAATTTAATAAGATTCTTTCATATCAGTATCTAATAAATATTTATTTTAGTCAAAAGCATGAATAAATTTCAGTAAAATGAAGCTAATTTTATAATTATAACATGACCTTAGACTTATTTATAAATGCTGAAATTACTTTTTTTAAATATTATATTAAAACAAAATGAAAATTTGTTTTCAATTGTGTACCTCGAAATGATGTGCTGGATGTTTTTTTCTAATGCTGAACCATTCGGTTTAATGTAACTTTTTAGACTGATGAAACAGCTAAATGAGAAATTAGCAAGAGTCCTTGTATTTTACGATAAAGTGGTTATGCATATTGTGTAGCATTAGTTTAATAACTGGAATATTTTCACTTGATGTAACGTACGTAGGTGGTTGTTTAGTAAGTTTGAGTTAGTAGTTACTTATCAAACAAATTTTGCTTTCACTTAAGTATAATTTTTTAAAACACGAAAAACCGCACATGCGCGGGAATACAAAACTGACATCTTGCTATGTAAATTCATTTATCGCTGTATATTTACTCTTGTTATTCACATTCACATTAGTGATTCATTCGTGGAAATAAACAATAATAGAGAGGGAAAACCAAAACCTCTTACCAGAATACAAGTATTGTGCACACGTAAGAAAAAAAAATTAAATTGTTTATTTGAGATGACATTGACTAAGGTCAAATTTATATACAAATGTTGCAGATACATACATCTTTCTCCCACCAATAATAAGGCAACATTTAAATGTTTTAGAAACGATATTATGGAAATATTAAAATATGGCAAATCACACACACTATTATCAAAAAGAAATTCCAAACTTTTTGGACTTCGCTGACATTGAAAGGAACTAAAAAATAAATAAATTAAATAATACATACTTCACACGTCAGATAAATATTCAATAGTACATTGCACTCATAGATAGAATGTACATATATCTATCGTCAGCTGAAGTGCAAAACCACGTAACTGATTTTTAATTAATTATTGGACATTACATCGAAACACATGTCCCTCCCTACCAATTTTCTAAACTTTATTATTACAAACCAGACGAATTAAAAATTAAAAATATGAAAACATTACTTAAATAATTTTGTTTAGTTTTGTTTTCTGTCGTATAAAATTTTAAATAGTGTAGTTACGTGATTTTGCATTTCAGCTAACGATATGCGGCTTTTGAAATTTACTATAAAAATACAAGGTACAAACATTCAAATAAGATACATGATTATTGAGGTTGCTGAATAATAATAGTACATACCGTTCATTTACTCAAACAAAGTCATAACTCACAAAATTGAATTTTTTATTTAATGATTGTGTAAAAATTTCATAAAAAAATATCTTTTTAACTCAACTCTTGAAAGCAAAATAAAATTTTCTTATTCCATTAAGTTGCGTGTAAATTGAAAACTTTAAACTCGTTTTCTGGTAAACTACTTTTTTGAGTTATGACGTTGTTTGTGTAAATGACCGATATGTATGTACATACAGATGTGTGTATCTAAGTATTAATTATAAAATATTTATGTACATATATTACAACAATACTGCACTTTTTATATTTATACTTTTCCCAACACATATTTATACTTTAATTATTGAAGAAACTGTATTTTCTTAAATTATTCGCACACACCTTGCTTGTTGAACGGCCCAAGTAAAACTGTTTTAAAACAAAATACGTCTATACTTTTTCAAAGCAAATTTTTTATTATATACATTTTAGTGAAATCAAAAAAAAAAAAAAAAAAAAAAAAAAACAAAATAAAATAAATAGATAATAAAACAGAAACAGCTACTATCACTAGACAGAAGTATATATGCTGATATTAAAAAATGGCAATAACAAAGGAAGAAATTTTGAAAAAAAAAATAGAACACAAAAATTACCAAATAGTTGATAAAAATAACACACCACAAAAAAATTAATTTTACATACATACATATGTATGTACATACTTATGTAAAAACATACATGCATATATACATACACACATATGTATGTATGTATACAATTATTATAGTTGTATATAAAAAATATTCGTGTTTAATAAAAAATATGTATTTGCTGAATTCCACGTACTTGTTTATTTGCTATTTAAAAACTCTGCTTGTGTCTGGTAAAATTATGTGTGGAAACGAGCCCCCACAACGGCATATATTTTTATATACATACATATGTACATACATACATACGAATTCATTAAATCCATATAAAAGATGCTTGAATACATAAAATTTTAATAGGAAAAAGGCGTGTTCTTTTTGTTAAACCAAGTTTCTAATTCAAGTAGATACACAATAAAATTTATAAATTCGGGTTTTTCAAAAATTAAGCATTTACTTATCGTAGACTAGGAATAAGAAACTATAAACACATGACCTTATTAAGAGCTGACAGCTGTACATGAAAATTTCTAAATGTTAGTTTTAGACCTGGAGGCAAATTATGGCACTCGTTAATGAACGAAATTATGAAATATTCAATAGAGTTTATATGGAAATATTTTAAAATTGCTTCGTTTTATTAAAGGTTTAGAATCTTGTACCTCTATAGAAATATTTCAAATTAAAATATGTATAGATATATGTATGTACTAGGGATGTAACGAATGTTCGCATTCGCTTTCGCATTCGCAAATAATTCGCTTACTTTTGCTATTTGCATTCGCATTTGCATTCGCTAAAATGTATGCGAATATTTCAAGCGAATACTAAAGACAAAAAAAATTTTGTACTTTTACGAAAATAGTTTACGATGAACGAACGTCAAAAAGACGAAAATTATTTTAAGCTTTAAGATTTTAGCAGAAAACTTTTCTATCAATAAGTTCTTATAGGTATAAAAATGAAACCAAAATCCAGCGGAGTTTGAAAATATTTTTCAGTTTTGAAAATGAAAAGACAGTGTTTGATTTGCGTGAAAATATTTTCTTCTTAAGACTAGCCTGTTCAAACTTTTGAACACCATTCATTACTTCGTACAACAAATTTCAAATCCAAACAATATTAACTAGTCCTTGTTTGTTGTAAATTCCACGCGAAACAAGTGCCACTCATATTATTTCTCATGAGAACTTAAAATGTTGAAGATATATTTCATATGTTTTTCCCAAGATGAACAGAGTACTACTTCTGCAAGATTTTTTAAGGAAAACTTCATTCCAAGTTTTCTTCATATGTATTCGATAGCATTTCACATTAAATGTTGAACAGTGGAAACTTATTTTTAATCATTATCTATACTTACTCTTGTATAAATTTATTTGAATGTGATATTTTAACGAATTGTAATATTTGCATTCGCATTCGCTTTCGCAAAAATTAAAATGTATTATTCGCTTTCGCATTCGCATTCGCTAAACTGGTATTCGTTACATCCCTAGTATGTACATTATTATTGTATTACTAGCTTTTACCCGTTGAACGTTGATCGGATATTTTGGAAGGTATACTTAAAATTTATTAATGTGTTATTTGTTATTAACTGATAATGTTAAAAAAACGATAAAACCGACAAAAAGCCGATAAAAAAATTAAAAAAATAAACAGAATAAAAACCGGCTTTAAAACTGGCTAAATAATCAAACCTCAAACGAAATTTGCCCTAACCAGCCCAAAAATGTATATTAAAACCGGTTCCGAACAGGATAAAAAATAGGCAATATTTGACCCTGATAATGCAGCTTCCCATTGGTGAAATAATTTTCAAAATAGGTTTAGCAGTTTGAAAATCCGTACCAAACATAAAAACCCGGTTGGGAACCGGATATATAAAAAAAAGCCCATGATTGCCACTGGTAATTTAGCCTCCCATTGATGAAAGAATTTTCAAAATCGGTTTAAGCAGTGTGACAATCCGAACCAAATATAAAAAAATCCGGTTCTGAACCGGATGAAATTAGGATATGTTTGACGCTAGTAATGTCAAAGAATTTTCAAAATCCATTTAGCGGTTTGGCCAACCGAACTACATATATATAAAAAAATCCATTTCCAAACCGGAAAAAAAATAGGCTATGTTGACGCTGGTAGTTAAAGCTGTCCATTGGTGAAAGAATTTTCAAAATCGATTTAGCTATTTCGGCTTGAAAGCGTAGTAAACAAAGAAACAAACTCACTTTCACATTTATAATATTAGTAAGGATACATTTTCGTTGAACCTGGGGGGCAAATTACGACATTGGATATGATTCGAAATTTAAAAATATTTCCATATAAACTCCATTGAAATATTTCGTAATTTCGTGCGATAACGAGTGCCGTAATTTGCCCCCTGGCTTTGAATTTCACGTAAACATTCACGTCTAAACTCCGGTATAAAGTAAATTGATTTGTAAATAAATTTAAATCTTGACAATATTACATACTTACTACAAGTAAATAAATGTAGTATGCAATCTTGCATATAATATGTAGTTTTAATATATGACGGAGCACTTCAAATTCATAAATTAAAAGTCCATACTTATGTAGTATATGCATACGTTTAATATTTAGTACGTCAAGAAGACTTATTTACTTTTTGATAGCACAGGATTTAAAAAAAAATATTATGATAGAATAGTGAGCAGTGCAGATAACAGCCGATTATGAAATTTCAAAATTTATAAAATGTAAAATATGTATTATGTATGTATTTATGTGTAAAATTTTAACTTGGGGTATATTAGGTTCACAGTAAGTATGCGGAATTATTCAATACCAGCTCATAAATGAATTCAAATTTGTTCATCAATATTACACATCGTTATACAAATTCTAAAAAGGCGTAATTTACATTTAAGATATTTTAAAGGAGAAACAAAATACCTAAATTTTAAGTGAAACATTTTAAATTTTAATTGAAAACTATAGTTATCAATAGTAACACAGTTCGCCACTTCTTCGTATGTGATCAAGAGGTTGAAGATGTTAAGTCCTTCTGCTACCTAGGTAGCACAATTGATACAACTGGTGGCTCAGCACAAGAAATATATATAATCGCACAAATAGAGCGCGGAGTGCATTTGGACAGTTAAAACCGGTTTGGCAATCTTCCAATATTTCGAAACAAACCAAAATCAAACTATTTAATTCTAACTAATATAAAATCCACTCTGTTGTATGGATGCGAGACTTGGAATATGGCACCACGTGACATACAATGCCTTCAGGTATTTCTCAACAAATGCCTCCGCAAAATCTTAGGGATTTTCTGGCCTGCAACAATATCCAACAACCAGCTCTGGGACGAGGCAAATCAGCAGCCTATTAGAATGGAATTAAGTAAACGGAAATGGAGTTGGATAGGTCACACCCTCCGTAAACCAGACCATGATATTGGTAAGAAATGCCTACATTGGAATCCGCAAGGAAGCAGATGAGTCGGGAGACCAGCGCATACCTGGAAGCGGCAACTGACATTAGAACTTTCGAGATTGCGTATGAAGAACGAAGTCAAGCATCGAGCAGAAGATCGGGATTATTGGAATCACCTGGTTATGGCCCTATGCTCCCTCGAGGAATGAAAGCAACATATATATGTAGTGAATTTTAATCAGAAATAATTTCTTATGTTATTAGAAAAATTTGGCATGAAGGTAACAAATGCAGTTTAGCGAAGCAGCTCCAAAGACAATAAAAAGTAGCCTGTGTGATAGAAATTTTAAAAATAAGAAGAAAATATTAAATAAAAAAGTTGGCGGCGACGCCAATTTTCCGAGTTATGGGGCTGTGAACTTTTTTATAGGAAACTGCGAAAAATCTCAAAAAAAAATTTTAAATAACTTAACTGATAAGAAATTAAAAATATAAGAAAAAAAAATTAAGTAGAAAATTAGCTCCGACACTTATTTCTCGAGTTATTGGCCTCTGAAGTTTTCACCATGGTGTTTCCCGACACGGCGCAGCTTAATAAAGATTTTATGCATTGCAAAGTTTTCTTGTCTAAAAAGTTTTTGTGGACTGTCGGCCTTCGGCCGGGCTCAAGAATTTTCTTCACCATTGTGTTTCCCGAAACGGCGCAGCTTAACAAAGATTTTCTGCATTGCAAAGTTTTCTTGTATAATAAAGTTTTCGTGGACTGCCGGCCTTCGGCCGGGCTTAAGGATTTTCTCCACCATGGTGTTTCCCGACACGGCGCAGCTTTATAAAGATTTTCTGCATTGCAAAGTTTTCTTGTATAATAAAGTTTTCGTAGACTGCCGGCCTTCGGCCGGGCTTAAGGATTTTCTCCACCATGGTGAGGTTTTATGGCAAAATTCTTTAAGATCATGTTCAATTTTGCCACTTATGCTAACTTCATGCCAGTTTTTTCTTATACATACATACATAAGCTCCTTAGTTCTCAATAGTATTTTGATTTTTTTTTTAATAAATTCGATAGTTTTGGGCATACACGGATAAGAATTTTGAAAGTAGATGGACATTCTTTAATTACATCATAATCGACCAAAAATACGATTTTGAACATTTTGTAAGTTACGCTCGCTCTTTTTCAATTTATATGACGATATATTCTGTTGTAATTTTGATTACCATCGATTATTTTTACGAAGTCAGTGAATTACTGATGCCACATTTTGGCGTCAGGTTTTCACAACAGATAAATAAAGAAATTCTATTTCAATTTTATTAATGCTTTCACTTTTGTTTCGCATGATTGCAATGGTAACATAAATGCAATGTTAATAAATTAAACAATAAAACAAATATAAAAGAGGACCAGACGAAACTTTAACGACATGGAAATGGAACCGTAATATGTAATAAAAAGTTTTGGCAAAAATTCTAAAAATCACCCACGTATATTTAAAAAAAGTTTGGGAAGCACTGGACGACAAAGTTTAATTGTAGAGTCTACAGATGACTTTTTTTCTAGCACTAGAAAAAGAAATGAATTTTTGTATGTGGAGTTGATTTTCCATATATATTTTTCAAGTTTAAAGCAATATTTTCCAGCAAATTATATAAAATATTCTTATTTTTATAAATTATTTTTTCGCATACTCAAACACACGAATTGCACACACTTTCAGCTGAAAGTGGTTACGAAATACTTTTATTCATCACGTTTATGGTGAATGCACTTTGCGAGTTTTCCAAATTAATTTACACCCACTTTATGACGGAAAAATTATAACACTCACCTTCAAAATACAAAAATTTTCAATGTTCACAAATATATTTTTCTTTGGTTTCCCGGAGTTTTCCTGGTTGCTGCTGCTCTTCTGGAGGGCGAACAAAATACGACTTATTTCCAAATAAAATGTCAGCGAATTAAAAAACAATTGATGATAAGAAAACGTCAAAAGGTTGTTTGAAGGTCGTTGCTTGGACAAAAACAACGAGTGAATGTCAAAACAAGTAAAACAGAGTCGGTCACAGACACATGTTAAAATACAGCAGCTTGAAGGAGTGAACTATTTCTTAAATAACTGCCACATTTTATATAAAAATTAAGATTATTGAATAAAATTTAACGAAAAACACAAAATTAGTAGAATTATAAGAAAAAAAAACTTAACAAAAAACAATGACGTAAGGAAATTGTAGGCAATTTTTAACAACTTTGAACAAAACTAAACGTGAAGAAAGTGAATCACCCCAAGACTCGCATAGACCTCATACTGATAAGCCTTGTTTAAAAGTTTTATTTATGTGTATGCTATTTGAATTTCTTATGTTTTTATTATTGGTACGTACATGTTACATAGTTTGTTATTACAATGGTAAGACCAAAATTATGCAACCAAATGTTTTTGACTTGGTAATTAAATATTATTGTAGATGTAAGTGCAATTTAAATACCAAATTCATATTTTAAATACTAGCTTGAAGGACATATATGGCCTCTTTCATAATATCGAAAGAAAACTTTCGCCTGAAAAGATATAATGAAATGATGAAAGCAACAATAAAACATGAAAATTCGTTTTTATTGAAAGTTTTCTTTCGATATAGCGAAACCCGCATAGCGTTCAACAATTAAAAAAAAATAAAATTTCTCATTGTATATGCCGAAAACAATGATTCATTTTTGTGTGTGCAAGACACAAGACGCAAAATAGACTGTCTCGCCTTACAGGCAACACAAAACAGTTCGCAGTCTTTATTTTGCCAAAAGTGGGGTTCGGCAAAATACATTTTTCATTATTTCTTCGGCATTTACAGTCGAATCTTAAAGTGTGATATATCAATGCTTTTGTCTCGAAAATACCAATCCTAAAATTATTGAAATACTTCCCTTGCAAAATTTTAATGATTTTTAATTTAATTTTCTGAAACTAAGGTGGTACATTATGGTTGTGGAAACTGAGATCTGGTGGGTAAATATTAGAACGGGATATTTGAGGGGACTATATTAGAACGGGACTATTGAAACAGTTTTGGTCTTCTTGAGGCAAAAACTTCGATATTTTGGTCCAAAAATCATCAAAAATATGATAAAATCATCATTCTGGCAGCACTGAGTGTAAAGGGGCCCATACATACATACTGCTCATGCTCATGATTGATATTTTACCACAAACTTATCAATCATCATTTAAAATAAAAATTTATAAAATAAACATGCGTTTGAAAACAAAAAAAGTTATTGCCGTCCTTTTGACGTTACTTATAAAAAAAAAAAGAAATTTTAAACAGAAAGAACTTAAAAAGAAACGTTTGTGGATGAAGGAATGGCATAAGAAACGGGATCAGTTTACCATACAAAATCTTTTAAAAGAGCTTCGAGACACTTCTCCACACGATTTCAGAAATTTTATGAGGATGGACACTACATGCTATAATGAATTGTTGAACTTGGTGACACCTTACATTATTAAAAACGATATTCAAATGAGAGATGCTATACCACCATATCAACGTTTATCTGCTACCCTTCGATTTTTGGCAACAGGGAATAAATTTGAAGACCTTAAGTTTAGCACCGCAATTTCTGCACAGTCTATTGGTAAAATAGTTCTGGAAACCTGCACAGCACTTATTGAAGTCTTAAAAGTTTATATAAAGGTAAAACAGAGTAGTTTTAGGATAAGTATGTAAATGTACTTAGTTCTAGAGTCAAGGGTTAGAATACAAAAGTAAAAGTATTTATTAAAAAAAGCGCAAAAGTACTTACATACTTACTTTTTAGTCCTACAAGTTAAATCTTAATCGCTTTAAAAAGCAAAAAAAATCGCATTGTTCTTTTTTTTTCAACTATAATTTTATTTCGAAATATGCACATAACATTTTTATTTGAATGATGAAAAAAATTCAGCAATTGATTCTGTTGAAGCGTTTGAGCCTGATTCGTAAGCACCGATTTGCAAAGAGTTCGATGAAATTTTGTTTGTTGTCATTTGCACACTGTTACGATGCAGATTTCCTAATATACCCTCTAACAGAATTTAATTTATAAACTTTTCAGCCCAAAGTTGTTGCGTTTTATCCATTTGTCTGATTTTTGAAGCACACGTTTCACAAAAGCGTTCAAAGTCATCAGATGGTTTGGAAAGTTCTTTTTTAGCCAAGATTAAAAGCTCCTCATCATCAAAGTTTGTACCCTTTCGACGCTTTGTTGGTGTTTCAAATTCACTCTGTAAAGAAAAACAAACTTTAAATCTTCAAGGCTATCATGAATAAAATTCCACGTGAAAATTTCCAGGGGAACAATTCCAACTTAAAGCATGTAATAGGGAAAACATAAAATTCTAATTGGAAAAGGGAAAAATTTCACGTGGAACTTTATTCATGATAGCCGTGCTTATGTTTGTATGTTTCAGCTACCGCAAAACGAAAATGAGTGGAAAGCAATAGCTAATGGTTTCGGGGAAAGATGGAATTTTCCAAATTGTATAGGTGCAGTCGATGGAAAACACATCGCAATTAAAAAACCATCAGGTAGTGGATCCTACTACTTCAATTATAAGCGTTTTCCAAGCATAGTGCTTATGGCAGTCGTTAACTCCAATTATGAAATTATAGCAGCTGACGTTGGTACTAATGGAAGAGTTTCTGATGGTGGAGTTTTCAGTAATTCTGCTTTTGGAAATTCTTTTAAACAAGGCTTATTAAAAATCCCTAAACCATCAAAACCACCTCTAAGTTCTATAGAACTTCCATACACTTTAGTAGGTGACGATGCTTTCCAGCTTACTGAGAATTTTATGAAGCCTTATCCTCATACATCTCTTTCGCCAGGAGAACGTATCTTTAATTATCGTTTAAGTAGAGCAAAAAGAATTGTGGAAAATGTTTTTGGAATGATGGTTGCGAGATTTGGGGTTTTTCAAGGCTCCATTAGTAATTATGAATTTAAATTATAACTTCTGGTAATAAAATACGTTTAATTTTATTTAAGGTTTAGCACCCGAAAAGGTTGAAATTGTAATACTAGCGTGCTGCTATTTACACAACTATTTAATAAGCAAAATTGGAAGAAATTATGTAACCAATGGCATTGTAGATTATGAAGATACTAGTTGTGGAACATTGAACGCCGGTTCATGGAGAAACAACGTAAACTTAACAAATCTGCAAAGTTCGCAATCGAGAAATTCAGCAACAAACGCAAAACTATGTCGAGATTCATTCGCAACGTATTTTTGCAATGAAGGACAAGTTCCATGGCAAACGAAATTTGTTTAAATAAATCAAGGTTGGCAAACGGTATCGTAAAAATACCGATACCGATTCAAATACCGCTATAATTAGATACCGGTATCGTTACCGATACCGAAATCCATTTCGGTTAGAAAATACCGGTATCCAGACTACCGTTTACGTCTATACCGGTACGTACCGGTATACCGATTCCGGCCAAAAAATAAATGATAAGAGAGTTGTAGTTGCCAAATTTTTATTATGTATTACAACTTTTTTCACCATGAGACATTTTGGTTTATATTTCGACCATTGCATTCGTTTTGCTTTATTATTCCAGAAGCCAACCAATCCCATTTGTCAGCCAATATTATTGCCACGTTTATAAAACATAGAATCTCAAGAAAAAAGAGCAAAGCCAGAACTAAAAATATTTAAAATGTTTTGTGATAGATACTATGGTTTCAAAAAACATAGCATAGATAAGAACCTTTGTTTTTCGAGCATTTATTCGAAGACAACTAAAATTAGTTTTTATTCAGAATACCAAAAGTTAAGTTGTTTCAGTTTCAATCCAACTTAGTTGAGCTGTAAACCGTAATATGGGCAAAAATTGCAAAAGTATATATCAATTAACTTTCTTTCTTTCTTTGGCTTAGAGAAAAAACTTCTAACTTTTTTTTTGAAGTTAAAGATTCCTCTCTTGAGGTGAAGAAAAGTGCCTGCTTTTAATTATTAAATGTTAATTGTAAATGAAGATTGTTTTCTTTGTTTTTAAGCTGGCTGAAGGAATATTATTTATTCTTTGAATTGAAATATTCCAATGTTCGTTTCGTCTGAATTTGGCGAGAAAGTTATAAACAATATGGGTCCAGTACAAAAATATTGCCTAAGAACGTGTCCAAAGTATAAAAGTGTCGAAAAAAAAACCCAAAAAATTATATTTGGTGAAAAATACGGACATATATTTGAAATTTACTGATATAAATATGTACATATATGGTTCAAAAGGCCTTAGTCTCTTCTTTCTGTATCCGTTTATAAATTTAAAATCAGTTGATATTTAACTTAGTCAGAGGTTGATAAGTGCCTACGGGTACGAAAAAGCGGTTTTTTACCCGTAAAGGCTGGTACTCTGTTCGAAGTTGAGAAAAATTTTCAGTGAAATTGGTTATTTCGCGTGAAAAATTTTACATGTACTAAATGTAGCCCAACTCGCCGTTGTTTTAATAAATTTCTCGCATTTTTTTGCTTGTAAGTATGCAACATTGCTAAAATTCCGTGCGAAAAAAGCACTGCTTATGTTGTTTCGCAGCTAAACTAAAATGATACCAGATTAATTTTGCATGGAAAGACATGATTTTCCGTGTTTTTCACACCAAGAACAGAGTACTACTCTTGCGAATTTATTTCGCAAATATTTCATACCAAATACATACTTTTATATGTAGTTTGACAGCATTTCGCACGAAATTGTGAACAGAGTACCAGGCTTAACTCAAGATTTTGGAGATGTCTGGAAAATTTTTATACTCGACAATACCTAGCATAAAAATAGTAACACTTCGCAGGTATTTCGATTTCATTAAAATTTGTCACACAGTATAATTTATCAGTATAGACTTTATATATGTAAAGTTTGAACTGCAGTCTCCTTGTTTCACTTTTTTAATAAATTATTGTTTAGTAATAGTATAAAATCATATATAGAAACAAATAAGTTTATATGCTTTTATACATATGTATGTTAATATGTAAAAATACTCAATTTTTTTAAGTAATTTAATAAAAAAATGTTTTTTTGCTATGTCCACTACCTGAAATAATAAATTTGTCAGTAATATCGGTATACCGGTATTATAAACTCGATAACGGTATGTACCGGTAATACCGATACCGAAATAAAAAAAATACCGATACCGCTACCGATACCGAAATTTAAAAAATAATTGTACCGGTATCAATACCGATACCGTTATTTGTTTCGGCTTCCAACCTTGAAATAAATAAATAAAATGCAATACTTACTGAGTTTTCATTGACATCCAAATTAAAGGTGCTAATGGAACGTCTTGGCGTTTCACAGCTTCGCAAGAAATCCATTGTTTTAAAATAATATAGACTTGGCTCTGCAGAATCTTCTGCTTCAGCCCCATTTTTATTTTGCTGAGATATAGTCTGAACACAATGCAACGATAATTTATTGCGGTGCGATTTTTCATACGATTTTGAAGTAAAAAACCGCAGTGCGGAACGGCATAAAACTAAAATCTATTTTATTTTCTCTGCGAACTTTCTTATTCTCTCAATTTTTGACACTCTTTCTCTTCCTGATGTTGCCACAGTTTTTGAATAATTGGCGGTGTTCACAACAAAAAACATGATTTTTTTGTCATAAAATATAAAAGTTTAAAAAATATGTCAAATATGTCTGCGAATGTATAAAATGTTAATAATTTTTTGTTTTTAGTTACTGCCATTACAAAATATTTAACACAAATGGAAATTTTTTTTATAAAAATGTATTCACAAAAAAAATTAATAAATATTCAAACAAACAATGACAAGTATTTGCCGCAGCCGTCTTCCGTTGTATTATGTTTATTTTTCTCTCCCGCAAAGAGAAATCGCACCGCAATGCAAACATTGTGTTTAGACTCATATGCGTTTGACTTCCCGCCTATAATTGGTTCTTAAAGTGTTTATCTTTTTCTTCATGTCTTCTTGTGTGGCATTTGGGTTCCATTCCTTATATTTTTCTAAAAGAATTGTATACTGGTCGTTCTTCAACTTCCTGTCACAATATTCCTTTGAAAATGTGTCCCACAATGCAGGAAAGGTTTGGTAGAATTCAATAAATTCAAGAAAAAACTTCTTTTCTTCACACATTTTTTTTATCAAAAATTATTTGTTTTATTTTCTTTTTTTACGAAACTGTCAAATTTTCAAAAATATATTTCAGAACAATGAATTCATTCATTTTTTGTTCATTTGAACAACTGTCAGCAGTATGAGTTCATTTCAAAATCAAAACTATTTTGATTTTTCATACTGCATTGTCTGTGTGACGAATACATTGACAAAAATTTAAAATTTACCAACACATTCTTATTGCATGAGCATGAGCAGTATGTGTGTATGGGCCCCTTAATAGCAAAACCCAAAGTATGTCATCGTACATGTCTGCAGACAAGTATGCGTGGCTAATAGCCTTTTTTCGATCAAATTTTACAGCCAGTATCTTAAAAGTTTTCAATAATTTTGGCATTTGGATAATTCTAAACTATGGTTAGGACCATACAATTTTAATATCAATAAAAAAGTATATTTTCGATAACATGTCGCATACGTCGCATGTCGCTTTCATATAATGAAATAAATAAATACTAAAAATACGTTCTAAAGATCTTTTTATTTCATAAAATTATTATATTGACAATTATTTTCAATATTTAAACTGAAAAATTAACACTAATAGAGAAATGCTACATGCACAAGGAATATGCTAAGATACTCAATGTATATAGATTCAATGATTTTATTTTTTTAGTTTTTATTAAAACAACTCAACTCTACTGATTATTTTTTGATTTTTATTTATTCCTCAGAAAATAAAAGTTTTATTTATTCCTCACGAAACAACAGTTACTTTTTGATTTCTTATTTTTTGCTAAAAAAAAATGTAATTTTTAAACTTGTTGTTTTTGTTGAATATTGTTGATAAATATGTAAAGCCTACTCTTGCTAACTTCTGAACCAATTAAGATATCTTTAAACTATTTGGTGGGTGAATGTCTGACACATCAAGTTTTGTGAATGGTGAAATCCAAAAAAATTTCAAAGATCTACACATAACCGATCACGTCAGAGAAACGACGATATAAAAGTTTTTTTTTACAGACTCTGGCAATAAATCGGTTAACATTAATTTTAACGCAAAAAATACGCTTTCTCTACAATTCAAAAATTAAGCAAAAAAAAAAAAAAATAAATAAAATAAAAATCAAAAGTAACTGTTATTTCGTGAGGAATAAATAAAAATAAAAAAATAACTTTAATTTTCGGAGGAATAAATAAAAATCAAGAAATAATGATTAAAAAGTAATTTTTAAAATAAAATAAATAATAAGCGCTACGATCCCTGGTTTTTTGCTGTGTAATCTTTTAAACAGCTGTTGTTTGAAAAGCTTCCCATAATATTTGGAAATGTTCTAGTGCCACCATACTTTCAACGTAATTCAATAAGAACTTTGATTAACCACTAAAAAATTTGAAATTGTATTTAAATATAAAGTCAAAAATGTTTTTCCAGTGCGTAAAATTTATTTATTTGTTAAAGATTATAATAAAATTGTTTTAAATTATTACATATTTGAAATGATAACGAACGTGGTGGTTATATTTTGCAAAACGTCATAATCATCGTTGTAGTGGGTTCCCTAACAAAAATAAGTAGTGGCAGCATTGCTGAAAGCTTTGACTTAGTGAAGTGCAGTGTTGCCATAAGATGTAAAGGAAAAGTGCTAGATTGCAGAAATAAAAGTGCTAAAATGCTCTACAGCACACACAACAAAGTGCTAAAATCAGTTAACATTTTTAGTTTCTCTTATTTCTTAAGCGGCACATACACTTGCAATAAAATTGTGAATTTGTTGTATTCTAAATCATCGCTAACGTATATCATATTCATAGGCGGCACAATATCTTTTTTCATAACCAAGAAGTGTAATGTGTTGGCACATATACTTATTATTATGTTAAGTATTTCAGTGTGAAAAAAATTTCGCCATATTTTTTTTGAAAGATTTGTAACAATCGTTCAATAGTAAAGGTAAAACTGACAATAATATCGATGATGTTGCGCAAATTGTGCGAGATTTGACCTTTTTACGTAACCCAAACGACGTGAACAATAATATATTCAATAATATTGTATGTATTGGTAGATTAAAATATTTAATTTATAAATTTGAAATCTTTAACGGCCATTATTACAACTTAAAGTTAGTTAACAATAGGATTTTATCGGACTTATAAAAAGTTTTTCATCAGTACCAATTTAGCTTAACCTAAAGTGAGCGAGTAGTTAAAGGCAATGTATCCTTCCTGGTAATTTAAATTAAATTTATACTAATGAATAGCGTTTTATACGTCCCACAAAATCCTACTTTTAACTAACTTTAAGTTGTAATAATGGCCCTAAGAGTGATAAATATATTTATTTTCTACTGAAACATAATCGTATAACCGACAACTAAACTCTTGGGCTCACTTTAGCTTTCTTCAAGCTGATCAATAACATAATTAACACTATAAGCTCTTAAAACGAATAAAACTTAAAACAAGTTTTGTTAAGTTAGTATTTCAAATGGTGTACTTTAATATATTTCTACCCATATGTGTATCTCAGAGCGGTTCAGTTATATGATACCTGTCATACTAAACACTTAATGAATATAAATAAATTTGATAAACAAGTAATATTAATTGGCTCGCAATTTGTCTTAAGGAATTATCTGTGGAAATTTTATAGATTTAATGAAATAAAAAAGTGCAAAAAATGCCAAATAGTTTTAAGAAAGTGCTAAACTAGCACTTAGCATTATTTTCAAAATCTTTAGTGCTAAACGAATAAAAAAGGTGCTAAATCTAGCACTAAAAGTGCTAAAATGGCAAGCCTGGTGAAGTGGCATAGATTGAAAGAACGACTACTAATAAAGCTTTCTGTAAACTTTTTAATCAGTTACAGTAATGTAAGTTTAAGTTCTCCTAATGCTTACATTCTCTTATACTTTTTAAAAGCTTGAATTATGTATTTCTAATATTAAAAATCGAAAGCTGCTGCTGTTAAAAGCATTACCATCGCACGCAAAATTGGCACCTAATAAAACCCAAACCCAACAAAGCAAAGCAAATTTATTTTAAGTTTGTTTAACGGAAGTACCAGCAGAATATGTAAGTGTTCGAGGAAAGTATTAACGTAATTGTCATTGCCAGATTTTGTCAAATAAATTCATTGGTGCATTTTATGTGGTGGTAGCACATATACATACATACATACATATTAACATACATATGTACATACATATGATGAAAATTCGAAATCATATTGTATTGAAATATGTACATACATATATTCATACATACTGTCAAGAAGTTGAGATTAAAAAATTTAATTATGTATGTATGTACATAATTAGAAATATTAATGACATACTGAGAATACACGAGCTTGCAACACCAATATTAACGCAACAGGTAATTTGTTTTACGTTACAGTATTTATAAATACCACTTATTTTCAATACGTGCAACTTTTCTTGTTATAATAAGCTAAAAGCAATTTTTTCTTTGATTTTATTTATTCTTGTCTTAACAAGTACTTAAAATTTCACTAAAGAATCCATTTTAAGAGCGTTTATCATAGTGCTTGTACTTTTTATATCTTTTAATGTCCTTATTATTTTATAGGGGTCCCAAATTCTATAAATAAATAAATATATTTTATTATTTAAAAGAATCCTAACAATCACAAAAAATTAAGAGTTATCGAACAAGTCAAAAATCATAATCGGCACTAAATATTAATAATTAAGGACCACTCCTTGTTGTTTTTGCTCAAAAATGTAAGAAGCATTACCACTGTGAAATGATCCAGGCAGAGTACAATATCTCACAAAGAAATTAATTAGAAAATCTTTGCAGAAAGCAGTTTATTTTTATATTTTTTATACTAATTTGGGGAAAACCACATGGAACAGCTCCATAAAGTACTACTCGTTGTCCTTTATGTATGTAAGTGCAATAGATAAACATTTTATGAAAAAAGCATTTTCTGCAACAAAATGACAAATCAATCCCTTCTTTGTTATTTTTTCTTGCATTCAGTTTTTCTAATTTTGGTTTCTCAGGAATAAATACAAGTACATACAAACAAATAAGTAACAGTGAAAATAATTTTTTACATTTCAAATGTTGGTCAGTAGTGGTTGTGTGCTACCTACAATCATCCTCATACAAGCACATGCCTGTGTTTGTGTGTGTTTAAAGTTCAACTGTCAATCCTGATTAAAGACCTTAAAAGAAAAATTTAACACAATTTTTGTTAAGGCAGACACTTAACTGCACACGTACACACACACACACACACACACACACACACACACACACACACTCGAACACGTCTGTATTCATAAAGCAGATTGCTAACAGCTGATTCAAGGCAAAGCAATTGAAAGTAGTGACACATTAAAAGCTCAAAAGAAATATTTCCCAGTATTTGAAAGTAATAGAGAATAAAAATCGAGTTGAGTTAGAGAGCGAAATAGAGACAGAAAGAGAGAGAGAGAGAGAGAGAGGGAGGCGCAGGACTCTACAATTTACTAAAATTAATAAAGAACTTATTTTTGATGCATTTTGAATTATTAAACATAAATTTCATTTCAAATAAAACCATTATGCCATAAGTGATGTGCTCTATCCAATTATCATAATTTATTTTAGTTATCTGATTTTATTTGCTATAATTGTTATTTGAAGTTCATCTTTTATTGAATATGGTTTTATGTTATTCTTAGCATCAATGCTAAAGTTGCATACAAAAGGAAAAGAAAGAAAAAACACTTTCCTTGAATTTGGCCCATATTACTAAATGATGTTGCCTGTTGTTCCCATTGTTTCATTTTTCATAAAACATACATACATAAGTACAATCACACATGCATACTGCTGCTTATTCTTCCACATACTTTTTATTGTACGCTTGTTTGTGCGCGTACAACACGTTATTGTTGTGATGATGCAGAAACGAGTTGAGTCGGTATCAGACGATTTCTTTTGAGTTTAGTTTCATTTCAAACACAGAACGGTTAAGTTGGATACGTTAAAAAAGCTCCGCCGGAAAACATATAAAACAAATTCAAAACATTAAGAAAACATATTGTATACTTCCTTCTCTAGTACCACGACAGTAACAATAACAAACAATGTTTAAAAAAAAAAATAAAACACACATACACACACACACACACACACACACGCATACAAATAAACCATATAAAAACCAAACTAAATAAAATGAAATCACGTAATGTCCCAACATAAATAACTTTACATGCAGGGATACGGGTTGTGGAGCACGAGCTTATATCGATATCGATAGGCACACACAGTTCTAAAGTTACGATTGCAACAGGATACCAGAGCATTGTTATAAATTGCCAATGTTTATGTTTCAAGAAATTACAATAAGAAAACAAAAAACAATTATTTACAAAAAAAAAAAAAAGTGAACGTGCTTCTAAATGTGTTTAGATATGTGATTGTGTGCCGATATGTGCGTGTATAACAAAGAAATACTTATTTCACAAGACAAATTATAAAAAATTATTAATGTTTTTATTTATAAATGTGTTAAAATAAAATTAAAATAAAAATAATTAAATTTTAATGGGACAAACGTTTTACAGATATGATGAATTTAATGAATGTTTGAGTTAAAAATATCTAATCCCTTAAAGTATGCAATATTATATCACAAGTAATGTTGTGCCTGAGGCAGGGTCGGGTATGCGTCCACCACAAATTACTTGCTAAAGGAAATTATCCATGATTAATTTAGAGACAAATTAAGAAAAATATTGAGTAAGCTTGCAGCAAAATAATGAAATTTCTTGAATATGCCTGAGACACAAACTTATTTAAATATCAATTAATTTTTAAAAAGTAATTTTTCCAAACAAAAATGAATGAAAATCGTTATTTAAATATGAACTGATATTTAAATAGGATCTTTAATATTAATGTTCTTAGCATTCTTTTTTAATTAAATATCTGCAATAATATATAGGTTTACCTTTGTTGTTTACAAATTTCAATGCTTTGATTTACACTCAACAGGTAAAATGATAGATATGGTTTTGCATTATTTATAGAGGAATAATTAGCTTTTAAGGTCATAAGTCTAGCACTGATTTTAGAAAATAGGGAGAATATAATAAAAAAAAACCTTACTTCTGATGTGAAAGCCAACAACAAATGGAGTAATATTAAACTTATACCCCGCTTATGCCAAAACGATTGTTAAACTTAAAGTTGGTTTAACCGATTTAAACGCCTCCTTTAATTTTAACAATATATTTTGCATAAGGGCAATAGAGTTTTGTTTGTGGTCTTAGCATTTTTAAAAGGAAATAATTATATCTCATTGATTTATATAAAATATTCCTGACTTTTTATATTTCCTTCACGAAATCAAGATTTGCCATTTTTTTTCTAATTAATGTACTAAATATCTTATTCATAAAAAATAATTCTGTTTTATAAATCCTTTGTGAAACAAATTTTTTATAGAAATCTGTTTAATAAACCTTTTATATATCGAAAATATTTTTATATGCATATTTTTTAAAATTAATTATTAATATTTTTTTTTAATACATGATTTTTATTTATTGTATCTTCATATATGAACTAACAATAAGTATTCAAATCTTAAATCTAAAAATATAATTAGGCCCGACCAGTGTCAGACATAAGCTTAGTAATAGTTATATAATACATAAGTGGTGATAATCAAAAGGAAAAAAATAAAAAAATAAAAGTATTTTCAAGAAGTCCCATCTGGAGTGCTGTGAATAAGAGCACTTGTGTCCCTCTTTTTTAGGCGGATGTGTCCAGTAAAGTTCAAAATATTACGAGCAAGCGGATTAGGATATGACTCGAGTTTTGTTAAATATTTGCCTGCGTATTTTGCAATATTTAATATCGATTTTCTATTATATTATGCTAAGTTAACATACCTTCATCAACTTTTTTACTTTCGTATTAGTGAAAAAAATGGAAGGGCGATTTATTTTGGAAAGAAATATTTATGCAGGGATCGAAAAAGATTCAATAATCTACAATTTTGAGTAGATATTTCTTCGTTCTTATTAATCTCAATATCTCACTATTCATCTAGCTAACAATATATTTTTATAGAAATATATTAATGATACATATCGCTTACTGTAACGCCAATTGCCCAGACTAACAAAAATTTGGATATCAACTTTTTACAAATTCAGATGGATTTGACCAAACTGCATCACTACAAAAAAGTACAATTAGCCCAAAAAATAAAGATTTTATTACAAAATCAAATGAGAAAAATAATTAATATTGGGTGCTTCTGTGGCTGAGTGGCACGATGCTAGCCGCTCAGTCCAGAGGTCGTGGTATAAAATAATAATGGTCGTGATAGGAAATAATAATATAAAATGATTGGGTCTAAGGAAGTTGTTTGCTATATGCAAGTAGTTCGCTATAACCGAACTCTACTACAATATTTTCACATAGCAAACTCTTGACATTAGTTTTTTATATAGAAATATCATGATATTAACTATGTTGGCTAAGTAAATAAAATGTTTGTGTTTGCAGTCACGTGCAATGACAAATGGGAATTAAAAGTTATTTAGCTTGGAGTCGGTTTTGTTCTGAATGCTTCGTACAAAAAATCAAGTAAAAATAATGAACATTTGTCAAAAATTTTAAGAAAAAACTTATAATTTTACGAAGAAAGGAAATCATATTTTGAACAACAAAATAATTAAAGTTTCTATATTTTGTTATCTATCTTGTTTCTTTAGCTCAAACAAACAGCTGGTTTCATAGCTTGCCTTAGCTCTTGTCTTGATGACAGCATGACAATAAGTCAGTGGGTACATATTATTATTTAGATCTGTTTCAAATTCTACAATTTCATCAGACAAGCAAATACATGTTCTGAAAGACAGGACTATAGTTTGAATCTCCCAAATGTTTTTTACTCATCTTTTTTTATCTATCTTTATATATAAAACAGGATGTGTGTATGTATATAACGTATAGACTCGAACACGGCTGGGCCGATTTTGATGAAATTTTCAGGGAATCTTCAGAATATTTAGGCGGGTGACACTGCGAAGTCATATATATATATATATATAATTTTTTTTGCAGGGCGGGGAGTGGTAGTGAAGCACACCGGGTTAAGCTAGTTTTATATAGAGTTTAAAAAGTTTCTTTATAAAGAAACGAATGCTCGAAATTTATTTATTGCTTCTAATGATTGAAAACATTTCCATACTTTGTGATATTATTATTTAGATCTTTTTCAAACTCTACAGCAACGGATAAGCGAATAAATTGTTTGAAGGACATTATATGTTAACCAACAAAAGTAAGAAATAGCCCACCCGTAAATCACTCGTAAAAGAGAAACTATAAAATTTGAATAAAAGAAACGTTTAAGAAGAACTAAATTTTAAACAATTATTTATTTTAGCTACTAATGGTTACAAAATAATTATTATCAGCAATGAAAGGTGAGTGGTATTCTCACCCTATTAAAAAAAATTTGTGAATTAATTTCAAAACACAATTGCATACATTTAGTGTACTTAATAAATGATAATTTCATTCCTTAGATTTTCTGGAGTATTGATCAGATGTTTATGGTAATCAAATACTTAAAGTTCATTAATCTTTACAGAATAATAGATTTTTTTCATGGATATTTAAATTTAATAATAAAAGATACATCTGCTAACACTTTCTGAATTGCGATAAAAAGAACAAAATTTAAGAATATACGACCATATTCATATTCACCAAATTGGACTACCGTCAAGTTCGAAACGTTGAGGTGTGAAATATTTGCTGGCGTCTAGCTTATGTCAGCTTTATTTATTTATGGTGTACTTTAATATTTCAAAAGTCAACTGTTACAATAAGTTTGTTAAACGTTTAAAAAAAAAACAATACTAGCGCTTTTTAGCAGAAAGTTATTGCATATAACTTAAAGTCACAACGTATAGTGATTTCCCCTAGTACCCGTATAATATTGGGTACGTTCGTAAAAGCATTTATAGTGCACGTCGGCAGCATCGCGAGCATCTAACGTTTAAAAATGCATCACTTGGCAGCACTGTTTAGTGTCAAACGTTTTTAAATGCAAATAAACAACATAACTGCCGCAAATCTCTGCAAATGACGCAGTAAACTACATATTTTGAGATGCAAAAAGTTGCAGTGGAACAATAAGTTGAATATGTGTATGAATTTTGATATTTAAATTAGGGATGTAATGAATGTTCTCATTCGCTTTCGCATTCGCAAATAATTCGCTTACTTTTGCTATTTGCATTCGCTAAAATGTATGCGAATATTTAAAGCGAATACTAAAGACAAGAATATTGGAAATATTTTCCAGTTTTTGAAAAAGAAAAGGAGTTTGAATTGTGCGAAAATAGTTTCTACTTAAGACTAGTCTGCTAAACTTTTGAATAATGGAAAACACCATTCATTACTTCGTACAAAAAATTTCAAATGCAGAAATATTAACTAATCCTTCTTTTTGTTGTAATTTTTTTGCGAACAATTGCCAGTCATATTATTCCGCATGAAAACTTAAAATGCTGAAGATATGTTTCATGTTTTTCCCAAGATGAACAGAGTGCTACTTCTGCAAACAATTTTCATGAACAATTCATTCCAATTTTTCTTAATATGTATTCTGGTAGCATTTTACAGGAAATATTGAACTAGTATAAGGTCTTAGGGCCAAAATACGAATGGGTAGATTGCCTAACATTCTGTAAATTTATTTTTAATTATTATCTATACTTATTTTAATGTGATTTCATTTATCTTTCAGTTTAACAATTTTTATTTCTAATAAATTAATAAATATTTGCTGAATTCAAGACTCAAGTAGATCTATGTATACAACACAACTTCATGTTCTTGGACAAATTTATTTTCATGTGATTTTTTTAACGTATTGCAATATTTGCATTCGCTTTCGCAAAAATTAAAATGTATTATTCGTTTTCGCATTCGCATTCGCTAAACTGGTATTCGTTACATCCCTAATTTAAATTACATGCTTCGAATTTAACCAAAAAAGAAGATTGATATATTCGAAAATAACTTTGAAACACCTAATCTTGGTAGTTTTTTAATACTTCCAAGGGGTTTTTTTATTTAAGTTGTCTTCTTTTTATGGCCAAATGTATTATTATAAAAAATAGCTGCTTAGATTTTCTTTCTAATTTTTTTCTTACTATAATTTAAAAGAAAATTGTCACTTTTGTTATTATGATTTTCTTAAATAAAATTAGTTACCGACTTAAAACTTGTTGGCAGAATTTCTGCATAGATGAATACATTTTTTGAATTTACGAACGTACCCATTATTTTATGATATGAAAAAAAAACTAGAATATATAATGCCATAAAACTCATTTGAATATTCGATAACAAAATGAAATCCATATTATCTAAAGTTGCACTAACTATCGCCTTAACACTTGACCATACAATTTTTCTGATAAAAAATTATAACTTTTAAAAACCGGTCCTTGGTTTGCACTGCTTAATAAGCTTATTATAAAATATTCATATTTTTGAATAATAAAAAAATAATACTAACTTGCTAAAAATTAGAAAGTACAAAACCATAAGTGACTGTCTCAAACTTGTGACTGTGTAACATTTTTTAATTTGGGGGATTCAAATGCTAGTCGTAAGTGTCATAATGTGATACATTATTTTCATATAATTGCTTTTGCTTTTGTTGTATTGTCGCACTATGACCCTTAAGACTACCTACCGTTTGAATCCCTAAATTATTAGATAAAATTTTCTGAATCAAAATACTGAAGTAATTCTACTTTTTTTTTTTGGTTGTAAGATGGAAAAATGGTTTATGCATGATGCACGGATTGTCATCCACACCGTATGCCGGACTCCCGTACTATAACGTATACCGGCTAAAAACCCACCTCACGCATTTAGATATGTTGCCCACCTGGGGACCGCTGTTACCGCATTACTTCCAGATGGATCCCTCTTGGATCCTGAGATCATCTTCTTCTATTTGCCTGCGTCCAGGCCCCCACTTTTGTTGTTGCGGTCATTTAAGCTGCAGCTTAAATTATTCAGGTTTTTTCTCCTAAAGAATATATTCGCAGTACTTTGCTACTGCTCGCCATCTGCTCTCATTTGCTGTCATATGATGTATGATGTTTCCAGCATTTAGTTCACCTGTTATTTTCTCCAGTTCGCGTCCCTTTACGGCCCACTTACTGCATTCAAAAAACGTGTGCTCGGCATCGTCTGTTATGTTTTCTGTATGGTGTAGTGCATTTACTTATATTGTGAAGATATTTCCTGAAATAACCATGTCCCGTCAGTATCTGGGTCAGATAACAATCAATTTCCCCAAAACTCCTGTCTAACCATACATTAATATTGGGTAGTAATCTTCTTGTCCACGCGGCTGTTTGTTGTTCCTTCGTTCCATCTTGCCGGCCAGCTCTGGTAGGTTTCCTGCCATATTGCCTCTCTATCACTCTGTTTGAGGCTGTTGGCCTGCTTCCCTATCCATATTTTCCACCTTGCTTCTACGAGAAGGTCTATTAGAATCGCCCCCGCTAGACCAAGAATGGCTTGTGTAGACACTGTGCGGTAAGCGGAAGCTATCCGGAGGGCGTAAGTTCTTTGTACAGCAAGAATAGTGTTTTTGCTGCATTTCTTTAGCCCTTTGCCCCAGATCTCACTGCCATAGAGAAGTATGCTGTTGCTAGTCTCCATTAGCAGCTTCCTCTTGTTTTGTCTTGGTCCTCCTATAGCTGCCATCAATCGGCTCAGTTGAGATACTGTCTTTGCCGCTTTGCTTGCTGCATGTTGAATTTGGTTCAAAAACGTCATCTTGGTGTCGAGTCGGATACCAAGGTCATTCTACTATTATACGATTGCTTTTAAGTTTAGTGTGTAAAAAAGTGATGCAGCATTAAATAGTGTTAAAAATTATCAACATCTCACTACAATGTTCTTAATTAATATCAATTCAAGCCAAATAATAAAAGAAAAAAATATAACTAAATAAATTAAATTAAATTAAATTAAATGAGAAGAAACTTTTGTTTAAAAGAACTTATGTTGTGCTTGTGCAACTTAAAACAAATATTATCTTCCTAAAACAATAATCTATAATTAAAGTAAATTTAAAAGCAGCATAAAATTTCAAAAGTATTAACATAGAAACAAGTAATTAAATAAATGCGGTTATAAAAGCAAAACCAATAATGATGTTACAACTCCATTGTAGTTTTGGTAAGTATTTATTTCATATACTAAATAGTCGTAAGCTCTTCTCTTCTTAAAGCCAATTTAGTAATTGGCCTTTTGCGAAAAAAAAATTCAAACAAACTGAGAGCTTTTAGTCAAAGCCGAGTTAATAAATATGTAAATGAATTGAATGATGTTGTAAACAGACAAATGAACAATGACTAAAGGCTTGAGGCGATTTTGATGGCTGAGTAAAATTTTAAATATAAAAATAATTTAAGCTCTTTGTACAAATTAGGCCCTTAAAACATTTATTTATTTTGTTTGTCATGGAATTTCGTCTCTTAATTAGCTTCACCTACTTGCTTTGTTTCCTAATTAAACATGGACGCAGATCCAAAGGCTGTCATGCTGATTGCCAGGCTGAACGGAGGCTGGCAAATAATAAATGCATGAGTGAGTCAGTGAGTTCGTTGCTTAATTTTGCTGTATTATTTTTTTTTCCTTCTGTCTTTTTTTTTTTGATTTTTTTTGGTATTTATTTAATGAAAATGACAACTCATTAAGTTAATGAGTCTCATCACATTGCATTCACATCGCTGGTATGCGATGCGAGATACGATGTGTTATTGGCACTCAAGCATCACTTTGCACATCATTACATTTCGTTCCATCATAATTTAATTTGTAAAATTAATGTGAAATTGTATTCATGTCATTTAAATTTTGGAAAGAACTTAAGATGTAATTTAATTACATACTTTTGTATGTATCTGCACTTGCCGTGTCTGTAAAATGTTTACTCGTATTATTCAAAAAATTTACTACCAGCATTCGCAGTGCTGCTTAAACAGTTTAAAACTTCTGCAAATAGATACGTTGGTAATACTTTTGCTTAATTTTGAAATTTATATATCTTCCCCTTGGCTGGTTGCTACGAATCACCTTGGGTTAAAAAATTTAAGCAAATATTCAACTACTCACTTATTTAAGGCAAACATCATTAAGGCGCATCACAGTTTTTCAAATTTAAATTGTAAATATTTTTTATAATAAAAAAGTGAGACTTTCTAAATATAGACTTTACAGTCCTTTAAAAAACAAAGCAATTAAAAGTAGACATTATTTTAATGAGAGTGTTTTTTAATTGAATTGATCAATAAAATAGTTGAAAATAAATACAAAATCAATTAACCTGTTGCTTAAATTAGGCAAGTCAATAATTGTAATGTTAACGAGAATAAACTCAATTGTCTATACCTATTTATGATTTGAACGGGCTAAAGTTCATATCGCTTTGTAGGCCAAATTACATGTGATAATTATTAATGAAAAAATGAAACCAAAGTTTGTTGTAAATATTCTGCCTAACAACACATAGTTGAACGGAACAACTAGCCGTTTTCGAAGGCCACTAAACCTTTATGATCAGCGTTCAGGTGGTGTCAGTTGATGTAGATTTCTGCTTTATATACTCAGCCATCATTGCAAATGGAATATGTGAATTGTTTTGATTCATCTTATTTCAATTTGCTGAAAGCTTTTTTGTAATGAAAGCTCAGTTTTACCATACCTAAATTTACAACAGTCTTGCCATTGCCGTTTGTTCTTTACTAATTGTGCACATGTTAGTTAATTTGCTTATTTCTTGTTCTACTTAAGACAAACTTTTTTGGTTTGCTACTATTAAGTATATTTTTATTAATTTTTGCCATAATATATTATGTCTGTGTTAGACGCAGTGCCTTAAATTTCATCAAAATCGATTCAAGCTTTTGGCCAATAAAGCGCAGCAAGCAAACAAAGTTACTTTTTGGTTATTACAGCCGTTGAATGGGCAAGCAGATGGACTGGAAAGTGACCACCATACTCACGTTAATAAGAATGTTTATTTAGTAGCGAATCCTAAAAGCTATTGCTTTAATATATTTTTAAAATAATAATAAATATTTTCTGGATATGGAGGTCTTAGCGTCTCACTCATATCATATTGGGAGGTTCCATTCTATATTTTGCTTACCGAGTTTTAGAAATCCGACCAAACATACAAACATGCAAACTTTAACTCTTTAGCATTTTAAGTATTGATTAATATATTATTTATTTCATTATTTTATTTTTATTTAAAGCGTGTCGAATAAAAATTAAATAATAATAATAATAATATTGATATTATTTCAAATTACTTGCATCTTCCCTTGACTTTGTTCGCAATAAGAACTAAAAAGCTGGAATTGTCCTTTAAACTGTATTTAAGTTTAGCAAAATGAGAAAAAGTACCAGGTTCAAATATACCTGCACCATATGCTATCCGTCTTCCAAATATCATCCGAATCCATTAAGCTTTTTATACGTTATTATGGAGCAAACATACAAAAATCCAATCATCAAAACTCACAAACATACAAACTTTTAAATTTATAATGCAAATAATGGGGCAAAAAGCTAATTTTGTTAAATGTTTGTTATGTTAATTTTACAACTTAAGAATATATAGTAATTCTCATATTTAATTTTTTTTTTAATTTAAGAGTAACGGCAAGCTTACGAGAAGTACATTTTATCATAAAGAACTTAAAACAAAATATTATGAAACATTAAATCATAGCCTGATTATAAGTTACATATTGTCCTTTAGTTGTTTTTGAATTTTTGGAATGTTTGTCTATGATCATCATAACCTTGTTACGATTACTACTGCCTTGTTTTATTATGTAATATTTTTGAAAAAACCATACTCACATAAATATTATTAACTCTAAAGTAACTGAACTTTTATTGCTTTAACAATTCTCCATTTAACTTGTGATGCCCTAATTTTCATTTCATGTACGCATGAAAATTGTTTGAATTTCAACAGAACACACATACTTATGCACACACATATGAATATGATGATGTCAACAACAAGGCTGTTCATTTACACCAGAATGCACACGCACACACACTAACCACTAACAGTAAGACACACACATACACACACACACGCACACACACTCGCATTCAAATGCGCAGGAAATTTAATTTAGCTTTTGTGTGTTTGTTACTACTCTTAAATAAATATTGTAGTTGTTGTTTTCGCTGCTGCATTAAGTTTAGTCTCGCGTAATTTTGTTATCCCAAAATTTAAATCATTCCAACAATTTAAGTTGTTCAACTCTATTGTTCTGTTATTTCTGTTGTTGTTGTTTATTTTGTTTTTGTATATGAAAATTTAAGTTGTTGTATATTTACAAATGCTCTTTGTTGTCGTCGTAATAAAAGTGTTTTTATCTTTTTCTTTAATTAAAATCTTGAATAAGTGGAACTACGATTAGAAGGCGAGACATGCAGTAATTTTTTTTTTATATATACGAGCATAATTCAGGTGCTTTGAACTTTTACTTTGGCCACGTTTTTCATATCCGGTTAATGTTAAAGTTTGTCGCTGTAATTAATGTTGTTGTTAATTTGGCTGTTGTGTTGCAAAATTAAAAGACAAAGAAAATAAAAGCTCTTGCTTGTTGTGTTTGAAGTGGCTTTTGTTGTCACACCAAGAAAGATTTCCATTATGAAAATTCAAGTTCAAAACTTTAAATACATTTAAGGAGTATCAGAAAATTATTTAAGCATATATTATCTAGCAGAGATTCTCCAGCTTGTGATATTTTGAAAGAAACCCATTCAGATTTCTTATTGGTTATTTGTGAAAACAATTAAATTTTAAGGAGAAAATAAAATTTAATTTCAATCTACTGACTATCTTGTTATCGAATGCCTTTCAGCAATAATTTGTTATTTTACCCTAAAATAACATTAATTATCTCAGGTTAATAAGAAAATTTTAATTCATATTTTAAGTCATTCTCATAAGCAAATAAGCTCTTCACACAAAACCAAATACAAGCAATGTGTGTATGTATGTATGTATATTTAAATATCCTTTTAATTTATTTATAATCTGTAGTTGTTTGTTTAACTTCATGGTTGCTTTTCATTGTTATTTATTCTATAGAATTTCTTGCCTCAAAGTTAGGGTTTGGGATTTCCCGGACTTTTGCACTTCCCGGGGAACGGGAATTAAAAAATCAAGTTCCCGGTATTCCCGGGAAAAGCTAATTTTCTAAATTAAATACATTTATTAAATGAAAGTTGGTGAAATTTCGATTGTTATATTAATGTAAGCATTCTTTTGAAATAAAAGTTAATAAAAAAGCAGTTCTAAGACAAATTTTTAAGAATTTTTAATTGAATTTAAGCAAATGGAATAAAGTTATTACACAGCAAAAGATCACATAAAAACCAATTGACGACTGTTACCACAATTAGTAGACAATTTTCTAATAGGACCTACCTTCATTTTAATAAGAATTTGCCTTGCTTGTTTCTCATTCCAGGCGGTTTCTTATCGTTAAGTACAAGCAGGTTACAGTACCATACTGCGCTGCGCCGAATTTTGAATACCCTTAGCCACAGTATGTCTAAGTGTCTTTCATTTTATTTCTCCTAAAATATTTTCTGCAGGGTTTCCATAATAGCGTCTACTTGTAATCAATTTAAGTTTCGTCAACTCAGAGTTCTTACAGCTTAAAATTTTCACTACACTTTTCAAAATTTGTTCACTAATTCGGCGAAAAATCACTTCAAGTTCGCTTAGCATCGAATTATTTACTTTAGGAAACGATTATATCATTGCAATCATTGATACTTATACAATTTATTCCACTTTTTTTAGGAGATATGGTATGACCTCAATTTAAATGAATTTTTATGCAATTTCAGACTAGATTTGAATAGCTCACATTTTTGTTTTATATTAAAAAAACATGGACATTTTACTTCTTGTTTATCGGAGTCGAAAAAATTCTTTCTTTCTTACAGTTACATTTAAAACAAAAACTCAATTTAAATTTTAAGATTAAAAAATTTCCTTCGAATAAGGTACTCGTATATGTAAGTGTTTAAACAGACGATGAAAAACGTGTCAACGTTCGTGTAAATTTGCTCATACAATCATTCAAACGAACTTTTGTAATATATAAAAAAAATAATAAGTTTTTATATTAAAGTAAAATTGGATTATAAATTCTATATATTTATGAAATAACATGCACTTTAAATTTCCCGTTTTCCCGGGAAAATCTCAAAAATTTCCCGGGAATATTAGACAGACATTTCCCGGGATTTCCCGTTTCCCAAACCCTACTCAAAGTGCTAAATCATTAGTAACCTTGGTTGCAAATTGTGAATGTACGAGTATTTATATCTGTGCTTATGTTATTAAAGTGTGTCTTACACACATTAACTCATGTATGTATGACACGTTTAAGTCTAAGCATCCTCGTATTACAATAGCAACTATAATATATGCAGTACCTGCGAGTATTTTAAGATGTGCGAACACCTGTATTTAAAGCAAATTAGAATAAGTGCCCTGCAGCACCGACTTTTATACACCCTTGGCCAACAGACATGTTGTTTTTAACCAAACATTTCTAATAAAATATTTATCGTAACCACAATATTTATAGCAAACAAATTCATTAGAACATTTCCAGCCCTACATAAATAAGTATTTATAAATACATTTTCTTATTGCAAAAAATAATTTTAATTTAAATACTTGATGAGTATTCTGCAATTTCTAAGATATTCTTATATTAAAATTTCTTTCATAACTAATCAAGTGTTTTATACATATTTATACTTGCTTATGAATCTAAAAATTATATAATAATTGTTATTTATTATTTGCCAGTGCAAAATCTCCTGACAGTTGCTTTAATGTGCTCTAGTAGCAGATCATTAAATATTTAATAATATATTTTGGAAATGCATACTTATAAATAACATTGCTCATCATATACTCGTGCTTAAGTACATGCACAAATGAATTTTATGATTTATGCATTTTCATGGCCCAACAAACATTTGAAATTGATAATTGATATTATGGACTTTTTACCCCTTTAATGCTACACCACTAAATTAATGGCTATAATATATTATATGAATCTAAGGATCCCAGCCTTGAAACATTTTTTTTTTGCAATTTCCTTTTTTGAAACTTGGTAATTTCATTATATATTTCTATCAGCGTAATGCACAGTGGGATGGCTTCATACATTTTTATGCAAAAACTTTAAGCGGTGGTTTTAGATGATTGCAAGTTTGAAACGAGCATTAAGTTTATTAAATTAAGGAGAAATAATAGAATTTAAGGTTCAGTTAAACGTACCATAACCATACAAAACAGCTGTTCGAACCAAACTTGTGGGCAACACTGTATTTCATTATAGGTGACTCGCCATAACGCCATACGCATAACCACAACCATAGAAACCAAATGAATTTTGGTTTTCACCCATAACCATAAACAGCTGTTTACTGGTTAGACATATTTTTTGTTGCACTTTTGAAATTAATGGACAAATGAAAACATAAACAGCTCTTTATGGTTATGGCAGCACTAATAGGTGAAGTATGTATGTATGTATGATTGCACGCAAAGAAAAAATATGGTTGAGGTAACCATAATCAAACAGCAACACACTATGATTGAATTATATGGTTGCAGTCAAATCATATTATTGTCAATGGAAAAGCAAAGTTTAAATAATATTATTTTCTGAGTTAATAATAATATTATCCACAAAAACAATTAAGTTTGTTATACCTAATTTTAGTATTGTAAATATGACAACACTATTGTTAGATGCGACTAAAATATAATTGAAACTTACCATACCATGTTCTAATATTATAATAATATTGTTAAATATGACCATAGTATTATTTTATGTAATAATAATATTTTGTTTTTTAATCATATATTGGCAAATCTGTTGTTTAAAACAGCTGTGAGAAAATCCGATATCAAAATAAATTAATATTGTTGAAAGAAAATATGTGTATAGAAATGTATACTTACATAAACGTGTATACACGAAATGCAGACATATCTGTATAAAGAGATATACATACATACATATGTACATATTATTTTAATTTATCTACCCTTTTGTTTATAGTTTTTTTATTTATTTAACACCACGCGTGCACTACCGATAGCTTACAAACCAAACACTGAACTGACAGAAGATGTTTCTGAAAAAGATTTTTTTAAAAACTTAACATAGTATGGTTTTGGATAACATTATATTGTTATTTACATCATATTATTTTTACACAATAATATAAACTATATTGTAGTCATAAATTTTTAACAAAACTATATTGTTACACTCTAACCATATCGCACTTTCTATGAATATAGTAATGTAATTATTAAAATCAAACATTATTTTGCTTATCGTAACGAAATTAATGTTTAAAATAACAATAACTAGTTTTCAACGACCACACATTTGTTTCAGAGAACATAATATTGTTTTCTCAACCATTTTACAACCATATCTTTTCTTTGCGTGTGGTACGTCTAATAGAACGTTTAAGCAAAATTGGCCACGCCCATGCAGTCCAAATCAAAATGTTCGCATAAAATGTTTCCTATTCAAACAGATGTCCTTAAATTTGGTACACGCACTTTCTAGAATAAATTAAATCTGATCACAAGTTTCATTAAAATCTGTCGCGCCCACCCATCCATAAAAAATTAAGATACGATTTTTTGTTTGTATTCTGTTTATCATACGACAAACAAACTTTAATTTATCCTTAATTTATCATGTGTATTACATCCTCATATTCTATATCCTGTTTGGATAGAAAAATGAAAGTATTGGTCGAAACTCTGTTGCATTTCCTAGAAAATATAATCTCTAACTTCTGCAGTCGTTATTCTTTCTTCTTTCGCTTCTTTGCTTAGCACACCAATAGGAGGAATTGCTGCAGCTTTGATTTTAAATGTATAAGTATTTTATGCCGGCATTAAATTTCAAGCATATTTTCTAACGAAGACTTTTGCGGTATTCCAAGTAAAGTTTGTGAACATTTTCGAACTGATTTTGTGGCCACATGCTATTATTTGTAATAATATTCGGAAATTCCCACATCGAGCCTTATTTTCGATTTAATCATCGTAAGCGACAAAAAAATAAAGTTTTCAAGAGAAGGTTTTTTATATTATTCAAAAATTTTTTTTAAATACGTAAATTGTCGCTTACGATAAAGGGTGTGTTCGCAAAAAATGATTATCAGCGAAATTGTATTGCGTTTAAAATTAAAATTTACTCGCATGATGCAGAGCAGTGATGCATTTACGAACACACCCGAAGTCTTACAGGCCGTATCTTAAAAGTTATACGCAATTTTGGCATTTAGATAATATTAAACCATGGGTAGGCCAATAAAATTTTTATTTCAATAAAAAAGTGTATTTTCGATATGGTTTTGTTTTTAATTATCTCTATGCACTTTTGCGCTCTAGTTCTCAATAAGCTTTTGTTATATTCAATAAATATGCAGAAACAACTTTCTCCTTGCATTAATTGCATTAAATTTTTAATTGGCTAAATTTGTGAAACAAAAGATTAATTGACTTCATTAAATTTTTAATTGAATGGAAAATTGAATTTGATTAAATTTTTAATTGATTAAATTTGTAAATAAAAGCTTAACTGATTCCATTAAATTTTTAATTGAATTTTTAATGAACTTTTAAAATTTAAACAAAAGTTTAACTGAATTTACTGAAGTCACAATGGACCCGAATTATTAGAAAATTATTTAAACAAAAATTATATAGCAGAGATTCTCCAGCTTCTAATATTTTGAAACAAGCCCATTAAGATTTCTTATTGCTTATTTGTGAAAACAAACTTCATCATTCAATTTGACACTTTTAAGAGAAAATAAAATTTAATTTCAATCTACTGACTTTAATTATAAATAAAATTTAAATTTTTAATTGAATTTTTAATGAACTTTTAAAATGTAAACAAAAGTTTAATTGAATTTACTGAAATCACAATGGACCCGAATGGGTCTCCGAGCGGAGGTGCACTATAGCACCACCCTTCCTAACCTTAATTGAATTTATTAATTAAATTTTTAGTTGAACTCCTAATCAATTTTAATTCGTTTAGTTGGTGTCTTTTAGTTTAATTTTTTCAATTATATTTTTTATTGATTATTTGTAATTTTCTCAATTACCGCAAATTACGGACAATTACTTTTTTCAATCGAAATCTACTTTTCGTTTTGTTGAAAAAAAACCTCTTAAGGAAAAGTGGGGCTACATAATTTTTTTCCACTTACAATCAAAAATAAGGGATTGTGTGTCCCACGATGTCGACAACTTTCGAATTTCGCACACTTACACTTGAAACAAAAAGAAATCTAAAATTTCTTTTTTCGTTTTGAATGAATTGTGCGACAAGTGGAACGTTGTCGACATCGTGGGAGGCCGTAAGTTTTTTTTTTGAAGACAAGTAACACTCAGGCAATGAATGCCTGCTATTATTACTAGGTGTTACCTTTTTTTTTAGGAAGGGGATAGTGATAGAGAAGACAGGTGGTGAAGGAAGAGATAGAGGATAGTTTCATTCATTTTAAAACTCCGCTTTTTACACATTTTTAACAATGCAGTGCTGCAGTGCCTCTGGTGTCAATGAGGCATATTAAATTTTGAAGCTGTGTTAAATAGCCATTTTATTTGTTATTTTACATCGCCGATGATTCTGCTACACAATACCGATGCATGGTGTTGTTATTTAATGGCAGTTGGAGACCGGGCTCGAACCCAGGATCTTCGATTTTCTAGTCAATGTGCTAACTACTTCAGCCAACGCCACCCTAAACTCTTAATTAATTTTTAGAGGCTTATGATATTTTGTTTTTTTTTTAATTTAAAGGGAAATTATATATTTTTCATGCACATATATTCAAATAAAATAATGGGCCTTATTACGAGTGTCGTAGTCGTAGTGGTAGTCGAAATACGACACTTGTTATTAAGCCCAATAATATCAAGTTAAATATATGCACCACTGATTTGTGTGAAACTATATTTTCTATCATTTCTGTCGTAAAACTCTTGCGTGAAATTGACTTAAATTTTTTAAACATAAAATAAAATATTTCTAAAAAACCACAATTTCAAAACTATTCGAATTTCATATTTAAAAATTTTTCTGCGCAGCAAAAACAAAAAATCGATTTTAGCACCAAACTTCCACTGTGCAATTAAGCAATGCCAGTAGGAAGAAATATAAGTGGCTTCAAGCTAACTTTAAAAAGTATGAAGTTCTACCAAGCTTCCAGTATTATGCGAATCGTTAAAGTTGCAAAAGCAGACACTTTCTAGTAGTCAAAAACATTAATGTTTCTTAGCTTTGGCATTAAAAAGTTTATCCCACAATAACAAGATATTTGTAAATTTTTTCTCATATGGATTTCCAGAAGTGCCATTTCTTCAACATCTATTTAAAAGGAAAAAAAAACATATTTTAAAAGTTCGATCTGATGTTTGCTGGGTTATCATAACTAAGCAATTAATGTTTTCCTAGTCATACTGATTTATTAATTTTTGCTTTGTTTGTTTAATAATGAATTTGATTTACAAAATTTAATTGTTTGTTTCTTTGTTGTGCGAAATGAAATGGAAATAATAACAATTATTTCCAAACATTTATTATGATTGATACTAATTTTATGGTTAATTTATTAATAATGAATGAAACATTTTTGGAAAAAAAAATATAATATAGTATTTGTATTAATTTAAACGGAAAACGAGGCATTTAAATTAAAAAAGATAAGAATCTTTTGTTATAAATTTTTTACACATTGCAATGAATGCAATTGACTACATTTATACATCTAATAAAAATATAATTTTATTCAGTTCGGTTAGTATTTTTCACGAAAATAAAATAATTTTTTAGGGCAATTTGTTTTCTAAAAATTCTCCCTTGCAATTCGGTTTAGTCAAACTACGATCCTTGGCCTAATTAAATTAAATAAAGGAATAATAATAACTATTTAAAAGAAGTTTTAATATGCTTTAATCATTGAAAAGTAAAATAAAAGATCTATTTAAGTATTCAATTTTTTAAAAAAATTTCCTTGTTGTTACGAGTATATTTCAATGAAAGGAATCATTTTCAAATTTCGAATGTAATAGCGTTTCTGTGAAGCTTACAACAAGAAGGCATGATGTTAAGGACAAAATAAAATTATGGCCCCTATTATGAGTTGCATTCGATTTTCGACGTTCGATAATCAATTCACATTATGAGCATCGAAAATTTCGTTGAACAGTCAATTTTCTATCGAACAGAATTTAGCTTTCGATGAAGTATTTTAGTATGAAAAATTATTATAAACGATTGTTTTTTATTTTTAAGTAAAGTTGTTACAAATTTTAAAAATCACTTTGATTGATATTCACAACAAAGACATTCTTTGTCGAATGTTCGTCATAATGCTAAATGAAAATTCGTTCGATCGGTACTTTCGAAAGTTGCGCATAATAAGGGCCTGTATTCTTCTTCTTTCCTCGCTCTCCTATAAGCTGGAAAATCTGATGTGGCTTAAACATGACACATAATTGTTTGCTCCAATATGAACTTTGTTTCTTAAAAATATCTAGAGAATTAAAATATTTTCAATAAAATTATTGACTGAAAGTTCATTTTTAGTTTTGGATTTTTTAACATCGTGCATACATAATAAATTGGAATAGTTTAGCTTATTATATGATTACAAAAGTTTTTATAGCTGTGCTATTTATGTCGCGATGCAGGAGCTAGAATTATATTTTCGTAACAAAAATACTCGACACTATTACTGTTATAAATTTATTTTTGGTTTGATTTCTTTGTACTTAAAACCAGAGTACGAAACAGAGAAACAAGTCGCGTTAAAAAGTCGGCGGCGGCTTATAAGCCGGCTTGAGCCGGCTGACACTTACAGCCGCTTTTTATAGGATTTTTAAACACATTTCTACAAAGATTTAGTGCAAATTTGCAACTGCAAAAAACAATTATCCGGCTGCAATTTTTAGCCGATGCTAGCTAGCCGCATGCATCGGCGGTGGCTTGATTTTACATTGAAAGTTGGCGGCGGCTCTTGAGCCGACTGTAAGCCGATCGGCTTATTTCTCTGGTAGGAAAATAAACGAAAAAATTGTTTGATTTTGTTTGGTTTCCTTCTTTGAAGTGAGTGAAACAAAAACAATGATAAATATTGCTCAATTTGTTTTCCTATTGCCTTTGCACATGAATACAAACCAGAGAACACAGCCACCTAACAGCCGCCGCCGGCCACAAACAATACATTAATTTAATCGTACGCCGCTAGAAAAGAAAATAATGGGAAATAAATGGAAACGTTTTGAAATATTTGCGGCAGACTTGACATCGTGATATAATTTAATTTTATTGCATTGTTATTTTTACAATGTATGATTAAGAGTTAACGTAAACTTTAATTGACAGTTCTTCATACAAAACTTGTCGTTAAAGTCCCTCTTAGCTTTTAATTGTACATTGTGAAAAGGCCCGTAAGTTTATTTTATATACTCGTAGCTAAGCAGCATAGCTATAACCGGCTATCCTAAGACACCTCTCTTCATTTTCTTTTTGAAACATTGCTGCTATACGAAAATATATTTTGCATACTGTAATTTAACAGAAGTTTCCTTAAAACATTTTAGTGAAATTAGTTTCCAACAAAAAAAAGTCTCTTAGTTTAACTATTTTATTAATAAATAATTTCCTGATAGTCACACATTTCATTTGCAAACAAGCTTTTTTTCACAACATTCACCATACGGGGCATTCACATTTATATAGTCCGTGTACTTACAACCCACAGGGGCTACCATAACTCCGCAGCTGTTAAAACGTTTATAGTAATACATAAATTATAAAAAATAAAGGAAAATATCATCAGCTATTTACCCTTGGATGGTGGCAAAACTGTCTTTACCGCATAAGACACGTAAACATCTATCGGGTACTTTTCCCTCTTCTCCAGCTGATAGAACCAAACCTTCATAAACGCATTTTCCAGGATGAGCTGTTATCATTAGAAAATTTAAAATATTGATGTACCATCATAAAAGACTAAATAACTGAGTAATTAGAAAAGAAGAAAAATTACCTGGATCCTTCAAATATCCGATAGCTTCGTCAGCAAATGTTAAAGCGCAAACACTAAAAAGGAGAGTCAAAAATATTAAAGATTTCATGTTGTCTCAAACACTGACTTTTGCAAACTATTCTCGAATGAATGCAAAGGTTTCTTTTAAGTTAATCAGCAGCCACTATAAAAGCTAATTAGGTTTGATTTTGCTAAAATAATATTTGAAATGATTATAGTGTTTTTTTTTTGTAATTTATTTATTCATTTTACTTTCAAACTGGAATTTCATTTAACGTTATCAGTTTCTATTTAATAATTAATTTATTCTTTATGATTTTGATATTCGGTGTCACAATGCAAAATATTTGCGACTCAAGTCACTTTTTTATATCAATACTAATGTCTAAGCCAAAGCGAAAGCGAAAGCCAAAGCAGAAGCCAAAGCGGAAGCCAAATCCGAGGCCGAAATTTATTTATTAAATTCACAACTGGTAGAAAATTTTATATTTTTGAGGTCAATTATTTTAATTGAACTGTAGTGAATTTTAATCAGAAATAATTTCTTAATCAGGCTTAAGTTCAGTAATTTCAATTCTTATTGAATGAAATATTTTTATTAATTAATGTGATTTTCTAAAGAAGAGAAGAAAAATTAAACTAGACTTTATTAGCTGGGGGAAATACCGATATTTTTCTGTGCAGCCACGCACTTCATCAGCACCCATGTCCATCTACTGGGTGGGTTAAATAGTCTGATGTTAAAAAATCTCTACTCCAGTAGATGGACATGGGTGCACGGCTGCACAGAAAAATATCGGTATTTCCCCCAGCTAATAAAGTCTAGTTTAGATTTTCTTCTCTTCTTTAGAAACTCACATTAATTAATAAAAATATTTCATTCAATAAGAATTTAAATTACTGAACTTAAGCCTGATTAAGAAATTATTTCTGGTCAACTATTTTATTCATATATATTTTTAGTTATACAAGTATTGTAGGACAAAATATTAAGGGCCTAATTTTGTAAAACGAAACGCTAAGCGTTGACAAATTTTGTATATGTTTTTTTTTAATATAAAGTTTGTCCATATAAAATTTGTCAAAACGCTTGGCGTTGCGTTTTACAAAATTAGGCCCTAAATATATTTCTTAAACCCTTCACCAAACATGGTATGGCTACGTTTATTTGGGCTTGCCATTCCGTTTGTAATTTCCACTAGAGCTGGGCCCATCTCGTTCAATAGTTCATTTTAGACACGATCCTATGATCGAACCCATGTAATTTAAATGGGTTTGATCATTGGTTTGTGTCTAAAATGAACGACTGAACGAGTTGGACCCAGCTCTAATTTCCACAATAATAATATGTGACCTCATAAAGTATAAATGTATATTCTGACTCCTTATGAATAAGGAAGTCGATGAAATCTGTTTTTCGAAGACCCCAGAAAAGCTGGAGACTTCGGTCTTAAACTGATGTCTCAGAATTGATCCTAATTGGCCCGGAATTGGAAAGTTTAAATATTTTTTTTGTATATATAAGTTACCTACCGAAACTAGTTTTTTTGTTCCTTATTAATTAAACTTATTTAATTTTTTTAGAAAGAAAAGGATTGATATTGGAAATCAGCAAAAGCAAAATGACAACTGCAGGGCTGGAAAATATTTTATGAAATTTTTTCATATGAAATTTTTTTTTTTGAATTTAAAATAGCCAACAAAAATCAATTTATTTTTTTCAGTTAATTAAACATATTTTAAGCTTGCAATTTAATTTCTTGGTACTGAAAATCAGCAAAATCAAAAAGATAGTTCCAGGGCTGGAAAAATTAAACCTTCTTTTGATATATAAAATGACTAGCAGAAAGTTATTTATTTTTATTTGTTAATTAAACATATTTTAAATTTTCGAAAGCAATTTATTGCTGCTGAAAGCCAGAAAAACCTAAAATGGCAGTTTCAGGGATGGAAAAGTTATTCCTTTTTTGGTATATAAAAGCAACTAAATCAAAACTAATTTGTTTCCTTTATTAACTAAACATATTTGAGAAAGAAAAATATTGTTATTGAAGTTAGCAAAATAAAAAAAAAACAGCTGCAGGGCTGGAAAGCTTAAACTGGTATATAAAATAACTAAATAAAAGTTTATTTTCTTTATTATTTAAACATTATTTCTATTTTAGAAAGAAAAACTTGGCATTGAATGTAAGTCAAAAAGAAGATTCCAGGGCTGGAAAATTTAAATTTATATTTTTGTATATAAATAATATATACTAATAAGCTTCTGTTACATCGCAGATGTAGCGAATACACCCAGAGAAAAAACAGCTTAAAATCAATAAAAACAATATTGAATTAATAAGAAAGTCTAGTAATGTTGAAATGTTTTATTTCAATATGGAAAAATATTCATTTCAGTATTTATTTATTAATTTTATTTATTTTTAAGTATTTTAATATACATTTTCTATTGTATTGAAAATTATTGAATTAATGTGGTGCGTTTTTATTTTTAAGTTGCGTATTAACTTTTACTAAATGGATATAACATTAAATATATAGGTACCATATACATATGTATATAATTAACGGACATGTTTCATTTCATGTCTCGGAAACTATTCCTTTCTACTGAGGAAAATCGAGAAATTTTGTGGGAATTAAATGTTTACTTTATATGTATCGCGATATAAATGAACGTGCAATATTGACAAGGGGATGTTTTGTACTATTAAACTTTATTAAATACCGGAAAATATGAAATATTAATAAGCACGCTTAAATCATATCAAATTTTCCATCCCTGTATGACTTGCATAAAAACCATAGTTAAATCAAGCCAGATTTACAGAAATAAAATGACAGGTATACAAAATTTATATCTTATTTTCTCTCTCTCTCTCTCTCTCTCACACACACACACAAAATCAAATCTTGAGTATCAAAAAGAGCTGCATAGTGCGCACTATGTGCCGTTTACGTAAATTGTCAAAATATGAAGAGCAATTTTTAAATTGCTTACAGGTATTTTAAAAAAGATAATTCTTTATCGATACTTATATCAAACAGTTTTCGGTGTCGGTGTTGGACTTGGACAATTTTTAACTTATACATGTATACTCGTATACGAATTAAATTTGCTTTGGCTGTGGTTGAAGGAATTGCCACCGGAAGAGGCTGATCTCTACTTAATTTCTCTTCATTTATTTTAAAAACAGAATATGTTAATAGTGTAATAAAATTTTTTAAGGGCACAGTGCTGACTAAAATATTCAACAATTGCTTATATAAAAAATATAAATCTTTGAATAAAATTTTTTAGTCAAAAAATAACCTACAGAATGCAATAAAACCAGAAATAAATTAATTAGTGTTCTTGCATTAAACAAATATCCAGATACTTATGTATGTATGTATGGTGAAGGGTATATATATAAGATTCGCTTTAGCCAAATATATAATCACTCTTACTTGTTTATCCTTGTTTTGAAGTTTTTTATTTCTTCATTTCATTCATTAAGTGGTTTTATTTTGTGTGTTTTTTTTTCATAAAGTTTTATTGTGGCAAACTTTTAAAGAAAATTCCTTTTAAACAATTATGAAATTGACGGGCATGACGAGATTGACCTAATTTTTAGTGAATGTTGGAGCTTTTATCCATTTAGATTTTCATTTCTTTCTCTTGTAGATTTCTGTGAAATACAACACTTAAAACAAAAATATTCTAAAACAGAATCACACAAATTGCTATTATATCCTTTACGAGTATATGTATGTACTTGTGTATGTATGTGTGTGTGTGCGTATGTATGTACTATATCTATGTGTGTGAGTGTAATATAAGAATGCGTATCAGCATTTAGTATATGAATATGCCATTATGCAACTGCATTCAGTGGCAAATGCTGCAAGTGTTTTTTAAGCAAATTATAAAATAAATGGAATACAAGAATGAGTTCATTTAAAAAAAAACAAAAATTTAAGAAAATGGAAAATTGAGAATATAAGAAAAATAGAGAGAAATTAAAGTTTTCATGGCATGTGAAAGTGAACACAAGGTCAGAATTGGTACGTGATGCCTACAACGTTCCATGACAAATACAACACTGCCTCTGTCAGAGGTTTGATATAAAAAAAAATTTATTGAAATTGAAGTCCACTTAACTATTGGCACTTTATGAAATTGATGCTTTAATATTAAAAAATTTATTAAATTAAAAATCAAACCGTAAACCGGATAAAAAGTCATAAATATTAACATTTAAGAGTTTGAAATATGTAACTTAAAATTTGATACTTGAAAAATAGATACGAGTAGCGAGGCACTGTATCAATCTTCTATACTTAAATATACTTCCAACCAATATTTGCTCTACCACTAATCATTTATTATATGAGTGCATTCTTTTTTGTCATCTTAACAAACGCAAATTATCAGAGCGCAAAGTTTTCGAAAAGAAGCAAAGAAAATAACAAAGAAAATAACTTTCATATAAATGAAGCTGACATATTTGTGGCAAGAACACAACAAAATTTATATAAAGAGACCAGTGTCCTGCCAGCAGTAATTTACAGTTACAACTTTGTATAAAGTTTTCTAAGACACACAACAACAACAAATTAAAGTATATTCATTAGCAGCCATCCAGCAGCAGTCTTGTAGTTTTGTACGCAAATATTTTGCCTTTGAATATAAATGAAACTTTTTATTTTTCTTTAAAAACTATTAATTATAAAAGCATTCAAGACAACAGTTTATTTCATGAAAATACTTCTCAAACAATTTTATAGTATTATTTAGTAAATGTTGTTATTATTAGAGCAGCTTTATTGCTAAAAAAGTTTTTCAATAAAATATACTCTTGTTTACAGGGCGTTTACACGTTGTGTGTTTTTGCCACATGGAATGACATTTTTCAAAGCTCTAAAATTTTCAGGGCAATTGCTGCAAAGAAAGGAAATCAAAGCTGATAACTATTAGCTTTTTTCGTATTTTTGATTTTCGTTCGGTGAACATTTTCAATTAACTAAGGGCCTGCTCATCTAAATACGAACGATAGCTTCGATCGAATATTTATATTGGAAACAAAAACAGATTTCAGTTTTTTATTATTGTTTCTAATATAAATAACAGATCGAATCTATCGTTCGCATTTAGATGAACAGGCCCTAACTTTATTAAATCAGGGTTGACTTCGTGCGAAATAACACCTAAATATTTTTTTCTCTCACGTTGCGTTTGCTTTGTTCAGTTTTCTTTAGGGGTATTTAATTAATACTAAATTTATGTTTCAAGTCTCATTCAATTATACTGTGCAACATAAAATAATAGATTACAATAATAAGGTTTTAACGTCTTATACTGGGAGAGATGATTATCAAAATTCAATTAACATGTGTATCAGTGATCGGAAATGAATCGTTTTTTCGCTATACATACTGACTCATGAAATTTTAAATATGAGTGAGACATCATTTAAACTCAACTACTCTAGATGACATTGATTCATCAATCATAAATCACCTCAGTTTGATTTATAATTTAAGGAATAGACTTATACTACTCACATTGATTCAGCTCACTCAACTTATGCGTGTATGTTTATTTAAAAGTTTAGTCATTAAACAGTTTGCAAGTAGTAGAAAATAGTAGTACATAAGGTTGTTTTTCAATTCCTGAAAAAAAAAGCAACAGAGAAAAACATAACCTCATAATGAGAGCTTTAATGTTCGTATGCGAAGTTGGCATTGTGAATCATACTTATTTTGCATCGTGCATAGACATTGAGTTAAGGAGAGTTGAAATCAACAACGTCGTAAATGTTGCTAAGTATGAGTTCGATGCACACTTCAAACTTTCAAGAAATTATAAGTCATGATTCATTGCTGTTCTCTGATGTGTATGTAAGCTTCCCGGGGTTTTAAGAACTCACGTCTGAGTCTTTTATAAAAAAAGACGTTGAAAAATCTCCCGATTTGTACGCAGTGAACCTATTGTAATGCCTTAAATTCCCATTTTATGGTGTTTCTTCGATTTATTTTTAAGGCTGGAACTACCAATTCCGAGTTCTTAGCTTAAGGTACGTATAGACTTTAAGTAAATTTTTTTATATGTCAAAAATGTAAGAAAATAAAATAGTTGCTTGAAAAAATTTGTATGTGTGAATGTAAAAGTAGTTGCAGCAAACAAATTAAAAATTTGATTAGCTAAAATGACTGCGTGTAAACACAGTTTTGTTTTGCCGTTTAAGTTGAAATTCGAGTTTTTTCTTTTATGGCAAATATTTTTATATAAAAGCACTTTTATATCCCCCTCTTTCGAAAAAAGCATAAATATCCATAACCGGAGCAAAGAAACCAGATGTTGAAAAAGTCGGTGATGGTGTCATAGAAACAATCTCGAGTATTTGGCTTTTATGACAAATATTTTTATAGAATATTTTGACTCCTTTTATCACTGTTGAGAGGTACTTTTATGTAGCCCTTTGTCGAAAGAGAAAAAAAATAACCATGCTGAAGAAAAGAGATGGCGGCTTAGAAAAAAGTCCGAGCAAACTCTGAGGGAAGTTATTTTAATAAAATAAATAATACTTTGCTTTAGATTTTTTTTCGTTGTGAATAGTTTTTTTTATTAAGCGAAATTTATAAAACTAATCTATTTACTATAAGTATACATATAGAGTCCAACCTAAATTAGGCCGTCAAGCGTAGCGTTAGCAGCAGGGTACGTATTTTCAGTACACTTAAACCTGTAAAATGTTATTTGAATGTAATGAAAATACGTACCCTGCTGCTAACGCAACGCTTGACACTCTTATTTAGGTTGGAGTCATACAGTTAAACCTCGATTATCCGGCTCTCGTGGGACCGGCACCAGCGCGGATAATCGAAATACATGGTTAATAGAGGTTATATTAATATATACATAAATTTATTTTTTAATTATTTTTGTTTAAACATTCGATTTATGTAACCACAGATTCAAATATATCACATATTTTTGTATAAAATATACATCCGACATAGAGAAGGCAAAATCAAATATGTGTGTATGTGTGGGCACATGAACTTAAAAAGGGGAAACAACGGATTTAGATTCACATAATAAAAAACATATGAATGCTGCACGGATAACAGATGTAACGCACGGTTAAGTCTAAAGCACGGATAATAGAGGGTAAAAAAAAAGATCCGCATGCCGGTTAATAGATGTAACCGATTAAAAGAGGCCCGGTTAATCGAGGTTTAACTGTACTTAATAGTAACAAAACAAAAATGGTTGTCTTAAGTAGAAGAAAAATAAGGAAATTAACTAACATGTGCATAATTAGTAAAGAACAAGTGACAATGGCAAGACTGTTGTAAATTTAAAGATGGTAAAATTAAGCTTTCATTACATAAAAAGCTTTCAGCAAATTGTAATGCGATGAATAAAAACAATTCATATATTCCATTTGCAATAATCAACTGACACCACACACAGTGGACCAAACACAAAGAACGCTGATGATGAAAGTGTAGTGGCCTTCGAAAACAGCTAGTTGTTCCATTCTACTACATGTTTGTCAGAATATTTACAATTAACTTTGGTGCTATTTGTTCATTAATAATAATAATAATAATTATCGCACGTAATTTGGCTTACAAAAGCGATACGAGCTTTAGCCTGATCAAATCATAAATATAGAAACAAAAATGAAGTTCGAACAATAATAATTAAAAAGCGATACAAACAATTCATAAGAATATAGAAACAAATACAATTCGAAAAATAATAATTAAATTAATTAAAATGACCTATTTTTGTTTTGTCCAAACTCAGTCGTTGATTTTGAATAAAAATTTAATTCATTACACCTCTTGAAAAGTATAAAGAGAAAAAGAAAATGGCAGATACAAATTATGGCCCTTATTATGAGCAACTTTCGATCTTCGACTGTAGTCGAAAGTACTGATCGAACGAATTTTCATTTGGTATTACGATGAGCATTCGACAAAGAATGTCCTTATTGTGAATATCACTCAAAGTGATTTTTAAAATTTGCAACAACTTTACCTAAAAATAAAAAACAATCGTCTATAATAACTTTGTATACTAGAATACTTCATCGAAAGCTAAGTTCTGTTCGATAGAAAATTCGTTGCTCAACGAAATTTTCGATGCTCATAATATGAATTGAACATTCGATTTTCGATGTTCGATAGCTAGCGAAGATCGAAAATCGAACGCAACTCATAATAAGGGCCTATATGTTCAAGAATCTATAAATTTATTAGAAACTTAAGCATGGCAATTATTAAAAGTTTATCATATGAAGTGATACTTTTGACTTTTATAACGCTTTTACCCTACTGCCATCATTTTGCTTTCTACAACTTTCTGCAAACAATGGAAAGTCTTTAATGTTTTATTTACTTTCAGATCTCCAAGTAATTACGACGCCACTTTAAAAAGGCAATGAAATCGAGGAAGCTTCCCAAAGGCTTCGTGCTTTGTGGCTTGAATTGCTTAACTTTTGTTTACTTTCCATTGGTCTTACCGATTGTGATATGTTCGGCCAGCGATTTCGACTATCGTCTGCAGCGAGTGAAAAATGTTTTGAAGGAAGTGCCATTAATAGACGGGTAAGTTTTACAACAAACACAACAATAACAAAATACAAAAAAAAAAAAAATAAAACACAATCGCGCACAAAAAGAGTAAAATACCATAAAAAGTGTGAAAAATAAATTTCCACAATTTGTATTTAACAAAATATGAAAATATAATTAGAAAAAAGGGGTGGGTGTGTGGGGGGAGGAAACTAAAATATAAAATACATAGAAAGGCAAAAACGAAAAGAAAAATAATAATGAAAACCACTTGATTAAGCAATAAAAAATACAGTTAATGTTGGTTGACTTTTGTTTAATACGGGTAAATACAAAGTTTTTTGTTCACTCTTCATTTTGAAAGTTTGTCTTATTTTCCGTTCCATTAATGTTAAAGTTTTCAGACACAAATATGTACTTAATTATTATTATTATTATTAAGCGCTTATTTATATAATTTTGTTATTTTCATCAGACACAACGATTTACCCTGGAATATACGAAAGTTTCTAAAAAATCAACTAAAAGATTTTCATTTTGGTGGAGACTTGAGACAAATACAGCCATGGGCGAACAGTGCCTGGAGTCACACAGATCTGAGGAGACTAAAAGAGGGAATGGTGTCGGCACAGGTATTTACTTATTCCCATGCACGATGGTAAATTCTGGTCAAAAATAATGTTTTTAGTTTTTATCTTTTTTTTTATTTAATTTTGTTGACATTTTGACAGGCAATATCTAAAACATGCACGCAATTTAATTTTTATTTTAATAATTGTTCAACCAATAGTTCCCAGTTTTCTACCATTCTACAGTCATTAGTTAATTATTAGCAAACTAAAATGATAACTTAGTGTTTTAATTTTGGGAATTTCTACAATTTAAGTTTAACGTTTATTAACGCACTTGTTTCAACTTTGTTATTTGTTGAACTTCTCATTTGTTTAAATGAAAGTTTATAACATAATAACTCTAGTTGTTCTAAGATTTTTGGGTAAAGGTTCCCTGATGATCTGCATTAGCAACAGTGAAATGCGCATAGGATCCAGCTAAACCCCTCAATAATCAATTTAAATGTATTTTTAATAAAAAAGTTATTTTACTAATTAAGTAAAATAATTTGGGATTATTAGTGCGTTAATAAACGTTAAACTTAAAATGATAACTATTGTTTAACTAATACTTCATATTCACAGTGTATTGTGTAACTAAAGTTTTTAATATGAATATGAAATTATTCTCAACAGCTGTTTGCTTTATAGTTGTCTTTTTGAGGTGTGATGGTGTGGACATAAAATGTCACTTTACATTAGATTTTTTGTCAGTCGAAACAAATGTATTTAGATTTCTTTCCCGTAAATAGTGATGAAAACAGAGCTGTTAAGTTTCGATTACGATTAGTAATCAATTAGATTACATTTTAAAAAGAATTGTAATGATTATATAATTGCCTTCAAAAGAATTGCTGGTAAATACTTGATTACGATTACTAATAATCGGAAAGTAATCTGAAATACTTAAAATTACTAAAAATAATCAAAAAGAATCAAAAGCAATCAAAAAGTAATCCGACTACTTTCAAGGATTACTTTTGATTCTAAATAAATAATCAAAAAGAATCAAAAGTAATCCTTAGAAGTAATCAGATTATTTTTTGATTACTTTTGATTCGTTTTGATTATTTTTAGTAATTTTAAGTAATTCAGATTACTTTTCCATTATTAGTAATCGTAATCAATTATTAATGGTGCGAAACTGAATACAATCGTAATTTAATCATTAGTTCACCTTTAAAAAAAAAAAGTAATCAAATTCGTAATCATTACGATTACTAATCATTACTTAACAGCTATGGATGGAAGTCTTTAAACATGTATAATTGTCTGAGTGGCACTTTAGTAGCAAAGCCATTCACTCATAATCACTGCTCGCTGATTTAAATAATGAAATTCTATTGCTCTGGTTCATTGTTCTGTTGTAAATCTCACCATTATTGATTCTCCATGTGTTATTTATTTAATTGTCTCCAAGGCCCATTGAATGTTAGAAAACAACACTCACGCTTTGTAGCAGAAAGTTATTGCAAATATCCTAGAGCTGCAGATATGCAATGAAAAGTTATTTCCGGTAATGAAGATATTTTCCAATTTTAGTTGAATAAATAAATTCAGTCAGTTTGTTTGTAGGAGAAAGGCATGATTGTCAGTCATCGCTTATGCACTTTGCTTTAGTTACAAAAATAAAATTAGTTGAAGCAAAAACTCGTTTGAAAATATTTACATTTTGATTCAATCTTAAAAAGAAAACTGAGCCGGTATAGGCTTTTGTTAGTTCGACTATGCGTACACTTGCATTTTCACGCATAAGTCACATGTGCAAAAGTATTTCCCTGCTAACAAATATATTTGTATGCCATGAAAGGTATGTGTGTACCAGAGAACAGCAATGAGTAGTGAAAAAGTGAGTCGAGTTGATTCAAGACTTATAATTTCTTGTACTTATGCGCTGTCATACTTATTGCAATGTTGGCACTTGAAAGTTTGAAGTGCGCATCGAACTCATACTTGGCAGCATTTACGACGTTGTTGATTTCAACTCTGCTTAGCTCAATGCCTATGGACGATGCAAAATAAGTATCATTCACAATGCCAACTTCGCATATGAACATTAAAGTTCTCATTATGAGGTTATGTGTTTCTCTGTTACTTTTTTTTCGCAGGAATTGAAAAACAACCCTATTTACTACCCTTGTATACTACTTGCAAACTGTTTAATGACTAAACTTTTAAATAAACATACACGCATGAGTTGAGTGAACTGAATCAATGTGAGTAGTATAAGTATTTTCCTGAAACTAGAAATCAAACTACTGAGTGTGGTATCACTATATGATGTCGGTGTCGCATTCATATTTATTTCAACCTATATTTATAAATCAATGTCATCGAGAGTATGCGTAAATCAGAGTAGTTCAGTTTAAGTGATGTCTACTTACTTACATTTCAATTTCATGAGTCAGTATGAATAACGAAATATCGATTCATTGCCGATCACTGGTGTGTACGATTAAGTACATTTTGTATTAAAGTCCATAAAAATGAACAAAACAAGTGAATTACCGATTTTACAGAAAATTTTATAAACTAAGTCTATTTAATCTTGCAAATATCAAATAAGAGAGTATGCTTGGCCAAGCATATCACATTACTTTACAAAAGTTTTTCTTTGGAGCATGATATGTCCTCGAGAAATATCATCCCCCTTATAGGACGACAACATTTGTCATCATTTGCATATTACACACACACATAAATATTTCTTCTTTCCTTTAATGTTCACATTAAACACGAATTTCAAAGTAATTTTGTGCTTAAAAGCAGATTTTTTTTGTGAAATATTTAAGTAGAGAATTTATAAATTCAAAAAGTCCTTTCAAAGTTTTAATGCGAAACATTTTATTTCAATTTGTTTGCTTTTATTAACTTTCTTTCACAGTTCTGGTCAGCGTATGCCCCCTGCTCGTCGCAACATCTGGATTCTGTACAGTTGACGTTGGAACAAATAGATCTAATACGACGTTTAGTCAATCTATATCCACATCATATGTCTCTTGTAACAACTGCCTCAGGTAAGTAAGACACAAGTGAAATAATAAAATAAACGAAATAAAAGATAAATACGAAAGTAATTGTGATATTATAAGATTTTAATGATTTTAAATGAGCTTAAGTGATTTTGTCATGGTTATCAATTCGATAATGTTTTAGTTTAACTTGATTTTTATTTTGTCTTATTTATTTTACAATGCTTTCATTATTCTCTCTGTTCATAATAAATATGAAATTTGAAATCTTGTGCTTATTCAATTACTTTGGTAAATGTTGACAGATATGATTAGTTTTTACATTTAAATAGCTTAGGGAGGCATTGTAACTTATTTCAAGCCACGCTACAATGCACTTGAGATTTTAATTTGAAGCTTTAAATAAATCAGGCGAACATTTCAGTTCTTTTAATCCGTTGCAGGTTATTAGAATTTGTTTGAATCTCATACCATTCAATTTTCTTTCAAAGAGGATATTCAATATAGGGATATAAGCCACCAAATGTTAACAAAAGTAGGCGGATGAACGCCCCTTAAAATTTAATCACCCTCTTATTGTGGATAAGAGGCGAACTCTTCATAATATTTCTTATGAATCAAAAATGCTGAATAAAATTAGAAAATAGTATACAGACACAAAACAACGCAAAAATCAGCAACTACAATTTTAGGGAAAGGGAACACACACTCGTATCACGTGAAACTTTTATTCATGATAAGGGTGAATATTAAATATCATGAACTTCTACGTATGCCTTGGGTTCTCAAGACGACACTATCTTGCATTTCGAAAAGTAGGCGGCAGCTACGCCCAATTTTTTTAAATGAACTTCTACACAACCCATTAGTACGAAATTTGGCAGACGCCTCAGGGCTTTGTTTTGGTACAATATTGGTTAAAGAATTGGACGGTGCCCATCCTATTAAGGTTTTCTCTTCTATTTAATCTATTTCTATCCGTTTGATTTTTACGAAACTTGGTACCCACTTTTAATCTTTTGTATTGATACAATAATGTCGGGGCCATGCCCATTTAAAATGTTATATTGTATTTTCGGCAACAAAATATATAAGACGATATACGAGGGTGGCTCACAGTGTTTTTTTGAATTTTCCTCACAACAAGCAACTGTCAGTTGCCTCCTGTCTACATTTTAACAAGTTGCGTCATTTACGGCCTGTTCCACGATGTCACCAGAAATCGTTCGATCGACAACAATAACATTAGAAAATTTGTTGATGTTTTCAATACAAGTTGTCGATCGAACGATTTCTAGTGACATCGTGGGACAGGCCGTTAGTTTGTGTTTGGCTGCCGTTGATAGCAGATCACCGCGTATTTTGAGCAGAATTTGGAAAAAAGTAAATTTCGAGCGTTCATTAAATATTATTTTTTGCGGAAATAAACCATCACTGAAACCAAGGATAAGCTTGATAGATACATGAGCACACTTCAAATCAATTTCAATTGTAAAAAAGTGGTTTACTGAATATCGTTCTGGCCATACAAGCCCAACGTTCTAGACGCCGGTTGAGGTCTCTATATCCGAAACAATTGAACTAATTCACGATAGGGTTTTAGCCGATCGGAGATGAAAAGCGAGAGAGATTTGCGGCAGGCATCTCACATGTCTCAGTGGTTTAAATTTTGAATGATCACTTAGGTATGATGGGTGACACTTTTGCTCATAAACCACCACAAGCGAATGTGCAGTTTCCATCCATGAATTGGCCTATGAATTGCTGCCTGCTCTGCCTTTTTCTCCAGACTTAGCCCCGAGTGATTATTTTTTGTGCCCAAACTTGTAGAAATAGCTCGCCGGCAAGAGATTTGTCTCCATCGGCGAATCATCTGAAAAACAAATGCTATTTTGGTAACCTCGACAAATCATATTTTTCGGAAGAGATAAAAAAAAATTGGAGAAACTTTGGACTAACAAATAAAATAACTTTTTATATAAAAACCTGCGTTTTTTCAAAAAGTCACTGAGTTAATAACCCACCCTCGTACTTCATCATCAGCGTTCTTTTGTGGTTAGTCCACTGTGTGTGGTGTCGCTTGAGGTAGATTTTTCCATTATTGGAAATGGAATATGTGAGTTGGTTTGATTCATCATGGCTGAGTATATAAAGCAGAAATCTACATCAACTGACGATATGAACTTTAGCCTGATCAAATTATAAATAAAGAAACAAATGAAGTTCGAACAATAATAATTTAAATTAATTAAATTTAAACTTTAAAGCTTTCAATTTACACACAACTTGATGTTAAAAGAAAATTTTATTTTTCTCTCAAGAGTTGAGTATACAAAATATTTCTTTAAAAACATTTTGCACAATATGCATAAGAATGTGAGGATTAATTCTGCAACATTAACTCCAGAATCCCAATTTGTGTGTTATGACGTTGTTTCCGTAAATGAGCGATGTGTAAACACTTATAATTCATTAACCATCGCAAATACGAGTAAATGCATTTAATATGCTCTCTGAGATGATAATGATGATGACTTCAGTTTTTTTTTTCGTATTTGTTTAATTTTTATACGTACATGTGGCAATTAAGGCATTTGTTATATCTACGAAAAAAAAAAACAGAAAACATTTAATTGAAAACACATGATGCTGTTGCAAGATGAGACAGGAAAAAACGTGCACGCACACATGCACAACGAATGTATTTTAAAATCAAATGCCAAAATGCACTCTTTAAGAGAATAAATAAATGAATCGCTGGCAAATTTCATTTATGTTAAATGTAAAATATGCACATCAGTGAATAATGAATGTGTGTATAAACGGATGAACGAGTTGATACCTTTTCAGTTTATGGGCTGGTTTTGGTTGTCAGTAACTAACACAAACGTATACAACTGAAAACATTTGAAAATACATGAAATGACATAATGCATATCGTTACCTTAAGGTAAGGAAGGTAAGGCCCTAACTAATTATTTTTTTCGATAGAAGAACATCTAATGTATTGAATAATGTAAAAATTTGAATTTTCAAACAAATATGAGTTAGGGCCTTTCTATATTAAGGTAACGATATGTGTGCGTATGTGTAATGCATACATGTACCTGCTTGGGCACACTGATATGTAATTGCATGAAAGGTCGTGTATGGCCTAATTGTAGGCTCAATCATTGTTACCAACAGTGTTGCCAGTTTATCTTTTTTGGGGACTTTTGTTTTTATGTATTTTACTCCAGACATTTATATATTGGCTTTGTGGCCTTTTTAGTCGCTTTTTTATATTCATTTTATTCAGCCTTTAAAGGCCTAAAAATATTTTGAATATTTTCTATTGTTTCCATGATGGACATTTTTATTTAATTGCAGCCTTGTAGTTGCCAGCAGTTTTAGCAACAGAAATGGCAGAAGTATTGTAATTTTTTTTCGACACTTCCATGTACATAGTATATCTGAATATATACATACATAAACATATATGTATGTGTGTATGTATATGGACAATTATGTTGGCATGTTAACCAACCTTATTGACACCTGACATGATTGATATGCATTTTGTGTCAGTGACTTCAGTAACAATTAACATTTGTTATCGCAATAAATATCAATAAAAAAAATTTAAATTTATTTATTATTTTTATTCGATTTATTTTATTACTGGCAACATAAATGTTTACTATTTTATTTTTGGTTTTGTTGTTGTTGCTTTAAATGAATTAAACATTCTTTGCGTGTTTAATGTGCGAAAATTTTTGTTTAAATCTGGTGTTATTTTATAAAATTAATCATTTACTGACCCACGTGCTCATGCACATTCGAACGTGTCCATAATCATTCTTTAAATGTTCGTTCGTCATGTTATTGTAATTGTCAATAATATTTTTTTTTAAACTTTTTGTTAAATATTTTTACATTATTTAAAATCCATTTTTCAACATACTTTTAACTTTTTTTTCTCAGATGGCAATAAACAATAATTTTGTAAATTTATTTTTATGTTTTGAGCAGCACAGCTTTTATAAACATTTACATACATAAAAATATAATTTTTTTGTGTTAAATAAATTGATCAATAATTTTAGATTTTTGCTGCCATTAATTCTTTTCAACATTTTGTAATTATAAATATTTAAAATAATTGATTATCAGTTCTAAATTAATTAATTTAAGTATCGATTTTGAACCGAGAATGACAAAAGTATCGGTTATACTGAATTCTTTGAGTATGGGTCGTCAAACAATTATGAATGAGTACAGCTGAAAATAAGAAATCCGCTCATATGCAAACCAGCAGTAGTTTTAAACCGAATACGTATAATTATTAACAACCAATAACTATGATTATACACAGTTGTTAAATTACGAAGCACAAACGTCTACAACAAATCATTTATAGACTGTATGAGCTACAATTACACGCACAAACATACTCTGAGTATTAATCGGGTACAAATGTGTATATACAGGGCTATTTTATTTACACATACACTTAAAAACATGTTTTCAAATAGCCAAAAGACATTTTCTATTCCACTTTATATACACAAATATATGTGCATAAAGGGATAGTTGTATTGGATGTAAGTGGGCGTGACCCTTAACTTTCATCTTCCTCCAGTAACTTGATATGTATACGGTGGCGAATGGTGAATAACCACATGATATCGCGAGTATCATGTGTTTATTTTTTTTTTGTCTGACTAAATATCCATAGTCTGAGTATATGCATACGCCATATTGTATTGACAGAGAGTCAATGTGCTTGATGCGCACGTGCGTTTTTATTTTTAATTGTAGCGCATTTTAATTTTTCCCATAAAAGAAATAGAGAAGTTTTTGTATGTTGGAATTGGTCATAGTCATAGTTGCTTGAGAGAAAATGTGTGAACGTACAAATAGTTTGAGCTACAATTATGATTATACACTAGAATATTTACTTATGCATATTTTTTTTGAGTACTCATTGTCATTCTCTGATTTTGAAGTGTAAGGTTTTTGCGTTCTAAGAGCCCAACCTAAATTAAATCGTCAAACGTTGCATTAGCAGCAGGGTAAGTATTTTCAGTACATTTAAATTATATTTTATACGATTAAATGCACTGAAAATACGTACCCTGCTGCTAACGTAATGCTTGCCGCTCTAATTTAGGTTGGAATCTAAGTAAGAATGAGCAATTCTTTAGGACCGCTGGGTATAGCTTTTAAAAAGCTCAGTACATATAGCCCAAAATTAATTTAGTTTAATGGAATAATAGAGTTCCTATTTAACAATTTAGGGAAAAGCTTATTTTTTTTAGAAGATTAACTTGATTATCTCAAGACCAGATTAAATGAGAGATGAACTAAACTATTTAACACGCATCTTTTTAAAATATGTATAAGTAAAGCTTATAAGGGTATTTTTTTTAACTAAAACCAGTTTTAGTTAAAAATATATTCAAACAATTTTTTAAAGTTATAAAATGAAATAAAAGAAATATTACAATTATTTTACTTTCCTTTTCCCTGTTTCAATTACATGCTTCTCCCACAGGAATAGAGAAAGTCCACAAAAGTGGCAAAATAGCCAGTCTAATTGGAGTAGAAGGCGGCCATGCAATTGGCACAAGTTTAAGTGTACTTCGAATGTTTTACCAACTTGGTGCTCGCTATTTGACATTAACACACACCTGCAATACACCCTGGTAAGTAAGAACGAAAATTATTTCTGCTTAATACGAATAATTAAACTAAAACCAATCCAGATTGTCCGCATCCGTTTTGCGAAGTATTATAATTTAGCAGTTCGGTTTTCATTTTATTTATTTGATAGTAAAAAAATTAATAAGAAAATTTTAAAAATATGTAAATAAAATGCCGGACTTTTGGATCTTCTTGGGCACTTCTTGGACAACAAGTTGAGTGCGGCGTATAATGCGTTTTCAGCTTAAAGGGAATTTAAATAATATTTATGCGAATTTAAAGACATAAAATTAGTACATTTAGGTTACTTATTTTTATTATTTATATTTTATATTTTCTACGCCTTTAATATGCATGTGTAGAAAATTTAAATATTAAAAACGGTAAGGCTGCTGTAAATTAGAGTTGGAAAATTTGAGCTTTTATTGCAAAAGAGTTTTCAATAAATTGTAATACAACGAATCAAAATAATTCTCATATTCCATTTGCACTCAAAAATGTATATATTAAGCTGAAACTTTCATCAACTAACACCACGAACAGTCAACAGAATACGACATAACAACACCTTCAAAAGCAGTATTTCTGTATCTGTTCTCTTAGGGGTTGTCAGAATATTTACAATTATGTGTGCTGTTATTTGTTATTTACGAATTATCTTAAGTAATTTGTATTTCTCGAAAACCCAACTTTAGCCTAATTAAATCAGACGAATTAAATTTATTTTTTAGGGCGGACTGCTGCAAAGTTGACGAACCTGGCAAATATCCCCATATTGGTGGCTTATCAAAATTTGGAAAGGTAAGAAAGAAAAATATCTTATTAAAACATGTTAAGTTAAATGAAAGTGCGTGTTCAAGGTGTATCTAACTAGGTGGCAGCGCAACTTCAGCTGATAATTTTTTGCTCTATGTGCTCTGTAGCTGAAAAATGTCAAAAACTTCGATTTTGTTTTGGTTTTGGTACAATTATTTTTGTGCTTTTGACATTATTCGGTTCTTTACACAGCTATGGTTGCCGTATTTTTAACCGACTTCAAAAAAAGAAGGAGGTTAATTAATTAACAATTCGTCTCTATTTTTTTTTTTTTTTTTTAGGTGTGTAGGTCCATAACTCGCTGCATTTTAGACCGATTGTAAAAATTTTTTTGTTGTCTGAGAGGGTATAGCTTCCCATTGGTCCCATTTTAAAAAAGTGGGCGGGGTCACGCCCACAATTTTTTAAATTTGATTTAATGATCTTCTACTTATTTGATTGTTGCGAAACCTAGCAATCATCTTTGGTTCTTGTAATTAAAAAATTTTTAAGTTGAAAAAATGGGAGGGGCTACGCCCATTAAAATGTATTATAACATTACAGGTGGTTCTACTTAACCGATTTTTACGAAACTCAGCACACACTTTGAACTCTAAAATAGACACAATTTAAAAAAAAAATGGGCGGGGTTACGCCCATTAAAATTTTATATTATATTTCACAGGGTTCTATTTCACCGATTTTTACGAAACTTGGCACACACCCTAAGCTTTAATCAAGGCACAAAATTGCGTTCAGAAAAGTGGGCGGGGCACGCCTATTAAATTTTAGTATAATATTTCATGTGCTTGTATTTCACCAATATTAACGAAACTTGGCACACACCCTAAACTTTAATAAAGGCACAAAATTGCGTTCAAAAAAGTGGGGCGGGGCACTTTCATGTGCTTGTACTTAACCAATATTGACGAAACTTGGCACACACCTTGAACTCTTAAAAATACACAATCTTGTTTTAAAAAAAGGGGCGTAGCCACGCCCCATTAAATTTATTACTATATTTCACGTGTTTTTACTTAACCGATTTTTACAAAACTGGACCATATTTCTAAATAAGCACTAAAAAGCTACAAATAAAATTAAAAAAAAAAAAATTAAACCGACTTCAAAAATAAGCACTAAAAAGCTACAAATAATATAGATCTAGTTAAATAAAAGATTTTTATATATGTTACCTACAGTGCCGTTTGAAGTTGGTGCCAGTAATACTGGTACTAAGCACATAGGAACATGACCGGTAAAAAACTGCAAGTAATTTTTATGTACATATGTATCTGCTTAGTTACCAATGTTGTTGGCACCAACTTCAAACGGCACTGTAGGTAACATATATAAAAATCTTTTATTTAACTAGATCTATATTATTTGTAGCTTTTTAGTGCTTATTTTTGAAGTCGGTTTAATTTTTTTTTTTAAAGTTTTATTGTATAACAAATCCTTATGCAGTCACCTGTATAATTACACCATGTGCGTGTTTGAAATTAAAACTGAACAGTTTTGACTTGGCTTTCTAGATTTTTAAGTCAAATGTAATTGCTTATAGAATTTTAATGTTGAGTTTTTTTATATAATTTTTTTAATTCAATAAAAAAAAATATAACGAATCCCATATGTATGTAATAAAATAACTGGCTTCAAAATCGCTACACTTTCATATATCTGTGGTCACAAGCGATAATGGCATAAGTCGAAATACTTGAATACTTAGGTCAATAGTGTTTTGTTTATATCTTTGACGCTACTTAACGTAAATATGAAGTTTCGTTTATAAAATTTTCTAGCATTTATTATCAAATGCACACAAGATTGTCTAAAAATGTACAAATTGGTGTTTCAGTACAATTTGGTGTTTATTACAAATTTTATTAGACTTTTTGAAGATTTTTTTAAGCATATATACCTCGATGTTTTCTTAAATCGACTTACGCTGTTATCGCTTTAAGGCACAGTTATAACCTTAATGTGAATTTAACTGTTATAAGTTCAAAGTTTCAAATGAAATAGTGTACGAGAGTTAGTTCAATAAGAAGAAAAAGCTCAATATTTTCCATACTGCAGGTTTCTTTTAAATAGAATTAATAGTCGGGCTATTAATATGGCTATCAACCTGCATATGGGTATTTCCACAGAATAGTCCACCTTTTGTCACGTCACGTCACCATGCAATTAAGCTTGTATTTTAGAGCTATGCTATTCGATTGTATTCTAGTTTTTACTGAAGGTAGACCTAATTGCTATCTATACTGACATTAAAAAAAAAGTATATAAAACATTAGGTTTTCTTTGAAAAACAAGGTACATCACAAAGTAACGTGACGTGACAAAAACTTGACGTTTCTGTGGAAATGCCCATATGTGTATGTATGTGTGTGGGTTATCTTCTTTACTAAAGGCATAGTAAAGAGAGGACATAACATAAGCTTAAAACTTTTCAAAATTCTGCTAATGGGTGTTTTCTTAATTTTTATAGTGTTGTGGCAGCACCTCTGGTGTCAAGTAGGCGAATTAATTTAAGCTAATTAGCCATTTTTAGGGTTCTGTACACCAAAGATGAAACGGAACCACAAAGGAGGGCTCTGCATTTGCATATATATAGACTAATGTATATCAATTAAAAATGTGATGTGGATATGATTGCTTCTGGTCAGGAAATGAACCTGGGCTCTCGAGGGCCGTGAGTTGTTTTGTAATCAACACACTAACACTTCGGAATAAGTACAATTTCTTGATCTTATGCCCTAATTCTGTTCGACAAATGTATCGTCTTGTCTGTAGACGAAAAAATGAAGCACTTTTGATTCTTTAAAACGATTTTTATTTATTGTATATGCTAGAAGGTTCGTGTATTTGCTTTATGATTTTGTTCTAAACATTATATCCAATACATATTATTTCATATATTTTTCAAACAATTGTATAATAATTTAATTGAATTTTTATGTTTTAAAAACATGGCAATAATATTTATATTTTTCATTGTCAGAGACAACAACCATTTTTGAAGAAAATAATTTAGAGACTTCAAAGACAAGAACTCAGAAGTATTTTCAAACAAAAACGTCCTAAATCTTCTTACTGAATTAGGGCATTAATTATTTAATAAGAAATTATCATGTCAAACATATTTACAGCCGTAACCAAAAAATTAATTTGAACTTCAAGTGTTCTTTTGTAAAAATATTATTATTTTGGATACGGCTGTTAAACTTGGAGCACTCTATCGCTACAATGTACCGATTTTCGTCAGCTTACTGCAATAAAGCCGTAAGTAATAAGTCAAAATGGAATAAGTCTTTATGGCTTTATTACCAACGCAGTGTGCTGTAATTACATATGCCCTTACTTTTCAATTAGTTGAGAAACAAGTCAAATTTAGCTTAATACTTATGACTTTATTTCAGTGAGTCGATGAAAATCGGTACATTTTGTCGATAGTATGAACCAGGCTTTACACTTTTTAACAATACAAACGTTAGTCTAGTTCGAAGGAATTTCTTTTTTTCAAATAGTTTCTAAATATATGTATATGTATATAACCACAGTTTAATGCTGGTTTTATTTTAAAGCTAACAATATCTTATTTAATTTCTTAATATAATTTGTGTGATAAGAAACTTCCCCTTCTTTGATACCAAATATGCATATTGTCATTGAAGTCTCTTTGATGTTCTTTCAATTAAAGAAATTCCATTTTCGATTCTGTTCATTTTGCTCGTATAATTTTCCAATTCTGTGCATTTTTTAAATAGAACGAATCCATTAATAAATTTTAAAATGCATAAAGTTGCAATTTTCTCTTGCATATTTTCCTCTTTTTATTTATTTTTTTTTTTGCTCCGTCAAATATTGTGTCAGTAATTTTTGCTAACTAGTCAAACTATACAAAATATTATACATTTTATTATTTTCATTTTAAGTTTTCTTGAAATTTTCTGCTTTGAAGGTGGAAGTAGTCCTGCAGCGTTTACTTTGAGAAAAAATTCGTTTGCTGCAGAATAAAAAAGAAAAGAGGAAAATAAAAAAATGGGATTTGCATTAAATTTTGCATTTAAATAGACAATTTTACTAAAAAATGTTTTCTTTTTACTCGTATTTTGTTGCAGTAATTTTAATTTTGTTTCTAATAAAGACTTGTGCTGTTAGTTTTAAATTCGTTAGAATTTTATTAAAATGAGATTTTATTCAATTCATTGTATAGTTTTTTGTTTTATAAATTGAAAACCTTTTGTACTTTACATTTTGATGTCGCAGTGCATAAGCGAGATGCTTTTGATAACAGTCACATTAACTTAAAATTAAAACACATGAATATTTATCGAGACAGCGCATAGAGAAAGGGACCTAAGGGTAAAAAAGTAAATTTTCACTTTTTTTTTTGATGTGGACAACATCTGAGCATCAAATGAGACCGATCCCATGCCCCAAAAGTGTTCCCTCCCAGAGATATGCGCGTTTTATGAAATTGAAGTCCACGATTTTAAGGTTATGTGAAAAAATTTTCGTACTAACAGATTGATATTCACGATTTAAAATAATTATAAATGAGTATTTATTATAATTCACAATTTATAATTTCAGAAAATAAGCCTAGATTCGAAAAAAAGCGAGCAAAATTGATATCAAAATCATGGAAACAGCGCGCTAGGTAGAAAACAGTAAAAACCAACTACACAAAACAAGAGGTAGGGACGAACTACGTGCGTTTTCAAGGTTGGCCAACACGTTCCTGACGTCATGAGATGTGTCGCTTTCAAATGAGACCAATACCAACACGCTCAGTGATGGTACACCTTTTGGTGTACAAATATTTAAAGCTTTAAAATGGCTCTCCTGAACAAAACCGGTTTTTACCCTTGGGTCCTTTTCTATTTTGCGCGTCACATATAGTGATTTTGATCCTGTAAATTAAGAAAAATACATACTTATTCGTCATTATCAGGGAAACCAGAAATATGCTCTAAAAAAAGTGTTTTATGCACAGTCAATATGCTCTAAAAACTTGAAAATATGCAATAAAAACTCAAAAGATATGGTCTAAAAAATAAAATAATTTGGTTTATTTGTAAATAAAAATATATTTTTATTCAAAATTTCAACAACATTTGCATATAACAAAAATTAAAAATGTTAAAAACCCCCGAATTATCTAGAAAAGATGTGACATCTTCTAAACGGCTGGACCGATTTTTTTCAAACATGTTTAGGAACGATCTCGATCAAGTCACCTTTGAAACAGAAAATACTAAATCAAAATTGGTCCAGCCGTTTGGTCTGTACGTGGACACGGACAGACACAAATATACACAGATACACAGACACACATTACAAACTTATAAGACCCCTTTTTTGGTCGGGGGTGAATAAAATAAACAATAACAAAAATTAAATATTTTAAAAACCCCCGAATTATCTAGAAAAGATGTGATATCTTCTAAACGGCTGAAACGATTTTCTTCAAACATAGTTAAGATCCCTCTCGATCAAGTCACCTTTCAAACAGAAAAAACTTAATGAAAATCGGTCCAGCCGTTTGGAATGTACGTGGACACGGACAGACACACAGATACACAGACATACACTACAAACTTATAACACCCCTTTTTTTGGTCGGGGTTAAAAAAGGAAATAATAAAAAATAAAAAATATATGCCGTATTAAAACAATAATTTTGGTTTGAAGTGCATATTAAAATAAAATTACCATAAAAAATGTTGACTAAAGCTAATAATACAAATTAATTATTTTTGGATACTCTCGTAAAAATTTATCATCAATTTAAAATAGATCCCGATATCAGATTTAAAACTTTGGAATTGTATTTTGGATAAATAAGACTAGAATTTTATTTATAATTTTTATTGCAATAAACAACAAAATATTGTCCTAGATTTTTAAATAAAAATCGTTGCCTGTCACATCTAAATAAGCTTTTATACAATGACAATACTCCTTCAACTTCTACTGGGGGCAAAGTTGGTCACAAATATTTATTGAAACTAACGTCCGTAATAATTGCGAAATAATTCCAATGTTCGATGTACCCTGTAGAAATATGACCACAACAACTACAAGTGAAATAATAAACTTATTTTAATACTCACAACTTTTTTTTTTTTTAATTATAATGAAAACGGGAATAATGTTTTTTCACTAAAGTTTTTATATAAAGCAAATGCACACAATTTATTTTTGATGAGGTTGAACGAGATCTCGGTTTTACACACAACCTTCAAATAATGTCATTTTCAAGTAGTTAGTTCCTTGAGGCACCACCTGGCTAATTAAAGTTAAATTTTACCACAAATAAAATAGAATAGTAGTTTTGTTAACACATTCTACCGAGAGTAGCTTGAGTAAAAGAAAAGTTGAATTATTTCATTTATAAAGATCTGCTTGAGATTCACACCATCTATTTGCAAATTATTTTTCTCTGACAGCATTCACTATATGGAGCATTCACATCTATGTAGTCCCCTAATTCACAACCTTCGACTATCATAACTCCGCAGCTGTTAAAATGATTGTAGAAATAAATAAGTAATGCGACTAATGAAACATATTATCAGGCCTTTACCCTTGGACTTTGGCAAAACTGTTGCTACCGCATAGAACACGTTCACATCTGTTGGGTACTTTTCCCACTTCTCCAGCTGATAGAACCAAACCGCCATGAACACATTTTCCAGGATAAGCTATTTTAATTACAGAAATGGAAAATATTTTAAATTTGAATAAAAAAAGCAAAACATTTACTTAATTTCTAGTTCATTAATGAAATAGTTTATAGTAATTACATATCTATATTTAAGTAAAAATTTTCTAAAATTAAGTAAAATTTTCCTATAAAATTTTCCAATATTTGTTTGTTTGTTTTCAATTCTGGTACTTATTTTTATTTTTAATTAAATACTATACCACACGATATGTTTAGTTATTATATCTTCATATTATATTCTTAATTAATTCACCACATACATACATATTAATTCCTTGAAAGGAGACAAGTATTGAACCAACAACCTTCTGACTGATAGGCAGGCAGCCTGAATAAGCATTGAAATTATTGAGTTTTAAAATTTAATTTTATTTACAAAAAAATAAACTTCAAGTTAAAATATTAATTGAAAATATGAAAAATTTAGTTAAATTTTTTTCTGAATGCGAATTAATAATAAATTCTATAATTCAAAGAAATAATACTTAAAACTGGTAAATATTTTTTTAAAATTTAGAATACCTTCTTACATCTTTTAAGTTAGTCAAATTTCATGAACTAATCAAAAGTTATTTCCTAAATTTTTTTTTTCTGATTTAAAACGAAACTAACTAATTCTGGGGATACAATTTTCCTAAGCTTAAAACCATTTTCTTATTTTTGGTAAATAGTTCCTTTAAGTCAGTAAACATTTCCTTAAAAGTAAGAAATTTTTTGTGTATTTTTATGAACTATTTTTAAGGATTTGAACTATTTATTTTTTACTCATATTAAGTAATTTTTACTAGATTTTTGTAAAAATTTAATTAAACTTAGAAAAAATTACTTAAACTTGGAATTTTTTTTTACTGAAATTCAGAAGAAAAAAAATTTCTTAATAAGAGTACATGTCTTTTTTTTTGAGTGTATGTATAAAGCAGTTAAAAAGAAAAAATAGTAACAAAATACTGCGAGAAGGAAAATTACCTGGATCGTCGAGGACTCCCAAATATTCGTATGCAAATGTTGAAGCGCAAATGGTTAAAGCGAGAGTCAAATATATTAAAAATTTCATGTTGTCTGAGGCTTGGACTTCTTTAAACTAATTTCTGAGGATTGAAAAGGCTTCTTTTAAAACAAGCAGCAGCCACTTTTAAAGTTAGATTTTGCTAAAATAATATTCTTAATGATGATAGTGTTTTTTTTATTACTTATTTATTTCTTTGAATTTAAAAATAGAACTTCATTTGACATGATTAGTTGATATTTAATAATTATGTATATAAATCTGTACATGCATTATGTATAACTATATTCCTTAAGTTCTGCTTGTCTTAATTCATTCTTAATGATTTTGATATTCTTCCGCACGCCGGACTTCAGATTTTCCATTTGAAGTCACTCCTTTAGGTCAATGCTTATGTTCAGGGAAACCAAAAATATGCTAAAAATAAAAAAGTGTTTTATGCGCATTCAATATGCTCTAAATCACTTGAAAATATGCAGCAAAAACTCAAAAAATATGCTCTTAAAAATAAAATAAATTGGTTTGTTTGTAAATAAAAATAGATTTTTACAAAAATATTTGCATATAAAATAAGACAAAAATAAAATAAAGAAAAGGAGAGAGGTGTCTTAGGACACCCGGTTATAGCAATTGCTACTAAGCTATATAATCCTATGTTCACACTTATGTTTTTAAACGTTTTTAACGCCTCATTCGTGTTTAAGAGCTTAAACACGATGATTTTGAGATTTTTTACCATACATTGTCTTGTTTTGTTAAACATCTCAAATTAAGTGTTTTGTTAAACATCTCAAATGAAGTATTTAAGATTTAAACACTTCCTTAAACACTTAAATAGAGTATGTTCAGTCCGTTTTTTGATAACTCTGGCACCTTTGTTTTGTTATTAAATGGCAGCACCTGATAAATTATTTGGTTAGCAAGTAATTACTTAAAAAATACTCAATTATTTACAAAAACATTTGTTGTTTGAAAAGCATAATTATTCGTAATTTTTTACAATACAATAATTTAAAATTTTTTATTGACAAAACGTCAACCTTAAACATCTCAAATATAATATGAACGGTTGTGTTTAGTTCTTAAAAAACTTTGGTTCTTAGAAAACTCGTCTTAAACATAATTGTGAAAATGTCGTCGTTTGGTTTCTGGTTTGCTGCAGACATAATGTATTTTGAATATACTGTGCCGCAAGCTAGAAACCAGCTGACGATGTATATAACATGTTTAAAAAAATTAGTGTGAACATAGTATAAAACAAACTTAATGCAATACAATGCAATAAAATTATATTATATGATGATGTCAAATTCGCCGAAAATATTTCAAAACGTTTCCATTTATAACCCAATATTATCTTTTCTAGCGGATCACGATTAAATGAATATATTGTTTGTTGCCGGCGGCGGCTGTTATTCGTCTTACAGTCGATCGGCAATGTTCTCTGGCTTGTGCTTATTTGCAAAAAAATAATACAAAAACAAACTGAGCGATGTTTCTCATTGTTGTTGTTTTGTTTTTTTTTTCACTCATTTCAAAGAACCAAAGAAAACAAATTCAAAAAATTTGCTTCGTTTATTTTCGTACGCTGCTTTTAAGTACAAAGAAATCAAAACAAAAATAAATTTATAACTGTAATAGTGTCGATTAATTTTGTTACGAAAATTATTTTTTAACCCCTGTATCTCGCCATAAATAGCAATAGCTATAAAAGAAAAGGAAACAACAAAAAAAATTAACAAAGAATAACTGCCGTATTAAAAACAGTAACTTGGGTTTGAAGTGCACGTTAAAACGTTAAAATTGCCATAAAAATTTTTACTAAAGCAAATAATAAATTTTTTGTTGACTACTCGTAAAAATTTAAATTCAATTTCAAAAGAGATCACGATATTAGAATTAAAACTTTGGAGTTATACTTTTTATAAATAACACAAGATTTTTATATATAATTTTATAGCAATAAACATCAAAATATTGACCTAGATTTTCAAATAATAATTTTTACCTGTCACATCTAAGCAAACTTTTATATGTACATTGACGGTGTTCCTTCAAAGTCTACTCGGTACAGAATCCGTCACAACTAGCAAATTGAATTTTTATTGAAAATATCGTCCATAATAACTGCGTAATATAAATATAAGAAAAAATGAACATTGGAAATGATATTTAGATGGCGAAAAATAAGCTTGTAAGCATATTAAAATAAAAAAATAATACAAATTATCAAAATATGGCCTAAAAGCATAAATTATGCTCTAAAAAGTAAAAAATATGCATGTAAGACTGACATATGCAAAAATATGCTTTCAAGGGTAAAATATGCAAAAATATGCACTAAAAAATTTATGCCAAAATTCATAAAAAGTTCTGAAACGGATAAATATCTTGTCACTCCATTATTAATACGTCATACAAGAAAAAACATACAATTGCATATTTGAGGTTTCCCTGCTTATGTTAAGGCCAAACTCGAACACGAACTAAATACATTCACAATAGGAAGTAAAATATAAATATAAAATATAATATTTCTGCGGCCAATTAACTCATTAAATGGAAGAAATATTTTTTTCATAAATATTTTTAAATACATTGTAGAAAAAAAAACAAATCTGAAAATGATATCTGGTACAAACTGATTTCTGCTGGAATTTTATGTATAAAATTTTGCACTTGTTTCCTAAAACAATAAATTGTTGTGCAGAGTACCGTAGAGCAAAATAAATGATTGCAAACAAATTCTTTTATTAAATTGCTTAATTAATCACCCTTATCGGGAATAAAAGTTCGCTAAAATTGTGACTGCGTTGTTGTTGTGTCCGCGTACTATTTTCCAATTTTGTTCACTATTTTTTTTTGTCATTGGAAATATTTCATGTGAACAAAATGTTCGCCTCTTATTCCCGATAAGTCCTAGGTTACTGGCACTGTACAGTGAGTTTGTGTAGTGTATGGGGGTGGTTGTGCTATTTACGCAGTGAACTGAGTAAATATCAAAATGATTTTGATATTTGCTCAAGTTTGATAACTGTACAGTGAACTTGTGTAGTGTATATTGCAAACGCTTAGTTGTGTAGTGATGTTTTAAGAGTTCACAACAAGAAATGAACGCAGAATAAATATTCGGGACAGAGTTCCTAGAATTATACAAAGAATCACCAGTATTATGGCGAATTAAAATAAAAAATGCACAGTTTACTTGTATAGTGTGTGTCACAAGCTTAATTTACGCAGTGCCAGACTTGAGCACTGAACTTGTGTAGTGTAAGGCTGGCATAAGTCACAACCGACGTCTTTTTAGGGTGGCTTTAATTCTATTTATGTCCTCCTCTTGGTTTTTGGAGGCGAAATAAAGGGAGAAGGAAACTATTGCTTTAATATATCTCTTCTAAAACGATAATTATTATAGGGGGACTAACCGCCTCTGGACCCTTACCCAAGCATTTTAGTAGACTAGGATCCATTCTTCATTTTGTTGAAAAAATAATTAAAATTGGGCAGGTATTTCCGAAGATTACCTCTTGCAAACATACAAACAGAGAAAGATACAATCCTTTAAACTTTTTAATAAAAACAGGTATATTTAACAGATCTTAACAACTTAATGTGTTTTTTTTTTTTTTTTTTTTTTTTTTTCATATACATATTTATTTATTGTATCTTCAAAAATGAACTAACAATAAGTAATCAAATCTTAAATCTAAATATAATTATTAGGCCCGACCAATATCGGACATAAGCTTAGTGATAGTTATAAATAATACATAAGTAGTGATAATCAAAAAGAAGTATTTTTAAGCAGTCCCATCTGGAGTGTTGGGTATAAGAGCCCTTGTGTCCCTCTTTTTTAAGCGGATGTGTCCAGTAAAGCTCAAAATATTACGGGCAAGCGGATTAGGATGTGACTCGAGTTTAGTTAAATATTTGCCTGCGTATTTTGCAATTTCTTCACTCACTAGTGGCATATTTAAATCACGATGAATATTTGAGTTTTTAACGTACCATGGAGCAGATGTTATCAAACGTAAAATTTTGTTTTGCCTTCGTTGGATTCTCTCGACATTTGAAGCTGAAGCAGTGCCCCACAGCTGAATTCCATAGCACCATATTGGCTTCAAAAGCGACTTGTATATCAAGAGTTTGCAGTCTAGGCTGAGTGTTGACTTAATGTGTGATGCACAAAATTTTACTGTCGGCAAAACTTTTCAAAATAGAATTATCGTTTTTATTCTTTTTTTCGTCTAGGTTGAGTATTCGGTACACTGTGCAGCAGTGCAGTGAGGCCTTACAAAATAATTTATTTATTATGTATTTAGTTGAATACATGTTCATATTGATATTCCTTTAATCTAAATTTGCGTCTCATATGAACAAATTTTAGAACTAAATTTTTTCTTTATCGGCTTCATGTGAAATGCCCCTTATATTTTATTTCTAAGATGAACTTGATTTTGCGTGTCTTATATTTTTTTTTTAAGTTTGTTTATTGTTTATATTTATTAGGTTTGTGTACTTGTAGACCCGAATTTGATTAAACATTATCAGTCTTTTATTTAATCAGACAGACAGCGTTGCCAAATAGGCAGAAGTCGTGTAGTTTTTTTTTTAAATCAGTTCTTCTTTTCTTTCATTCTATTCGGCTCATAATGATCACATTAATTTTTTCACAGCATTGATCACATTATGCTAAAATGTATTTAAATTGAAAACTTGTTTAATTAATAACACATTTGCGAAGAAAATAATATCATACTTATCTAAGAGTCAAAATCCAACCAAAAAGAAATGTATTAAATGTTAATAAAAATTCGGACAGTTTTTCCTTCAGGAAAACAGAATTTTTTTTGGAATGGGCAGTTTTTCCCTTAAACGCATATGGCAGCACTACATTCAGTGTAGAAAGCACAGAAAGCATTAAGGCCGATTCACATGGAATTATTCATACATTAAAATTAGCCTTTTTCAACTGACATGAGAGTTAAAATACAGGGTTTCTTAAGAGCTATGTGACATTGAGTACGCCTTCGTCAACGCAACGTATAAGATTTGGGCAACTTTTTAATTTTAGCATCCATTGAGTAGCTTGACAGATATTATATGATTTTTTTGATCTCTTTTCATTTACTTAGATGTTTGTGCTTTGTGGCAGTACAACAGTTGAAGCTGTTCAAATATTTCCGTCAACAAAGTATTCATTGTACCAACCTCCTCCGTTGTTGCGTTAATGTTAATGTTTTTACACTAAGCAATCATTTGTATTCTATCACACTACGTCTCCACTAGCCATCGACATGGACATGACATGAACATGAAGCCGGCAGAGTAATGCTAGGAACACAACTGGGACTAACGACGAATTTTTCGGTGCGAATTTTCGTCATAAAAAATAAAACACATGTGTGCATATGAAAATTAACACAACACCGCCGTACAACGAAATTCGTCGTGCGTGACGAATTCTGAGACAGGCTTATGCTATAAACACAATCATGTCCACCGACCATCGACTACAAGATGTCAAAAATAGAATACATGCGTGCTTATGAGAATAATTCTTTTAGCCGCTACACGACTACCGACTACACGACTACTTTTGTAGCCCGTAGCCAACTTAGGCTAATTTCTATTTTTCTTGGCTACGAAAAACAGATTAGTGCTGCCAATACAATAAATGCATGAAATGGTGGTTTTAAAAACTCAATACATTAAATATCGCTATTAAAAACGCGAAAAACTATTATAGTGGCACCATTGAAAAATAATAATCATTTCATTTGTTTCATTTATATTTATTTTTTGGTTTTTTTTATTGAAATTTGTAAGTATATAATAGTCATTTATACTGTTTATATGTATTTATTATATTGTTTAATGTAATGATGTTTAATGTAATGATGTTTATTTTTTGTAGTTAGTGGTCGGTAGTCGTTAAAAGAATTAAGTAGCTGGCGACTTGGCTATTTTGGTAGCCAGCTACTTTTGTAGTCGGTAGTCGATGGTCGGTAGCCTTTGATTGTGTTTATAGCATTATTTCTAATTTGTACGCCGACGAACGACGAAAAAACAATTTTCTCTCTCTCACTCTCTGTCTTTGTACACACAACAACCAACTTTATCAAATATAAGAGAGGAATTCGCTGCGTAAATTCGTCGTTATTGTGCTTCACACGACGAATTTACGCAGCGAACTCATATCGACGAATTCGTCGAGGTGGACGAAGTTCGTCGTTCGTCCCAATTGTGTTCCTAGCATAACTGTGCAAAATTCATCAACTTCTTTGTTGTGGTGAATACGTGCGATGTCCATGTTCAGGCATATCAAAGTATTTGGCACTAGTGCATTAAAGACGGAAAATTTACCGATTTTGTTCGGTCTTTTTTCTTTCTATAGCAAATGTTTGAGGACTGACAATCTCATGGCAAACATTACTGCTCAGACATATGTTCGAGCATCCATGTCAGAGCATGGACGAAAATTGGACAGGAGCGGTCTTCATTAGCTATTTGCGACGTCTGGCATGATGCCCATACAAACACTCAGGGAAAACCTTCAACTTCAAAATAAGAACGCATCATATTAGTTCAATAATTTCTAATATAATTGAAAATGTATATTGAGATACTTAAAAATAAATAAAATTAATAAATTAATACTCTAAATTATTATTTTTCCATATTAAAGTAAGAAATTTCAACATGACTAGACTTTCGTTAATGTTTCTTATTAATTCAATATGGTTTTTATAGATTTTAAGCTGGTTTTTCTTTGGGTGAAGTTGATGGCCAGTGTAGACTGCTACTCATGACGTAGATGCACATTAGATTATTTTTTTGTACAACTGAGTGCGATATCTGGTTGATTTTGATTCAACATATATGATAATGCTAAATTGTTATCGAATTGATGTTGACGTTGAGACAAAATGATGTTGATATAACAAAACTCACGGTAACGGGCGACAATTGGAAAAACGATAAATATTTTAACTCCATCGTAGTAGTGAAAAAGAATTCTCGACCTAATGCTGGAAGTTAAATTCTGCGTGAACTGTATTCCCTTAAAAAACTTTTCACTTGTAGTCGTACTTTAGGAAAACGTGACAAGAGAAAATAAAATTATAATCCCATATAAATATGTTGAGACTAACAAAGACTTTATATAGGGTTTTTAAAACAAATTTGCATACACACTTTTTCTTAAAAAGCCTTTATAAAGCCTGAATAATTTTAATAGGTAAAGCTGTAAGTTTTTTAGTCGTATAAAAATATTATCGTTTTATTTCGGTTTATATTAAATTCTTCCACTGCAGTATCTTTCTTCTTGTTTTTTTTTTGTAACTATTAAAATTAACATTTATACAAGTTGACAATATTAAAAAAAAAAAATAAAAATAAAAAATAAATAAAATTTATTCTCTCTTTCCATGCATCTACTTCTTTCTTTTGCTGCCATTAATTTGTGCTGACTGCTTGCTGTTGAATGAAAATTGAAAAGCTGGTTGTACAAGAGATGAATCGTTTGGGCATGATTGTTGACTTGTCACATGTGTCAGTGCCCACGATGTTGGATGCTTTGGGCTCCTCAAAAGCACCTGTAATATTTTCACATTCTTCCGCACATGCAATATGCAACAGTTCGCGTAATGTGCCCGACCATGTTTTGCAAAGAATCGTAAGCTCCTGCGATTAAAATACACAATAAATATATTTTATGTGATTTTATTTCATTTTTATTTTCATCTCCACACAATTTTCTTTTGCTGCACATACACGTACATAAATACATATATGCTGCATTTCTATTCATTCCATTTTATTCTAATTTTTTCTTTCTCGTCTTTTTTTTTTCTTTTTAATTTCATATTTGAATAATTCCAAGGCTATAAACGGTGGCTTAGTGATGGTTGCATTCTATCCGCATTTCGTAAGTTGTTCCGGACAAGCAACGCTGCACGACGTCGTTGGTATGTAAATTATTTTGGCACAATGGCTGGTGCTAAAAAAAAATTCAACTTATAATTGAATATATATTTTGGGATAAAATAAATATAGTTACGAGTACATACACAAACAGAAAAAAGTTAAAGTTAAAACAGCTTGTTTCAAATATTAAATTTATCCAAGCTTCAAATTGAGGAAGTAAACAAGTTGCACGAAAGTTTTGAAGAGAAAATGGAAAATGAAAATGCAGGACCAATACGCCATTATACTTCTTATACTTTTTATACTTGTTGAGAATTGTTTACAAAAAGTTGACCGAAATATATCTGCAATTCTTATTTCATATTGGAAATCTTGAATAAATAAAGATTACGCAAATCAACACTATAGAGCTGCAACTATCGCTTCCATAGATGCGTCAAATTGAAGCTATTGTTTTAGTTCTTTCTTGAGGTTGCAATCTTTTAGTTTTTTTTTTAATTTATAACAGCTTGAAACATCTTGCAGTTTTGATATGGGCAAGTCCACAAAATGTCACGTACTTAGAGACCATTAAATTAAGTTTTTATTTCAGATAAATATAGTTAGATTTTTCCTTATATTTTAGCAAAGTTAGAACTACTTATGCTGCTCAAAAGTACATAAAGAAATATTTATGTTTTCTTTGCAGTACAAGCTTAATTGATTCTAAGTGAATACTTTTGCGGGAATTCGCTTGTATTTTATTTATATATGAGTTTTTTCCTTATAGTTGACAAGGAAGGGATAATGCAGGGGTCAGCTATAAAGAAATGTTACATATAACAACTCGTAAGAGTTATTATAATTGAGTACAAATTTTGTGGGAATTAATTTAGATTCCTTAGGGCTGGTTGGGAACGTAAACTCACCTTTGAGTAGGAGAACAAGTTAATGAGGTAAGTATAAAGATGGTTCAAGTAAAATTCAGTTTATTCAATAATTTTGTATATGTATGTATATAGAGGCAATCCAATGATACTTGATGACTGACAACTTTTAAGTGACCTTATTACATTTTTCGTTTTCTCTCTAAACCTAGCTTAAAATACTACTCGTTGAGTTTTAATTTAGCGAGTACTAATTTTGTTTGGCGCTGCCAGATTCACTGAAATATTTGGAAATAATTTGATGTCCAAATTGAATTTGGACACTAAGGGATTGCCCATTTGAATCCGAACTCTTGATGAATGTTTTCTGTTACGTCTATTTGCGCTCCATTAATCTAATATAAGAGAGTCGCAAAAGTTTCAGAAGATTTAAGAGATTATCATTTCATAAGATGAATCAAATTTCTTGCCTGCAGATATTTAAAAAGAAAAATTTATTAATTCATGTAGCATTCAATGTGTTAATTCAAATTTGATTAAATTTTTTGTTAAAAGAAAGCATTGCGCAAAAGTACGTATGTATTGCCTTTTGGAAACACAAAGTTTCAATTCATGAAAAGTCAAAGAGTTTATAATCCTATATGCCAGAGAAAAAATAATTCAAATGTTGCAGCTAATCCTAATGAAAATAAAAAAGCAGAACTAATAATATCGAAATGAAGAAATAATCAACAAATTCTTCTTTTTCGCCCAAAACAATTATTTCATCCCTATTTCCCAGTTTCCGATTTGGAGAAGAACATAAATACTTTCCTGCAATTCACAATTTTAATTGAAAACAAAACCCCCAAAGTCATTAAAAAATAAATTTAAGTCAATTAAACTTTTGTTTAAAAAGTTTATTAATTTCAAAGTTTAATTGACTCAGTTACATTTTTAATTGCTTTTTGCTTTTATTTTCAATTAAATTTGTTAATTGCAGGAATATTTTTTTCAGTGTAGCCAATTTCTATTTATGATCATTAAAAATAAAAGCGGAAATGCATGTAGCCAAGCAGCCAATGAGCTTTCCGAGATTCTTTTGCTTAACTTTTTAAACTATACATCCTCATACATTTTTTTAAAGCATTTGTTGTAAGCAATACAATTCCCTCGCATAGATTTTTGAAAGAAGGCAGCGAACATTATATTGACTAAATTAAGAAAAAAAATGTATGTCGTCCAAATCTTCCTATATTCACGATCATTACTTTCGAAGATCGAAGGCTGCTCTTGCCTTATTTATTCTGCCATTCTCCATCTAAGTAAGATCCTCCATCTGCATCAATCTCACAACTCAGGTAGCAAAAATGGGGATCATAGCTATGTATTTCTTCCCCTATAGTTAGTGACTTTGGCGCATCCGTTCCTACACTGACTGATTTTGTTTTGAAGGTGTTTATTCTTAAGTCCGTATGTTGCAGTTTGTTTTGGAGGTCTACTGTGATACGCCTAAGACCACAGAGTCTGTGAGAAAGCAAGCATATATCGTCTGCATATGACAGGTAGTGTAAGTTTTTGTTGTTTATTTGCCATTGAATTCTTTCTCTTCTGTTCTCTATGGCACTCAGGACATCTTCCAGCACTACTACATCCTTGTCGCACTCCACTTTGAACATAAAATGGGTCTGGGAGATTCGATTTGTGTAAAACAAAACATCTGGCCTGGTTATAACTTTCCTTCTCTTTCTCTTCTTCTTAATGCTGACCATATGTACTCCCGGTTGATGCTCATAATAAGGGCCTATATTTCTATTAAAAATAAAAAAACCAAAATTCAATTATTTATAGAAAATAATATAAGAAATTAAGAAATATAAAATAAATCTAGTCAGATTTCGTACAGACGTTGAGTAATAGAGTTTTTGAAACGTTTTCTTGCTGCTGTTAAAGGACTATATTTTATCCATTTGGTTTTATTGTCTGTTCCTTTATAAAAACTTTTAGAAATGGGACAAATTTCTGAATCATTCTGATGTATCCGTTTCTTTTTGTGTATCAATTGAATTCTTATAGTCACTGTCCTTGTTTCCTTCGAAAGCAACACATCATATTCTAAAATCAAAATTATTTGCTTTGCGCCAATTTTTATCTCAAAATAAAATTCGCAAGTAATTTGCAAAAACATTACAATACATTAGCGCTTTTCGTTCATAAGAAGAAAAAAAAAATTCAAATATTAGAATCGGTCTAACAGGCCGTATGCGTGAATATAGGAAGGTCAAATCGCACTTTACATCCTTGTCATACAATATGTTGAACACCATGTCAATATTAACGTTTACTTATTGTCCTTTCCGGTAGCACCGATACTCTAAGTGTATCGAAATAAAATACTACTGTATATACTCTTGAATAGTCGAATAAATACTTAGAGTATTTTTATACTTATGTGTTGGTTGTTTGAGAATGGTTTTCATTTCTAACAGTCCGCATTTATAGTTGTTTGAGGGTTAGTACTTAACAAACACTTGTCATTGTCTGACATACATATATGTGACCTTCTCCGCGAAAAGGGACCTAGTGTGTCAAAAAAAACGTGTTCGGAGTTAAGAGTGGATTCTGGTATCTAAAAGGGTGTAGAATAAGATGAAATTAGTTTTTCTCAAAACTTCTTTTTCGCACATTAGGTCCCTTTTTTCGGAGAAGGTCACATATACGTTTTGACAGTTTGTAGCACTAAACAAGCATATAAAAAATAAACAGCTGGCTCTTGGAAAGCACCAAGAATATTATTTTCATCGCTGAACAGGCAAAAATAAACTTTAATCTTACCCAGGATTTTTGTTGCGTGTATTCTGTTTCTCCTAATAACTCTTCTTCTGTTTATGTGTCAGGTACTTGTTTTATGTATATTTTAACCATACATAATAACAAAAGCTTGTTTATTTATTTACCGAATTTTCTCTCTTTCCTTTTTTATTTATTTTTATTTAATTTTTGGTTGTTTATTTCTTTTTGGTTGATTTTATAAAAGCTCATATAAATCATATACGAGAAGTAGCAGGCGTGGATCATGTGGGCATAGGGGCCGGTTACGATGGTGTAAATCTGTAAGTATTTTTCTCTGTTAGCATTTTTCATTTCTATTTTGTTAAAGTTTGCTCTTTTTATTGAGTATAACAAATATTGCATTTAACTACTTTAACTCTTAATACTTTATGTAAATAGTAACCAGATTAATATTTTTTAATATTATAATTTATTTATGGTAATATTTTAAGATAAATTTCGTAAATTTTTCTATTTGATTTTCCCAGTCCTTTTGATAATAACTATCAATTTAAGTAAAATACTATGTATCAAATATACATTCATATGTACATACATACATATGTATGTAAATACAATACTTATCTATGTATGTATGTATGTATGTAGATGCATAGTCCAGTTTTTAGTTTTATTGGTATTTATTTCCCTTAAAAGCTTGTATATGTATTGCTACATTACTCCTTTGAATATATATGTATGTATATTTTAGTGTACCCAAAGGACTAGAAGATGTTTCCAAGTATCCACATCTTTTTGCCGCCTTACTAGAGTCTGATAAATGGTCTGAGGAGGATATTGCTAAGCTGGCAGGCAGAAATTTAATACGAGTATTTAAAGAAGTTGAGGCGGTAAGTCACAAAAAACCAAAATGAAATTCCTGATTTTATTTCTTCTTTGCTAAGCTCTCCACACTTCTCTCATATACATATGTACATACATACCTACTTGTGAATTGTAGGAATAAAGTGAACATCTCTGAGAAGGGTTAAAAAATCCTAAGACGTTTTTATGTTGGCCATAAAATGGTTTAGATAACGCAGCAAAGCTAAGAAATAAAATAGAACAAAGCAATAACAATAAAGGAAACTGAAGAAAAAAAAACTAAAAATGAAAACAAACATTTATATCATTGTTAACATTCTTAAGACTTGGAAACTATTTCACTGTTATCACTAATACCTCTTCAATGTCTATTACTTAAGAAACATTCCTGCACACACTTCCACACATAAATACATACTATTCCTTTATTGCAACAAGGACATAACTCAAAAAAAAAAGAAAACTAGTTTTAAAGAAACTGAGTTTAAAGCTTTATTCTCCTAGTTGTAGTTCTAGTTAAAAAAAAAAATAATATATTACTATATTACTAATTCCAAAATTGTATTTCTTGAGTTATGACTATGCTGCAATAAAGGAGAGCCTTCGTTTATATGAAGGCATAAATACTGACATGTGTTCCTACAACTCTGTACGAAGGAGATAGTCCTTTGTATATTTCATAACCATCTAACAACTGACTGATAAATTGTTAAATTAAAAAGCATAATACTCGCACTTACAATTCCAAAGGCAAGACAAAAGAAAAACACAAAGCAAGTGCAGTAAAATATCGCACAATGGGACACCAGCCGCGCCGTTAATTAGACTTTTTTCCATTTTCTTTCATAATGCAATAAAAATTTATATTCCTTAATTATGAAAGCGACCTTTTCTTGTTTCAATTATTTAAGGACTAAAAAGGACTTGTTTTATTTCCTTTTTCTTTTTGTAATTATTAACTATAATGGGATTTCTAATACATCCGTTGCTTGCAAGCTCTTTTATTTGTCTTGTAAACAATTTTTAAAGCTCGGTACAGACGGTTCGCAGCACTTAAAATATTTTCAGCAAAATGTGTTAAGGACTTCTTAAAAAACACCTGAGCCGGCAATTTTGTTCTGACCACGTTGTCAGGTATAACATTGTCAGTAAATTGTAGGACTACCAGCTGACAACAAATTGTCAGCCACATTTCGTTGCCATTGTCAGAAGTTTTTTTTATTGTCCGATATCTGAGGCTTATCAGCTCAATTCGAAATATTTCACGGCAAATAGTGCTTACAAAATGAAATTTTTTTTAAAAATAAAATTCAGCTATCCTAAACGGATTAAGCTAAATTAATTTAAATTTTTTGGGGGACTTCGAGTTTTCGAACTCATCTATTTTATTTCCAGTTATTTTATTTTAACTGAAAGCTTGTAACTGACATTTTAAAATGGGACAACAGGGAATACACTACCGGGGAGATGCTATTAAAAAATTGTCGGAAATAATTTATCTACTGGAAATACTGTACACAAAAAAGAAAGTGGAAAAATATAATAGAATGCATGCAGTCACAATTGTGGCAGCTATTTTTAATGCTCTATAGTTATTTATATTTTCGCTTTTCAAGTTTAATACAAATACAGGCAATTAAAAATTCACAATGAACAAAACAGAACGAATGAAGCCAAATTTAGCTTAAAAAATACTAAACTGGCAACACTGTCATTAATAAACATATTTAACCCTTTTCTGTACCCTATTTCTGTAACTTGTGCGAAGTTCTCGCATCGAGAAAAATTAAATAATTATATTGGTTGTCCTATTTTACACAGGGTTACTCATATAAAAACTTATATAAACTTACAAAACATATCAACAAATACAGTTTTTTCTTACTCACCCTGTGTTTAACAGGATGATAAAAATTTTTTCGACTCGAAAAGTTGTCACATTCCTCACAGAAGCAAGGCACTGGATAACGATTTTTCCGAAGTATTTTAAAAATTGATACAGAAACTTTTAAGTTAAACGAAAAAAAGGGAGGCTAAATAGTTGACTTCGAAATTTTCTTTTATTCTTCGTTCGAAAAGGAAATATGGACTTTATTCTTGGAAAAAATAACAACCTGTTTCTATAATGCAAACGGTTGATTTGAGTATAAAATTTATATGGAAAGCACTAACGGCCTGGCCCACGATGTCACGAGAAATCGTTCGATCGACAACTTGTATTGCAAACAAGAACAAATTTTCTAAAGTTATTGTTGTTTGCAATACAAGTTGTCGATCGAACAATGTCTAGTGACATCGTGGACCAGGCCGTAAATTTTTTGAGTGATTTTCATAAAAATTTGCTAGACTAGTCGCCTGTCTGAGTTGTGGAAACTGTACATATATCTTATGGGAATGATATTGTTACGTTTTTACCTCTTGAAAACATTATTTTTGTAGCTTGGATTTTTTTGCAATTAATTAAACATTCTTTAGTGTATAACTTTTATTAAATCAGAACACTGTATTTACTCAGCACTGATATGAAGAGCTTTTAACATACAATGTTCAATTATTCACGGCTGGAACACCACGATGTTAACTTTGTTGTTTTTGTTTTAAGACATTACTGTCTGTTTGGTTGCTGCATTGTCCTGTTTATACTTAACGTAAAGCTTCTAGAAGAACGTTAGCAGTATCCAGAAATTCTCAGCACATTCAACAGACTCTCATACTGGTTTGTATATGTGTAATGTGACAAAATAATACAATAGCTGCTGTTGTTGGTGACAAATATTTTTAGAATAAAAATTCTTATATTAGGTCTGTTCACGTAATATTTACGTAACAACACACAAAAAATAATGGGCCTTATTACGAGTGTCGTATCACGACTTCAACTACGACGATTTTGTATTAGACTAAAAAACAGTGCAACATTTTTTCTTTAATCTAGCACAAAATTGTCGTAGGAGTAGTCGTAATACGACACTCGTGATAAATCCCAATATGAATAATTTTATAATAAAAATTTTTTCCACTCAAATTAATAAATACAATTAAAAATTCAATTAAATCAATTAAAATCTTAACTGAAAACATTAATTGGTGAACACTATTTTCCGTGAATATAATAAAACAAATTGTAATTTTGAACAAAAATCGAGAGTTTTTCGAAAAAAAAATTAACATACGATTCAAAGCAGCTAAACATCTGAATTCTTTGATTCGCTAAAAAAACCCCAGTGCCTTCAGATGTTGGGTGCACACAAAAATTAGTAGCACAACAACAACTGTGGTCTCGTTCTGTTACCAATCCTAAAACAAGTTCCGCTAATTGGATACTAATGTCTATTTCTTCTAATTCAATGGCTATATTGCGGGAGTGGATTTCCATATTTGCTTAAAAGCTAAAGCTGCTCCTAGACTGGAGCTTTCACTGTAATACATGATATGCATGCAGAGGAGAAAAGCGACAGTGCTTATTTGTTAAGGTAACAAATAATTGCTGTGAAGAAGAATATAATTTTGCTCTACTTTTTTTTATATCATTGGACTAGAAAAGCAGAAGCAGTTTCCTTGTGCATGCCAAGCATGCATCCTTGCAAAAATGTACATTTGTATGCACATTCATCGGTATGCATGAATAAGTAGTTTCCATTTTACATTCTTTTAAAATATTTATTAACATAACTGTGTTGTTGTAGTGTGGCACAACTGTTAAAGAATGAATACATTCATCAGTTTTATTACACTTTTTTTTTGTATGTAAAGAATTCTTAACATTAAGGGTATTCACGGTAACTCTTGCAACAGGCCAAAGTATATAGTTATAATTGAATTTTTTTTGGAATGAGCAACCTTACACAATATATGTAGATTTCTACATAGGTTTCTGGAAGGCTAAAGGTTTTGTTAATTATGTTTAAAAATTACTTCACAATTTCTTTATTTTGTCAAAAATTTGTATAATTTTTTGAGGCTTTTAATTTTTCCATTAATTAATTATTTTTTGGTAGAGCTCTTTTAAAAGCGCTGAAAATTTTTTTAATTTTAAAGAAAAATATAGATGTAAGTATGTATATGTCAAATAGATGTTTTTGTGTTGTAACTTGATGCAAAGTGGATTTTTAAAGAACTTTTCGACTATTTTATTTGGCTTGCTAATGCTATTAAAAAATGCACAACTTTTTAAAAATTAGTCTGATAATATTGCTCTTACTTCGAATTTTGCATCATTTATTTAAAATAATGTTCTATAAACTTATTGTTAGATTTTTGGAAAACTTTGCCAGTTTTCTTTTCCGCTACAATTGCAGTCACAACACTGACTGTGTGTATTCTAAGTGGCACTGTGGAGCAAAATGAAAGAATATTCTGTATAATAGAAATAATTAAATTAACTTAATTAACATCAAATATTTTCCTAGTTTGCAAAAGAAAATCATGAAAAAAATATGTTAATATTCTTGGCCCGAAAAATATTTGCACAAGCAATTCACTCCTTTCCTTTCAACTTCATTTAACAACAGCAATATTTATACTACGGCTTAAAATCTTCAAATATTTTTCATCACAAATTCTTTAAGGAAATTTTTTAAGAGCCTACAATAGGGTTTTCCATTATTCAGTTTTTGTTTTTTTTTTTGTTTCTGTAAGGAATGTCCGTCTGTCTGTTTGACCATTCTTATGTTGGGCTTTTCCATTTTTAATGTTGTTGTTGTTGTTGCTTTTTCTAATTTTCTTTTGTATTATTATTACAATATAACTTTGTTATTCTTTGTGAGATGTTGCTTTTCAAAATTATTTATTTTGGCAGAAGGTGGTTTTCTTTGTATTTTAACTGTATGAAACTTATTATTTATAATTTTATTGTTGCTGTTTTTGTTGCATATTATGCTTTTATACTCCTTCCTGTTGTCAAGCGTCCAATTAAGTGATGAGTTTTTGTTGTAAATTGTTTGGGGTTTTTGTAACTCATAAATGGATTCTTTTCTCTTTGTTTTGGCCTTAAAAGCATTTAAAAAGGCATTTCGTATTATTACTTAAGTTTTTTTTCTCTATTCTCTATATCTTGTGGCATACAAACTTACATTAACATTAACATTTACATACATACATACATATGTATATAAACATAAAATTTTTATCAGATTGAAAAACATTATAAGAAAAAAAAACACATAAAAAGCTTAATGGATTAAATGAAGGTTCATTTTGAAAGCAAAATTAAAAAAAAAATATATATATATATATATATATATATATATATATATATATATAAATATCAGCAACATTAAGACCCAGTTTTTCTTATATATATATATATATAGAGAGAGAGAATAGAATAGATAGTTAGGAAGAGAAATTTGAAAAGGAAAAGCATTATTTAAAAAAAATAAGCATATTCAAAATTATATAATTAAGTTGAAAAAGCATTTAATGCTTATTAATTTAAATTTGAAAAAGAATTATTCATAATGAAAAAGACTAAAATTTTTCATCGCTGAAATATAATTAATTTTTTACTTTAATAACTTTTCTAAGAAAAAAAAAGTTGGAAGGAAAGTAGTAAGCAATGTACTATTTATTTTTGCACTCTGATATGGCTCGGAATTGAATTGAATTGAATGATGATCAAAAAACTTCCTGAAGACCTAGAGTTCTGAGTTAGCCTACGTGCTAAGGCTAAGAACTAAATTTATAAATAACAGAATAATTATGAAATGCAATATTTAAACTACAAATATATTGAAAATAGTTGCTGGGTATTAAAATTTTTACTCAATGAGTACATTATAAAATGCAAGATGTATAAATATTGGCAACAACCGAAGTCCACAAGTCTCCATGAAGAGTGGTGGTTGCAATTTGTACTGCAAGGATTTGGGATTTAATTTACTCCTTGTGAGTAAGAGCTGACTTCGGAAGCGATGTAACTATTTTAAATATGAAAGAGCAATTTTAATAGAGGAATAAAATAAATTTGGAGACTGACAACTTTCCTTGTAAATATATTTTTGCAAGACGGTCACTGTTTCAGACATAAATTTACTCCCTAATTAAAGCTATAAATCTGAATGGGGAAGAAAGAAAGCTCTTCTTGATATTAACGTAGAATCAGATTACTTCAAAAGAAAAAAAGAGAGATGTATTAACATATTCTTAAAAAAATTACAAACCTTATTAGTTAAAGAGTAGAATATACAAATACACAAACATATTAGGCAATGCAGCTGAAAGGAACAAATAATAAATACTAAAATGTTATACTTCCCAGTTGACAATGTTTTTCAAACATCTTTCAAGACAGATGCACGACAATGCTAAATCATGTAGGGTTTATTAGCGACAGATCAAACAGATCAGTGAGGAAAGTTTCGAAGAAATGGCCGCGATCCTTTCGCTAGTTTTTTCTTGTCCTTCCACAACTGTATACTACTTTCATTAATGAAATCATAAAAAATTTTAAATTGAACGTTGCAATATTAGTTTGCGGACAATATCCACCAACTAGTTTGATGCATGACCAACCAGTCTTTTAGTACGATTTCTCTTAGATTGTCTCAAAGGAAACTGTAATCGCCAAATATCGTGAGCGACTAATGTCGAAATTTCTTAAGTAGTCGTCGATGATAGTGTGCTCTGCAATCAGGTGGCCAACTGGGTTTTTGTGTACTAATATATACTCATATAATACAAACACATAAACACATAAACTAATGCAGATGCCTGACACAAACAATAAAAACAACTATAATTGCTTCTACAATGGCATTCTATTTTCGGCATACATACACACAAATCTACAGAAACACAAACTAGTGACAAGGTGGAAGGTACGTACGTATTGAGAGACTCTTGAATGTGCTGAGAGACTCTGAATAATGCTTGGTGGTAATTAAAAAAGGGCGGTGTATTTGCTAAGACGAATTCTGTCAGATTCAGTCAGTGGAGTGGTTTATTATTCTGTAAACAGTCGGAGTGACCAAAGTCACTATTGCATAAGAAATAGCAGAGAGAGAGAGAGAGAGAGAGAGAGAGGGAGGGAGAGAGAGTCTTGTTTAAAGAGCAACGAGGTTAACATCGTGGTATTCAGTTGTAAATTATTTAGCATTGTGTGTTTGTTTAAAAGCTCTTAATATCAGCGTAGAATATTAAGTTGTACTGATTTGATAAGAATTGTACAGCTGAGTATTTCATTTAATTGAAAATTTCCAGACCTACAAAGACAAAGTTTGCTAGTATATTTAAATTCTTTTTTAGCTAATATTTCGAATCACGAATTGAAATAATAATAATAAATTAAAAAGACAAGATATTTTAATATAAAACAAAACCTGTGAAGTTTAATTATTTCATTATTTTATTATTTTATAATACCCAAGCTATCAGCAGAATCGTGCCATTACAGTGTAAAAGAAAACTTAATTGAAAACAAGACAAAAGAGTTTTTAATTATTGCATAAGTTGGGAACAGCACAAAATAGATTAATTTTCCACGTTCGACCACAACGCACTTTTTTTTATTAGTCATGGTAATTTATCTTTGGAAAAAGAAACAAAAAAAAAAAAAGGAATAAAATGGCCTTGTTCAAAATTTCAAAAGATTTTAAATTAAAATCAGACGTCTAATGATGATTGTAACGCATCGAAATTAACAAAGAAAAATTTAATTTTTAAAAGCACTGAGAGAGAAAACATTCCTTTTGGTAAGGGTTTAATGTTAATGAATTAAAAGAAAATTATTTTTTTAAATTGCCTTTTACAAAGTAAAAACAAATAAATGTGTTTTAAAAAAGTAGTAGCATTCTTGTGCGGGTTTTGTGGGGAGAAATATGCTGGAGTAGGTTCCAAAGTCAGTGGAGCAGTGAACATTAATTAGTTTTTACCACTTGCTTTAGTAATAAAAGCAATAAATAGCAATTTTTTTCTGCTGCCGTTGAAGGCAAAGTTGGCAATAATGAACAAAAACATGTGCAGCATCCATTTTCTTTTGCCAAAAAAAAAAAAAATAAATAAAATCTATAAAATAAAAAAAAGATAATAAAAGCAGTAGAAAACCAACAAAAACCCAGTCATGAAATTATTTATTCTTCCTTTGCCTTATGCATTAATGTAAACTTACCAACTTTGGGTCTATGTATGTATGCATGCATGTATGTATGTATGTATGTATCCATATCGCTATAATGACACAAATAACTAAAGGGATGTTCAGTTTTTCCGCATTCACTGTGGCTTACAAACACAATGAAGTTAATTCGTGTGTGAAAAATGACGTGGTAGAGGAAGCCAAAAAAGTACTAATTCATAAACTCGCAATTAAAAATGTAAATACATACAAGGAATGCTGCATACATCATACTTACCATTACTGGCAAGGGGAAGAATATTTAACAGGGTCACAACAATTAAATGAGGACCAAGCATGTTGCAAAGGACAGTTACTGTACATGAACAACAACTGTTTTTGCAGTTTGTATGGCAGCGTTCACTGCTTATGATGCTGTTGCTTTTGAGAAAGGAACTACATATATTTTCGTTGATTTAAACTTTTTAAAATTCAAACTACTCTGCTTTATGTTCTATTTTCTTTTATCTAAAACAGCAGTTTCTTTGCAAACTTTGTTTCCTCCGTGCACCGGTTGCTGTTTGGTAAATGAAGTTCATAAAATTATTCGTAGAGTATGGGCAAGTAGTTTGAATATAAAGTGGAAACAAGATGATAACACGGTTGTCTCTTCATTATTAAAATCTACTGCAGTATGATGATGCTGACTATTGCTGTCCTCGTAAACTTTGCCTTGAGTTTAATTCTTTTTCGCTTATTTTTTTCGCATTTGCAAAATAAATTTTATTTATTTTTTGTTATTGTTGTTTGTAGGAATAAAATAAAATGCACCGAAAATTTATACAAGTGTAAATTTTAAAACATGTTATGAAAGTTTTATGCATTTTGTTATTTTAAGCCATCTCAATCTGGGTGAATAAAAATGGAAGAACAAAAAAGAAATTTTTATAGTGTGTTGATGCATACCTGCAGACGTACATATATTTGTTAACCTTTTTTTATATCAGTTTTCATTAAATTTTTCCCCTTTTTTAATGTTAGACTTTGATTAAAAGAAGTGGTTTATGATAAATTACATCGTTTTAAGCTCATTTAAGCTAATGAGTTATTTTAAAGCATACTGATATCAATATGAAACACTTTTTATGCAAAATATCAATACTTACTTCTCACTTTATTTTACATTTCAACAAAAACGCACTTAAAGTTGACCGATTTCTATTGAACTTACAAGCTTATTTTCGGAAAAACTTAAATCTATTGCCTTTGATGCACAAATATGTGACAGTGCTTAATATTTTCGGAAAATTTAAATAACGTGTCCTTGTTTTAATGTATTGGCAATTGAAAACAACGACAGAAAAATTAAAAGATCACTTTTATCATTATTACTTTTGCACTAGGGATGGGCAAATGAAGAAAATGTATCGATATATATCGTATCGATGTTTTTGAACAGTATCGATATATATTTTTTGAAAACATCGATATTTCGATATATCGATATTTTTTGCTGCATTAATTTCGAATGCACAATTACTTTAAGAAATTTAATAAAAAGAACTATTTTTTATGTTAAGTTATAGGTAACCTACTGTAGCTCCTTAAGACTTCATTAGTCTTTACTTTCTGTTGCTGCTCTGTGCTGTGCCGTTCTGTTTCTAAATTTTAATAGTTACTTTTTCTGCTTCGGACCAGAATGGTCACAGTTTTCCACTAAAGTGATAAGTTTTGCATCGTCCATTGTTATTAGAGTTTTTCTTTTCCCGGACTTTTTCATTTCCCGGGAAAGTGGGAACAACTTTTCGGTTTTTAACGTTTATAAACATATGTCAAAAAAATAATACAATTTCAGTTCCCGGGCGTAATTTTTGTAAAGTTTTAGCTATAGTTCTACCATAGCATTCATAAAGTCAATAACGACATGCATCGAGGAATGTGTACGCAACATAACAGAATTAAGGAGAGAAAAACTAATGTCTTAATGTATATGAATTTTATAAACCAAAAAGAGTCAGCTGATTCGTAACAGAATAGAAAGTAAAAACAAATTCTACCTTTAGGCTTATACCCACACAATCCAAAAAGTCACCTGCCTTAGTTGGGTCACAGTTCAAAAACGGCTATAGCTCTTAAAAGTATCGAAACCCGATACTCGTAAATAAGAATCGATGTATCGATATATAGGTTTTTGAAATATCGGCGATATATATCGATATTTATTTTCTCAAATATCGATATTTCGATATATCGATATTTTTTGCCCATCCCTATTTTGCACAGAAAAATTTATCATATGACCTAATGTGCATTCATTCAAAAGTCGGTTAAATGTAAATTTAAGCAAACGCCTCAAACTATGCTTTGAGTTTTAGGCAAAATGTTTATTAAGGTTTGCAACCGGAAGTGCCAGAAATAAATTGGCGCATAATGAATATTTTTAGTTAAATAATATTACTCATACGCTTTGAAACCATTTTGCAAATGAGAGTTGAAAGCACACTGGCATCAAATATAAAGTGATAATAAATAGAAGTGAATTCACAGCTATGGCTAGTGAATACTTCTTTAGGTTGGGTAGGGAATTGAAGGTTAGCCGCGAATAACGTTGTTAGTTACAAAATAATAATATTTCAAGAGAACCAAAAAACGTATTTTAAAGCAAGATTGCTTTTTTCGTTTAAGTTTTTTTAGCTTATCGAAAATAATGATAATTTGCATTAACTTTTCATTTTGTATCTCTGTTACATTTATCAATTATTTTCAACAATTTTGTTTGCATAATTTTGTTACAAAGTTCTTCTAGTGGAAGCTGGATATTTGTAATTGTTTTTTGAGGGCGATAAAATTTTTAATTTTTGAGTAATTTGAATGGTAATCTGTGAAAAACTGGTTTGTAAAAATTGTCTTTTACAATGATATTCGCGGCTATGTTTCAATTCCAAAGTTAAAAAAAATTAAAATTGTTTTTATTTTATTTTTAAACTATTTTCTGCGAAGGAATACTTAAGGTTTTAAACAGTTTTGATTCCTCATTCATCTCAAGATTCCAGTTCTCAAGTTGCCTAGATATTTAAATCTCTAGCAGTTTATTTGGTAAAATTAAGAATGACACTCACATTCATTAAGTAGATTAACATTTAAAATTTTTTGCTTTGCATTCTTCTGTTTAAAATAAAAATGAGTAACCTGAACCTATTTTTACGAAGATTGCTATATGTGTTTATGCGTACTCATGTTTGTAAGCCTCTCACAATTCCAAAATGCATTAACTTATCAGAAGTAAAATGAATAAGATTAAAAAATTATTATTTGTAATAGGCTTAGCACGTTTAGATGCATTTAGTTGCTGCTTTGTTCTTTTGGAGCTATTTTGAATTGTGGTTACACTCTGGTTAATCTATATTGCCACACAGCAAGGAAGTGCACCTAGACATGCTAAATCAAAAACAAGTAAATTTTTTAAATTAAAACTTTATTTATAACAAGCTTGTTAAGCCAAGAACGAGCCTCATTGCTGATCACAAATTTTGCGACAAATCATCGAATCAGTTTCCAACTGCCCTAATGCCCAATCAGCGAAATAGCGACTGTTATGATGATCTCGTGAAGTTAATTCTTGCATTTGTTGGATTTTGAATGGACTTAGCACAAGATCAAACAAGATCGGATTTGGAATGTGTAGGTCTACCCCTACTCTCTTGCAAACTCAGACTTAGGCGCAAGACATAGGACGAAACAAATAGAAGGTGGGTCACTAGAAATAATTGCGTGATCACAAGGCAGTTATGGACTCACCTAAATAGAAAAGGTACGGATTACCTAATTTCGAAGAATAGGAAACAAATCTCGATTCTAGTATCCGTGTTAACCGGACACTGTCTCATAGGTAGGCATGCGCAAAGGCTAAGGGTTGAACACAACGACTTTTGCCGTAGCTGCCAAGATATCGATGAAGAGGAAAGCATAGAACATTTTCTTTGTCACTGTCCTGGACTTGCAGGAAAGAGAATGGCCACAATGGGAGCTCTTGAATTCAGGGAACTTTCTGACGTTGGTAGTGTTGAACTTCAACGTATTAGTAGCTTTATACTGAGCTTTGGATTGTTCGACGGTGGGGATTCTGCATAAGTAGAGTCTCCGTGGTATCACAATGGACCAAAACGGTCTAAGTGAGTCCAGCTTTCTGACTGCCACCCCTACCTACCTAGCACAAGATGATGCCCTAAATTCTTCTGATCGACAACGAATCAATAAATTTGAAACTTCTTCCATACTTCTGTTTACAGCGCCAATATTTTTTCGAGGATATGTGGTATGAATGAAATCAATCCACATTACGATGTATGGTTTAGCCAGATAGTTTATTGTGTGTGCTATTTATTATACATGTTTAACATACATTCTCATGTCGCAACAGATCTTCATGATGTAAGTGCGAACTAATTTCATATCGTGGCTCTTCTAAGTTGTGCCAGTTTTGTGCAACAATGCCGCCGCCACTTCACATGGGTTCCTGTTTTCTTTATTATACAATAAAACAAACATATTTAATCATAATATTAATATCTTTAACCCTACGTCTACACCTGATATATTTTTATCATAACAAAAGTAAAACTTTATATTGAAAAATAATTTTTTTCAATGTTATTTTTTTATATGGAATTTGACATTTATCGCGATCAAAATATATCAGGTGTAGACGCAGGGTAAATAAAAAGGCAATTAATTGAAATAAAATATATATTGTGTTGCGCGAACTGATAACTGGTTTTCAAAACAATTCTTGTTGTTCAAACCTAATTCTATTCTTGATGATTTGCCTTAGTAGACTCATCATAAACGTCAAAGAGGAATTGCTGTAGGACAGTTCGTTTGTTATTTATCCCTTTCGTAAAATCTATCAGGCTGAAAAGAACAAACTTAGGAATGAAAAGCTAAAATATCTTTTACTGTTTTCTTTGGCGAATATATGTATATTTTTAGGAACCAATTATTATTTAATTTTATTTATTTTCAAACAAAATATTCAGACCATCAACAGCGTCATCATCACCATTGTTATCATTCTTAGAGCACTTGTGCATGTGTTGCCTTCCAGTCTAAGGATCTTTATACAATACATAGCACCCAACTAACGTGAGAAACTCTAAATGTATGTAATTGCAGTGAAACAAAGTGAAAATTTACCACACTTATGGAAAAAAAAGAAATAAAGTATAAGAAACCAAATTCTTTTAATCAATAAACAGCTATTGTCATATTAAAATTCTACAAATATTTTAAAATTTATTAAAAAAAAGCAGTCAGCAATACTATAATAAATAAAAACTGGCAACACTGTTATTTGCGTTTGCACTAATAAGTGAGTTTTCATTCATGGAATAGTGCAAGGAACATAAAAACTGGCATAAAGACAGAAATCCCAACAAGTGCACCAGCAATTCACATAAAAAACAATTTTATTATTTTAAGCCTTGGAAATCGCATAAACACTAGAGCTGAAAATTATAGCACATTTATAGTTTGTTTTATTCCACTGTCTACCTTTAGTATTCCTAAAGGATTAAAAAATATTCTCAAAGGAAATAAATGTTTGGTCATTATCATTTATATGTTGAATAAACTTTTATATTTTCTACTTAATGTTTATCTCGCGTACTGTAGTCGGCCAACGCAGTGCAATAAAGTCATTTATGGCCAAGTATTTTCTCATAATTTATGTATGCTTAACAATTTGTATGTTTGTATGAAAATTTATTTAAGTAAGTTTAATAAAGGCACAAGTCTCAGAGAAAAGTATAAGAAATAATGCAACAATATGAAACTTGCCTTTTATAAGATATTTTTTTTAAATACTTGCGCAGTTTTACTCCACTAATATGGCAAGCAAAGTTAAATGTTGCTTTAAACTCATTTATATTGTTTGTAGTTTCCGACCAAATTTCACTTTTTAGGCTGATGCTGAAGCCACGTTTGATCACAATTTCTAAATTCGGCCACAATAGGAAACAACTTTGGCTTTTCTTTAGCTAATAATATCTGGATCAATGGAACAATGTTGTTAATACTAGGCGAAGGGGAAAAAGTTTACTTTAATTTATTTGCTTTCTGGATGTGCTGCATTTAATATCTTTATGGGAAGAAAGCATTCGTTTTTCTTTAAATTTCTCTTACACAAATTTACACAAACTTTTCCTTGTTTCTGTTGAGGAACTCTTGAAAATATTTCAGTTTTGATAACCATATGTGATTCATGGCGAATATACTTTCTATTTATTTATATATAAAAGTTTTCAACTCAAACTTTTCGCTGCGTTATCAAGGTACAGGTTTTTTTAATTTTTTTTTTCTAATATTTAAAAATTCAAGCTCAGAGGAAATTGCACAAATAATATTTCAAACGATAAACAAAAAAAAACTCTCTTTGTTGTTCCAGCATATTTTCATTTTCATTTTATTTTTAATCAAATATTGTAAAAAAGTTGAAAATAGAAACCTTTGACTTCACCGCTATTGTATTTGAATAAAAATCGATTGTTTTGTAAACAAAGTTATTGCATTTCTTTTATTACAGAACTCGACTCTTGTTAAGAGATACAAAAAAAGAGTTTTGAGGGGCATTTTATTTATTTCCGCTTAAGGCAAGTTTAATAGTTTGAAAATTGCCCAGAGCTCTGGGAGGGGGAAAAAGTGAAACAAACTTAACTTAACTTAGTAAGGAAGTGAAGTAAAAAGCCCCAAAATACAACTTTTAAGTAAAAATACATATGTTTCTGTTATTTAAGTTCTCAATAAAACAGTCAATGTTTTGCAAACAAATAACAATAAAAAATAAAACTTTTTGAATTCATGCCACGCACTTTTCTATTAAGATAATTTTATTTCCGAAACTTCATTACAGATACGAGATCAAATGGAGTTATTAAAAATACCACCTGTGGATCAGTCAATTCCACCTGAAGATATTATGGGCAGATCATATTGTCGTTATCAAGGACCAAGAACGTGATTACATACCTTAACTATATTGCTAATTAAACATAAAATACTTAACAAACTACAACTACAACAGCATCAACATAATTATCATCTTAAACAACAACATCATCCACATAATCATCAACATTATTATTACAAGTACTTGTCTTTTATATTGAATATTAAGGCCATCGTAATACTTTCATATCTTTGTATTTATATTGAAAACCACAAAACTGTTAATATTTATTTACATAAAAGAATATATTGAAAAACAAAATCGAGAAAAAAACTAACCAAATTTTTGTATATTGTATATAAATATAAACGATATTTAAAGTAATTATAATGTAATTATAAATAAACTTAATCTAATTGGATTAATAACAGAGAATTAAAAGAAAAAAGAAAAACATTCAGTAGTTAAGCCAGTTGTAATTGAAATGAATACACAAAAAATTTTCAATATATTTATCGTTGAAATAAAATCAAGGCAAAGTATACTTTATTATACTAGTTTTAAGCCCTTAAAGTAGACTTTGTATCAACTATGACTATGCGCTATTGATTTAATCGGTCTATTTTTTGTTTAAGCTCAGCTCAATTAATTTTACCACTTTCAGAGTCAATCAACAATTGAAATTTATATCAACTAGGGCTGCCGGTAGAGCACATTGTTTTTTTTTTATGAGTTTTATTGTCCACCAATATTAATGAAACTTATTTGGCATCAAAAGCATTTTTAGCTTAAAAAACCCCAAAATCCCAGAAGTTTTCTGAACTGCACAACGGCAACGCTGAAAACGTAAAATCTTAAAGTGACAACTCTGAATCTCAAATAGAAACTCACTTGTGCTATTTTGACTTTTTCGGTGTTGCTCGGGAAATTTCTGGGATTTTGGGGATTTTTAAGCAAATAAAATTATTTAAAGAAATACCTTTAGGCTCAGTATTGGTGGACAATAAGATGCTTAAACGTGTGAGACATATATATAAATTTTTTTCGACATCTTTTCGGTAGGAATAAGTTCTCATTCCGGAGATGTATTTGTAATCAGAAATATTGCACCAAAAGTGCTGTAGGCAGGTCCACTAAATTAGTTACATTTCAATGGTTTGTTCTTAGACATCCAGTGTATTTTGCATCGTCGATATATTCCCACTTCTTGAACTTTTTATTACTATATTTTCAGTTGAAAGGAAATAAATGATTAACTCCCTGTTTTCAGAACACGAATGGTTGACTTAAGTACTAAATTTATATGAAACGCATTAATTTTTATTAAGAATTTTCATAAAAATTTTCTAGACAAGTCGATTTGCCTGCCTGACTTGTGTAAAGAGAGTATAAGTCTGTATAAGTCTCTTATACAATAACTATTTCTGGACCTCTTGCCAATACACTAAAAAAACTTGTACCCTGTTTGTAAAATTTTATATTGAAAAAAGTATTTGTACTGTTGTTTTTATTTTACTGACATTATTTTCTTATGTACCGATTTCTATGCTTTCAAAACTGGCAACCCTAGTCAAGGTAAAATCTCTTGGAGTGCATGATCACGATCAAAATACTTGATATCAGTATCGTGTAAGTGTGATGAACGTTTTGATATACATGTGCCCTTAATTATGAAAGTGGTTTAACTCATGTGCATTTTTGCTTCAAACTATCATATAAATCTTAAAAAAACTTTCAGAAATATTTAAAAAAATATTAAATAAATTTATATAAATCTAGACTTTAAATTAAAATGTTGCAAAATATAAATATTTTTTTTAAACTGTTCAAATGTAATCTACTAAATATTTCGACCAAAGAAATATATGAGTTAGACCATTTTCATAATTAAGGGAACACATGTACTTTATGACCCTTCAAGCATTAATGTGAATGTCAATAGGTGCCTGTCTCTACGATAAAACATTTGCTGCGAGGCATTCTTGAATTCTCCTTTTAAACTGCATTCTTGTAAACACAGTAAAGGTTTTGTCCTGCACGCTAATATATTTTTTTTTTCGTATATTTCTCATGAGAATGAGTTACTCAACATTAACTGCATGTACATGAAATAAAATATTCTTTGTCATTCACCTTTTTTTTTTCGCAGAAAATATTTCATTGTCTAGACGGGCACTACACTGAAAGGAAAACCTTCATTTAATCAATAAATTTTGTCATTAATAAAGAGCTAACGAAAGAATTCTTTATATTAATGAAGAATTTCATGCATATAATGAAAACTTTCAATAAGTTAATGAACAATTACATTAATGCAATGAATAATTATAAATGATGCCACTTCATTAGGTGAGTTAATGTTTTTTTTTCTAAGTGTAGCGAAGAATTCATTTTGAGTTAAATTTCATGGTATCAAATTAAAAACATGTTTGTGTTTGATGGACAAATACAAGAAACACATGACAATGTTTCGTCAAGCATACCAAAAATAAAATTAATAATCGTCGGTGTAATACATTCAAAATAACTTTTAAAAATTCTGCCATAATGATTGATGAGTAGTTTGACAGTGTCTAGACCGCTTCATCGAACTCAAAATTTGCATAGTGTTTGTTGGTGATGAAAATAAGAGCATATTTTTAGGCTGGTGTGCGTATAAATACAATTTTACATTTGCCTTATTAAATATTTGTGGTCCTGGCCTGTTTGGGTTACCTTAAAGATGTGTCTAGGGCTTAACGTTCTGACTCGTGCAATACAAAATAATAATTTTTTTTAAAGAGAAGTAACACTCAGGCCATTAATGCCTACTACTATTACTAGGTGTTACCTTCTTTAGGAAAGGGATAGTGGGAGAGAAGACAGTTGGTGAAGGAAGAGATAGAGGAAAGCTTCATTCTTTTACAACTCTGCTCTTTCGCACGTTTTCAATAATGCAGTGTTGCAGCGCCTCTCTGATGTTAAATGGGGCGTATTAATTCTTTGAAGCTGTGTCTTGTAGCCATTTTATTGATTATTTTACTTCGCCGATGATTTTGCTACACAACGAAGGAGGACGCTCTGATGTTACATCAGGATTAGTATCTGCTGAAGTCGGTAAAATCTTCAAAATGTTAAAAAACGTGATTTGGGCATTATGGGTATTTCCATGGAAAAAGTCCATTTTTTTATGCAGCGCCTTGGGTGTTAAATGAGCTGTATTAAATTTTTTTGAAACTGTGCTTAGTAGCTTGCTCTGATGTTATCTAAGGACAAGGCAGTCCTTGAAGTTTCCTACATCAACTGAAACAAAGCGACACTAATGCACATCAGAAAAATGCGTGGTATTGTTATTTTAATGACTGTTGGATACCGGAACAAGCCGAGCAGCATAGCTCTAAATTTCAAGCTTATTTTTTTTTTTTATTTCTTGCATTCATTCTGGATTAAGTGAATTAAGAAGAAAACTATACAAATTAACAAATGAATTGAAATGAAATTAAATTAAAAAGTTGCATTACAAGTTGTAATACTTTTTTCGGGAGCAAAATGTGAATATTTAAATAAATATTTGCAAGAAATTTATATTATCCTTTTTATAAAAAAGGATAGCAATGAGCAAAATCTTATGATTTAAATTTTTTCAACCTTGCCACGAAAATATCTTTGTTATTTTATTTTCTAATAACATCGTGGCATTTTAAAGAAAAATAAATTTAATTTTGGGGCGAAAAAAATTTGTTTGATAAAACAACTGCAAACTAATTAAATCAAAAAGGCGAAAGTGTAATAAGAAACATCTGTGTTTTCGTTAAAAAATAAATATGCACATACATCAAGAAACACACAACAAAAACCAACATGAAAAAGTAAGTCTTTTTTTGTTTTGTTGTGGTAAGCCATATGTATGTACAAATTTGTTTACAAGGACATAAGGATGTTTACATGTGTGTATTTGTGAGTTGTGTGTGTGTGTTTGTTACTAAAAAGATAAATATGTTAAACTTACATAAAACCGATACAACAAATTCATATCGATAAATATTCATGTAGATATTTATAAAATATACATACATATCGAGCCTTATTTTCGATTTTATCGTAAGCGACATGTTATCGAAAATATACTTTTTTATGGAAATTAAAATTTTATGGGCCTCTTGATAGTTCAGAATTATGAAAATGCCAAATTGTTGATAACTTTTAAGATACAGGCTGTACAATTTTATCGTAAGCGACAATTTACGTACAAAAACATATTTGAATATTTAAAAAAAAACCTTCTCCTGAAAACTTTAATTTTTGTCGCTTACGATAAAATCGAAAATAAGGTTCGATATGTATGTATGTGTGTTTAAACGGTACAAACACACACACACTTGCTTATGTACATGTGTAAACATATTTATTGCCAAATATCCCAGCAAACTTCTGAACAGGGCTTTTCTAGGTTAATGTCTTATAAGAAGCCCAAAATATAGTGGAACAAGCAGGATATATTATTTATTTTTATCAATTATTTTGTAACTTGTGCCACTGTTCACTAACAGGAAGAAGAACAACTTTAAAGAATTTATATGCTATACATAAGTAATGTATAGCATATAAATTCTGAGGTTAATCAAACTTTTGTGAAACATTTTTAATTACAAAATATGTGTTGCTAAATTGTTGCAACGTACTTACTCAAAAGAAACCAATATTGCAGAAAATAAGTGTAAAGCTTTCAATTGTGAAAACATTTTGTATAAAATTTTTACACTAGCTAAAAACCAATAAGGGTCCTTTTCACAATGTACAATTAAAAGCTAACAGGGACTTTAACGGCAAGTTTTGTATAAAGAACTTTCAGCTAAGTCGACATGAGTAAATTTACGGCCTGGCCCACGATGTCACCAGAAATCGTTCGATCGACAACTTGTATTGCAAACAACAATAACTTTAGAAAATTTGTTGTTGTTTGCAATAAAAGTTGTCGATCGAACGATTTCTCGTGACATCGTGGGCCAGGCCGTTAGCTTTATTAGGAGGTGTTATGCTGCAATTGAAGGCTATAGTGGTTGTAATGCTACACATGCAAAGAGGGAGTTTCACGAAAGAAGAATCAAGCTTAAGAGCGGTGGCGTAAAAATGTCCGAAAAACACATCCCTGCTTAAGTCGACTTAAGCTATAATATCTTTTTTCCACATATATGTACATATGTATGTTTCTTTTACCTTCAAAATAAACTGCAGCCAAGAAACAATATAGAAATGACTTCTGAGATTAAATTGTGTGTAAAAATTGCAATTTGCAATAAATAATTGTACATAAACTGGCAAAATGAAAAGAAAACAAATTCTAAACTATGTATATTTGTACTAGTATAAGAAATAGTTCATAAGTTTAATTTTGACTAACAAAAATATTAAATTCGTTGGAAAAACAGGCGCACAAAAATATAAAGACAAACAATTTAACTAACAAAAAGAAAAAAAAAATAAGATTATTTAAATGCACAAGTTAAGCAACGATTCAAAAAAAGTAAACAAATAAAAATTATTTAGGCAAAAAACTATTTAAAAAAAACTAAAGAAAATATAAAGAGCAATGAAATAGTTAAATTAAATATATATTTTTTTCAATTTAAAATGTAAAATTTATAAAATAAATTTAACCATATTTACTCTGATTTGAATTTTACCTACTTAAAGGTGCAATTGGACGTTCTCTAACCACAGTCATAGAAAACAACCGTTCGAACCAAAAGTAATGGGCAACACTGTGCTTGATTATAGGTGACTCGCCATAACTCCATACCCATTACCATAGAAACCAATTAAATTATGGTTTGGTTATGGCTATGGCACGTCTAATTACACCTTTACATTAAGCATTTTATCATGAGGCTTCATGATTTTTTTTGCACGAAACGTTTTCTATTTGTTGATTGCAGCGCTATAGAAGAACGAGATGTTTAAAAAATTACGTAGAATTAAGCTTCGAAGCATTTTTGGCAACTTTTTTATCTGAGTTGCTTTTCCAAATAAAAGATTTTCATGCAACTAATTCCATAAAAAAAATTCTTAATATAAATAATCTATTTTTCTATTTTGGATTTAACGGAAAAGAGAGACCTGAAATAAGTTGTGCAAATAATCAGAAATGTTTGTATATACATATTATGCCATAACTGCCAAATAAGCTTAAGCGACATAATATTCGAACTTAATTTTTTTTACCAAAATTCATCATTTGCGATCATTAATCATCGATTTTCGTTAAAAAAAAACGAGATTCAAAAAATGTGTCCGTGAAGCTTTTTAGCGGTTATGGCTCGATATGTATATATCAATATCGATATGTCTCTATGGTTCAGCTCAACTGAATTTAGTTTGCTCGTCTGAGAGTCATTCCAACTTTTCAATTTCGTACTCTGATAGTAATGTAATAACATTTTTAAAGTAAAATTAATGTTTTTTTCATCATCCATACCAAACAGCTGTTTGAACCAAACTTGTAGGCCATAACCATAACCATAGCAATCAGTTAAATTTTATTCTTTTGCCATAATTATAAGCAGCTATTTGCAGGTTGGTTATATTTCTTCTTGCACTTTTGAAATTAATAAACAACGAGCAAATAAGCAGCTGTTTATGATTATGGCAAAAATTTAAATGATTAAATTTTTAATAGCCTTGCCAAGTAAAAGATTTAAGTGTGTATCCGGGTATGACCGCAGTATCGTTTTATATACTTCCAGGGTATTGGCAGTCAAATGACTATAAATTCGTGAATCTAAAAACAAACTCCATACTCTTACACAAACATACTCATCAAGTTTAAGCTGCATACATATTACCGACGACTAATCAGCGGGAAAAAGAAGGAGTAAAGATGCCTTCTAGAAGGCCTTTATACAAGGCTTGCTCATTTAATTATATACTCATATCGTTTTTACACACGTTGTTGTTGTTGCAAGTAAGCCTTTCGCTCGCACTCTTTTCACCAAAGATTCTGGATGGTACTTAGGTAATAAAATAAAAGATTGTTAGTCCTTCTTTTATGCGAAAGAGTCGAGGCCTTCTGTAAGACATTCTTTAGCAGTTAGAAAATAATAGCAACTGACTCTGAGCAGGCATTTAAAAAGCGCTGAAGTAAGCAGGTCTTCTGAGTTTTCCCGCTGGGTATGTTAGTACACATTCTTAAATTACGCAGCACAAATGAGGCCCATACACTACAATACCATGCATGCCCAATCAATCATGCTCGCACCACATAAAATACCATTAAGCTGGTATTCATGGGGTCTTGGAAGCTGAGTGTATTGCTTCTAGCTGGCTTATCTCGAACAAAAAAAAAAAAAAAGGCTTATTCAAGCGCAACAGCAAGTGATTCTGTAACATTGTCTCACTTACAAAAACGCTTCTGGGAAGCAGTACTTTTTGCTGGGAGTATTCATTTCTTAACAAAAATTCAGGAAGGGTGTTTATAAATAGTGACACAGTTTTTGCTGCAATTATTATAAATATCTTGTTAATATCAGCAGCTATGTATGCCTAAAGTACTCAAGTTCCATTTTCCATTGAATGAAATTATGTTTAAGCAAATTATATTTTTTAAATGCACATTTACTCCTCGACAACTTTGCTCAACTGAGCTAATCTCATGCACACATAATACCAGCAAGTTGGTACCATCAGCAAATATCCCACTCTATTTGACATCGCTACAGTAAAATGTACAATCACACAAAATGTCCATTGATTGCGCATGCATGCTGTTGTAGTGTATGGGGCCCTTAAGTAAAATTTATATAGTATAAATTTATATCAGCTACAATTCTATGCATAAGTTTAAAAATACTCTGTGTATTTATTCAGCTACTTATGAGTATAAGCAGGAGTATTTTACCTAAAAACATTTAAAGCATCAGTGGTGCCAGAAAATTTAATTGGTAAATAGCTAATATAGCAACGCTGTTCAACTGATTTCATGACAGGTGCGGAAAGTGCGGTTTAATAATTCTCGAAATTATAAAAACTAACGTTTCTGGATAATTATTTACTAGAACTACATTTATCGCTCAACAAATTACAAAATATGAAATCGTTAATAATTTCTATCCAAATTATCAAAAAAAAAAAATATATAAAATGTTATAAGCCTTATTTGTAAAACTTATTAAGGCTTTATAAAGGATTTTTAAAACAAATTTTCACACAAAATGTTTCTTAAAAAGCCTGTATAAAGCCTGAATAATTTTTATAAATAAGGCTGTATATTTATTATATTTGATATGATATAAAAACAAGTAAGAGTGCTATATTCGGCTGTGCCGAATCTTATATACCCTTTACCAACGTACGTACATATATATAGTATACAGACACGTACATACATATTTGTTTTGTGAAAAAATTTATCATTTTTTTAAAGTTTCCATCTTTGGAGCTATAATTTTCATTTTTCAAATTTCATACACCAAACTTTTCTTTCAGAAGCATAAAATATATTCAATTTATAAAGAAAAAGAAAAAAAAAAACAAAAAGTGTAAGTTTTCCAACCCTGGAGTAATAATTTTGGATTTTTCTGATTATTGTTACCAATCTAGTTCTTTAAAAAATGCATAAAATATGTTAAGTGAAAAAAGCAAGAACGAAATAAGCAAAAACTTAGTTTCATTTAATTCCTTTAATACTAAAAAAATCAGTTAAGTGCGACTTTGAATCGCGCACGAAAGGAAGGTTTTTTGCTTTTTTTAAAGTTTTTTTCAGTTAAAACGATTTTTTCAGTTTTGTCGCTTTTTTCTCGTTTTGGCGATTTTGTCTGTTTTTGGAGATTTTTCTCATTTTGACGATTTTTTCTGTTTTTTTTTGGGTTTTTTTCGCGATTTTTTTGGCGATTTTTTTGTTTTTTTTTTCGTTTTGGTGATTTTTTTCATTTTGGCGATTTTTTTTCATTTTGGCAATTTTTTTCTTTTTTTTCTGTTTTTTTTCGTTTTGGTGATTTTTTTAATTTTGGCGATTTTTTTTTTCATTTTGGCGATTTTTTTTCATTTTGGCGATTTTTTTCTGTTTTTAGTTTTTTTTCGTTTTGGCGATTTTTTTCTTTTTTTGGCGATTTTTTTTCATTTTGGCGATTTTTTTCTGTTTTTTAGGTTTTTTTTCGTTTTAGCGATATTTTTCATTTTGGCGATTTTTTTTTCATTTTAGCAATTTTTTCGTTTTTTTGCGATTTATTTTAGTCTTAGAAATTTTCTTTTAATATAGTGCTTTTTTCATTTTGGCGATTTTTTTCTGTTTTTTTGGGTTTTTTTCGTTTTGGTGTTTTTTTTCATTTTGGTGATTTTTTTATAATTTTGGCGATTTTTTTCTGTTTTTAGGTTTTTTTTCGTTTTGGTGATTTTTTTTCATTTTGGCGATTTTTTTTTCATTTTGGCGATTTTCTTTCATTTTGGCGATTTTTTATATCATTTTAGCAATTTTTCAATTTTTTTGCGATTTATTTTAGTCTTAGAAATTTTTTTTTAATTTGGTGCTTTTTTTCGTTTTGGCGATTTTTTTTCTGTTATTTAGGTTGTTTTCTTTTTTTGGCGATTTTTTTCATTTTGGCGATTTTTTTCTGTTTTTTAGGGTTTTTTTCGTTTTGGCGATTTTTTTTCATTTTGACGATTTTTTTCTGTTTTTTAGGGTTTTTTTCTGTTTTTTAGGGTTTTTTTCGTTTTGGCGATTTTTTTTCATTTTGACGATTGTTTTCTGTTTTTTAGGGGTTTTTTTCGTTTTGGTGATTTTTTTCATTTTGGCGATTTTTTTTTTCATTTTGGCGATTTTTTTCTGTTTTTTTTTCGTTTTGGCGATTTTTTTTCATTTTAGCATTTTTCCGTTTTTTTGCGATTTATTTTAGTTTTATAATTTTTTTTTTAATTTGGTGCTTTTTTTCGTTTTGGCGATTTTTTCTTGTTTTTGGCGATTTTTTTCGGTTTGGCGATTTTATAATTTTTTATTTTTTCAGTTTTACCGTTTTTGAAAATTTCAAGAGTTTTGCTCTTACGGTTTCCAAGATACAGCAAATTGTCAAAATTACATAGTCAAAATTGCATTAACTGATGGAACACCCTTTAATTTAAATTTTTTTAAATTTTTGTGTTAATTTTTGTAGTCTGTATAAAAATACACTACCTTACAAATTTCAAGTGTATATACATACAATTGTATATATACTACATGGGATTTTAAAATTTTTCGTTGCTCGTTTTGGAACACCCTTTAATTTCCAATTATCATGTATTTGTTGTTGTAGCGGCCAAAGGTCTACATACTGTGTCCAAATTTCAGGTCTGTAGCTCTTACGGTTCTCGAGAAAATACTAATATAGTTTTAGACATAGTTAATTTTACATAACACAAAAAGTTAAAGTTTTCCAACCCTGGAAACGTCTTTTTAATTTTTTTGTATTTCTTTATTTTAAAATTCCAATTTTAGTCGTACTGAAGTGTAAAATATGTACATTTATTAAAAAAAAATAAAAATTTGTTTTCGGGAGTTACTTTTATATGGCAAAATGAAGTTTAAGTTTTCCAGCTCTGCAATCGTCTGCCCGATTTTGCTGAATTTCAATACCAATCTATTTTGGAAAATTTCTGACACACCAGTCCAAGAACGAAGTCTCTAGCTCTTCTGGGAGCTTCGGAAAACCGATTTCACGTACAGACAGACGGACAGACGGACAGACGGACAGACGGACAGACGGACAGACGGACAGACGGACAGACGGACAGACGGACAGACGGACAGACGGACAGACGGACAGACGGACAGACGGACATCGCTTATTCGTCTTCCCTATGCATAAGGATCCAGAATATATATATTATATGGGTCGCTTATTGATATTATAGAAATTACAAACGGAATGACAAACCTATATATACCCTTTTACCATTTTTGTTGGTAAAGGGTATAATAATAATTCTATTCGTCGAACTCATGCTGCATGTCATCCATTTTCCCATGAAGCCCATTTCTGGTTGAATGGGTACGTAACTAAGCAGAGTTGTCGCATTTGGAGTGAGGAGAGTCTACAAGCTTTTGCCGAAACATCATTACATCCACAGAAAATTACTGTTTGGTGCGCTTTAAGGGATGGCGGAGTCATTCGCTCATATGTCTTCAAAAACGATGATGGCCAGAATGTGTAGGAACGTAATTCGAAGTTTTGTCATATTTCAATTACTTGCAATTTATTAATCTTACTGCTATAAGATTTGAACAGGACGTAGCCAAATGCCACGCAGCGGGCGCTACAATTGATTTACTCAAAGAAACTTTTGATGAACAAATAATTTCACGTAATGGCCCAATTAATTGGCCACCAAGATCATGTGATTTAACCCCATGGGATTATGATCCTTTAACTTATGTTAAGTCACTTGTCTACCTCGATAAGCCACAAACAATTGAACACCTAGAAATCAACATTCGAAAAGTTATCGGTGAAATACGACCGCAAACGCTGCGAAAAGTTGTTATAAATTGGTGTTTCAGATTGAGCCTTCTTTTCATATTTAAACATTAATTTCTTAAAATTTTCCTTCCAATTCCCGCTTCATTGATATTAAAAAGATATTTCCTGGTTTTATTATGATTTAAACTAGTGTCATTCTATAACAAACACCCTTTACTGCAACTTTAAAAACCACACTCACACTCTGAACAAGCATGCCTAAAATAAAATCAATGAAACCGTTGTAGCACGTACACCACCATTATGATTGATGATTAGCTTGATAGTGTCTGGGCCGCTTTAGCGAACTGAATATTTGTAAAGTGTTTTTTTTAAGAATTTTAATAATAATGCAGAGTTTCAGTACTTCTGGCTAAACTAACTATGGTTATAGTAAAAACGTATGGTTATATAAAAAACTATGGCCCTTGCCTAGTTGGCTGACCTTGTAGTTTGTGCTTTGGTTCAATATTAACTTTGGATCCTTGAACATTAAAAAACAATTTAATTGGCATTTCCAGACTCTTAGAACCCCCATCAGATATATTAAAAATATTAAAAAGTGCGATTTGCATATGTATTTTCTTTTTGCATTCAAAAGTGTGATGCTTAAGTGAATTAAGAAAATGAAACTATACAAAATGGCAAATGTAATTAAATTATATTAATAAATTCATTAATAAATTTGCATTACAAATTGTAATATATTTTTTTTCCAAAAATAAAATAAAACTGAAAAGTATCTATTTAATTTGATTTTAATAAAAATAAAAACAAAATGTGAATATTTAAATAAATTTCATTAAAAAAAAAGAAATACAAATAATAATGTTATATAGATATATAAACTATTATTATAATATAATTATTAAACGAATGAATGAACGTATTTGAAGTGATGCAAAATGTAATAAAACAAAACTATAAATTGTAGGAAGATTTATAAAAATAAAAATAAAGATAAAATAAACAAAACAAGACATGAAAATATATTAAATTTAATAAAAAATTTGTGGTTTCAGTGGTTTAATATTTTTATTAAAAGGTAAACTTTTGAATTTTTTTTAATTTCATGAAGTAGTCTTACTGCTTTTCTACCCAAAAAGTAATCCAAAAAAAATTAACTCGAGCTTACATTTCTATATAATCAACCTTATCGGGAATACGAGGCAAAAGTTTTGCTCACTTGAAATATTTCCCATGAAAAAAATGGAGAACAAAATTTGAAAATACTATACTGACGCAAAATATGGGGATTAAAATTTTGTGAAAAGGGAACATATTTCACCTGAACTTTTATTACGGATTAGGGTGAATATTTTAATATCTTCTTAAGGCTAAAATAAAGTTAAATATTATATTCCCCCTTATTGTGAATGGTCTCGTCGACGTCATATCTCTTTATCGGCAATAATTGGATCTTATTGACAATATTGTACTAATTCCTAAGGCTTTGTAAATTAATAGAGCATGTTAATAGTGTGAATTGTTGTCGACAAAGAGTAAACAAGTAGCAATTTTTACTGTCGTCTTGATGTGACGTCGACAATAAGGGAGATTATTAAATATTATATATAATTGATATTATAAGTGACTACGCTCGATTCTGGCCGTATTTCCTAATCTCAATACAAACTACTGAAGTCCCCGGAGAAATAAAAACTCAAGTTCAATGCGATACAATTTCATGAACTTATTAAATAAATTCAGTAAAGTGCGACTTATGCCCTAATTCAGTAAGAAGATTTAGGACGTTATTGTTTGAGTTCTTGTCTTTGAAGTCTCTAAATTATTTTCTTCAAAAAGAGTTGTTGTCTTTGATAATGAAAAATAAAAATATTATTGCCAAGTTTTTAAAACATAAAAATTCAATTAAATTATTATACAATAGTTTGAAAAAAAAATGAAAAAATATGTGCTGGATATAATGTTTGGAACAAAATCATAAAGCAAATACGCGAACCTTCTAGCATAGACAATAAATAATAATCGTTTTAAAGAATCAAAAGTGCTTCTGTTTTTCGTCCATAGACAAGACGATACATTCGTCGAACAGAATTATAACACAAAGTTTTGGCATTTTTTTAGTTTCTGTTTTGAAGATTTTTTTATTGTGATTTCGGCGATTTTTTTTTGGTTTTTTGGCGTTTTTTTCATTTTGGCGATTTGTATTTTCATTTTGGCGATTTTTTCATTTACGCGATTTTTTCGGTTTTTGGTGATTTAATTTAATTTTGAAAATTTTTTTTCATTTTACGTTTTTATTTTTTTTTTGGCGATTTTTTTTATTTATGGCGATTTTTTTTCGATATTTTAGTTTTAGCGTTTTTGAAAATTTCAAGAGTTTGGCTCTTACGGTTTCCCAGATACAGCAAGTTGTCAAGATTACATATTCAAAATTACATTAACTAATAGAACACCCTGTAATTTAGATTTTTTTTTAAATTTTAGTGTTAACTGTTGTAGTTTGTATAAAATTACACCAACTTTACAAATTTCAAGTGTGTTTGTATGTATATTACATGGGGTTTTAAATTTTTGTTTGATCGTTTTGGAACACCCTTTAGATTTTAACTCTCATATATTTGTTGTTGTAGCTGCCAAAGTTCGACATACTCTGTAAAAACTTCAGGTCTGTAGCTATTTCGGCTCTCGAGAAAATAGCCTGTGACGGACAGATGGACAGACGGACAGCGTATCGAAAACAATAGGGTTCCTTTTCACCTTTGGTATACGGAACGCTAAAAATGACTTTACTGATTCCAACTTAGATTGTGTGTTTTTTTTTTTTTGCTCATCTAAAGTAAAGAACTTATAAGGAAGCAGTTCAAGCGAAAGCTTATATTCTTATAAATAAATGTGTTAATTTGATTTGACCTTTTGCACTGACCTCTTCCTGACATGTATGTACATACATATGTACAACTATCCTACTCAATTAAATGCTAAATAGCAAATTCATGTTGTCAAATCCACTTAACGTAAACAGCTTAATACATTTTCCTTTTTTTCTCACAGCAAGAATTTAATCTAGAACATGTTTAATCAATAAACATTATTATAATTTAAATTCAACAAACACTAATGCATTTTGCTTAACAAAACCCAAGTAACTCCGTGTGAGTATGTATATAAATACATACATACATATACACTTATAGAGTTCGACCGATTAATCGGCTTCGGCTTCGGCTTCGGCCTTCGGCCAAAAATTGGTAATCGGCCAACATTCGGCCTATGGCAAAAATCGGCCGATTAACCGAAGCCGAATATTTTTCATTCCAAGCTTGAAAAATAACATTATTTTTGGTCGTTGCTCGCCGACAGTTTCTATTGTGTTTAACGTTTTGAAAGGGTTGCTTTGAAATACAACCCTGTTGCTTTCTATTTTCTTTTACTTGGACATTCTTGTGAGTGATCATATGAAAAAGCAATCTAGAAATTGCAAAATAGTTTTATTTTTCTTGTTATGTATCCAATAGATATTACAGCTATTTCAGTGATCTCAAAAAAGCAAACTTTTTTCTTAATTCATATAAAACAAGTATCATATCGGCTTCGGTTTTGGCCGAAGTTTAGGATTTTAGCCGAAGTTCGGCTTCGGCTTCGGCCAAAAAAAACGCCTTCGGTCGATCTCTATACACTTATGCATGTATACATATGTGTGCATAAAGAGAACCTCTAACATAAAACAACCACTTATGAACAAAGTCTAACGCCACTTAAACAAAATTGTTCACAAATCATAAAATTGCATTTCCGAAAAATGTTTGACACAAAAACGGTTTAATGTGAAATATTGTTACAACCATAAAAGCCACAAAATGTTGAACAAAAAATAGCTAAAAGCTAAAGAAAAAAAAAATATATAATTTTTTCCAACCAGCAAAATGAGTTGCTGTTAAAAAGGGATCTAATTTGCCACCCGCATCATAATTGAAATTAATGTATTAAATAAAAACGCATGAATTGTTTGCATAAAATATTTATGCGTGTGTGTGTGTGTTTGTGTGTTTGTGTGTGTGTGTGTGTGTGTAAGAGCAGATGATTGTACCCAGTGTTTAATTGTGCGTATGCAGTAACGGTATAAGGAGCACGATGTTGCTGCTGGCAGAAGTGAGTAGGGTACATGTGATATGTTTGCATGAGCTCTCAAAAGAGTTCCTTTTATAATCCGCACCATTTAAAATATCAGAGCTAAAAGCCCTATTGAATAATTTGTAGCTTAACAATCCTCAAACTCACACACACACACACACATGTCAACTGACAATGTGAAGTGCTTAACAAAATTTTATATGAAGTGGCAAAGCCACACACGTCTACTGCCGTTAACTAGAGACAGTATTTGATTGAGTGGTATGGTGAGAAAGTCGTACGCTTTATGCATATCCAAATATGAGTTAAAGCTTTTAATATATTACCAATCACAGTGGGCATGAATAAGCAAAATTATTAAAGTAGTGTTGGTGATTTTTCCTATAATTATTTCAATCATCTCGCATCCATATCAGGTGGTCTCAACTGCCGAATTGGATTTCTTTACCACTAGCCAACACAAAATGGTTTGATATCCAACTCACGTATGCATTTGTCAAAGCCACTTGAGGTGATGTCAATAAAATAATTGGTTTATTAGATATTACATTTAACTAAGACTAGAAGTTAGAAGTGATGATAACGTGAGCCAATGGAATGCGTGACTGTGCAGGTTGTCTGATTTTAGTTTAACCATATTTTGCAAAAAGAAAACTGGTTAAAATTAAAAAAAAAATGTTTGTTTGAATTAAGCACAAGTTTCGATTTCTCTCTTCGTACAAATAGATGCAGTGCACTCGATTTTTTTATATTAAATTTTTTTATATAAAAACTTCAAATGCACATAAGAATATTTTAAATTTTATTAAGAAAACTGTTGTTTTGTGTTGTAGCCAACATTACTGCTTTAAAAAAATCGAATACGTGAAAAAAGAAGAGTTCTAAAAGATTGAAGTTTTGTTTGTCTCTCTATCATTGCCTGAGTGTTGTTCTAAAAAAATGATTGATTCCTTTCAAGGCTTGGCACCCAACATCAATATTTTCTGATGGTACGAGAGTGATAATAATAGTCAATAACTTTCTTGCCTCCTAATAGAACAGACAACTGTTTCTGTCAAGAAGTTAGGTTGTATGAAGGTTAAATATTTAAAAGAGAGAACATGATTGTAGTAACATTATTATTGTTGTTGTTTATGTCTGGCACCTGCATTGGTTTATGTCTTTGTGTGGTTGTATATTTCTTAGCAAGCAGAAGGTATAGTATTAAAATTGCTGTTATGTTGTTTACTATGAATGAACATCGTCTTCTTTGTTGGTGTATTATGCTCTTCAGCTAATCATATGTGAATCATTCTCATTGTTAAAATTTTTTTATGGAAAATATTTGCATAAGTTTCGTTCACCTAGTAACAATAATTTTTTCAAACGATCTTATATATTTCTTTATTAGAATACTAAAGACCCATAGTGCAATTAGATATAATATTAAACTTACTTTTTGTTGCCATTTTAAAAGATTTTGATGATATTTTGTTTTCTGTTGTTGCAATACAATATGCTTTACTCTTGCCACACCGAAGCTGTGACGTTGACAGTTGGGTTGTGTAGTGATTATGCACTTAATTGGAACCGTTTTATACAAAATAGTACAAAAAAAAACAAAACTTTGTCACACCCACATGGAAGCAAACGCACTTGCTGAAGCTTATTTGTTTATTCACGAATCAAACGAATATAAGAGAGTTTAACTATGTCAAGTGTAGATGGAGTCTTTACAACATACACATACACATGTATGTACATGCAAATGCATTCACATATACATACATACACTTACATACCTTTCTTTTCATTTATAGTTTGTTTGATTTCAATGCTTTTACTTTTCAAGTGCCTGTGAACATTTATGTAAATGTAAAGGGTGACCCAAAAACCAGCTTTTAGTTTAAAATAACAATAAAAAAATACACCCAAGCACACGTAGAGTATACAAATAATATTTGTCACTTCCTTTGCTTGGCAAAGTATGTTCTGCTTTTTATTATTATTGTTATTAATATTTTTCGCTTCTAAGCAGCTTAACAGCACATGCGATGGTATGAAAAGCAACAGCAACAGCAATTGCCAGAGCACAGCAGCGAAAAGAAGAAGAAAAGGGAGCTGAGAAAAATAAGTAAACCAAGTTATTGTTTAAAGGCTTAAGCATTGTTTATTTTTATGGTGTTTCGCCAACAATATTTTACATACAAATACTCATACGCTGCCATGTACTCATGAACAATCATTCAAGCTTTCACATACACAAGCAGAGATACATACACACACTCACACACACATATTTACATATGTACGTGTACATACGTGTAGCTTACAATCTAGCTATTCAGTATGACTGGAGCCTATCAGCCGCATTAACTGTTTCCATATCAATTCACTTATTATGAGGTGGGCGATGTTGTTTATTTAGGAGCCTCTGACGCTTCTTTAAAAATTATTTTAGTTTAAATTAATTTTTCTCTCTCTCTATCTTATCGCCAACCTTTTACTGATAGAGAGCCTTTGAAAGTGAAAGCGTAAAATGCTTAAGGGGTAAATTGACTATTTTTATTATAATCCTGATTGTGAATGAAGTAAAAGTAGTGTTAATGATGCTGTTGCCGTCATGAGATCAATGAAAGATATGAAATTACAGGGAATATACATACATATATATGTACATATGTATATAATTTTTTTCTGCTTATTTATTAGACTATTAGTTATTACTAGTAAGTGTAATTATGTACGCTTATGCTTCCATGAACACTTTGCGATAAGAATCTTCTATTTTTTCATCTCATTTTCTATAGTTAATTAAGTTTTCTGAATAAAAAGCAATTGATGAGACAATTGATAAGTCAAACTGAGGAATGGAGATAAAAAATATGAAAATTTTTCAGCTACACCTTGAATCGTTCATTATGTTGATATTTTTTGTTTTTATGTTAATAATGTCATGTGATATCACCCGCACATGTTTCCCCACAGTAGTTAATTTAATTATAAAAGCAGGAAATTGCGTTTCATAATTTGTGTATATTGTCAGCTTAAATGGAAGACATGTACGTAATTTAATGTTTTAATTATTATTGTTCAAACTTTATTTGTTTCTATTTTTATGATTCGATTAGGCTAAAGTCCGTAGCGCTCTATAAGCCAAATTACAAAAACAAAAACAACAATAATCAAATTAACAGCCATTTCCATGATTAATAAAGATGAAATAACAATGGACTCCACCTGGCGTTTGCCTGCCAATCCCAAGCCCGGATAAAGGAGGAGGGTTTCAGGTATGGGGGAAACACTATCCTGACTAAAGTAAATGCGCTCCCCTAACTATAATGGAGGTTGTTTGCAGGCCTGATAAGTCGTAAACAACATTACCAACGAATCGATACAATTAATTATATTGCTAGAAACTCCAGCCTTTTTTAGGGTTCCGTATACCAAAGGTGAAAAGAAACCCTATTGTTTTCGCTACGCTGTCCGTGTGTGTGCGTCTGTCCGTCACAGGATATTTTCGCGAGAACCCTAAGAGCTACGGACCTGAAATTCGGACAATTAAAATCCCTTATAATATCTGTGGACTTTTGACAAAACAACCTATTTCAAAAACTGCAATTTTATAGGAGAACGAAAAAACTGATAAAATATCTAGTAACATTGATTTTGAAATATTGGGTGAAAAAGTGAAAGTGTAGTATTAAATTTAAATACTAAATTGAAGTGAAGATATGAATAATTCTATTCTAATGCCAAAAGATTTTCAGAAAAATAAAGACTAAAAAGATAGGATGTTTTGTCGAAATTGTTTTCAACAAAAAAAAAAAAAAATAACTTACATTACACAAGTTGTTTTGTTAAAATGGTTTTAAACAAAAACGTGATTCATATTTTGCGCTTATCTCAAGCCAAGTTACATATTTTCTAAATTTCAGTTTTGATAAAACAACTTCTTTGAAGAGAAGTTGTTTTGTTAAAACAAAATGTATATATGCAAAAAAATATTAAATACAATTTAGATGTTTTGTCAAAAGGATATAACAATTTTATTTCTTGCATTTTAGAAAATTTTTAAACTCTTTCAGATAAGATATTTTATCAAATATTTTTTCCAAATATAATGAAAGAAGCTGATTTGCCAAGAACTGTAGATTTTTAACCAAATGGCGTAGAAATGCAAGGATCACACAAAAAGAACCGTCTTGAAAATTTATATTTAATATAAAAATCTTGCAAAAATGTCTTATTTCGAGAGAAGTTGTTTTGTCAAAAGCCCACAGATATATTTGTAAGGTTAGTGTATTTTTATACAGACTGCAACAACTAACACTAAAATTTAAAAAATTTTAATTAGAGGGTGCACCATCAGTTAATGTAATTTTGGCTATGTAATTTTGATAACTTGCTGTATCTTGGAAACCGTAAGAGCAAACTTCTTGAAATTTTCAAAAACGGTAAAACAAAAAAATCTCAAAATTATAAAATCGCCAAACCGAAAAAAAAATCGCCAAAAACGAAAAATAAGCACCAAATTAAAAAAAAATTTCTAAATCGAAAATAGATCGCGAAAAACCGGAAAAATCGCCAAAATGAAAAAATCGCCAAAATTAAAAAAATCGCGGAAATGAAAAAATCGCCAAAATGAAAAAAAAAATAACCAAAATGAAAAAAATCTCCAAAATAAAAAAAAAAATCGCCAAAATAAAAAAATTACATAAATTAAAAAAAAAATATTTCAGCTGAAAAAACGTACAAAAACACTATTTAAAAAAATGCTCAAAGCCCAACGTACGGAAACCGTCGTGCGCGAGTCAAAGCAGCACTTTACTGAATTTATTCTTATTTGTTCTAGCTAAATAATAATAAATAACAATGGCCAGACTGTTGTAAATTAAAGATGGTAAAATTGAGCTTTTATCACAAAAAAAATTTAATTTTTACTTTTAAGAAAGTTATTTGTAGTTTCAAATATTTGCACAGTGCATAATTATTATTAAATAAGAACACTTTATCTACTTAACACACATTTTTAGAGGCTTTGTACACATAATGTTAAGTTATTCACTGTTGGAATACCATGGTGTTAACTTCACTGTTCTTTACATAAGAATGATTTTCTTAGAGCATGTATCAACCTACTAGGACTGTATCATGCATGTATCAACCACTAATTACTAATGAAAAACTGTTTGATTCAGACATGAATTTATTGATTTAAACAGTTTCCAATTTATTTTTATTTGCATTGAAATATTAGGCCCAATTAGCTTAAAAGGAAATCAACTTAAACCTAAATACTGGCCAAAATAACAAAGAGATAGTTTCCAATCATGTTGGGTTCTATAAAATTGTCTATTAGTTATGTATAAAACTGTTTAACTTAATAAAAACGTGTCTGAGTCAAGCAGTTTCTCATTAGTAATTAGTGGTTACGCTTTTTTGGGCACATGTCACACATGAAATGCCGGATGTAAGCTCAGCCTAACAAAAATTATGAGGAACAAACAAATTTAAAAAATTAATTCTGGACTATTCTTCTGGGTTACCAATGATTTTTATGGAAAACAATTGCATTAGGTCAGTTCGCTTCTATTTTCGTAAGAATATGTTTTTAATTTTTTTTTTCATGTTATTGAAATGTACGCCACGCGAGTGCTGCCATATCACTTATTTACCAAAAGAACGTCATAACTAAAAAAAAAAACTAGTTTGCCAGAAAACGAGTTTAAAGTTTTCAATTTACACAAAACTTAAAGGAAAAAATAAAATTTAGTTTTTCTCTCAAGAGCTAAGTGAACAGTATATTTTTATGACATTTTTACACAATATTAATAACGATATGAAGAATAATTTTGCGTAATTAACTCAAAAATCGCATTTTTGAGTTATGACATTCTTTGAGTAAATGAGCGATATGTGCATCGTTGCTATTTTTCTTTGTCAAAAATGGCAACGATATCTTTAAAAATATGATAAAATCAAAATTAACCAATCCGAACTTTTAATAGCTATGCTATATATGTCACGACGCAGGAGCTAGGACGTGATTTTCGTAACAAAAATAATCGACACTATTACAGTTTTAAATTAATTTTTGTTTGATTTCTTTGTACTTAAAACCAGAGTAAGAAAACAAACGAAGCAAATTGTTTGATTTTGAAGTGATTGCTCAATTTGTTTTTGTCTTATTTTTGCTCATGAGAATAATTCAGAGAACACAGCCGATGGACTGTAAGCCAGCTTACCGCCGCCGCCGGCCACTAACAATACATTAATTTAATCGTAAGCCTCTAGAAAAGAAAATAATAAATGGAAACATTTTGAAATATTTGCGGCGAATTTGACATCATCATATAATATAATTTTATTGTAATGTTATTTAACACATTAAGTTTGTTTTATATACATAGTAGAGATCGACCGAAGGCAGTTTTTTTGGCCGAAGCCGAAGCCGTACTTCGGCTAAAATCCTAAACTTCGGCCAAAACCGAAGCCGAAGCCGAACGTTTTAAATTTTAAAAATGATGATGAATTAAGAAAAAATTTTGCTTTTTTGAGATCACTGAAATAGCTGTAATATCTGTTGGATACATAACAAGAAAAATAAAACTATTTTGCAATTTCTAGATTGCTTTTTCATATGATCACTCACAAGAACGTCCAAGTAAAAGAAAATAGAAAGCAACAGGGTTGTATTTCAAAGCAACCCTTTCAAAACGTTTTAAACACAATAGAAACAATCGGCGATCAACGACCAAACATAATTTTATTTTTCAAGCTTTTAATGAAAAATATTCGGCTTCGGCTAATCGGCCGATTTTTGCCATATGCCGAATGTTGGCCGATTACCAATTTTTGGCCGAAGGCCGAAGCCGAAGCCGATGAATCGGTCGAACTCCAATACATAGGCTAAGCAGTATAGCTTTAACCTGGTGTCCTAAGACAGTTCTCTTCTTTTCTTATATAATTTGAAATGAAATTTGTTGAATTTTCGAAAAATAGTTGCGATTAGAAAACGGGCTAATGCTAATGTATTGAAATTTTACTTATATCAAATCATCGATAATTAATGTGTGAAGTGCTAAGATTCCTTGTTTAAATTTTATTATGATTGATTTGAAAATATTCTACTAGTGCTGTAAGTGTTTTAGTTTTTGTTTCCAATATTTTCATGATGTTGTAAGACTGATATGGAAACTGTGCTTCTCTATATTGTGCTACTCTTGTATCTCAAATATTTTCATCTTTTAAATTTTTGTCTTATGTTTCCGTATGAACATGATAAATACATACATAGATGTACATATATTCTTACATACATACTTATATCAGATGTATGCATTACTTTTGAAGAGTTAAAGTAATGAATATTTCACACATACTTTTTTTTATAAATAACAAGCTTCTAGTAGCGTAACTACAATGAATACCCACAACTGTTGTATAAAATAAATTCAAAATAAATTTATGAAGCAATTTCCTATCTACAAATTCTTTTATTTATTTATTCATTCATTCACTCGTTTGTTCTTTCATATTTAACAATAACTAGATCAATGTATGTACATATATATGTATAGTGTGTGATTTGTAGAGGCTAATGCAGTTTATTTTTTTATTTTTATTTAAATATGTATATAACAGATTCAAGCCAATGCATATAATAGTATATACACTTATATTATTTTTTTTGTTTTCCACTAGCAAACATAAGATGCACTCAAGAAATAAAATAAAATTAAAATTGTTGAATTTTAATGAACAGAGAGCTTTTGTTATAAATCATATTGTAAATGTTTTCAACTATTTTATTTCTCCCCTAACATTAATTTCAACAAAATATAAAAAACAAAAGTATTGTTTCTGATTAAAAATTATAAAAATGTATTCTTATTTAATTTTGAATTGTATCGCACATTCATGCAAGCACACATATGATTGAAAATTGTTAACTCAATTATACAACAACACCAACACACTTGAACACCTGCCAATGCAGCCACACACACATACAGAAATAAATCCATACATACATACATACAAACATACGAGTATGTACGCATGAATTTAAGAAGAAGAAAAAATATAAGCAAACTTATGTGTGTATGTGTTAAATTTTCTAGTTTATAAAATTAATTAAAAGTTTTTCTTACGAAGATTTCATTTTAAATTCTTGGTAATTTTCTCTTTTCAATATGGGACAGCGCATAGAGAAAGGGACCTAAGGGTAAAAAAAATCAATTTTCACTTTTTTTTTTTGATGTGGACAACATCGAATGAGACCGATCGCATGCCCCAAAAGTGTTCCCTACCAGAGATATGCGCGTTTTATGAAATTGAAGCCGACGATTCTAAGGTTATGTGAAAAAATTTTCGTACTATCAGAGTGATATTCACGATTTAAAAGAATTATAAATGAGTATTTATTATAATTCACAATTAATAATTTCAGAAAATAAACCTGGATTCGAAAAAACGCGAGCAAAATTGATATCAAACTCATGGAAACAGCGCGCTAGATAGAAAACCAACTACACAAAATAAGAGGTAGGGACGACCTACGCGCGTTTTCAAGGTTGACCAACACGTTCCTGACGTCATGAGTGTCGTGTCGCTTTTAAATGAGACCAATACCAACACGCTCAGTGATGGTACACCAAAGATGTCAGCGATGCCAACTATTTATAAGCCAAACGCGCTATTCCCCTTCTCAAAACGCGCTAAGTTACAGCATTATGAACAATTTATAGTCAAAACGCGCTAAATTTTAATAAATGCCGATGTACATATGTATTAGTAAAAACAATTAATTCTTTTTAGAGACTCTATTTTCTAGATTTTGCAATAATGCTTCTTCGAAATTATATCAAAACCCCCATATTTATAAAAAATTAGAATGTATTTGAAATTCATTTTAAGAAAATTTTGTATGAAAAATTTGAAATAAAATACAATTCAAACTCGTTTTAAATATTATGAATATGGGGGTAAATAACTAAAATCATTTAATACAGAATCAGACTCGTCTTCCAAATATTCGAAATTCTTAGTTTTTATTTTAATTTCCTTTGTCAAACTTTGTAACAACTTATATGAATTGTCGAATAGTGTTGCGATTCAAATGCTTTTTGAAGTACAAAAAGAATAGATGCTTAATAAGTTAGATACACTTTTTGGGTCACGAGTACGAGTACATATTTTAAGCGTTTTTAATTCTAATTTATTTGCAACATCGGAGTCATTAATGAATTTAAACAAAAATTTTAATTTTTGATATTAGAAAATTGTTTAATTTATACAAAAAAGTAAAAAGATATTGAACTGAAATTATATTTTTGACTTTAATCAAAATGCGCTCATTTAGCGCTTTTTTTTATTAAACGCGCTAAGGCGAAAAAAAGCGCGTTTGGCATAGTTAAAACGCGCTGAAACTAGTGCGAAAGGCGCTGAATTGGCATCGCTGCCAACGATACACGTATTTAAATCTTTAAAATGGCTCTCCTGAACAAAACCGGTTTTTACCCTTAGGTCCCTTTCTATTTTGCGCGTCACATATAGAAGAACAAATAATACTAAAATACTCTTGTGCATTAAATATATACATACATATGTACATGTGAATCGAATTTGAAAACATTATTTGTATGTTTTAAAAGATAAGAGAACATATCGCACACTAAATCATAAAGAGTCACAACTCAAAAAATGTCAGATGCTGAGTAGTTGCAAGCAAATGACGCAAGTATGTGACATAAAAACAAGTATAACGGTATCTTATATTCTTCAAGAAGACTGTATTGCAAAAGCAATTGTTGAGGTCGTTATATATCTCTTCAATTAACTGGTTTATAAAAAAACAAAAGCACTTTTATAATTTTACTGTGCGATATGTTTGCTAATCATCACCTAAAACACACAAATCATAGAAGAAATTATTTGCTTGCCTTAGTATTTTGCAAAACTTGTGAATGTTATCATTACCAAGAAATTCCCTTTTCCTAACAAAGACAGGATTTTGGTATTTTAATGAATAGCATTATTTTTGACAGTCCTACATAACTGGTTAGCTAAGGAATTCTTATTCTTTAAGATTCCACATTAGTGATGTCATTCCTACTGATACTGCCTAAATAATTGAAAATGTCACTTTGAAATTCTATACACACCTTTCGAATAATATATTATTATATAAGGCTTCCTGCAGAATAGTGGAGCTCTATCTGCTGCATACAATATTGAATGAGTTCATGACAAATTCAACGTGATGGCTATGTGCCAGTAGCACGCAGGTAATTAATATGTCAATATATCGTGGCATTCTCGCCAAAAAAGCTTAAGCGACAAAATTTTCGAACTTAATTTTTTGACCAAAATCGATTATTTGGCATCGTAACCCAGCAAAAAAAAAAAATCGAGATTTAGAAGCAATTACTTATTAATAAAAGTCTCTATTGGATTTTTATAGCTTTTTTTCTGTTTTTGTTAATATAACACAAAAATAAGTGCTTCGGAAGCGCGGTAGAGCACACAGTGCATCCCCTCTGCCTTACGAGGATGCAATAACGTAAGCGAATGACGACATTTAACACAAACACTACGACGTTAGTTGGCTGTTTATACTCAAACTCTCAAAGTTTTTTTATAGATCATCCTCTCTCACTTAACTGTGTATACAAATTTGGATGCGAATGAAATTTATTACTTCGAGTTTTGATTTTTTATTTTTTAATTGAATTGTGTACAAAAATAAATATGTGCTTCGGTAGTTCAGTGGGTAGTGTTCTAGCCTAACATACGGAAATCCTGGGATCGACTCCTGATAAAGACATGTTTCCAGGTAGTCGAATATTTTTGCTGAATTCAGGTCACTCCGGCAGGCATGAAAGAATCACATTTTGGATCGACGTGGCAGAGCCTCTACGCGAGGAATCCCATATAAAAATCATGCAAAATTTAATGCATCGGATAAACGCTTGCCTACCACAAGAGCACTTATATAGGTGCTTCCAGCGAAGCACCATCTTTTGCTCGGAAATAAAAGATCAGCGATTTAGAAATCACGTTCACAACAAGCAACATTATTAAAAAATCACAGTATAGCTCATCTCTAATACATACATATATAAATATATGTATTTATGTAAGTGTAATTTACCTTCCTTTGAAAAGGGATAGTGATGATGGGACTGTTGATGAAGAAGCCAGTTGTTTAGATAAAAATATTTTAAGCAATATCAATATTAATAAGAATATTTTTTATATCAACTGCAAAAAATTTGGCGATAATTGATCCAAACGTACTCGTCCTATGACTTGAGAAAATGCGAGTGTTATATATATCGTCTAAATGGTTACATATTAACCATATTTGTGATGTATCGTTTTGATATTGAGCCAATTTAATTGGGACTTGGTCTAGTATTGTAGTAAACGGCATAGAACATGTTCGATGTGGTTGAATACATAGACCTATCAAATAGTGTACATATAATGCGCACATCTACCGGAGGTTGGGCAAGAAGCGATACTGAAAAAGCTAACATATTTGCAAATCATTTAAAATACGTATTTACCCCAAACACATGTACTGGTGTTGCTGATTTGCCGAGTGTAGTTGCTCTACTCTCGCGACCCATAAAGTTTAAGATGCGCGATGTACAAAAACTAATTGCTGAACTTAATCCGAAGAAAGCTCCAGGTATTGATGGAATTACCAACAAGATGCTGATGAACTTGCCTCATATTGCAATAAGAATCCTGCTATTTATTTTTAATGCCATTTTACGAATGCACTATTTTCCACATAACTGGAAACTTGCCAAGATTAAAATGATTCCGAAGCCGGGCACAGATCTTACCAAGGCTGAGTCATATAGGCCTATAAGCTTACTATAAACAGTTTCAAAACTTTTCGAAAAGCTGCTCATGACTAAATTGTCCACAATTTTAGCTGATAATGGGTGCATCCCGGACCATCAATTTGGCTTTAGCACTATTGAGCAAACGCATAGATTGGTTCAAGTTATAAGGAGGACTTTTGAAGAAAAGAAGTATTGTTCTGCCCTTTTTATTGATGTTTCTCAGGCATTTGACAAAGTATGGCACAAAGGCCTATTTTTAAAATTGAAGACATATTTTCCAATAAATATAGAACAAAATTTGAAAAGTTACATTGTTGATAGGAAGTTTACTGTTGTGGAAGGAGACTTCATGAGTGTGCCCGAATCTATATCTTCTGGTGTGCCACAGGGTAGTATTTTGGGGCCAGTCTTGTATTTAATATATACTTGTGATATGCCTGTGAGCAATAACATCCACACTTCTACATTTGCCGATGATACAGCCTGTATGAGTATGCACAAAAACCCTGATGAGGCATCCCGCAATCTTCAAGCACACATTACCCAGCTTGAAAGATGGTTGAACTTATGGAGAATTAAAGTAAATGAACAAAAGTGTGTTCATATAACGTTTACCCTAAGAAAAGATACCTGTTCCCCATTCGAATCAACAATCAAAATATTCCTCAACATTCTCAAGTTAAATACCTTGGCATACACCTTGATCGAAGGCTTACATGGAAATATCATATTGACTCTAAGTTAACCCAAATGAAACTTAAATTAACTCAAATATATTGGTTGATTGGCAGAAATTCAACACTCAGTCTAGACTGCAAACTTTTGATATACAAGTCGCTTTTGAAGCCAATATGGTGCTACGGAACTCAGCTATGGGGCACTGCTTCAGCTTCAAATGTGGATAGAATCCAACGACAGCAAAATAAAATTTTACGGTTAATAACATCGGCTCCATGGTACATCAAAAATTCAAATATACATCGTGATTTAAATATGCCACTAGTGACTGAAGAAATCGCAAAATACGGAGGTAAATATTTAACAAAACTCGAGTCACATCCTAATCCGCTTGCTCGTAATATCTTGAACTTTACTGGACACATCCGCCTAAAAAATAGGGACACAAGGGCCCTAATAGTCAGCACCCCAAATGATACTTCTTGAAAATAATTATTGTGCTTAATACAAAATTTATGTATTATTAATTACTATCACTAAGTTTATGTCCGATACTGGTCGGGCCTAATAATTATATATAGATTTAAGATTTGAATACTTATTGTTAGTTCATATTTTGAAGATACAATAAATAAATATAAAAAAAAAAAAATATAATGTTAATTGATCCCTCCAATGTTACTCTGGAACTAGTTCCGTAACTATACTTAGATATTAACCTAAGCTTAACTGGTATTTATACTTTTGAAATATGAGTGGTACTGTGGTTGAGTGGCTAGTGTGCAAGCCTGTCATGCACGAGGTTGTCGGTTCGAATCTCAAAAATTTTCAAAATAAAAATAAAATAACACTACATTTGTAGTTGTAGCAATTAAAAAGTTTATATTTGTTCGTTTTTACAGTTAAATGTCGGAATAACATTTATATCTAATTTATATTATTCTATACCGAATAAGTCCCTATGGAATAGTTCAGTGACAAGTCACAAGGTGCAGACAAAGTATTAATTAATCCCATCCTAGGCCATCTCCATGAAAAAGTGACTTGTCGGCTTCATAGGAAGTGTTAGATCTCGGACTAATCCCTATCACTTGGGGCAGGTCATGTTACTAGTCTTGTGTCAGTTCAATTTCCTGCAGGGTCATAATTGGAGCGCCTCTGGTGTTAAATAGGCAAATTTGTTTGCACTATGGGGCCATAGTGCAAATTAGTTAATAATATTTTCTTAGTTAAAACTAAAACAATAATTTTAAATTTCTACCTAAATCTTACTAAAACAGTTTTCAAATTATAAAACAAAGGTAAGGTAAAAAATTTAAAAATCATGGCTTGAAAATAAATAAGTGAAGAAGGTAAATATTAATTTAGGGAGATAGTGCAATAAAAATATTAAAACTTAATATAAAAACACAAATTAGTTTAAATGATTATCATAATGCCTTCTTGGTGTTTCCTTTGGATAGCTTTCATACACGAGAGCATACTCTATAAGGCTGTCCATGTGAGATACATGCATTAGTTACATTCAATTTACTTATACCCCTTTTACACACCGAAAGTTTCTTTTGCAAAGTCTTAATTCAGCTGGAAGAGAGACAGAGTAAGGATCACTATCCCTTTCTGTCTTTCTCCCAGCTGAATTAAGACTTTGCAAAGTAAACTTTCCGTGTGTAATACTATAAAGTTCTTCTTATATTACTTTTCATATAGTATATAAAAAAATAAATATTTTCTCCTTATGGCAGCAGTTTCTAATAAATGCAAAAAATATTTTTTAATCCGATGAAAAACGTCAGCCAACTTTGAATTCTTGTGGATCCGTTGCCTTTACAGATATAATTTTACGACTGTAAACTTAAGATTAATAGCACTTTTTTAGTGCTGTATGAAACTTTTTAAAAATTGATCAGCTAATGTAGAAACAGCAGAATTATTTAGTTTTTCTTTCAAAATCCTCCAATAATTAATTTCAGTCAACACCTAATGTACACATAGTGTTCAAATTTATGTATTGTATCGTCTATAACTCTTGCCGCTCGACAACTTCTTCTTGTGTTCTTCAAAAAGTATCGATTCAGATAAACATTAATAAAATTTATTTCTTAAGAAGCCTTATTTTGAATTCTATAAAATTTTGTAGCCTGCAAACATATTTATGTTGTATTAAAATTATTCATTACAAATCAAAGCTGGTTCCTATTCTTGTTTTGATTACTTCTTTTAATTATATTGAAGCAAATGTATGTACAACACAAAGAATTACAAGTTTTACTTAAGATTGACATGATGAAAGGAAAGGAAACATGATTTTGTTGGTTTTACTTATTGCACACCTAAAGCACATTTGTTTGAATTTATCAGATTGTCTATATTTCACAAGGTAAAATATTGCAGATATTTTAATTTTTATCAAAGCTTTAACATGCTTACACTTTTTATTACATCGCCCTAATAAATAACCTGTGTACTTCAGTACAAGCTAAATGGCAAAAAAAAAGAAAAAAAGAAACACTAAATGAACCTGTGAGCAAAGATCCATGACAAGGGACGTGGAATGGAAAAACAACCATCCGTTGTCTTCTACTTGTTTTTGTAACATTTATGTTTCCTGCGTCTGTATCGTACGCTTAAGAGCAGTACACTATACACAAATAAAAATAGATGACAATGACTACAGTCGACGACGAGGAACGTGATTTAAATGTTGTCTATAGGAAACATTAGAATTTCCTCTTTTTTTTTCTTTGCCAATGTAAATATAAAATATTTATGTATGTATGTAAGTCACTGTGTCACGACTGACTGACTGATTACTCATTCCTAAATAATAATTTCTTTGCTAACTCTGATTCTTGTACCTCCTTCATTAACAACATGTCGCAAGCAATTCAAAGGTATGCCAGCACGAGTATTTTGCATTTATGTGGTGCCATCATAGAAAGCAAATTTCACAAAAGTCTGCCCAATGAACCATTTAAGAGTAAGAATAAAATTTTCTCTGCATTAACTTGTTTTAAATAGACCAACGAAGGAAGGTCTTACTGGGTGTTGTTTCCTTATTGAGGGTGGCGTGGCGGTGCCAACACGAATGTCTCTAAGCAGACAACAACTTACAAAAAAAAAAAGAAAAAAACTAAATAGAATTGTTATTATTCTTTTGTATGGTGTAGTGATTTTATGCATTTTATTATCTGCCTTAGTCACGTTTCAATTTACGGCCCATTGGCGGTTACAACTTGCAATCACGTTGCCCAACGTTCATACTGTACAAACGATTCCAATAACAACACACTGCTAAGCCAACTACGAGTACCACCTGCAAGATACAAAGCCCATAGACAGTCCAATACAGTCATAGATACGAGTATAAACATTTACATTCAGCAGTGATAGAATTATGTTTAGGTCTTTGCCACACGGCTGCAACAATAATTCTACGAGTAGGTTGGTTCCTTTTCTCCTTTCACCCACACCAGTTTCTGCATGATAAACGAAAAGATACCAACACAGCGCCAATTATTGTTTTTACAATCACCGAAGGTTTCCAGACTCGTGCGACAGTGTTTAATGGCAGAAGTTTATTTTAGATTTTATTTCAATAGTCTGGTAACTGCTTTTGTAGTTTAAACTATTTAAGCTTTTGCAAATATGTTTTTATATTTATTCACATCTTTTAAGCTAACAAAGACTTAAACAGCCCTTTGTTGTAACAGTTTGAAACTTTGAATTAGACTTTCTTGTGGGGAACTGAAAATAACTGTTAATTGCTTTTAGATGTGTTAATTCTTTCACGTATTAGCCGTGTTTTAGCAATAGGGCTGTAATATAAAGAGGCAACTGGATATGTGGAATGTATAAGAAGAAACACAGCGCTTTAGATAAGATAAAATTAAAAATTTTTTACAAGGGAAATACCCTTCTCTTTACCAATTTGCTGACTGAATATAAACTCCAACCGGTATTCACAAACGATTTTTAAAGCAAAAGCATGCTTTAAACAGGGTCTTTCATACAAAATGCTTATGTTAAAACGACATTAACTTTAACTATAGATTGTGAATAACGTGGTTTATATTCAAAGAAAATTTAAGCATTTTTTTTATAAGCCAAAGCACGTTTTGCTTCATCCAAGCTGTGCTTGAAATTGAAGCTGATTCTAAAAGTTGCCAGTATCGTTTTTAAAGATTATGAAATAAGATGACTCTTACAAACGAAAAGTTTACTTCGCAGAGTCTTGAATATATAGAAGACGAAGGGAAATCAGAATTAGAGCTTTTTCCTTTGTCTCCTGCATACTCAAAACTTTGCAAAGCAAACTTTCTATGTTTGAAGCCGCCTAATTATTATTATAATTCTGCCCTACGTATTATAATAAATATCAAAAAAATTTCATATTCACGATCGTTAAGTCCTTTCTAAAATTAAATATGATCAGCTTATACGCAAAAAAACTTTATTAATTATATATAAATTTTATTTAAGCTTTAGGTCTTTTGTAATTAATTTTCAATTTTATATTTTTATCGATATTTCGCTTCAACTTTGTGTAGCTTTTTCAGGAAATAAAATTATTCCTGACGAAGCTACACAAATTTGAAGCGAATTATTGATAAAAAATAAATGAGATTGTAAATTGTTCACAAAAGACTTAAATCTTAAATAAAATTTTTATATAAATAATAAAAAAAGGTCCAATAAATTATTATAATATTTAAAAATTTTTTTTATTATTTTATCTTTGGATTTAATTAAAATAAACTACGTTTGAAATATCATCGACGTTTTTCTATTCATTTAAAATGCCTATTGATGTCATTGTGAAAATGCCTTCCGCAGCTTCAAAGGGTGGGGCGCATGTGAAATGTCCAGTTAATCTCATCTGCACATGAGATGACCAAGCCCGTGCAGCTGCTGTGTAACACCTAGCGCCATTCTTTTGAAACCACATCTAGTTAGTGCTCATATCATCCAATGCTGGGTAAGAGAAGTTGGTAATAATCGACCTCAAATGCTCGCTACGCTAAATTGAGCATAGCGCGGTACATTGACTGAAGGCGACACCCGTTTTTGGTAAAATAATTTTAACACTTGCACTTGCTGTTGAACGTATTATCTGAATACGGTAAGTTTTCAAAGCAGCTAATTCGACAGATGTAGCTTCAAAAAATATCAACTTCAAAAATTATCAACTGTCAAAGCTCGATGATCTCTGCTGAAAGACCCTTCTTTATACATATGCAGATCTATCACTCAAAAAAGAATTATATTTTTACCAGAATGGTATGAGTATAAATGAATTTTGGTTTTACATAGCAAACTATTCCGGAATAAATTTAAAATTTCAATTCCCATATTTCGCCCATATGCACATCTTCGAGTTGTGATGCTCCTTAGGTGTTCTGATCTTATTAGCCCCACTGTTCCCTGTTCGAGTACTTTAGCTTCATGTTGTATTGTAAATAGTTGTCCCTGGTAACGATTTGTGGGTGTAGAAGTAAATATATTGCCATTTAAATTAAGCAAAGGTGCGGATACGTCAGCCATAACCCATCAAACATTTACTTACAAAGTTGCTTTCAAAAATTTGCTTATTAAATACAAAATATATAAAAGTTTGGTCGCTACAACAACAAATATATGACAGTTAAAAATTAAAAGGTGTTAAAAGCGAGCAATGAAAACTATTGAAATCCTAATATAATATACAGACAATTATGTATACATATATAGACACTTGATATTAGTAAAGTTATTGTATTTTTATGCAGAGTGCAACCATTAACACTGAAATTAAAAAAAACCAAAATTAGGGGGCATTCTTCTATCATTTAATGTATGTAATTTGGACTATGCAATTTTTGATAACTTGCTGTTTCCAAAAGTGCTAAAACTAGAAAATAAAAAAATAAATAAACTTCCACAACGAAAAAATTTCCAAAAACTGAAAAAGATACGTAAGATTAAAAAAAATCGTTAAAACTGAAAAACTGATCGTTGGCTTAAATAGTTAGCACAAAACCGAAGAAGGTCCTTCATTCGAGCTTGGTATCCAACAGTTATTAAATAAGTCGCGGTCCAGACTTGCAATTTTTGTTGCAGCAATTCTTGAATATGTGTGAGAGTGTTGAAATAGAAATATATACTTTTTGTATTCTTCTCTCGTTCTTTTGCACTAAAAAATTAAAAATTGCTGCAACAAAAATTGCAAGTCTGGACGGGGAATAACAGCACCACGAATCTCTCTGCTGTACATAATTGTCCTTTCCTAAAGAAGGTACCACCTAGTAGTAGTAATATGACTGATTGTTACTTCTCTTTAAAAAAATAAAAAAATTTCCACAACAATAAAATGAAAAAAATCGTTAAAACTAAACTAAGTCGCCAGAAACCGAAAAATCGCAAAAAAAAATAATTAAAACTAAAAAATTGCAAAAAAACGAAAAAAGTCTACTGGGTACTTAAGATGTTTTAAAGAATTTCTACATCAGGTAAGGCATTCGATTATATAGGCTAACGTTCGTTAAAAATGTTTAATAAACAAATTTACTCATTTTAAAATACTTCTTCAAAGCCTCTCTGTCCAGGAGCTTTTATCCTACTTCAATTCAGGAAAAAATAAAGATTTAAACAGAATTAAAGGTTTTTTTTATAAATTTGTTTTCACAGATATTCATAAGATTTTAAAAGTTTTCTCGTTCTAGAAACTATTTTCCAAATTGTAGTTCTTTTGATTTTCAGTTAATTTTTGGCCTTATTTAAATTTTTTTATGTTTAAATCAGTTTGCATTACCAGCAATACAAATTCTAAGGCTAACAATGTACCAGAGTTGACAATATGTCCATCTACAAATGCCTTTTTTTTTTTGCTGTTTACCATTTAAATGAGTTTTTATATAAAATATCCTTTCTAGCTTTCTAGTTAGGATAAAATATATTTTGAAGTTTTATAAGTTTGCTGGGAGCCTGCTTCTTTACATTAAGCAGCATAGATGTACGTGTGAGTTTTTATTTTGCTTTAAGTTTTAAATTTATTGCTACATATATTTTTTGTTAAATAGTAAAAGTTGTTTTCCATTTTTCTCCTTTCTTGTTTTAACAAAAAGACAACGGCAATGTCTGCTTCCGCTTCCTCTAACCCAAGTATTATATGGAAACTTTTGCTGGCACAACCGCATGAGCAGAGTATACAAAAAAAAAAAACGATACCGGACGTAGTATGAGACGGATAAAATGCCATACAGTCCCGTCGGCATTGTCCATTCATTTATTTTATATCTACATATTTTCTGTTCATACATACATAAGTACTGTTTAGATGCTACGGCGGCGGGTACCATACCACTTGGAACTCATTTCATTTGGTTGCTGACTTTGATTTCCTTATTGCCACATTGTTTTAATGCGAGAATTTGAATTTGTAGCTGTGCAAGTTCATGTTATTATCCTGGCCCCTTGCAATATTACGAGTACCATGTACTTAGTATACTCGTATCTATTTATCAGCTCTGAAGGTAGCAATCGCACTGCCAACAACAACAACAGCTGGTAATAACAATGTTGTTACACCTGTATAATATTTTTGCTTCTATTTATTGTCTTCTTTTCTTCTACTTTATATTTCCTGGCTACAGTATTTGGTGTCGTACATTTTTGTGGCCTTAAGCCTCTAACACGTTCTTGTATAATGTGCCAGCTGTTGTTTTAGATTGTGAGCGCGAGGAGGTCGTGGTTTGCATTGCTACACCGTTAGTTAGTCCTTCTGCTTTCTTTGTGTTTTAGTATTTTTGTTTACTTTCATTTTGTTTTTGACGAATCGTAAATTTCAAGTTTTCATTACATAATTTCTGTCATTACGACATTGTCTTACTTCCTATTTCCGCAGATTTTCTTTCTTGCTAGGTGTATGTGCATAAGTATGTATGCATGTATGTATGTATGTATGTTTGCTTGTACTGTTGATTTAATTTTTGAGCTCTTCTTTTTCTTAATATTCATACCTACACTTCTTATTAATGGACATTGTGGTACTTATTTGAGCATTTAGAAATTTTTTTCAACTCCTCTGTTTTAATTTTTTTTTTTTTAATTTTCATAGCCAATATTTTTTCTGCAATGAGACGTTTTACGAGGGCACGTATAATATTATATAAACTCTAACTATGATGTGCCTTTCGGAATTGGTACTTGTGATAATATCTAATAAACCTTTCAATAATTTTAATTTGAACAAACGTTTATAGGAGTATTTATGCTTTAAAGTGCTCAAAGCATAAAAAGGGCATAACATTTTTAGTAAAATGATTTTTGTTTGATTGTAGTTTAACGTTGAGTTTGATTTGTAGGATAATTTTGCACCAAAGACAACCTAAGTTCAGATTTACTAAATACAGATGTCTGAAACAACATTTCACTTGTGATGTGGAAGTTATTTTTAAATTAGTTTAAATGAGTTTAACAAGTTTTATTTTTGATTCAATATCTTCAGAGACGTATTAGAGAAGGAAAGTAAAAATTGAATCATAAACAGGGAAACAAATAAGTTTGAACAAAATAATTAAAAACAAAGTTAAATTAATAGCAAAAGGTTTGCAGCCTATTAAATCAAAATCTTACTGTAGACTCTGACTTTTAAATTGCCCTTTTTTTATAAATCGTTGTTGTTGTCAAGATTTTTTAATTTTCCAAGGTGAAAAGGAACCGTATTGTATTCGCTGGGATATCCGTCTGTACGTCTGACCGTCTCTTCATCTGTCTGTCACAGGGAGTTTTCTCGAGAAACCTTAAAAGCTCTGCACCTGAAATTTTCACAGAATATGTAAAACTATAGCAACAACAACAACAACAACAACAACAACAATCATTTGAAAGTTAAACTAAAGGGTGTTCTAAAGCAAAACATGAAACATTTTCAAATCCCAATGTAATATACAGACAATTATATGTAGACACTTGAAAGTTTCACAGTTAATGCATTCTTATGCAGACTATACCAATTAATACTAAAATTAAAAAATCTAAATTAAAGGGTGTTCTGTCAGTTAGTGTTATTTTGACTATGTAATTTTGAAACCTTGCTGCAGCTTGGAAACCGTAAGATCCAAACTCTTGAAATGTTCAAAACCGCCAAAACGAAAAATAATCGCCAAAAAAAGAAAAGCGTTTAAGCGAAAAATATCACAGAAAAAAGAGAGTTGTCTTAAAACACTCGGTTAAAGCTATGCTGCTTAGTTATATAAAACAAATTTCATGTGTGAAATAACAATGCAATAAAATTATATTATATGATGATGTCAAATTCTCTGCAAATATTTTATCTTTTTTAGCGACGCACGATTAAATTAATGTATTGTTAGTGGCCGGTGGCGGCTGTTAGCCGGCTTACAGCTGATTGGCTGTGTTCTCTGGTTTGTTCTAATGTGCAAAAACAAAACCAAAATAAATTGAGCAGTTGTTCTCATTGTTTTTGTTTTGTTTTTGTTTCACTCACTTCAAAAATTTCGTTTAGTTTTCTACTCTACTTTTAAGTACAAAGAAATCAAAACAAAAATAAATTTATAATTGTTATAGATAACGCAACGCTTGACGTGATTTTCGTAACAATAAAATCGACACTATTACAATTATAAATTTATCTTTTGTTTGATTTCTTTGTACTTAAAAGCAATAAATAGCATAGCTATAAATATAAAATACATGGCTTAAATGCAAAAATAAAAAATACCAATAGTAAAAAAATCGCCAACAAACTCGCTGAAAACCGAAAAATATCTTGAAAACGATAAAATCCTTAAAACTAAAAGCACCTCAAATTAAAAAATTACCAAAACGAAAAAATCGCTAGAAGAAGAAAAACTGGTTAGTCCTGGCTTACACTATGTAAGTCTTATTGCTTAGGTGATTCGTTTGACGGAAAGAAAGAACAGCTAAACAGAAACATTTCTTTTCCCCTCGTCTCTCTCACTCTCTCTCTCTCTCCTAACAAACTAATCAGTTTAGCAATAAGTCTTGCATAGTGTAAGCTAGGACTTACTGAAATTTTTTATATTTATATAGCTAAATCTCGATCTTAATTACTAAAAATCTTAAAAGTCGTTTTAACGTTTTCCGGTTACGAGTGCTGCTAAATCAGGCAATGGGTTACAGCTGTATCAAAAAAAAAAAAATTGTTTGAGCTTTACATAAACATTTTCACAAAAGAGCACTTGAAGTTTAAATTATTTTTTTTAGAAACACGATTAATGTTTACGCTGCAACCACACGTTCAATAAATCGCTTTCGATTTCATGATCAAATTTCATTGGAATTGATAGCTGTAACACAAATTGATAGTCAATTTCATTTTATAAATGCCATCGACGAAGAAACAACTCAAATTTGTAGCTTCAATCAATCTGTGCTGTGACCAGCTGCTCAAATTGAAAATTAAATTGCCATATAAATGGATAGGTGAACTTGAAAGCAATCTAGTTTTCAATTTAAAAAGTTTGATTGTGTTAGTAAATAACGTGTGAGTGTATTGCAAATGGAATTGAAAGGCAAAAATTGAACCTGTGGCCCGCAAGTTAATGCAGCTACGTCCAAGCCATATGCACAATGTGCAAACTTTTACAAAAGAACTTTTGTGCTTTCATACCGATGAGAGTAGAACATTCACAGTAGACAACAATGCTTGCTCTTACTTTGCCAAGAAACAAGAACAAATTTAAGAGCTTTCAAAGCTGTTTACCTCATATGCAAATATCAGTGTATGTTTGTTTGAACGTAGCTGGTTTAATGCCAAAGAAAAGCATGAGCGAATTACTTAGTAAGGATGCTGATATCTATTAATAAATCACTGTGCAGTGACATAAAATAGATTTTTTTGCTTACACTACTAACATTTTTCTAACATTGTCGTCACTATTATTTTACATAATGTACACACATACACTGTTAGTTAAATTTCGAGCAAGCCGCGTACAGAGAAACAAACCGCGCTAAAAAGTCGGCGGTGGCTCATAAGCCGGCTTGAGCCGGCTGACATTGACAGCCGCTGGTTTTGATTTTGATAAGATTTTTAAACATATTTCTATAAAAAAATTCATAATTTGTAAGATTTGGTAAAAATTTGCCACTACAAAAACAATTAGCCGGCTGCGATTTTGAGCCGAGGCTAGCCGCACGCATCGGCGGCGGCTTCAAGCTACATTGAAAGTCGGCTTTGTGTCGATCGGATTGTTTCTCTAGCTACGTACCACAACTCATGATATGGAATTTGCTAATGATTGCAACACCAGTTTAAATACAGTTTTATTGTATGAGTTTTACGAACTCAAATGGATTTGCGTAAGACAACATCATGTACACATGTATACAGGACACTACCCACGTCTTGTCGCCATTTTCAGAGGTGGTTTCTTTTTTCCTTTTTTCTACTCTTACGCTTCGTAGCCTGAAAATGGGAATAGAAATTGTTGCTCATTAAAAGTTTTTCCCTTCATTTAATGCATTTAAGTATTAAAGTATATTTTAAACATTATGCTTTTTATGTGTTTTTTATGTCATTTTGCTGAGATATTTTTTCAATGTTGGTAATTTCGTTTAGTTAATGAAATTAAGCCAAAAAATGGTGATGACAGGTAAACATTTTAATTAAACCACAAAGACTAAAACGAAGGTTTTATAACTTCTACAGAGATGTATGTATGTATGTATGTATATACAAGTACCAGTTGAAAAGTATTAATAATAATAATACTGCCACCACTAAAAAAAATTTTTAACAAACATACACACTGGCACACGCACACACATACACACACATATACACATATTTCTCATACTGTAACATAAAATGCGCATGGGTATAATAATACAATGCCTTCTTCAAAAAAGTTGCTTAACACAAGTAGCGTAGGAGCGGAAGTTGGATCCCAGTAATTTGTATATACGAAAGAGTGTGTGTGTGTGTGTGTGTGTTTTCGCTAGTGCTCAGTTATTATTATGTTTATTATGATAATAACTATAGATAATGACGGAGGCTGATGTTGTTTTAATGGTTGAACCCAACATTTACAGTCTTAGTTTTATATTTATTTATGAATATTTATCGATGTGTTAATATTTATGTTTGTATATGTACATACATGTGTGTGTGTGTGCGCGTGTTTGTTGGAAAATATTAGCTCTAGTGCGTTTGGGTTGTTATAGTTTCGCCATTATCTTTTAATTGAATCGTCAGATGTGCTGGTTTCCTTTAGTGTACATTAAACGCCAGCCATTATTTTGCCAACATACATATGAATATGAATACTCGTAGAAACAAAAGAAATTAAATACAACTTTTGATAATATTTTTATAATGTATACGCTTTCTCATCTCTTTTATGCAAAATGATTAACTTTTTGTTAAACTAAATAAAAGTATAAGGTTTAGTTTCTACCTTAAACTTTTCATAAGTTTATTATACTTGATAGAGTTTGTCTTAAAAATACAATGGTGGTGAAGGTACTCGTATAAAAATATAATTAATTTTGAAAAACTTGTTAGATAAGAATAATAATACAAAAGATGTGTGGAAAGTTATATGGGCTCTTAGGTCGTAAATTGTCAAATGTCTAGATTAAATCTTCATGTATAGAGTTATAAAAAAAGGATTGTATGCTTTTGTAAAGATTTAAAATTTAAAACTACATTCTCTTCCACATTTTATGATTATGGAAAACAATTAATCAACTTTTCAAAATTACGCCTAACAATACTAATACTAAACGACAATTTCTCAATATCAATTCATATTTAAAAGTTATTTTTCCATAAAAAAATGAATGAAAATCAACATTTAAATCTTCATTGTTATTTAAATAGAGTTGGTGAAATTGGCCCTAAGAATATTTTAATAAGGGGTTGAGTAGAAAATTATCTTTCCTGCAATCGCAATGGCAATGTTATGATTATAAAAGTTTTTAATCCTTTATAGACAAACTGCCACTAGACTACGGTGATGTCCTCTGACTAGAGATCTGTGCGTGTCGTATTTTTTTCGTGACATGAGTACAAAATGATCTTAAGTGTAAAATATTATAGTTATGCATGAATTTCTAGTAAAGAAAAAATAAATATTTTATAGCGTCAAAATTTGTCGATAATGTATAATGGAACAAACATACGTACACATAAGGATCTATTTACATATTACGCAACGCTATTTTCGGAGTCCTTGAGTTCAATAGCTCGAAGATTGTGCTCACCGAATGGCATGTAGCGCCATCGTAATGCAACCATATTTCGCCCGTATTAACGTCATTAACATCCTTAAACACACAATCATTAATCATGTTGCGGTAACGATCTCCATGGACCATAATGCGATCTCAGGCTTAATTTTTCCAGAAGTAACCAACTTTTCTAAAAAAAATATATATAAACACTTAAATTTTTGAGAGATTCCTTGTGCTTGTAGAATATATATCGCTCATGTGTTCACACATAGTCATAACTTAAAAAAAATTTGTTTGCCAAAAAACGAGTTTGAAATTTTTAATTTAATCGCAACTTAAAGGAAAAATGAACATTTTATTTTGTTTTCAGGAGTTGAGTAATCAAGATATTTATATGAAACTTTTACACACAAATTTGAGTTACAACATTGGTTGAGCCATGTAACCAGAATCTTTCGAAAACAAATTTTCAACTTGAAATGGGCAAGTTAAGAATTTCACAAACACAATGAAACATACGAAATGAACTGATTGGACTAGATATTTGCATGAAACTTCACAATTATGTCCAGGCAACCTTCATTATAATTTTTTATTAATTTTTTTTCTATCCGATATAAGCTCAATAGTTAAGAGGCCGAGTAAAATGTAAAACAGAACATATATTGAATAAATCTCGTAAAACTCATGTAAAAATATTATTCTTTACAACATCAGTGTTGCCAGTTGAAGGAAAAAGGATTTTTTTTTTAAACTTATATGACTTATTTTTTTTGGAAACGCTTAGAAACAAAATTTTGTTCGAAAAAAATAATAATCAAATATGTATATTCGCTAGAAGCTCCATCTCTGGAGTAGAACTTTTTATTATTTGTGCTAACTAAATAATAATAATAATGTACATCCAAAATTAATAAATACAGGCTTATAGAAAAATTAAATGTATCGCTCATTTACTCAAACAACGTCATAACTCAAAAAATTATATTTTTTTAGCTATTGAAGCTGAAATAATACTCATATCGTGCTTCATATTATGTAAAAATTTTATACAAATAGCTCGTTTACTCAGCTATTTAGAGTAAAACAACATTTCCTTTCACCATTAAGTTGTGTATAAATTAAAAACTTTAAACTCGTCTTCTGGCGAACTAGTAATTTTTTTGAGTTATAACGTTGTGTGAGTAAACGAGCGATATATAGTTAAAGTAATTAACCAATATAATTTGGTCTTAACTATAACAAAAGTAAGCAAGTTAACAAATAATAATAAATAACGCAATGGCAAGACTATTGTAAGTAAGGGATGGTAAATTTGAGCTTTCATTACAAAAAAAGCTTTTAAAAAAATAGAGTTTAATAAGTCAAAACAATTCACATATTCCATTTGGATTGAAAACTATGCATATAGAGCTGAAGTTTAAACCAATTGATGACACATACACACTGGACCTTCGAAAACAATTTGTTGTCATTATAATTTAAAATTTGTCCTTAGGGCCGTTTTTTCCTTAAATATAATTTAATTAACTTGCTCTGTAGAAAATTAATTTAAATGCCTGAAAGCAAAACTTGTGCTTGTTGCTTCATGTATACATATAAGATAAGAGACCGGTACCGGAAAGTGTAAATAAGAAGCACAGATATGTCTAAGATTTATGTGAGTATCCACGATGGCTTTACCTCTATCTACACACCAATAAATCACTATGTGGCCTCCTAGAAACACGTAGGTTGCAATTTTTTAATAAAGTTACCCCTAACTATGAGAAAATATCTTGTTGAGGTGTTGTGAACCATTTATTTTTGAACTGCTTAAGATCATTATAGGGTGAGAGCCCTAATGTGGATATAAGCTACACAAGAGGAGTTCTGACACATGCCAGAACAATATGTAAGGCATCCCCCATAACCGGATATGAGTGAACAAAACTGCCAGATTTTTTCATAGTGAAGTTGCTCGAACTGAAGATAATAATAATAATAATTTTATGACTTAAGTTCATTGAAGTATTCAGGGTTATGGTGAAGTCTGGTCGTTGTCAGAATTAAAACTAAAATCAGTAAAAAAATTAATTTTCGTGTCACAGAAACAAATGTTATGTCACTAATTAACATAATAAAATTTGTTTTTATCTTTTTTTCAGAAAAAAAATCAAATATTCTAATTTTCTGGATTCCCAGTATCCTTTTAAAAGTACAAATGCCTCTCAACAGTAATTCTAATCATTTTTAAATGAGATGAAGTTTAATATGCAATTTGCCAACTGCAAGACAACACAACTTTTTGCTGGGAATGCATAAAAAGTAAATATCTAGTTATTGGAAACCTTTGGGAGTGTAAAATGACCCAAAATTGCAAATCAAGCAAACATTATTTATAACATTAGTTCATATATAAAGTCATAAAGTGACTTTAAGTCAAATGCTTTTAACTTTATGTATATTAATAAGGAAATTTTCATTTATATTAATTTCTCCAGTGACCACAATCATACCAAGTTTTGCAGCCCAAGATCTTTTATTACCGCAATTGAATCAAATGCCGCTTAGGCAGATGACTTTACCCTTTAAGAAATGATGAGTATCAAAATGAAATTATGACTATAATTATAACAAACAAAAAATAAACGAATTATGTTTGAAAATTCATGAAAATTTATATAATTTATGACTCCCAATGCAGCCATAAAATGATAAAATGGACACACACAACCTCAAAATGAGACATACTACATTTCGCTGCTTTACTACAACAATGTTATAAGTCAAAAAATGAGATTTTTCCGAAATTAAAATGCAAAATTAATTTCTCTTTATTAATATTGGGAAATAATTTCATACAAATATTTTTTCTATTTAACATTTGAGAGCGAGATAAAATTTTATTTTATTAATTAAGTTGTATGTAAACTAGAACCCAAGGCACATTCACAAGGTAGTAGCGGAAATTCAGCTGAGCTATTTTTTTTTTTCAAATTAAAGTTCATCAGAAACTTCAAAAATTTTTTACGAAAGAGAAATTAAAAGAAAATGTTAAAAAATTTCAGTATGAAAAATATTTTATTAAAATAAATTCTGTGAAAACAAATTTAATAATATGAAAAAAACTATTAAAAAATTGTGAGAAGTGCTAAACGTTGCAAATTTTGTTAGTGGTAGCTGCCGTGGAGAAATATTTTAAAATTTATGTGAATCAATTTTATTATTATTGTGTTAAACAAATTCTATTTTTGAAGTTTTGGATGAACTAAAACTAATTTGGCTTAAAAAGCGTTACGAACTTTAGCCTATTCAATTCATAAGAATATAAAACCCATGTTGTTTTTTTCATTGTTGTATTTTTTCATTGTTTTTGTAATCCTGATATTACCTGGAAATGGATTTGCCTTGCTAGAACCCTTAAGCTTATTTAATATTTTGCCTTATGTCATTGTTGAAGTAAATGAGCGTTATGCAAGTATTTATAATTATATTTTGGCTTGTAGTTGAGACTATGCATATGCAATCGAAGTATGCATTATAAGAAATATTAAATAAATTAAACAAATGAAAATGTATAATCTAATAAAGCAACTGATAAGATCCCTATAAAGTAGACATAATAAATTAATGTCTTTATAATAGCACCTTATTTTGTAATTTTTCTCCATTTCTATTTTAATTTCTATCTTAAAAGCCATCAATAATCAGAGTTAAATAACATCCTTTTAGCAGAATTCAGTCATACATCATGATACTGTCAAACAAGTGACAAATCTAAATACAATTGTTGACGGTAGTTAATAAACATTAATTAGAGTTATGACTACATACATTCACCTAGTCTTATTTACCTTAATATACACAACAGACATGGAGAGAAGTTTGTGATTTAAATATAAATTATAAATGTGGAGAAGTATAAAATAAAATAAAGTATAACAAATATTGTATGCTAACACATTTTTGAGGTGAGCAGCGAGTTGTTCCTCTGAATTTTTCAGTCTAAAGGCTCAATCAAACGTAACATAACCATAGCCATAGAAAACAGCCGTTCGAACCAAACTAATGGGCAACACTGTATTTGATTATAGGTGACTCGCCATAACGCCATAGCTCTCGCCATAGAAACCAATTGAATTTTGGTTTGGTTATGGCTATGGCATTATGGCTATGTCACGTCTAGTTTAAGCTTAAAGTCTGAGTCATATAGAATCTGTCTTCTTCCTCTTCTGATATTGACGCTAGTCAGTGTTGCCAGTTCTTTTCTAGAGCTTATCCCCAATTTTTGATTTTTCGTCCCCAAAAATTCCCAAATTGAGTTTTTTTGATTAAAATCTTTTCTTTTATGAAAAAAACAAAAAAATTTTTATTTTATTAAAAAAATAATGACAAAAATAGCATACGCATTCAATGAAATTTATTTATATTGATAGCTTTATTTACATTCATATTAATTTAATTTGTACTTATAAAACTTGTAAAGAAAAAATTACAAATAGTTTAAGATACAAAAGTATAAACAAATTTTCAACTCCACAAGCAATCCCCAGATCGCCAATACGAAATTGTCATCCCTAATCGCGAAAAAAGTTTCCCAATCTTGGGACAAATCCTCAAAATTGGCAACACTGACGCTAGCACGCAGAAGGCTGACACAAGGAGAACTTTGTTAATGGAAGCAACAAAGTAATATTGAACAAAAACGTGGTATTTTCATTTAATATTTTGCAACATAAAGTACCCACATACATGTACAAAAAAATATTGCTCCTATTAACACTTTTAAATGAAAACAAAAATCAATTAAAAATTTAATTGTTTCAAGTAAACTTGTTCATTTGTTAAATTTATAAGCAGAAATTTAATTAACTAAACTAAATTTTTAATTAAAGTTTTAAACAATTAAAAATTTTAAACAAATATTTCAATAAAATTTTTAATTGATTACTTTTATTTATTGCAATTAAAGATTTTAACTGGAGAAGGTTAGCTTTGACTTCAAAATCGAAGGTCCAGAGTTCGAATCCAGTATACAACAGTCATTAAAACTAACAACACCAAGCATTTTTCTCATGTAATTAGCGTTCCTTTGTATCT